>OY282560.1:334156309-335440639 GCA_958295665.1 Tipula vernalis | reverse complement strand
CTTTTATTTATTTTTGTTTTTTTTACTTATACATAAATAAAAATACAAGAAGTTTTGTTAAGCATATATGCTACACGGCTGTTGATGATGATGATCTAAATCATAATCATTAAATGTAATAAAAATCATAATTGAAGAAAAGTTTTATTTATTTATTTTTTTGTATGGAATGACTAAGACTGTTGTTGATGACAAATTAATGGTTATTTCGGTTAACATATGTGTGGTTTCTATATATTTTATTTGATAATTAAGCGCCACACTAACAGTGTTTAGTGTGCGCGACGACAAAAAACTCATAAAAATTTTATTCAATTTAATTAAACATTGAAATGTTTAATAATTTTCAATTGGATCGTACAGTTTCTTTATACCCAATTCCAAATATGTGTACAGCAACTTGTAATAAACCACCCACAGCCGTTACTTTTATATTTTTATACTTTTGTTTTTCAACACAAACACAGAGTTTAAAATTCTTTCTACATTTGTTTTCTAATTTAAAATTTTATTGACACTAGAGACTACAAACTACTAATAAAAACGGATTTGATTTATATATTTATTTTCTGTTTTTTATACTTAATAGCGCTAATACGATCTGTAAACAATAAAAAAAATTTGAGTTTTTTTTCAAACATGTAATCAATTCTAAATACGGTTAATGGATATTTTAATGTTTAGTGTAAAATAAAAAAAATTGGTTGAAGATTAGAAAGGGATTTAAGTCTAAAAACCAATATAATAGATATTTACTTTCTAATACATTGAGTGCTGCAGAAATTCCGACTCGTTAAAAATATTGACCTCTCGACACAGGATATTACAGCGCTTCTTTAAGTGATAAAAGAAGATAAGAAGAAGCAAAAATATTAATTAATTTTTCACAATTAAAATGAAATTAAAATAAATATTTTATTTTAGAAGTTTAATTTAGACTTTTAGACTCATAGTGTTATTTAATTTTTAATAAACACTGGACAGAAGAACGGTTTCGGGCGTTCGTTCTTTGTCGATTCTGATTAAATTTTATTAGTTTTTGAATTTATTTTGTTCGTTGAGTAAATTTTGGTTATGTCGGTTTTTATATATCTCAAATTTTTCGTAACGATCCATTTGGATAAATTTTGAGATTATGATCAAAATTGCTGAATGAATGATTTTCGACAAGTGAATGCGGAGCGTAATTTGATTTATTAAGTGCGTTGAATACATGTTACTTAATTCGTTCGTGTGCGAATCTCAGAGAGATTGTTAGGGTTGGTTTTTGAATTATAAACTTTTCAATTTAGTAACCGTATTGTAGTAACAATTTTGAGGGTTGGGGTCATTACAATGATGAGTGAACTCAGAATAGGTTGATCCTCAATTCGGGAAAGCATACAACAGCTCAAACTATTAAAGTTTCCGTTTGGAGAAACACAGGATACGGTAGCTAAACTGTTTATCCAAAATCTGACCAATAATAAGTCACACCAAAGAGGTATATTGCGTTACGGTAGCCATCACAGAAGAATTTAATGCTAACAGATCCAAATATTGTTGACCGTTATCTGAAACTTAAAGTAAATAATTTTAATTTCAGATTAGTTCAACACATTAGTTGCTAGTCTAGTCGGCAGGTCAATTGATAAAAAACTTTAGGCTAGAAAATCAAAACTAATGAGAATTTCAGAAACACCTTATAACCACTAAAACAAATTGCATCTGTAAAAATCATAAAATAAGCAAATGATTTAAGGTACATTTGAAACTTCTCTACTTAATTTGCAATGCCTAAGAGATTTGACAATAACAATTATTCATTCGCTAATTTGATAACAACAACCCAGTATATTGTTTTTATTTAAATTTATTGTAAAATATTTAATTTAAAAAAATGCTTGAATCCGAAGCCAAGTTACTGAAATTCCTATTGAAGACAATTTAGTTTTAGCATGGTTCAAACTTTTTGAAACTTGAAAGCACATAAAGGTGTAGCCTGCTTAATTATCATACGTTGTCTAGAGGTTATTCTTGAATAATGCGAGAAATTCAAATTTCACCAGGTTCGACAAAAAGAATTATTCTTTCGGTATTTTAATAACAACAACTTATTCGAAATTGTTGTAAAATGCGTAACTAAAGTAAATGCTTGATTATAACGTAGTTTGTTAACTTTTCGAAAATTAAAAGCACATCCAGCTGTAACCAATTTAATAATCATAGACACTCTATATGCTGGTCAAATATTAAACAGCAGATCTAATCAGATATTAAACCAACTTAGTACCTTAATTTTATTCGAATTTGTTATAAAACGTGTAACTAAAACAAATACTTAAATATAAAACCGAATTACATAAATTGTTACTGACGCATTTTAATATGCTTTCCAAACTTTAAAGCACATTAAGCAATCAATTATAATAAACACTCTAATGCATTTTAAAATATTTCGAAAGAATAGAGGTTATGACTGAATATCGCGAGAAATTCAAAATTTAATAGATTTGACAACAACAATTCTTCGTATAGTATTTTGACAACAACAACTCCGTTAATTGATTTTATTCAAATTTGGTTGTAAAATGTTTAACTAAAATAAATACTTAATATAAAACCGCATCAAACAAATTGTTACTGAAGAAAAGTGATCGAAGTATGTTTTAAGCTTTTCTAAACTTTAAAGCACATAAAGCTCTAACCAATTTAACTATCATAAACACTATACAGGCTTCTCAAATATTCCACGAGAATAGAGGTTATGATTGGACATCGCGAGTAATTCGAAATTTAATTGATTTGACAACAACAATTCTTGATTTAGTATTTTGACAACAACAACTCAATCAATTGACTTTATTCAAATTTATTGCGAAATGTGTAACTAAAAAAAATACTTGAATATAAAACCGAATTATACAAATTGCTACTGACGCAATTTAATCGAAGTTTGTCTTTACCTTTTCTAAACTTTAAAGCACATAAAGCTCTAACCAATTTAACTATCATAAACACTATACAGGCTTATCAAATATTCCACGAGAATAGAGGTTATGATTGGACATCGCGAGTAATTCGAAATTTAATTGATTTGACAACAACAATTCTTCATTTAGTATTTTGACAACAACAACTTAGAAAATTGACTTTATTTAAATTTATTGCGAAATGTGTAACTAAAACATATACTTGAATATAAAACCGAATTATACAAATTGCTACTGACTCAATTTAATCGAAGTTCGTCTTAAGCTTTTCTAAACTTTAAGCACATAAAGCTCTAACCAATTTAACTATCATAAACACTATACAGGCTTATCAAATATTCCACGAGAATAGAGGTTATGATTGGACATCGCGAGTAATTCGAAATTTAATTGATTTGACAACAACAATTCTTCATTTAGTATTTTGACAACAACAACTTAGAAAATTGACTTTATTTAAATTTATTGCGAAATGTGTAACTAAAACATATACTTGAATATAAAACCGAATTATACAAATTGCTACTGACGCAATTTAATCGAAGTTCGTCTTAAGCTTTTCTAAACTTTAAGCACATAAAGCTCTAACCAATTTAATTATCGTGAACACTATACTGTCTTATCAAATATTCCATGAGAAAAGAGGTTATGATTGGACATTGCGTGTAATTCGAAATTTAATTGATTTGACAACAACAATTCTTCATTTAGTATTTTGACAACAACAACTTAGAAAATTCACATTATTCAAATTTATTGCGAAATGTGTAACTAAAACAAATACTTGAATATAAAACCGAATTATACAAATTGCTACTGACGCAATTTAATCGAAGTTCGTCTTAAGCTTTTCTAAACTTTAAGCACACAAAGCTCTAACCAATTTAATTATCATAAACACTCTACAGGATTATCAAATATTTCACGAGAATAGAGGTTATGACATAATATCGCGAGAAATTCAAAATTTAATAGGTTTGACAACAAAAATTCTTCATTTAGTATTTTGACAACAACAACTTAGAAAATTGACTTTATTTAAATTTATTGCGAAATGTGTAACTAAAACATATACTTGAATACAAAACCGAATTATACAAATTGTTACTGAAGAAAAGTGATCGAAGTATGTTTTAAGCTTTTCTAAACTTTAAAGCACATAAAGCTCTAACCAATTTAACTATCATAAACACTATACAGGCTTCTCAAATATTCCACGAGAATAGAGGTTATGATTGGACATCGCGAGTAATTCGAAATTTAATTGATTTGACAACAACAATTCTTGATTTAGTATTTTGACAACAACAACTCAATCAATTGACTTTATTCAAATTTATTGCGAAATGTGTAACTAAAAAAAATACTTGAATATAAAACCGAATTATACAAATTGCTACTGACGCAATTTAATCGAAGTTTGTCTTAAGCTTTTCTAAACTTTAAGCACATAAAGCTCTAACCAGTTTAATTATCATAAACACTATACAGGCTGATCAAATATTCAACGAGAATAGAGGTTATGATTGGACATCGCGAGTAATTCGAAATTTAATTGATTTGACAACAACAATTCTTCATTTAGTATTTTGACAACAACAACTTAGAAAATTGACTTTATTCAAATTTATTGCGAAATGTGTAACTAAAACAAATACTTGAATATAAAACCGAATTATACAAATTGCTACTGACGCAATTTATTCGAAGTTCGTCTTAAGCTTTTCTAAACTTTAAGCACATAAAGCTCTAACCAATTTAATTATCGTGAACACTATACTGTCTTATCAAATATTCCATGAGAAAAGAGGTTATGATTGGACATTGCGTGTAATTCGAAATTTAATTGATTTGACAACAACAATTCTTCATTTAGTATTTTGACAACAACAACTTAGAAAATTCACATTATTCAAATTTATTGCGAAATGTGTAACTAAAACAAATACTTGAATATAAAACCGAATTATACAAATTGCTACTGACGCAATTTAATCGAAGTTCGTCTTAAGCTTTTCTAAACTTTAAGCACACAAAGCTCTAACCAATTTAATTATCATAAACACTCTACAGGATTATCAAATATTTCACGAGAATAGAGGTTATGACATAATATCGCGAGAAATTCAAAATTTAATAGGTTTGACAACAAAAATTCTTCATTTAGTATTTTGACAACAACAACTTAGAAAATTGACTTTATTTAAATTTATTGCGAAATGTGTAACTAAAACATATACTTGAATACAAAACCGAATTATACAAATTGCTACTGACGCAATTTAATCGAAGTTTGTCTTAAGCTTTTCTAAACTTTAAGCACATAAAGCTCTAACCAATTTAATTATCATAAGCACTATACAGGCTTATCAAATATTCCACGGGAATAGAGGTTATGATTGGACATCGCGAGTAATTCGAAATTTAATTGATTTGACAACAACAATTCTTCATTTAGTATTTTGACAACAACAACTTAGAAAATTGACTTTATTTAAATTTATTGCGAAATGTGTAACTAAAACAATTACTTGAATATAAAACCGAATTATACAAATTGCTACTGACGCAATTTAATCGAAGTTTATCTTAAGCTTTTCTATACTTTAAGCACATAAAGCTCTAACCAATTTAATTATCGTGAACACTATATTGGCTTATCAAATATTCCACGAGAATAGAGGTTATGATTGGACATCGCGAGTAATTCGAAATTTAATTGATTTGACAACAACAATTCTTCATTTAGTATTTTGACAACAACAACTTAGAAAATTGACTTTATTCAAATTTATTGCGAAATGTGTAACTAAAAAAAATACTTGAATATAAAACCGAATTATACAAATTGCTACTGACGCAATTTATTCGAAGTTCGTCTTAAGCTTTTCTAAACTTTAAGCACATAAAGCTCTAACCAATTTAATTATCATAAACACTATACAGGCTTATCAAATATTCCACGAGAATAGAGGTTATGATTGGACATCGCGAGTAATTCGAAATTTAATTGATTTGACAACAACAATTCTTCATTTAGTATTTTGACAACAACAACTTAGAAAATTCACATTATTCAAATTTATAGCGAAATGTGTAACTAAAACAAATACTTGAATATAAAACCGAATTATACAAATTGCTACTGACGCAATTTATTCGAAGTTTGTCTTAAGCTTTTCTAAACTTTAAGCATATTATGCTTTAACCAATTTAATTATCGTGATCGCTATACTGGCTTATCAAATATTCCACGAGAATAGAGGTTATGATTGGACATTGCGTGTAATTCGAAATTTAATTGATTTGACAACAACAATTCTTCATTTAGTATTTTGACAACAACAACTTAGAAAATTCACATTATTCAAATTTATTGCGAAATGTGTAACTAAAACAAATACTTGAATATAAAACCGAATTATTCAAATTGCTACTGACGCAATTTAATCGAAGTTCGTCTTAAGCTTTTCTAAACTTTAAGCACACAAAGCTCTAACCAATTTAATTATCATAAACACTCTACAGGATTATCAAATATTTCACGAGAATAGAGGTTATGACATAATATCGCGAGAAATTCAAAATTTAATAGGTTTGACAACAAAAATTCTTCATTTAGTATTTTGACAACAACAACTTAGAAAATTGACTTTATTTAAATTTATTGCGAAATGTGTAACTAAAACATATACTTGAATACAAAACCGAATTATACAAATTGTTACTGAAGAAAAGTGATCGAAGTATGTTTTAAGCTTTTCTAAACTTTAAAGCACATAAAGCTCTAACCAATTTAACTATCATAAACACTATACAGGCTTCTCAAATATTCCACGAGAATAGAGGTTATGATTGGACATCGCGAGTAATTCGAAATTTAATTGATTTGACAACAACAATTCTTGATTTAGTATTTTGACAACAACAACTCAATCAATTGACTTTATTCAAATTTATTGCGAAATGTGTAACTAAAAAAAATACTTGAATATAAAACCGAATTATACAAATTGCTACTGACGCAATTTAATCGAAGTTTGTCTTAAGCTTTTCTAAACTTTAAGCACATAAAGCTCTAACCAGTTTAATTATCATAAACACTATACAGGCTGATCAAATATTCAACGAGAATAGAGGTTATGATTGGACATCGCGAGTAATTCGAAATTTAATTGATTTGACAACAACAATTCTTCATTTAGTATTTTGACAACAACAACTTAGAAAATTGACTTTATTCAAATTTATTGCGAAATGTGTAACTAAAACAAATACTTGAATATAAAACCGAATTATACAAATTGCTACTGACGCAATTTATTCGAAGTTCGTCTTAAGCTTTTCTAAACTTTAAGCACATAAAGCTCTAACCAATTTAATTATCGTGAACACTATACTGTCTTATCAAATATTCCATGAGAAAAGAGGTTATGATTGGACATTGCGTGTAATTCGAAATTTAATTGATTTGACAACAACAATTCTTCATTTAGTATTTTGACAACAACAACTTAGAAAATTCACATTATTCAAATTTATTGCGAAATGTGTAACTAAAACAAATACTTGAATATAAAACCGAATTATACAAATTGCTACTGACGCAATTTAATCGAAGTTCGTCTTAAGCTTTTCTAAACTTTAAGCACACAAAGCTCTAACCAATTTAATTATCATAAACACTCTACAGGATTATCAAATATTTCACGAGAATAGAGGTTATGACATAATATCGCGAGAAATTCAAAATTTAATAGGTTTGACAACAAAAATTCTTCATTTAGTATTTTGACAACAACAACTTAGAAAATTGACTTTATTTAAATTTATTGCGAAATGTGTAACTAAAACATATACTTGAATACAAAACCGAATTATACAAATTGCTACTGACGCAATTTAATCGAAGTTTGTCTTAAGCTTTTCTAAACTTTAAGCACATAAAGCTCTAACCAATTTAATTATCATAAGCACTATACAGGCTTATCAAATATTCCACGGGAATAAAGGTTATGATTGGACATCGCGAGTAATTCGAAATTTAATTGATTTGACAACAACAATTCTTCATTTAGTATTTTGACAACAACAACTTAGAAAATTGACTTTATTTAAATTTATTGCGAAATGTGTAACTAAAACAATTACTTGAATATAAAACCGAATTATACAAATTGCTACTGACGCAATTTAATCGAAGTTTATCTTAAGCTTTTCTATACTTTAAGCACATAAAGCTCTAACCAATTTAATTATCGTGAACACTATATTGGCTTATCAAATATTCCACGAGAATAGAGGTTATGATTGGACATCGCGAGTAATTCGAAATTTAATTGATTTGACAACAACAATTCTTCATTTAGTATTTTGACAACAACAACTTAGAAAATTGACTTTATTCAAATTTATTGCGAAATGTGTAACTAAAAAAAATACTTGAATATAAAACCGAATTATACAAATTGCTACTGACGCAATTTATTCGAAGTTCGTCTTAAGCTTTTCTAAACTTTAAGCACATAAAGCTCTAACCAATTTAATTATCATAAACACTATACAGGCTTATCAAATATTCCACGAGAATAGAGGTTATGATTGGACATCGCGAGTAATTCGAAATTTAATTGATTTGACAACAACAATTCTTCATTTAGTATTTTGACAACAACAACTTAGAAAATTCACATTATTCAAATTTATAGCGAAATGTGTAACTAAAACAAATACTTGAATATAAAACCGAATTATACAAATTGCTACTGACGCAATTTATTCGAAGTTTGTCTTAAGCTTTTCTAAACTTTAAGCACATCATGCTTTAACCAATTTAATTATCGTGATCGCTATACTGGCTTATCAAATATTCCACGAGAATAGAGGTTATGATTGGACATCGCGTGTAATTCGAAATTTATTTGGTTTGACAACAACAATTCTTCATTTAGTATTTTGATAACAACAACTTAGAAAATTGACTTTATTCAAATTTATTGCGAAATGTGTAACTAAAACAAATACTTGAATATAAAACCGAATTATACAAATTGCTACTGACGCAATTTAATCGAAGTTCGTCTTAAGCTTTTCTAAACTTTAAGCACACAAAGCTCTAACCAATTTAATTATCATAAACACTATACAGGCTTATCAAATATTTAAGGTTAAGACTGTTTCTGCATTTGTGGTTCATATAGGTAACAATTTTTTCAGTAAACTTTTCTGTAGATCAAGTAAAGCCATGCTGCAGTTTTATTTTGAAACGGTTCAAAGTCCAGAAAACTGGTTTTTTGTTTTCCATCCCTAATCTAAAGCTGATGTTATTGTACATGTGGTTTATGTAATTTTTCAATGATTTTAGTTGCGGAGTTGAAGCTTTCAATAAAATTAAAATAACATTATCCTAAGCCAATAAATTATGCTGTTTTTATAATTCTTTTGGCTGTTATGGACTTGTATTTATTCGATGTTATTATAGTTTATAGATTGACCAACGTTCCATATTATCATGTAGAAAATATTTTTGGCTCATGATCGTATTTTTGGCATATGAATTTAAACCCGATGAATTTTGTGATTATCTTTTTATTGCAAATGTCAAAACTATTATAGCCAGATTTGCTGAATTTTGTAGACGTTTTTGGTAAGCAACTAATATTTTCTCTGACGATTTGCGACCTAATTCAATCACATAAATAGTGAAAATTAACAAAAAAAAAATGAAATTAACGAGGCCTTTAATTAAGAACAAATGCAAGTCGCACCTCTCAAAATTGTAGGAACCTAAAGAAAGCCAACGAACCGTTCAATCGACAATAAATTCCGAAACGCTGAATTTTTAGTGTGGGTATCATCTCATTCCAGTCTTTCTTAAAAGAATCTCAAACACATCTAGTAATGTTGTTCACTGTTAAGGAGTATGATCAATTGGTCAGGTTTAAGTTGCTTATGTAATTAATTTAGCTGACCTAGTTCGTTGAAGCCGTCTTACTTGGTTTGTGTTGATCAGCATACGATTTAAATTCCGTATTTTGATATTGACTTAGGCGCTGTTTGTGTTTCTTCTGCCAACTCCAATTCATGCTTTTTTTATATGTCGCTTAAATTAGTATAGAGATTGAACTTGTTGGTAAAAATGTGGGCATGCGAAATTCGATTCGTTTTTCAGTTTGTAAAATTTTTTAAGTGGTTCATATAAAAGGTATATTTGTAAATGGTTTGTTACACATAAAACAAAAATACTTAGCTACTAATATCATTTAGCATTTTGTGAGTCTAGAATCGAGGGTCTCTGTTATTTCTTGTATGATTTTATAGTAGCTGGCACTAGAGAATAACAAATATACAGAAATTAGTTACAGCAATATTAAAGTCCATTGAAGAGTTTTTAAAAAAACTGTCCGCAAGATTAGTAGCAATTTGAGTGGAACAACATTGATAAAAACTCAAGATTAAATTTAGCGGGCATCTGGTATAACTAAAAAAGCGGGTATAGTGGAAACATGTATATTACAAAAGACTGATTTACAATCAAAGATTTTCGCAGATTCAGAAGTCAAATCGAAAATTCGTTTTCTTAGAAATAAAATTAATTTGTGGACGGTTTATTCGCGCAGTTCCAAATTGAAATTTTTATTGAATTTGGAACAATACAGAAGAAACGGTTAATTCATTATAAAAAAAACTGTTTCTTTGATATATCCGAAATTCTAAAGTTACAATCAATTTTGATGTAAGAATAGTGAAATCTGAAATATATTTTAGCAGAATTTGAGTTTTTTCTTTTGTCAATTTGAAAAATCGACATATTCTACAACAAAATTTGTTTTATTTAAGATTTTCATTACCCTGTCGATAGTAGGTAATAAATTTCGTCAATATACTTTACTAGTTCTTACTGTCTTAGTATTTTATTATATTTTGCCCTTGAACTTATATTCATTTAAAATAATTCCCAAATATTGTATAAATGAATATTGTGTTGAAAGTGCAATAAAAAAATTCTTTCTCGCAAAAGATAATAATTCAGGAGTCCAACCATAAAATTTGATATCACAAAACACCTTACAAAAAACATCAGTTCTAAATGTTTTTTTTAACGTCAATATAATTTATTGCAATATTATCTTACATATAATACCATACATAAACGCGTACATATCAAAGTTAACTTACTTAAGAACGTCTTCTTTGTACTCATATATTTATATTATATAACTTAAAGATAATAATAATAACACATTTAAAAATATAAAGAAGTTAAAATCGACAGGTTGTATATGTAAATCGTATTATTATATTTCATTTTTGTACAAATGTACAGACAGACGCACTGTATATAAGAAAATTTAAATGTACATCTTTATTACACTGAAATTACTTGGCGGGTTGCAAATTCTGTATATGTATTTGTATATATTTGTATGTAAGAGACTGAAATACAATAAAAAAATATTTGAAAAATGTGGTTCTGATCCATAATACAAGTACATACGTATCTATACGAATCCTGTTCATGCGAATCGTTTTAATTTGAAACCTTAGGGTTTTTTATTTTTTGTAAAGTAAATTAACAGCATTAACCTCTACCTTCAGACATATTTGCAATATAACCCGCATTACATACTTTTACCAAGGCGACTGTTATGTTATTCTTTTTATTCCGTCAAGTTAATTAAATTGTCAACATTGAATTTTTTTTTCTAAATGAATTATTGTCGTGAAATAATTTGTTTTAACAGAATTCCCCAACCTGGGCTATCTTTAAAGAAATTTAGTGTAAAACAAATCATTATTATATTGATATTAAAAAAGATACGAATTCTCAGTGTATCAACTTAAACAATTGAAACAAGGATAGTTAAAAGTGAAAAAAAGGTTAACGTATGCAGCCTAATTTAATTAATAAACCAAATTAATTATTACAGGTAAAACAGCAAAATAAACTTTACTGTTTTTAATTTTTATACAGTTTTCCTTCTTTCCTTCCTTTTAATTATTTTAATAATTTCCTTAACATAAATCCATAGTAAAAAATTCAACAAACTCCTTATTAAACGTGAATGAGGAAATACTTGTAATATTCATGCGGCTAGGTACATATTTATTGAGCTTTCACCTTTATTTCTAGTAAATTGAGTTTATTCGTAACTTGTTGAAAACTACTTTCCTCGTCATTGATAAAGACCCCGAGTCCGAAAATACAAAAAAAAATGTCCTTCCCTTCTGGACGTTTAGATATTTGTACTTGTGGTATCTCGAGTATGACTTGTCCGATCTGAACTTTTTTTCGCCAATCTATTTCTATGGTCAAGGCGGAGAATTAAAAAGAACGGGACCTAAATGTCAAGAGAGTCGAACACATGCTATACGCATTGACCCAAAAACAAAGCATATTAAGGAATTTTTGAGAATGTGGTTGATTTGATTGTTGAGTTTAGTTCCATTTGCGGAATAAGTTGGGTTTGGGTTGGTGTTGGGTTGTGATTGGGTTATGGTGTAGTAAGCAATATAGTTAGTGGTTTATTTCTGTATTGGATTGAGGGTTGAACTAAAGTTAGCTTGAGTTAAGTTCATGTAAGCAAGTAGTTTCTAAGACCTTGTTGATTTGGTAGTTGGGTTGAGCATTTAGTTTAAGTTGATTTAAGGGCTAAGTTGGAAGTCGAGTTGAGGTTGAGTTGAGATTGAGTGAACGGTTGTGTTTAGAGTTGAGTTTGAGTTGAGTTGATGTTGAGTCAAGAGTTCTGTTAAGGATTTATTTGGGGAGAATTTTGGGTTTGGGGTTGAGTTTGGGGTTCAGTTGAGAAGGGCTCAATTAGAAGTTTCGTTGAGGTTGCGTTTGTGGTTTGATTGAGTGTTGAGTTAGGGTCAAGTTGAACTTGAATAGGGTTTCAGTTGAAGTATAGAGAATTTTGAGTGCGGGGGTCGGTTGAGGATTAATTTGGGGTTGATTTGTTGGGGAACTGATTTTGAACTTTTGTTAAAAAGTATAATTTCACAATCTTGGCACATTTCACACCTTCTTGGCCTTAAAATTCAGAATTTAGCCTAGGTTTTCAAAACTGTGACCAAAAATTAAATCTTTAAAATTCACTAAGATTAAATTACATTTGGTTACCTTTAGTTTAAAATTTAGCCGCCTTTCCGAAAATGTACACATATTCCTGGTGCAAGCGAAAAAACCTGCACATCCAAATTCTTTGACATATATTGAAAGAGAATTGTTTGTATTACCAAAGTTAAATCTTTAGAAAATTATGTCCAAATAATTTTTTTTCCTTTATCTTCAATTTAGGAGCAAAGGGCGTATAGGCTGGATCATCTTACTCTGTTTGGGGCTACTGCTTTTATCTCTACCCATGATTTTCTGACTTGTTTCGCTTCAGATAACAGTGTTCTCTTCCATGTCGTTGCTGGTCTTCCGACTTTCCTTTTTCCCTGCGGGTTCCAGTTCAATGACATCTTCGTTATATCACTTGGTGATTTTCGCAGTATGTATGCCAATCCATCTCCATTTTCGTCTCTTTATTTCGGTTTCAATGTCTGACTGATAACATGTGTGTTGTTGTAACATGTTGAATGCATGTCTGGCTTTATTAATCCGTTTGCTTATATCTTCCTCTGTCCCACCTGTTTTTGCTATTGTGCAACCAAGGTATACGAAATTGTCTACATTTTCTATTGCTACATTGTTGATGTGTATTGGTGTGGTTATTCTCGAGTTAAGTCTCATTGCTTTGTTTTCCTAATGTTTGTCATGAGACCAACTTCGTTAGCTAGGTCTGTTAGCAGGTGTACTTTTTGCTGCATGTCTGAATGTTTGTGTGTGAGCAGGCATATGTCATCTGAATAGTTCAGATCATTGAGTTTACCTGTAAATACCCATTGGATGCCGTTAGGAAACGTGATATCTAGTTTTCGCATCAAACTATCCAGCACGATCAGAAACCGCATTGGCGAGAGTACGCATCCTTGTCTTACTCCACGAGTGTTATAGTATGTTTCACTTTGTTTGCCCTTATATTGAACTCGGTTTCCAGCATCCCGATACATTTGTTGTATGAGTTCGATTAATTTATTTGGGATGCCCATTTCACAAAATATCTACCATATTGCATTTCTATCTATTGTATCAAATGCGCGTTCGAAATCGACGAAGAGCAGGTACAGTGGTGAATTACGGATGATACGGATTGTGTTGATGTGATCAGTGCAACTTCTTCCTGATCTAAAACCAGCTTGCTCGTTCCTTAATTTTGCATTGATTGTAGGTGAGATTCTGCCAAGGATGATCATTGCGAGTATCTTTATTGTTGTATTGAGTAGAGAGATACCTCGCCAATTCTTGCATTCCCTTAGGTCACCTTTCTTGGGGATTGTGACTGTCAAGCCTTCCTTCCATTTTTGTGGTATTTCACCAGAATTCCACACGTCTTGGATTATTGGTGTTAATGCGTATAGGTGAGTTTGCTTTGAATATTTCGGCGGTAATATTATCTGTTCCAGCAACCTTATTGTTCTTTAGCCTCTCAATGACACTTTTAACTTCCCGTTTCGTTGGAATTTGGGTGTTGCTAGTTACGTTATTGTGTTCAATTGATGATGAGAGATTTCTGATGTTGGTAGTATCGTCTTCTCCTTAACTGTGCTTCGTCCGTTGTTAAGACTTGACCATTTGCATCCCTTATAGGTGGTATGTTTGTAATTTTTCCCGTGACTTTTCTTACACACTGGTGTAGTGCTTGCATATTTTGGGTCCAAATACTTACAAATCTTAATTCGAAGAAAATCAGTAAGACTTATTTGCTTGAGAATGAAGCTTATGGTAACAGTCGCATTGCTATACAAAAAATTTCAAGAATTATCGGTAGGTTGTCAAAAATTTTAGGCGCCAATATTAGAAATGAATTTTGGTAGTTCGTTCTTGTAAATTTTTCAAGCTGTATATTCTGCTTACTTCTCAAGTTGTAATTGACCCTAACATTAGACCGACCAGCCTTTATATAATGATCCCACTAAATGTTTTGAGGTAATTACAAACCAATTTTATTTACAACTAGATTTGCATCTTCTGCACATCAAAAGAGTAACACACAAATCATTCTACATGGCCATCCAGCGAGTCATCCGGTCCGGATGATAATTTTTCGTAGCTGCCGCCTCACGGTCTATACTCTATCGGCTCTGTTTCTCCTTCAATGTTTTTATCTTCTTCATCTGTATCGTCGTTCAACCCATCATAGTAACATTTCATGAATTCACATTGCACTTGTTGATATTGTCTTCGGACCTTCTGTTTCACCAACCTTTTCAACGTCGCACCGGTCATTATCTCGACATCGTACCACCTCATACGGTCCAAGATATTCCGGAACAATTTTATTTCCTTTACTAAACTGGGTCTTTTTGATTGCTACCATTTCACCGACGCTATACAATAATGCATGTTTGTTACGTTCTACCTGCCCGTTTCCAGCAGGTACGCCTCATCTTACTTCCAGGTCGATGCTCGATTTCGCAATTAAATTCTTAAAGTTGCAATACCCATAACCGAATGGGTCTTCGCGTTTTTCTCGCGTTCTTGCGTTCAACACTTTTTTATTCATAATGACCTTAAAAGCAGCACAGTCGGTCACTACTTTGAAATTGAGACCTAGCAGATACACTTTTAATTTTTTTAGAGCAATGACAATCCCTCACTCCTTGTTTGGCGACGATTCGGGCCGCTGGAAAAAAATGGCATCTAATCCAAAGTTGCATATATCGGTATCCAATTCTATTTCTGCAAAAACATTGTATGACTGTAAAACTCTGAACTTCTTTCAGCTTTTGAACTGAATCCTTTTTTACCTCGTTAATTTCGAACTGAACGTTTTTCCCCAATAGGTCGGATGATGGTCTTGCAATCAGTGCGTAAACCTCGACGAATTTGAGAAAATATCCAGTTAATCCCACGAAACTTTGTAATTTTTTAGGAGTATCCGACACTGGGAACTTCTCGATGACTTTAGTTTAGCCCTCCCCGGGCCTAATGCAACCCTCTTCAATATCATACGCATGGTTTTCGATACGGGTTCTTACAAACAGACATTTTTTCCAATTCATTCGGTAACTGTTCCGAGCTGCGATCTCGAGCACATTCGTTAATCGTTCCAATCCGCTTTCAGCCTTTTTGCATGCACAATAAGCCATAGTTCTTGGAAAATAGTTTTTATGAAGGGCTGGAATACCGCTGGTGAATTACACAAGCCGAATGGGACTTTCATAAATTCATAATAGAGGAATGGCGCTACAAAAGCTATATATATTTTATCGATTCCTCAGAGATTGGTTCGTGGAAAAATTCATTAAGTAGATCTAAAATTTGGTCGTGAATGAGCGGGAGTTATTTAATTTTCAAAAGTCGACAAAAAGTCTTCTCGACTCATACTTTTTGTTCGACAACACAAAAAGACTTGCAAAATTTGATGAATCCAGATGAATAATTCCGTCATTTATCCATTCATCTAACTGTTGCCGGACAATGGTGTATTGCAGCCGCCAAACTCTGACGTGTTTTGAGCCATCAAATTACAGTTTGTTGTTTATATTGAATTATTTTTAGATGGTGGTCCAAGGAATTTTGTCGAATTTTTTATTTTTGTCCCAACTATAACGATGTTTCGAAGTTTTGTCACTTTATTTGATGCAACGGTGTCTGCACACACACACACGTATGTACATATTCACACATATGGGAGTGTCCTTACAGAAATACACAATTCCAACCTATAATACCTTTTAATTATACAAAAAGGAACACATTCTTACATTGTTTTTGTGTATTGCAATTAAATGCATTTTGCAAATTAATCCTCCATTTTCCAAATGCATTACAAAACCTACTCATATGTGTTTAATTATTTTTTTGTGCATTCGATTGTCAACATCCGTCGAGTACAGACGTTCACAGTGAAAAATTATATAAAACAAAACAAATAAATAATAAAAAGTAAACCAGTGCAAACAAAAGGCAAATAGCGCAATTTTGCGCATTACACAATATATATATATATACCTGTTAAAACAAGGTTGTGGAATAAAAATATGGAAAGTTTAAGGCAAAATACGGCGAGGGTACAGTTCCAGAAGACGGATCCAAAGCCTACTGAGCTGGAAATGATGCAATTTGTGGTGAACGTGGGATTAACCAGCAAAGAGATACACACACTGTATCAAGATTTGTACGATCGGTGTATATATATCAAGTTTAATAACGAACAAAATTACCAAAAATTTATATTGGAAAAAAGTTCACTAATCTTTACATATACAAATGGAACAACAACAGAAGTTACTGTTAAGGGTACAAGTGGTGTAATGCGTTATGTGCGGGTATTCAATCTACCACCAGAGATTTCCGAAAAAACTTTGTGTGAGGCCATGCAACGGTTTGGCAATATATTGTCCACTAGACGAGAAAAATTTGCTGCCAACTCGCTGTTACCGGTATTTTCGGGTGTGAGAGGTATCTACATGGAAATCGAACGCGAAATTCCGCAATTTATATACGTCCAAAATATAAAAGCAAGAATTTTTTACGATGGAATGAGAGAGAGGTGTTTTAAATGCGGCGAAGATAGTCATAAAAAGCAAGATTGTCCGTTATTGTGCAATACAATCAACGATTTGCCGCTACAACAACAAGCACAACAACAAACAATAACATCACAAAAACCAGATGAACAACATTTACAAACGCAAGGACAATCACAACACACACAACAAACAAGCACGTGCGACAAAAATACGTTACCATCGACTAACAATAAAGAACCAATAAAATATAGCGATGTAGCCAAAATCAACATGCTACACACAGAGGACGAAAACAAAATTGAATCTACAAAAAAAATGGTTAACATAAGAGATCATTTGCACACAAGAAAACAGCAAACCGACTCATCGTGTATGGATACGGAAAGCGAGGATGTAGATGAAAATATTGGCAAGCGCGGTCGACCCGCCAAAAAAACAAGATACACAAATACAAAAAATAGAATTGCGTTCACAGAACAGTATAATATGGCAATGACGAGTGCAAATGCAAAAAATAATAATTTTATTGCACCAACACCACCTTCAAAAAATAAAACGGAGGGAACCGGATAGTATGGTCACGTTTTACGATGTAATCGTAAACACAATATAAAAAAATCAAAAAAAAAAAAAAAATCAATATTCATCACAAGTAATTGGACAACGCGCAGCATACATTTTTGTTGCAACAAAATGCAACAATAATTATACATTGAAGGATGCAACAACAACATTTTTTATGCAACAAAATTTATTTATTTTTAAATTTATTTTTGTTAAACTAATGAATGGATTCTCCCTGCACATATTTAATTGGTATGTACAAATTGTTATTTGTGTGAATGTGAAACATGAGTGAAAGAATTATTGTTGGCCAGATAAACATACAAAGTTTTTACGCGAAAAAATGTATGTTGGAAAATTATCTGGCCAATAATAAAGTGAATGTGATGCTTATAAGCGAAACGTGGGAAAGAATGAACAAGACGTTGAATGTGAGAGGGTACAGATTTCTTTCCAAACCAAGAAGCGATGGTTACGGTGGAGTGGCAATAATGTACGACAGAAATCTGACGCTTCAAGAGATACAGTTACCCGCTTTTGAGGTGATTGAAGCAATTGCCGCCTCAACGACGAATTTGGAAAGAAATCTGTTACTAGTGAGCGTGTATGTAACCCAGGTGCGTGATGAAGATGACAGGAAAAAAGCCTTGAGTGATTTTAAAAAATTGTTTGAGTGGGTGAGAGATAAAAGTGACCTGATTGTATGTGGAGATATGAATGCGCATGCGAGAATGTGGGGTTGTTTAGACAATTGCGCAAGAGGAAAACAGTTGGCCGACCTGATTCAAGACTCCGATATGGTGCTCTTGAATGATGGGAGGCCAACTAGAATGGCGAATGTGGGAGGCACGGCCAGCGCGATAGATTTGTCTATGACAACTATTGAACTGGCCTGCCGGGTCACTTGGAATGTTGAAGAAGAGAATTTGGGTGGTGATCATTTCATGATCAAAATGATCATGAATGATAATCGAGTGTTTAGGAAAAAACGTGAATTAATGAATAATAGGAAATGGGTGAATCAAATGAATGAGATTCTCGGAGAAAATGAAATAAATCAAAGCCAGTTAGATAGTGAAATTGAACGGATAAATAAATTGTGTACAAAAATTGTGGATATGAAAGATATTAATGTGAATGGTTGGTGGAACAATGAAGTTCAATACTGGTATGAAAGGAAGCGAATAGCCTTGCGTGAATTTAATAGGAATAAGAGTAGTGAGAATAAGATTATGTATGGTAAAATGAATGGTAAATTGAAAAAGGCTATTCGCAGAGCAAAAAGGAAAAGTTGGCGGGAATATGTGTCCCAAATGACACATAGAACCACAACTAAGGATGTATGGAGTTTGTTTAATAGGGTGAATGGTAAACATTTTAAGGTGAGCAATGTGGTATGTGAGAACCGAGAAAAAGGTGAAGAATTTGTAAGAATGGTATTGAATGTAAGCAATGATTTGAATGTAATAAATGAAGTTGATAGAATGAGTAGAAATGAAAGAATGGATTGTAAGTATGAATGGGGAGAGTTCCTGAGGGTGTTAGATAGATCAAAATCTACCACTCCAGGGACGAACCGAGTAAGTTACAAAATGATTCGGTTGTTGAGTGACTCAGCAAAACATAATTTGCTTGAGATACTCAACAAAGTGTGGATGGGATCAAAAATACCGGACAAATGGAAAGAGAGCAGGGTGGTTCCCATCCCTAAACGGGATAGAGATCCAAATGTGGCAACAAATTATCGAGGCATATGTATGTTGAATGTTTTTATAAAAATCTTAAATGGAATGATGAAAGAGCGCATGGAAGATTTTGTGAATGAGAATAATTTGTTGCCATCGACAACATTTGGATTTCGAAAGAACCACTCTGCAATTGAGTGTGTGGAAAAGTTTGTTTGGGAAGTAAGAAAGGATAATTTGAAAGCTGTTGCGGTATTTTTGGACATTGAAAGAGCTTATGATTATGTGGTTCCGTGGAAATTACAACAAATTCTATCGAATTTTGGATTTTCACGGAAAGTATGTATGTGGATAAAAGATTTCATGACTGATAGAAAAATGGTTCTGAATGGAAGTGGTTTTAGGTTGGAGGGAGTTGCAAATATTGGACTTCCGCAAGGAAGTAAAATATCTCCAGCTCTGTTCAACCTATATACCAGCGAGATACACCACATCAATACAGACAATCAAATCGTTCTGCAATTTGCAGACGATTTTATAGTAATTGGAAAAGGGAGAAGTATTGATGTGGCGGCTCAAAGAGCGCAAAAGGGGGTAGATGATATAATTCAAAAACTTAAAATGTTGAATCTGAGAGTGAATCCTAATAAGTGTGCTTATATGAGTTTCAGAACAAACGTTGCAAATGTTAATATAAGTGTTGATAGTCAAAGTATTGAACAAGTAAATGAGTACAGGTATTTGGGTATTTGGATTGATAGACGTATGAATTTTGGGAAGCACATGAAAATTTTGGCAGATAACTGCAAGGAACGTTTAAATGTGGTTAAACGGGTGAGCAAACCTAAATGGGGCGCTCATCCGAGTGTGACTGACATGTTAAGGAAGGCCCTTATATCCTCCAAAATTGGATATGGTATTAGTGTGTATGGGAATGGTTCGAAAGGGGCTTTTAGCCAATTAATGAAAGTAGAAAATGCATGTGCAAGAGTGGTATTGGGGGCGATTAACTCAACCCCAATACACACTCTGTGGTCTGAAATGGGTGATTCACCTCTCGATTACAAGAGAGAGTGGATCACAGTGAGAGAGTCGGTGAGAATGATAACAAAGAAAAATGAGTTTTGGAACGAGATGATAGTAAGATTACAAAATAGGACGGTGTACAAACCGACATATAGAACTAGTATTGCACTTGAAAACTTGAACATGTTTCTGAGTATAGGCAATGCTGGTCCGCAACCCGCTCCTAATAATCTTACTGTATGTTTGAAAATGGAGGAATTTAATAAGGGAATGAATGAAGTTATCGCTAAAATTATGTTTGGGAAAATCAGTCAGCGGTATGTGCAAGATGATATAGTTTATACAGATGCTAGTGTGAATGAGAATGGAGTGGGTGTTGGTGTCTTTATGCCTGGTAAGAATGTTGAAAGGTATTTTAAAGTGGACAAAAGCATCTGTATAATGAACGCTGAACTGATTGGAATGTTTGAAGGAATTAAACTGGCTGTGAATGAAGGGGAAAGGAAAATAGTAATATTTTCCGATTCCCAGAGTGGTTTATGTTTGCTAAAATGTGGAGGTGGAAGGGAAGGCAATGTGTATGTTGATTTAATTTTTGAATGTGTTCGAGACTGTCAACGTGATGTGACCATACAATGGATCCCATCACATAGACAGATCGAAGGGAATGAAAGAGCCGATATGTTAGCTAAAAAGGGTACATTGAATGACATGGTTCAGGAGTACGAAAGGAATGATGCAAGAGATGTACTTCGAATGTTTCAGATGAATCTGTGGAGAAAATGGGAGAGTGAATTTAACGAGAAAAGTCTAACGAAAGGAATGAAGTACAGCGTGCTCCGTGGTACTCCTTTGAGAATTCCGTTCTTTAAGGAGCTCAAAGGAGATACGCGAATGTTGCGAACGGTTGAGAGAATCAGGCTGAACCATGGAAATTGGAAGGAATGCTTGTGGAAACGTCATTTGAGTGAGGACAAAGATTGTGAGTTGTGTGGAAGTGTGGAGGATGTTGAACATCTCATATTGGCTTGTCCCAGATATAGCCAATATAGATCAAAGTTCAACATCCTTCGGAATGCAAGAAATCTAAGTGATTTAATGAATGAGGGTGATTTTTTGGCTTACAAGGAAATGTATGAATTTATTAGGATGAGTGGAATAACAATTTAATACGAGATAATTAATAGCCGACGGAATATGTGCAGGAAGTAAAATTCTGTTTAAAATTCTATTTGTAAAATTAAGTTATGAAGAAAAATATGTAAAAAGGAATTTATAAATTTGGATTTTTTGGCAATATGGCTCTATTTCATATAGGAGCCAAGCCTAATAAAAAAAAAAAAAAAAAAAAATATTTTTTTGTGCTATGTAATGAATATGCATTTATTCAACAAAACAAAAAAGGGAGTAGCATGCAATGTTGCATGTCGAAAACAAAAGGGTTTTGAAGATGCAGAAAAATGCATCCGTTTACGTATTTATGTATGGATTGCTTGTACGTTTTATATAATTTGAAAGGGAAAGGTTTAAATGTGAATTTTGATAACAAAGATATGCTTATGCGTTAGATATTGTTTGTTGATACAACCTAAATACTGATTTATTTATGGAAATGACCGATAAACAAAACCAGCACACCGAAAAAATAATTAATATTAGAAACGGCACAACACTGCGAAAACTTCTTGTTTTGGATTGGTATAACTCACGTATGGGAGGAAATGGTCTTTGTACCAATTGTCTAATTCATTCTTCCACCACTTTCTATAAGGCTATTTGAAAACTCTTCCGCTGCAACATCTTAGGTCTAAAAGCTAAAACTATTCAGGTAGAATTGAGAGAAGTTCGAATTTCAACCATATGAGCAATAATAAATATAATTTTACAGCCTGAGTACTCTTCATTTTAATGAGTTCTATTTATGATCGTATACAAATACAAAATAAAACGTATTTTCATATATGGATATAGAAATGCTAAACTATTCAATATTGAACAAACAAAACAAAAAACTAATAAAAAACTAGCAACATTATAGCAAAAAAAAATCTCCTCAATTCTAATGATGGGAAAAACGCTAGTCTATAGATGCAGACCAAATACAAAATAACTAAAATTACAACAATAACAACAACAAGAATAGTTGTATTCCGCTCCAGCCGCAAATTTCAAATTACATACACAAAGCTGAAATATAAACGTTAAAATTGGTGAAAATAAATTTGAAGCGATGGATTTTTTCCAGGATCCATCATTTACTTCAAGCTTTTAAAAGCACGTGTGGAATATTTTCTCTCTGTACTGTATATGTGTGTATATCTGTGTACTCAATATTTTCAATTTGTTTGGAATTTATATTTTATATTTTTCACAAATATATAGAGGAAAAAGTTTTTCACAAACAAAATCGCATACAAAGCGCAAGATTATTCTTTTTACCTTTGCACATTCGGTTGTACACATTTCGTTATATGAAAAACTATATACATATGTGAACAAATAAAATAATAAAAGCTCGCTTATGTGTATGTAACTATATATATGTACATGCCAAACAGAAGTTTTGTTATTGAATATTTTTCTGCGATATACTTTGTAGGATTATTTTGTATACAGCACATAAAACGATGAAAAGCTGCGTTTTATGTTCATTCATAACAATTGATCGGATTTCAATATGCAATATTGATTTAGTTTGTTGTTTTCTAATACATTTATCGATCAGCTTCTGTATATAAATATAAAAGCTTTATTTTAACGATTCTGTATAATTTTGTCTGTTTCAATAATATTTGTATATTATAATTTTTAAATAAAACACTCAAATTATAAGTTTATTTCACAAATATATTTTTTACAAAATTATGTTTTTTATTCTTTATTTATTATTAAAAAATGTTATAATAATATATGTAACTAATCACCTTTAATCGCTTTGAGTCGCTTTGTATCGCCTTTATAAAATCGCTTGATGTTGTCGCTTCGAAATTCGCAAGATAAGAGAAATTATATTTTAAGTTTTTACAAAATGTCGCAATTTCCAAATTTTCTTGTTTTGCGCTAATGAATTCCCCTAAACTAAAATTAATTAGAGCAAATTAACATACCGAGCGCAATCTATATTCAAACTTTATAAAATATTTTGATAAAGCTAAATGGTATAATAAATACTACTAAATGCAGTACTACTTTATACCTTTTACATAATAAAAACATTTGACAATACAGACAGAGTCGCGCACGCATTTTAAAATAAACAAACTAGTATGGGTTTGTTTATGAATAAATTAATTGTCAACGAGAACAAGGGAATTGTTTGCGATTGAAAGTGATGTTATATAAAAAAGATAAGTATTTGTTTTTGAATTTATATAAACAAAATTTCAATTCAAATTTGCTTAATTCTAATTTTTGTTTCTTTTTTTTTTTTTGATTTTGTAGCGCATCTTCAACATAGACCGCCCCGTTAACAACTCCAGTTGTTAAGTAATTGGTAATTTACAAACTTTGTTGACTGATCGCTTTATTACTGTTGATTGAGTTTTAATGGATACAACTCGAATTAATCCACAATCATCTGGGTAGACATCTATAATTCTCCCTAACGCCCATTTACAAGTCGGTAAATTATCCTCTTTGATTAGTACTAAGTCGTTGATTTTTATATTGTTAATTATTTTAGGCCATTTCTGTCGCTGTTGAAGAGTGTTCAGATATTCTTTGCTGAAGCGATTCCAGAATCCCTTCACTCGCTGTTGGATGTGCTGCCATCGTGATAACCGCGATAATGGTATATTTTCAAGATCAACTTCTGGTATGGCTGATAACGTGGACCCTATCAAGAAATGTGCAGGCGTCAGAGCCTCGATTGTGGAATCGTCTTCAGATACCCAACAGAGTGGTCTCGAATTAAGGATGGCTTCTATTTGAGACAATAATGTGGACATTTCTTCAAATGTCAAATTACAGTTTTGAGTCGCCTTGTTTAAATGAGATTTTACAGACTTCACAGCGGCCTCCCAGAGACCGCCAAAATGAGGAGCAGCTGGTGGTATTGAATGCCATTGAATCGTATTTTGTGCCAAATATTCTGCAATTAAATTATTAAATGATTTACATCTTAACATTTTGTATACCTCTGTGAGTTGTCGCTTTGCTCCGACGAAATTGGTTCCGTTGTCGCTAAATATTTCCTTTGGCACCCCCCTTCGCGAAGAAAATCTTTTTAAGGCGGCTAGAAACGCATCACTGGTAAGATCGGTGACGGCCTCCAAATGAATGGCCTTAGTAACCATGCAAACAAATACAGCTATATATCCTTTCACCATTTTAGCTCCTCGACCTCTTTTGTTTGCTACTGAAATCGGCCCAGCATAATCCACTCCACATTTACTAAAAGGCCGCGCTGGTGTGGTTCTGACAGCTGGTAAGTTACCCATCAGTTGTTTAGTCGTCATCGCCCTGTGCCGGAAACATCTTACACATTTTTTCACTTCCTCTCTAACAAGTCCTCTGCCTCGGACTATCCAATATTTCTGGCGGATAAGATGGGATGTTAAGGAAGGGCCTGGATGCAAATATTTGTTATGGACATAGGAAATTATCATTCTACTCAGGACATGGGATTTGGGTAGAATGATCGGGTATTTTGAGTCATATTGACCGGTTGAGTTGTTCAATCTTCCACCAACCCTAAGTATTTCATTCTCATCGACAAATGGTGTGAGTGGCAGTAGGTTACTTGCTGCTTTTACTTCTTTTTTTGTTTTGAGTTGTTTTAATTCTTCATGAAATTCTATGCTCTGCACATATTTAATTACCTGCTTGGTTGCATTTTTTAACTCTTCTACCGTAAGTGGAGTGTGTTTCCGATTGTTTGATTTCGCTCTCACGTTGGCTACAAATCTGTTGACGAAACTTAAAATTCTAATTAACTTACTGAATGAAAATGTTCTGGATATCAGCTCTTCAATTATGTGGCCTGTATTTTCGCAATGAAGCACGAACATCGCAGGTGGTCTTTCATTTCGCCTTTCTATATTGATATTGCACTCGCCGAATTTTTCTTGATAGTTGGGCCAGAACTCACTATTTAACTCCAACCAAGCAGGACCTTGCCACCATTGTTGTAAGTTTAATAGCTTTGATGGGAACGTTCCTCTTGATGCATAGTCCGCTGGATTTTGTTCTGACTTGACGTGGTTCCATTGTTGTCGTGGTACTACATTTAATATTTCTGCAGTCCTATTACCTACGAAAGTTTTCCATTTTACAGGATGATCTGACAACCATGCAAGAACTATCGCTGAATCTGTCCATGCAAATAATTTTGTGGAGGATGCCATTGTATTTTTAACTGCAACCAGTAGTTTTGACAGCAGATGAGCGCCACACAATTCCAGTCTTGGAAGACTAACTTGTTTTATTGGAGCAACTTTAGTCTTGGATGCAATCAATGATATATAAGTTGCTCCATCATCATCTGTAGATCGACAGTATACCACTGCAGAATAGGCCCGTTCACTTGCGTCAGAAAATCCATGTAGTTCTGCTTCGCCTCTGGGTATATACCTCTTGATCTTTAGTTTAGTTAATTCGTTGAATTCTTCCTTTAGCTGGTTCCATGTTTTCGCGATGTCGACTGGCAATTCATCATCCCATTCTAGTTTTCGTAGCCAAAGTGTTTGAAATAACATTTTTGCGATTATGGTTGAAGGTGAAACCCAACCCAGCGGGTCAAATATTTTTGACGCATCAGAGATTAATGTTCGTTTCGTTGATATTTGGTTTTTGGGTATTTTAACCGAAAAAGAGAAAGTGTCAATTGAGGAATTCCATTGTAGACCAAGAATATTTGTGTGTGTTTCGGCTCCATCTATCTCCAGAAAACTTTCATCCGTTATACTTTCATCGGATATATCGTTTAATTCCTTAGCGTTTGACCTCCATTTTCTCAAGATAAACTTGGATTTACCGATGACTCCTTGAATGTTTTCTTTTAAATCTATAGCCTTTTCCAGAGAGTCTGCACCTGTCAGTAGGTCGTCAACATAAAAATCGTTTCTTATTGCCTGTGCCACTTCTGGATATTCGTTATTCAGGCCATAGGACGTTTCTTGAAGCGCTCTTATAGCTAGGAAAGCTGAACTCGCTAATCCAAAAGTTACCGTAGTGAGCATGTAGTGTTTTAAAGTTTCGTGATCATGCTCGCGCCATAAGATTCTTTGATAGTTTTGATCTTCTTTCGCAACTAACACCTGCCGGTACATCTTTTCGATGTCTGCCGCTAACGCAATTTTGTGGTATCGAAATCTTGCTAATATTTCCCAAAGTGATGGTTGTATTGTAGGTCCAATTAACATATTATCGTTTAACGATAAACCATTGCTTGACTTACATGATCCGTCGAATACCACGCGAAGTTTGGTTGTTTTGCTGGATTCCTTCACCACGCAATAATGTGGCAGATAAAAATTCCCATCGTTGTTGATAGATGTGTGATGTATCTCTCGCATGTGTCCTAATTCTATATATTCTCGCATTATCTTCACATATTCGCACTTTAGTTTCGCATTTGAATTTAATTTTCGCTCCAAGTTTTGAAAACGTTTTGTTGCAATGTGGAGGGAGTTTCCCAATTTTGGGAAACGGTCTTTAAACGGAATTTTCACTATGTATCTACCCTCTGCACTTCGCTTGTAGTGTGCTTTGAAGTGTGCCTCGCATTTTCTCTCGTCGCTCGTAAATGAATCGCAATTTTGGATTTCTTCCAACTCCCAAAACTTTCGCAAAGCCTCGTCATTATTTACGTTTACGTGGAAATTGCAGCTCGAGATATAGGACTGTTCATCCTTCTTATCATAACATTTCCAGTCTCCTGCTATCACCCATCCAAACATCGTATTTTGTGCTACTAGCGATTTATTGCGGGTTTCAATACGACCTGTTCGTAATATATTAAAGAATTTATCGGCACCAATCATTACGTCAATGTGGCTTGGTTTATTATAGCTGGGATCTGCAAGTTGTAAATGTTTTATTTCGTTACAGGTACTTACATTAATGTATTGGTTAGGCAATTTGGTCGGTAGCTTATTTAATATCAACACATTCATTTCCAGTTCTTGATTGTCATAGCATGAGGATAGTGCGATCGAAGCTATTCCTCTTGTGTGTACTACATCAGGAGCCAACCCCTTTATTGAAACATTCGCATTTTGTCTCGAAATTTGTAATCGCTGCATACAACTTTCTGAAATAAAAGATGCCTGTGCGCCCGAATCTAAGAGTAATCTACATTTCTGGTATCTTCCGAAACAGTCCTTTATTTTCACCATCGCTGTTGGGAGTAGCGCTTGGAAACTGTTGTTTCTCGTTGGATTTGTACTAAATTGCAATTTATTACTGATCGCGTTCGTTTGGTAGATTTGAGTTTCAGTAATGTCTGCTGCATCTTCGTTGCTTGTATTCTTCGTTTGGACGACATCTTTGTGAAGTAGGGTGTGGTGTTTCGACCTACATTTGCTACATCTAAAGCGAGATTTGCATGCCGCAGCTTGGTGATTGGAACGCAAACAATTGAAGCACAAACTTTGCTCTGCAATAAATCCTCTTCTATCAGATACATCCAATTCCAAAAATTTATCACACATATACAAATTATGTTCACTATTACATTTAGGACACATTGTCGGTTTTGATGCAATATGCATTACGGTGCTTACCTTTGCGGATTCAAATTTACTTGTTTGATTAGGCCGCTTACTTTCACAGTCACCCAATGCATTTCCACGTCTGTTGAGAAATTTTTTAAATCGCTCGAGTGTTGGGAAATCTTCTTCACATGTGTCGAGAGCCCATGCTTGTTTGGATGCCGCATCTAATTTCTTCACCAATATGGAGATTAACCAAGGATCCCTGGTTTCAGCCTGTGGTCCGACAACTTTAAGACCTCTTAATACTTCCTCCATTACGTCAGACATATGGTATAAGATTTTCGCTGAAGGTTGTGAAATTGTGGGCTGATCTGTAAATCGTTTTAATAGATTGGCAATTAGATATCGCTTATTGTCGAATCGCTCCTTTATGATAGCCCAAGCTTCTTCGTAATTGGCGTCTGTAATCTCAATATGTCGAATTAAAGCAGCTGCATCACCTACCAACAAGCCCTTTAAATATTGAAGCTTCTGAGCTCCACTTACATTACATTTTCTGCCAACTGACGCTTGGAACAAGTCTCTAAAAGAGGGAAATTCTGAATAAATCCCGGAAAATGAAGGAATATTCATTCTTGGTAGACGAATTTCATCATCACGCTTATTATGCTTTACTTCTTCAAAAAATGATTTTTGATTCTGGAGCATATCGTGTATCGTGCTCTCATCATTTTGCGTTTTCAATTCGCATTCTAATTTTAATAATTGCTCCTTTAAAGAAAAGTATTCATCTTCCAATTCGTCCATAGTTTTGGTGATATCTGCATCAACTTTGATTTTACCTTCTAAATTTTTATACTCCGACCACACTTCTTCTAATAACTGAAGATTAACGCGCACATTGTCGTTGGTTCCCTCCTTGCTTATTTTCGTAGTGGTTTCTCTTATTTGCTTGAAACGCCTACCGATTCGATTGAGACACCGTGCGTCTGCCATTTTGTCAACTAACTCGTTCGTTGTAAAATTCACTGAATAAAATAGCTCACTTATTTCCACTTTTTCTTCTATTTGTTTTACTTTTTTGCACCACTTAATGTCACATAAATTGTTCCTTCAAATTACACTTGGTAAATTAAATTTTATTTTACTATATTTATAAATTTCAAATTAAATTTCAATTTATCACTAAAATGTTACTATTTTGGTTTTTCTGGTTTGTTTTTTAGACTTTAATTACCACTTTATTCTCGCAAGTCCAATCACAATTAAAATACTCGAAAATGTTTAAATTGATTTAATTGCTTTTGATAATTGCCTTTTGATTCAATAAATCATGTATCAAATCGTACATAAATTTAAACAACTTCGTCACCAGTCATCCGGCTCGAAGGACCATGTATATTTTTGTCTGTTTCAATAATATTTGTATATTATAATTTTTAAATAAAACACTCAAATTATAAGTTTATTTCACAAATATATTTTTTACAAAATTATGTTTTTTATTCTTTATTTATTATTAAAAAATGTTATAATAATATATGTAACTAATCACCTTTAATCGCTTTGAGTCGCTTTGTATCGCCTTTATAAAATCGCTTGATGTTGTCGCTTCGAAATTCGCAAGATAAGAGAAATTATATTTTAAGTTTTTACAAAATGTCGCAATTTCCAAATTTTCTTGTTTTGCGCTAATGAATTCCCCTAAACTAAAATTAATTAGAGCAAATTAACATAGGGGGAGGTGGGGCTAAAGTAAGCATTTTACATAATTCCCATAACAATGGCTTAACAGATTCAATATTACGTATATTGAAATATACATACTATTTTTTAAAGTTTTGTCTATGGAATAAGCCAATAGTCACAAACAAAATACTTTTGGTGCACTCAAATAACTGATTACTAAAAAACATGTTGTCCGCTTACTTTTACCCCTATAGTGGGGTAAGTGTAAGCATAAGTACCTTTTCGATGGGGTAAAAATAAACAGACCAAAAAATTACAGTTTTTCTTTATGCAAACAAATTTATTCATAAAATTAATATCACAAATAAAAAATATAACAGTTTCACTGTAAAATATAAAAAAAAAACATCTAATATTCCATTGGTTATGCTACCTTATCTTCTAAATTAGCGTATTTATCTAATGATGTATTCATTTAGATTGATATTAAAGTTGTAGTATCCCTTAGTTCGTAGAGTCCCAGGTATTTGAGTTGGCACGGGTAATTTTGCAACAATATCACTTCTATTGATCTGCGATATGTCATCAATTATTGGGAAAACATAATAATTATTATGCTTCCTTAAAAATTTAACATCAAAATCGTAAATATTGAATACACGTTCAATTTTAGCAATATAAAAAACTGGCTTTCCTTTAGGTTGCTCAAATTTTACTAATACAAAATCTTCAGTGTTAATTACGTCACTATCGACTAAAAGATTTGGAAAATTTTCGTCATTTTCAGAAAATATGGAGCAGTCGTCGGAATCAGGCAAATCTATAAGAGTTTCAGATTCCGACGTTTCATCAAGCTCTTCAGGTGGTGCAGGTTTTGAGGGTTTTCTTTTTCTATAACGTTTATCATGGTTTGCTTGATTTATTAATTCGATTCTGGTTTTCTCGGGAGTATCTGTGAATATACGCGATTTACCTCTTTCGCGGCCACTTTGTCGCTTTTTCCGAAGTTCAGCTTTTGGATACGGTTTTATAAGTTCTAGTGCGACAGAGTTTAATGGTGTATCACGCGAAGTTGATGGTTTTTGGATTTGATGCTGTAAAATTGTTTGTTTATATGAGATAGCAGCATCGCTTGTGGCTGGATTAGTATCTGGGATAGCAGTATTGCTTGTATTCATTGGAATATCTGGAATGATAGCTGCATTTGTGACAAGCTGATTATCTGGAATAGCAGCATCATTTGAGTCAGGTTGAGTATATGGTCGGTCCGTTACGTACGAAGCAGCAAAATCATTGTCATCAAATGCAAGGCGGTTAAGGGGCCAAATTCCAGGTTTTCCAAATGCAGAAATTATATTTCGGGAAACAAATACACTTTCATAAGCACGCTTTGCGAGCTGAGGAATATCGTAGATGGTTATTAATTTTCCTGGATGTGTTAGCAAATAATCGTTGAATGCCACCTTAAGAGCGCTTTTAAAGGGCCCGAAAATTCCAACATCTAGTGGTTGTAATTTGTGCGAACAGTGTGGTGGAAATGAGAGGAGCACAATTCCCCACATTCTTGCAAAATCAATCGCAGGCAATGAGCAATGGCTGTTGTGGTTGTCCATCAACAATAGAATTGGATTGTCCTTGGTACATTGCGAATGCTTTTGAATGTGTTTCAGAACTTCAGGAAAGAGTTCGACAGTTATCCAACCAGTCTTCGAAGCAATTCCTAAACTCTCAGTTGGAGCTCCCTGTAAAAACTGTTCTTTATAGCGCACACGCGGAAATATAAACACTGGTGGAAGAGAGTTTCCCGCAGCGTTAACGATTGCAGTGAACGTTACTAACTCACCACGTTCTCCAGAAACGATTTGACCAACTTGTCTTTTAGATTTGTCTGCAATAACCTACAAAAGAGAAAACAATTAAATTATAGGTAAATTTTAATTTTTAATACTAGGTATGTTAAAGGATTACTTTTGGAGCTTGCATTACAGTAGTTATGCCAGTTTCATCCAGGTTAAATATCTTAGAAGCATTGAATTTATATCGTTCTAATACTGTCACATAATTATTAAAGAATTCGCCTACGTTTGTAGCATTGAAAGCAGTAGCTCTAGCTAAACTTGTATTCTCAGGTTTTCTTAAGCTTAGTTCAGGATGTCTTTTCATATATCCATACATCCAATCCCTTCCGGCTGCTCTATTTAAGTCCCAACTGCCAGGATAAGATTTGCCCAGTTTCTGAGCATACTGATAAGCCAGATTTTGCGTTTGAACATATGTAAGGCCATAGTTTATTTGGGAAGATCGTAGTAAATATTTTTTCAGCTCTTCCTCCTCGTTTATGGAAAATACCTGTCGGTGATGGGCCGACTTTGAAGTCGTTAAATTATCTTCACTCTCATTTCCAGAATCCTCTTGATGCATCGGTGGATATGATTTTTTGGCCAACTTTACCCTCTTAAACAGGGTGTTATGATTTATTAAATATTTTAAAGCAGTTCCGCGAATCGATTGTTTCCTTATTAAAACATCTCTCAAAGCTGAGGTCATAATCGTTTCATTAATTTTTTCTTGATTTTTCCTTTTATAATTTCTAACCATTCTGAAAATAACCGTTATTCAAGTAAATTATAATGACTGATTGGTATGTACAATTTAATTATAATGTCTTGGGGTTAAAATAAGCATGCTTATTTTTACCCCATGCTAAATGCTTAACTTAGCCCCATGTCATTTTTTTTTAATGGTGGTCAAAAAATATGTGTCATGCATATCAATAATTACAAATATAATTCGTAACAAAACAGTAAATTTCATATAGATAATAATGGCATAAAAAAATAAATACCTGGAATAGTTATAAACCCACAATTAAAAATTTTTTAAAAACAAAAAAAAACACTTTTATTTATCAAAAACACATTTACACCTGTAAGTCCAAACTGAAACTGAATATCGAAATCATTTTTTTTTAGCATAAAGATAATATTACCGTTATTCATTGTTTTGTCTCACTCTCCTCTGATACGATTAGATCGAGAGATATTTGTTCTGTTTACTTTTACCCCGCGCTTAAAATAGCCCCACTTCCCCCTACCGAGCGCAATCTATATTCAAACTTTATAAAATATTTTGATAAAGCTAAATGGTATAATAAATACTACTAAATGCAGTACTACTTTATACCTTTTACATAATAAAAACATTTGACAATACAGACAGAGTCGCGCACGCATTTTAAAATAAACAAACTAGTATAAGTTTGTTTATGAATAAATTAATTGTCAACGAGAACAAGGGAATTGTTTGCGATTGAAAGTGATGTTATATAAAAAAGATAAGTATTTGTTTTTGAATTTATATAAACAAAATTTCAATTCAAATTTGCTTAATTCTAATTTTTGTTTCTTTTTTTTTTTTTGATTTTGTAGCGCATCTTCAACAGATTCCATGAACCATATTTCACGTATAACTTTGCGTAATTGTTTGAATATTTTCAAATTTACAAACTAACGTTATTTGATTGCATTCCATCATAAAATAATTTTTTAACTTTATACGTATAGAATGTAATGCAGAGGCTGGCATTTGTGTATAATGATGATAAAAAAATTTTAATATTAAAAACAAGTCGATCAATTTAAATATTAATTATTAAGCTTTGAGTTTTTGAGTTTTAAAAGCTCCTATATTTCGGTGAGGATATTTTAGTTCAAAAATAACATAAAACACAAATTCATATTTGGGCAACCCTCATAAATTCTCGAAATGTGAAATTGTAAAAATTCATGCGGCAAACTTTTTACATTGTTTCCATTCCTCTTGCCATTCGGATACATAGTAAAGAATTTCTGTTTTGTGAAGTAGTTGCAGTTAAATCTTTGAAATTATAGCAATTTTCAAGAAATATAAACAAATTAAGATTTTTAATTTTGGAAATTCTACAAATTTAAAAAAACTCTGTTTAAACTCCAAAATCCAGCACTCTAAAAAATTATTGTTCAATTTTACTACATTAATTTCAGGCAACAGGTTACCTACAATAACTTTAGTAAAATTAAGCACAGTTCAATTTTAATCAATCCGATAGTTGAAAAATTTAATAATTATTGTTGAATAAAGATAAATTTTCCATCGTTGAAATCGGTTGGATGTGCACAACCAAAACAAAAACTTTGAGCCGATTTTGACAGGTATTGAATAAGGCTTTCAAATGACATATATGTCCATGATGTACTATAACACATAAACAAATAATGACAACTAGTATCAAATTCCGGTTTTTAATGCATATACCCAATATTATTCTCCAACGAATCAACCGAGATGTAGGATTTGAACTCTTATGTACGTCTAAATCGTTGAATGGCATAAACAATGGCTGATAGCTTCTTTTCAACCGTAGCGTAATTTCGTTCGGCACTGTTTAGAATGCGACTGGCAAATGAAATAGGGCAATCAACCGATTCGTATTCTTGAGATAAAACCGCCCCTATAACATTGTTGCTTGCATCTATTGTTACAGTGAATTCTTTTGAAAAGTCTAGATATTTCAGAATAGGGGGACTTATTAAGAGATTTTTCAATTTGTGGAACGATTCCTCTGTGAAATCGTCCCATTTGAACTTAATATTTTTTCTGAGTAATGCATTTAAGGGTTCAGAAATTTATGAAAATCTCAATAAATTTTCTATAATAACCGCAGAGTCCTAAGAAAGCTTTTATCTGCTCGCGTTTTTAGGTTTTTCATAATTTTCAATAGCTGCTAATTTGGAAGGGCCAGGTTTGATACTATTATTAGTTAGTAATAAACCGTCCGTTGGACGGTTGTTATTTTAAATTAAATTGTCGAAAGCGTTAAAGAATATCGATTAATTTATTATTGTGATCATTTAAATTTACTCCGTAAACAACCACATCGTCAAGGTAGACGAAACATTGAATACCATTTAATCCTGAAAGAACCGTGTCCATGAGCCTTAGAAAGGTAGCCGGTGCTCCTTTTAAACCGAAAGGCATACGCAAAAAGTGGAAGTGACCACGCTCGGTGCTAAATGCGGTTTTAGTGACATCATCTGGAGCAAGGGGAATCTGATGATAAGCGTTAGCTAGATCTAATGTCGTAAAATAATAGAATTGACATAATTGATCGAGTATATCCGTTATATTCGGTAATGGATAAACATCATTTACAGTCATTTCATTTAAACGTCGAAAATCTATCACGATTCTCCATTTCATTTCTTGACCGGATGATTTCTTAGGTACTATTAACAATGGCGAGTTCCACGGACTAACAGAATTTTCAATTATACCATCGTCTATCATTTGTTGGACTTGAGTATTTATTTCAATTTTTGTTGAATGAGGTAATCGGTAAGGTTTTATTTTCACTGGACGAGCATTTGGAACTAATGCTATTTCATGATATGTAGAATTTAGCTCCTTGTTATTAAGATTGTCTGTATTTACTAATGAATTTAATAGTTTGAAACGATCCTCTAGGGCGTCTTTATTTGATAACTGATTAGCGAGATAGATGTCATAATTGTTCATTGATTTTGGACTAATCGAAAAATTCTTGATAACTACATTAGAATCATTCATATTTAACATACAAATTAACCCATTACGATTTCGTACACTGACTATTGATCCAGCCAAAAACACACCCTTTTTAATTTTATGAGATTCGCAAATATAATCTCCATCTTGAACTACACTCTTAGAAAAACGGGGTTGATGGGGCGCCGAAAACGAGTTCAATAGAGTCCATGTATATTCGGAGTTCATAGCTAACTAATAGTGATTACATATTTATTAACTCTTTTTAAGTGCACAAATTTAAACACCATTTAATTGTTGATTGTGTTTCCTTTTCGGAGATTTATTATATTCCTTTTAAAAGTTAATTTTTGTCGCTTTACGGAATAAAAATTGATCTCCTAAAATAGTTTGTTTAGTTCGCCAACTATAGTTAATGCAGAACTCTCTCCGACGTTTATATATAGCAATTTTAGGAGTGGAATATCACCTCTTATATAGGGATAATGTAAGTTTCCCAATTTGGAGTTAAAGTAAATTAAGTTTGTTTATTATACATAATAATATATTCAGTATTTCAAATCAAAATTAAAAAAAAAATTTATTTCAATTTATAGCTAATAATTTTTGTTGTATTTCTTTATTGTACATAATATTTATAAATTATAATATTTCTAAATAAACTAATTTTTTACAAAACATACTTTGGAATAATAAAACTTTTACTGTTATTGATAGGACTATGGATTTCAAAGGGACTTTTTACAGTGAGCTGATCTAAAGAAATTATTTCAATTTCCCCAGTATTTTTGACCTCATAGCCCATAATATTTTTATCAAATAAAAGAGTGTTTAATTTTGCAATAGCAAAAAAAATTTTATTTTCATGTTCAAATATTAATATTATTTTGCCAAATTCAGGCATTTTCTTAAAGTTTGATAAGGTACAAACACAAAAACTTGTTCGGTACAAAAATCCCTTTTCTATTTTTTTTATTATTTTTATTAAGTGTGTGTTTGGATTCAATGAAAATTTTTCAATAATAGTGTCTTTCACATGTACGGGGAGTAATTCCGATATTGGTAATTCTTCATCAATATTATACTCAGCCTCAATAATATATTTATTCATAGTGGATGATTTAGCATAAAAACATTGATGCTTTATTGCTAAAGTTTTGCATACATTAATAAAATTATGAGAAATGGAAGCCATCTGTTTAAAGGTATTATGTTTACCTTCGAATCTCATTGTCCAAAGATAAATTAACGGTCCCATTTGTTGAATTATTCGTGGATAATGGATAAGAAAATGTTGCTTTGGAATGATTTTATGATCAGGATATTCGGTTTGAAAATTTTGCAGGTGGGTTGATATTAATTCAGATAATTTGTTTAGCATAGTATTAGGAATGCGTGGAGAAAATACAATTTGAATAATTTCTAGAAGAAAACATATGATACTAAACTTTGATTCTAAAACACTTTTGTTTTTAAGTAGTATATCTATAAAAATAATCGGAAAATACCTGATGAGACACCAAAACTGGAATGCTTTTTGCCCTAACAAGTGGCCCGGCTTATCAAGGTTTATAAAACTTGGCCGGTTTGTGTTATCCAAAAGTCCGTAATTGAAACATGAAATTCTATCATTGAGCTCAGATGCAGTGAGAATTTTTTGTTTTTTAACCATATATATCAAGAATAATTTTAATTCATATTGGCCGATGCCTTCAAAAAAATCATGCATCACATCAACGCTTAGCGAAGCAAAAGTGTTGAAGAATTTCAAATCATTTAAAACACAATACGTTTTAAATCCAAAATCATTTTTGGCTAAATGTTGAGCAGCATTTGTTGGATTCCTTAAGATAACCTCATTTTCAGAAAACAAATGTTGTGTCTGATCTTTTGAAGAGAGACAGAATCTGCAAAAATAGTTAGAATTGAATGATTCATGAAGACCATATAAAGTATTGGCGCCTAAATTGTAATGAGCCACTGATAAAATAGAACCTTTTACAGTAAATGTTTCTTCAAGGTATTGAACTTCAATACCAGTATGTTCAAGATACTTTAAGTCTTCGACTATTGGCTGTAATATTGCGCCAAATCCAGTTGACTTAATGTCCTCAGCATAGCATAAGGCCACTAATAATATATTTTCAAGGTGCGAGTTTAACTCGAATGGTAAATTTAATATCGTAAAGTAAATGCCACAAATTTTATGAACTTTGGTTTTAGATCCAAAAGGATTTACGGCTTCAAATTCATCAGAGAATAATTGTATTTGAAAAGAGAATTTTTCTTGTGAAAAAAAATGGATTAGTTTTATAATACAATCCATCACTAGGTTTTAATATGATGGAAGGGTCCGAAGTATCATTATTGAAAATGTGAAATAGAAATTTTTGATTTAAAGAAAGAAATTTCAGGGTCTCTACTATGGATATAAACATAAAAGTATTCGTTTTTGGTCGAAATACATAAGTGTTTTGTTCCTTGCAAAAATATCTATCTCTTCGAACAGATACTGACATTTCTTTTGGTTGGGGAATTCCACATTTTAAAATAAGTTGTTTGCGCTTATATGTCGAGTTTATACCTTTAAAAGGATTATCAAGAAATTGTTGAATACTCAAACCTAATTTTTGTTTTCCCTCAACAATTGGTTTTAACTTATTTAAAATGTTCTTGGTAAAAGTAGTTACTGATTGTACTATAGAACCTATTTTTGTGTCAGCTATATTTAATTTATTCATTTCTAAGATGAATTGTTCCGAAATATTATTCATTGACACCTGTTCTTCTAAAGATAATTCTGAACGATTTATTTCTAGAGGTTTGTCCCGTTCAATATTTATGCTAGTGTTGGGAGTGTGTACCAAAGCTGAATTAATATTTTCCTTTGAATGAATTGAAACTTCCTTTTTTTCATGGTAAATTAAATGCTTTTGTAATCCACTAAAAGTTTTAAACTTAAATTTACATTTATCATATCCGCAAAATAAGTCAGTCTTATTCTGTTCATGCAAAACATGTATTAGTCTTAAATGCCTAATATACATTTTGGAACTACATAGTTGCTTACAAATAAAACAAAATAACTTCATTATACAACTTACATGTGGTTAAAAAATAAAAAAAAATAATTATAAACCAGCCTCGTTAAAGCTCGTTAATTCTAGCCGATTTTTAATATCGATTATTCTGGCAGTAGGCAGTTTTGAATTTAATTCATAAATCGCATGGTCCATAAAATTAAAAAATGTTTGATGTCTATCAGTGTATTCGCATCCGAAGACAAAAAATGTCTTAAATAACGTGTCAAATGCTACAAGTGAGGAGCAACCGTCTATAGGAATTTCTTTCGCATATATAGCAATTGTGTATCTGGGTATGGCCGCTTTATTAGTACCGTAAGCAATGATGGCTGGTCCACTAAAATTAGGTGCTGGTTTCCCAACCTGCCATAAATGAAAAACAAATTAGTTATTGAGTTTCTTATTTAGAATAGAATGTTGCTTAATTTACCTTATGAAATTTAATAATAGAAATTTTTCGATCGCAGAACTACTCTTCCTTCCTCTTGTAGGAAGTAATTTAGACAGTATCAGAAAAGCATTAGTTTCTAAGTCCCACCCTTAAATTATATTAAATACATTTTGTATTAGTAACAATTGATTAGTTTAAAATAAAAATAACTTACGGTCTTCATCGCTGATCTCGTCATCGTAAAGTTTTATTTTAAAACTATCTCCAAGTTGAATAACCTTATTTTTTAATTTAGGCCATTTTTCGATAAGATGGTAACAGTTTTCCGGATATCTTAAATTAAAGTCTTGTTGAATCTGTAATAAATTTTTAAAAAATATACCTATTAGAAATTGACAAAATATAATTAATTATAAATCACCAACCAATCCAGGTGTATAAAGGAATCTTGGAAAGTTTTTCAATATATCCTGGCTACCAGATGATCTTAAGGCAATAGTTTTTGCCATTCGTTCAAAAATTTCGTTTTTCTGCACAGAGGGGCAAGCATTCCTTAAAAACCGTATATCTTCTTCAAAGTCTTCATGTACTTCTGGAGAAGATAAAATGGCTTCTTCGGCTATAGATTTCTTTATTTTTCCACTGCCTGAACTAGTTAGATTTATTGTTTTTAATCGGTTCCCGATGTAACCTTCCCTGGTATTTGGATCATAAAATATTTCCTAACAAATTAAAAGAAAATTAAAATTATGCAAATATTAAGCAAGTGGACTCATATTACGTATTTTGTAGGATCACCGCCACACAAATTGCTAAACAGTCTCGCAAGCGCTTTTGCCCAATTAATTTTTTCTTCACGAGTTGGATGGGGACCGTTTACTTCGGTTAAATGTTGTACGGTTAAATTTATTATTCTCTTTCGAGTTGTGTCTTTTAAAGTCTGTATTTCCCTGTATTCCTTAAGTATGTTTAGACCTGATAAACTTTGGTTTAAATGCCTTTCGAGTTCGTTTGTAATAAAATCGAGGTCAAGTTGAACTTTCTTAGGAAAATTTCCAATAAAACAATTTTGTCTTCTTAATATTCCTCTACTACTGGCATCACTATCACTTTCAATACCTATATTTATTTCCACAGGATCTGTTTGGGTTGCTTCGTCTTTGGTTAATTCTAGAAAAGTAATAATATAAACGACAGTGTTTCGGTATTTGATAATTTGTTAAAGAAACCCACCTTTGTTTTTAGATTTCCTTATATAAAATATCTTCTCTTGTACGTTTCCAGATTGAATATGATACTGAAGTACTTCATCCGTTATTTGAGCACCTTCTTTATCCTCTAAAGAAAACAAATCTGATTCAGTCAAGATTAGTGATGTGCCGAAAGCTATAAACGCTACCAATTAGAAAAAAATGTATACAAAATAAAAAAACAAAACACATATAATTTAAATTTTGTTTAAGTGTTAATAAACTTGGCCGAAATAAATTGTTCACTTCATGAGCTGTAGAGGTAATTTGGCTGACAACTACCTCTGCGTTTCTTTCTACAAAAATTGTTTTATGTTGGTTCTGGTTCGTTATTTTTAAATTTTTGGGGTTTTTATAAATTTCTGATGTTTATCTTTTGCTTTGCCGATTCACAGAGCTATTGTGTGAAATCGAGAAACAGATGGTAAACATTAAAATTTACTTATTGATATTTGGATATAATTAACTAGAAAACATCATCGGTAATCGATCCATTTTAAAGTCTCCATTGGTAATCGTCGATGACACTTTCCAGCAATAGATTGTAAAACAGTAGATATGGTTATAAATGTATAAGCGATTGTTCTCCCATATCGAGATCTTTTAATAGATAATTAATGAAACACGGATTAATGTAATACAATCTAGGTGAACAGGTGAACAATTTGTTCCCCGCGATACATTTTATGGGAACCAATTTTATTGAAACAACATGCAGCACACATAATTTATCGAAACTATTTCTTTTAATCATTTACCAGATATAATGACATCCATTGTGGTGATTTTTGATTTATCGTCAAACTCAACGTACACATATTTGATTAATTCGTTATGCGAAATTCGAAATAATAATTGTTGTGCCATCTTTATTTAAAATTTAACACCGTTTTTTACATTAAACTTCGTTGGGAGTTAAATAAGCTTCTTATGAAGACTTGAATATAACGCACATTAATTTGCACAAAAATTCTCGATTGATTTTCTAATTTTAAACAGTGCGTAGTTAAATCTCTAAGATACTATCTAATCAACTATAGTTAGTATGGCACTTTATTACTTACTATGCTTATATTCACTAATTTGTACTTTAGTTTTACACTATATTAAAATGTAAAATAATTATTTACTTTTCACTTACAGCACTTAAACGATCTATCCAATTCGGGGGTTACCAGAATACTATTTTTTCACAAAATTTATAACGGTCATGTTTAACACCGATCGGAGTTAATTTTTATTACTTTCGGAGTTCTATAATTTACTGTTAGTTTTTAACTCTGATCAAAGTTAAGTAAAACGACATTCGAAGTTAAATGTTAAACTGATTTCTAAATAAATAAATTTTAGCCCAAAGAGTGTTTAATATTATTATTTAACTGTTCTGCGGGGCTAAAAAAAAATAACTTTGCCGCTATGTCAAGAAATTTCACAAAAAAGGCGTTAAATATGGTCAACTCCTGCTGTTGGAGTTGAAGCACACCGGATATTTCTAAGAGTGTACGTTAAATGGCACTTTAACAAATTTTTCAACACGTGCTGGGATAATTATATCTGGACAGCGATTTTGGTCGCAATTTGAGGATTGAGTTGAGTATTACCGGAAGGCAAAAGTATTGGTAAATTGTATTGGTGTCTAAAGAATAGAGAAAAACAGAGAATAAACATTTGAAATATAAAAAAAAAAATTCAGTGTCATCTCATGCGTACGAAAGTTTGTACATATTTTTATTTCCAGTAATTTTTTGCAAAATTTAAAACTAATAAAATTGTTACTTGAATAATGATTTAAAGATAAATAAATATTAATTAAAAATGGCAAATAAGTCAGAAAAATATTTATAAACTATAATTTTATTAATAATTTTAAGTTAGAAAAATTACACGACGTACAAACTCCCTTTCCTGCGCTTGGATCAACACTAAAAGTTAAAATCACTAATTTACTTCTTATATTTTACACATTATCCCTCTTATCCGATGTTAAACAAAAAAACCTTATGCCATGTTATATTAAACAAAAAACTAAAAAATACGCACATTTGACAGTGTCTAATGGGCGTTTTTTTAAGTTTTTTGTTTAACAAAATGCAAATAAGAGAGATAAAATGACACGAAAAAGAGGGATATAAAATATAATGTGGAAAAAATAAGAAGTAAATTAGTTATTTTGGCTTAGTGTTAATTCAAACACAGGAAAGGGTGGATGTACGTCGTGTGATTTTTCATCATTTTAAATTATTAATAAAATTATAGTTTATAAATATTTATCTGACTTATTTTCCATTTTTTGTTAATATTTATTTATCTTTAAATCATTATTTAATTAGCAATTTTATTAGTTTTAAATTTTGCAGAAAATTACTGGAAATAAAAATATGTACAACATTCCTTTCGAGCGCATGAGATAACACTGAATTGTTTTTTTTTTGATTTTTCAAATGTTTATTCTCACATAACTCAAAAAAAAAAAAGTTCAAAATATTATGAATGCGGTCGACGAAGAATGTAAAAATTAAAAACCATTTATTTATGCTGCTTTTTGTTTTTTATATTGAAGATCACCACGAGCAATTGATTGCGTATATTGTTTTGGATTTTTGGTAACGAAGTAAAATGAATATCTCGTTTACAACAACAATAGATAGAAAAACATGAATTCCTCATGTTAAAAGGTAGGGAAAAATAACTTAAGGCGAGCGGAAGCAACAAAAAAGTTGAACCGATTTCACCCGCTTAGCTTATTTTTGATACTTACTATCATGAGAAAACACACTAATACAATAAAAATATTTGACGGCACACAATAGCAAAATGTATATTATACGCCGTGTACATATACAAAATTCTCAATCCTCAATCCTCATTTTGCGACCAAAATCGATACCCTGGTATATAGCTTCCCAAAAATTTTAAGAATATTCGGTTTCAGGAATTTGGCGAAATTTCAATATACTTTTTGGCATAATCGATTTTACATTTGTTAGCTTCGAGAAAATCCTTTCCTATAATGCCTGTACAATCTAATGAAAATGGATCTGATACAAAATGGAACGCATGAGAAATTGGATTGGAATTTTCGAATAAAACATTTGCTTTACATAATGCTAAAGTTTGTATAGTATGAGAAGTAATATCTTTAATATTACATTTGAGGTTTGGAAAACATTTAGTACTACCAATAATATATTGTTGCTTTTTTATGCTTATATCAGCACCTGCGTCAATTAAAAACTTAGACGGAGTTGACTTAAGAATATCCAAATTAATTGAAACGTATTTTGAATCCAGGGTATTCGGCAAAATAAGAACATAAGATTTTATACTAGAAACAGTACTAAATTCAGACTAAAAAGAACCTTGTGAATTTAAAAGATCTGAAAAAGAATTAATATTGCTATTTAAACTGTTAATATTTTGATCAACTTCCAAAGTATGGAAAGAGCACTATTTTAGGGCTTGTTTACTCGACCAGACGTGCTTGGCTCCTGATTGAGTACACTTAAGTTTTCCAAATTTGTTTTGTTTTCATCGTTAGAATTGGACACTGTATTTGCAAGCTCAGATCTGCTATTATTCCTTTTACGAATAAGGAAAATGTAAATAGCGACTTTTGATCAGACACTCCTTATATTCACTATTAAGAATTTTAACAAATCCTTCCGCGAATTTGATTTTTTTTTTTAAAGTTTGAAAAGAAGAACTGCTGGATTGTCAATTAGGAAATTACAGTAATTTCTAACGAATTATAAAAAATTTCAAAATTAAGATTTTAATTATACAAATTCTTCAAATTTAAAGAATTCTAAAGAAGAATTTAAAAAATTTAAATTCCATATACAAAATAACTTAGGATGTTTAAAAATTTCATTAATTTCAAATTTTCAAGAAACTAACAAGACATCATCAATTCCATTAGATTTTTTGTTGTTTCAAATTTCTATATAATTTCGATATTGGGAAGTATATAGTACAATGAAAGATGGGATTATACAATGGCATCATAACTGTAACTTGTTTTGAGCGTTTTTATGCCTACAGGTCAGTAAAGCATCGAGTTGATTTTTGATGAGATATCTACTAGATTGGGGCAAGTGGATAAATTAAAACTAATCAGCATAGGAATCAAGCGCAAATTTTAGAGAGAAATAAATTCGATATTAAATTTTATTTAAAAACAAAAAAATTTGAATGCAACCAAAATTGCTGTAAAATAATTTCGTGCATGAAACCAAATTAAAAAACTCGATATATTGGAGAAAATCTTATTAGTACGTATTGAATGTACTTATAAAATTTTAAAAAGTCGTTTATATATTTTTAAACCAAATAAATTATTTTTTATACTTTTTAACAAAAGCAAAATTTGCCTTTATATTTCTAATCCAGCTACTAAAGATGACGGACGATACATAGATAATGTAAGAATACCACTTGATTATTAATTTTTTTAAATGCTAACTATGCTAAAGTTTGCTAAATTAATTTATAGTCAATTAGTTGTGAAGCTTTTTCTATTTATTCACGGTAAACCAATGCCTCATTTTTTTATGTAATTTCATAATAATAGGTTTTCCTTAAAGGGCAATAGACAACCAACAAAAAGACAGAACCTTTTTGGAACCTTATTGCAGAAAATTTGAATTCCGTTTTACCCTTTAATCTTTCGCGGATAAACAAAAATATTGCTGGATGTGCTGAGACAGTCGCTGAATTTTCAAATAAAGTACGAGAATTTGAAACACTATGCAACTTTAAATGAGTCAAAATTAAAGTCAAACGACGTTTTGCTGGTACTGGGACGAAAAGATAAAATTTCAGTTGCAATTTTTGTTAGTTCATTGGAAAGTTCCATTTTATAGATTTATTTTATTTAAATGATACATAGCAGCATGTTTGTTTGACGGCATATGCCGGTATATCCGCAGAAGAGTTAACAATATTTGGTGCACATTGGCTAAAAGATTTTTAACACTTTCATATTAGATACCTAAAATTTAACTCGATTGTCGATACAGGAAGTGATCTGACGTTATTACGGGAAGATGTTTACCTGGAAATGAGATCACTAACATTAGACGGAGAAAAGACGAAGGTTTTTGGAGTCGGCGGATGCAGAATATGTACGTTAGGCCGTTTAAAAGCAACCTTGCACATTGATGAAGTTGTCGAAGATATTTCCATGAGTATCATACCTGTAGAAGCTCTTAATGTAAAATGTGACGTCGAAAATGATTTCCTTAGAGAGAAAAAGATTATTCTTGGTTCAAATCAGTTAAGTGTCGAAATATTACCCAAGGACGAATTCTTATCATGCTACAAAATTGAAGAAATAGAAGACGATTTGGTAATTGGGAACCAAGAATACGAAAAGGAAATACGTTCGTTGATAAACGAGTACAAGCCAGAAAAGTCGAAGGAAACCAACGTCACATTGAAAATTCTTTTGAAAGATGATAAACCAGTTTGGCGTTTGTCACCGGGAGAAAAGGTGGAAGTCGATAAGCAGATTGGGGATTGGCAGCGACAAAATTTTCTTCGTCCTAGTGTGTCCGAATTCGCAAGCCCTGTCGTATTGGTGTTCAAAAAAAAATAAGACCAAACGACTTTGCATAGACTATCGAAGGTTAAATAGGGAAATCATAATGGACCGTTATCCATTGCCGCTGATCGACTACCATATCGATCGATTACACAGTTCCCGTATTTTCACTACTTTGGATCTACGAAATGGATTTTTCCACGTTAAGGTTGATGAAGCTTGCATAAAATATACCGCTTTTGTCATTCCAACAGGACATTTTGAATTCTTACGAATGCCTTTTGGCTTAAGTGCCGCGCCAGCAGTATTTCAACGATACATACACTGGGTATTCAGAGATTTGTTGACGAATTCAAAAATTTTAGTTTACATGGACGATATTATTATTCCATCCATCAACGAAGAAATTGGATTGCATAAACTAAAAAAAGTGTTGCAAGTCGCAGCAGAGTATGGCCTGGAGTTCAAATGGCGTAAATGTCAGTTTTTATGTCGGAAAATTAATTACCTCGGATACGAGATTGAAAAAGGTTTCATAAAGTCATCAGAAACCAAAACCAAAGCTGTGGAAAAGTTCCCGCAACCAACGACGATCAAACAAGTACAAAGTTTTCTCGGATTAACAGGATATTTTAGAAGGTTTGTGGCAAATTACTCGTTATCGGATACGCTAAAGAAGAACGTAAAGTTTCAATTCGGGCCACCACAAAAATTAGCATTTGCGGAATTAAAAAAATTGTTAAATACGAAACCAGTGCTATGTAGTTTCAGACCCGATGCCAAAACTGAACTCCACACAGACGCATCAAAATTTGGATTCGGAGCAATTTTATTGCAAAAATGAAAACATGATGGACAGTTTCACCCTGTTTACTATTTTAGTAAGAAAACTTCATCACGTCAGGAGAGGTACTGTTCATATGAGCTGGAGGTACTTTCAATCATAGCATCTTTAAAAAATTTACGAGTCTATTTGCTGGGACTTAAATTCAAAATCTTTACGGACTGCGCCGCGTTTAAATCAACAATGATGAAGAAAGATATTACACCACGAATTGCTGGTTGGGCGTTACAACTAAAAGATTTTCACTATGTGCTAGAGAATAGAGATGATGCACTCAGCTGTAATCCCGACATTTTGTTGGTACAGAATGAATTCATAGAAAGAATAAAGAAGGCTCAGCGAGAAGACGATTATCTTACTTCGATCATAAAGATCCTAAAATACGAACCCTACGAAAGTTTTATAATGGAGAGAGGCGTACTCTACAAAGAAGACAGCCAAGATCAAAAATTATTGTGTGTTCCGAAGAAAGTTCAAGGCGAACTTATTAAAAACACACACGAAGCTTGACATTTTGCAACAAAGAAGATAATGGAACTTATTGCCAGAGATTATTTTATCCCAAATCTGAAACAAAAGTGTGACAGCTGTCAAAGGAATTGTATTGCCTGTATTTTAGCCGAACGCAAGGCGGGGAAGCAAGAGGGTTTTTTGCACCCGATAGGTAAGGATAAGCATCCTTTAGTTACATATCACATCGACCACTTAGGGCCAATGCACCCCACTTCCAAACAATACAAATATATTTTTTCAATTGTAGATGCGTTTGCCAAGTTTATGTGGATATACCCGGTAAAAAAACGACAGCCGATGAAGCAATAAAAAAGCTAGAATTTCAAAAAAACTAATTTTGGAAACCCAAAGCGAATTACAACAGATCGAGGGCCGTCATTCAGATCAAATGAATTTTTCGATTATTGCACCAGAAATCAAGTTGATTTCACCCTTATTACATCAGGAGTACCCAAAGTAAACGGTCAAATTAACAGAATAAATCGACTCATAATTCCAGCTTTAACAAAAATGGCAATTGATTCACCAGAAGTATGGTTTAAATATACAGACAGACTGCTGAGGTATATAAACTCAACTTGGTAAAGAAGCATTGGTACAACGCCGTTTGAATTATTGTTTGGGGTAAGGATGCGAAATGTCGAAGATCAAAGGATAGCCGAAGTGGTGGAAGAAGAATTGATGAATCATTTGATGCTCGAAAAGGATAAGATCAGAAAAACGGCCAGAAACGAAATTATGAAAGTGCAAAGAAAAGCATCAGTATACAAGATGGGAGATATTGTCGCTATTAAGCGTACTCAGTTTGGATCTGGATTAAAACTGATGCCGAAAATTCTGGGTCCGTACAAGATTACGAAAGTTGGCCCAAATGACCACTACAAACTCAAAAAGCTTGGAGACCACGCGGGTTCGGTTCACACGAGCACCAGTGCGGATTTTATGAAGAATTGGAGAATTACTTACTCTGATGATGACGATATAGATGACGATGATGATTCTCAAGAAAGTGTGATTTAAAAAAAAAGTATTTTAGCAAAATTGAAATCATTCAACAAAACTAAAGACGATGTTGACAACGTCAATTAATTAGAAGCGATTGGCTCTGAAGATTTTTGTTTTGTTATCTGTTGACTGTGTTGTACTGTTTTATAGAAGTTGTATTTGTTGATGGTATGAGTATCGTAATGATAACGTTTTGTATGTACATACGAATAAAAAAAAAGTTAGTTGTTAATTAACATCGAGAAAATAAAGATATACTAAAACTAAAAACATTATTTGTGCGATTTTTATTTTAAATTAATTGTTCGAAAAATCCTACATATATATATATATATATATATATATATATATATATATATATATATATATATATATATATATATATATATATATATATATATATATATACATATGTATATATATATATATATATATATATATATATATATATATATATATATATATATATATATATATATATATATATATATATATATATATATATATATATATATATATATATGTAGATATATATATATATGTACATATATATATATATATATATATATATATATATATATATATATATATATATATATATATATATATATATATATATATATATATATATATATATATATATATATATATTTATATATATATATATATATATATATATATATATATATTTATATATATATATATATATATATATATATATATATATATATATATATATATATATATATATATATATATATATATATATATAGATACAGTGCTGGGAAAAAAAATTGGGCTAACATATTTTATTACAAATTGGAGTCTTTTTTTGCTAAAATTACAAAACTTTTGAAAGCAATTGGCTTATTGTTTCATTTTAAATACTTCAATGACCTAATTTTTCGAAAAAAAAATTTCCTGCAATTAAGGGGAAAAATCCGAAAACTGCCAAAATATTCAAAACACGTTGATTGGAGTTAAAGTAATGGAATAAATTGAACACTAATTTTTTAATTTTTTTTTTGTTTTTACTGATTTATAGAAATCCTATTTTTAATATTAATATTTTTTTGGACCGCTATTTGCTTTTATTACAACGATACATCTCTGATTCATTGAATTTGATAAATTTTTTAAAGTCGTAGAAGATATGGATTCCCAAATCGTCATTAACAAACTTGTTAAAGCTTGAATTGATTCTGGGCGCTTTCTTGCTACTTCTAGCTTCATTATAGACCAATTATTTGCTATGGGATTTAAATCTGGACTGTACGAGGGCCAACTCAACTGATCGATATTTGATTCTGCGAAGTACTTTTTTACCTTTAAATAAAGAGATAAGAAAAAAAAACAGATTTAACCAATTATTTATGTTTATCTGAAAGCCAATTTTTCTACCTACAATTCTAAATTAATAACTCACAACTTTGGCAGTATGGCACGCGGAGCATTGTCCTGTTGAAAAATAAATCTATAAGTCTCGCCAAAAACATTAACACAGAAGGCTCGAATTCGTTATGTAGAACCTACAGATAAATAGCTGCTGTAATTTTGGAACTAAGGAAGCACAATCGACCAGTTTCATTTCCAGAAAAGCATCCCCAGATCATAACTCCTTCATTTTTTGGTGGAAGTCTTAAAAGACATTCGTTGCTTAGCTTCTCGCGAGATTCTCTCCTTACGAGAATTCTTCTATCTCCATCATGCAGCTTGAATTTTGATTCATCGGGGAAAATCCGAGATCTCTTGTGTCCAAGAAACATTCTCCTGGGCCCATAGCAAACGTTTTTTTTTATCACTCGTAATGTGAACTCAAGCTTCTAAACTGGTTTAAGTGCTTTCAAACCAACATTAACAACTGTTTTTCTCACTAACTTTAACTCCAATCAACGCATTTTGAATATATTGACATTTTCCGGTTTCCCTCCTAAATTGCAGGTGATTTTTTTTTTTTTTTTTGTCAAACAATTATTTCATAGATTTATTTAAAATGAAACAATAAGCCAATTGCTTTTAAAAGTTTTGAAATTTTAACAAAAAAAGACTCCAATTTGTAATAAAATATGTTTGCCCAATTTTTTTTTCCCACCACTGTATACATAGGAATGAGAACAGCAGAACTGTTTTTGTGTCAACTGCGAGGGATCTGTGTTGAAAACGAACGCTTAGTTACGTATGCAAAACATGCTTCAAAATGATTAAATACTTCTTAAGATTTACCAAAAATAAAGAAAATTGGAATTCGATACTTAAGTTTTTTTTATTGCTTTATATAATTTTCGGCAGTATCAATTTAAGCCTATCATTATTATTATTATTAACATCGTCTTTATGGTACAGAGATTTTAGTGGTTATCGTTAAATTATGCGAACATGATCAGAACCATTGATCGATAGCAATATTATATTTTTGCAAAACCAACCATCACCACAAAAAAAAAATCAGATCATGTCAAGAACAACAAAAAACAAAAAAAATCGCAAAAATATCGATCAATTAACCACAATAAAAATAATAACAATAATCAGATTTATTATATCATTAAATTTGATTGCGTCTGTCTGATATTATGTAAGAACATCTTGAAGTTTTGTTTTGTTTTATTGATTTAATTTATCAACGATTTGCGAGCTTATTATTCAAAAATAAGGTTATTGTCTGGTTGCCGATTTGCTGTATAAATAAATTAAATTTTAAAATATGTTATTCCGAAAAACTAAATCATCTGGAATAAACTAAAAATTCCAGTAATCAAATTCCATAATTGCGAACTTCAAAAATATTTTTCGCTAACGTATTCAAATTTTCAAGGTGTTCATAAAATTTAAAATTGCAGGTAGAATATGAAAAAAAGGTCTGTTCGACAGAATAATGCTTCTTTTGGCATTTATAAAAATTATTTTCTATTAAATTTAGTTCGAATATAATATTTTCGCTTTAACTAACATAACCGCACAGCTACAATGAAATTTTGTACGATTATTAAATTCTAACCTTTGACACAACTTAAAAATAAAAAAATAAAATTCTTTATATAGTTTTTATTATTTAATTTAATAAGAAGTAAGAAGACAACGATAAAATGAACATAAAAACTAAAAATAAAATTCGTCGTGATTTTTATAAAAAATAAATACCAAAATAACAACAAATATAGTTCTTGTGTTGATATGTCACGATTTTATTAATTCAATGTCAAAAAAAAAATTTTTTTTTTGTAGTTTTTAATAATGTGAAGTTAGTTGCGGGTTAGTATTAATAATAATGATGATAGTAATCATAAAAGAGGGATCTCAAAAGGTTAGCGATTTTGTTTGTTTTCTACATGCATATTATACCATTAATGAATTACGGCTTTATAATTAAGTTTAGGGAACACCGTACTTTTTACGAACCTAATTGCAAGCGAGTTTCAAAGATTTTCACTAGTCACTTTTAAATAAAAGCTTACCCAAGAGAATAATGTAGCTTTAGTTTTAGGAAGGTAAACGAATGTTAAGCTTTTAACCAATTATAGTTGATTTTCTAAACTCGAGCTTTTGGCTAAAATTAAATAATTTCTATAAAACCGATTAATTTATTAACTGTAAACATTTACATATCTTCGATTAGCCGTTTATAAAGGTTCAGAGAGCTTTTAATGAGATATATATAACTAGTGGAAAGCCTTTTGAAACCGTTCAATATTTAAATCGATATTAAAACTAAATCAGAATCGGGCTTTCAATAGTTTGTAACTTAAGCTTCTCCAACCGTCATTCCAACATGTTTTGTAAAAAAAATGATTTAAATGAACTACCATTCTGGTAAAGTTTAGTGAGCTTTTAATAATTTTATGGATTTCCTTTACCAATTACGCAAGTAAATAAGCTTTTTAGCTCAAACAATTTTAAACATAGTTTGTGAAAGTAGAGCACTCTTTAAATTAAGCTTCTTAATTTAAGCTTTTGTGTTTAATCTGCTCAAAGCAAGTAAAAAATCTAAAATTAGAAGTTTATGTGTTATCTGTTTGACATTTTAGAATAAAAACATTGGAAAGCTTGAAAAGCTTGATTCATAATTACTTCCAAAAAGCTGGCGATTATAAAAAGACTTTTTAACAGAAATTTAACCGAAATCTCTAGGTTTCTGTTGCAAAATTAAGCAATAATTTGGAATAAATTTAAAGCTATTAGAGTGTAAATTAAAGCTTTATTTATTAATGTTATTATTTAACTTGTTAGAAGGCATTACACTAAAACCGAACTGCAACATTAATATTACGGATTTATACAGCTTTATTAAAAATGAAACGGTTTTAAACTCTTTTGTATTCAAATTCAAGCTTAACAAGCTTTTAGGTATTAAGGTATTTTATTGTATAATTTACAATCAAAAGGTCTGTTTCAAACAGAGATTAACATCTTATTTGTTACGTAGCTGGAGTATGTAGCTGGAGTGGTTTTTCTAACGCTTTTTTAATTTGTCTTTTTGTGCTTAATACCATTAACACTACTTTCGAGGTATCAATCACTATTTTGACCTCAAAGGTCAGTTAATATTTGGTATTTTGCTATTTTTCCGGATGCTTTTTAAGCTAATAGATTTTTTACTTTACTTACCATAAATTTAGAAAACTAAGTTTAGATGTTCGAAAGTACCTTAAACCATACCAGAACCTTTGTTAAAAAGTTATCAATTGTTATGTTTTTTTTATAATCTTGGTAAAGTTCATAACTCGTCTGTCTCACAATTTTTTCAATAGAACATTGGACCTCTCCGTTTTCTTTCTATTAACTGTTTTTACCAAAACCTTGATTGACAGAAGTAATAAGAGTTTATAAGAACATAATGACTTCAAAAAGCTTTTTGCTTTATAGAAGAGCTAAACATTTCTGGTATAATTTAAACATCTTGGAGTGTTAATTACAGCTTTTTTATTTATTAAGTTCATTGCTAAGCTTCTTAGAGGGCATTACGTCAACAGCTAACTTTAACATTAGTATTATTGAATTTAGTTTGGCTTTTATAATTACCGAAGCCCAAGTATTTTAGTATCACACTCTACTTAGATTTGTCCACATGGCGTCATTACCCAGCTAAATTTTGGCATTGGAAATTTTTTTAAAATAATATTTCCGAAACAGCCCAATTGGTCAACTATTTAAAATGACTTCAGAACATTTGTCATCTTTTTATATAAATAAACCCATTACGGCGCTATTCCTTACTTGATGATCATAGATATCACTTTACGATTATCTGTCAATGACGTTTAAAGATTCTTAAATGGTTTTAACTTCAAAGTGCAACACGTAACGTTAGTTAAATTTATGGACAGTTTGTAGAATAATTACATTTCTCAAATAATCGCGCCTAAACGTTATTTTGTCCTTGTAATTCCCCTAGTTTAAGTAGTAAAAGAACAATTAATATCCAACCGTCACTTTTCAGTTCCAACCGTATAATATTTGTGCTCGGCTTTATATAAACATAACGCTTTATTAAGTTCCAATTAGGCGAAACATATAAAACTGAGTTGAACCACTATAACATGATTGGTGTCAGAAGAAATTATTAGATAGGTTACAATTGAATGAGTAAAATATATTACAAAATTATGAATACCGTACCGATCATAGATAAATATTAACTTTGGTTTTGGTTCGGTTTCCTGTTCTGAAATCTACACCATGTAATTTTTATTAAGCAATGTGTCATCCGTCTGTTTGAACACCAAATCGAAGATTGAAAAAAATGATGATTTTTATAAGAACAACAAAAAAAATCGCCAAACGTCTATAAAATAAATATATCGTATCACAAATCATTTCCAGATTGACATCTGAAAACCAATGAATATAAAAATAAAAATCATTACCTTTTAGCTGTTTTCAATAAACTTGAACAAATATGTATCTTCTTGACTTGTTTATACTCGCAGCTCCACCAAACACGAATTAAATTATTATTTTTTGGTTTTTTTTTATTATAAGACAAGAGCGAGAGACTTCAATCAACGAACTTTGTTTTGGTTTTAATATTACGAAATAAATTATTTTGGAATATTAATTTTGTTTTAATTTTTAATTAAAACAATTTTTTTTTTTTTTTTAAATTAATTTTGGAATTTTTATACGTTTGTACGATTGTGATATTTATACATATGCGGAGTCGTATGGTCGTGTTATTTATAAACATAAAAAAAAATACAAAAAAATTAATTTAAATTAAATAACCAGAGTGTAATATAAAATATGTATGTATATATTTATATACAAGAGTACCAGCAACTTGATTTCAGTTGAATTAAAACTAAATAAAATAAAATTAAAAGCTCTGCAAATATGGCAAATCAAATACCAAAACTAAAACAAAAAAACTAGTTTCATGAGTATAGACGAGTTAATTATATAAAAAAAAGAGTAAATTTGTTGCTAGTTTTGATGGGAGCCACTAATGGTTTAACGTTCATTTGGATACAAAATATTTTATTTATGGATTGATAGGTTTGTATAAATATTTAAACATTAGCAAATCAAACAAAATCAAATCGTTCGGTCGTGGACATTTAATCGTATTTCAATATGCCGGAAATTCTACGTTTAAATAATTATGTCATAATTTTATATTATTTTATGGCAAAACAAATATGTATAATTGCATGTCTTCGTGTGTATAAATCCAGACAATAAAATCTACAACAAAATGTGAACAAATTGTTGATGAGATTTTAATCGATTTGAATACGGAACGACGTTTTTATTCTACTTTAGTAGAAGTCTACAATTATTTTGTTTCAGTTTTTTAAATTGTTTGCCGAATCGGTTAATTTGACAGAGATACCTAATGTAATGAGATTTTTATTTTAATACTGATTTTAGTTGGATGTTGGCACATCTAATCATAAAAAATCAAAGAAATTAATTGTTGTGGGTTAGTTTTAATTAATTTAGAGATATTTAATCTGTATTTGATTATAGCTTTTAGTAAACTTGAAAGCTTCTAAAGCTCGGTATAATATTCTAATATTAAATTATTATTTTTGTTAACACCAAATATGGCACAAAAATTAGTTTTAACCTCCAAAATCACACGTATTCCAATTTTCAATAGATTTGGCAACAACAATGTTTCATTAAGAAAATGCATGTGCAAGAGTGGTATTGGGGGCGATTAACACAACCCCAATACACACTCTGTGGTCTGAAATGGGTGATTCACCTCTTGATTACAAGAGAGAGTGGATCACAGTGAGAGAGACAGTGCGAATGATAACTAAGAAAAATGAGTTCTGGAACGAGATGATAGTAAGATTACAAAATAGGGCGGTGTACAAACCGACATATAGAACTAGTATTGCACTTGAAAACTTGAACATGTTTCTGAGTATAGGCAATGCTGGTCCGCAACCCGTTCCTAATAATCTTACTGTATGTTTGAATATGGAGGAATTTAATAAGGGAATGAATGAAGTTATCGCTAAAATTATGTTTGGGAAAATCAGTCAGCGGTACGTGCAAGATGATATAGTTTATACAGATGCTAGTGTAAATGAGAATGGAGTGGGTGTTGGTGTATTTATGCCTGGTAAGAATGTGGAAAAGTATTTTAAAGTGGACAAAAGCATCTGTATAATGAACGCTGAACTGATTGGAATGTTTGAAGGAATTAAACTGGCTGTGAATGAAGGGGAAAGGAAAATAGTAATATTTTCCGATTCCCAGAGTGGTTTATGTTTGCTAAAATGTGGAGGTGGAAGGGAAGGCAATGTGTATGTTGATTTAATTTTTGAATGTGTTCGAGACTGTCAACGTGATGTGACCATACAATGGATCCCATCACATAGACAGATCGAAGGGAATGAAAGAGCCGATATGTTAGCTAAAAAGGGTACATTGAATGACATGGTTCAGGAGTACGAAAGGAATGTTGCAAGAGATGTACTTCGAATGTTTCAAATGAATCTGTGGAGAAAATGGGAGAGTGAATTTAACGAGAAAAGTCTAACGAAAGGAATGAAGTACAGCGTGCTCCGTGGTACTCCTTTGAGAATTCCGTTCTTTAAGGAGCTCAAAGGAGATACGCGAATGTTGCGAACGGTTGAGAGAATCAGGCTGAACCATGGAAATTGGAAGGAATGCTTGTCGAAACGTCATTTGAGTGAGGACAAAGATTGTGAGTTGTGTGGAAGTGTGGAGGATGTTGAACATCTTATATTGGCTTGTCCCAGATATAGCCAATATAGATCAAAGTTCAACATCCTTCGGAATGCAAGAAATCTAAGTGATTTAATGAATGAGGGTGATTTTTTGGCTTACAAGGAAATGTATGAATTTATTAGGATGAGTGGAATAACAATTTAATACGAGATAATTAATAGCCGACGGAATATGTGCAGGAAGTAAAATTCTGTTTAAAATTCTATTTGTAAAATTAATTTATGAAGAAAAATATGTAACAAGGAATTTATAAATTTGGATTTTTTGGCAATATGGCTCTGTTTCATATAGGAGCCAAGCCTAATAAAAAAAAAAAAAAAAAAAAAAAATGTTTCATTAAGGATTATGACAACAACAAAGTATGTCAAAGTTAATTAAATATTTGAAGTTAAATGTTATCATGTTTGAATCTGGAACCGAATTATTTAAATTTACTTGAGATATTTTAACCGGTATGATTTTAGCTTTTAGTAAACTTGAAAGCTTCTAAAGCTCGGTCCAATGTTCAAATTTTTATAAGAACATTCAACATACATATGCCTCGATAATTTTTGCCACATTTGGATCTCTATCCCGTTTAGGGATAGGAACCACTCTGCTCTCTTTCCATTTGTTAGGTATTTTTGAACCCATCCACACTTTGTTGAGTATCTCAAGCAAATTATGTTTTGCTAAGTCACTCAACAACCAAATCATTTTATAACTTACTCGGTTCGTCCCTGGAGTGGTAGATTTTGATCTATCTAACACTCTCAGGAACTCTCCCCATTCATACGTACAAACCATTCTTTCATTTTTACTCATTCTATCAACTTCATTTATTACATTCAAATCATTGCTTACATTTAATATCATTCTTATAAATTCTTCACCTTTTTCTCTGTTCTCACATACCACATTGCTTACATTAAAATGATTACCATTCACCCTATTAAACAAACTCCATACATCCTTAGTTGTGGTTCTATGTGTCATTTGGGACACATATTCCCGCCAACTTTTCCTTTTTGCTCTGCGAATATCCTTTTTCAATTTTCCATTCATTTTACCATACATAATCTTATTCTCACTACTCTTATTCCTATTAAATTCACGCAAGACTATATTCGCTTCTTTTCATACCAGAAAAGAACTTCATTGTTCCACCAACCATTCACATTAATCGCTGCCATGTCCACAATTTTTATACACAATTTATTTATCCGTTCAATTTCACTATTTAACTGGCTTTGATTTATTTCATTTTCTCCGAGAATCTCATTCATCTCATTCACCCATTTCCTGTTATTCATTAATTCACGTTTTTTCCTAAACACTCGATTATCATTCATGATCATTTTGATCATGAAATGATCCCCACCCAAATTCTCTTCTTCAACATTCCAAGTGACCCGGCAGGCCAGTTCAATAGTTGTCATAGACAAATCTATTGCCCTGGCCGTGCCTCTCACATTCACCATTCTAGTCGGCCTTCCATCATTCATGAGCACCATATCGGAGTCTTGAATCAGGTCAGCCAACTGTTTTCCTCTCGCGCAATTGTCAAAACAACCCCACATTTTCGCATGCGCATTCATATCTCCACATACAATCAGGTCACTTTTATCTCTCACCCACTCAAACAATTTTTTATAGTCACTCGAGGCTTTTTTCCTTTCATCTTCATCACGCACCTGGGTTACATACACGCTCACTAGTAACAGATTTCTTTCCAAATTCGTCGTTGTGGCGGCTATTGCTTCAATCACCTCAAAAGCGGGTAACTGAACCTCTTTGAGCGTTATATTTTTGGCGTACATTATTGCCACTCCACCGTAACCATCGCTTCTTGGTTTGGAAAGAAATCTGTACCCTCTCATGTACCCTCGCAGTACCCTCGCCGTATTTTGCCTCAAACTTTCCATTATTATTCCACAACCTTGAAACAGGTAGATATATATATATATATATATGTATTATGTAATGCGCAAAATTGCGCTAATTGCTTTTGGTTTGTACCCTATTTCTATTGTTCATTTGTTTTATTTAAAATTTGTTTTCACTGTGAACGTTTGAACTCGACGGATGTTGACAATCGAATGTCGGTTCCAGGTTCAAACATTGTTTACATTTATTTCAAAAATTTAGTTAATTCCGCAATACTTTGTTGTTGTCAAAATCCTTAATAAAACATTGTTCTTGTCAGTTTTCTTTTCTCAAAAGTTGTACCGTTTGGACGCAGACCACAGCATTGTGTGAGCAAGGCAAGAATTGGTAAGATTCTTTACTCAGTGCTTTAGTTTGGACGGAGCCTCGCTGTGGACCACTGAAAAATGCGCAAAAATTTAAACACAAGCGATAATACAATATTCTACTGCTTTTCTCCTCAACCTCCTCCGCCCTAAAAGCGTGATATAATGTTAAAGGCCGTCCGATAGTTATTGTCCATTACGATTTAAGCTAACTAGATATATTTTATATGCAAGGTGTTTGCAAAGTATTTTAGGTAAATCTAGTCCTTCAAAAATCTTCACAAATTTTTACATTACTTCGGAAAACAGTTCAAAAAGTTTTTTTTACAATTTTTTTGTAAAAATGGTCGCCCCACCTACAGTGGGACAATACTGACTTGTTTTGGACAAACTAGTTCAAAAATACAGAAAGCAACATATCACGATAATTCTTTTCTTTAAAATAAAACCTGATTGATTTACAACGGGTCTCTGGAGGCAGGCTTTTTATTGTATTATATGTATACAAAATTGTACCTAACCTCAAAAGTTATACCATTTTAGGCCCTATATCATTTATTAGATATCTGTAAGTGACTCAAAAGTATTAGGGTGTCTAGCAGGTGATGCAATTTTTGACTATTTGGAACGAGTCAATGCCAAATTAGTGAATTCTAAGTCTCTTTTGATATTTAATAGAAATTTAAGTAGTCGACCGTCAGCGTAATCACTTCCGATAGTGGTCTTGAATGTAACCAAAAGGTGTGCATGAGGCGTTTCCGGAACTCGACGAGCAATGCTCACTATGCACCACTAAATCTGTGCTCATTATGTATACTATATATCCTAACACTATATTTCAACGTCACCGGGTATGTCTGGTGCAACAAAAATTTGAAAAATGTATACGTGAGCCAGCGCGCCGTTTAAACATTTATTAACGTGATAAGCATGCAGGATAATATTTAGATTGCTTGCTTTAATTTGTAAGCACATAAACATTTGTCTGTGCGAGTTTACCTGATTTTAATTTTAGATGAAATTAACTTTAAAAAATGAATCTGAATGATTGCATTTCTGCATACACGATTCACACTACCAATTTGTATGCCATCCTGATGCATAAAATAATCAAATACCCTTAATCTAAAAATAAACGATTACATTAATAGAAAACTAAACATTTTTTTTTATGATAACTATACCGTTTCGTGATAATTCTGCATAATAAGAACTTTCCTATTCCATTTTAAAGGTTACGTTAATAAATGCGCAATATTTTAAAATCAGCTGCTCATTAGCAGTAATTCAAAAGTTAAAAATGAAACTATGCAATACAACGTTTAATTAAATCTAGCCACATTTCCAAAGAATGTTGACTCTTAGCAATCGATAAGCTGGTTTCGATGGTTTTAAGCTAACACATTCGTCTAACTCTAAGGGCCACTAAGGAATTGAGCAAAAATGATTTCAATTCAAATGTAAATGAAAGGACAAAAGCACAATAATTTTATTAAACATTTATTTGAAATTTTTTTTTTTTTTACACAGTTGGAGACTTGAAAAACATTTCGAACATATTGTCACTCGCTTTTATAGTTTTAATCGAATTTTCTGGGTTACTGAATATAACATCTTTATTTGCTAATCTGCACCTAACGTAGAAACCTGGATCTGCTATCACCAAATATTTAATAGTGATCGTGTATTCATAATTCGGTGTCAATCGTAGTGAATCTCCCAAAGCAATTAAAAATTCAGAATTGTGCGTAGGGGCGGTTTGTTTAAACTGAATTGTATCACTCTTTTTAGTATTACTATCGAGTGCCGAAATTTCGATTTCGATTTCTTTTTTGCTCTTCTCAACGCCGATCCACAATCCATAAAGAATCACGTCCTTTGTAACAGAAAATGTTGATTCAAATGATGTATCACGATTAAATTCACACCAATTTTTAAAGAAATTTTTCTCGTTCCTTCGTTTTGATATCCATAAATCATTCACATCGTCATTGCCGTAGAAAATCTGCGCTCCAATAGACATGCAATCACTTTTACTTAGTAACCCAGGGTATTTTTGAACACACTCCCGTATTTCGTCACTCGACATTACCGGGAAACGTATTTTCCTGATCGAGCCATCGAATTGTTGTCGTCCTTCTCCTATTGACATTTGATGTTGTTTGCAGTAATTTTGAATCCAATGAGCCAACGCATTAAATATCTGATTTTCTGTCACGCCTTGTCGGACTTCATCAAATTGTAATACCTCATTTACAGCAACTGGATGCAGAGCTAAAAATTTTTCATTTTTCAAGAATATCGCTAAATTCCATTTAAATATTTCATCAAATCTTCTAAGCGGAATTTCATATTTATCAACAACACAATGTTCAAACAGCTGTAAGCACCATTCGCTCGATGTTAATAAATTAATCACTCGATTTTCTAATATAATGACTTTATACTTCGTCGCCAATTTCAGCAGTTCAATCCCATTATCGTCATTAATTGTGCAATCGTCTGTGTAAAGATAACGCAGGAATTCAAGAAAATTCTCGTATTTACAATCAACGATCGGTATCAATTTTTGTTCGCCCCACGTTTCTTCCAATTCTACTTCAAATACTTCACTTCTTTTCATAAGCTCTAGAGTGTGAGCATAGATGACTTTGCCACCCACACTAAATTGTATATCCGACAAAAATTTATTGTTGAACAGTTTTTTGGTAATTTCATGCATCTTAAGATGTGGCGAACTATTTAATTTGAACTCCATATTGTTGGTAATTTTAATGTAAATTTGTCACTTTTAATACACACTAATATTGGTTATGCACAAAACTTAACTGAATGTTTTATATTGAAGTGTTGTATGTAACATACTAAATGTTAATCTCGAGAATACAATTTTATTGTTGTGTTTACGATAATTTTGCTTTCGTATATGTGAAGTGTTTAAATATATTCTTATCTTATCTCCAATTCATAAGTAATTTGTATTTTTTATTTTAGGGATTGTAAACCTCGCTAACCATGTAGATTGTTTGAGCCAAGAATTATCGACAAATTTATGACCGTATACTATGTCTCATGTTACCGATAGTAACAATTTTCATATAATTAAACCTCACTATCAGATTTTTTATATAATGGGGGTACATTCGGGTCTCCCAACATGTTGGTAGCAGAAATTTATACTGATGGAAACAAACATTGCCACAAAATTTTTAATGTATCTTGAGCGTTCACAACTCATAGCGCTGATTTTACTCATATGCTGCCAACAATTGGTGGAGGTAAATGCGCCTGATGTACCAACGGTCATAGTGATCCAAATCCATCACTATCGAAAACGATAAAATAAGTTCGAAATTCATTTCGGATTTTTGTCATGATTTTGTAATGATTTTCGAAAATCGTTGCTGTAATACTAGCAATAATAAATACTACTAGTTTTAATGATTGATTAAATAAAAGACACAGAGGAATTGCAAACGATGCGAAATCTTTCAATAATGAAGCTGGAAAGCCAACAGGACCACATCCATCTCCGAACACTTCTAGAGCTCGATGAATATCCTCGGTTTCAATCCTTAGTGTTTGTATGGTTACGTTGTTTTCATTATTGTTTGGATTTTCATACATATGGGGGCCTATTCTCGAATTCCACATCCATTTTCCACACGTGGACATCTGTCAAAACTTATGAAAATTGAATTTTTTCGGTACTAAGGGAATATTTCCGAATGGGTATAAGCATGTGGAAAAATTCCCCATATAGAAAAATGTCAATGCCGCATGTGTTTTATACATGAATTACAATTTTCGAACGTTTTTTTGTGAACTTTGACGGATGTCCACATGTGGAAAATGGATGTGAAATTCGAGAATAGGCCCATAACATTGTTGCCCTTGCTTTCAAAAATTATTTCTTGGGCAAAGCCTAGTTAATTTCATTAATAATGAACGGTAATGGTGATTCATTTTCTTTAAATAGAATTCGTTAATTTGTAAAATTCAGATCTGAAATTTGGTACAGACCGAATTCTGTACCTCGCCAATTTGGCTAAGTAATAAACTGAAACAAAACGGGCGTTTTATATTTTTTCAAAAATACTTTAAGGACCTTGGTTTTGAGTTAATATTTGTTTTTGGGATTGGTAAATTGTTGCGTTTTAAAATGGAAATTTAAGCACCGGAATCAATTCGAAAAGTTACGAATGTCTTGTTTAATCATTTCAAACAAACAAATCACCTATTGTGTCGTGAGAGAATTTCATTTAAAATATTAGATCATTAGCGTGACAGAAAATTGTACAGATCTTTATGAGAACGAATAAATCATCATAATTAACAATTTGAGTAATTTGGTTTTAGATTGCAAATTTTGTTGTTGTCAAGATCCGAAATGAAATATTCTTCTTATCAAATTTACCAAATTTTCAAATATTTGCGATTTTAGAGGCCGCGCTTCATTTTTGGGTAAGCAAACCTATGTGTGGTTCATTTTCAACCGTTCGCAACATTCGCGTATTTCCTTTGAGCTTCCTTCATTCCGGACTCCTAAACCACGTCATTCAATGTACCCTTTATTGCTAACATATCGGCTCTTTCATTTCCTTCTATCTGTCGATGTGATGGGATCCATTGTATGGTCACATCACGTTGACAGTCTCGAACGCATTCAAAAATAAGATAAACACACATTGCTTTCCCTTCTACTTCTACATTTTAGCAAACATAAACCACTCTGGGAATCGGAAAATATTACTATTTTCCTTTCTTCTTCATTCACAGCCAGTTTAATTCCTTCAAACATTCCAATCAGTTACAGATGCTTTTGTTCACTTTAAAATACTTTTCAACATTCTTACTAGGCATAAAAATACCCACCCATACCCAACACCCACTCTATTTTCATTCACACTAGCATCTGGATAAACGATATCATCTGGCACATACCGCTGACTGATTAATAAACTAGAGGACGCGGAATAAGCACTCCTCTAGTCTCTTTCACTCAAACGTATACGAACCAACGATGTTCCTTCATTTGTCTTTACGCACTTGCATAACAAATTCGCTTAAAAATCGATGCCCGTGGTACGTATGGTTGGCAAAATTTATTAATTTCAATTAAGAACATTGCGAGAATTTTGCGGCAGAAATAATTTTTCTTTTTTTTATGTAGGAGCAAACCCTAATAGAAAAAAAAATAAAAATTAAAATTTGAACGTTCCTTTGTTGTAGCTATATCTGAACTTTCAAGCTCATAAAATTCTGCACGGAAAAAACACTTTAATAAAGGTTGTTATATTTTATGTATATTAACTCTCATTTACATGAGAAAATTTGCCCCCGTGCCAAATTTTGAGAACCTTTAATATATGATATAATAAAATATTAGTTGTTTAAATGGTAAATACTCCCATGTAAATTACATAAATTAATAATTTTTTAAGACTGAATTTCATAGCTATAGGTTATTTTCATATTAGTATATCAACACCCCTTATATAAATGATAACCTCTGTTAAACATGATCATGATAGTTACATGTTGTTAATATAGGGACTAACACATTTTGTAGAAACCTTACGCTGGCTTCATAACACATTTACATATCCACTATAGCAATACATACTAAGCTTAAATAAGAGAAATTATTATAAAAATAATAAAACTGATGCGGTAAACATGTTAATAATTAATATTATGAAATTGACCACTTTCAAAATTTTCATGATAGATTCATATATTTTTTCGAAACTTTTCGTAAATTATAAAGGATTCGTTATAATACAATTTATTAAATATGCTTATGTAACTTTATAATGATAGTAGTTTAAATAAATAAAACAACAATTTTAATTTAATTCATTAGTTTATTATTTATAACATAATTTACTTAACTTTACGTTTACATACTTGTATATAATCTATTCATTAAATATACATACATATATTTATATATCACGATTAACTTCATACAATATAATTCTTATAAATTACGTTTATTCAATTTTATCATAGAGGTGATAATCAAAATAAATTGTTTTTAATTCTATCAGAACTAATATTATCAAATTATTAGGACAATCATACTTAATTGCTTTCACTTTAAAAAATATAGGGTTAACTCCGTCCGAATCAATATTAAATACTGAATTAATTTTAATTTTCCTGTTGTTAATATTAATCCAAGAATAATTATTATTTTCTAATAATTTGCCAAATGATATGTCATTTTTTATGTCCATTATCCTTTCAGAACTACGTACGCTGCCAAACATTAATCTATTAAATATAGTTTATTTTTAAACATGTAATTATATTGCAATATTAACTTATATTATTCACTTGTACTGACGTTTAAACGAAACGATTAATGGCGAGCAACTGAAAACCAAAACGTTGTTGAACAAGTTTTAACAATAGGTTAACGATGTGATGCCGAAACAATTTTTTTTTTTCCTCGGGCAATCGTAAAATTGAATATAGGATCGTATCTCTTTCACATTAGCGACGAATCCGATATTTATGAAAAACGTTCTCATAAGCTACAGAAAAAAGTAAAGACTAACAATATATTGAAATTATCTGTTGGAAATTAACAAATAGTCTGTAATATTTGTAACAGACGGTCTCATTGATGTAATAAATTTAGGGTTTTGCATATGAAAATCTACTATTTTGCATGAGAAGCTGGTAAAAAATTATATAATAACTCTTCTATTATTTTTACAGAATAGCTAAATCAAAAATAATAAAGATTATTTTATTTAGGAGACTAATTATATAAATTTATTTCCAATATAACTGATAAACAATGTTATTCTATATATTAACGGATGTGATTTTTATTAAATTGTTTTTAATAATTTAATAAATGCTCTTGCGTTTTATGAGAAGGGTTGTTATATTTTTTTTGTTATGCGTATAAGAATGATTCATATGAATTTTTTTTTCCGTGTGTATATTGTTCTCTCAAGGTAATGATATTTTTCTAACACCAAATATGACACAAAAATGAAACTCATCATCTAAAATCTTGTATATGTAAAAATTTCGTGGATTTGACAACAACAAAATATCTCACTAGTTCAATTGCAAATTTGATGTAAAATGTTAATTTTAAAAGAATGCTTGATTTTTAATCTGAATTAATTAATTGATTGATCTGAATTAATCTTAATCTGAATTAATTAATTAATTGATTTTTAATCTGTTCCTTTGTTTTAGCTTTATCTGAAATTTAAAGCACAAAAAATTCGGTAAAATGTTCTCTCAAACTACTGACATTTTTCTGACACCAAATATGACACAAAAATGATACTCAACCTCTAAAATTCCTGCGTTTTATTTACACAGACGATTGCACAATTAATGAAGATAATGGGATTGAACTGCTGAAATTGGCAACGAAGTATAAAGTCTTTATATTAAAAAGTCGAGTGATTAATTCATTTAAATCGAGCGAATGGGTTTTCCCATATTTGAACATTGTGTTGTTAATAAATATGAAATTGCACAGAGAAGTATCGGTGATCTTTTTAAAATGTATTTTGCGTACTACTCGAGTAACATTAAGTTTTTAGCACTTCATCCAGATGCTGTAAATGAGGTGTTACAATTTGATGACGTCGCAGAAAGCGTGACAGAAATTCAGATATTTAATGCATTGGCTTATTGGATTCAAAATTACTGCAAACAACATCAAATGTCAATAGGAGAAGGACGACAACAATTCGATGGCCTTATCAGGAAAATACGTTTCCCGGTAAGGTCGAGTGGCGAAATAAGGAAGTGTGTTCAAAAATACCCAGGATTACTAAGTGAAAGTGATTCAATGTCTATTGGAGCGCAGATTTTATACGGCAATGACGTTGTTAATGGTTTGTGGATATCAAAACGAAGAAATGATACAGAAAGGTTTATGGAGTTGCGTAAATTTAATAGTGATGCGTCGTTTGAATCAACATTGTCTGTTACAAAGGACGTGATTCTTTATGGATTGTGAATCGGCATTGAAATCAACAGAAAAGAAATCGAAATCGAAATTTTGGCACTCGATATTAATACCAAAAAGAGTGATACAATTCAGTTTAAACAAACTGCCCCTACGTACTGGGCTGAATTTTTAATTACTTTGGGAGATTCACTACGATTGACACCGAATTATGAATACACGATCACTATTAAATATTTGGCAGTAACAGATCAACATATCAATGTTTGCTGCAGAGTAGAAAATGAAGATGTGTTTTACAATAACCCAGAAAATTCGATTAAAACTATAAAAGCGAGTGACAATATGTTCGAAATGTTTTTCAAGTCTCCAACTGTGTAAAAAAAAAAAAAAAAATGTCAAATAAATGTTTAATAAAATTATTGTGCTTTTGTCCTTTCATCTTGTACAGAGAAAAAGTTAAAAATTCCGATAAAGTGGTTAAAATATTTTTCAAGATCCTAAAATATTTCTAGGGATCGAAGCGATTTGAGCGTAACGGCCCGCGCGAAATTTTTCTATAATTTATTCAATTAAGAAACTTAACTCTAAATCACTATTCGTATGTAAATTTTCCGATTTGAATTTGGTCGAAGAACATCAGACGAAAGCAACATAAACTGGCTATAAACAAAATTAGAAAAGGAGCTTTCATTAGCAGTTTTATGAACCACAAATGATATTCACCCCATTTTTACAGTGCTCCTATTTCTAGCCAAAACATAATTTTCATAAAATTGGATATTCAGCGGAAAAATTTTACATTCTACTCTCGTATATCATGATAATGTCATACTCACTAGAAACCAACAACAAAAATATCCTCCTTCACAATATACACCTATGTATATTCTGGATAAAATAGGGGAATCTCTGCGAATAATGCAAGGGGTTTGTCATCATCAATATAAATGTTAATTCATCATTTTATAGCATACACGAGTAAATGTACGCAGCTAAATTGCCAACAAATTAAAAAAATGCTAATTTTTAATCATTTTTGTATGCATTGTGGCAATCCATAAAATTGAAATGTCAAAGTGACATGAATTGTAATCTCATATATAAGTATAATATAAAAATAATAAAGAAAGAGGGACGATCACTGTACCAAAACATATCGGAAATATTTAAGGGCTATCATCATTTTGTGAAAATTTCGCGCTCATATATACCAATAAAATATGGTAATACTATATACGCGTTTGAACCGAAGATTAATTGAGTCTTATGTGTGAGGAATATTAATATACAAACGGCCGCATATAAATCATCAATTTTGACATAATGAATTTATATATTTTGTACCGTGTTTGTATGTATACTCGTATACGTACCACAAAAAGCAGTAAAACAGCAAGAATATATTAATGACTAAACCTTAGCCCATCTGTGTATATATAAACTACGTATACATACTATATATGTATCTCAGAATTAATTTACTAATAATCGTCTCTTTGCCGTCTTATCTTATACTCGTTTATACGTAAATAAGAAACAAAACCAAAACAAATTGGTTTGTTTTATGTGTACATAACTTGATAAAAAATTTATAAAATCAACTTGCATAATTTTATGGACCAGTCAAAAAACATGAAAATTAGTTCTAGAATATGTTAAACCGGTCTCTCAACAAATACTAAATTCCACGGAAAGAATTATTTTTTAGTCATGCCAAAATAATTTTTAATCAATCTAATTACAAAATTATAGTGATGTATATATATACGAACATACATACATACATTTGTATACCCGAAAGATATAATTTAATAAATTTTAGTTTGCTGCAGCAAGGAATGAGGGTATACATAATTCAAAACTATGTTGAATGTAACACGGTTAAATATCCTCATCACACGTTTTGAAACTTTCTGAAACCCAAAAAAAATTGCAAGCGGAATATAAATCAAATATTTATCCAATATACACAAATTTTGTTCTTAATTAAGAAATGACCAATAATGTGTTGTAGGTTTTACCGAGAAGGAGCTTAACGAAATTAACAACACAAAATAAAACAAAAAACATTTTCGATTGTGTACATCATGGTTCATTATGTAAATTAGTTAAGTTAATTTATAGCGGAATGCATTTTTTTGGGACTAACATATTTATGGTGATGATTTATAATTTGTAGTTTTGTTTTTGGGTACAGCGGTCAATTATATTAATAACGTTCGGCGCAGTGCAAGTTTTTAATTTTTATAGTTCATTATATTTGGTTTGGTCCCATTTGCGTTTCCACAATTCGCTTAAAACGGTTATTGTTAGACGTAGGTTCCACATTTCGATAAACTAATATAATTGACCCAATTGAATGCTTTCGAGAGACTTGAACAGATCATTTTTATTTTACATTCCAACAAAGTTATAAAAGCTCATGTAGTAATATTTTATTAACCTTCGAGGACATGTCATATTTTGTTCGCTGTTTTCTTAAATCTTGCAACATTAGCGGTTTCTGAAATTAAAATTTATACATTTTGACTTACCATAGGTTTCACAAAAGAAATGACAACAGTTCAACAAGTGTATATAAACATTTAAATAAACTACTCCTTAACATATATTCCACACCACTTTTATATTGAATTATTCAAAGCTTTAGTTTGACGATTGATTTGATAAAGTTCTACGATTTATTGGTTTGCCTTGAATCGATTATTAAATCGATTTAAACGTCTCTCTGTCAATAACTGTTTATAGAATTTTTGTATTTAGATTAAAACTGAACCACATCTGTGTACCTCTATGGTCAAAACATGACTTTATAAAAAATTCACTGACCAATTTAAGGAAAGTTGTTGCTAGGAATTTTGTTGCTTTTCCAATAAGCACAAACGCAAAACAAGTTACGAGGTAAACAAAAATTAATTAAAGAAAGTAACCCGTAGTAGTTTTAGGCAAGCGGAAAGCGCTATTAAAATTAAGATTTATTCATTTCAACATAACATAGGTTCCACAAAAAATGCAAACAGTTTAAAATGGAAGTAGATGGGTAACCATTATGCAAATCAAGTTTGAATGTTTCATATGTTTCCAACCGGCAGCTAAGTAAATTGGTTTTGTTCTTTTTTGACATTGTTTGCTGGAAGAACTTATACTGCACAAGTTCCACATAACTCTACATTGAAATATTTAATCTAATTAAGTAACTTCGAGAGGGCTGAGCAATATATTTTTTTTTTTGCAATCTCAAAAATGTATCAAAGCTCAGCTTAAAATATTTTGATAACCTTCGAGCATATATAATTTCTTGCACTATATCTAAAACTTTTAAGCTTTAGTAAACCTTACTTTTACAAATAAAACATTTATTTCTTACCTAATGCTTTCGAGAGATTTAAATAGTGCGTTTTTGTTCTACAGTCAACCAAAGTTATAAAAGCTCAGGGACTAATACTCTATTAACTAACCTTTGAGGGCTTCTCATAACTGTGTTATCATTAAACCATTAGCAGCTTGTGAATTTAAGATTTTCTTAGGTTAGCTTAGCATAGGTTCCACAAAACAAACCATGCGTAACCATTATGCAAATCAATTTACATTTCTTTGTATGCTTCCAACTAGTATCTCAGTAAATTTTTTTTAATCCTTTTTTCAATATTTACTCGAAAAACTGTTGCTGAACATAAGTTCCACAATAATTAACATTGAAATTTTAATCGAATTTATTGTTTTCGATTATCGATTACCTCAATATATTTTTAGTCTCAAAAATAGATTAAAGCAAAGCTTAAAATATTTTGCTATATTTTTACCTAAAAACTATCAAACTTTTAGTAAACCCTTATTTTGCCAATAAAAAATTATTTCTTCTTCAGTCAAGCAAAGTTACAAAAGCTCGCGGCTAGTAATATTTTTTTAACCTTCGAAGACTTGTCATAATTTTGCTTGCACTTACTAAAAACTTGAGCATGAAAATGAGCAACTTAACTCGAAATAACTCCCTACCTTTATCAAATCTCTCTTAAAACGTTAGCGATTTTTAAAATAATAATTTGTACATTTTAACTGAACATAGGTTCTACAAAAAAATGTAAACAGTTCAAAATGGACGTAGGTGTTAACCACTTTCCGTAACCATTGTGCAAATAAAATTCAAATTTTGGATATGCATACATTACACCAGTAGCTTGGTATAATAATAAATTGTTTTCATTATTTGCTCAAGCAACTATCACTGGACATAAGTTCCACATCACTTTACATTAAAATAATTCAAGCTAATGTTTTAAGACCGACTTGATAAAAGAAGCGTTTCTGAAATTAGGATTTAAAGATGTTAACTTTAACTGAACATAGGTTAGGTATAAACAGGAACTAAATAAATTTGTTTTGGTCCTATTTTGATTATTTGATCGAAGGATTATTACTGAACATAAATCCCACATCACTTCACATTGAAATATATTTAGTCGAGTTAAGCAATGTCCTTTTTCAACAGTGAGCGTGATTAATCCGACCTTAAAACATTTGTATTATATTGTCATAATGTAATTTAAATTGATTAAGACCCTTCTTAGTGTCAGTTAACATTCAGAAAATTTAAAAGGTACCAATATTGAGGGAGTTTATTTTAGTGCAAGGTTCAGTGTCAACTCAGGTGTCAGCCATATAAATATATGTATATATTCTAAGAGCCTACAAAATAAAAATAGGCATTCACCTTTAGCAATAATACAATAGTACGATAGAAGGACCCACTTTTTCGATGGCAGGACTAAGTTTTAGTTTACTGCAAATATTAAGTATACTGCTAAGGATTCTGTTTGATTAGTCTTGAGTTTATTGCCATACCAACAAAATTGGTTACGATGCAAGCATTCATTTCAACTTGCAGAAAAGAACTCCGTTCCAGTTCAATTTAGTTTTAATCAGTTTTGCAACGCCACACTTCAAGTTTGATAGATTCAGGCTCTCTTGCACCACAAGATTCTGACAAGATTGTATCTACGTGTTTCATCCTATCTGCTGTCCTATGTACTACTTCAAAATCAAATTCTTCAAAAAATAATGCCCAACTTTTATTTTTACTATTCATGTCCCTTTTGTTCAATGTTAATTTTAAAGCATTGCAATCTGTCACTACCGTAAACTGTTTTCCAAATAAATACGGCCTAAACCTTTTAATCGCATAAAGTAAAGCTAATATCTCTAGTTCAAAACTATGCAACCTAGATTCTGCATCTATTGTTTTCCGACTATAAAACATAAGAGGATGCCATTCTTCATCTTTCTGTTTTTGCAAAAATACTGCCCTTACATGAAATTCTTACAATTTAAACTCTTTATCCGACTTTATTAACTCATACAATGGTGAAGCTATTTTACTAAAATTCTTTATAAATTTACGGAAAAAACTTAGTACAGGATACTTCGTTACTCTCTCTACGTGCTTATTACTCATAGTAATTCCTTCTGAACTCACATTGTATCCTAAATACTTAATTTTTGTGTTTAGAAAATGACATTTGCCTTTATGTAATTTAATATGATTTAACGCATATCTTTAAATAATTCCTCCATTATGACTAAATGTTCTTCAATACTTTCTGTTGCTAATAGAATATCATCTATAAAAACTATGACCTTATCATCCTTCATTAACTTATCTAAAACAAGCTGCATATATTTCACAAAATGAGCTGGAGAATTTGTATAACCAAAAGGTAATTTGTTAAATTGAAATTGTTCCTGATCTGTTACAAACGCGGTAAACTTCTTTGACTCTTCTTTCAAATCTACGTGATAAAACCCATTTCTCAAATCCAGCATTGTAAAATATCTCTTTCCATTTAATCTTTGTACTATGTCCTCCACTACCGGCATATGATAATAAATTCTTTCTACAATTTTATTTAGTGGTCTTTAGTTAATGCACATTCGATAACTATTATCTTTCTTTTTAACCATAACTACTCTACTTGTATAAGGTGACTCACTAATCCTAATAACTCCTGATTCCAACAATTCATTAGTCAACTTTTTTAATTCTTCACTTTCATAATAGCTAAGGCGCTTCGGTCTTTCTGTAATTATTTTGTTGTCTCGTAGTCTTATCTCTGCCTGATACTTAATCTGGCTCTCACTATTCGTATTTTTGTCTAAATAATTCTCTTTATAAATTCGATTTTCCTCCTTGCTACGACTTACGGTTTCCTTATTGTCGACTATATCCAGTCCTTTCTTCGCCATCTTTACAATCTTCAATTCTGATCTGACATTCAGCTCCATTTTGATTTCCATTTTTTTCTTCCTCCTTATCAATTATATATTAACAGCAACCTCTGCGTTAAGGTCGGTTTATTTCCTTCTACCGACAATCCACGAATTGCCAATTCCCTTTTCAATTTATTTACATTCTTTTTTTTTTCTATGTAAAACAATTGATATTACCGTGCTTTGGAATTTTCTTTATTATCTTTATTATCACTATCTTACCACTATCACACTTCTGAAGTTGTAAGCTATTATAATTTCGTTAATAAAGCTTAGCTCTCTTTAACTTCAACGAAACTTACTATGTTTTTATTATACTGTATATATATATATATATATATATATATATATATATATATATATATATATATATATATATATATATATATATATATATATATATATATATATATGCATACTACGTTAGAAAATTTGTCTGTTCTACCGACTACTTGATTTTTACCAAAATTAACTCTTACACTTTGCAGACTTGATCTAAAAGTAATGCAAATTCGATCCACTTGTAGTTATGGCTTATGTCACCATCCTTGTGGCTTCAGAATTATTACAATTTGTTTCGGTTTCGGATTTTCGTCGACTCCATCAGTTGCCTAAATAAATATTCGTCCTAAACTCTTCTTACCTACCAAAATATTTCTTAAATATCGGAACGATATTAACGAGGGATGAACAATTACGGCACAGTTTTGGTCTCTTATCTTTGTGAACATGAGAAGCAGATGCTTATTTCAAATGTATTTACTTAGAAATTGGCTCCATTTCTTCATACGTCATGTGTTATCTCTAAACTCAGCCATTTGCATGTTTGCAGCTGTGAAAGTGCTGTTGATACAAAATTTTACATTTCTTTAATTTGAAATAGTTTTTAGGTTGCAGCTTAAGGTTAGCATACTATACTATATTGTAAAACAGGAACGTTATCTTTTGGTCAGACATTTCAAAATTCTAAAAATTTATTTGAAAACGTTAAAAGTTTTAATTTTTAAAAATTGGTGAATAAATAAATTGAAAAATTGAAAAAACTGATAAGTTCATGAATTTAAAAATTTGCAAAATTAAAGAATTAAAATTTTTGTAGGATGTCACCATGAGCAATTACCGCACAGTTTTTGGTTTCAAACCATTTACGAACATGAGCAGCCAACATGTGTTTAAATTGATTGATTGATTGATTTGAATGCACGGCCAAGCTTATGAAGCAACAAATCCCGTCTTCGTGATGTGGTCATTAAACTGTCTCACCAACTTTATAACACTGGCAAATGCTTTTCCCACTGAAGATACCTAAGCACCAACAAGGAGAGCAGAACCACCCACGACACTACATAAATGTAACAGCATCATGTCCACCCCTGGCCGGGTCCCACCTTGCACCCTTTCATACACAACAAAACCGAAGGATAGGATAGGATAGTTAAAAGTGACCGATAATTATAGTAAATTGTTAGTATATATATAATAAAAATAGTTAGCACAGTACAACAAAATTTCTAAACTACTGCTTTTTCACTACTTATTGATCCTGGAGGGTTGATTCAAGCTAAAATTTAATTCTGAAACTCAGGATTAATTTTAATCCCTATAATAATGATTAATTTTGGAACTATGTATATTCTGAATATTGGATTATTTAGTCAAATAATTTAGAAACGAATTCAACATAACTAAAACAAAATTATTTTTCGACAAATTTTCAACAATTTTTTGTGAAAAATTTGTCGGCATTTGTGTGTGATAAAAAAAACAAACGTTTTTGTCATAAATTGGTGGGACCGCATGGTGATCACATATTTTGGTTACTCGGGTAAGCTCAAATGAATGTGTCAAATTTCTAACACGTGAAAGATGCCTAGGCAACAAAACAAAAATGGTTTTAAAAAATATAGATAAACACGGTCGAGATTTTAGGAAAGTGCATAAAAAAATAAGTTCCGATAACTCTAAATTTAATTCTTAAAAGAAAGTTTTAAAAAAACAAAGAGAAATTGAACTCTACTATTAGAAAAAGGGAAAAGTCGCCAAAATTGATGATATCGATTACGAACCAGGAGAGGATGTATTTAATCAATTATTATCGACATTCAAACGTAAAGAAGGTATAAAACATTCAGTTGAGAGTTCGACCGACGAAAGTGATAATAATGGAGAGCTGTCAGAAAATGAAGATCAGGAATTTGATGAAGGAAAATGTACAATTGAATGGTGAATACAGCAGTACAGATTCTGAAGTCTCTGATAATGAGCAAGTCTGTGATGATTCCGAAAAATTGAACCCATTCTGTTTACATTTGAACCATGATTTGTCTCCAGGCCTGTTAAATACCGTCACTATCAAGCCCCAAAATACCATAAAGCACGAAATATAAAACTGAAACTTTGGGACGGCTGGAAATTAATTTTATGAGTTGGTTATGGTTTTTATGAGCACGAATATCAAAAGCAATTTACAACACAAATTAGAAATAGAATTAAACACACTGCAACTTTTAAATATATTTATTGTTAACCAATTAATTTTAGTAGCGTATTCCTCAACTTTCAGATATCTTGTGTCTTTGCTTTATTCCTCTTCTTTTGACATCTCTTAGTATACTTTCATAAATGTAATTATGTACACTTTGATTAAATTAACTGCGATCATGCCATGTACTATGTTATGTTCATAAATATAAAAAAGTTATGCTCTTCAATATACTACTTTGAATATGCCTCATCCCCCCTGTTAGCTCAAAAGCTTATGCTTTATAAAAATCTGGTGCTTTAGTGATACGAAATTTTCGTGATTAGCAGAATTTGAAACATTTATATCATCATCGTTTACAGTTTGGCGAATATTTAGTGCACTCATTGATTTCCGCAGATGCATAGAATTTCGACGAATAATATTATTATTTTCGTTACGTATACAAAATGATCGAGGATGATCAGTATTTGATACTACAATAGCTGGTTCCGATTTATTATTTGATTTATACACTACATTATCACCTGGATTTAGCTCAACTTCCTTCCTTCTAGCCAACTTATCAAATTGTATTTTGTTATTTATTTGATTTTGTCTCAATCGTTCAGTGGGATTTACCAGTGTAGGCTGCAATAGATTATCATGAACTGGAATTTTAGTTCTTAATAGTCTATTCATCAACATTTGTGAAGGTGATAACCCTGTATTTGCAACTGCAGTTGTTCGATATTCAAGTAAGGCATTTCTGTCACTATATGCGCCGCCTTTTCAGCTAGGCCGTTCGATCGTGGATACCGAGGACTTGAAAATATAAACTTGAAATTCCACGATTTTGCAAAATCATTCATCTTATATGAATTAAAAGGATTGTTGTCAGTAACAATATATTTTGGAATTCCATGATTACAAAAAATGTTTTTCATTGCCATAATTAAACTGTTAGCCATTTTATCAGGTACCTTATGGATTTCTAACCATTTGGAATAATAGTTCCAATACACTCCATTAGATCACAACCTACTTTTTCAAATGGAAAATTTGGGATTGTGTGGCTTATCATTGGTTGAGAATAATTAGACGATTGATAATTTTCACAAATACGGCACTTCGAGATGATTTTTTCAATGTCGGCGTTAATGTTAGGCCAATACATAATTTGTTTGGCCCTTGCTTTTGTTTTAGACATTCCAAAATGTGGTTCGTGCAAAGTATTTAAGATTTCATCTCGTAATTTAACTGGAATAAACACTCGATTTTCATAAAACAGCAACTCGTCTTCAACATATAATTTGTCTTTCATAGGCCAATAAAATGTTAATGCATTTGGAACTTTGGTTTTTGTCTGTGAACATCTAAATTATAAATCATCGATTTTATTCGCATACGCTATACTGAAATTTATTGGATTAAATTTTATATTAATTTCACGAGCTTTGTTCAGTACATTTGTTAAGTTGTTATTATGTTCTTTTTAGTATTGCCACATACTAGAATATTATCAATGTATATAAAACATCCCGGCAAATTATAGAAATGTTTAGAATTTATTTTTTGAAAAACCTCTGGTAACAACCAAATGGTGTGGAGAACGTAGTATATTTTTTTTGATTTGTCGTCTAACCTTATTTGCCAAAACCCTTCACATAAATCTAAGACTGTTAAATATTTCATGCCTTGCAGGTGCCATAACAGATCATCCAAAGATGGTATTAAATAATGTTCGAATTTTAAATAGTTGTCTAATTCTCATGGATCTAGACAAATTCGAATGGATTTGTCCGGTTTATCAATTAGTACCGCATTATGTGTCCATTCAGATGGACCGGCAACTTTTGTTATTGTATTGGCATTCTCCATTTGCTGGAGCTTTTTTAACACTTTATCACGAATTCCTAATGGTATGCGACGAGGAGCTTTGCAGATCGGTGTTGTATCTTCTTTTATTTTCAATGAGCATTTGTCAGGAAAACAACCCATACCTTCAAACACATCTTTATTTACTTGAATGAAAGATTTCACTTCTTGCAGTTGCAGCGAATTAACATTGTGAATTCGCCTAATCAAGCCCATTTCAACGCATGACTGAAGACCAAGAATTGGTTTTGCCTCCAAATTAGACAGAATCTCAAACTTTGTAAAATATTTTTTATCCTTATATTGAATGTTGACAGTAATTTCACCAATTAAATTGAGCTTGAAACCACCATAAGCTTCCAATGACAATGAAGAATAATTGGTTTAGGTGAAATTGCTTCATATAAGCTTTCAGGTAAAATGTTGACATCCGCACCACTATCCAATTTGAATTTGATTATCATATTTCCAATTTTTAAATTTTCATACCATGATTTATCATGTAAATCTTTTATGACATCTACTTTCCAGTTCACCGCATTAACCGAATTCACAAAGAATGTATCCAATGAATGACCGTTATTGTCCTCATTTGCAAGGTCATCCATTTTGGCTTGAATTTGCATCACCCTACGACATGCATCAGCAAAGTGGTTAAATTTGTTGCATTTCTTACATCACTTTCCAAACGCTGGGCATTGTCCATATAAGTGCTTGTAAGAACAATTGTTGCAGTTGAACGTTGTTCTATTTGCACTAGCAGTACCAGTTTGACTGTTTTTAGAATAATAGTATGAATTTGGTGTATTCGAATATCATTGGAATTGATTTGGTGGCATTTTACTATCATTATTTGCAAATTTTGAATGATATGAATTTTCTTGATATGCATTGAATTTGGACCGACTCGGTTTTGAGGTTATTTTATCAATACCACGTCGTGTTGCTAACTTATTAGCACCTTGTTGGATTTCCTTTGCTTGGACATTAGTTAATTCGGCTATACGGCTTATCTCTTTTGCTTTATCAAGCGTTAGATCATCTATTCGCAATAACTCGGCTTGTAAGTCATTATTTGCTACACCAAGCACTATACGATCATGCAACATGTCATCCTCTGTTGTACCAAAGTCACAACTTTTAACTAATTTTGTAATATCAGTTAAGAAATAGTCGAATGGCTCATCATCCTTTTGACTTTTTGTATAAGACAAATACGTAGACTACATTTTTACGAAGGTTGCAATATTCTTCGAATTTAGTCACAACTTTTTTCAATATTTTTTTATCTGTCTTGGTTACCTTAAATGTTAAGAATACATCAATAGCCTCCTCACCTGCAATATGCAACAATTGTGCGACTTGAACCGCTTCACTTTCTTCCGTTAATTTGGTGGCTTTTGCATATATAGAAAAATGCATATAAAATTTTTTCCAATTCCTCTGTAGATTACCATCAAGACAAAGTGGCTTAGGTGTATTGAATCGACCCGTTAGCTGCGCCATGTGGTATTCTGTTCTAACATTTATTGTTAACCAATTATAATAATTTTAGTAGCGTATTCCCAAACTTTCAGACATCTTGTGTCTTTGTTTTATTCCTCTTCTTTTGACATTTCTTAGTATACTTTTATAAATGTAATTATGTACACTTTGATTAAATTAACTGCGCTCATGACATGTACTATATTATGTTCATAAATATAAAAGAGTTATGCTCTTCAATATACTACTTTGAATATGCCTCAATTTTAGGATGTTTACTTTCCCAACAGGAATATTAATAACGGTGAGCCAATTCGATTCACGTACTGCTTACATGCCTCGAATCATGTACTCAAAACAAGATTAAAAATAATTCACCATAGTTCAAGACTAGGAATATTAAAATATCAAAATGTAGATGATTCTATTTCGGATCATTGTCATGACCAGGGTTTGAGTTAGACAAAAAATTTTAATCATTTTACCGTTTAGAGATTCAGCGTATCGCGTTACAACTACTTTAATTGATTTGTTGGTGCCTGATTTAGCTGCTGGCGTTAAAAACTATAAAAAATTTGTTGATGAGTTTTCAGGGAATTCAATTAAATTTCCAATAAAAAATCTTAAGCCAGAAAATTATGAAAAAATTTCGTATCGGCATCTCGTTAATTAAGAAATGCCTTATGGTAAGGAATTATATAACTCATAGATAATGTAAGGTCTTTCGTATTTACATTTTTAGCTTTACACTGAATTTTCTAAATCTGATATAATTATTTCATCTCCATTGGGCCTAAGAATGTTAATTGGGGTGCCTGGTGAAAAGGATCGGGATTGTGATTTTTTATCTTCGATCGAATTGCTAATAATGGATCAGACTGAAATATATTTGGCCCAAAATTGGGATCATGTAAATTTTCAACCGCAAACCATTGAAACCGATTTATCACGAGTAAAGACCTGGTCGATAAATGGTTAATCAAAGTTTTATTGCCAAACAGTTTTATTGACATCACATAAGTTACCGGAATTTCGAGCGCCTTATAACCATCGGTGTTTAAATTATCGAGGGCTTAAAGGATTGCTAATTCAATAACAAGCGGATCAATGTAATTCAATTACCACAAATATTTCATCGAATTATTAGTTCATGATTAGAATCATAATTTGACATGCGGTTTAATCATTTTATAAATCATGTTTTACCGTAATACAAAAATCCTTCAACGGCCCATTCTTTAATTTACATACCAAGCTATTTTGATTATGTGCGGATACGAAATTATAGGAAGTGCTCATTTCTATAGGCGGACTCGAATTAAAGGAATTCGTCATTTAATTTTTTATCAACCGCCAAATTGGCCAAATTTTTATGCTGAAATGATAAATTTAATGCAAGAGATGAATCAAAATAAACGTGATGGAGCTTCCGATTCTATGACTGTTACCGTAATATATACAAAATATGATATATGTATTACAAATTTCGGAGATTGCTGGACATAAAAAGGCCAGTAAAATGATGAATCCAGATAAAACTACGCATTTGTTTATGACGGGAAATTAGGATTTGGTAACAAAATGGGGGCTATTGTATCATTGCAACAAATAAATCTCAATAAAAATAGTAAATATTTGTTATTTTTATTAGTGTTATAGGGTAAACATAGGTTACCGAATGACGTGAAATTTGGACAGAAAGTAGGGAATGGCTCAAGGAACAAAACTTATATGGTGCCGTAGTTTGTTTTTACATTGGGTGGATGCCACCCCTTATCGGGGCGAGAATTAGTACGCTCAAAGTAACCGCAGAAATCGATCGAGGCATGCTAAAGCAAAACATTTTCTTTCAAGTATTTTCGATAAATCAATTAAAAATGTTGATTTTTCATCTAGAAAATGCATGTTTGAGAGCAATCCGAAAATTTCACCGAAAAACGCGATTGGTTTTTCAACGATAACTTCCCTAATTTTTAAGTTATCTAATTGCTCCAAAAACCATTTTGCTGGGAATTTTGAGGGGAACAAGGCTTATAAAGTTGAACTTCCTTTAACCCTTCGTTTTTAAGTTTAAAGAGCTCGGCGAATTTGGTCCTCACGCTCAAATGCGAACATAAAACGGTGATATCTCAATTAATTTTCATCTTAGAGAAATAAAAAAATTACAAAATTTTCTGCAAGAAAAGCCTACATTTTTATACTCTTGCATTTTTCAACTCTAAAAAGGTTACTCTCTATTTTCCAAATTTAATAAAGCATGGGGACCAGTCTCTTGCCGTCTTACTTTAGTCACTGGAATAGTTAAAATAATTTTCTTTTTACTTTTATCAATTGACATTAAAAATTAAATAAAAAAACAAAACAAAAACTCGAAATTATTACTAGAATAATTCTATACCAGCAAAAACTTTGTTTGAAACAATTCATTCCGGAATGAAAACGCACCAGCAGCAAACATGTGTTTAAATTGTATTTGCCTAAATATAAATTGGATTCACTCACAAGTAAAGCATATAATTGCTTAAGGTACTTAAACCTCTAGGAATTTTACTGAGCTTTCAGTATGCTTTAGTAATTTTAAGTTTAGTAATCTAATTTGAAAAGGTAGGCACTGTAAATACATTTACAAGGTTAAGGACTTGTAAAAATTATTTATTGAGTAAAACTATTAACATCGAAGAATTTGATGGGTTAAAAGCTCAAATTTCAAATTTTTAAAACAAAAAATTTTGGTAAATCGCGCTTTTTTTAAAACGAATTAAACTTGGATTTTTAAATTTATAGTTTTTTTATGAATCTGTTACAACCTTGAAATATTAATGTAATGTTGTTTATAGCTCCCAGCGAAAACAGAAATAACTCAGAAGCTTTCCACAATAATTAATCTTACTTTACCTTTTAGTTGTTTTTTTCAAAATAAGGTTTATAAATATATTACCTAACAATTTAAGAGATTTTAGTAGATTTCCTATTGACTATTAAGAAGTTAAGTCTAATGATGACTGTTTCACTAACCATATTTTTTGAATTTTTGCCTGGGTTCGTTTGAGCCGTGCATACGTTTTTAACTTATTTGGACCTTTTCATAGTTAAAACTATAATTAATCGATTTAATTATTTCTTACAAATTCTTTTAAATAAAATATTTAAAAATTAAACACGGAAAATTGGGTACACAAACAAATCTTTTACGATACTATTAAGCTACCTGTAGCTTTAGATTATATTTATTATTAAAGTTTAAAATTTTAGACGCTATAGTTCAACTATAAGCTTGTAAAAATGTTATTTAGATTTGGAACTTTAAAAAATTTTGTTTAATAATACCAATTTAGTAACCAATTTATTTTGAAGTAGTTTAAATTAAATTCTAAATTCTAAAAATATTTTAAATCTGGTGTCGAGGAATTAATGGATGCACAAGCTTGTGAATGGAAATTTGTAGAGTACCAACAAAAATTAATTTAAAGCAGAAAATAAAGCTTTCATTTTGATTTTAAGGCAAAGGTCCTTGTAAAAAAAAGTCAGACGCGTCAGAAAGCTTTCTGATTTTTGCAGGAATAGTAAAAGTGGATAAAATCAATTCGGTTAGGGGTCTTTGAAACTTAAATAACAATACGTGCTTTAATTGCTTAAAGCTTAAAGGTTTTTGCACCTAATTTAGAAAGTATTTAAAATCGAGCTTTTAAACTTACAACTTCATTTTTTCACTTGATTCTTGCTGTACCAATTTATGAAAAAAACAGAACTTTTTCGTGTCATTTAATTTTTTTATTGATCAGAGCGAATTAAATTCACTTTATAAAAATTTGATGTCTTACATTTAAAACTTAGAAATTTATTCCTTCGAGGTAATTTTTCTACAAAATATATCTTCACGAGAAATTACTACACTTTCACGAAATCTTCTAAAATTAATGTCACAATTAAAAATTAATTTATTACACAGTTCTAATATTTTCAAATTTTTAAAGAAATTTAAACTTTAAAAAACAAACTTGCAGCAAACACTCACCTTCCACAGCACTGAGCAAGGAATCCTTGTAGTTCCGAAAAATTATTAAATTTATTACATTATAAATTATTAATTTTGCAATCGAGTCCGTCGCTTTTAAATTGCCTACAGCTCTAAGCTTGATCAAGGATTTTGATTTCAATTAGTGCTTTTTTGATTCAGAAAGCAATTCGTATCTAAAATCCAAAAGGAAAACACAAATCAATCTTGATGCCTGGCATTTCATTTTTTAACAGCCAAAAATTTTAACAAAAAACACAAAATTTTTGTGTCCATAAATATTGATATTATCTGATAACCATCTTTAGAATGTTACAAATATAACAACAATATTTTTCTTAATTTAAAAATTATTATGACACCATTGAGCAGGCATCGTAATGATGATATTTTCAATAAAAATTATTTACCATAATTATAGCACAGAAGAACAGAAAAATGCTTAATTACAAACTGGCCTGAAATTTTGTTGTTGCATTTGGTGCGTTTAGTGTTTGTTACGCGCTATGTCATACATACATATAGTGTATAAATTTATGCGCCCTACGGTCTTTCCCGGCAGACAATATATTTATATTTATGACGACTATAGTGACCGCAATTCAATTTTATTTTACATATTCTCATTTAAATATTTATAATCATAACACCGTGAATATAATAGCTGCAAGGGATTAATATTTTTGGGATGTGTAATTCGCAGAACTTACTATACACTACTGGTGCGCATAAGGTAAGAATGCAACCAAGCACAAGCAAAGGGTTAATATTTTATTTTAGTTTATGATGAGGTACCACAAAAGAATACTAATTACTTTTGAATTGAGATTATGTTATATGTTAAGTGAATTTTTTTGGTATAAAGTAACCCAAAATTTTATTTTTTCATATAGCAAAGATTGTTTTGTATCAAAAGATTAAGATCAAGGTGTTGCTTACTCGTGTAAGAAGATAAATTTAACTTGGTTTTTTTTTTTTTTCTTGATTTTTGCGAAAATTATAGAGTGTCCCTTAAATAATTTAATAAATTTTAATCTGTTTTGTTGTTGCTTTAAAATTTTATTTAATATAGGAACATTGTTAGGGTTGGCTGCATTTTTGAATAATTGCGTGTAGGTGGGATAATTTTTGTGTTTTTGAATTGTTTATTGTTTTATGGTGATATTTACATTAACATTATTTATGAGAAAATTATTAATATTTATATTATTATTATCGTTGGGTATACATGCGAGTAGGTATATAGTTATTAAAGGAAATTCATTGTTGCTAAATATTTTTTTTTATATTATGTGGGTGTGGGTGCCAGCATATTCAGGATGCAGTCTGTGATAAAAACAAAGAGGCCTGCAATTCTAAAACCACGTTTTGATTTCTCGCACCTCCATTTCAAATTTACGCTGTTGGGAAAAAAAAACAAATTCAGATCAAGAAACCTATTGTTAGATATATCAACGAAAGGCGCAGATTTCTGATGTTGAGCTAGAATTCGTAAGCTATATGTGATTTTAAAGAATTCAAAATCTGCAATTGTGCTCTGATTGCGACACCACTAAAGATAGGTTTTAAGACTTGTAATTATTGTGCCAACGTGCATTTAGAGACAACTCGGAAAATCGCCATCGTATCCAACCAATTAAAAAAAAACTGTTGCCGTGTGAATTTTGTCATTTTCATTTTCTATATTTTGGTTGTTTTAACCTGATGAATGTCGTTTATTCCTGAATACATAACAATAACAAAAATAATTAACGTTTTCATCTATTTAAATCCCGCCTTGAATAATGAAGATTCTTGTTGCTATGTAAAACATTATAATGCAAAATGGCGTTATAATAATTTCGGTGACACCAACCAATTAAAAATTCCCTATGTGGTCGTGTGAATTTTTTTTCTGTATTGTGGTTGTTTCAACCTAATTTATGTCGAATAGCATTTTATTATTTCGGTGACACCAACTAATTAAAAACTTCCAAATATGGTCGTGTGATTTTTTTTTATTTTCATTTTCTTTAATTGGTTTTATTTTTAAATCGATAAATGTCGTTTATTCTCGAAAACGTATTGGTTTGTTTGGTTTGTAAAATATTCCAATTCAAAATGGCGTTAAATAATTTCGGTGACACCAACCAATTAAAAACTTCCAAAATGCGGCCGTGTGAGTTTTTTCATTTTCATTTTATTTATTTTGGTTGTTTTAACCCGATGTACGTCGTTTATTAATAAATATACAACAAAAACATCAATATTTAACGATTTCATCGTTTTAAATCCCGCCTTGAATATTGATGGTTCCTATTGGTTTGTAAAATATTGTCATGTAAAATGGCATTTTAATAATTTCGGTGACACCAACGAAATTAAAACTTCTAAATGTGATCTTGTGAATTTTTTTCATTTTCATTTTCTATATTTTAGTTGTTTTAACCCGATAATTGCCGTTTATTCCCGAATACATAACCGTAACAAAAATAATTAACGTTTTCATTTATTTAAATCCCGCCTTGAAGAATGATGATTGCTATTGGTTTGTAAAATAGTAATGCAAAATGGCGTTGTAATTGGTTCGGTGACACTAACCAATTAAAAATTTTTAATGTGGTCTTGTGAACTTATTTCATTTTCATTTTCTTTATTTTTTTTTAACCCGGCGAATGTCGATTATTCTCGAATACATAACAATAACAGAAATAATTAAAGTTTTCATCTTTTAAACTCCCGGTTTGAAGAATGATGATTCCTATTGGTATGTGAAATATTGTAATGCAAAATGGCGTTTAATATATTCGGTGACACCAATCAATTAAAAACTTCCAAACGTGATCGTGTGATTTTTTTCATTTTCATTTTCATTTTCTTTATTATGGTTGTTTTGGATTATTTGTTGACAGTCCAGAATCGATTGAGGTGAAGTAGGCGTTTTGTTTTGCATTTTATTTTTCTCTTGAGTTGAGTTTAGTCTTTTTTTGAATATAGCCCCAGATATTAAACAAGCAACATTAAGTTTAAATAAAAGAAGTATAAAGAACAGTTTATGCGGAAAAGAAAGTGCTAGTGAATAAACTTAAGATGGCGGACTCAAATAAAGCGTTTATAACAAAATTGAACAACGACAATTATTTTATGTGGAAGTATAAAATAGAGCTATTCCTTATGAAAGAAAAATTGTGAAGTGTTTTAAATGAAACAAAACCAGAACCAACGGAAGATAATGCCAATGCGGAAGCAATCAACAATTGGCAAATTCACGATGATCAGGCTCGGTCGTGGATTGGTTTGTCGGTCGAAGACAACCAATTGTGCTACATTCGAAATAAAACTACGGCGAAAGATACATGGACAGCATTAAAAACATTTCATGAAAAGGACTCAATGAGAAATAAAATGAGCATAGTTCGACGTATTTGTAGTTTAAAAATGAGTGAAGGTGGAAACGTCGAAGAGCATTTGAATGAACTCACGAATTTGTTCCAGAAATTAAGTGATTTGGGTGAAAAGCAATTGTTAAATACATGACATGTTGGTGTTATCGTAAACAGTTTATCGCGCAGTTACGATAATTTAATTGTTGCACTAGAGGCACGACCAGAGGCAAACGTCACATTGTCGTTGGTTCAATCGAAATTAATTACTGAGTATCAACGTCGAAAAGAGGTGGACGGCAAAGAAAATACAGATTCGGCATTAAAAACTACGGCGAAATTTAAAGACAATATTAAGTGTTTCTTTTGCAAACGATCTGGCCATGTAAAGAGTAAATGCGGTAAATATAAATCATGGAAAAAGCAACACACAGTAAAGGAAAGTGCATCGATCAGTGACAAAATAAATAAAGTTGAAGAAAATGACAATTTTTTATTTGTGGTTTCATCGAAAAAAAAATTGTGATCGATGGATTCTCGCTTCCGGTGCTACAAAACATATTTCGAGCAACAAAGGTTTTTTCGTTTCACTAGATCAAGCGGAATGCAAGAGTTTAAACGTCGCAAACTGTGAAAGCGTAGATGTCAAGGGAAAAGGCGTATGTCACATCGAAATGGTCAATGAAAATGGTGTGTCGACCGTGGCAACGGTAACAGATGTTTTGTACGTGCCGAGTATTCAAGGAAATTTGTTATCGGTGAAAAAGTTGCTGGAAAAGGGCTTTGCAGTGAATTTTGTTCCGAATTCTGAAACGTGTGAAATTAAATTCGGAGACAAACAAGTGGCAGTAGCAGACGCTCAATCAAATTTGTTTAAATTGCGTCAGCCGAACAAAGTGTATGCGGTACGCGAACATAAAGAAAATTGCATTCATCACTGGCATCGCATTTTTGACCATTGCGATCCAGATGCAATCAAGCAAATTTATTCGAAAGGATTAATTGACGGCATGCAAATTGTCGATTGCGGCATCAAGGTTAAATGCGAAGTGTGTCTCAAGGGAAAAACAACACGTTTGCCGTTTCCAAGGCAATCATTTACAAAATCCACAGCTCCACTTGATCTTATACATACTAACGTATGCGGACCAATGCAAACAGTTTCTCCGAGCGGTAAGCGGTACGAACTCGTATTCATAGATGATTATTCGCGCTATACGGTGACTTATTTGCTACAAAATAAATCAGAAGTCGACGAGAAAATAAAGGAGTACGTAGCATTGGTAAAAAATTAATTCTCTACGAAACCAAGAGTTATACTGTCCGATCGAGGAGGAGAGTACACCGGAAAGAATGTTGTTGATTTTTTGAAACATGAAAGAATTCAGATTCAGTATACAACACCATACACGCTGCAGCAGAATGGTGTTGCTGAGAGAAAAAATCGTACGCTCATCAAGATGGCACGTTGTATGCTGTTGGACGCTAATTTACCGAAAACATTTTGGGCAGAAGCAGTAAATACGGCAAATTATGTTCAAAACCGTTTGCCATGCAGAGCGATCGAAAAGACACCATATGAGGCGTGGAATCAGCGGAAACCAGGTATTAAACATTTTTCAATTTTTGGTGCTAAATGTTTTGTTCATGTGGGGGGGGGGGGATTCAGATGCTTAGATGCAGTCAAAAATAAGTTCGTGATCAGTCGCGACGTGCGTTTTACGGAAAAATCGGCGTTGATTTATCATCAAGTGATGCGAATGTCGAATCAAGTATAATCGGTATCGATATGAATAAGTCAACTGAAATTGATCCAAATATGAGTGACAACGTGATGAGCGATACTGTGACGACAGAAAATAATGCGGGTGTGCGCAACAACATTGGTGATGCAGTGTCGAATGTCGAATTCGAATCTTTCGCTGAAGGCTTACATCGTATTTTCAATGACGAAAACAACAGAGTCATTCCCATTCCTGAGACATCAGTGAGACATTCACAGCGTGAAAAAAAAAAGTGTGCCACCACGACGATTGATCGACGAAATCAAAATGGTTTATAAAGTCGTCGAGCCGAAAAGTCTATCGGAGGCATTGTCCAGTGAGCATAAAGAACAATGGATTCGCGCAATGAAAAATGAAATAGATTTATTAAAGAGATATGAAACATGGCAATTGTGCGAATTACCAAAAACCAGAAAAGCGGTAGGCTGCAAATGGGTTTATAAAGTAAAAACCGATGCGGAAAGAAAAATTGATCGATACAAGGCACGTTTAGTCGCACAGGGCTTCTCACAAAAATATGGAACTGATTATGATCAAGTGTTTGCTCCTGTTGCTCGACAAACAACATTCAGAACGCTTTTATCGATTGCATCGAAAGAAAAACTCATTGTGCGACATATTGATGCAACGATCTACATGAAACAGCCGCCGGGATTTGAGGAGAATAGTGAACTCGTTTGTTTGTTGAAAAAAGGTCTATACGGTCGCGGCGAAATCATGGAATGACGCTATTCATGAAGTATTGATCGATGCGGGTTTTCATCAAAGCAAAGCAGATCAATGCTTGTACTCACTAAAGAAAAATTTCGAATGGTCATTTCTTCTAATTTATGTCGACGATATGAATATGGCAGCGAAATCAAGAAAAACAGGTAACGAAATAAAGGAACTCATCGCATCAAAATTTGAATTGCATGATCTGGGTGAAATTAAATTTTACCTCGGAATAGAAATCATCAAATACATACATCAAAATACATTCAAAAGGTTGCCGCGGATTTCGGTCTCAGTGATGCGATACTTTCAAACGTTTCACGATGATAGTTTTTGGCTGACAAACACAGATTATCAGAAACTCGTCGGGTGTTTGCTTTACATATCCGTGAATACACTACCGGATATTTCGGCGAGTGTATCAATATTAGCGCAACGAGTGCAACAACCACGTCAACAAGATTGGCACGAATTGAAACGGGTGTTGAAATATCTAAAGGGCACTGCGAACATAAAATTGGCATTAGGCAGTGATGACAATTCGGACTAATTTTTCTACGGATATGCTGACACCAATTGGGCCGAAAATAAAAAGGACCGAAAATCAAACACTACTTATATTTTTATTGTTAATGGTGGCATCGTAATGGCTGTATGATACTCACTTTTTTTTCCACTTTTTCAGTGACTAGGTAAGACAAACGGAGTGAGATAAAAAATAAATATACAAAATATTTGTGAGAGTGAGTGTATACACCATAGATTTGGAAAAAATATAGAAACGTCAAAAAAAAAGTGGTAGCTCAACTTTTCTAGCAGTTAATCGAGCAATTATAGCAAAAAAAGAATTGGATTTGATTCTTTTTTTTGACATTTCCGAAATATTAGAGAAAATTGTATTTTGTATACCAAAGAGAATTTATTTGTTTATTTTTAAAATAAATTTAGTAAACAATTTTTCCATTTTTGTTCGCCATTATTGTTATGATTTTTTCCCCCTTTTTTAGATTTTTCTTTTGATACTGAAATACAATTTTGGGTTTGCATTGTTAATTGTTTGCCAAAATATTTGAAACGTGCATTTTTTTGTAAATATAAAAATTAACTTAACATATAAATTATTTCGTTCCAATTAATTGCGGCAGCTAATGCAAATTAATTCAATAATATGGTCCAACACAAAAAAAATGTTGATTCTATTTACAAATTTTGTTTATCCGAAACTTCAAAATATTTGCCTATAGTATTGTCTACACTACCCTTCTCTGTTTCGCTTTACTAGTTTTGCAGCACTTTATTGTACTTGAAAAAAAGTGAGTATCATACGGCCATAAGTTGGGCATGTCGAAAGCAGAATTGCATCGCATTATCATCTACAGAAGCAGAGTTCATCGCATTGTCCGAAGCGTGTCAAGAGGCATTTTGGTTGCGGCGACAAGACAACCAAAGCTGTTTGAAGCTAATAGAAGAGGAAATATTGTTAAAATCGAACATAATATGTGGATACGCGATATCATTTTGTTAAAGATTACGTGCAACGACGATTCACTAACATTGATTTACTAACAAACCCATTGCCGGCAAAGCGGCATATCATGCTACGCGAGCGATGCGGATTAAATTAAATTATACAAACAATTAAATTGAGGAGGAGTGTTGAAATAAGTTATATGGACATTTTGAATTATTTGTTGACAGTTCAGAATAGATTGAGGTGAAGTAGGCGTTTTGTTTTTGCATTTTATTTTCTTCTCTCTTGTTTTTATGTATTAGAGTTTAGTCTTTTTGTGAATATTGAAGAACATAAATGGTATCTAGCAAGACAAAAGTTTCTTTCATTTTATTTCCGATTACGGTGGTTTGCTTTGTTCAGCATTAAGTACTCTGTTTGGCTAAGTGGACGCACATAAGGACTCGTGTATTTCAACAGTTTCAACCTGATGGGTGTCGTTTATTCCCGAATACAAAACAATATCAAAAATAATAACCGGTTTTCATCTATTTAAATCCCGCCTTGAAGAATGATGATTCCTATTGGTTTGTAAAATATTGTAATGCAAAATGGCGTTGTAATTATTTCGGTGGCACTAACCAATTAAAAATTCCAAATGCGGTTGTGTAAATGTTTTTCGTTTTACTTTTCTCCATTTTGGTTGTTTTAACCCGATGAATGTGGTTTATTCTCGAATAAATAACAGTAACAAAAATAATTAACGTGTTCATATTTTTAAATCCAGCCTTGAAGAATGATGATTCCTTTTAGAATGCAAAATATTTCCATGCAAAATGGCGTCGTAATATTTTCGGTAACAGCACCCAATTAAAAACTTCTAACTGTGATCATGTAAATTTTTTCTTATTTTCATTTTGTTTATTTTGTTGTTTTTTTAACCCGACGAATGTCGATTTATTCTCGAATACATTTCATATTTTTAAATCCCGCCTTAAAGAATGATGATCTCTATTTGTTTGTAAAATATTGTAATGCAAAATGGCGTCGTATAATTTCGATGACATCGACCACGTAAAAACTTTAATGTGGTTCTGTGAATTTATTTTATTTTCATTTTCAATATTTTGGTTGTTTTAATTTTTAAATCCCGCCTTGAAGAATGATGATTCCTATTGGTATGTAATATATTGTAATGCAAAATGGCGTTGTAATTATTTTGGTGACACCAACCAATTAAAAACTTCCAAATGTGGCCGGGTAATTTTTTTTTATTTTTATTTTCTATATTTTGGTTATTTAAACCCGACTAATGTCGTTTATTCTCGAATACATAACAATAACAAAAATAATTAACGGTTTCATATTATTTTTAAATCCCGCCTTGAAGAATGATGATTCATTTTCTTGATGATTTTCTTTGGTGACACAAACCAAATAAAAAATTACAAATGTGCCCTTGTAAATTTTTTCTTATTTTCATTTTCTTTATTTTGTTTTTTTTTAACCCGATGAATGTGGATTATTCTCGAATACATAACAGTGCGGAAAAATTAACGTTTTCATCTTTTTAAATCCCGCCTTGTAGAACGATGATTCCTATTGGTTTGTAAAATATTGTAATCCTAAATGGCGTCGTAATTGTTTCGGTGACACTAACCAACTAAAAATTTCCATATCTGGGTGTGTGAATTTTTGTCATTTTAATTTTCTATATATTCGGTGTTTTAACCCGATTAATGTCATTTATTCTCGAATACATAACAGTAACCAAAAAATTAACGGTTTTCATCTATTTAAATCCCGCCTTGAAGAATGATGATTCCTATTGGTTTGTAAAATACTGTAATGCAAAATGGCGTTGTAATTATTTCGGTGGCACTAACCAATTAAAAATTCCAAATGCGGTTGTGTAAATGTTTTTCGTTTTACTTTTCTCCATTTTGGTTATTTTAACGCGATGAATGTGGTTTATTCTCGAATAAATAACAGTAACAAAAATAATTAACGTGTTCATATTTTTAAATCCAGCCTTGAAGAATGATGATTCCTTTTAGAATGCAAAATATTTCCATGCAAAATGGCGTCGTAATATTTTCGGTAACAGCATCCAATTAAAAAATTCTAACTGTGATCATGTAAATTTTTTCTTATTTTCATTTTCTTTATTTTGTTTTTTTTAACCCGACGAATGTCGATTTATTCTCGAATACATAACAGTACGAAAAAATTACCGATTTCATATTTTTAAATCCCGCCTTAAAGAATGATGATCCCTATTTGTTTGTAAAATATTGTAATGCAAAATGGCGTCGTATAATTTCGATGACACCGACCACGTAAAAACTTTCAAATGTGGTTCTGTGAATTTATTTCATTTTCATTTTCAATATTTTGATTGTTTTAATTTTTAAATCCCGCCTTGAAGAATGATGATTCCTATTGGTATGTAAAATATTGTAATGCAAAATGGCGTTGTAATTATTTTGGTGACACCAACCAATTAAAAACTTCCAAATGTGGCCGGGTAAATTTTTTTCATTTTTATTTTCTATATTTTGGTTATTTAAACCCGACTAATGTCGTTTATTCTCGAATACATTACAATAACAAAAATATTTAACGGTTTCATATTATTTTTAAATCCCGCCTTGAAGAATGAGAATTCTTTTTCTTGATGATTTCCATTGGTGACACCAACCAAATAAAAAATTCCAAATGTGCCCTTGTAAAATTTTTCTTATTTTTATTTTCTTTATTTTGTTTTTTTAACCCGATGAATGTCGATTATTCTCGAATACATAACAGTACGAAAAAATAAACGTTTTCATCTTTTTAAATCCCGCCTTTTAGAACGATGATTCCTATTGGTTTGTAAAATATTGTAATCTTGGTCGGTGACACTAACCAACTAAAAATTTCCATATCTTGGTGTGTGAATTTTTGTCATTTTAATTTTCTATATTTTGGGTGTTTTAATCCGATTAATATCATTTATTCTTGAATACATAACAGTCACAAATAAATTAACGTTTTCATATATTTAAATCCCCACTCTAAGAAATTTTTGTAGAATTTTATTATGATTATTAGAGGTTATCTGTTGCCAGCAATTTTTGTAGTAAATTTTCATTGTAGTGCATTTGATGTGTTTCACATGTCAAAGATGTAAAACCGCACATTAAAAGTGTGAATTATTTATTTTAAATGCTGCAAAAATCAATGTTCGTTACTTCTTAACCTGCTGTAAAATACAATCCTATAGTGAGTTATCATCAAGGGCGCGTGAATAAAATTAAAACAAATTTGAAATGCTGTCTTTTCGGGCAATAATTTTAATAATTAAAATGGGAAAATCAACCAAACTAGTGCAAATTTAAAATTAAATGCAGTTCACGATTTTTATTGGAAGTTACTGGAAGTTATTGGAAATTACACAATAATAATTGAGATTATAAGTAAAACAGGTATTAAACTTTATTTCATTTCACAAATTATTTATTAATAAAATATAAATTTATTATAAATAGCATATAGATAACTAAAATTATTATATGTACACCTATATACATATATTCCTTATTGTTAATTGTTATATCCAGTAGAATTTCGGCTTGCGCAACATTCGATAATCCCATCTTTTTATGTTCTATAATTGCAAGAATAATTATTGTGAAAAAAAGAATTTTAAATTTTTTGTGGCTTTGATTTCGCTGGATCTTTGCACTGAATTTGCATTTATTGAACGTTTCACAAATCGAGCTTAAACTGTATTTTAATTCTAGTTGCGAAAAATATAAATAAATCATAACAAGTAGCTAAGTTAAATGGTTCATTCCAACATTAGTACAATTTAGTGTAGTGTTAGTATTGATAATTAGTCAAACTGGTATTTGTTTGATTGTCTAAATTAAAATTCAATATTTAGAAGATTCTATTTCCTAGACCGTTTTATTTCGTCTTCGGCTATTTAAAAAATTTTAAATGATTTATTACGATATTATTTATTACAATAATTTTTAGTTAATTTTAATTATCCTTAATTTATTTAAAGTTAATTTTTTATTTTACTATTTTAGGCGCTTTCACTTTTTGACATAGAACACAGAAAATATTGTACACTAGACCTAAGCGCATGCTACGCACGTGAGATATCAGTCGATAAGCGCTTATCTACTACCTCACAGGTCAGTAATATCGGATGATTAACATGCTAGCACTCAGTAAACATCCTAAAAAGATTTTTACTGAGTGCTAGCATGTTAATCATCCGATATTACTGACCTGTGAGGTAGTAGATAAGCGCTTATCGACTGTTATCTCACGTGCGTAGCACGTGCTTACGTCTAGTCTACTATATACTGTTGGGTTAATTTCCCAGCCATTAATAGTGGATTGAATGTGTCGTCTCGAACCTGCAGTCGGTAGGAGAAGTACTGCATCTGGGATACCCGAAAATGGGACCTACCACCACCGAGTGGAATGTTTGGATGCCATCCTACCCCACCATACGGAAAGAGCAATGGATAGGTCATTGGATCAAGGCCAACATAATCAAATGCAAGAATTGAAGATCTTCTTGCATTTGGATTTTTGGCATCTGGTCTTAAATAGATCAACAGGTCTCTCTCCATTGGAGGGTCGCCATCATTATTTCTAAAAACCACAGCAACTTCGTTTGCAGCTATTGGGTTATTATATCGTCTCTGATCTGATGTTGGAACTTGACGAATAGCCATCATTATGTTGGGAAAACCCCCAACCCCTCACATCTCACAAATCATTTTATGGGCTATTGCATACTGGTTGTTGTCTTTCAACCAAGCACCAAGTTCCAAAATTAAATCTTTTGAACAATTAGTGTTTCCAGGATTTTTCATCCTAGTCCTGGTAGCTTCCTGAGCATCTAAAACATAGAGCTGAGCATACTGTCGTTGTTCACCTATAGCAGGGTGCAACGTTCGGGCTTTATGGTAAATTTTCCCATGTATGCGAAAGCAGTAAGGGCCATGTCCAGGGGAGGAGAAACTGATGACATAAATCCAGCGTACTGTTGAAAGAGCGTATATTTGCCATAAAGTTTTTAGATTCATCAGAATTTCCTGTAGTTCCTCTTAAAATCTCTTGAAAGCATACAGGGTACTCTCTCAGAGGTGGCAGTACTACTTTGCCTTTAGCGCAACAGTTAATCTTTTTATCTGTTGGGCGTTCTCCATGAAAATGGTTGGAGGTGCAAAACTCACAAACAGCATCCATGGGCCCACAATAGTGCTCAGGGACTAATAACTCATTATTAAAATAATTGATGGCGATTTCTTGGGCAGTCAATGATCCACGTCTCATTCTGTTTTGTTTATATTGGGAAACTTGCATAGGGCGGCGAGTTCTTGCCGCAGAGCTTTCATTAGCTCTCATTGCTGCCTGTCTAGAACTTTAAGCCTGCCTGTGAGAATTGCTAGAAATTTGTTCACCAGAAAGGCTACTTTGGGCCTGTGAATCTCGTACAGATGCATCGCGTCTTCTTTTTCGAGCCACCTCAAGGCTGCCCAAACCCAAATCATAAAAGAAATCAAATATAATTGTCATTGTTATATTGGTACGTTACAGCCTGACCAACAGAGTCCGAGGTTTCCTTAAGTTTATTGTTATTATTATATATCCAACCACTTCAGAGAAATCTTTACGTAAATAATTGGAAGAAATTATGTCTAGTTGTCTGTTTCATTCTTGTTTTCATTGGTTGTTTTGGTTTACTTTATGGTTTCGATAGAAAAAAAATATAGAAAAACCCTAATTGTCTAATGCTGCCATCTTAAAGCTTTAGGATACAAAATTTGATATTTTTCAATTCGTATTAAACCAATAAAATGCTGTTATGAAAAAAAAATATTATTAAAATTAATACAGACTTTGATAATCATCGAACCCGAAACGTTTTCAGTATGAAAACGAAGTTTGTTGTTACTATGTCATCGTCAAATCGTCAACACCTATATCACTTAGCCTACTGACGTATAATATATGAAGATGTAAATTGGAAATATAATAAAAGCACTTAGAAGTGTTTTTATGACCTTTGACCTTGAAGGAGGTCATAATTTCAAAATCAAAAGAGAATAGGGCCGCCTAGATTTTTTTTTTGTGGTTTTAAAGAGCTATAGTATGAGGCTCTAAGACATTGGGAAGTAATTTTCCATAACAATATTAGATATTATTGAAAATTTAGTACAACTTAAGGATCATATATAATAAGAATAGCGTTAGTTTCCACAAAAATAGTGCGGAAAAACTTTTTTGAGGAAAAACGCACAGAAAAATTGTTAGTCACTTTTACAGTGTGAAATACGAGTAAATTATGGATGATTCACACAACTTGTTAGTAAATTGCACGTCTATATGTGTAAACTGTGATGATTGTTTGATTTACGTCATTTTTGATAAAATCAAAATTCGTATGTTTATTATTACATGTCGTTGTGTATTTTACAATAATTTTTGGTTGTAAAACATCATTTTTTCGTGATATTATACAATTGCACAGAGTGCAGCCTTGAAGAATGATGATTCTTATTGGTTTGTAAAATTATGTAAAGCTAAATGGCGTTGTAATAATTTCGGTGACACCAACCAATTAAAAATTCCCAATGTGGTCGTATGATTTTATTTCATTTTAATTTTCTTTTCAATAACAAAAATAATTAACATTTTCCTTTTTAAGCCCCGCCTTAAAAATGATGATTCCTTTTGGTAAGTAAAATATTGTAATGCAAAATGGCGTCCTAATAATTTCGATAATACCAACCAATTAAAAACTTCCAAACGTGGTCGTGGAGTTTTTTTATTTTCATTTCTTTTATTTTGGTTGTTTTAACCTGATGAATGTCGTTTATTCTCGAATACATAACAGTAACAAAAATAATTAACGGTTTCATCTTTTAAAATCCCACCTTGAACAATGATGATTCCTATTGGTATGTAAAATATTGTAATGCAAAATGACGTTGTAATAATTTCGGTGACACCAACCAATTAAAAATTCTTAATGTGGTCGTGTGAAATTATTTCATTTTCATTTTCTTTATTTTGTTTTTTTTTTTAACCAGGTGAATGTCGATTATTCTCGATTACATATCAATAACAGAAATAATTAACGTTTTCATCTTTTAAACTCCCAACTTGAAGAATGAAGATTCCTATGGATGTAAAATAGTAATGCAAAATAGCGTTGTAATTATTTCGGTGACACCAACCAATTAAAAACTTCCAAACGTGGTCGTGGATTTTTTTTCAGTTTCATTTCTTTTATTTTGGTTGTTTTAACCTGATGAATATCGTTTATTCTCAAATACATAACAGTAACAAGAATAATTAACGGTTTTATCTATTTAAATCCCGCCCTGAAGAATGATGATTCCTATTGGTTTGTAAAATAGTAATCCAAATGGCGTTGTAATTATTTCGGTGACACCAACCGATCCAAAACTTCCAAATGTGGTTTAATTTTGTATATTTTGGTTGTTTTAACCTGTTGATACCTCGTTTATTTTCGGATACCAACAGTAAGGTGATTTTAAAAAAATCGAATTTCTATGAAATGTTTGGAAACAATTAAGCAATCTAAATGCACGTTGGCGCAATAATTACAGTTCATGAAACCTATCTTAGCTGTATTATGAACCGCAATCTAAGTACAATTGCATATTTAGGATTTTTGTTGACTCAAAATTTGCTGATGTATAGTAAGGTGATTTTTAAATTTGGATCAGTTCATTGTTTCACAAATTTAATAGCGATGACTGATATAACTAAAAATCGGTTTCAGGAATAACAATCCTTGTGTTAATTGCGATATGGATTACCGAATTTTTCGTACAGATTTTACAGAAAATTCAATTAATCTTTGAAACTTGCAAATATGTTGCAACTTATTACACGTTTCAATCACCTATTTGCACTATAAACAGCAAGCAAATCTTGGCGAGAAATCACAAATTAGGAAAATTATAGACCGAGTTATAACAAAAATGCAATGTCCGATTAATCCATTTTGAAACAACCAAACCACTAAAACCTAATAATAAATTTGACAACAACAACACTAAACCTTGTTAATATAATATATTCAAAAGGTTGGTGTGAAGTGGAAACCATCGTACAATAACTTCTTATATGCCTAATTCCTAATATTATATTTAGATTTTAGATAAATAAATATAAATAAACAAAAGAAATTTATTTAAAATAATAACAATAATGATTATGTTTATGTTTTTATTTTGGTTGTTATTTTTGGTTTTGTTTAGGTTGTACACACATCTATACGATATTTGATATTCAAGAGATTATTATCTAATTTGATTGTTGTACAGACAAATTGTTGTTTTGTCATTGTTTGTTGTTGTTTGTTTGTATTTTCGGTTTTCAATTTAACGATTTATTTTGTGTATATGTGTGTGTGACATAAGAAGGGTGTTGAAATTTAATACGATTAGAACAACAAGATAGATTATAGTTATGTCTGTATGTATATGGGAAATACTATAGCAAATGACTGAATAATGTTTAGGTTCTTATACAGTTTGGTCCATGTATATACGTTAGAATATAGAAGATGACGATAACCTGACGTATCATTGTATTTATCGTCGTTACGTATCAATTTCAGTTTCATGAGTTGAATATTTATTGACTAGTTCGATTGGTTCTCGATTACAAAATTCATAAATAATTTAACAATTTGGCTGTCTATATGCAATGGAATGTTCAGCGACGATCAATAAATTTCGAATGAATCGTGTGAGGGTGAATAGTATTAAAAAAACAAAATGTTTAACAATTAATTGGTATTAACAGTAGGTGGCTGCATAATGACATCATAAATGTGCAAAATATGTTATTTTTAAGCTCATCAAAATCCATACATATACATGCAAACACATTGATTTGATGACAACCTTCTTAGAATGTAGAAAATAAATAAAATTAAAATTTTACATCTCGCGCCATACCGATATCGATCTAAGAATAATATTAACAGTACAAGAAACCATCCAAGAGCGTTTTGTGTTGTTTGAAAAAAATAAAAAATAAAAATAAAAACACAACATAAAGAAAATTGGGTGTGCGCATTTATTATTAGATAAAATAAAATTATTATTGTTTATAAGATTACAAAAATTGTTTTTATTATGAACAATAGAGTATTTAAACAGGAAGAGCTATGAACTAAAAACATATTCTATACGAAAGCCTTCAATATAATAAAACGAAACTCAACACCGTTGAAATTTATGTTATGCGCGCGATGTTAACAGTTTTTTTTAAACTTTTGAGTTTTATTTAATATGTCTGATCGATGTGACAAGCCCATTTACAAAATAACGTCATTTAAAAACTATTAAACTATTAATTGTACAAACTCAATTCTTTGCGATTGAATTTTGCAAAAAATAAAAAAATTAGTACGAGTAAAGTGTTTCTTATTGTATTGATTCATATCCCGGTTCAAAAGGTTGTTAAGTGTTTTAATCGTGCGGAATGATTATGTATATACTCGTATAAATAATTTTATAAGGCCTTGATGGAGGATTTATTAGATATTGATGTGAATGTTAAAAAAAAAATTGTTTTTCAACAATTGTGTGCGAGTCAAGGCAGCTTGTTATTCTTATTTATCTATTGCGATAACATATTTCAAATTATCTTCAAAATATGATATAATATTACATTTTTATTTTATTTGGTTATCTCGTTTTAATAAAAAAAAAATGTCACGGACAATTTCATACTGACAAAATGTGGAACGGAAATCTTGGCGAAACAAAAAGAGCTTTGACCGTTGAGAATACATGCGACTTTGCTTTTCGATTTTCGAATCTATCAACTTGATGCTTAAATTGATTATTGGTTAGTTCGATGCAGAGGTTTTGCAAATTCTCGCACTTATTTCAGGTAGATTAGGCTTGCCGTCACCAACAATTCTTGCTTCAAGTTGCTGTCAAAGTACTACTTTAGCAGATTAGTGAACGTCAAAGAATTATAAAATGAGCTTACGGGAAATGCCCTGCTGGAATCAGTAGTCCTATTCCAAAACATTTTACTTATGAAAATTCTAAACATCATTTTAGAAAAAGACTAATATACAAAGTCTGACCTTCCTAACAACTTCCATTGAATTTTTTTCAATTGGAATGAATTTTAAAATTTGAACTTCGAGACATTTTGAGATGTTAAATGTTCTCTTCTATCGAAGATTAGCGTAAGCTAGAACCGTACTAAGGAAGAGCAGATACTGATTTTGTTTTTACTATCTGCAGATTGGCAACTTTTACTGCCTGTACGCAGAATATATGGATATAATAAAATCATCTTTAATTAACCAGAATGGAACGTAGAACATACAGAAAATAATAAGTTTTATCTTACGATTTATTTAGCTCACTGCATTCTAAAATATTTGTGGTGCGAACGTATTTTGAATGGAAAGGTTCTTTAGGTACCTTTCGACTCGATTACAGAAAATCCAGCAATAAAATGTAATTTAGCGACGAAGTTGTATAACAGTATAATTCAACTTTAGGGTTATTCAATTGAACTAATGTTAGATGAAAAACTAAATCTTTACATAAAATTTGCCATAGAAAATTCTCTGAGGGAAGTCCGATTCTCTAGAACGACGAAGACGCTAAATTTGCATTCTCTTCTAACTTCTGCTTCCTTACAGTACTAATATCCAACTTTACTCCAACCACGAATAGGACATCCTGTTACCTTAATAGAAACATGTGATCAATAAAACCAACTACATTCTGATTTCGTGGCAAATCTAAAGAAAGGAGTGGTTATTACCTAAGGTGGTATTCCACCGCAAATATGAAAATCAAACCGCAAGAAACGAGTCAAGCTCACAGCCCACTCAACCCAATGTGGAAAACTAAGTCACTTTATATTAAAACCAACAAGCAACGAGACGTTTCAAAATCATTGCACTTATTAGTTGTAAACCTGTCAAAAATATATCAAGCAAACATAGTGGTTTTGTAAGCCTGGGGCTGTATAATCATAGAGTTGGAATCTATTTTCCTAATCTTCCTTCGAGACAAATCGTTGATTTTGGTCAAATAAAATATGCCATCAAGCTCTTCAGTAGTTTTGTGATGGATATGCTGCCATATAGCAGAAAAGTTCAACGGTCGGATAAGCTTAAGAAATTCATAACAGACAATAAAAACCTGTTTAGCATCAAACGTAAATTTTGTCGCACGATTATCTCCTTTAAGAGGAACCATCTAAACTCTTATTAAATTGATTAATTTAGGAGCTGGCCAAATTCTAAATCTCTGGCAGATATTAAAGCTTCCACTCAATTTTTAAAATCTGTCAACAATTTCAAGAAATAAATTATTTTAATATTTACTAGAATTTAAACAATTTAGACAATATAAGAATTCAAAGAACTAAAATAATTACAAAAATAGTGAGCATACGAGGAAGAAACATCTTTTAGTTAAAAAATTTAAAAAATTTATAATATTTTAAAAATGTTATGAATTATAAAATTTTCAAAAATTTCTAAAATCTAAAAAAGTTAAATGATTTTAAAGAATATCTAGAATCACAAAAATTTTAAGAATTTAAGGAAGTTGAAAAGCTAGTTCGTTAATAAACAAAGTATAAAAAATTTGAATTTGAATTTAAAGGATGGGTTTAAATCCTAAAAGAATTAATAGAATTAAGTGAATTTAAAGCGTTGAAAAATTTATTAAATTCAGAGCTTTAAAAAAATTATAAAAAATCTAAAGAAATTAAGGAGTTCAAAGGATTTCAAGAATTTAAACCATTTATTATAGAGGAGACTCAAAAAATTTTAAGATTTTTAAGGATTAACAAAATTTTAAAATTTTAAAGATTAAAACTGTAACTTAGGATTTTAAAGTATTTAAAAAATTTATTCTATTAATAAAATTTAAAGAATTAAAATTTAGAGAAGTTCAAGGATTTAATGAACTCAGAGAGTATAAACTTTTGAAAAGTTTAGCGAACTGAAAGCATTAAAATCATTTAAAGAATTTAAACAATTTCTTGAATTTAAGGTATTAATAACAATTAAAATAGTTCAAGAACTTTAACAATTTACAATTTTTAAAGCTTTAAACAAATTTAAATAAATCAAATAATTTAAAACATTAACAATTTTAAGACTATTTTAGCTGGAAACAAATAAAAAAGGTAAATTTGTCACAAATTTCAAATTTCTTAAAGGTATTGCATAATTTATAGTGCAAAATGTCGGGGGTACTATCCATTTGTAATACAATTTTTAAAATTTTAAAAATCTTAAAAACTAAAGAGTTTAAGGAAAACAAAGTTTTTTTATTAATTTTTTTTTAATTTTACTCTTATAATTGTTGTGGATTCAAGAAAATGTTTTTACATCCCTTGCTAAATTTCTTCAATAATGAAAACCATGGCAGCTCAAGGATACCATAATTATTATAATTTAAAGAAATTTAATTATAAAAAATTAAATAATTTTAAGATTCAAGAAAATTCTAAGTTTTAAACGTTAAACAGTCTAAAATATTTAAGAATTTAAAGAAATTCAGAAACTTTAATAGTTTCGAGAACCTAAAGGAATTGAATTGTTTAGAGATTTTAAAAAATTTTAACAATTAAAAAATTTTACAAGAAATTCAAGAATAAAAATTTAAAGCATTATACGAACTATTTAAAGAATCTGAAGAAATTAAACAGATCCACGGATTCAAGAAGCTTAACAAATTTCAAGAATGTAAATATTTTAAAAAATTTAAATAATTTAAAAAATTTTAGGAAAGGGACTAAATAGTTTAAAGATTTTTAGCGAAATAAAATGTTTTAACAAGTTTACAGATATTTAAAGTTTCACATATTTAAAGAAGTTAAAGAATTTTTTGCAGATTAACAGAATTTAAAAGATTAAACGAGTTAAAACAACTATAAGCCATATTTAGGGAATTAAACAAATTTCAAAATTTGACAAGTTGAAGTAATTTGAACATTTCAAAGAGTTGAGAAATTTTAAAAGTTTAGAAAATTTCAAAAATATTCAGATATTTAAGAATTCAAAGAATTTATAGCAGAATTAAAAATTTTAAAATTTTAAAAATCTAAAGAATCTCCAAAGTTAAAATTTTAAAGAATTGAAAAGAATTCTGAAAATTTAAAAAGATTAAACAGTTCAGTTTAAGCAAAATAATTTAAACAATTTACAAAAGCTAGAGAATTTGAAATTTTAAAAATGTGAAATAATTTCAAAATATTAATGAGTTAAAGAATTTTAAAACTTTTTGAGAATTTAGAAAATTTAAAGGGCCTTAAAAATTTAAAGAATTTTAAAATTTAAAGACGTTTTAAAATATAATCCATTCAAAGAATTTAAATAAATTTTAAAATATTAATTCACTCGATTATTTCCTTAAATTATAAGGATTCTTTAATTTTTTTAAATTTTTATATTAAAAAGAATTTAAAGAATTTCAAATATTTTAAACTATTTAAAGTATTGTTACGTTTTTGCCTTGTCAATTAAGGTTCGTATCACTGGATTGTGAATAATACAAAATCAATTTAATTTATCACCAATAAATAAATTGTCACACAAGAATTATTACAATACAGTTTATTAATAAAAATTCACAAAAATTATTCTCAAATTTTACTGTACACTTATAATTTTCATTTCCACTAAACCACTTTTTAAATCAATTTTTAATTCCTTTTTAATCTTCACACTATCGCTTAGCAAATAATAATTTTACAAGTTTACACAATCGCGTTCCAAATCCTAATAATCTAATTTGATTTCGTTCGCCTTTTTATATACACAAACCAAACTTCTCGAAAGTTCATGGCTTTTCCAGTACTAATAGCGTAGAAACATTTAGAACATTTTTATCATGAAAAATTCCATTTTAGTACAGTAAAAACATTGAGCAATTAATTTAGCTTATTCTATCACACCCTAGATGTCACCGTCACAGTATTTAATGTAACGTTTTTGCCTTGTCAATTAAGGTTCGTATCACTGGATTGTGAATAATACGAAATCAATTTAATTTATCACCAACGAATTTATTTATTTCACACAAAAATTATTACAACACAGCTTATTAATAAAAATTCACAAAATCACTTTATATAAATTATTCTCAAATTGTTACTGTACACTTATAATTTTTATTTCCACAAAAACACTTTTTAATTCACTTTTTTAATTCCTTTTTAATCTTTACTCTATCGCTTACCAAATATTACTAATAATCTTACAAGTTTACTCTATCGCGTTCCAAATTCGAATAATCCAATTCGATCTCGTTCGCCTTTTTATATACATAAACCAAGCTTTTTGAAAGTTCTCGACTTTTCCAGTTGGAATAGCGTAGAAACATTACGTAACAATTTTTATCATGGAAAATTCCATTTAGTACAGTAAAACATTGAGCTATTAGTTTTACTTATTCTATTACATACTAGGTGTCACCGTCACATTAAAATATTGTGACGGTGACATCTAGATTGTAATTGAACAAGTTAAATTAAAGCTGAATATTTTACAGTACTATAATGGAATTTTCCATGATAAAAGAGTTCTAAATGTTTCTACACTATTGGTACTGGAAAAGTCATGAGATTTCTAGAAGTTTGGTTCGTGTATAAATTGATAAATTTAAATTGATACGAACCTTAATTGACAGGGCAAAAACGTAACAATATTGAAAGTATTTGAACAATTTAGGAAATTTATAGAGAATGAAAAATTTAGAGAATTTTAAAATTTTAAAGAATCTAAATAATTAAAGAGTTTGTTTAATATGAAAGATTTTATAAATTAACAGAACTTGAACAATTTTGAGAATTTAAGAGGATTAAGATGTTTAAGAAATTCTAAGAATTTGAAGCACTAAATGAATCTGAATAATTTGAAAAATTTTAAGGACTAACAGAATTTAATGAACAAAAATAACCTGAAGAATTTAAAATGTGTAAAAAATTTATTAAATTTAAGGTTAATAAACAGTTTAAATATTATTAATAATTTGAAAATTTTAGTAGTTGATAAGGCTTTTACAAAGGCCTAAAACTTGAGGAAGTTTTTAAACCCAATCTCAACAGTAGAATTTTTCAAGACTGGACTCCCAATCCCTTATATTCCCTTCTTATAATTCCCTTGTTTCTGTATCTCAGAATTTGGCCATCTAAAGAATTTTAACATTTTTAGTAGTTTAAAAATTATCAGAATTTGAAGAGTTAATTTTATTACGAAAAATATTATTATTAAGAATCTTGAAATTTTAAAGCATTTCATAAATTAAAAATATTCAAAATTTCAATAATTTAAACAACACAAAAGAAGCAAAAAATGCCGAAAACTTAATACATTTGAAGAATTGAAGAATTTTCAGAATTTAAAATATTAAAAGGATTTACGATTACATAGAAAGTTTTAACATTATTTGAAGAATTTCAAAAATTTAAAAGATTTTCGAAATTTAAAGGATTTAATGAAATTTGTGGACTGAAATAATTTAAGAAATTCTAAAAATTTATAAAATTTTAAAAATTTACACATTAAAAAAAAATTTGAAATTTGAAATACTAAACAAATTTAAAAAATTTAGAGAGTTTAAGGAGGATTTGAAGAATTTAAAAGAAATAAAATAATTAAGATTTTGGAACCGATGCATATTTCATCACTTATGCGTCTTGGCTTAAACACTGGTTTGAATCTATGGTAAAATAAGTTATAAAATAACGTTTATTTATGGATAAATTCTTTAAAAATATTCTTTAAAAGGAGTAAAAATTCTGGAAAATGAGGAAAATCATTTTTAAAATATAAAATTTGCATTGAACATTGCGAAAAATAAATCATTTTCCAGTTATTTTACCAGGCTAGAGCGACCGACTGCTAAATTTTTTACGCTGATTTATTCCTATATATACATATGTGGGAATCAACCATGTACTATAAGTATTAGCGAATTTTATAATTCCTCTTAAAAACTTTTAACAATTGAAATTTTAGTGAATTTACACATACATGCGGGTTCTACATTCAAATATTAAATTATTCTGGTATTGTTGCTAAACATTTTACGAAGATGAGAAATTGTTCAGAGTTTTACAACTCAGTTCCGATCTGATCTGATGGGATGACTAAAAAATTATTTATTTTTCACAATGCTCGCAGGTCGGATGTCGATTTTAATAAGTTTAAATAATTTAGAAAATTTTAAATTAGTTTAAAACATCAAAATTCTTGAAATCTTTAAATTTTGTTGCAAAATTAGAGAATTTTAAAGAAGTTATAGAATTAAAACAACACAAAGGGGTTGCAGATTTCGAAAGATTTAAGTAATTTGAAGGACTTAGGGAACATAAAAAACTTAAGTAATTTAAAGAGTTTAAGGAATTAAAAAATTCATACCATTATAGGAATTGAAATTTTGTAGAATGGACTTTTTTTGTTATTAAAACATGGGACTCTGAGCATAAGCTCATTCACAATAATGTGTTTATGGCCAAATTAAATTTAAAAAACTGCACTGTGTTTCTTTAGATTTTCCATCCACAGCACAGCCATTGAATTTGGTCGGGTAACGTTTGAATTTGGTAAGTGGTCACCTGGGCTTGGATATTTCCTAATATTCAATCTTCGATAAAATTACCACTGACAGACTGATGCTGTGGTCTTAGGTTTAAGATGATTTAACTGGTTCCTCTCATTTGGGTTTGGTAAAGCCCCGCAAAAAACATTTAATTTCTTATTAAAACATTTAATGGCTTATACTTTGCATAAGTTCTATAACTTAGTACCAAAAATAGAATTATTCAGGATTGAACTACCAATCCTTAATAATCCATTCTCAAAATTGTTTAATTGTTTGTGTCATTTGTTAAGTAATACTAATCATTTACTACGTAAATAAAGACTTTTCAAAAAGTTATCAGAATTTAAAGAGTTAAGGAAATTTGAAAATTTCTAGGATTTTAAAGTATTTTAAAAATTCGAAATTTTAAGAATTAAACAATTCAAAAATGCAAAGAACTTGAAATATTTAAGATATAAAAAATTTAAAAGATTAAAAGATTTGAACCAATTTATAGAACTATTAAGGTGTAATTAATTAAAAAAATTACTGAATTTAAAAAAATTTACAGAATCAGAAAAATTTAAAAATTTTAAATAATAAACAAGTTTAATGAATTTAGACAATTTAAAGAATTTATAGAATTGAAAGTATTTAAAAAAGTTAAACAATTTAAAGGATTGCATTTATTTTATGTACTTATAGAATTCAAAAAAATTAAATTTTTAAAGAATTTAAAGAATTTTAAGGATATAAATGAATTAAATTTTTTTGTTGGTAATTAGTTTCCTAATCTTCCTTCAACAAAAATGATTGATTGCAAGCTTCTGAAAGCCATTTGTTATATGCAATGAAGCCCTTTTGGGCGGTGTTTTGTCGAGGACATACTGCCCTCGATTTGGACAAGTTCATTTCTCTAACGTATTTAAGAAACTCGGAACGGATTATAAAAACTGGTTTTACAAAATTTAGGTTTCGTCGAATTACGTTTTAATGATTTTAAAAAAAATAAAAAATTTTAAGATTTCAAATACTTGAAAGTTTTAAGAAATTTACAGAATCAAAATAATTTAAAGGGATTGTGGAATTCGAAGTGTTTAACGAATTTGCAGAATTTAGATTTTTATTTAAGAATTACAGAGCTTAATGAATTTAAGTATTTAAAGAAAAGGAAATATTTAATGAATTTGAAGAATTTAAAATATTACAAAATTTATGCAGTGGCAATCCTATTTTACGATATCACTAATTGATAATTAAAATAAAGCTTTTTGAAATAATCTTCTCAGGTAGATCATTTCAGTAAACGGCAGAAAACTCGAAGTTTTTAAAAAACTACGTTCGTGGAAGCAGGAAGAGCAAAAAGTTAATAACTAAGGAAAACGCTATAAACATGTTTTTGGTTGTACTAGCCTATCTATCAATAAACCACTCATCTTTTGAATAACCTAACCAACGGTACACGGCTTATATGTTATTGCAGTCAGTGATAGCTACATATATGTACTATACCATTTATATACTCCTCAAATTTAACACGGTCAACGTACACGTTAATGTAAATAACTTGTTCATGAAACGAAACATTCACCAAAAAGATAATCCCATTCTTTATTTTATTCCATATACGAACCCCAAAATGACATAACCAAAAATAACTGTACAACTACACTAATTCCCTTCTATTCCCCCCATATTTTTTTTCTGTGTGATTTCCATATAATTGAATGACCCTTCGAAATACATAATACGCACATGAAATCCCAAAAGTTCTTTAATATTAATGCGAAAAACCATAAATTATGCTACACAAACAAAAATGGTAAAATAAAATGTCTTATTCTTTATGGCCGCCTACCTTAAGGCACCATTAACTTATTTTTTTTTTTTTTTTGTGTTTTTGATTTATTTAAAATTAAACACAAAAAGTTATGTTTATATGTTATCTATTCGGTCAAAATGTATAATAAATTCATAAAAAATAAAAAAAAAATAAAAAATCATAAACGCTAAACTTAAAACGTGCTTTCAAGTCACGAAATTATGGAATCTCTCTTATTTAGTTTTTGAATTATGTGTATGTGTGTGTGTGTGTCTGTGTATTATGTAAATATATAAATATTATTAGCGGCTGGCAAATAACCATACCATTATCAATAATTTGTAAAAATTATAATTTTTCTTCTCTCTCTCTGTGTCATTTCTAGTGTTGGGATCAATGTGCTGCACCCACAAATAAAATTAATACGTCAATATTAGATACATGGCCGCTAAAAATTATATCGATGGTACGACATGGTGTACTCGTTTCAACGGATATACATTGGCCACTGCCACCAAAAGATCCCGCACAATGTCTTGTAACATGGGAAGTAGAAGGTGGTGGCCTAATGGGTAATTTATTAACGGATACGGCAAGTGTGGAATTGTCATTGTGGCCGGAAACAAAATATCATCTGCAAGTTACATGCAAAAATAAGGTAAGCGAATTACTGTATACTCTCTAAACTAACTACTTGGTGGGTCGTTATGGTTAACGATGATCTACGGATATTCGTGCGCACAGACAGCAGTAAAAAATACATCAAAATATCTTGATAATAAATACGTCAAGAATTTTCTTAAGTGTATCATATTCTATTCCATTGTATTGTGTGCATTCATTGTGTATTTATATTTTTTTATATATTGTGTGCCTTCGATGAACGCAAAAAACGTGTCAAAATAATTTAAATTTATACGTTTTATGGGTATCTGTTGTTGTATCATAGAAATATTTTTATATATATACATACATACATATGTATGAGAATGATGAATCTATTATATAACTTTTTATTTACTGATCTGCTGATGTTGGATGACAGCTTAACATATTTTGTTATGTTTATAATCATTTCTGGTATTTATGTTTCCTTATATTTTATGTACATTGTAGCTTTGTGATGTTTTATTGAATAGGATGAGACGTTCGGAAAAGTACTTGTCATCTAAATGCGGATATATTGCCGTTTGGAATCTATTAGACGTTATTTTGATTTAATTGAGGGCTTAATATGTTTGCCAAATCATTTATATATGCTCATGCCTTGTATTATTACAAATGACATCAAACTCTTTTTGATTTATTGATGAAATTTCATATAACTTTTATTCGACGAATATGTTGGAATTAATTCAGTCAAAAATTCCATATATGAGACACATTAGTAATTTTTTGTCTATTTACTTAGAAAAATTACATGTAGGAAGAGAATACGTCTTAATTAGTCAGAAATAACCTATGAGATATATGAAAAACTCACACTTGCTAGTCCACTAAAATATGTCGGGATTAATGTAATCAGAAATTATCAGTGGGACATGCAAGGAAATTTCTGAATAACCCTTCTTAGAGTAATAATCATAAAATCTAATTGACTTTTTTAAAAATCCCGTACTTGCTATTTATGGTTAGAGAATGTGGCTAATTTAGTCAGATATACCCTAAAATAACAAATTAAAAAATGTCTGAACAATCATTTGATAGTTACAACTCCACATTGTGATATATCTATAAAATATAGTTAAGGGGAGGTCTAAAAACATGTACTTGCTATTCCACTTCCACGGATATCAACTGGCACTAGATACAACTCTTCTTAGTAATAGATCCCAAAAAATGTAGTTAAGGGTGTCTAAAACCCGCACTTGTTATTCCACCACAAATATATTACATGCAGGAAGAGAATATTCTCAATTAATTTTGTTAAAAATTACCTATAAAGGATTTTAGAATTTTTTTGTACAATCATCGCTGGTGCTACATCCCATGAAGGTATTTGTTCGCCTCAGCTATGAGTGGCTATTAATGGTAGTCAATGTACCAGTGAAGCCTATGACCATATATAACAACCTTACAATAATCATGATATTTTTTAAATTGCATTATGATTAAAAACAAAAGTCATTAAAACAATTTTATATGCTTTTTGCAAAAACACTTTGCCATATTGATTGTCAATTTCCAGAAATAAAAACCGTACAAATAAAAGCCATAAAATTAACAATTTCCAACTTTACTCAATCATAAACTTGACTTAATAATTAACTGTGCAAAGCTACTTGAGGTTTATAAATTTTATTAACCCACAAAGACAAGAAACATCATCATAAATCATCACAATATAGAGATATAACCATCTGTACTTATATACAATTGGAGAAGAACCCAAAATTTTTTTTTTTTTTTTTTTACTTTTAAAACATTTAAAATGTAATAAACTTTAAATTTACTTTCAATAATTCATCAAACTAACATATAATTTTTCAAAAAACTACCCAGCATGAAATAATAATTTAAACATTAAAAAGAAAAAAATAAATTATAATTTCTTCTCATTTCGATAACAATCTTTCAAGAATTTTTTATATGTTGTTCCTTTTTAATTTCGGTTTATTTAATTTTTTTTGAAAAAGGTAGTTTATTAACAAAAACAAAATAAAAATTTTGATTAAAAGATTAATGTTGGTTCGTCTTATTATTATTACGTTTTTGTTGTTGTTGTTCAACAGGTAATTTTTTCATCCGTATAATATGAACTCTGTATACATTAGACTTAGGTAGATTGTGTATACACACTATCTAATAAAAAAGTTTAATGTGAGTTTGCACACATTAATTACTCAATTTTGTTTTTTTAATTCGATTGAGTTTTTAACTGGCAAAATTTGACAAATTGGTTTGGTCTGATGATGTTAAAATTTATATAAACTGATCGAGATTGATTACATAAAAAATTGGATAGAACTGTTTGATTTGTTTGAAAGATGACACCTTTCTTGGTTGTGTCTAGATTCTAGAAGATATTTTGATTGATTTGTTCAGTGCAAATACTTAATAATCAACATAAAAAAAAGATAGTTTTGCCACTGAAATTCTTAGATAAAATAAATCAACAGGGTTGTCCACTACGGTTTAACATTGACCTAAAGCATTGCTATTAAAATCACAATCGAGTAGAATTGGGCAATAACCAATCAATTAGTGCAAATAAATTAACCAAATCCATCCTAATCCCATCAAATGTAATCTGAATTATCTATTAGAAATATTATCAAATTCTGAAGCAAACATAATCAAATCTAATCAATGCTAACCAAATTTAGGTTAGTTTAAAACTCATGATGATTTTTCCTATGAGTGAAGTAGTTTGAAAAAAAATATTCTACTGAGTTGTAACTAGAAGTAAGCAATGTTTCCCCAATAAGTGTGACGTTGTAATTGTTGTCCAGAATGCCCGATTGAAATACCTTAGATTTACAACGAATGCTAAATGCGCATTGTGTTAGAAAATAAAGGTGAAAGCGATCGATTTGGAACTAACAAGTCGCCTTGCATCTTTGTTGTGCTGGCCTAAGGAGAAATCATTCTTTGAAATCAAGTTGTAGCTGGAATAATATGAGTTTACTTCTCGAATGCCGACACAAGTTGTTGCATTGTAACTGCTGTAAGCATACAAATTGTTATGTTTGAGGATTTTCCGATGGGAAATTAAATAAATCCAAGACACCTGATCCCTAATCAAATTTTATCGACTCTACATTTAATAGAATCTAATTAAATTCAATCAAATCTTACGAAAGCTAGTCAAATTTACTCAAAATTAATCAAATTGGCAACGCAATTCATGATGGCAAATCACTGTCGGGTAAAATTATCCAGGGGAAAAGCAAATAGCACAAAACTAATTTATTCAAACATAAGTTAGGTTAGGTTAGGTTTGAGTTGCTGCTTAGGCACACTTAGATCGACGACGGCTCATTGTGATACCCCAGAATATATCCCCTTTACCCCTATTGGAACCATTTCGAGCTACTTATGTAGTGTAAGACGTCCCGCACTTTAATGTTTTCGAGATCCGAGAGGCAGTCCATCCTGAACTTACTCAAGTGTTTGTGCCTTCTGAGTGCCGATGCTGGACACGAGCAAAGGAAGTGGACCAACGTCTCTTCCTCCTCCTTGTCCTAGCAGCTTCTGCAGAAGTCATTTGCCTCCAGATCCAGCCTTCTTGCATGTTCTCCAAAAAGGCAGTGTCCCGTGAGAATTCCTACGACGGTTCTTAATTCACGTCTATGTAGGGATATTAATGCCCTAGTGCGCTCTAAGTCCAGCTTTGGTCAAACTTGTCTTGCAACTCTACAGGTGAGAGTGTTAGACCACCTTTCCCGCGCCTGCTTCCCAAGTGCTTGTCTCAGCGCTGTGATAAGCCTCCCCAGACTTGCCCTTTCCGGTTGCAGCTGGAGAGTCGTACCATGCCTAGCAAGTTCATCCGCCCTGCGGTTCCCCATGACTCCTGAGTGACGTGGGACCCAGATTACCTGGATATTGAAATGCTTACCCATCTCATTTAGAGATAAGTGACAACTCAATGCCACCCGTGACGAAAAAGACACCGATTCTAACGACCGGATCGCCGCTTGACTGTCCACATAGATTGCGATATCATCTGAGGATACCACATTATGCTTCAACCACGTCAAGACTTCATCAATCGCTACGGCTTCACCTTGGTACACGCTGCAGTAATCAGGGAGACGAATAGAAATATTTACATTTAATTTATCACAGAATACTCCAGCTCCCACTTTGCCACCTAGCTTGGAGCCATCTGTGAAGAATTGCAACGCTTTGGTGGCCGATAACGGTCTATCCCTCCAGGATTCCCTTGAAGGAAAAGAGGTCCGAAATCGCTTCTCGAAGCGTAGAGTAGGTTTAATGTAGTCAAGATTCGCCAGCTCATCCTTGAACGATCTAACGATAGTAGAGTGTCCTATACTAAGACACCTCCACTGAGAGACGGCTGCAAGTCGGACAGCCGTATTTGCCGCCATTTGTTTGCCAAAAATGTCGACCGGAAGAAGTTGCAAGTGTCGGTGTCGACCTCAGTGCCCCGCTAACAAGCATACAGGCCGTTTTTTCCACTCCCTCAATCCCACTTTTATAAGTTACCTTGTCCAGAGCTGGCTACCAAACATCCACCCTGTACATGAGTACAGGTCTTACTGCAGCGGTGTAGAGCCAGTGTACCAGCTCCGGCTTCAGACCCCATCTATCACCAATGGCGTTCCTACAGGAGTACAAAGCTATATTAGCTTTGTTTATTCTCTACAACATATTGGGCTTCTAACTAAGCTTACTGTTTAAGATAATGCCCAGATATCTAGCTCTGTCAGTAAAAGCAAGTCTCGTGCCATTTAAGGTAGGAGGGACAACTACCGGGATTTTGTATTTCTTAGTTAAGAGTACCAGCTCTGTATTGGACGGGTTAATACCCAGTCCACATTTGCTAGCCCATTTCGTAACGATGGTAAGCGCATTCTGCATTACGTCTACAATCGTGCCCAGGAATTTCCCGGTAACAGCTAAAGCTACGTCGTCTGCGTAAGCGGAGCCTTCAATACCCTTTCTCTCCAATTCTAGTAGTAACCCGTTTACCACTATGTTCCAGAGAAAAGGGGGCAGAACCCCCTTGCGGGGTTCCCCTAGTTACTCGCCTCTTGATGATGGAGTTCCCCAACTTCGAGCTAACAATCCTGCTTCCCAGCATATAATTGATTAACCTTCTCAGACGAACGTCCACCTCAAAAAATAACAATCTCTCCTTGATTGCCTCCGCTTTCACAATATTAAAGGCGCCCTTTATATCCAGGAAGGCCACCAAACAGAATTACTTCGAACTAATCGATTTCTCAATCGTACACACCAAGGCGTGCAGAGCAGTGTCCACAGATCTACCATTTGTGTATGCTTGCTGAGACGGTGCCCACTTCCTGGCACCTATTTTATCTCTAATGTATACATCCAACAGCCTTTCCAAGGTTTTCAAAAGAAAGGACGATAGAGTTATTGGTCTTAGGTCCTTAGGATAGACATGTGAGTTTTCCCCTCCTTTCGGTATAAACGCCACATTGACCTCCGTCCAACACCTAGGAATATAGCCCAGCTTCAAACACCCTTTGAATATAGCTTCAAGGTAAGGAAGAATAATTACTAAGTTGTTTTGAAGTTCCGCTGGTATAATTTGATACGGACCAGCCGATTTAAATGGTTTAAAACCGAACCTGAACACTGACAGTGATTCCTAATGATTGCTAAGCACCGACAGGTCTTCAAAGCTCCCTGGGAAGTGTGTCTCGAAAATAAGCTTCAGAGATTCTCCACTGGAAGCTGTCCAAGATCCGTCCGGTTTTATCAAAAAACTGGGACTAGCTGTACTTTTGGAAAGAATCTTCCTAAGGCGGGAGGTTTCAGATACCTCTTTTATTTTATTACAGAAGATTCTCCAAGACCTGCTTTGTGCCTTTCCTTATTCTTTCTTATAAATTCCTAGTTTCTCCTTATATGAGTCACAATCCTGAGCCTCCCTTGTATATTTGGCTCTATTAAAGGCTGTCCTACAAACCTTAAGATAGGTTCCCAGTTCCCTGGACCACCATACTGGTTTTTGCCTACCCCTTGACTTAGCCAGTGGGCAGGCAGCAAGAAAGGATCGGTTGCATGTGCTAGTGACGCTAGCCACCATGTCCTCTCGCTCTCCAACGGTCGTCGGGGGCTCCAGAGCCCTCGACGGCAACAAATCCTCCAACAATTCCCCATATTTGCTCCAGTTGGTCCTTCTAGGGTTTCTGAAGGCTTCGCGGGTAGCCGAGTGAATATCGAGGCAATTGGTTAAATATCGATGATCAGAAAAGTAGTGTTCCTAATCCACCCTCCAATTTTTAACCATATGAAGAATATTATTTAGGGCAGGGGTCACGTCTAGAACCTCCTGCCTGTTACTAGTAATAAATGTGGGTTCCCGCCCAATATTACACACTGAAAGGTTAGTACTCATGAAATAATCAAACAGTGACTCACCTCTTTCATTAATGTCTGTGCTTCCACAATAGTGTGATGCGCATTAGCATCAACTCCCAGTACCACAACTACCTTTGATTGCTCCGCTTCACGGGTCAGCTCCTTCAGTTTAACCGGAAGCGCCTCCTTCTCCCAGTCCATGTAGGCTAAAACTAGCCAGAATCTACAAGTGCCTACTTCCAGGCTAACTGCAGTAGTGTCACCATAGCTGTATTGAGAAAGAAGGAAAATAATTATATTATTTTTCCCAAGAATACAAAATCTGATCTTCCCAGACTTACTAGAGGATATAATTTTGTACCTCTTGGTTTTGAGGCCACAGATCCTGTTGTTGTTAATCCAAGGTTTTTGAATTAGTATCACATCCTCACCCGAACTAGCCAGCCTTAAGAGTAGAGCTGCCGAAGCAGCCTTAGAATGGTTAAGGTTTATTTGAGTTATCTTAATCATAACCTTTCAACCTTTACCTACCTCTATGGTATATTCCTGCTACCGCAAGAATATTATTGCTCGGTATTTTGGGATGCGCCGGATTCGCCCATCTCGCTAACCTTCATACCCTCTGTAGAGGAGATGTCAGTGCCCCTCGTTTGGCCAGGCTGCTGACATCCTCCTCCATTGGTACACCAGCTCTTTCGCTTATGTGCCCCTCCTAATCTCCAAGTGAATCCTTGCCTGAACGTGGTCGCCGGATTTACTCTTCCCCCTACCCTCAGCTTCCCCCCATGCTGCTGGTACCCCCTTTAGGCCTGAGCGGGTTGCCACCATCGTCTGGTTGGCCTCCCGTACGCGCTTCCGCCCCATCCTTTTTATAAACGTTGAGAGTAATTGACCCGAATCCGAAGTCAATTACTCCCTTCGTTTTGTGCAGGAGGGCAAGGGTCTCCTTATTTATTACTATATTTGATAATTTCGAGCCCACCTTCGCCTCCTCCTGCTTGACGATCGTCCAACATTCGGTCGGAAGGTTCGGGTTACTGGCCTGAATGATTTTCAAAGCCTCATCAGGGCTAGCCGGTTCGAATGGCAGCCAGACACGTGCCCTCGGCCTGCTGGGAATTTCCTCCGGCTAACTTCCGCAAGCTTTGCGCCTGGCCACACCTTCCCTACTTTGGCTAGAGCCTTTTTATGTAGATCCACAGATCTAGAGTCCGAGCATGCAGTCATCTTCACACGCCATTGATACCATCCCGCATCTCTGCAGGATGGGGGTGGTCCTTGATTTTCTCGTGAATTAAAATGCCGAGCGGCGGTTTTACCGCCTTTTCGCCGGAGGAATGTCTCTCGTCCCACTCCCCTGTGCTGCGTTGGTACCGCTAACTCTCGCGACTGGTGCCCTATAGTCAACCACCCTACCCGTCAGGTTCGAGGTACCTCCCTTTGCTGATACCGGCTTTTGAGGAGAGCCGGTGTCCTTGGTTTTCTTATTGTTAGATCTGTTCATTATGATTCCCACGAGTATCGGAGAAATAAAGGTCCGCCTGCACAGAGATCCGTATACGCAGGTAAGGCAAATTACAACTGGAGGTCGCCAGGTATCCAGAGGGCTCCGTTCACAACTGGGCTGTGTCAAATGGGCCCCCATCCTGGCAGATCGTCAGCACGGATCGCTTTACACCTTAATCCGGCCCATTTCCCATTATTTAGCGTGACCCGCCTTATACCTAGGTCACTTATTAACACCCGCTCAATGAGCGTGGACCCGGAGGCGACGGTTATTATAAGGCTATTCAAATCTATCTAAATCAAATATGATTAACAATAATTATACTTATTAAATTTTATTAATCAATAAAATTCAATAAAAATATCTATTTAAACTTATTCGAGTCTTGATTAAGTCTGACTTAATCTAATCTAGTGTAAACCCCTTGTATAATAGTTAGGTCTTATCAAATCTTGTAAAACTTTTTCTAATTTATACAAACCTAAATCTAATCTTACCAAATCAAATATAATCATATGCTAATCAAACTTAATTAAATATCCAATCAAATACCGAATATCAGTATTCGCCGATTTTTCTCGATTTTTTCATAGTTATGAAATGGCCAAAAATGGACCCAAGACATTTGGCATGCGTATAACTTGGTCTTAATTATTTAACCGGGTACAACTTGAAATTTCGCAACATGGACATCAATTCAATTATATTCTTCTGTAAGTCCTTTTATATTCATGGACTCATGTTATTCCCAGATTTTAGTCATAGTTTTAGAAAAACTCAAATTGACCCAGAAACCTGTGACTCCCGTATAACTTGACTGTAGCAAAATCAAGCCCTAATTTTCAGTACTAATTTTTCCAGTTTTACGTCATAGTTTGATTTTAGTAATTTAACTGAATAATCTAGATTTTGCCGATTAATTACCAGTACTCTTTAGTTTAGTCAGTTTTTTGTCATAATTCTGGAATGACCAAAATGGCCTCGAAACATATTTATTTATTAGAATTACCTATAGAATGATTACAATCGGTAATTTAGTAATTGGAACGTAAAAATCTATGCCTAACGTAAATTGGATTTGAAATAAAATTTCTATGGGCCAGACTCCTAATTATTTTAAAACCTAATTGCGCTTTCTATTCCTAAAGCTTTATGCAGCGAGATTTCTGCAGTTCTGTTTTAGGATATTTTATAGTTTTTTGTTCCATTCTTAATTGCTTGATACTAACTGCATACTCGACTGGAGACACCTAAGCACCATTACAATAAGAAGAGCACAAACAGCCCCGACAGCACATAGATGGGAAAGCATCACGTCCACCACTGGCCGAGTCCCACCATGCACCCTTTCACACATAACAAAACCGAAGGATATGATATGACACTAGAAAACTGGAGCTGTTATTAGGGTAGTAAATCACAAGAAAACTGGTACACCTAAAATAATCTAAATTAATGAAATCCTGAATTAATACAAAATTAAAATTTCAAAACGGCGTCGATCGCTACCATGGAAGTGAGTTAGATTAAGTTGAAAGTTTTATAGCCAGTTTTATTATAAATACTCTACTCAATTCCGGTAGCATAGTTGATTTTAAAATGACTCAACGAAAAACTAACTCCAACCTCATTTTCATGAACACTCAGGAAAATTTTGCTGTTAACTGTGAAGAAACTGCTTCACCCACTTTTAGAGATGCACAGCAGCACCATTATCAAGTGTTATCCGCCAATCAGTTTTGATGTGCATTCATTAAATGTGCTTATAATTTAACAAAATTATGTCAGCCTTTCGTCACGCCTGACAACATTTTGAATGAGATTTAAATGAATCAGAAGAATGGAAGTTGTAGAAATCGTTTAGTGGTCGAAAGTATTTATGAAGAATAGCTTAAAGTTTTAAGCTTGACCACTTGGAACTCTCTTTAAACTTCATTACTATATATTTGCTTGATTGAAAGTGGTCGTTGAAATTGAGATGAATATAATGTTCCATGGCTATCGTCCTAGTCCTTCTATAACTGACCCTTTAGTTTAGGTAAGGTTAAGGTGGCGGTCGAAAGAAGACCGGCTCACGAAGAGTCTTTAATTGTATTGGTTTTTCATACAGGTGTGATGCTGATAAACATTACATTGCAGATAAAATTGTATCAATTCTCGTGTTGCATAATTACAAGATCCCTAACCTAAATTTCTAATTTTTCAGTCTCAAAATTTTAATTAGCGCGGTCCAAGTTCAAATTTGCACAGAAACCAAATTTTAAACTATACTGGGCCACGATACACAATTTATCACTCAGTCGACTGTAGCGCCCTTTCTTGTATATAGTGGAGATTTTAATAACTAGAAAATCATAAATTCTTCATTTTCCAAAAGATTTATTATAGAATGTTCATCTTTCTCCAGAAAATTTCCACCGCTTTCACTTTTTAGGTAGGACAAGTGAGTGATGAATTGTACATCGCTTTCTCCGTGGTCGTAATATTCTACCAGGAATTATTCCATCGAATTCTATTTATAACCAAGATTCGTTGCCGAAAATCACCCACCGAAAATTACCCACAAATAATACAAAGCGGATTGAATATTATAATATTATACTTAATATTTTTTGTTTTGTATCAATAACACTAAGATTAAATCTACATTGATCAAACAAATTTCTATTGGATAAACTAAATGCATTTCTCAAACCAAATCCGTTGCAGCGACAAAAACTGAAATTTGGATTATTCAAGATTGCAAGATTAGAGTTAAAAATAAATCATCAAATCGCTCCTACAGCCGCAGGTCTAGTGGGTCCATTTGAGTTGCCATCTATTAAACCTTAATTATGTAACCTAAGATCAAAGAGAGAAAGAATCAGTTGTAGCTAATCTAATCTTAATTAAAATGACGCTTAAAACGATAAATGATATCTAAAATGGGAAATCTCACAGTTTTCCTTTTTAAACTTTAAAAAATTATCAAAATTACGACAAATTGAAAATTCGGTAAACTTAACCCAAATTTAACATTTGATGGCTTAACATCCTTACATAATAATGTATTAAGTTGTTTAAAAAATAATTAACGAGTAAGGTCCTTGAATGAATTATACACCCTAACCGAGATACAAATGTAATAGTGTTCGGCAAAGTTTAAAGTTTAATTGCAATTATAGGAAATTTGCTTAAGAATTTGGGATTTTAGGTTGCTATAGAACTAGAAATTTAGAATCTTGTCAATATTGAAAACTAAAAATTAGAGAATTTCGATTTCTTGATAGTCAAATTGAAAACTTGACGAAAAGGAATACCAATACTATGATTATGATACTTGAATTAGTCAGACGTACAGATGAGGGTTAACAATCGTTACTCAAATTATGAGACGTTCACTTCTTCCGTTTTAAGGTAATAAGTCGGGATTACGAACACATTTTTGGATGTGCTACTCATCAAACACAAAACAAAATTTATAAGCCGGGAATTTAATTTTAAAAAAATAATTCATGTCGCGGATTTAAGTTATATTAAAGATGAATTAATTTTTCCATGCAAAATTTTCGTTGAAAATAACTATCACGGAGAAATTATTTATGTATTAACTGTTCTCCTACTCAAATTTAAAGATAAGGAAGCCGCTGGTTCAGGACCAATTAGTTTTAGGCTTGACCCACCTTTCCCTAACGAATCAGCAATCTAATTATCCTCAATATCGAAATGGGTATTAATCCATATATTCCGTAACTTAATTCTTGGCACAAAGAATATTGAGAAAGCTTCTACAATCTTTAACCAGTTTAGAAACGGCCAAAGGTTTCGTAAGCGAGTTAGTAAATTCATAGCCTCGATTACACTTTGAATGACATCAATCAATTCGGACTTGTAGATAAATTACGATCCGGCGAAGGACAGTTGGTTCCAAAACGACGCCGAAATCAGATAGAGAGTGATGTGAGAAGAAGGGTAGGAAAAAAGTCTTGCGAGACCCTGAAATCAGAAAAAAGCAGAAGATTCTAACTGTTCCCGAAATACTTAATTATCTTCGCGATGCGACAAATTGAAACATTTGTAAAATTACTGGACCAAATGTTTGATCTGCAGTTAACCAGATTAAAAAATTAAATGTGTCTTTTAAACTTGTCAAACTATACCACACGTTCTAATAGTTTAAAAGTCGTAGGGTGTATAAACCATGATACAACGCCAGCCATCTTAACCATATGTAGCAAAAAATTTAGATACGGTTTCGACGTCATTAAGTGGAGCAAAAATTATAATGGAATTGGCATGGAATTGGCATACCCCTACTTAGTGAATCATAAGAGGACAGATTATTTCAAGATCAAAACATTACACGTTTAGCGGTATTGGTCTAGTCTAGATAACAAACGCAGCCAAATAGTGTTGTATGCATACATTGCGAACATACAAGAATTTTGTGGCTTTCAAGATAATCTGAATTTAAAAAGAAAATTCAGACTAAATATAAGACAAAATTAAATTTCGATTTCTGGTCTGACATATTTATGAATGATATGTAAAATGTAAATTTAATTAATATTCCAAGAAAATTAATAATTGGTTTGGATATTCTCTGTCTTTAAACATAATCTTGTGCGTGTATGCAAGGCATAATTTATATTATTAAATTTTTATAACAACTGTAATTAAAATTATATTAGTTGCATTAATAAATTCTTTTAATTATAATTCCTGTACACATCTCTTAATGTTCTAAAAGGACAGGCTGCGAAATTTTTTTGAAAAAAGCAGAAACAATAAGCCCTCAATTCATGCTATTTAGCGAAACTAGCAAGAACCCTTTTGTTACGTGCAAACCAAGAATTTTTCAATATTGGAAAACAAAAACTATTTCAATATTGCTGGCTAGTCTACTCTCAAAAGGTTTCAATAACCTTGAATATTGGCGGATATCACAGCATATAACAAAACATAAATGAAACACAAAAATAGAATCACGATATACATACTTCGTGGCACCATAGACATTTTACGGTAGATCCAACAAATCGAATAGTCGAATTTATTCGGTTATATTCAATTATTTAACCCTTTATGCATCTTATTGTATTCACTGCAATTGCGAGTATTATCTACTTTAGGTTTTTAGCCAAATAGAATTTCGATTTTAGAATTATAAAATGTTTGAATGTGTAATAGACGTTTTGACAGAAGCTAATTGAGTTTAATTTATGACCTATACACTGCCATTACAGAGGATTGCGTGGCCCGCCACTCATAATTAATAATTTCAGTTTGCTATATGATACTGATTGTTTTTTATTTTATGTGACTGTTGACTTTATCAATGGAAATGAAAACGTTTTTCATACAAAAACCTCATTCCTAAAACACACTTCTCGGAATTTACTCGATCACGACAGTATACATAAGCTATAAACCATTATTAACAATCATAACAATAATAATTGTTACTTACCTACATTATAAACCATAATAAAATATTAAATCGACCCTTCACGACCCCATACCAAACCAATAAAAGCACACAACTCATATACACACTCACAGAATACAGTAACGTCTTGCTGTTCATATAATTTTTTTATGAACTAAACTTCTCTAAATCTTGATATGAAAATAGCGTGCGATAATAAAAACTAAACTACATAACAACAACAACAACATATCATGTTGCATTTCTAGCATTATTATTGTTGGTTTAATGTTGGTTTTGTACATATTTTAATGACTTAATTGTAATATTATAAGTTTGCACTGCACAGCCATACCTACAGAGTATAAATGTATATACGTATGGCGTCTTATGTAGCATTGATATAAATGTGTTAGAATTTCTTTATAATATTTCGCCTGTATTTCATATCGTGCAACCAGCAACAGCAGCCAGCACACAGACGTTAAGTCGTGATTAACTTTTTCTTTTTATTTCGATTTAGATTTTAACGATGGAAAATGATTGCTTTTTTTTTTTTTAGTTCGTTTATGAAATAAAATAAAAAATCTAATTTGAGATAAGTAGGACAAGAGAAGTTCATCTTTCAACACAAACTTCCTTTTGTACATAAATCCGTACACAAACATCAAGTAAGAATGACAATCCAATTAGGTATTTTTAACTCTAATTGGTATATTTGAAATTGTATATACAAAAAAGAAATATTCTGATTATCTATCCTCTATAATTTTTTATATTAGCACAGCAAAAAATTAAGCATGTATAAATATACACATAGGTACTAAATAATAAATTAACAATATTTTTTCCTAACCATCCAACCATCTAATTAAGACAATAATAAATTTTAACACTAACTATATAATCATCATACATTATAAACTATATACAACTTAATTTTTACAATACACACGTACACACACGTGTTTGGCTTGAAGAAAACACCAAATTCATATGTTTATGATTCATAATAATGTATTGTAAATAATATAGTATGTAAAAAAAAATTAGACAAGGAGAATTGTTTGCAATCAAAATAAACTGTAATTCAACAAACCCCTTAGTGCTAATTCCTGGAAATGAAAAGTTACAATTTGCGTGACACATTCTAAATACTAAAGTTTAAAAAAACAGAAAAAAACAAAAAAACAAGTGTACAATTACCTATAAAATTATTTTTTGTGTTGTTGTTGCCATCTAATTTTATTTTGATTAAGAAATTATGTCTCCAGAATGTACGTGTTTATAACTATTAAAACTATGTAATAATAATATGTTCACGTAGTACGTAATCAGGATTTATGAATATAGGAGTAGAAATATAATATTATGAAAGTTTAGTTTAATATTTTAAGCAGTTGTGCATAAAGGATTTCAAATATTTAGAGATACGTAGTTTAGATGTTGATCTCAGTAATTTTTGAGTTAAAATTGTTAGGACCAGTTTTGTACGTATTTTTTTTAACTTTGCCTATATAAACCTTTATTTAAATGCATTCAACATTAAACGTTAACAACTCCTAAAGTAAAGCTAAGCCGCTATTCCTAGACATAAACGTTAACCTGGACCTAAACCTTTTAACCTATACATAATTCAAATCATAAATCTAAATCTAAATCTAAAGCTTAACCTAAACCTAAACCTAAACCTAAACCAAAACCTAAATCTGAATCTAAAACGAAGCCTAAAACCAAACCCTAAACCAAAATCAAAACCTAGTGGTAAACCTAACCCTTAGTCTAAACCTAAATCTAAGCCTAAAGCTGAACCTAAACCGAAACCTAAAACTGAGCCTGAACACTAAAGCTGAGAACTAAAGCTGAATCTAAACGGGAACCTGAACCTAAACCTAAACCTAAACCTAAACCTAAACCAAAACCTATAACTAAACCTAAACCTAAACCTAGACCAGAATCTAAAACGAAGCCTAAAACCAAACCTAAACCTAAATCTAAACCTTGTGCTGAATCTAAATCTAAACATAAACCTAAACATAAATCTAAATCAAAAGCTGACTCTAAACCGGAACGTAAAACTAAACCTGAACACTTAAGCGAGAACTAAATCTTAATCTAAACGGAAATCTAAACCTAAACCTTAACCTAAACCTAAACCTAAATTGAAACCTAAACCTAGCCCTAAACCAAAACCTAAACCTTAACCTAAATCTAAATCTAAAAATAAACCTAAACCTAAACCTAAACCTAAACCTAAACCTAAACCTTATTCTAAAACGAAGCCTAAAACTAAAGCTAAATATAAATCTAAACCTTGTGATAAACCTAAACCTTAACCTAAACTTAAATTTAAACCTAAAGCTGAATCTTTACTGAAACCTAACACAAAACCTGAACACTAAGGCTGAGAACCTAAACCTAGATCTAAACCTAAACTGAATCTAAATCGGAACCTAAAACTAAACATAAACTTTAACCTAAACATAAACCTAAACATAAACCTAATCCTAAACCTAAACCTAAATTTAAACTTTAACTTAAAAATTAAAACTTAAACTTAAACCAAAACCGAAACCTAAACCTAAACCTAAAAATAAACCTAAAAATAAACCGAAACCTAAACCTGAACCTTATTCTAAAACGGTACCTAAAACTAAACCTAAATAAAAACCTAAACCTTGTGATAAACTTAAACCTTAACCTGAACGTAAATTTAAACCTAAAGCTGAATCTAAACCGAAACCTGAAACAAAACCTGAACGCTAAGGCTGAGAACCTAAACCTAGATCTAAACCTAAACTGAATCTAAATCGAAACCTCAAACTAAACCTAAACCTAAACATAAACATAAACCTTAACCTAAACCTAATCCTAAACCTAAACCTAAATTTAAACTTAAACTGAAACTTAAACTTAAACCTAAACCGAAACCTATACCTATACCTAAAAATAAACCTAAACCTTATTCTAAAACGAAGCCTAAAACTAAACTAAATAAAAATCTAAACCTTGTGATAAACCCTAACCTTAACCTGAACCTAAATTTAAACCTAAAGCTGAATCTAAACCGAAACCTAAAACAAAACCTGAATGCTAAGGCTGAGAACCTAAACCTAGATTTAAACCTAAACTGAATCTAAATCGAAACCTAAAACTGAACCTAAACCTGAACCTAAACATAAACCTAAACTTCAACCTAATCCTAAACCTAAACCTAAATCTAATCTTAAACTTAAAAACGTAAACTTAAACTTAAACTTAAACCAAAACCGAAACCTAAACCTAAACCTAAACCTAAAAATAAACCTAAGCCTTAACTAAACCTAAACCTAAACCTAAGCCTTATTCTAAAACGAAACCTAAAACTAAACCTAAATCTAAATCTAAGCCTTGTGCTAAACCTAAAGCTAAACATAAATTTAAACCTAAAGCTGAATCTAAACTAAAACCTAAAACAAAACCTGAACACTAAGGCTGAGAACTAAAGCTATACCTAAACCTTAACCTAAACCTAAATTTAAACCTAAACCTAAACATAAACCTGAATCTAAACACAAACCATAATCTAAACCTAAACCTAAACTTAAACCTAAACCTTAACTTATACTTATACTTATACTTATACTTATACTTATACTTATACTTATACTTATACTTATACTTATACTTATACTTATACTTATACTTATACTTATACTTATACTTATACTTATACTTATACTTATACTTATACTTATACTTATACTTATACTTATACTTATACTTATACTTATACTTATACTTATACTTATACTTATACTTATACTTATACTTATACTTATACTTATACTTATACTTATACTTATACTTATACTTATACTTATACTTATACTTATACTTATACTTATACTTATACTTATACTTATACTTATACTTATACTTATACTTATACTTATACTTATACTTATACTTATACTTATACTTATACTTATACTTATACTTATACTTATACTTATACTTATACTTATACTTATACTTATACTTATACTTATACTTATACTTATACTTATACTTATACTTATACTTATACTTATACTTATACTTATACTTATACTTATACTTATACTTATACTTATACTTATACTTATACTTATACTTATACTTATACTTATACTTATACTTATACTTATACTTATACTTATACTTATACTTAAACTCAAACCTGAATCTAAAACGAAGCCTAAAACTAAACCTAAACCTAAATGTAAACCTTAAGCTAAACCTAAACCTGAATCTTAATCGAAAAATAAAACTTAACCAATTTTTCTTAAACTGAAACCTAAAATTAATGCTAATTGTAAAATTAATCGAACTTAGTCATATCTGGACCCAAACCTGACTTGAATGCTAAACCAAAACCCACAACCTGAACTGAATCTCAATTTAAATCCAAATCGAGTACAAAGCTTTACCTAACTTTAAACCTGTAGTCTAAACCTAATTACGTAGCGTTAATTTAAATCACATTGTTTTGATGTTTAACGACCTTCTCACGAGTGGTATTGAAAGAGAGCTTTTCCGTTTATTAAAAAACCGCCCGGAAGCCATGGTACAACAATAGGTTGTTAGATCTGGAGAAATGCCGCAATAAGTTCCATTCATTATACAGACTATACGGATTTCAATTTTATCTTGATTTTGATAAAGATCGCAAAGAGTTTAAAAGTTTAAGTTGGTTTTTATATAACCAATACATGGTGCGAATCGAGGAGGAATTGACATCAAGTTCAAAGGAGTTCTGTAATTTTATGAATTGAAAGAGAAAGGTGGTTGGTTTTCCTTCTCCTATGTCTTACCAGAACACCGTCGCTAGTCAACCCTCGAAGATCTATAATTTATTCGCTAGCTTTTTTGCCTCAGTATACTAACCAGCCACGATATCCCCTATCATGTCTTCATGGGCTCACAGTTCTGTGAACTTTAATTACTATATTTTAAATTTACTGAGCAGGAAGTTTGTGATTGTTTGCTTAATTTGCATAAGCATTGTGCCGAGAGTTTGTCCCGTCCAATTACCTTTATGTTTAATGAAAGTTTACGTAGTTGGTTTTATCCAGAGGCTTGGAAAATGTTCTGCCTCTATCCCATTTTCAAGGCGGGTAGAAGAAACAAAGTAATTATCGGGGGTTGCCATTCTTTCCATCGTACCCAAGCTATTTGAATTTAAGATTCACATGGTCTTGGTTTTCCATACTAAATCATTAATTTCTTCTGCTCAGCATCTTATTTCTTTTTGTGGCAAATTATTCAGCAGTTTAAATTCCAGACAGCAACTTGACGTTGTTTATACTTTTACACCAAATTAAAGAACTTAAATTGTCAGTGCATCCCAATTGAATGGTTGCGTTCTTACCTTTCCGACCGCTGGCAATTCGTTAGGTTTTTTGGTTCTAGTTCCCACCTATTTCACGCGACTTCTGGCGTACCTCAAGGAAATCATATCGGCCCTTTATTATTTACATTGTTGACTGTTTTGGGTTTACCAGCTGCCTCCTATTTTCCCATGATATGAAAATTTTCGCCCGGGTCAAAAGCGTGTTCGATTGGCAATCGACTGGGTCTCAACGTGAGTAAGCATAAGACTCTTTTATTTTATCGTATCCGGTCACCAATATCGTCTGTATAATGAGGATGTTAACAGATTGGAGTTCATATCCGATCTGGGTATACATTTTTCAGCTGATCCCACCATTACCAGACATATTAACACCACTATACCTAAGGCGTAAGGACTTTATCGACCCGATTACTCTAACATCACTGTACGGTTCTTTTGTTCGTACTATTTTGGAATATGGATCGCCGGTGTGGTCACCTTCGTAATGCTGTCATTCGGATAGAATAGAGAGCGTTTATAAGCAGTTTGTTCTATATGCACTTCGATGTATACATTCTGCACGGTCTGTTGAATGTGTCCTTCCACCCTATCAAGATCGCTGTAATCTGTTTAAACTACAAAGGTTACATTGTCGACTTGTTGCAGCATTGGCATTGTTCATTTGCGATATTTTCAGTTCTCGAATCGGTGGTACCGAGCTGCTCTCATTCTTAAATCTTTACGTTCCAGTACGTCAAATGCGTCCACGTAATGGAATGTTACTCGTCAACCAGGTTTCAACAAATTATGGTCTCTCGGAACCACTTTTGAGAGTATCGCGAGAGTTATGTTTATGGTATTTTTGATTTCAATATGTCCAGAGAGTCATTTAAGAAAGATTTATTACAACTTGAAATAAAACTTTAAATTAAATCGACGTCAAAGGCCTACCCGAGGTTAATCTAAAAGCTAAACTAAAACCATACTTGCATACTGCCGTGCTTGACTATTAAATAACGTGATTTTATGACTTTTGATGAAGGATCCAAATATGCCACTAACGCATTTTTCAACTTTAGACGTTTGTGATTTTTTTTTCTTAGCACGGCAGTATACCTCGATATACCTAAACCTAAACATAATCCTATGCCTTACTTCTACGCTTAAACTAAAACTTCTATTTTAAATTGTATCAAGATCAATCCTGGATCCTAATTAATTTAAACCTAACCCGATAACGATGCTTAATGGACAACTGAACGATGTTCAAAATATAAATCTAAACTTTTCACTTTTCGTAAACACAACAAGCTCAACACTTAATTTTAATTCTGAGCTTTAATCAACATTTCTGATTCTGTATGATTACAGGTGAACAATACAGGTTACCTAAATATTAATTACTGCAATGGACGATATACTGATTTTTTTTTTTTTGTTCATTTTTGTATATGCTTGACAGTTTCAAGGGCTCTCCAAAATGAAAAAAGTTGCATTGGCCTTAGAGAGTGTGCAATTCTTCCGAATATATATGTGTTCAAGCAAAGTCTCGCGAGGACTAGGTATATCCGATCTGACAACAAACATCGAACTACTATACACCACTATATTGAGTGTTACACAAAAACTTACTTAAAACATTCATAACCGAATTATATCATTTGCAGGTTCCAAAGTTCCTTTCGCTGTTAAAACTGTTAAAAATTTGAATGCCTTTTCGAAATAGAGATTTGAAAATATTCCAAAATTTGTACAAACAAATTTTATAAAATCAAAAATAATCAACTGCCGATCACAAACGAAAAGTGCAAGACGGCCAAACCTAAATCGTCTTAAAACTCTCGGCTTTTTATAACTTACGCACACTTCAGATGCTTCACAAAAACAACCGCTCAATGTTTGTTTTACATTATTGTTTTCGATTGTATTTTGTAAACCAAAAAATTATTTTGCTTTGTCTCAATGTTTTAGAATTTAGGTTAATTAGAAAATTTGTTATACACTAATTTAGTGAATAATGAATAATGGTGGAATATAAAATAAACAAAAAAAGAAAAAATTGCCGTTATATTACTTTTCAAGTTATAATTATAATTTTATTGTTAAATTTTTATAGATTACAATTAATTTTAATTTGGTTGTTTTGGTGCTTAACTTTTTTCTTTTAATTTTTGCTAATTAAATATTTCATCAACACTTTATTGTAATTAAGTGGTTTTTGCGTGAGACTTTAATTGTATAAAATATTTTGTATTACATTTTAGTTGAGATTTTAGCTGAAATGATTGATTCGTACCGACTTACGTTGTATTTGGTGATGATGAAACTACTGAAATTGGAATTCGCTAGTCACAACCACCGCATAGTGCCTCAATTACTTTACTCTTGTTCCGTTTTACCTCTGCTCAAGCCAAAATTTTCAATGGGGTCTGAATACCTTCTTACCTCGTTATTTCTTTATCGATTAGTACATATCCCAGTGCAATCCTTGGTCAAGCTTTTTGTAACCGGATTAAAATTAAAAACTTAACTAGCACAAATCCCACAAATACGTTTTTTCTTAATTATAGATCATTCAACTGTAATCCAATCATTTGCTCGTATAATCAATCAAATTTTGATTTTTTTTTTAGTTTCGTTAAATATTTTAATCGCTATAAAAAACTTTAAGATAGATCGATTAGTACCTTTACTATCATTAGCTGATGATGCCACAATCATAAAGGTGACTTCAACGGACAGACATTAAAATAATGAAATATAATAAATAAATCGAATTTTATTACCGCAAATGAGAACTCCGTTATATTTAATGTAGATCAAGGTTTTAATGTTTCTTTTGCTACCAGCAATTTGAATGTACATGGAATCAACTGTTGCCGTGCTTAGTAATTTTATCGCATTAGGCTTAGCCCTAATGAATCCACATAATATTATATAAATCTAATAAATAAATAAAACAAATTTAATTAATCGAAAATAAATCATAAAATTAATTTAAAAAGATAAACATTTAATAAAAAACAGATTTTCTACTGATCACAAAAATGTTGTAACCTGTTTCTAGAAGGAACATATAGTTAAAAACTAAAATAAGATTATAAAACTATTTAGATAACAAAAAATACGTTAACTAAATTAATTAAATCAAAAGCGTCATATAAATAACAAAAAAAAATACAGATTCTCAAAGTGATACATCAACAAGAGAAAACGATAAAACTAAAAAACCAAAAAAAACAAAAACAAAAAAGGAAATAAAAAATTAATTAAGAAACCAGTTACCTATGTGAGATGAAATTCTATATCTAACAAGATTTACCGTGCGTTTAATTAAGGTGAAATGAAATTTTGCCACAAATTTACGATAACCACGTTTGCGATAGATCTGTGATTCTAAACCAGTGTGAAGCGTAAAAAAATAAAAATTCTATTCAAACTTGATTCAATTTTCATTCAAACTACTTTCAAACTTTATCGCTTTCGAAAAATATTATTATCTTAATCTAAATCAATTATTACAATAAATCGTAGGGTAGTGTGATTAAAAATGAGACTAATTCTCTTCCAAATCTATTCAAACTATCATCAATCCAAATAAAATTTAGTTTTTTGTAGACAAATATTCATGTAATAAACATGTTTCAAACTATACATTTTTATTAAACATTATAACTATTTTTAGTCAAGCTAAATCGACCACCAGATTTTGTCAAATTTGTTTGTGTATAAATTGCTTTCAAACTTTAAGTATTTTTTTAATTCAAACTACTGCACTCAAACTTAATTATCATTAAATTTATAACCTCGCATTAATTACTTTTCGCCTTGGAAACATATTCAAACTGTAATCAAACTTTATTCACATTTGGTTTATCCTTAAAACATCAATCAAACTTTTATGTTTTAAATATTTAACTAATATCTAAAAAGAGCACTAGATTTTGGACAAATTTTCAAAAAAAAAAAAAAAAATCCAGTCAAAATATATTCAAACTATACTCAATTTGGCTTTCAAACGTTTTTTAGTTCGCTGTGCAATTTGCAGACATTTTGTCACATTTTGTCACATTTTGTCAGTATTCAGTATTCAGTATTCTGTATTCTGTATTCTGTATTCAGTATTCTGTATTCAGTATTCAGTATTCAGTATTCAGTATTCTGTATTCAGTATTCAGTATTCAGTATTCTGTATTCAGTATTTAGTATTCAGTATTCAGTATTCAGTATTCAGTATTCAGTATTTAGTATTCAGTATTCTGTATTCTGTATTTAGTATTCAGTATTCTGTATTCTGTATTCAGTATTCAGTATTCGATATTCAGTATTCAGTATTCTGTATTCTGTATTCTGTATTCAGTATTCTGTATTGTGTATTCTGTAGTCAGTATTCAGTATTCAGTATTCAGTATTTAGTATTCAGTATTCTGTATTCTGTATTTAGTATTCAGTATTCTGTATTGTGTCTCCAAAAAATGAAAATAAAATATAATTTCAATTCAATTTTGATAAGTTGGTGATAAAAGATTGAAACATAATCTTGCTCAATTTGGATCAAATTTAATGTCCACTCCATTTGATTAGCAGTTCGAGTAATTTTATTCAATTTTATTTTTTAAACTTACCAAAATCAATTCAAACGCCCGTCACTTGATATATACTCACCGGCAAAAAAAACGGGCCACCCTAAATTATGCGAATATCTTTCCAGCTATAGTGCGGCTCAAGAGGTATTCATATTTGAACATTAAGTTAAAAGCCACCTTGCGGGATAAGTTAAAAAAAACTCAGCTACATGATTAGACAAAGCATGCTAAGGTAATATTTTCTAAGATCGTTTTGAATGACCTTGAATTTGGTTTTTGTTTTATGTTGCCAGCTAGCGCGGTTCAAAAGATAGTCGCACATTAATCAAAGCACAGCGTCATACGGCGTGATGGGACGACATTCAAATTTGTGTTCAATATTCAGTATGTGTTCTGTATTCAGTATTCAGTATTCAGTATTCAGTATTTAGTATTCTGTATTCAGTATTCAGTATTCTGTATTTAGTATTCAGTATTCAGTATTCAGTATTCAGTATTCTGTATTCTTCAGTATTCTTCAGTATTCAGTATTCAGTATTCAGTATTCTATATTCAGTATTCAGTATTCTGTATTCAGTATTCAGTATTCTGTATTCTGTATTCAGTATTCTGTATTCTGTATTTAGTATTTAGTATTCAGTATTCAGTATTCAGTATTCTGTATTCTGTATTTAGTATTTAGTATTCAGTATTCAGTATTCAGTATTCAGTATTCTGTATTCTGTAGTATTCAGTATTCTGTATTCTGTAGTATTTGTATTCTGTATTCTGTATTCAGTATTCTGTATTCAGTATTCTGTATTCTGTCTCCAAAAAATGAAAATAAAATATAATTTCAATTCAATTTTGATAAGTTGGTGATAAAAGATTGAAACATAATCTTGCTCAATTTAGTAAATTTGGATCAAATTTAATGTCCACTCCATTTTGATTAGCAGTTCAAGTAATTTTATTCAATTTTATTTTTTAAACTTACCAAAATCAATTCAAACGCCCGTCACTTGATATATACTCACCGGCAAAAAAAACGGGCCACCCTAAATTATGCGAATATCTTTCCAGCTATAGTGCGGCTCAAGAGGTATTCATATTTGAACATTTAGTTAAAAGCCACCTTGCGGGATAAGTTAAAAAAAACTCAGCTACATGATTAGACAAAGCATGCTAAGGTAATATTTTCTAAGATCGTTTTGAATGACCTTGAATTTGGTTTTTGTTTTATGTTGCCAGCTAGCGCGGTTCAAAAGATAGTCGCACATTAATCAAAGCACAGCGTCATACGGCGTGATGGGACGACATTCAAATTTGTGTTCAATTAGGGGTTATACTTTTTATTAATGCGATTCAGTTTACTTATAAACTTGATTCAAATTTGATTTCAAATAGAACTTATTTTGAATTATTTTTGATGGGAAAATACTCTCGAAGAACAGAAACTTCCACAAATTTACGATGGCAATACGTTTGCGATCTGTATAGATCAGTGATTCTAAACCAGTCAAAAGCGGATATCTGCAACATATAAAGTTGATTAAAATTTCATTCAAATCTATTTTAAACTGGGTCGCTTTTGAAAAATATTATAATCTAAATCTGATCTCACTAGCATACAATAAATCGTATGCTAGTGAGATCAACAATGAGACTTACTTTTTCCAAAACTATTCAAACTTACATCAAACCATTTAAAATTTAGCTTTCTGTTGAGAAATATTAATACATGCTTCAAACTATATATTTTTGTTAAACGTTATATTTACTTTTTGCATAGCTAATTCGACCAACCAGTCCAATTCACTAATATTAGATTATGGTAAATTTTCTCGATTTTGCATTCAAGTTGAAAATCATTTTTCTGTAAAAAAAGCTCCACTTACTAATACGATCTGAATTTTGTCAACATTGTTCCAAAATGAAAGCTTTAATAAATTTAATAACATAAGCTTTTTTTAAACTTTGAGTATTTCTTTATATCAAACTGGTCAAATCACTCAATTTACATCAAACTGCACTCAGATTTAATCATTATGAAATGTGTATCCTCGTTAATTACTTTTCCCCTTGGAGACATATTATAACTCGAATCAAACTTTATTCGCATTTGATTTAAACATTTGGTTTGAAATATATTTCAAAAAACAGAGAACTAAATTTTCCTAAAATTTTCAAATTAAAAGAATTTCAGTCACAATCAATTCAAGCTGTACTTAATTTGCCTTTTAGGCGTTTTTAGTTCGCTGTGTAATTCACAGAAATTTGGGCTTCTTCTCAAACTTTACTCATATATCTTCCAAATCAACGGGCATTCTCGATACAATTAAAAATTTAATTGATTTTTAAAATTTCTTTCAAATCTGTAAAAATAAATCATACTTGAACCGAAATCTTGTTAGTTTCTTAGTTAGCATTTAAACGTTTAATTTAGATAGTCTCTTCAAATTATGTTAGATATTCAGTTTTGTTTTCTAAATTTGACAAAACCAATTCAACCTCCCGTCAGTTGACGTGGTTAACCTGAAGAATTTTTTTTACAGTTTGAATCATAATTTATTCAACGATGAGTAAAATTTGGCATACATTATTATTGCAATTAAATAAATCGCAACACCAGCCAATTTAGAAAAATATTAATCAAGCTACCGCCAAATTTCATTCAAACTGTATTTATTGGACTAAAATTGTTGTTTACAAAATTGCAAATTATAATCAAACTCTAAAATAGAAGCAAAATTCTATTGAAAGTTGTTCGATCAACAAAACTGGAGAATGATACGGCGTTTTGGGATGATATTTGAATGAAAGAGAATAAAATTTCAATGCGATTCAATTTATTTTAAAATACTCTCAATGTTGGATGAATCTACCGTCACTATCAAATACCGCCCATTTATTTTATGTGAAATAGAGATTTTACCGGGAGGGAGACAAAATCCCAAGAGTCAAAATCCCGAGAGTACGAAATCCCAAGGGTACAAAATACCGAGGATACTAAATCCAGGTGATACAAAATCCGGGATTTGAAGCGTAAAAAATTAAAATTTTTATTCAAACTTGATTCAATTTTTATTCAAACTACTTTCAAACTTTATCGCTTTCGAAAAATAATATTATCTTAATCTAAATCAATTATTACAATAAATCGTAGGGTAGTGTGATTAAAAATGAAAGTAATTCTCTTCCAAATCTATTCAAACTGTCATCAATCCAAATAAAATTTAGTTTTTTGTAGACAAATATTCATGTAATAAACATGTTTCAAACTATAAATTTTTATTAAACATTTTATAACTATTTTTAGTCTAGCTAAATCAACCAACCAGTCAAATTCACTAACATTTGATTTTGGTAAATTTCCTCTTTTTTACATCCAACATCCAAGCTAAGCACTGCTTCAAGTTGTACATGCAGATTTTGTCAAATTTGTTTGTGTATAAATTGCTTTCAAACTTTAAGTATTTTTTTAATTCAAACTACTGCACTCAAACTTAATTTTCAATAAATTTTTAACCTCGCATTAATAACTTTTCGCCTTGGGAACATATTCAAACTGTAATCAAACTTTATTCACATTTGGTTTATCCTTAAAACATCAATCAAACTTTTTTGTTTTAAATATTTAACTAAATATCTAAAATAATACAGGACTAGATTTTGGACAAATTTTCAAATAAAAAAAAATTACAGTCAAAATATATTCAAACTATACTCAATTTGGTTTTCAAACGTTTTTTAGTTCGCTGTGCTATTTGCAGACATTTTGTCTCCTAAAAATGAAAATAAAAAATAATTTGAATTCAATTGATAAAAGATTGAAACATAATCTTACTCAATTTAGTAAATTTGGGTCAAATTTAATGTCCACTCCATTTTGATTAGCAGTTCAAGTAATTTTATTCAATTTTATTTTTTAAACTTACCACCAAAATCAATTCAAACGCCCGTCACTTGATATATACTCACCGGCAAAAAAAACGGGCCACCCTAAATTATGCGAATATCTTTCCAGCTATAGTGCGGCTCAAAAAGTATTAAATTTTGAAAATATAGTTAAAAGCCACCTTGCGGGATAAGTAAAAAAAAACTCAGCCACATGATTAGACAAAGAATGATAAGGTACTACTTTCTAAGATCGTTTTGAATGACCTGGAATTTGGTTTCTGTTTCTTGTTGCCAGCCAGAGCGGTTCAAAAGATAGTCGCACATTAATCAAAGCACAGCGTCATACGGCGTGATGGGACGACATTCAAATTTGTGTTCAATTAGGGGTTATACTTTTTATTAATGCGATTCAGTTTACTTGTAAACTTGATTCAAATTTTATTTCAAATAGAACTTATTTTGAAATATTTTTCAAAATTTGCGAATTTTGATGGGAAAATACTCTCGAAGAACAGAAACTTCCACAAATTTACGATGGCAATACGTTTGCGATCTGTATAGATCAGTGATTCTAAACCAGTCAAAAGCGGATATCTGCAACATATAAAGTTGATTAAAATTTCATTCAAATCTATTTTAAACTGGCGAGATCAAAAATGAGTCTTACTTTTTTCCAAAATTATTCAAACTTTCATAAAACCAATTAAAATTTAGCTTTCTGTTGAGAAATATTAAAACATGTTTCAAACTATATATTTTTGTTAAACGTTATATTTACTTTTTGCCTAGCTAATTCGACCAACCATTCAAATTCTCTAATATTTGATTTTGGTAAATTTTCTCTATTTTGGATTCAAGTTAAAAACACATTTTTCTGAAAAAAAACAACTTCACTTAATAATACGCTCTGAATTTTGTCAACATTGTTCCAAAATGAAAACTTTAATAAATTTAATAACATAAGCTTTTTTTAAACTTTTAGTATTTCTTTACATCAAACTTATCAAATCACTCATTTACATCAAACTGCACTCAGGCTTAATTATCATGAAATGTGTATCCTCGTTAATTACTTTTCCCCTTGGAGACATATTATAACTCGAATCAAACTTTATTCACATTTGGTTCAAACATTTATATTTCAAAACACAGAACTAAATTTTCGTAAAATTATTAAATTAAAAAAATTCCAGTCACAATCAATTCAAGCTGTACTCAATTTGCCTTTTAAGAGTTTTTAGTTCGGTGCAATTTGCAGAAATTTTGGCTTCTTCTCAAACTTTACTCAAATATCTTCCAACTCAACGGCCATATAGTCGATACAAATAAAAACTAAATTGAATTTAATCTTGTTAAGTTGGTTGAATCAATTTTATTAAAATTTCTTTCAAATCTGCAAAAGAATTTATACTTAAACCGAAATCTTGCTTAGTTTCGCAAGCATTGAAACGTTTCATTTAGATAATCTCTTCAAATTATGTTAGCTATTTAGATATTATTGAGATATTTTAATCGGTATATGCGATTTAGGCTTTTAATAAACTCGAAAGCTTTAAAGCTCGGCCCAATATTCTGAAACTCACTTAATATTTTTGTTAACACCAAATATGACACAAAAATTAATTTTAACCTCCTACATTTGACAACAATAATGTTTCATTAAGGATTTTGACAACAACAAAGTATGGTGGGGTTAATTAAATATTTTAAGTTAAATGTAAACAATGATTGAATCTGGAACCAAACTATTTAAATTTATTTAAGATATTTTAAACGGTATTTGATTTTAGCTTTAAGTAAACTCAAAAGCTTCTAAAGCTCGGTTCAATATTCGAAAACTTACAAAACAAACATCGAAAATATTGATGGTTACATCGGGATCGCAACGACGATACCTAGCATTTTAAATTCCATTTTTTCATAATCCTGTTTTAAAAACCCCCGGTTCCGCAGAAATAAAAATCTCGGTTTTCATAGATTAGGGGGATCAATATCCCTTCGGTATAAAATATTGATTGATTACTTTAAATTTGCGGGCATACAACTATTTGTCTGCTAAAGGCAGCATTACTTAATGGGAATATTTTAAATTCAGCAGCTACTTTACAAATGATTGACCAACCGTGAACTTAATCAAAATGTGTGCATGCGGTAAAACACGTTTCCGAAACTCGACGAGCAATGTTCACTGCACCACTAAATCTGTGATGATTGTGTATGGTATATCTCCTAATACAATATTTCAAACGTCACCGGGTATATATAGTGCACCAAAAATTTTAAAAATATACGTGAACAGGCTCGCCGTTTAAACACTTATTAACGTGATTAGCATGTCTGCGGGATAGTATTTAAATTGTTTGCTTTAATTTGCATCCACCTAAACATTTGTCTGTGCAAGTTTATCTGACTTTAATTTTAGATGAAATTAATATTAAAAAATTAATGTGATTGCATTTCTGCATACATGATTCACACTACCAATTTGGGTGCCATTCTGCTGCATGAAATAATCAAATATACTTAACCTGAAAATAAACGGTTATACATTAATAGAAAAAATAACATTTTTTTGATGTGTGTTACTGTGTTGTAACTATACCGTTTCGTGATAATTCTGCGTATAAGAACCTTCCTATTCCATTTTAAAGGTTGCGTTAATAAATTGGCAATATTTTGAAATCAGATGCTCATTAGCACTAAAATCCAATACATACATAGTTAAAGATGGGACTACATAATAATACGTTAAATTAATTCTAGCCACATTTGCAAAGAATGTTGACTCTCAGCAATCGATAAGCTGGTTACGATGGTTTTAAGCTAACACATTCACCTAACTCTAAGGGGACCACTAAGGATTTGAGCAAAGCAAAAATGATTTCAATTCAAATGTAGATGAAAGGACAAAACAACAATAATTTTATTAAACATTTATTTGACATTTTTTTTTACACATTTGGAGACTTGAAAAACATTTCGAAAATATTGTCACTCGCTTTTATAGTTTTAATCGAATTTTCTGGGTTATTGTAAATAACATCTTCATTTTCCTTTCTGCAGTAAACGTTGACATGTTGATCTGTTATCGCCAAATATTTAATAGTGATCGTGTATTCATAATTTGGACTCAATCGTAGTGAATCTCCTAAAACAATTACGAATTTACACCAGTCCGCAGGGGCAGTTTGTTTAAACTGAATTTTATCACACTTTTTGGTATTAATATTGAGTGCATAAATTTCGATTTCGATTTCTTTTCTGTTGCTTTCAATGCCGATCCACAATCCATAAAGAATCACCTTCTTTGTAACAGACAATTTTGTTTTAAATGCCGCGTCATTATTAAATTCACGACACGCTAAATAGCCATCTACCTCATTTCTTCGTTTTGATATCCAAGAACCATTAACATCGTCACTGCCGTATAAAATCTGCGCTCCAATTGACATGCAATCACTTTCACTTAGTAGCCCAGGGTATTTTTTAACACACTCGCGTATCTCGTCATTCGACATTATCGGGAAACGTATTTTCCTGATAAGGCCATCGAATTGTTGTCGTCCTTCTCCTATTGACATTTGATGTTGTTTGCAGTAATTTTGAATCCAATCAGCCAATGCATTAAATATCTGAATTTCTGTCACGCCTCGACGGACTACATCAAATTGTAACACCTCATTTACAGCATCTGGATGAAGTGCTAATAATTGTTCATCTGTCAAGAAAATCGCTAAATGCAATTTAAGTAATTCATCGCTTCTTCTCCGTGCAATTTCATATTTATTAACAACACAATGTTCAAACTGCAGTAAGCACCATTTGTTTGAAAAGAATAAATTAATCACTCGACTTTCTAATACAATGACTTTATACTTCGTCGCCAATTTCAGCAATTCAATCCCATTATCGTCATTAATTGTGCATTCGTCTGTGTAAAGATAACGCAGGAATTCAAGAAAATTCTCGTATTTACAATCAACGATCGGTATCAGTTTTTGTTCGCCCCACGTTTCATCCAATTCTACTTCAAATACTTCACTTCTTTTCATAAGCTCTAGAGTGTGAGCATAAATGACTTTGCCGCCCACACTAAACTGTATGTCCGACAAAAATTTATTGTTGAACAGTTTTTTGGTAATTTCATGCATCTTAAGATGTGGCGAACTATTTAATTTAAACTTCATTTTGTTGGTAATTTTAATGTAAACTTGTCACTTTTAATACACACGAATATTGGTTATGCACAAAACTTAACTGAATGTTTTATATTGAAGTGTTGTATGTAACATACTAAATGTTAATCTCGAGAATACAATTTTATTGTTGTGTTTACGATAATTTTGCATTCGGATATGTGAAATGTTTAACTATATTCTTATCTTATGTCCAATACATAAGTAATTTGTATTTTTTATGCTAGCTAAAATTAGGGATAGTAAACCTCGCTAACCGTATAGATTCTTGATTTATTAACCATAAAATATTTCAGTAAACTATTGTTGTGTCTTTTTTATTTGTTTGAGCCAATAATTATTGACAAATTAATGACCGTATACTATGTCTCATGTTATAGTAACAATTTTCATATAAACAAACCTGACTATCAGACTTGTTATATAATAAGTTCACAACTCATGGAGCTGATTTTACTCAACATGCTGCCAACAGTTGTTGGAGGTGAATACACCTGATGTAACAACGATCATAGTGATCAAAATCCATCACTATTGAAAACTACCAAATAAATTCGAAATTCGTATCGGATTATTGTCATGGTTTTGAAATAATTTTCGAAAATCGTTGCTACAATACTAGCAATAGTTACTACCATAAACTTCTGCCTTGGTATTTATAAACCATGGTTAGGTTAGGTTATGTTGGAGTGGCTGCTTACGCACACTTAGACCGGTGACGGTCCATTGTGATACCACAGGATGTATCCCCTTTTACCCCTATTGGAACCATTTCGAGCTACTTATGTAGCGTAAGACGTCCCGCACTTTAATGTTTTCGAGATCCGAGAGGCAGTCCATCCTGAACTTACCTATGTGTTTGTGCCTTCTGAGAGCCAATGCTGGACACGAGCAAAGGAAGTGGACCAACGTCTCTTCCTCCTCTTCGTCCAAGCAGCTTCTGCAGAAGTCATTAGCCTCCAGACCCAGCCTTCTTGCATGTTCTCCAAAAAGGCAGTGTCTCGTGAGTATTCCTACGACCGTTCTTAATTCACGTCTGCGTAAGGATATTAATGCCCTAGTGCGCCCCAAGTCCAGCTTTGGCCAAACTTGTCTTGCAACTCTACAGGTGAGGGTGTTAGACCACCTTTCCCTCGCTGAGGATAGCGCCTGCTTCCCAAGTGCTTGTCTCAGCGCTGTGAGAGGCCTCCCCAGACTTGCCCTTTCCGGTTGCAGCTGGAGAGTCGTACCATGCCTAGCAAGTTTATCTGCCCTGCAGTTCCCCATGACGCCCGAGTGACCTGGGACCCAGACTACCTGGATATTGAAATGCTCACCCATCTCATTTAGAGATGAGTGACAACTCAACGCCACCCGTGACGCCAAAAACTGATTCTAACGACCGGATCGCCGCTTGACTGTCCACATAGATTGTGATATCGTCTGAGGATAACACATTATGTTTCAACCACGTCATGACCTCCTCAATCGCTACGACTTCAGCTTGGTACCCGCTGCAGTAATCAGGGAGACGAAAAGAAATATTTACATTTAATTTGTCACAGAATACTCCAGCTCCTACTTTGCCGTCTAGCTTGGAGCCATCTGTGAAGAATTGCAACGCTTCTGATTCCGATAACGGTCTATCCTTCCTTTGAAAAGAAGGAGGTCCGAAATCGCTTCTCGAAGCGTAGAGTAGGTTTAATGTAGTCAAGATTCGCCAGCTCATCCTTCAACGATCTGACAATAATAGAGTGTCCTATACTAAGACACCTCAACTGAGAGACGGCTGCAAGTCGTACAGCCGTATTTACCGCCATCTGTTTGCCAAAAATGTCGACCGGAATAAAGTGCAACATAACCTCTAAGGCACTTGTCGGTGTCGACCTCAATGCCCCGCTAACAAGCATACAGGCTGTTCTTTGCATTCTCTCAATCTTACTTTTATAAGTTACTTTGTCCAGAGCTGGCCACCAAACACCCACCCCGTACATGAGTACAGGTCTCACTACAGCGGTGTAGAGCCAGTGTACCAGCTCCGGCTTCAGACCCCATCTATGACCAATGGCGTTCCTACAGGAGTACAAAGCAATAGTAGCTTTGTTTATTCCCTCCAACATGTTGGGCTTCCAACTAAGCTTACTGTCCAAGATAATGCCCAGATATTTAGCTCTGTTAGTAAAAGCAAGTCTCGTGCCATTTAAGGTAGGAGGGACAACTACCGGGACTTTGTATTTCTTAGTGAAGAGTACCATCTCTGTCTTGGACGGGTTAATACTAAGTCCACATTTGCCAGCCCATTTCGTAACGATGGTAAGCGCATTCTGCAATACGTCTACAATCGTGCCCAGGAATTTCCCGGTAACAGCTAAAGCTACGTCATCTGCGTAAGCTATAACTTCAATACCCTCTCTCTCCAATTCAAGTAGTAACCCGTTTACCACTATGTTCCAGAGAAGAGGGGACAGAGCCCGCTCCCCTGCCGGGTTCCCCTAGTTACTCGCCTCTTGATGGTGGAGTCCCCCAACTTCGAGCTAACAATCCTGCTTCCCAGCATATAATTGATTAACCCTATCAGAGGAACGTCCACCTCCAAAAATGACAATCCCTCCTTGATTGCCTCCGCTTTCACATTATTAAAGGCGCCTTCTATATTCAGGAAGGCCACCAAAGCGAATTCCTTTGAATTAATCGATTTCTCAATCGTAGACACCAAGGCGTGCAGAGCAGTGTCCACAGATCTACCCTATGTGTACTCATGCTGAGACGATGCCCACTCGCTGGCACCTATTTTATCTCTGATGTGTACATCCAGCAGCCTTTCCAAGGTTTTCAAAAGAAAGGATGATAGAGTTATTGGTCTAAGGTCCTTAGGATAGACATGTGAGCTTTTCCCCACTTTCGGTATAAACACCACATTGACCTCCGTCCAGTACCTAGGAATATAGCTCAGCATCAAACACCCTTTGAATATAGCTTCCAGGTATGGAAGAATAATAACTGAGTTGTTTTGAAGTTCAGCTGGTATAATTTGATCCGGACCAGCCGATTTAAATGGTTTAAACCCCTCAGTGCCCATAGGATCCGTTTTCTGGTTACGATATCCTCTGTGAACACTGACAGTGACTCCTGATGATTGCTACGTACCAACAGGTCTTCAAAGCTCCCTGGGAAGTGTGTCTCGAACAGAAGCTCCAGAGACTCTCCACTAGAAGCTGTCCAAGATCCGTCCGGTTTTATCAGAAAACTGGGACTAGATGTACTTTTGGAAAGAATCTTTCTAAGACGGAACGTTTCGGATACCCCTTCCATTTTATCACAGAAGATTCTCCAAGCCCTTCTTTGTGCCTTTCTAAATTCTTTCTTATAAATTCCGAGTTTCTCCTTATAGGAGTCCCAATCCTGAGCCTCTCTTGTATTTTTGGCTCTATTAAAGGCTGTCCTACAAGCCTTCCGATAGGCTCCCAGTTCCCTAGACCACCATACCGGTTTTTGTCTACCCTTAGGCTTAGCCAGTGGGCAGGCAGCACGAAATGATCGGTTGCATGCGCTAGTAACGCTAGTCACCATGTCCTCCAGCTCCCCAACGGTCGTCGGGGGCTCCATAGCCCTCGTCGGTAATATTTCCTCCAATAATTCCCCATATTTGCTCCAGTTGGTCGTTCTAGGGTTCCTGAAGGCTTCCCGGGTAGCAGGGTGAATATCGAGGCTAAAGGTTAAATATCGATGATCAGAAAAGTAGTGTTCCTTATCCACCCTGCAATTTTTAACCATATGAAGAATATTATTTGAGGCAAGGGTCACGTCTAGAACCTCCTGCCTGTTACTAGTAATAAATGTGGGTTCCCGCCCAATATTACACACTGAAAGGTTAGTACTCATCAAATAATCAAAAAGCGACTCACCTCTTTCATTAATGTCCGTGCTTCCCCAGATAGTGTGATGCGCATTAGCATCCACTCCCAGTACCACACCTACCTTTGATTGTTCCGCTTTACGGATCAGCTCCTCTAGGTTATCCAGAGGAACCTCCTTCTCCCGGTCCATGTAGGCTGAAACTAGCCAGAATTTACAAGTGCCTACTTCCAGGCTAACTGTAGTAGTGTCACCATTGCTGTATTGAGAGAGAAGGAAAAGATTAATATTATTTTTCCCAAGAATACAAGATCTGATCTTCCCAGACTTACTAGAGGATATAATTTTGTACCCTTTAGTTCTGAGGCCACAGATCCTGTTATTGTTAATCAAAGGTTCTTGGATTAGTATCACATCCTCACCCGAACTAGTCAGCCTGAGGAGTAGAGCTGCCAAAGCAGCCTTAGAATGGTGTAGGTTAATTTGAGTTATCTTAATCATAACCATTTAACCTCTACCCACCTCTATGATAAATTCCTGCTACCGCAGGAATATTAATTCCCGGTATTTTGGGATGCACCAGATACGCCCGTCTCGCCACCCCTCATACCCTCTGTAGAGGACTTGTCAGTGCCCCCCCGTCTGACCGGGCTGCCGTCATCCTCCTCCATCGGTACACCAGCTATTTCGCTTATGTGCCCCTCCTCATCCTTCCAGAGAGTCCTTGCACTACCGAGGTCGCCGGATTCACTCTCCCCCTTACCCTCAGCTTCTCCCACCATGCTGCTGGTACCCCCTTCAGGCCTGAGCGGGTTGCCACCATCCTCCGGTTGGCCTCCCGTACGCGCTTCCGCCCCATCCTTCTTAAAACGTTGAAAGTAATTGACCCGAAACCGAAGTCAATTACTCCCTTCGTTTTGTGAAGGAGGGCAAGGGACTTATTTATTACCATGATGGATAATTTCGAGCCTTCCTTCGCCTCCTCCTGCTTGACGATCTTCCAATTTCCATTCGGAAGATCCGGGTTACTGGCCTGAATGATTTTCAAAGCCCCGTCAGGGCTAGCCGGTCCCCTCGGCCTGCTGGGAATTTCCTCCCGGCTAACTGCCGCAAGCTTTGCGCCTGGCCACACCTCCCCTACTTTAGCTATAGCCTTTTTGTAAAGATCCACAGATCTAGAGTCCAAACATGCCGTCATCTTCACACGCCCTTGATACCATCCCGCATCTCTGCAGGATGAAGGTGGTCCCGGATTTTCAACCAGGACCTTTAAAAAGACGAGGTTGAGTGCATTATACACCAACCTCCATTTTTCCGCCGTGATGCTCCCATCTTCTTGACTTTCGTCAATGACGGCTAGCATCAACACTTGCTCCCTCAGGACATCGCTGAACAGCTTTGTCCCTGAGTTGGAGCTCGGCTTCTTTTCAGTCACCAACTTGGCCCGCTTGCTGTTGACTACTTCCACCTCGTCCTGGGACCGCTGTCTTTTTGACATATGGTCCCTTTTCGAGCTTCCGCAGCCCACAGTGCTCCTTGCCCAAGCTACTGATGTTCTTTGCTCTTCCGTAAGCTGCCCCTCGGGGGTCGCAGCCCACTTCTCGAGAATTCGGAACGCCGAGCGGCGATTCCTCTATCGCTTTTTCGCCGGAGGAATGTCTCTCGTCCCACTCCCCTGTGCTGCGCTAGTACCGCTAACTCCCGGGACTTGTGCCCTAGAGTCAACCACTTTTGCAACCTTAGAGGCCCCACCCGTCTGGTTCGAGGTACCTCCCTCCGCTGATACCGGCTTTTGAGGCAAGCCGGTGCCCTTTGTTTTTATGTTCGATCTTCCAATTGGATTCCCACGAGTATCGGAATAAAGGTCCGCCTGCGCAGAGATCCGTATACGCAGGTAAGGCTAATTAAAACTGGAGGTCGCCAGGTATCCAGAGGGCTCCGTTAGCGACTGGACTTTGTTAAATGGGCCCCAGCCTAGTTGACCATCAGCACGGGTCGCTTAACACCTTAATCCAGCCCATTCGGCTCGCTAGCACCCCGGCCTCCCTGTACCCCCTTCCCTCCGCCTACATTCTCTTTTCCATTCACCTATTCACATGGAGAGCCCAATACAATGGGATCCATTCCATTCACCGGGTCATCCGTTTATAGGGTACCCCCACTCATCACCCGCGGAGACTCTGGAGGTGCAGAGAGGACGTGACGCCCAGTCCGCCGTGGTTATTTGTCGATGGTTTTCTGGCGCCATCTATTCGCCTTTCCATGCTGGGCATCATAGGCACTCAGAATTTAATGAACTGAGGTTAACCACTCCCCAGTTCCCTGAGACTCTCCCACCAGCTGGACTGCGGTTGGGGGCGGCTTATTTAATTCACCGCCAACCTACCTATCGATAGGTCGTCCACTATCAACCACCTGTGACCCAACCGATAGCTGCAGTACGCCACGGGACCATACCACCATAATTCGTTTGGATATAGATCCATTGGCATTACTCCTCTTGAGATCAGCGATTGATGATTAAGCGCCCTTAACACAACTGATACTAAGTTTGCCAACAACAATGCTGCACACAATCCGGGCGATTGTCATGAATAACCATGTCGATTTACATGTCGATGCAAACTGATTTCCTTGATACGTTCCAATTGTTTGCAATATTCCAGCCACATAATTTTATCATCTGCATTTATTGTATCCCAATTTAATCCATCCTTCCACAATCGTTGGATTAATAATTTTGCTATTATTATTACAGGAGACAAAAAATCAATTGGATGAAATAAGTTGGATATGCCAGATAAAACTGTACGTTTGGTAGCAATATCGTTCGGTGTATTGATATTGACATGAAAGAAAAATTTATCTTGAGAGGGTTGCCACAATAACCCCAAAGCCTTGATTGAGTCAATATCACTGAACATATCAATTTTTTCCTGTTGATCCTTCGGTATATTTTGTAATAACTCTGAAGCATTTGCACTCCATTTGTGAAGAGAAAAGCAACCCTTGCTCAACATTTCAATTAATTGATCAGCGCCTGCAAGCAGATCATCGACGTAACAACTTTGTTACAATACTCTCGAAGAACAGATACTTCCACAAATTTACGATGGCCACGTTTGGGATCTGTATAGATCAGTGATTCTAAACCAGTCTAATGCGAATATCTGGTAGCATATAAAGTTGATTAAAATTTCATTCACATTTATTTTAAACTGGGTCGCTTTAGAAAAATATTATAATCAAAATCTAAATCATTTATTACAACAAATCGTATACTAGTGAGATCAATCTATTTAAACATTCATCAAACCAATTAAAATTTAGCTTTCTGTTGAGAAATATTAAAACATGTTTCAAACTATAAATTTTTGTTAAACTTTATAATTATTTTTAGTTTAGCTAATTCGACCGACCAGTCAAATTCACTAATATAAGATTTTCTTTTTTCAAGTTAAAAAAACATTTTTCTGAAGAAAAAAAACTCCAATTACTAATACGCTATTTTAGTATATACTTCAAGTTATCCGTAATTTCACAAATTGTCCTTTGAATTTTGTCAAATTAGTTCCAAAATGAAAGCTTTAATAAATTTAATAACAAAAACTTCTTTTAAACTTTTTTCTTTACATCACGCTAATCAAATGACTCATTTACATCAAACTGCACTCAGGTTTAATTATCATGAAATGTATAAGTCCAATCAAACTTTATTCGCATTTGGTTCAAACCGCAAAATATCAATCAAACTTTTTTGTTTTAAATATTTAATTATACATATATTTCAAAAAACAGAGTTTAATTTTCGTGAAATTTTTAAATTAAAAAAAATCCAGTCACCATCAATTCAAACTGTACTTAATTTACCATTTAAGCGTTTTTAGTTCGCTGTGCAATTCGCAGAAATTTTGGCTTCTTCTCAAACTTTTGATACAAATAAAAACTAAATTAAATTTAATCTTTTTAAGTTGGTTGAATCAATTTTATTAAAATTTCTTTCAAATGTGCAAAAAAAAATTATACTTGAACCGAAAACTTGCTTAGTTTCTCAAGCATTGAAACGCTTCATTTAGATAGTCTCTTAAAATTATGTTAGCTATTCTAAATTTGACAAAACCAATTCAACCTCCCGTCAGTTGACGTGGTTAATCTGAAGAATTTTTTTTATACAGTTTGAATCAAAATTTATTTAACGATGAATAAAATTTAGCATACATTATTATTGCAATGCAGCTAATTTTAGAAAAATATTAATCAAGCTACCGCCAAATTTCATCAAAAGTCAAAATTTCAAATTATAATCAAACTCTAAAATAGAAACAAAATTCTATTTAAAGTTGTTCGATTAATAAAACTGGAGAATGATACGGCGTTTTGGGATGACATACAATATTATGTCCAATTCTTATCATATTTGAATGAAAGCATTTATATTTTAATCAATACATTTCAAAGCGATTCAATTTATTTTAAATACTCTCAATGTGCGATGAAACTACCGTCACTCCCAAATACCACGCATTTATTTTATGTGAAATAGAGATTTTACCGGTAGAGAGACCAAATCCCGAAAGTCAAAATCCCGAGGATTTTTCAAAAAAACCGAGAGTTCAAAATCTCGAGGATACTAAATCCCAAAGGTACAAAAGCCCGAGGATATATCCCGAGGTTAGAAAATCCCTAGGGTACAAGATCCCGAGGATACAAAATCCTGAGGGTACAAAATCCCGAGGATACAAAATCCCGAGGATACTAAATCCCGGAGATACAAAATCTGCAGGATGCAAGCTAAATTGACATTCAAATTTGTGTCAAATTCTTATCATATTTAAAGAAAAGCGTCAAAATTTTAGTCGCTACATTTCAATAAGGAGTTACACAATTTTTGTTACACAACTTTTTTTTAGTGCTATTTAATTTGCTTTCAAACTTGATTCAAATTTAATTTCAAATAGAACTTATTTTGAAATATTTTTCAAAATTTGCGAATTAAAGCTAAATGTACGTTTTTTTATTTTCAATAGATTTGACAACAACAATGATCCATTAAGGATTTTGACAACAACAAAGTATGGCGGGGTTAATTAAATATTTGATGTTAAATGTAAACAATGTTTGAATCTGGAACCGAATTATTTAAACTTACTTGAGATATTTTAATCTTTATTTGATTTTAGCTTTTAGTTAACTCGAAAGCATTTAAAGCTCGGTCCAATATTCTAAAACTTACAAAACAAACATCGAAAATAGTGATGGTTACAGCGGGCACGCATTTTAAATTCCATTTTTTCATAGTCCTGCTTTAAAAACCCCCGTTTCCGCAGAAATAAAAATCCTGGTTTTGATTTTGATTTTACTTTAAATTAAAATTTTCCTTCACCAGAAGTGGTGGTCCTCGGGATTTCCTCAGGATTACAGGATTTTGTACCCTCGGTATTATGTATCCCCGGGATTTTGTAGCCTCGCGATTTTGTACTCTCGGGATTTTGTACCTTTGAGATTTTGTCCGTTGGGATTATGCCCCGTGCATTTTTGTCCCCCGGGAATATGTAACCAAGCCATTTTAACACAAATTTACGATGGCCACGTTTGGGATATGTTTAAATCAGTGATTCTAAACCAGTGTGTGAAGCGTATGTCTCTAACATATAGACGCAATTTCATAACAAAAATGTAAAATTTTAATCAAATGTGATTCAAATTTTAATCAAACTGCTTGAAAACTTGGTCACTTTAGAAAAATATTATAATCATAAAATTATTGCAATAAACCCTAGGCTAGTGAGATAAAAATTTAAAATAAATTTCTTTCAAACCTATTCAAACTTTCATCAAACCAATTAAAATTTACTTTTTTTGTATACAAATATTCCACCATGTCCTAAACTATAAATTTCTATTAAACGTTGTAAATATTTTTAGCCTAAATAAATCGAGCAGCCAGTCAAATTTACTATCATTTGATTTTAGTAAATTTTTTCTATTTTAAGTCATACTCTATTTACTAATATGGTCCAGTCAAATTATCTTTAAAACCATAAGCCATGTTGAATACATAAATTTGTCAAATTTGTTCCAAAATGAAAGCTTTAACAAATTTTATAAAATATATTTCTTTCAAGTTATCATTAAATTTGTAGCTCCATTAATTACTTATCCTCTTCAAGAAAAATATTCCAACTCGAATTAAACATTATTCACATTTGGTTCAAACATTCAAATGTCAATCAAACTTTTTTGTTTTATATATTTAATTAAATATCATAATAGAGGGAATTTGAATCAAATCTTAATAAAATTTTAGTATAAATATTCAAATTGTGGAAATCAAAATAAAATCTTACTCAATTTGCTTCAACTTCGGTGAATTTTATTTTAAAAAATATTAAACCTCGGATGATAGTCAGTCCTTTTGATTTATTTTGGATCAGCATTGACATACCCCATTTAGATAAATCGTCACCCCAATTAATTTTATTCAGTTTTATTGGTTAAAGTCAACAAAACCAATTCAAACTCCGCAGTTACATTATAAGTAGCAAGCCTGAAGAATATTGCAGTTGAGTAAAACTGGACGTACTTAAATTGTAATCAAACCCCAGTCAATTTTATAAAAATATTAATCAAGTTTATTGTAATTACATAAATTGCCAGTCAAACCGACTTTTTTTAACGGCGACATAGCCCTTTGGCAAAATATCAAAATTTGACTAAAAGTCTTTGTAAAAGCGTTTTTATTTTAATCATTCCACTTCAAAAAAGGATTACACAATTTTTTTCAAACTTGATTCAAATTTGATTTCAAATTATTTTATTTTTTTTTTTTTTTTTTTTTGTAGAATTAGAGAATATTGTTGGGAAAATATTAAACATGGGATGAAACTACCATAATTTTCACATACAATTTTAAACAATGTATATTAGCATATAATTCAAACCTTCAAATCTGTGCATCAAAGTCAAGTTTTCTATAAATTAATTTAAATTTGGATTATATATATAAAAAAAATTTAATTCTGATCAGTGCATTTCCATCTTGGCGGCTATGCAAACTGCAGAACTGCAGAATTGTCGCATTTGGGGCACGGAGAACCCGCACGTGATCGTAGAGAAGCCGATGCATCCTCAACGAGTGGCTGTTTGGTGCGGATTTTGGTCCTGTAGCATCATTGGGCCATTGTGAGCGCTACCGCGCCATGATAAACGATTTTTTGTTCCCAGCACTTGAAGAGGAGGACATAGGCAACATTTGGCTTCAACAAGACGGCGCTCCATGCCACACAGCACAAGTTTCAATTGATCTTTTGCGCACTGTCCTCGAAGATCGAATTATCAGCCGAAATGCTAATGTGATTTGGCCGCCTCGGAGCTGTGATTTGACGCCGTTGGACTAATATCTTTGGAGTGCCGTCAAAGATAAGTGTTATGCCGATAAACCAGCAACGATTGACGCTCTCAAGAACAATATTCGCATTGCCATTGAAGACATAATGCCGCATACCATCGAAAATGTGCTCAAAAATTGGAACGACCGTATGGGGTAGGTCAAGGCCAGCCGAGGCAGTCATATGAATGAAATAGTATTCCATAATTAATCGGAAGGATTGTTCTTTACAATGAAAAAATAAATTTCAAAAAATATTGAGAACTTTTTGATTTATTGCATTTTGAAAAAAAAAATGTATTTGGCCCACCCTGTATGGTTAAATCTGACTAGAAATTAAAAAGCGACGTTCGCTTGAACGAAATTAACTCTTCACTTCACTTAGCAACTGATTTATGAATCTCAATGAATGAAATGATAACATTGATGTTTACAGCTAAATTTGGAATTTTGAAACTATACTTAGGGTCAGCAATTTCAGTACTTGCAAAAGTCAACACATCTCTGCTAGATCCTCGCAAACAATAAAAACAACTTTAATATTTTAAAATGTTATTTAATTGAAAAAACGTTTCCGTATAGAAGAGAAGATTAGATTTTGATGATTTTTAATTCACGTGACAGTCACATTTTATTAGAACAACATTCCCTAAGTGCGATTGGATTAAAACGAATCATTTTCACATCTGTTTATGGTACATTCTACTGATTGATCGCATTGTTTGATTGTCAGGCTGCCTCACCGAACCGCCAGAACGAACCACACGTCAATGTGTGATGCTGCCCAGCGGCTTTTACTTGTTCTTCTAGATCCAATTGGGCTATGATAGCAGAATTCAAGACGGGTTAGACAATACTATCAATTTTTGCACCAATCGATGGAAAGTTTGAAGCACTATTGTAGGTAGGAATATTTTGCTTAAAAAGACAGTAATTTGAATCTTAAGGATTGCTGATAAGCTCCTTTAAAGCTGGTTGACGCACAAAAATTGCGCAGCTTTGCCTCCTAACTCAACAGAAGCAGGTCATTGCTGGCAGTTAAACGAGTTATTAGTGAACTTTTCAGCTACAAAACGCGAAATATATCTTAATCAAATTCCTGTCAAATTTCTTTCAAATTTTGCTTAACATTGAACAATACAAATTCGGCAGTTTATCAAATCTCTATGTACCCATAATTTTTCTAATTAATGGTCCTCCTTTATAAAGTTTTTAAGTATCTTTCAATAGGTGTCTAAAACAAAATTTGCTGCTTTTTGAAACTGTAAACTTGCTCGATATTTCATTCAAAAATCCAAATCGGGTATTTTATAGAGAATTTAGAAACCTTGCAAAATGATACTAATTATTGATGTTTTAGATAAAACGTATCAAAAAGCGTATACACACACGTTAACAGATACATTTTTTTATCTTGTAAACTAAGCATTCTACCATAAAATTTTGAGCCACATTTTGATATCAGGCGTAATTTTGGTGATCCAAAATCAAGGAGAAAATTTGTTTTTATAGTGAAAAATATGATTTATTATTTCATGTGGTATATTGCAAGCAAAATTCTTTTAAACTTTATTCAAACGTAATAAAACTAAAATCTACGAACAAACTGGAATTTTCAATAAAGCGTATTGCTTCCTCTAGCCCGCATTACTTCTTAAATACGCCGTGGCATATTTAAAACATTGCATATTTGTTGCCATTCTTCTTTTAAAGCGTCTCAAAGTTACTGCAAATTTGTTGGTTGCCTTGTCCGTTTTCTTACACGGCGTTGTAACATATCGCAGATGTGTTCTATGGGGTTTAAATCTGGATTTCGCAGAGAGTGTTTAGAGCTGTGGGCGGCCGGGCATTATCATGCATAAAAAAAAAATCCGCGCCCAATTTGCCTTTTCATGGAAAGCATATGAAGCCTTGAAATTTCTTTCACTTATCGTTCTGATGTTAAAACTGGATGTGGTATTACTACTAAATATGTCTTGCAATTCCAAGAAATACCCGCTCAAACCATCACCGAACCTCCATGAAATGCTACGACTGGCATCACGCAATTAAGGTTTAATCGTTCCCTTAGTGAACGCCAAACTCTGCATCGGCCGTCTGATATATTAACAAATTGAACCGCGATTCACCCGAAAAAAGGACCTTACACCAGTCCCACTGAGTCTAGTTGCCATACAGCAACGCATAATTTCTTCTTTGTCGTCGGTGATTATCAGTCAGATACGGAACCGTGACAGGTCGACGTGAACTTAGTCGACAAGCTTTCAACCGATTTAATATCAACTGTTTTGATGTCTGATTTTTTGTATAGGTACATTACTTCTTATTTCTTGGGCACTGTTTGTCCTGTTTTTTCTAGCATAACGTGCGATAGCTCGATCTTTTCTTGATGTATAGTTTTTCTTGGTCGACCAGACCCTTCGCGCCGACTCATACTGCCTGTTTCTAAATATCGATGCCAAGTCCGGTTTACAACAGATACACTAATATCACAGATTCGCCCAATTTCCCGATAAGTTTCACCGGCTTCAACTAAAGCCACAATTTTTGTAGCGCGAACGAGTACCTAATTGTTCTTTTCGATTCATCTCACTTGACCCTTCAAATAACTATGCGATAAATTAAATTATTGTTTTCATAAAATAACGTAAAATTTAAAGTGGCTCAAAGTTGTATCGTAAAGTGCTTAGTTTACAAGATAAAAAAATGTATCTGTTAACGTGTATACGCTTTTTGGCACGTTTTATCTAAAACATCAATAACTAGTATCATTTTGCAAGGTTTCTAAATTCTCTATAAAATAACCGATTTGAATTTTTGAATGAAATATCGAGCAAGTTCGTTTACAGTTTCAAACAGCAGCAAAATTTTTTTTTTTTAGACACCTTTTGTTTTACTCAAAAAAAACAAAATAAAATAAAACGGTTTCCTTCAACTAAAAACACAAATTTTTTTTGAAAGGTGTTATTTCACCAAGATACAAGCGTTCAAATCAGGGTAATTTTTCGAAGAAAACTTCTGTTCTGTTTTTTAATTGGCGCAGTGTAGTTTCACTTAAATGTGGATGAAATAACAAAAGCTACAATAATTAAATGATAAGAAAGCAAAATAGTTTTATTAAACATTTATTTGACGTTTTTTTATTTACACAGTTGGAGACTTGAAAAACATTTCGAGCATATTGTCACTCGCTTTTATAGTTTTAATCGAATTTTCTGGGTTATTGTAAATAACATCTTCATTTTCTACTCTGCAGCAAACATTGATATGTTGATCTGTTACTGCCAAATATTTAATAGTGATCGTGTATTCATAATTTGGACTCAATCGTAGAGAATCTCCCAAAGTAATTAAAAATTCAGCGCAGTGCCTAGGGGCAGTTTGTTTAAACTGAATTGTATCACTCTTTTTGGTGTTAATGTTGAGTGCCGAAATTTTTAATTCGATTTCTTCACTGCTGTTCTCATAGCCGATCCAAAATCCATAAAAAATCGTATCCTTTGTAACAGATAATGTTGATTTAAATGATGTATCACGATTAAATTTACGCCAATCTCTAACGAAATTAATCTCATTTCTTCGTTTTGATATCCATAAATCATTCACATCGTCATTACCGTATAAAATCTGCGCTCCAATAGACATGCAATCACTTTTACTTAGTAACCCAGGGTATTTTTTAACACACTCGCGTATCTCGTCATTCGACATTACCGGGAAACGTATTTTCCTGATAAGGCCATCGAATTGTTGTCGTCCTTCTCCTATTGATATTTGATGTTGTTTGCAGTAATTTTCAATCCAATCAGCCAATGCATTAAATATCTGAATTTCTGTCACATCTTCTTCGATGGGATCAAATTGTAAAATTTCATTTACAGCATCTGGATGAAGTGCTAAAAATTTTTCATTTTTCAAGAATTCCCCTAAATTCCAATTAATTAATTCATCAAAACTTTTAAGCGGAATTTCATATTTATCAACAACACAATGTTCAAACAGCTGTAAGCACCATTCGCATGATCGTAATAAATTAATCACTCGATTTTCTAATATAATGACTTTATACTTCGTCGCCAATTTCAGCAGTTCAATCCCATTATCGTCATTAATTGTGCACTTGTCCGTGTAAAGATAACGCATAAATTCAAGAAAATTCTCGTATTTATAATCAACGATCGGTACAATTTTTGTTCGCCCCACATTCCTTCCAATTCTACTTCAAATACTTCACTTCTTTTCATAAGCTCTAGAGTGTGTGCATAGATGACTTTGCCGCCCACACTAAATTGTATATCCGACAAAAATTTATTGTTGAATAGTTTTTTGGTAATTTCATGCATCTTAAGATGTGGCGAACTATTTAATTTAAACTCCATATTGTTGATAATTTTAATGTAGACTTCTCACTTTTAATACGCACGAATATTGGCTATGGCTATGCACAAAACTTAACTGAATGCTTATATTGAATGGTTGTAAATTATTTTTGCCTTTAGAATAAAATTTTATTGTTGTATTTCGATAATTTTACATTCGTGTATGTGAAGTGTTTCACTGTGTTTACATTTGCTTTCTTGCATACGTTTCTCTGCTTTCAAAAAACCAATCGTCGTTTAGACGAAGTTTTTAGAAACGGGTTTCTTTTGAATAAATTTTCTATGTATGTATGTGTAAAATTATCCCACAAACTTATAGTAAACAAAAAAAATGTCCTTGAAATATTTTATATTCCTTTTTTGTTTGGATTAGTGCGAAGCAGTCCTAGAATTAAAATTTTTTTTTGCTTAAAACAGAATTACAAATTTCCCCACCCTAAAATGAGTTTGTTGGTAAAGAGGAAAGAAACGTAATGTAAGAAAGCAATTGTAAATTGGCGGATCGTTCGTATGTCCAATACATAGGTTTTTTGTATTTTTTATGATAGCACAAAATTAGGGATAGTAAACTTAGCTAACCGCGTAATTGTTTGATTTATTAAACACAAAATATTTCAATAAACTTTTTTTCTATTATCTTGCAAAAAATATTTTATTTGTTTGAGCCAAGAATTATTGACAAATTTATGACCGTAATAATTTTCATATAAATAAACCTGACTATCAGATTTGTTATATAATGGGTCCATTCGGGTGTCCGAATTACATATTGCCAAAAAATTTTTAATGTATCATGAGCGTTCACAACTCATAGCGCTGATTTTACTCAATATGCTGCCAACAGTTAGTGGAAGTAAATGCACCTGATGTAACAACGGTCATAGTGATCAAAATCCATCACTATCGAAAACAACAAAATAAATTACGAAATTCATGTCGGATTATATTGTCATGGTTTTTAAATGATTTTCGAAAATCGTTGCTATAATACTAGCAATAGTTACGACCATAAACTTCTGGATAAGTATTTATAAACCATGCTATAGCAACTGTTTCAAAGAGTTGCTACAACAATAGTCGTGAATATCGGTAACTAATACAGGTTTCGAAATCAATTGTCAAAATGTTTTATTTCGACAAAATATTTTTTCTTTTATTTATTTATACAAGAGAAAAGTCTACAAATTTGACTTGAATTTATACTACAATGGAACAGTGTAGAATAAAAGTATAGTACTTTTAGGTTGGAGCATAATGTTGCTTCAACCTACGTTTAAAGCTGTCTTTGCTTAAGTAAAAGTTAAACAGATTGTCGATTTTATTAAAACTCTTCGAAATTATGTTTACCGGTTCATTGTCACCATAGTTTGCTCTGTGCTTATTCAGATGAAGGAACTCATGATCTCTTAAATGTCTACTCGATTCCGTTATTTTAATTGATTCCAATATGGATGGTGCATCGATTTGATGATGTAAAATATTTCCAACAAACGAACACTTTTAAAACTCTTGTTTATTTCCCAATGTTGTTATGTGATTGGTTTTACATCCAGTATAATATATGATGGTAATCGCTTCAGGTTAACGTGCGGTACGGTAAGTCTTGGCCGTAAATCCGTCTTTCTACGTTATATGCTGCATAAAATTTTTTTGAACACTCTCGATTTTTTGGATATGTCCATCGTAAAAAGGACACCAGATATTGACAGCGTATTCAGGCAGAGTCTCAAGGTCATAAATATTTCCAGTCCAATGCCTAATAAAACCAGCTCTATAGCGACGCATTGCTCGATGTGCACATGTTTTCAACGAAAGTAAGTAGTCATTGAGTAAAATTATAATGATCCAAGGACCAACATGAAAGCCTTCTCGTACCCCTTATGTAGCTTGAATTAATTCTTATCTTCTATTACTAAGCTTAATATACTGAATGCGGAATGCGGTTACTCAAATATGATTTAAACCACGCAACAAACTGTTTAGAAAAAACCAAATCTCTGTTCCAACGTTTTACAATGACTGATGGAGTCAAAAGCTTTGGCAAAGTCTATATACACCACATCAACTTGCTTATGCTTTTCAATTTCTTTAATGATGTTGCTGGTAAATTCAATCAGATTTCTTGATGTTGATCTTTTGGGTGTAAAACCATGCTAACACTGTGAGATGAATCGAGGAACCAAAGATCTGAATGACTTGCATAATACCGGGGCCCTATTGCACTAACTACTTATCACTTACTACTTATCAACTTATCATAATTTTTAATAATTTTCTGTTGTACCAAATTGAAATTTGATAAGTATTTAATTGAGTTATAATAAGTGATAAGCACTCACTTATCAAAATTAAGTTGCACCAATTTGCGAAATGATAAATGATAAGTAATAGTTTGATAAGCGATAAGTTTGAGGTTTTTGATAATTTTTTCCTAGTTCTGTTGCACCAAAAGTTTTAACTTATCAATAATCGACTACTTTAATGATAACTTATCCAAAATATCAATAAGAAAAATTGTTTTTTTTTGCTGTTATTGGTAAGATGAAATCCAATTTTAAAAGAGTACAAATGATAATGACAATACATAATAACTTTAATAACTTTAATTTCAAAATGTATACCGCTATTTTATTGTATTCTAATAAGTTATAATATTAAGTCAAAGTAAGAACAATTTCATTCTGTTCGATTTATCATAGAGGTAAGACAGTTGTTTTTCGATATTTTAAAATTAATATAAAACTATCAAATATATGTAGGTATTATATCAACTTTAGTCAACAAAAACTGAAATTTATTAAACGAAAAAATAATTTTTATAAATAAATGCGTCGATTCGAAAGATTATTCGAGGATGAAAACGAAAAAAGAAATCGTGTAGTGAAAGCCAGAACCAAATATTCTCTGGACTCACGAGTGATAAAATATTTTCGTTTGTCACATGAACAAATTGAGCACGTATTGGACGTATGGAAATGACCGAAACTGCGCATTGAGTCCTCTATAGTAGCTACTAACAACACTGCATTGGTTAGCAATATCCAGGATAGAAGTTTCTTGAGATGGGTGGTTACCTTCAAGTAGCTGTTTGCTTCGATTGAACAATGATTAATAAAGATGCACCTACGCCCAATGAAGAACACTTTGCGAATCGACATGGAAAACATTCACTGAATGCAATGATGGTGTGTGGCCCAGACCGCAGCTTTTCGTGTCCATGACTCCAGAGTATTGCCATATACAAGGTTATTTAGCAGTTTTGAGTCTTGTTTTCGCCCGTTCCCCGGTGCTGTGATTTTGGGTGACAGTGCTTTCCCTTAAAGATTGGCTTATCCCACCAATGCGTAGAAATCCGGATGATGTAATAGAGCAAAGATTTAATCGTGCTCATAAGTGGACGAGACGAATAGTGGAAAATCATTTTGGTTTGTATATGACGATTACAATCTTTGTATAATGTAGTACAATTCAATTTATTTGTTAATAGAAATTCTCTTAATTCATTTGTTATGAAAATAAATTGTTTACGTTTAAGTACTGCTGAAAAATTATTTACAGTTAGAAAAGAGAATTTATTTTAAAAGCAGCAAAAGAAAAGTTTTACAATTGATTCTAAACACTGAAATAAGAACTCTCAATTGAGAAAGGTTTCTCTTCATGTATTGTTATATACATCCAAAATTGTTGTTGTTATTAAATTACAGAATAACAATTTTTAAATGGTTTTGCTATATACATAGGTAAAACACCATTGTTTAACATATAAATTATTTGGCAAACACTATCACATTTATAGTATTTTTGTACAGATCATTACAACTTATCATAAAAATTTGATAATTCGTCAATTGATAAGTTATAGACAACCTGATGTGCAACGCTTATCACTTATCGTTATCAAAATTTCATAAGTTTTCAAATTGATAAGTGAGTGAGATTTTGTTATTTTTGGTGAAACACTCATCACTTATCATTGACAAAAAAACTAATTTATGATAAGTTGATAAGTAATAAGTGATAATTAGTTGGTGCTATAGGGCCCAGTTAAAATAATTTGGGTATTAAACAGATTTTGAGATTGTTTTTTATAAGCTTTGTCTTTCTTGTTCTTAAGATCGACAAGTTAATCGTCGTTCCATAGTGGATATTTGCTCGATTTGGCCACGGCAGTAGAAACAAATCGTTCAATGCCCTCAAATAGAATTTTGTAGAATTTCTCCACATTAACATCTATGTTGCTGCTGATAAGTTCATTCTCCCAGCTAATTTGTTCAAGATAAAGATGAAAGTTTATTGTGTCGGATTTTCTAAAGTTGTTATACGGCTTCCTGTTTTGATGATTATCAATAACATTGTTGCCCTTGCTTTAAAAAATTATTTCTAGGGCTTTGTAATAAATATCATTAATAATGAACGGTAATGGTGATTCGTTTACTTTGAATATCATTCATTTGTTAAAATCAGATCTAAAATTCGGTCTAGACCGTATTCTGTACCTCGCAAATTTGGCTAAGTAATAAGCTGAAACAAAACGGGTTTTTATATTTTTTCAAAAATACTTTAAGGACCTTGATTTTGAGTTAATATTTTTTTTTTGGGACTGGTAAATAGTTGCATTTTAAAATGGAAATTGAGGCACCGGAATCAATTAGAAAATTTACGAATGTCTTGTTAAATCATTTCAAACAGACGAATCACTTGTTGTGTCGTGAGAGAATTTCACTTGAAAAATGTGATCATTAGCGTGACAGAAACTTGTACAGATCTTTATGAGAACGAATAAATTAGCGTAATTAACACTTTGAGTAATTTGGTTTTAGATTGCAAATTGTGTTGTTGTCAAGATCCTAAATGGAATATTGTTCTTGTCAAATATACCAAATTTTCAAAAACATGCGATTTTAGAGGCCGAGCTTTAGTTTTGTGTCATATTGTTAATGTGAGAACATTAACAGAAATTTAAGAGCTTTAAAGTTTAGAAAGGCTAAAACAACGCAATGACTGAATTATCTTGATTAAAGTGATTCGGTTCTGACCTTTTTTAAAACAACAGTTTCACTTTAAATTTCCAATGGAATCAGTGTGAATCTCTGTTGTTGTCAAAATACTAAATAAAATGTTGTTGTTGTCAAATTTATTAAATTTTCAAATACTTGAGGTTTTAGAGGCTGAGCTTCATTTTTGTGTCTTTTTTTTTTTTTTTTTTTTTTATTAGGCTTGGCTCCTACATAAAAAAGAGCCATATCGCCAAAAATCATATTTATAATTCTCTGTTTACATATTTTAATTAAATTTACATTTTTAATAATATTTTCCTCACTCTTAAAAAGAACCGGATTATCCCCTCACATATTCTATCGGCTAGTAAATATTTGTTTCGTATTAAATTGTTATTCCACTCATCCTAATAAATTCATACATTTCCTTGTAAGCCAAAAAATCACCCTCATTCATTAATTCACTTAGATTTCTTGCATTCCGAAGGATGTTGAACTTTGATCTATATTGGCTATATCTGGGACAAGCCAATATGAGATGTTCAACATCCTCCACACTTCCACACCACTCACAATCTTTGTCCTCACTCAAATGACGTTTCCACAAGCATTCCTTCCAGTTTCCATGGTTCAGCCTGATTCTCTCAACCGTTCGCAACATTCGCGTATCTCCTTTGAGCTCCTTAAAAAACGGAATTCTCAAAGGAGTACCACGGAGCACGCTGTACTTCATTCCTTTCGTTAGACTTTTCTCGTTAAATTCACTCTCCCATTTTCTCCACAGATTCATTTGAAACAATCGAAGTACATCTCTTGCATCCTTCCTTTCGTACTCCTGAACCATGTCATTCAATGTACCCTTTTTAGCTAACATATCGGCTCTTTCATTCCCTTCGATCTGTCTATGTGATGGGATCCATTGTATGGTCACATCACGTTGACAGTCTCGAACACATTCAAAAATTAAATCAACATACACATTGCCTTCCCTTCCACCTCCACATTTTAGCAAACATAAACCACTCTGGGAATCGGAAAATATTACTATTTTCCTTTGCCCTTCATTCACAGCCAGTCTAATTCCTTCAAACATTCCAATCAGTTCAGCGTTCATTATACAGATGCTTTTGTCCACTTTAAAATACTTTTCCACATTATTACCAGGCATAAATACACCAACACCCACTCCATTCTCATTCACACTAGCATCTGTATAAACTATATCATCTTGCATATACCGCTGACTGATTTTCCCAAACATAATTTTGGCGATAACTTCATTCATTCCCTTATTAAATTCCTCCATATTCAAACATACAGTAAGATTATTAGGAACGGGTTGCGGACCAGCATTGCCTATACTCAGAAACATGTTCAAGTTTTCAAGTGCAATACTAGTTCTATATGTCGGTTTGTACACCGCCCTACTTTGTAATCTTACTATCATCTCGTTCCAAAACTCATTTTTCTTAGTTATCATTCGCACTGTCTCTCTCACTGTGATCCACTCTCTCTTGTAATCAAGAGGTGAATCACCCATTTCAGACCACAGAGTGTGTATTGGGGTTGAGTTAATCGCCCCCAAGACCACTCTTGCACATGCATTTTCTACTTTCATTAATTGGCTAAAAGCCCCTTTCGAACCATTCCCATACACACTAATACCATATCCAATTTTGGAGGATATAAGGGCCTTCCTTAACATGTCAGTCACACTCGGATGAGCGCCCCATTTAGGTTTGCTCACCCGTTTAACCACATTTAAACGTTCCTTGCAGTTATCTGCCAAAATTTTCATGTGCTTCCCAAAATTCATACGTCTATCAATCCAAATACCCAAATACCTGTACGCATTTACTTGTTTAATACTTTGACTATCAACACTTATATTAACATTTGCAACGTTTGTTCTGAAACTCATATAAGCACACTTATTAGGATTCACTCTCAGATTCAACATTTTAAGTTTTTGAATTATATCATCTACGCCCTTTTGCGCTCTTTGAGCCGCCACATCAATACTTCTCCCTTTTCCAATTACTACAAAATCGTCTGCAAATTGCGGTTCGCCCCTGGAGTGGTAGATTTTGATCTTCCTAACACTCTCAGGAACTCTCTCCATTCGTACTTACAATCCATTCTTTCTTTTCTACTCATTCTATCAACTTCATTTATTACGTTCAAATCATTGCTTACATTCAATATCATTCTTACAAATTCTTCACCTTTTTCTCTGTTCTCACATACCACATTGTTCACATTAAAATATTTACCATTCACCCTATTAAACAAACTCCATACATCCTTAGTTGTGGTTCTATGTGTCATTTGGGACACAAATTCCCGCCAACTTTTCCTTTTTGCTCTGCGAATAGCCTTTTTCAATTTTCCATTCATTTTACCATACATAATCTTATTCTCACTACTCTTATTCCTATTAAATTCACGCAAGGCTATTCGCTTTCTTTCATACCAGTATTGAACTTCATTGTTCCACCAACCATTCACATTAATCTCTTTCATATCCACAATTTTTGTACACAATTTATTTATCCGTTCAATTTCACTATCTAACTGGCTTTGATTTATTTCATTTTCTCCGAGAATCTCATTCATCTCATTCACCCATTTCCTGTTATTCATTAATTCACGTTTTTTCCTAAACACTCGATTATCATTCATGATCATTTTGATCATGAAATGATCACCACCCAAATTCTCTTCTTCGATATTCCAAGTGACCCGGCAGGCCAGTTCAATAGTTGTCATAGACAAATCTATTGCGCTGGCCGTGCCTCCCACATTCGCCATTCTAGTTGGCCTTCCATCATTCAAGAGCACCATATCGGAGTCTTGAATCAGGTCGGCCAACTGTTTTCCTCTTGCGCAATTGTCTAAACAACCCCACATTCTCGCATGCGCATTCATATCTCCACATACAATCAGGTCACTTTTATCTCTCACCCACTCAAACAATTTTTTAAAATCACTCAAGGCTTTTTTCCTGTCATCTTCATTACGCACCTGGGTTATATACACGCTCACTAGTAACAGATTTCTTTCCAAATTCGTCGTTGAGGCGGCAATTGCTTCAATCACCTCAAAAGCGGGTAACTGTATCTCTTGAAGCGTCAAATTTCTGTCGTACATTATTGCCACTCCACCGTAACCATCGCTTCTTGGTTTAGAAAGAAATCTGTACCCTCTCACATTCAACGTCTTGTTCATTCTTTCCCACGTTTCGCTTATAAGCATCACATTCACTTTATTATTGGCCAGATAATTTTCCAACATACATTTTTTCGCGTAAAAACTTTGTATGTTTATCTGGCCAACAATAATTCTTTTACTCATGTTCCACATTCACACAAATAACAATTTGTACATACCAATTAAAATATGTTCAGGGAGAATCCGTTTCCAAAATTTAACAAAAATAAATTTTAAAGAAATAATAAAATTTTGTTGCATGCCTCATAAAGATGTTGATGTTGCGAGTTGTTGTCCCATCATTTTCATTGTTGTCCAGTTTCTCGTTTATCTACTATCGATTTTTATAATTTATTTATGATGTACGTTATTATCAAGTTTAATCGGTGTTGGTGGTACAATAAAATTTTCATTGTTGACTTCCGTACTCAACGTAGTTCTGTTATATTTATCAATGAACGCTATTCGGTTTTTTGTGCTTGTGTACCGAGTTTTTTTGTGTGGTCGACCGCGTTTATTTATATTTACGTTTACTGACCCATCTTCATTTTCGGTATCCATACACGACGAATCTGTCTCTGTTTTTCGCTCGTTGACGTTGTATTCTTTTAAATTAACCATTTTTTTGCTCGTTTCGATTTTGGTTTCTGCCTGTGCGTGTAACATGTCAATTTTCGCTACATCGCTATACTTGACTCGTTCTTGAATGGTAATTGATTTAACGGTATTTTTGTCGACCGTGCTTGTTTGTTGTACGTGTTGTGATTGTCCTTGCGTGTGTACATGTTGCTCATCTGGTATTTGTGGTTGTAGTGTTTGTTGTTGTAGCTGTTGTTCTGCTATATTGGTGATATTACTTAAAAGTGGACAATCTTGTTTTTTATGTGAATGATCTCCACATTTATAACATCTCTCTTTCATGCCGTCGTAAAAAATTCTTACTTTAATGTTTTGAATATATAAAAATTGCGGTATTTCTCGCTCTATCTCTATATACACGCCTCTTACTCCCGAAAAAACTGGTAGCAGTGAGTTTACTCCAAACTTTTCACGTCTTGTTGAGTGTATATTACCAAAACGGTGCAAGGCCTCACTCAGTGTTTTATCTGCGATTTCTGGTGGCAAGTTAAATACCCTCACGTACCGCATTATTCCACTTGATCCTTTTACCGTTACCTCGGTTGATGTTCCATTAACATAATTGAACGTCAAAACATGTGTTTCTCGTAAAAATTCTAGGTATCTCTCTTCTGTGTTGAACTTTATATAAATACACCGCTCGTACAAATCCTGGTACAACGTATGTATGTCTTTAGCCGTTAGCCCATTGTTCAAGACAAATTGCATCATTTCTTGATCTGACGGCTTAGCATCTGTCTTTTGAAACTGTACTTTTACAGTGTTTTGTCTTAAACTATCCATTTTAACTAATCCACAACCTTGTTATAAACAGGTATTATATATAACCACTGCGCAGAATTGCGCTTATCAAATTTGGAAAGCACTAATATCACAATATTTTTCAATATTTAAAATTCACTAATTTTTATTTTTATTTTGTAATTCGCTCTATACGCCACAAAGGTTGACAATCGAATGAGTCATTTTTGTGTCATATTTGGTGTTAGAAAAACATCATTACTATCAGAGAACATTGTACAGAACTTTATGAGTTTTAAAGTTCAGATAAAGCTAAACCAAAGCAACGATCACATTATCTTTATACTTTAAGTAATTCAGATTTAGAATCAAGCATTCTTTTAAACTAACCATTTTACATTAAATTTGCAATTCAACCATTGTGATATTTTGTTGTTGTCAAAATCCTAATTGAAATGTTGTTGTTGTTAAATCCACAAAATTTTTAGATAGACAAGATTTTAGATGATGAGCTTCATTTTTGTGTCATATTTGGTGTTAGAAAAATATCTTTAATGTGAAAGAACATTGTACAGAGCTTTATAAGCTTTTAAGGTTAGAAGCAGCTTTCATAAAGCAACGGTTTTATATTTTAGTCTTTATATTCTATATCTTCTCTCATTTTACAACAAATTTTCTATTTAATCAGTGTAAGATTTTGTTGTTGTCATAATCCTAAATGAAATGTTGTTGTTGTCAAATTTAATAAATCTTCTTACACTAACGATTTGCACGATTGCAGATTCACCTAAACAAAAAAAAAAAAATTATTCAAATTTTCTTTAGTTATATACTGAATCAAACTCTAGTCAATCTAATTTCTTCATTTGCATTTTAATTCAGACTTAATTTATTGGAGGGAAACATTTATTTTCACAAAATATTCACTTATAATTCTAATCTAATCAAATATTATCCAAATTTTACTGAAACACATGACAAATAAAAAGCTCGACTTAATAGGCTGCCAAATAAATCAAGGAATCGACGGTCGTTTGCCTTTAATGATTTCAGCATCGATCCTATTTTGATGGAGAGTTTTCTTAACCTTTACAACGTTAGCAATATGTCTTATTTTGTTTGCTTGTGAGTTCCATTTTCAAAGATCGGGGCATATGCTAAAATTCTATTGGATTTTATCGAGAAATATGGTCAAATCTGACTAGAAACCATCAAATTCTTTTGGATGGTTGTCTTTATCCAATTAAATAGTCAAAGGAGTTTCAAGCTAGAGCAAGGAATATCTGGCCAACGCGACCTTCGCTTGGACGAATTTAACTCTTTACTTCATGTAGCAACTGATTGATGAATCTCAATGATTGAAATGATAACATTGATGCTTTATTTTACTTTGCAACTTTACCAATATTCCTTCGAAATCCTTTCAATAAATTAGCAGCAATTTCAGTACTTGTAAACGTCAACACATCTCTGCTAGATCCTCGCAAACAATAAAAACAAATTTAATATTTTAAAATGTTAAAAAACGTTTCCGTATGGAAACAATGATTTTTAATAATACTTTAGAAGATCGGTTTGAGCTAGCTCCTTAGTCGATTCTATTTTATTGACAACTACCCTCAACAGAAGCTATCTGAAATCAGGCATCTAAAAATAACTAAGTTGTTTCTATTTATTATAAAACCTCCGCACATCAACTGTACGATAGCAATTCAGAGTATAAGTTGTCTACTCTATATTAGTCTCGTTTGAAGCAAGATTCCAGTTGTACCCTTTTGCAAATATTGGGGAACTTAATCTTCACCAATTTGTAGTGCACCATTACAGGGAAGCTTTATATAACGCCTTTCAAAATTACTTCAAAATGTACTTAATGGATTGCCTAGATTTTCATGATTTTTAATTCACGTGACAGTTACATTTTATTAGAACAACATTCCCTAACTGCGATTGGATTAAAACGAATCACTTTCACTTCTGTTTATGGTCAGTAGAATGACTGATTGATCGCAATGTTTGACTAGCAGGCTGCTTCACCGAACCACCAAAACAAACCACATGTCAATGTGTGATGTTGCATAGCAGAATTAAGTTGATGATTCGCAAATCAGGTTAGACAATACTATCAATTTTTAGAATAGGAATATTTGGGTAGGAACATTTTGCTTAAAAGGATGGTAATTTGAATATTAAGGATTGCTATTAAGCTCCTTTAAAGCTGGTTGACGCACAAAAATTTCGCAGCTTGGCCTTCTAAATCAACAGAAGCAGGTCATTACTGGCAGTTAAGCGAGTTATTAGTTAACAAAACTCGAAATAAATCTTAATCAAATTCCTGTCAAATTTGTTTCAAATTTTGCCTAACTTTGAACAGTTGGTCATAATCTTTCTAATAAAGGTCCTCCTTTCTAAAGTTTTAAAATACCTTTCATACATTAGTGAATTTGCTTATTAAAATATTCTGTTAGAATCAAAATCCCGTCACGTTAGTTACCACCTAACCAGATAATCAATATTCAGATCTATAATCAAGCTTTCATACAATTGGATCAATTGTTAGTTTTTAAGGCTGCTCATCGGCCACACATTTTTGAGATAGCATTTTTCTGTTGACAAATCTAAATTGCAATGAAACTCCACATATTTGTGTAGCATTTTGCTAATTTTAAATCACTTTTAATTTATTTAAAAAAAAAATTCAAATTTTAATCAAGTTCTATTCCAATTTTTATTATTATTTTTATTAGTTTGTCTCAAACAATATAAAAACCAATAAACTCGTTAACTCATTAAATAAAGCGGGAATTCATTCTAGTTTACCACAAATATCTTTCAAATTTGTTATATTACTATAAAAATATTTTTGTTCAGTTCTGACCAAAAACTAGACAAATTTTTGATCAAATTTTATCGCAATATTTTAAATGGTTTTTAACATATCTGAATCAAACGTGAGTCAAATTTTATTCAAAGAGTGCATATTTATTACTTTTTATTCGTTTTTCGTCAGTTTCGGTGCATTTCTTTAAAAAGCAAATATTCAAATTTAACATAAAATGACGTTCAAATTGAAATCAAATCAAATTATGTTCAAATTTGATTCAAACTTGATCTATTTTACAAGTTGTAATGATTAAAATAACATTTTTTTCCATATTTGATTCAAGCTTCAAATTCTAATCAAATTTTATTCAAATTCGAATCAAACTTTAGTTAAAATTGATTCAAGCCTGGAACTGAAACTTAAATCTATAGCTATCGGTTTTTTTTTTTATTATCAACTCCAGTCTCTGTATCAGAAATGGAGCATCTTCACCATCAGAAATGGAGCGCTGTTTGCGAGAACTTGTGTGTACAATTTAAAAACACTAAGTATGTTGGCACAGTCACATTCTCCATTCTGATCCGAGACTAATAGAGTAACATTCTCTGACGGAAACGTAAATTAATTTTGAGACACGAAACCGGATGTGGTATAAATTCTGGCAAATAGAAAATTGAATTGTGAAACCCAACCACAACGCATTCTAAGTTTTCCAAAAATTAAATGGTCCCTTTCCCAGAAATAACAACGCAACTTGTTACGAGTTTCAAAATTAAAGTTTCACTTTCCAGAATTTGTGAGTAAATTCTGGCAGAGTGAAAACCTTCTAGTTACCGGCGTTGTGGTAGTGTCGGTCAAGAGTCTTCCAGTCTATATTCATGTCACAAAAGTTGGGCGACCCTTTGAAAGGCACAGAGATCGCTCGATCTTGAAATCCATGAAGCCAGGTTGTTTACTTGTTTTGGGCCAGCAAAATAATTGCCAGTAAAAACCTTTTATTATTATTACGTTCAATTCTAGTCAAAAACTAATGAAATTTTGGTTCTTAATTAGGATGTTCAGTTGGAGTTAACCGATGGGGTTCAGTTGTCGATTTATTTCGAGGGTTGAGGTGGAGAAGAGATTAGCTTGGGGCTGAGTTTCTTAAGTTTAGAATTTGGTTAAGGGATTTGTAGGGTTAAATAGGGTCTAAGTAGTTGAGTTGGATTTAAGTGAAGGGTCCGATTGTAGAATAATGTGAGTTCAGTTGAAGCTTTGAGGCTCAAACATGAATGTAGTTTTAGAATCAAGTTGATTTTGTGATTATGTTGACCGTTTAGTTTGGTGTTGAGACAAGGGTTGAGATTTTCTTCTTGCTGAGGCTAGGTTGCTGTTGGGTTGGCAGTTGATTCGTGAAATAAGATAGGTGTCAGATTGAGTGAACTTGAGATGAGTTCAATAAGGTATGTAATTTTCCGGACCGAAGTTCTGATCACATTTTGAAATATTGGCAATCTATGTATAATTAGGGAGATTATGTTTATGTTTGTTGCAATTTTGTTTAATAGCCAGTTAAAAATTAATTTAGTAATTTCTACATGCCTACATAAATAGATATAAAACGAGTTTGTAATAAATAAGAATTTTTTTAAGATTGTAAGATGACCTTTGTACGTACACAATAAATATTAGACCTGAATACTTTTTAATTAAAAATGTATTGCCTTGGAGCAATTAATTTATTCCCAATATTGATGCACTTTCACTTTCCTATATGTGCACACACGCCTTATACTCAAAGAGATATATTGGCAAAATGAAACACGTACCTCTGTAGTTTGTACAATGGGAAAAGTTCAACAGTCAGATGTATGTATAATTACATAATAAGGTAAATGTACAACGTGTTTTTATTTCCTACATATGAAACTCACACACACACCCAGACATTGAATCATTTAGCAATAATTGATATTACACCAATATTTTGAACGTGATATGTTTGTATTTGAAAGAAAAATTGTAAAATGTAAAATTAGATACAATACTATAAGCAACTGGTTAGAGTGTTATTAGTGAAATGGATTTATATGTTTGTTATAATATAATAGATGTGCCTGAAAAGAGATAAAGAAATAAGAGTTTGACCAGTCCTTCAAAATTATTCATCTAATGGCTCTTTCAATTACAAATCGAGCTGGTGGTATAGCCCTCTATTATGACTGTTTGAAATTTTTTCCAAATCGGATCTTGAATTTCATACAACACAAACAATTTTGTAAGAATTTTCTTTGCATTCGACCTTCTACAAATCTCAATACGTTGATTTCATCTGGAAAATGTGAAGTAAAATGTTAGAAAGAAAACTCTTAAAAATGTATAAAAAATTCAACATACCATCGCCATCATCTAAAAAAAAACTTAAAATTTAGTTTGATCGAATGTCTTTTAACTTTCCTATGCTGGAGACTGTTATTTATGAAAGTGTTTATTGTTTGACGTAATTTTAATCTCAACGCAAGGAATATAAGGATCCCACTATAAAATTTGTTTGTTTTAGCTGTACGTGACCCCGTTTAAACTCCTATTTGGCTTAGCTTAGTACAAAAGTATTGGTGGAACAATACAGTAAAACGTTAAGTCGTTCCGCTAAATTTGGCAAAAATTGTTGACTCTCAGAAATTAATAAACTGGTTTCGATAGAGCAATATTGTGCTGAAGAGCAAATTGAGCACTATCCAATTAAAATCAACTAGGAATGATAGCTCATGAAATAAACCAAAATTAACGATTGGTCTTGAAAAGTTGTAGTTTGTACAGCCGTGTAACTTTTTATTTCTTGTGCAAGTGTTCGTAATAAAATATTTTTTATCAATATTTTTGTTTTAAATTTCATTCTGAGATACAGAGAGATAGGTTGTTATTCTTATATGTATTTTGCAAGAATTCAAAATCAGATGTTAAAAATAAATGGGGAAAATTCAAAAAGAACGTTTCGGCGGCCATGTTCAAAAGAAAAAATTCATGATTCATCCCTATTTATTGATCTTTAAAATGACCCCAATTTTATAATTTTCCGAACAATATTATTTTGTCTATGTAGCAATAAATACAACACCGCAAGGCATGAAATTTTTAGGTATTTGACACCCTGCATTTAAAAAAAAAAAAACAACGACAACAACAAAATTCTATATAGGTACATGTTTTTTTTAATTAGTGCTACAAATTTAAAACATAAAATCTCAAAAATTGAAACCTTCCAAAAAATGCGGTTTAACGTATTTTCCCCTGATCTGCATGCGCATTTTACGCGGCTGATTTAGAATCTCTACTTTTTAAATTTTTGATGTTTATTTATACGCTTTAACTGAAAACTAATTTCTCTTCTATGTTGTAGTGATCATATTACGAGGCATCCGATAATCCCTGGAAAATGCATCCCTTTACACTGTCTATTCGTAGACTTCCAGTAAACGTATGATATCATTTGGAACAGGTTAAGAATCATCTTGTCCTATTTGGGGGTTCCGTCAAAACTGAAATCTTTGTGCAAGTTTATAATGGAATAGTGCACAAATCTTTAAATAATATGAACTTGATCAACAACGCTGCTTTCAAACATTTATTAACGTGATCAGCATTTATTCGGGATAAAATTTAGATTGTTTGCTTTAATTTGTGTTTGTCTGTATCAATTTTGAATTAAATTAACTTCGAAAAATTATGGTGATTGCAATCCTGCTTACACAATTCACGTTAAAAATTTGGATGCCATCCTGCTATATCAAACAAAGAAAGCCCCTTAATCTGAAAATAAACGGTTACATTCTACATTAATATAAAAATTAACATTTTTATGATATGTGTTGTACTATACCATTACGTGATATATTCTGCATAATAACAAGATTTGCATTTGATTTTAAAAACTGCATTACTATCATTAGCATTAGTCCAATTGTTAATGGTATGGAACTACAATATAATAAAATTTCAAATTCATATAAGCCAAATTTTCACAAATATGTTGACCCTCAGCAATCGATAAGCTGGTTTCGTTGGTTTTATGTTAAAATATTCGTCCAATTCTACAGATTACTAAGGATTTGAACAAAATGGTTTTAATTCTAATATGGATGACATCTCAAAATCCACAATAAATAAATGATAAGATAGTAAAATAATTTCAATAAACATTTTAATGTTACACTGGTGGCGACTTGAAAAACATTTCCATTATATTGTCACTCAGTCGTAGTGAATCTCCTAAACAATTACCGATTCATGCCAGTACTCAAAGAGAGTTTATTTAAACTGACATTTGGTGTTGCTGGCAATATATATTGTATTCATCTGAATTTCTGTCATGCAATCTCGGACTTCATCAATTGTAAATCCTTATTTACGGCATACGGATGAAATGCTAAAAACTTTCCATTCCATCCATCTACGAATTTCAACATTATTGTCAAAGCTACATGCACTTTTCTCAGGGTCTCGGGTCTTTACCTCAGATGTTGACCAAACCTAAATTTAATGGCGAGTTTTTTCTGCTTATTTCATGTGTTCTACAAATAATGGAGTGAAATTTGAATTATTTTAAGTAACCCGACGCAACTTAGTTGGTACACCCCTGACTAATATATTTCTTGTGTTTAATGTGATTCTTTAGTTTGATATTTTTAATGCTGCTTTGTATTTCGTGCTAACCAATACTACGAAAGTATACAGTACAAAAATTATCGATGCCACTCTACTATCATAGAAATTACTAACGACGCCACAAACACATACTATATAAATAACAAGTGAACACCATAGCATTATATAAAAACCACAAACGATGCATCCGATAGAGCGTCAAATTAGGGGAAACCCCTAAAATTCACAGATAAAGAAACGTTCAAGAGATGGCTGTTTAAATTTAATGCTTATTCGGAAAATTGTTATCGGATAAAACGGCTCAAAACAAATTTACACAAACGAACAAGAATGTTCGCTCACAATCTTACAATGTCAACTATACAAAATAGGAGTAAGTCACCCTGTGCTTCAAAGATTAAATAAAATTCCAATATACCATACTAAAGAAATAAACGAAAATTGAAGAATTAGCGATCAGCAATGGATTTAATGACTTGAATAACAGACCTAAAACAAAATAATATTTGAGAACGCTCACCATTAAGTTGACAACGGGGAGAAGAGAAAATCATAAATGTAGTATGACGCGGTCACAGCAAGTAAAATATCAACAAAATTCAATTAATACGATTACAAACCAGCATAATCAACATAAACACTAGAAAATCGCATTAACACACACAAAAATATTATTATTCAGGGATATACAAACTAAAGTGTGACATCTTCGATATGTTCTGGATGGACAATATTTTATTGGTGAAGCTGGATGTTTGGGTACCACATCAAAAAATTTAATGGACCGAGTTTAGATCTGTGAATCACTGTTGAAAAGAAATTGTACCATTTTTGAAACGTATAGTTCCGTGTGAAAAATATGGATCACGTACGACCGACCATAATGAAAGAGATAAATCTTGATCAAGGCGACCACACAAACATTTGTAAAACAATATTTGACGCCAAGCGAGGTGATACTTTGTGTTTGGTGGGATTAGAAAGGTAACCTGATAGTTGAAGTATAACTAGGTCAAAACGAGTATCCAGATTACAGTTGGAAATTAAAGGACGCGGCTAGAATTGACAAACAGGGAAGAAAGGCATTTCATCATGTCAACGCCAGACCATACGTTTTAATGCATCCAGCATAGGTATAGCGCTGAGTTTATATCGTCAAATGGTCGTTAGTTCCGTTTACTGAACGAGTTCGTAAAACTGATGCAGGCTATACGCTGAACCTTATTCAATAAAGTTTGCGTTACCTTCTGCTCGGGTTTAGGCCACCATACAAACAGTAGACCATTTTTGGTTGTAGTCCCCAAGTACACCCATAGAGTCTTTGACAGGCCCAGAAAGCCGTGGTGTCTGTATCTTGAACTTTTAATAAATGTTGCTTCCAGTTCAGTTTTTTATCTAGGATAACTTTAGATATTTAACCTCTCTGGAAAAAGGAACAGTAGTGCCGTTTAGCGAGGGAGCTGTAAGCGCAAGCTTTTTCCTCCTCGTAAAAGCCAGTTTTATTTGGATTGACATTGAGTAATTTCTGGTAACATCACTGCCATATTATATTGAGTGCATTTTGCATGCGATCATAAATGACCTTATCAAACTTGCTTCTGATTATGATAGCCACATCATCCGCATAGCCCTGAACATCAAACATATGGCTACTCAGAAGGACCAGTAGTCTGTCAGTAACCAAATACCACAAAAGAGGAGATAGTACGCCTCCTTGGGGAAAGCCCTTTACGGCCCTAATGGTAACTGACTCGCCACCTAGTCTGGCAGAAATCTCTCGATGTTCCAGCATGGAACGGATCCACCTAGTTGTAGAAAGCCGAGCCCTTTTATCGATTGCTGCCCTCACTATCGATACATAGGAGGTATTATCAAACACCCCCACAATGTCCACAAAGTCACAAAGAGAAATTTCTTTGTATGTTACTACTTTCCCAATCCTCGTGACTAGACCACTTAGGGCCATCACAGTGGATTTACCAGTTTGATAGGCAAATTGGTCCCGATGGAGCGGATTTTTTCTAAGGACCTCACTTCTTATTTGATAGTCCAGGATTTTTCCCATCGTCTTCAATATTCAATGCTTCGGCCTGGGTGTCTGGACGACCCCCCCTTTTTGTTATCAACACCACAATAATCTTCCTCCATAGTTTCGGAATATAGTTTAAAGCATAACTTGCCCGAAACATCTGGATCAAGCTGGAGAGTATTTTTTGAATACCTTTTTGAAGTAAAGCTGGAAAGATAATATCCCCTATAGCGGATTCCAAAGGTTTGAAAGACCCAATAGCCCATCGCACCTTGCTTGGTGTAAACATTTTCCTAGAGAAACTCCAGATCCTAATGTGAGGCGCATAGGCCACCTCACTTGAAGGATCATGCGGGTCCTTTTGGGCTCCGACCACTACTGAATCCGGAAAGTGGGTATCTAACAGTACCTCTAATTATCCTTGGATAGGACTTTCTAGAGACGAGCTGCAGAGGGCAATTCATTGATTCCCTCACAGAAATTCCTCAAGGTAGCCATTTTGGATCTTCTTAATTCGAGTTTATATTCCGTCAAGGCCATATTATACTTGCCCCGTTCACCGGTGCGTTTAGCCTTGTTGAACAATCTTCTCGATTTTTTCCTCAGTTTACCCAGCGTCCCGTTCCACCAAACCACCGTCTTTGCGGACTCTCTTCACTTAACCGGGCAGCTGTTCTCGTAAGCCAAGTGTATAGAATTATGCAGCTGGTTTGAACAGAACTTTAAACCCTCTAGAGACTCTATGTTCCCCACAACCGAGTGCATTTCTGATTAGAGTGAAACTTTAAAAGAGTCCCAGTCCGATGATCCGATAATGAGGCCTCTTTAGACACATGATAGTTTCTGACAAAGTCGCTGAACTGCGGACCAGCAAGTGTCAAATTTAGAACCTCTTGCCTACATTATTTGGGATCAGAAATTCAAAAAGGTACTCACCACCGTGTGGTGCGCGTTTGCATCGCATCCTATCAGGTAGGCCAGCCAATTGCGTTTGCAATGAGCTATGAGCCGCCTAACTTCAAGTGGATGTATCAACTCTGAGTCTTCAGGAAAGTAGGCGGAGGCCATTATAGCCTCCTGTTTGCCTCTTTCACCCAGAACCTCAACCATTACTGCAACTAAGTCCCTGGAGATGAACTCTAAAATGGGGAAAAAATTAATTTGCGACTGGCCAAAATAGACGCTCTTCCGTTGTGATAAATCGATGGTATACCTCTAATTTGGCTACCTGTCACCTATTGCTCCTGGATTAGAGCCATGCCAATGTTATGGCAGATAAAACTACAATAAAGGACATCTGAAGACGCCTTTGCATGATACAGGTTTATCTTCAGACAGGCGATGTATGCCTTCATTTTTCCAAAAGACCCTGCTCAACCTCCTTTTCCGCACCGCCACCACCCTTGAGCTTTTTTGGACCGGACAATCTCCTTTATCTTCGTTCTGCTGACCCCCGCTGCCTGAGAACCTCAAGGCCTCACCAGTTGGCCTCATCGCCACCGTAGCCTCCACAGGCTTGACCACTTGAATCCCGCCCACAGAAACCGGTTTGGCACTACCCTGACCACCCTTGGGATGCAATTGTACATTAGAAAACTTATAATTGACTTTAAAGCTAACCCGCTTGAGCTTCTCAACTGAAGAGTGGTCCATAGAGAAGGTGCAGTTGATTGCCTGCATGCCCTCGTTTTGGGTTTTGATAAATCCAAAAGGCTTATAGTGGGCAATTTAGCACTAATTTGAGAAGGTGCCAAACACAATCCTGGCTCGAGGCAGGTTTTCCGCCATGGTCACGATAAGCTGTGCACCCTTAAAAGTCCCTATAGCCTGCCTCAGCCAATGAACTGTGGCCCGGTCAGCGCAGGTTACATCAGCCAACCAAACCGAAGCTGACTGCCAAGGAACTTAGGTTTAAGCTCCTTGGCCTCTTGCTCTAGCACCTTGTGTAGGATGCCCTCATGGACAGCTTTAAGCTGCTCTCCAGTAAAGATAACCTCAGGAAAACCAGAGGGCAAGAAGCCAACGATCTCCGACTCCACGGGCTGCCTGAAGGCAACTCCAGACCGGACAGCAGAACCCGAGACCGCCGGGACAGATTCTTCCCCCTGGCCTTTTTTTGTGCCGGCGAAGTACGCCCATCCGAGCGAATTCTCTTCTACAGTGGGGCCTCAGTGGGAGCACAAGTCTTCCTTTGTTGCCGCATCGCCAGAAGACTTGTCTCGCTTCCGGGCGTTTTGCCCTCAGCAAGAAGCCTCTTATACCGCTTTTTCACGGCTCCACAAATTTTCACGGGAGGAGCCGCGACAGGTTTGTCAATGGTGTTGACCTCAACTTTCTGGTCCTCGCCGACGTCCATGCTCCCTTCTGCTTTCACAGAGGAAATACCCCCACTGACGGGGGCCGAGTCCTTATTTCCTGAGGCGTCCATGTCGGAGTTGAGACCTAATTTCTCAAGCACCGAACGGAGCTCCCCATCCGATGGACCACTCATCGAGAGCTCTACAGCGGAAAGAGGCCTGAGGTTATCGAAAACCGACCCTGAACTATCGCTGGTAAGTGACGATTTAGGAGCGTCACCATCCTTATTTTTATTTCCTTGGTTTGACATTTTATTCCCACGAGTTGCTGAAGAGTTGAGATATATTGTACAAACATTCAGTTTTGCAATTAAATTTGGTGCTTTCCGCCGATGAAGGAGGTAAAAGTCAAATCATGTTAAAAAAAGATAACGTGCTGCTCTCCTAATTAATTTGTTGTTTAAAGTAAAAAGGAGTCACTCTAACTAAAGCTTAAAACTAACTAAACACATTTTGGCATCGGTGTTGAGCAATAATTTAGTTGAAAATCGTATAGAATGTTTTTATAGTTTTACCTGCAAACACCCAGTATTTGTGGAATTATAATTTTTTTCTTTTTTAACTTTCAATATGAGCACGCCGAAATAATGCGTCGTCCACTTGTGCGCTCGTTCATGTTTATGTTTTGAACCAAATCAAAATGAGCGACACATTTTTGCGATACATTCGTGCATGTCTTTAAGTCAACCTATATAAATTTCTTTGAAGTACAACAACGTAGTTTAGCTGTAACTTCGGCAGTCATCCATCTTTAAGGTTGGTTTGTTTTCCACTTGCACAATAAGACAAGTACAGATGTATAAAATATTATTTATTGATTGATTAAATGAAGTAAAATATTTAGTGCGCGAGCTTCTTGAACATTTAAAAAAAAATCAAATTTGTTTATATTTGCCCAATTAATTTGTAATTCTGTAAAATGAGCTACTTAAAGATAAACATGCGATTGAACTTTTAGCAAGAGGTGCTATAGTGCACTAAAGTGCCGGACTGATTAACCACCTATTAGCCATTCATTCATCGGCATATGCTGTTCCGCATTGGATTAGGGTTTTTGACAAGGGTATCTCCTTTAGCACCGTACTTAGGCTGTGCCAAATGGCCAAAAATGTGCCAAATGGCCTCAGTTACCAGTGCTTGCCACGAGGAGGTAGCACGTACACTTGCGAAATGTGACCAAGTTACCCCTTACACTACTTTGCCCATCATGTAGATGCCTAATACATGACCAGAACAGCTCACGTGATGCGCAACCTACTGGAAGATTACGGAGCTGGTAGATTAAAGTATAGCATTTGAGGTTATCACGCGCACTAATTTCACTCAAACTAACTATCAACTCAACACTCAAATAAATTCCCTTACAAAACGTCAAGCCAACCCCAACACGGATCTCACTCAATCCCACCGAAATATCCAATCCTAATTCCAACCCTATCCCAACTACAAGTTTAATCCCAACTCAATCCTCAAGCCAGCATAAAGAAAAATTGGTGAACTTAGATCGAAAACCACGCGTGATCATGCCACATATTATAAACCAGGTGGTTTTAGATTAATTCCTATTGCAAGTACAATCATCTTAACGTACATGTTCGAAATCGTTTCATTTCTCAGTCTCGACAATAGAAATAGAATAGCGGAAAATAATCTAAATCAGGCAAGCCATTCTCGAAATACAAGACAGACGGACGGAAATTTTTTTATTACAGCTCACGGACCTTAAAAACGTCGAGAAAAATTATTTTGAACAAAACAAATGTTTAGTCATTTTTCGAAGAATTTCAGTAATGGACAGAAGCCGAGCGCAACTAGAAGCAAGTTACAAGTTGCAATCTTATATACGAATGAATCTTACCATTACAAAAGCAATCAAGTGTATTTCCTATGAAATATTTCAATGTAACCGGTTATGACTACTAGGGCACCAAAATATTAAAAACATGGACGTGGTCAGCAGCGCGTCTTTTAAAAATGTATTAATGTGATTAGCATGTCGGGATAGAATTTAGATTGTTTGGTTTAATTTGCCTGCAAACAACCAATTGTCCATGTCAATTTGCCTGATTTCATTTTTGGATTAAATTTACTTTGTAAAATTAAAGAGATTGCACTGCTTACAACTGATTGATGATTTACATCAAAAATTTGGGTGTCATAAATAAAATCCTTACCATAATTCCAAACTCAATCCCTAAACCAACACGTCCACGACGAACCAACTCCAACTAGACCCCAACTCAACTCCAATTCAACTCCAGCTCCAGTATTTATTAAAATTATCAAACTTAAATCGAAAATCACGTATTAATAAAAAATAACGAGGTGGTTTTGGATTAATTCATATTGCAGATACGATCCTTGTGACGTACATACATATATCTGTTCGAAAAGCTTTGAATTCGTCAACTTCGGCAAAAAATAAATTCCAAATCTCGAAATATCGTAGGCACGGATATCCAGATAGATGATTAAGAAAATTGGTTTTAGACTTAAAAAAAAAATGTTTAGTCTCGCAAAATTTCAGTTACTTATAGGAATGTCTTTTAGTAAGTACGTATGAATCACAATTCCGCACCAGACAGTACCAAATTAGTGCATTTAACTCTCTTTTATTATTTGATAGAAACTTGAATAGTCGACAGTCAGCATAAACTCTTCCGGTATTGGTGGGGGGAAAACCTAAACAATACAAATGATTGACAACTCGTGGATGTAACCAAAAAGGTGTGCATGAGGTAAGCCATATTTTTGGAACCCTACAAGCAATGCTCAATGCACCAAATAGACGGTGCTGAATGACTTAAATTTAATTTTAAAATCTAAGGCACAAAATCGGTGAAGGTTATCTGCTAATGAAATATTTCGATATCGGTTATGTCCAGCGCATCATTTAAACATTTATTAGGGTGATCAGTATGCCTTCGAGATAAAATATTGATTGTTTGCTTTAAATTTGTGGGCATACAACTATTTATCTGCTAAAGGCGCACTACTTAATGGTAATATTTTAAAATCAGCAGATAATTAATATTAGTCCAATAGTTAAAGGTGGAACTATACAAAACATTAAATTAAATTTAGCCAAATTTGCACCAAAATGCTGACTCTTAGCAATCGATAAGCCGGTTTCGGTGGTCTTGAGTTAAAATATTCGTGTAACTCTACAGATCACAAAAAATTTGAGCAAAAATAGTTTTACTTAAATGTGAGATTAAATCACAAAAGCTACAATAATTAAATGATAAGAATGCAAAATAATTTTATTAAACATTTATTTGACATTTTTTTTTTTACACAGTTGGAGACTTGAAAAACATTTCGAACATATTGTCACTCGCTTTTATAGTTTTAATCGAATTTTCCGGGTTATTGTAAATAACATCTTCATTTTCTATTCTGCACCTAACATTGATATGTTGATCTGTTACCGCCAAATATTTAATAGTGATCGTGTATTCATAATTTGGTGTCAATCGTAGTGAATTTCCCAAAGTAATTAAAAATTCAAAGCAGTACGTAGAAACAGTTTGTTTAAACTGAATTCTATCACTCTTTTTGGTATTAATATCGAGTGCCAAAATTTCGATTTCGATTTCTTTTCTGCCCTTCTCAATGCCGATCCACAATCCATAAAGAATCACGTCCTTTGTAACACACAATGTTGATTCAAATGACGCATCACTATTAAATTCACGCCACTCTAAAAAGCTATTTGTCTCATTTCTTCGTTTTGATATCCATGAACCATTAACATCGTCACTGCCGTATAAAATCTGCGCTCCAATTGACATGCAATCACTTTCACTTAGTAACCCTGGGTATTTTTTAACACACTCGCGTATCTCGTCATTCGACATTACCGGGAAACGTATTTTCCTGATAAGGCCATCGAATTGTTGTCGTCCTTCTCCTATTGATATTTGATGTTGTTTGCAGTAATTTTCAATCCAATCAGCCAATGCATTAAATATCTGAATTTCTGTCACATCTTCTTCGACGGGATCAAATTGTAAAATTTCATTTACAGCATCTGGATGAAGTGCTAAAAATGTTTTAGTTTTCAAGAATTCCGCTAAATTCCATTTAATTAATTCATCAGTTCTTCTCCGTGCAATTTCATATTTATTAACAACACAATATTCAAACAGCTGTAAGCAGCATTTGTATGAAGAAAATGAATTAATCACTCGATTTTCTAATATAATGACTTTATACTTCGTCGCCAATTTCAGCAGTTCAATTCCATTATCGTCATTAATTGTGCACTCGTCCGTGTAAAGATAACGCAGGAATTCAAGAAAATTCTCGTATTTATAATCAACGATCGGTATCAATTTTTGTTCGCCCCACGTTTCTTCCAATTCTATTTCAAATACTTCACTTCTTTTCATAAGCTCTAGGGTGTGAGCATAGATGACTTTGCCGCCCACACTAAATTGGATATCCGATAAAAATTTATTGTTGAACAGTTTTTTGGTAATTTCATGCATCTTAAGATGTGGCGAACTATTTAATTTAAACTTCATTTTGTTGGTAATTTTAATGTAAACTTATCACTTTATATACGAACGAATATTGGTTATGCACAAAACTTAACTGAATGTTTTATATTGAAGTGTTGTATGTAACATACTAAATGTTAATCTCGAGAATACAATTTTATTGTTGTGTTTACGATAATTTTGCTTTCGGATATATGAAATGTTTAACTATAACTGTGTTCACATTTGCTTTCTTTCATTAAGTTTCTATGCTTTCAAAAAACCGACCGTCGTTCAGACGAGGTTTCTTGAAACGGATTTCGTTTTGAATTAATTTTCTATGTATGTGTAAAATAATTCCACAAACTTATGGTAAACATAAAAACTATTATGTCCGTGAAATATTTTATGTTCCTTTTTTGTTTGGATTAGTGCGAAGCAATCGAAAAATTCAAAATTTTTTTTTGCCTCAAAAAGAATTACCATTTACCCCACCCTAAAATGAGTTTTTGGTAAAGAAAAGAGGAAAGAAACGTAATGCAAGAAAGCAAGTGTAAATTGGCGTATATCGTATGTCCAATACATAGGTAATTTGTATTTTTTATGTAAGCACAAAATTAGGGATAGTAAACTTTGCTAACCGCGTAATTGCTTGATTTACTAAACATAAAATATTTCAGTAAACTGTTGTGTATTTTTTATTTGTTTGAACCAAGATTTATTGACAAATTTAGGAATGTGTTTATAGTCGGCACTACAACTTTTGTTATATGCGAGTCAATAGGAAGACTTCTACCAGGAACTCAAATGTCTGAGAAACGCAAAACGACTGCCGAACAACAGCAAGCTTTTATCTTTGAATCCATTTCTAGACGACAACGGCGTATTGCGAATGCGAGGGCGCCTGCAAAACGCAAACATTCCAACAGCCACCAAAGATCCCATTATGTTGGGCAAAAACAATCCAATCACGCGAAAACTCATCGAAAGGGCACACAAGTTAATGTTGCATGGTGGAGTACTGCTGACGCTATCACACTTAAGAGAAAGATATTGGATACTGGATGGAAGGCGAGCTGTACGACTCGTGATAAAGAAATGTGTCATATGCTTCCGTCACCAACAACACAACGCGAGGCAACTTATGGGTGATCTTCCAGGCTTCAGAGTGTGGCCAGGCAGACCATTCGCTAAAACCGGGATAGATTATGCAGGACCTATTCAGCTGAGAACAACAAAAGGCAGAGGTAATAAATCTTACAAGGGATACATAGCCCTATTTGTTTGCATGGTAACCAAGGCCGTGCATATAGAAATAGTTAGCAGCTTAACAACAGATGCTTTTATTGCCGCTTACCAACGATTGACGTTACGAAGAGGCTTATGCACGGATCTGTACTCGGATAATGGCACCTATTTTGTTGGAGCCGATACCCAAATAAGGAAGAATCTCCGCGTCGCCCTGACCACATTGCCAACTGAGATAGCAAATGCCGTATCCATCGTCGAGACAACTTGGCATTTCATACCACCATTCGCTCCTCATTTTGGGGGCATTTGGGAAGCCGGAATTAAATCTGTAAAGGGTCACTTAAAAAGAGTCATAGGAGCCACTACTCTTACGTTTGAAGAGTTAAGTACCGTAACCGCTCAAATAGAGGCCTGCCTAAATTCTCGGCCATTGACGTCGCTGACCAATGATCCATCTGACCTTCATGCATTTTAGGTTGAGCACAAAGTGTTTAGGTTGAGCACATTAGGTTGAGCACAAAGTGATGTCCAGTGCTGAAGAATTATTTCTGAAAAGATCTTGTAAAATTTGTAAAATTTGTAAAGGCTGCATAATGAATGGATAAATGAAATGAAAACGAAACTGGGAAGTTAAATTTATTTTTTAATAAGTTTATTTAATTTGATTTTGAGAGAGTCTATATTAGCCGGATGTTTATTAAAGTCATCGGAATTATCTAAAAGTAATTTGACGTCATTAAAGATTGAATCTCTTTCGCTTATTTGACTTCTTAACTCTTTTACTAATTCATTTAAGACATTAATTTTTCTAGCGTCAAAGTTCATTAAGTTGTTATTGGGCCAGGCTTGATTATTAGTAAATATACCGTTGTTGAAATCTATCGGTTTGGGAATATTTTGTTGTCTACCATAAAGGTGGCTTTTAGATTCTCTAAAACTTGATTTGTTTATTATCATATGCTCTCTAATTTGTTTCTGTCTACATCTTTCATTACATTGGAAAAAATTAGTAGCGTGGCCCCGTTCCACAATACTTACAAGACACTTTTCTTGTCACAATCGTAATCGGCCTCGACAGTTTTAGCACATGTTGTACATCTATTAATTTTTGTTCTACATCTAGTAGCTGTGTGTTCGTAATTCAGGCATTTTTTGCAGAATAACGAATTAGGTATAAAATATTCAACTTTAATTAAAATATTGTCGTATAGAGTGACATTGTGTAGAATAATTCCTGAATCGAAAGTGAATTATTAACTGATTCGATATGTTCAGCTGTTTTGATGGTATTATTCCATTTTGTCACCCTTTCTATATTTGAGATATTGTATTTCGATTTAATATTTTCTTTAATTTCCTCAATAGAGAGTACAATTGGAATATTCCTAACAATGCCGATAGAGGATGTAAAATTTTTCGGTATATAAGTTGTATAATTGTCAAATTTTTTAAAGGCTTCTGATATGACATAGTTATTTTGCGTCTTCAAATTTGTTAAAAATAATCTTGGCCACGATCCATAGACATATCTGAAGAAGGTAAAGCAGGAGTTATTTCATAACATGACGCATTTGCGACTTGCTTCCTATTTTGTTTCCTTTTAATGTCCTTATTACGCATATTATTATATTCACTGTTTTCTATTATGTTATTAATAATTACGATTTTGGATTTTTTATTTTTATTTATTTTTCAGAATCAGAGTCAGAGAAATCACCAGAAAATGGTAGAGGTGCAAAGTACTGCGTACTTTGCCCCTCCTCGCTTGTATTAGGTGGATTTATTATTTTGTGGATGGAAAAACAACTATGAAAAGACTTACCCGAGAATAAACAAACAGATACGCTCACACAATAAAGTTTCGAGAAAGAATGATGTTTTAGTTGTTTCACCAAATATATTTTGACATACTGAACCAATTCGGACTAGTTTCTCGTTTTGTTTCACGGCCTGACGGTTTTTTTTGGCCCTTAGCTTGTGGTAGAATCAGAATTTGTAAATGAAAACTTGGACTAATGGCATGAAATATTTTGGAACACTACTTGTACTAATGGCACATTGACCGACACCATAAATCAAAAATTTTAGTTTTTGAAAACGGGTTTTCTCAAATTTGGAGACTACTTGGAGCAATTAAAATCGCATTCGCCATTTTTTATCTTTCACCTTTTACAATTAGATCCAGTTATCACCTCTGGTATTCTGTTAAAAATCCTTGAGAATTCTCCGTTCAGAGAGCATCAACAGTGTTAAAAATTTCTTTCCGCAAAAGTTGTACCGTTTGGGCGTAGATCACAGCATTATGTGAGCAAGGCGAGAATTGGTAATAATTCTTTACTCAGTGCTTCAGTCTAGACGGAGCCTCACTATGGACCACTCGCAAATGCGAAAAAAATTAAACACAAGCGATAATACAATATCCTACCTCCTATCTCCTCAACCTCCTAGGCCCTAAAAGTGTGATATTATTTTAAAGGCCGTCCGATAGTAATATGCCAGAGAAGAGAATTTATTACTAAGAAACATGTCGTTGAAATAATTTATATTTAAAAGCTAACTAAATATATATTTTAGTCCACAGATCACAAAAAGCAACATATCACGATAATTTTTTCTTTGAATTAAAGCCTAATTGATTGACAACGAATATAAAAAAATTGTACCTAACCTCAAAAATTAAAAGCGGCCTTTCAAACCCTTATTATACCATTTTATATCCTATATCATTTATTAGAAATATATAGATGATCCAAAAGTATTAGGGTGTTTAGCAGGTGATGTCATTTTTTAGCTATTTGCGAGAACCAGGTAGTGCCAAATTAGTGAATTTTAAGTCTCTTATTTTATTTGATGGAAATTTAAATGGTCGACCATCAGCGTAAACACTTCCGATATTGGTCTTCTTGAATACCTAAACCTTACAAATGATTGACCAATTGTGAATTTAACCAAAATGTGTGCATGACGTCAACCACGTTTCCGGAACTCGACGAGCAATCCTCACTGCACCACTAAATCTGTGATCAATGATTTGAATTAATTTTGCAAACTTCACAAAATCAATCACGTGTATTTCCTAATACAATATTTCCACGTCATCACACGATTCACACTACCAAGTTAGGTGCCTTCCTGATGCATAAAATAATCAAATACCCTTAACCTGAAAATAAACGGTTACATTAATACTGTGTTGTAACTATACCGTTTCGTGAGAATTCTGCATAATAAAAAATTTTCTACTTCATTTAGAAGGTTGCGTTAATAAATTGGCAATATTTTAAAATCAAATGCTCATTAGCACTAAAATCCAATACATAGTTAAAGATGGGACTACATAATAAAATGTTAAATTAAATCTAGCCACATTTGCAAAGAATGTTGACTCTCAGCAATCGATAAGCTGGTTTCGATGGTTTTAAGCTAACACATTCACCTAACTCTAAGGGGACCACTAAGGATTTGAGCAAAGCAAAAATGATTTCAATTCAAATGTAGATGAAAGGACAAAAGCACAATAATTTTATTAAACATTTATTTGACATTTTTTTTTTTACACAGTTGGAGACTTGAAAAACATTTCGAAAATATTGTCACTCGCTTTTATAGTTTTAATCGAATTTTTTTGGTTATTGTAAATAACATCTTCATTTTCCTTTCTGCAATTAACGTTAATACGTTGACCTGTTATCGCCAAATATTTAATAGTGATCGTGTATTCATAATTTGGACTCAATCGTAGTGAATCTCCTAAAACAATTACGAATTGACGCCAGTCCGTAGGGGTAGTTTGATTAAACCGAATTGTATCACTCTTTTTGGTATTAATATCGAGTGCCGAAATTTCGATTTTGATTTTTTTTCTGCTCTTCTCAACGCCGATCCACAATCCATAAAGAATCACGTTCTTTGCAACACACAATTACCATGTTTCCATGACAGAGTTAACCTAGGTTAACTCAGGTTTACGTGCATGGAAACGCAGATTAGGGTAGAGTTTCGTTAAACCCAAATAAACTCAACGAAACTAGTAGGGTTGAGTTAGGTTTGCTTGACATTTATCTTTTCTCATTTTTTTTTGTTTTTGCTATGAGTGTATCAGCACATAGAAGGCATTTGGTATTTTGGTAATAAAAAAAAATAAAAAATATTTTACTTGTAATTATTTCATCTGCGAATTGCTGTTTAGGTCAAATCAATCTGTCAAATTAACTCTAGTCTATACTTTCTCATGGAAACGATACGGGTTAGTGCCGCCATGTTATTAACTCAACGAAACCTAAACCCAAGTTAATCTGGTACATGGAAACATGGTAAATGTTGATTCATATGACGCATCACTATTAAATTCACGCCACTCTAAAAAGCCATTTGTCTCATTTCTTCGTTTTGATATCCATGAACCATTAACATCGTCACTGCCGTATAAAATCTGCGCTCCAATTGACATGCAATCACTTTCACTTAGTAACCCTGGGTATTTTTTAACACACTCGCGTATCTCGTCATTCGACATTACCGGGAAGCGTATTTTTTTGATAAGACCGTCGAATTGTTGTCGTCCTTCTCCTATTGACATTTGATGTTGTTTGCAGTAATTTTGAATCCAATCAGCCAATGCATTAAATATTCGAATTTCTGTTACATCTTCATTGACGGCATCAAATTGTAACACCTCATTTACAGCATCTGGATGAAGTGCTAAAAATGTTTCATTTTTCAAGAATTCCGCTAAATTCCATTTAAATAATTCATCGCTTCTTCTCCGTGCAATTTCATATTTATTAACAACACAATGTTCAAATAACTGTAAACCCCATTCGCATGATCGTAATAAATTAATCACACGATTTTCTAATATAATGACTTTATACTTTGTTGCCAATTTCAGCAGTTCAATTCCATTATCGTCATTAATTGTGCACTCGTCCGTGTAAAGATAACGCAGGAATTCAAGAAAATTCTCGTATTTACAATCAACGATCGGTATCAGTTTTTGTTCGCCCCACGTTTCTTCCAATTCTACTTCAAATACTTCACTTCTTTTCATAAGCTCTAGTGTGTGAGCATAGATGACTTTGCCACCCACACTAAATTGTATATCCGACAAAAATTTATTGTTGAACAGTTTTTTGGTAATTTCATGCATCTTAAGATGTGGCGAACTATTTAATTTAAACTTCATATTGTTGGTAATTTTAATGTAAACTTATCACTTTATATACGAACGAATATTGGTTATGCACAAAACTTAACTGAATGTTTTATATTGAAGTGTTGTATGTAACATACTAAATGTTAATCTCGAGAATACAATTTTATTGTTGTGTTTACGATAATTTTGCTTTCGGATATGTGAAATGTTTAACTATATTCTTATCTTATGTCCAATACATAAGTAATTTGTATTTTTTATGCTAGCACAAAATTAGGGATAGTAAACCTCGCTAACCGTGTAATTTCTTGATTTATTAACCATAAAATATTTCAGTAATCTGTTGTTGTGTATTTTTTATTTGTTTGAGCTAAGAATTATCGACAAATTTATGACCGAATACTATTTCTCATGTTATAGTAACAATTTTCTTATAAATAAACCTGACTATCAGATTTTTTATATAATGGGTACATTCGGGTCTCCCAACATCTTGGTAGCAGAAACTTACTGATGGAAAAATGACATCTAAACTAATATATTGTCACAAAATTTTTAATGTGTCATAAGCGTTCACAACTCATAGCGCTGATTTTACTCAACATGCTGCCAACAGTTGTTGGAGATGAATGCACCTGATGTAACAACTGTTATAGTGATCAAAATCCATCACTATCGAAAACGATAAAATAAATTCGAAATTCATATCGGATTATTGTTATGGTTTTGAAATGATTTTTATCAATAGTTAAAACCATAAACTTCTGCCTTAGTATTTATAAACCATGCTATAGCAACTGTACTGCAATACAATGAAACAGGGTAGAATAAAAATTAAATAAAAAATTAAAATTGACATAAAAATACTTTCAGGTTGGAGCATAATGTTGCTTCAACTTAAGTTTAAAGCTGTCTTTGCTTAAGTCGGGCATATGGTCGATTTTATTAAAACTCTTCGAAATTATGTTTACCGATTCATTGTCACCATAGTTTGCTCTGTGTTTATTCAGATGAACTCATGATCTCTTAAATTCCTACTCGATTCCGTTATTTTAATTGATTCCAATATGGATGGTGTATCGATTTAATGAAGTAAAATATTTCCAACAGACGAACAGTTTAAGTCACTTCAGGTTAACGTGCGGTACGGTAAGTCTTGGCCGTAACCCAATTCGTCTCTCTACGTTAACACCCGCATAAACATTTTTTGAACACTCTCGATTTTTTGGATATGTTCATCGTAAAAAGGACACCAGATGTTGACAGCGTATTCATTTAGAGTCTCAAGATCATAAATATCCTCAGTCCCTCGCTTAATAAAACCTAGCATGGAATTAACTATATAGTGACGCATTGCTCGATGTGCTTAGTAAAGCACATGTTTTCAACGAAAGTAAGTCATTAAGGAAAATTATAAAGCTACAAGGATCAACATGAAAGCGTTGTGGTACCCCTGAAGTAGCTTGAATTAATTCTAATCTTCTATTACTAAGCTCAATATACTGAATGCGGAATGCGGTTACACAAATATGATTAAAACCACGCAACAAACTGTTTAGAAAAAACCGAATCTCTGTTCCAACGTTTTACAATGACTGATGGAGTCAAAGGCTTTGGCAAAGTCAATATACATCACATCAACTTGCTTATGCTTCTCAATCAGTTTCTTTAACGATGTTGCTGGTAAATTCAATCAGGTTTCTTGATGTTGATCTTTTGGGCGTAAAACCATGCTAACACTGTGAGATGAATCGAGGAACCAAAGATCTAAATAAGTTCCATACTACCAGTTCAAATAATTTGGGTATTGAACAGATTTTGAGATTTTCTTTGTAAGCTTTGTCTTTCTTGTTCTTAAGATTCGATAAGTTTATCATCATACCATAGTGGATATTTGCTCGATTTGGCCACGGCAGTAGGAACAAAAATGCCCTCAAATAGAATTTTGTAGAATTTCTCCACATTAACATCTATGTGGCTGCTGATAAGTTCATTCTCCCAGCTAATTTGCTCAAGATAAAGATGAAAGTTTATTGTGTCGAATTTTCTAAAGTTGTTCTACGGCTTCCTGTTTTGATGATTATCAATAACATTGTTGCCCTTGCTCTCATAAATTATTTCTAGGGCAAAGCCTTGTTAATATCATTAATAATGAACGGTAATGGTGATTCATTTACTTTAAATAGATTTCGTTCATTTGTAAAAATTAGATCTAAAATTCGGTCCAGCCCGAATTCTGTACCTCGCAAATTTGGCTAAGTAATAAGCTGAAACAAAACGGGTACTAAAAATACTTTAAGGATCTTGGTTTTGAGTTAATATGTTTTTTTGGGATTGGTAAATAGTTGCGTTTTAAAATGGAAATTTAAGCACCGAAATCATTTAGAAATTTTTCGAATGTCTTGTTAAATCATTTCAAACAAAAATCACTTGTTGTGTCGTGAAATAATTTCAGTTGAAAATAGAGATCATTAGCGTGACAGAAAATTGTACAGATCTTAATGAGAACGAATAAATTATCCTAATTAACACTTTGAGTAATTTGGTTTTTGATTGCAAAATTTGTTGTTGTCAAGATCCTAAATGAAATATTGTTCATGTCAAACTTAATAAATTTTCTAATACTTGAGATTTTGGAGGCTAAGCTTAATATTTGGTGTCATATTATTAATGTGAGAACATTGTACAGAAAATTTATAGCTTTAAAGTTTAGAAAAGGTACAACAAAACAATGACTGAATTATCTTGATTACTACTTAAAGTGATTCGGTTTATGACCTTTTTTAAAATAACAATTTCACATCAAATTTCCAATGGAAACAGTGTGAATCTTTGTTGTTGTCAAATTTACTAAATTTTCAAATACTTGAGGTTTTAGAGGCTGAGCTTCATTTTTGTGTCATATTTGGCGTTATAAAAATATCATTACTATGAGAGAACATTGTATAGAAATTTATGAGCTTTAAAGTTCAGATAAAGCTAAAACAAAGAAACGATCACATTATCTTTATACTTTAAAGAGAGAACCAGCCAACATTTAAGACATTTAACGTAACAGTGCGGTATATGGAGTTTACATGTTACTGTCCAGCGAACCTTTAAGAAATGTTCGTTCAGTTTCGTTAAATTGAAGTGTCAACTTAACAGAGCGAAAATTATCGCGCAAAACTGAAGGAAATGTCAAAAATCCAAATTGCCCTTTGTGCAAATCTTCTTGTGGGAGCTCATTGTACATTTTAAGCATAAATTCAAAATTATTTATTTATGTTCATGTAGGTAAATTGAAAACCGAATTATTAAAGACTTTATAAATTGTAACATCAAATTATTTATTTTCAAATTTATTTATTTTCGTTTTTTTTCTCACGCCACAAGATCTGTGTCTTTTATTATTTGTGTTTATGTCCTTTAAGAATTTAAGGCTTTTTAATAATTGAAATAACTTTCGGAGTTCCTCTAATTCCATCGCCACTTCAAAATTCTACACAAATTTTTAAAAATATTAATACGAGCTACCGTCTCCATCAAAGCAATTGACAAGTTGGGTTACAGTTTCGCTAGCCAATCTGTCAAATTTTCCGTAAGAAAAAACTTTCGTTAAATTCTGTTAAATGTCTTAAATGTTCGCTGGTTGGCTCTTAAGTAATTTGGATTTATGTAGAATCAAGCATTCTTTTAAAATAATCATTTTACATCAAATTTTCAATTGAACCAGTGAGATATTTTGTTGTTGTCAAAATCCTAATTAAAATGTTGTTGTTATCAAATCCACGAAATTTTCAGATACACAAAATTTTAGATGATGAGCCTCATTTTTGTGTCATATTTGGCGTTATAAAAATGTCATTAATGTGAAAGAACATTTTACAGAGCTTTATAAGCTTTCAAGGTTAGAAGCAGCTTCCACAAAGTAACTATTAAATAATCATAATTAACACTTTAAGTAATTCGGTTTTATGTTCTAGTCCTTATATTTTACAACAAATTTTCTATGGAATCAGTGTAAGATTTCGTTGTTGTCATAATACGAAATAAAATGTTGTTGTTGTCAAATGTAATAAATCTTTTTTTTTTTTTTTTTTTTTTTTATTAGGCTTGGCTCCTACATAAAAAAGAAGCCATATTGCCGAAACTCCAACTTAACAATTTTCTGTGTACATTTTTATAAATTCAAAATTCAATTTAACTAATATTTTTCTTACTCCTAAAAAGAATCGGATAAACCCTTCACATATTCTGTCGGTTAGTAGTTATTTCGTATTAAATTGCTATCCCACTCATCCTAGTAAATTCATACATTTCCTTATAAGCCAAAAAACCACCCTTATTCATTAAATCACTCATATTTCTTGCATTCCGAAGGATGTTGAACTTAGATCTACATTGGCTATATCTCGGGCAAGCCAATATGAGATGTTCAACATCCTCCACACTTTCACACAACTTACAATCTTTGTCCTCACTCAAATGACGTTTCCACAAGCATCCCTTCCAGTTTCCATGGTTCAGCCTGATTCTCTCAACCGTTCGCAACATTCGCGTATCTCCTTTAAGCTTCTTAAAAAACGGAATTCTCAAAGGAGTACCATGGAGCGCTCTGTACTTCATTCCTTTCGTTAGACTTTTCTCATTAAACTCACTCTCCCATTTTCTCCACAGATTCATCTGAAGCATTCGAAGAACGTCTTTTGCATCCTTCCTTTCGTACTCCTGAACCATGTCATTCAATGTACCCTTTTTTGCTAACATTTCGGCTCTTTCATTCCCTTCGATCTGTCTATGTGATGGGATCCATTGTATGGGCACATCACGTTGACAGTCTCGAACACATTCAAAAATTAAATCAACATACACATTGCCTTCCCTTCCACCTCCACATTTTAGCAAACATAAACCACTCTGGGAATCGGAAAATATTACTATTTTCCTTTCCCCTTCATTCACAGCCAGTTTAATTCCTTCAAGCATCCCGATCAGTTCAGCGTTCATTATACAGATGCCTTTGTCCACTTTAAAATACTTTTCAACATTCTAACCAGGCATAAAGACACCAACACCCACTCCATTCTCATTCACACTAGCATCTGTATAAACGATATCCTCTTGCATATACCGCTGACTGATTTTCCTAAACATAAGTTTGGCGATAATTTCATTCATTCCCTTATTATATTCCTCCATATTCAAACATACAGTAAGATTATTAGGAACGGGTTGCGAACCAGCATTGCCTATACTCAGAAAAATGTTCAAATTTTCAAGTGCAATGCTAGTTCTATATGTCGGTTTGTACACCGCCCTACTTTGTAATCTTACTATCATCTCATTCCAAAATTCATTTTTCTTAGTTATCATTCTCACCGACTCTCTCACTGTGATCCACTCTCTCTTGTAATCAAGAGGTGAATCACCCATTTCAGACCACAGAGTGTGTATTGGGGTTGAGTTAATCGTCCCCAATACCACTCTTGCACATGCATTTTCTACTTTCATTAATTGGCTAAAAGCCCCTTTCGAACCATTCCCATACACACTAATACCATATCCGCTTGATTCAAATTCAATGGTAGTTTAAACGTTGAATGTGCTGTGCGTCCTCCATCGAGTAAAGTGGATGCTATTCCAGATGATGCAACAGCGAGGCCGATTGTATTCTGTTGTCTTACTTCAGCAAGTATCAAATTAAGAAGAAATGTTTTTCCAGTGCCTCCGGCTGCATCAAGAAAAATAATTCCTCCGTTACCGTTTGCTATGTATTGCATCACTTTAGTGTATGCCTGTCTGTGATCATCCACTAAGAGACTTTTTTGAGTCTCAGCGAAAACTCGTAACTGACCAACGTCGTAATTTTGTTCTCGTAATAGATCTCTATCACGAACAATGTTTTCATGGCGTGTCGGTGCTGGTAACCCAAGTTGTGAAATGACTTTGTTATTAATGTATAAGCATGCATCCTCGAGTAATATAAGTGCTTCATTAAATATGTCTGCTGAAAACTGTATTTCCATATCGGGATTTGTTCTACGTGCTTGCCAAAGTATATCTTCACTAAGGCTTTCTTTGTGCTTTTCCCAAAAACCTTTAGGATCGGAAGGTGTGCATGTTGTTAATATGATTGCAAAGAGCTTGCGTATTTGTGCTGGACGACACATAATACATGCTTCGGTTAGTGTTCTATCCCAGTGTTCATCATTTTCAAGTGAGCCCAGTTTAAGACATGCTTCTCTGTAGGTTTGACATACTTCGCCATTTACAGTTCTCAGTGCTTGAAAAGACGTTGGTTCTCATACTTCATGAAGCAGCATTCTCAGAAAATAACACTCCGTATTCTTAGGATGAACATTATAAACTCGACCCAAGGCATCAGAACCACGTATTCCAGGGTACTCCCGAATAATTGTGCCTTGCTTTCTTCTGAAAAACTGCTTCTTCGACGTATTCCATGTATAATATTTTGGAACTTCATGATACAGCAACGTTTTTACGAATGAATCTGTTCCGCACAATTGAAAAAAGGCTGTTAATGTCGTATTCGTTGGTTGCGCAGCTCTATGTAACAGATTTTCTTCCGTAAAGTAAACTCGTTGTCCATTTTCTAAGTGTTCACTAAGATGTACAACTGTTGGATAACGCTCGTGAATATTGGTGAATCGAATGGTGAATTTGTATTCGAAAGTCCAAAAATTGCCATATCACTGCCTTTGTTAACGTATTTACATATATATTTAATTGACTTAACCGAGTTGCAGTACTCAACGTTAATATGGGCTTTAAATATTTTCGCCAGTAACAGAGTGTAAGGAACAATCCAGCTATTATCTACCTCATTATGCACATTGTTTACTTTGATAGTGGCTGTATGTCCTCCGTCATCGGGTTTTCGTCTCCGGTATTGTGGATATCCGTCGTCACCAGTTTGTATTTCCTGATACATCTTTCGGGGATATTTTTTCGAACACTTTCCGTCTTTCATGCAAGGTGAATTGGGATTCACGGGTCCACATGGCCCATGTATCATGTTTTTGCTAACGATTTAAAAAAGTATCGGATATTCTTGGGGATTGGGTAATTCAGCTGATATAACACTATCAATTTGAGTCAGAGTAATCTTGTCCTTTAACCAAATCAAAATGTTAGCATGTGGTAGGCCTCTTTTCTGCCATTCTAAAGAATACATCCAGCAGCGAGTTTCTGCATAAATATGATTTTTAGTTATGAGTTTCGTGAGATTTATGAGTTTCTGTTTGAAAACTCTAGCTGTCAGATCATGCCGATGGGTCGATGATTGCCCAATTAGAAGTAAATCTATAATCTCAGTCCATGTTGGATTACACGTAAACGTTATAAATAGATCAGGACGTCCAAATCTTTGGACATACGTCATGGCATCCTGAGCGTATTCGTGCATGTGCCTTGGACTTTCCGTATACGTAGCTGGTAATATGACCAATTTCCCAATGTCAGCAACGTTTCCATCATTTGCAATTGCATCGCGCAAGTGAATATATTCCTCGGAACGAAGTTTTTTCTGATTTAAGCGAATGAAAAGAAGTCGTTCACTTTCGATTTTAGCATACATATCAACAATGAATTGGTGAAAAAGTTGACGGCACTTCAGGATGTGGTTTGATTGTTGTGCTCTAATCATAATACGATACGCATAAAAATTCATGCAGGAAACCCTTTTCGTCATCGCAACACTTGTTGTTGGGTTAGTTTGCATCACGTTGAAATGATACCCATCTTCTCCTTGCCAAAACAGTATTGGATACTGAAGAGCATCATACGATCTGTGTGTTTCAGTAACACGCTGTAGGCTTTCATTTTGTGTATGGATAATAATATCACGTCGGTTGAAATCCGTTCCGACCATAACAATAGCAACTTCGTTGATTGTTGGAGCATTGAATCGTCTTGCATGTTGACCAGACGGTGTTTTGTCTGCTCGAATAACTACTCTGTGGTCATCTGATGGCATTTGCTCCAATGCAGTTTTGAATAAATTTACCAGATGATTGCGTTCTTGGAATAAAATCTGTAAACTTGATATTATTTCACGTTTTGTTCTGGGACTAATAGCACAACGTTGATAAGTCTCCGCCTCCTCGCTGCCCATGAAGTAAATTTGTAAAAACTTGGAGTCGTTGTTAGAGAGAGGAAGAAGTGATCCAATTTTATGATAAATTTTTCTTTGTACTTTAAACGTGGTCATAAAACCTCCATCCTTAACAATTTGGGTTGCTCCAAAAGATGTCATTTAGAAAAAGCATGAGTTGTATTTTCGAATATTTAGTAGAAAATGTCTGAATAACTCAGTAGTTCCGGAGACGTAAGCTAGAAGAGGTTCAGGTGGATCATCCAGAGGAGGCAAATTCACTTTTCCATTTGAACAACACATTCCAGGCGATTCATTGTGAAACTTTAAAGCATGACAATACAAACAAATATTTTCCATTTGCCCAATTGAAACATTGTAATCATAGTCTTTCTCGTAATTGAATGCTGCTAACTTTAAATCACCTCTAAAAGTTTCTATTAATCGTCCATATCGTGACCGATCGACTTCCAGCCGGGCCTCACGATGTTCAATGGTTTCAGTAGCTCTAGAAGAAGACATCCTGCTTCGAACATTTTCAAGTCGTGTTTCGCGCTGTTCAGTTGTTTCATTACCTCTAGAAGAAAACGTACTGCTTCGATCATTTTCAAGTCGTGTTTCGCGCTGTTCGCTTGATTCAGCCACCCTTGCGGCTCTAATCTTCTTCGACTTTGCAGTTACCTGCCCAATTGATCTTTTTTTCGGTGGCATTTTTAAGCAAAAATGAAACGTGTAGCTAATTAATCAGGAATGACGGGCATTCAAAACAGAAATTAGTATTAATTTATCAAAACGATTTTAATGTTCCCTTCGATACGTTTCACCGCGAACTGTGTTTGAAACTGTCTTTACGGAATTTTTTTTAAGCAAAATCAAATGTTATCTCCAATCAAAAAGTAATCATAGATTAACACGTTTATAAACTGAAAACTTAAATCTAATAAGAATGTATATTCACTTGAAATAATATTTAATACCTGGAAAATAATCACCAACAATTATTTTATTGCTATTTTGCTAACTAATCGAGAACAACGGCATCCGAAACACAAATTAATATTAATTTATTCAAAACGATTAAAACTACGTCCACTTCGATACGTTTTACCGCGAACTGTGATTGAAAATGACATTTCGAAAAACAAAAGAAGTTTTTTCAAACTAAGGCAATTTTACACGTACAATAATTTGAATTCAAGGATGTTTCTTGTAGAAGATGCTATTTTCAAATATAAAACGCTAGTACTTTTCAAAGTAAATCAGTTTATACGTACAATATTTTTTAGTACCTTTCCTAAAACTGATTTTATGAAACAATCATTGATTATTTAAGTAATAAACTATTGGCGTTTAGTATGACACAACTATTTTCATTAAAAGCCGTCGGTTGCAATAGTGGAATTAAATAGAATGTTAATTATTTCTGAAATCTTTTTGGTGTCTAAATTTAAATGTGCAGCAATCATTCAACATTAGAAACCTAAATGTTTTCTCATTCTCATAAGGGGAAAGAAGTTAAGGATTAAAATATTTCTGTGTTTTACTGCAGTTCCAATTCAACATACAATAATAACCAAATAGCAAAATAGTACAATAAACTTCTAAAAATATTCGGAATTTCTAGTGGAACGCCAAGTCACCGTAAGTTTGTCTAAAATTGTTTCTCTTACATAAAGTCGTAAAAATGAATTCTTATCCATGGGATGGACCCCTCATATTCAAATACATATTTCATTAGTTTCATATAACCTATTTCCTAAACTCATTACCGAAAGAAATTTAAAAAAAATTTAAATTGTAGAAACAATTTGTACTGCAGCCCTTATACCCTGTTGATCCTGGGGTAGTCCCTCGCATTCGAAAATAACATTAATTTCATATAAACCACTTCCTAAATACCAAAAAAAAAAAACTAAAAAAATTTAAATTCTAGGAAAAAATTGTACCGCAGCCCCCTAGACTCCGGGGTCCAGCCCCTTTAAAAATAACGCTTAAGATTGGCAACTTAATATGGTAAAAATTTCATGGCAATCGGTTGAGCAGCTGAGACGCCATTTCGGGACAATCAGATAATTGTATCTATATTTGTAAAAATAAATTCTTGATCCAAGGGGCCCTATTCTCGAATTCCACATACATTTTCCACATGTGGACATCTGTCAAAATTCATAAAAATTGAATTTTTTCGGTACTAAGGGAATATTTCCGAATGGATATAAGCAATTACGTTTTTGTGTGAAATTTGACAGATGTCCACATGTGGAAAATGGATGTGGAATTCGAGAATAGGCCCCCTGGTCACGAACCACCGGTCCTCACTAATTTTTATTTTTATTTTTGTCATTCGTTCTGTACGCCACAAAGGTTGACAATAGAATGTAATAAATCTTCTAACACTAAAGATTTTAGTACTACATTTTCGTGCCATATTTGATGTTAGAAAAAAACCATTACTGTAACAGAACGTTGTACAGAACTTTTTAAGCTTTAAAGTTTAGAATAATTAAAACAAAGCAATGACTAAATTATCTTAAATAACACCAATCAAAATTAAGTGTTTTGGTAGTGTTAGATTTAGATCTCTCTTTGGTTTCAGAGGTTTCTGATGATTTGGTTTTTTTCTTTCTTTGTTTTCCTTTAGTTTTCCTATTTGTTTCTGGAGTGTGCAGTCGGTATGAAACTCGTTTGTTGGATCTCTATGTTATATCAATTTTTTCTTTAAAATTTTTGGGGTGCTTTGATACTCATGATCTAGCGAGGTAGAGTTGGTCTCGTATTTTGAATTAGAGTTGTTTACTGTCTTGCAGCCTCGTAGTGATAAAATCTTTTATTTTTTATTTTTGAACTGAAGTTGTTGAGCGTCGGGGCTCGTTTTGTTTATACCGATATCTTGATTTGTCGTTGTATTCTCATGAGTGACTTGTGCATGGTCCGTTGTATGTTGCGTTATAATTGTTTATTTTTAATTAAAAGGATCCGCTCGGGGGTTGTTGTTGTTCATATTCTCTGTGGTTTCTGTTGTATTCTTTGTAAATGCGTCCTTTTGTAACATTACAATAGAAGCAAAACTTTTTCGATTTTATGTTTTTCGAGAAAATTATGAAAATATATAAATGTAAATATAAAAGCTCATCAGTTTTTCAGCAGGCTTATAGTTCGAGCTGGATTTTTTTTTCTTCAAATTTTAGATTTCAAAACAAAAGCGCTTTTTTTAAGTTAAAAGCTTTCTGTGTTTAGCTAAACTAAATTATGAGCAAGCAGACTTGCAATAAGTTCTTAATATAAATTGTTGTTTGTGTAAAATTAACCCAAAATACGATTTTGTGTTAATGTTACAACTTTAATAAAAAGCTCTCTTCAAATGATGCTAAATGTTTTTTTTTATTTTTTATTTACAGGTAACCGAAACAATCAGCAGATCACTTCCATTTACATTGGACACAAGTAGTGCAGTTCTATCCACAAGCACGACGACACCATTACCATCCAGAACGTTCATCGAGCAAATTGAAAGCACCAGCACGATAAATAAAATTCCAGATGAAATTACACACAACGACATAGATAACAGTAATAATAATATTAATAATGTTATAAATGAAGCAATTCAATTGCATTTAAATCACAATAAGCAAAAACTAAGCGTTTGGCAAAAACTACTATTAAATCGTAATGAAATAGTAATTGGCGTGTGCGCCTCAATTGTGGTATTCACTGTGATTACAATAATTATTTATTTAACAAAACAAAACTATTTTTATTACTATAGTAAATTAAATATTTATAAAACAAAAAATTTGTCGAGTGCAGGCGATAAAGAGAAATTAATTGAAAATAATAGTTGTAGTAATAATAATAATAATAATAGTAGTAGAAATAGTAGTAATAATAATAATAATTTAAAACATATAAATAGCAATAGTTGTAAAAGAAATAGTCATAATAATAGTAATAATTGCTGTAAGCAAAGTAATAAACCAGTGTATTGTGATTTACAAACACAAACTATTCATGTTTAGCAAAACTATTTTTAAATTATATAATAACATAATATTCTAATCAATAATTTTAATTAATTATATAAATTTGTAATCTATAAATAACACTTTTTTTTTTTTTTTGTCAAATAACTATTATAAATAATAATAAAATATAAGTTTTGTAAATACAACGGCAATAAAATTATTGTTTTCGATCAAATGTCTTCTTTCGATTAGATGGCTTTTCGATGAATTGACTTTCGCGAAAAAAAAAAAATTACCTTAATAATAAATTGTATTTTGTTAGATAAATTAACAATAAAATAAAAAATTTAAAAAATAACAAAGAATTGATTAATTAAAGTAAGATTTTTGTTTGTGGTATGTTTAATTAAATTTAAGAAAATTGCAAATATTTATGTTTTAAGTAGCTTTTAATTTAAAAACTATTAAATAAAACAAAACACAAAAAAAAAATTAATTAAAATTAACTATTAATTATATTATATAGATTGATGAATTATAAATAAAAATGTGGTAATTTAAATGATTTTCAAAATTTAATTGGTTTTATTTATTTTTCGGCTACCGAATTGAGAATTAGTTTGTGGAATAATTGCTACGTAAAGGAAAAACTGTTTTGCCTTCTTAGTTTAGTAAAGGAATTGTAAGTTATTTTTCAGCCCAAGCTTGGTAAGTAAAAATATTGTTTTCAACGATCCATGTTTTCATATTTTGATTGCGAAAAAGATAGAAATTTAGTCTTGTAAATGTTATAAAATGTGACGGCCGAAGTAGTAGCATGAAATGCTTTAGAATGCAAGGTACCGAGTTCGATGCTCTGTAATGTATTTAATATGTGAAAATGTAATTTTTGATTATTTATTAAATACAAATTATTTCAATATGATAACGGGCATAAAACCGGATAAAATCTCACAAATATCAAGAAAAAAAATAATTTTTGGAAATTTTAATGGAATAATGTTAAGTAATTATTAAAAAAAAAAACGCGGTTGTTTTTAAAATCAAACATCAGACATTTTGAAAACCTTGGAAAGGCTGCTGGATGTATACATTAGAGATAAAATAGGTGCCAGGAAGTGGGCACCGTCTCAGCACGCGTACACAAAGGGTAGATTTGTGGACACTGCTCTTCACGCCTTGACGCCAAAATTCTAAAATGCTCCGATTATGTCGGTTTATACCTCTATCAAATAGGCTTCAGGCCCAGTATTTATTGGGCCAACTTGCATTAAGATTGCTTGATTATTTCTAAACATTTCATAAAATTTCGATTTTATTGAAAATCAACTGGGCTATAGCCCAAAAATTTTTGACGCCAAAAATCTAAAATGCTCCGATTATGTCGGTTTATACCTCTATCAAATAGGCTTCAGGACCAGTATTTATTGTGCCAACTTGCATTTAGATTGCTCGATTATTTCTAAATATTTCATGCAAAATTCGATTTTATTGAAAATCAACTGGGCTATAGCCCACAAAATTTGACGCCAAAAATCTAAAATGCTCCGATTATGTCGGTTTATACCTCTATCAAATAGGCTTCAGGATTAGTATTTATTGTGCCAACTTGCATTTAGATTGCTCGATTATTTCTAAACATTTCATGCAAAATTCGATTTTATTGAAAATCAACTGGGCTATAGCCCACAAATTTTTGACGCCAAAAATCTAAAATGCTCCGATTATGTCGGTTTATACCTCTATCAATAGGCTTCAGGACCAGTATTTATTGTGCCAACTTGCATTTAGATTGCTCGATTATTTCTATACATTTCATGCAAAATTCGATTTTATTGAAAATCAACTGGGCTATAGCCCACAAATTTTTGACGCCAAAAATCTAAAATGCTCCGATTATGTCGGTTTATACCTCTATCGATAGGCTTCAGGACCAGTATTTATTGTGCCAACTTGCATTTAGATTGCTCGATTATTTCTAAACATTTAATGCAAAATTCGATTTTATTGAAAATCAACTGGGCTATAGCCCACAAATTTTTGACGCCAAAATTCTAAAATGCTCCGATTATGTCGGTTTATACCTCTATCAATAGGCTTCAGGACCAGTATTTATTGTGCCAACTTGCATTTAGATTGCTCGATTATTTCTAAACATTTCATGCAAAATTCGATTTTATTGAAAATCAACTGGGCTATAGCCCACAAATTTTTGACGCCAAAAATCTAAAATGCTCCGATTGTGTCGGTTTATACCTCTATCAAATAGGCTTCAGGATTAGTATTTATTGTGCCAACTTGCATTTGGATTGCTCGATTATTTCTAAACATTTAATGCAAAATTCGATTTTATTGAAAATCAACTGGGCTATAGCCCACAAATTTTTGACGCCAAAAATCTAAAATGCTCCGATTATGTCGGTTTATACCTCTATCAATAGGCTTCAGGACCAGTATTTATTGTGCCAACTTGCATTTGGATTGCTCGATTATTTCTAAACATTTAATGCAAAATTCGATTTTATTGAAAATCAACTGGGCTATAGCCCACAAATTTTTGACGCCAAAAATCTAAAATGCTCCGATTGTGTCGGTTTATACCTCTATCAAATAGGCTTCAGGATTAGTATTTATTGTGCCAACTTGCATTTGGATTGCTCGATTATTTCTAAACATTTCATGCAAAATTCGATTTTATTGAAAATCAACTGGGCTATAGCCCACAAATTTTTGACGCCAAAAATCTAAAATGCTCCGATTGTGTCGGTTTATACCTCTATCAATAGGCTTCAGGACCAGTATTTATTGTGCCAACTTGCATTTAGATTGCTCGATTATATCTAAACATTTCATGCAAAATTCGATTTTATTGAAAATCAACTGGGCTATAGCCCACAAATTTTTGACGCCAAAAATCTAAAATGCTCCGATTATGTCGGTTTATAACTCTATCAAATAGGCTTCAGGACCAGTATTTATTGTGCCAACTTGCATTTAAATTGCTCGATTATTTCTAAACATTTCATGCAAAATTCGATGTTATTGAAAATCAACTGGGCTATAGCCCACAAATTTTTGACGCAAAAAATCTAAAATGCTCCGATTATGTCGGTTTATACCTCTATTAATAGGCTTCAGGACCAGTATTTATTGTGCCAACTTGCATTTAGATTGCTCGATTATATCTAAACATTTCATGCAAAATTCGATTTTATTGAAAATCAACTGGGCTATAGCCCACAAATTTTTGACGCCAAAAATCTAAAATGCTCCGATTATGTCGGCTTATACCTCTATCAATAGGCTTCAGGACCAGTATTTATTGTGCCAACTTGCATTTAGATTGCTCGATTATATCTAAACATTTCATGCAAAATTCGATTTTATTGAAAATCAACTGGGCTATAGCCCACAAATTTTTGACGCCAAAAATCTAAAATGCTCCGATTATGTCGGTTTATACCTCTATCAATAGGCTTCAGGACCAGTATTTATTGTGCCAACTTGCATTTAGATTGCTCGATTATTTCTAAACATTTCATGCAATATTCGATTTTATTGAAAATCAACTGGGCTATAGCCCACAAATTTTTGACGCCAAAAATCTAAAATGCTCCGATTATGTCGGTTTATACCTCTATCAAATAGGCTTCAGGACCAGTATTTATTGTGCCAACTTGCATTTAGATTGCTCGATTATTTCTAAACATTTCATGCAAAATTCGATTCTATTAAAAATCAACTGGGCTATAGCCCACAAATTTTTGACGCCAAAAATCTAAAATGCTCCGATTATGTCGGTTTATACCTCTATCAATAGGCTTTAGGACCAGTATTTATTGTGCCAACTTGCATTTAGATTGCTCGATTATTTCTAAACATTTCATGCAATATTCGATTTTATTGGAAATCAACTGGGCTATAGCCCACAAATTTTTGACGCCAAAAATCTAAAATGCTCCGATTATGTCGGTTTATACCTCTATCAATAGGCTTCAGGACCAGTATTTATTGTGCCAACTTGCATTTAGATTGCTCGATTATTTCTAAACATTTCATGCAAAATTCGATTTTATTGAAAATCAACTGGGCTATAGCCCACAAATTTTTGACGCCAAAAATCTAAAATGCTCCGATTGTGTCGGTTTATACCTCTATCAATAGGCTTCAGGACCAGTATTTATTGTGCCAACTTGCATTTAGATTGCTCGATTATTTCTAAACATTTCATGCAAAATTCGATTTTATTGAAAATCAACTGGGCTATAGCCCACAAATTTTTGACGCCAAAAATCTAAAATGCTCCGATTATGTCGGTTTATACCTATATCAATAGGCTTCAGGACCAGTATTTATTGTGCCAACTTGCATTTAGATTGCTCGATTATTTCTAAACATTTCATGCAAAATTCGATTTTATTGAAAATCAACTGGGCTATAGCCCACAAATTTTTGACGCCAAAAATCTAAAATGCTCCGATTATGTCGGTTTATACCTCTATCAAATAGGCTTCAGGATTAGTATTTATTGTGCCAACTTGCATTTAGATTGCTCGATTATTTCTAAACATTTAATGCAAAATTCGATTTTATTGAAAATCAACTGGGCTATAGCCCACAAATTTTTGACGCCAAAAATCTAAAATGCTCCGATTATGTCGGTTTATACCTCTATCAATAGGCTTCAGGACCAGTATTTATTGTGCCAACTTGCATTTAGATTGCTCGATTATTTCTAAACATTTAATGCAAAATTCGATTTTATTGAAAATCAACTGGGCTATAGCCCACAAATTTTTGACGCCAAAAATCTAAAATGCTCCGATTGTGTCGGTTTATACCTCTATCAAATAGGCTTCAGGATTAGTATTTATTGTGCCAACTTGCATTTGGATTGCTCGATTATTTCTAAACATTTCATGCAAAATTCGATTTTATTGAAAATCAACTGGGCTATAGCCCACAAATTTTTGACGCCAAAAATCTAAAATGCTCCGATTGTGTCGGTTTATACCTCTATCAATAGGCTTCAGGACCAGTATTTATTGTGCCAACTTGCATTTAGATTGCTCGATTATATCTAAACATTTCATGCAAAATTCGATTTTATTGAAAATCAACTGGGCTATAGCCCACAAATTTTTGACGCCAAAAATCTAAAATGCTCCGATTATGTCGGTTTATAACTCTATCAAATAGGCTTCAGGACCAGTATTTATTGTGCCAACTTGCATTTAAATTGCTCGATTATTTCTAAACATTTCATGCAAAATTCGATGTTATTGAAAATCAACTGGGCTATAGCCCACAAATTTTTGACGCAAAAAATCTAAAATGCTCCGATTATGTCGGTTTATACCTCTATCAATAGGCTTCAGGACCAGTATTTATTGTGCCAACTTGCATTTAGATTGCTCGATTATATCTAAACATTTCATGCAAAATTCGATTTTATTGAAAATCAACTGGGCTATAGCCCACAAATTTTTGACGCCAAAAATCTAAAATGCTCCGATTATGTCGGCTTATACCTCTATCAATAGGCTTCAGGACCAGTATTTATTGTGCCAACTTGCATTTAGATTGCTCGATTATATCTAAACATTTCATGCAAAATTCGATTTTATTGAAAATCAACTGGGCTATAGCCCACAAATTTTTGACGCCAAAAATCTAAAATGCTCCGATTATGTCGGTTTATACCTCTATCAATAGGCTTCAGGACCAGTATTTATTGTGCCAACTTGCATTTAGATTGCTCGATTATTTCTAAACATTTCATGCAATATTCGATTTTATTGAAAATCAACTGGGCTATAGCCCACAAATTTTTGACGCCAAAAATCTAAAATGCTCCGATTATGTCGGTTTATACCTCTATCAAATAGGCTTCAGGACCAGTATTTATTGTGCCAACTTGCATTTAGATTGCTCGATTATTTCTAAACATTTCATGCAAAATTCGATTCTATTAAAAATCAACTGGGCTATAGCCCACAAATTTTTGACGCCAAAAATCTAAAATGCTCCGATTATGTCGGTTTATACCTCTATCAATAGGCTTTAGGACCAGTATTTATTGTGCCAACTTGCATTTAGATTGCTCGATTATTTCTAAACATTTCATGCAATATTCGATTTTATTGGAAATCAACTGGGCTATAGCCCACAAATTTTTGACGCCAAAAATCTAAAATGCTCCGATTATGTCGGTTTATACCTCTATCAATAGGCTTCAGGACCAGTATTTATTGTGCCAACTTGCATTTAGATTGCTCGATTATTTCTAAACATTTCATGCAAAATTCGATTTTATTGAAAATCAACTGGGCTATAGCCCACAAATTTTTGACGCCAAAAATCTAAAATGCTCCGATTGTGTCGGTTTATACCTCTATCAATAGGCTTCAGGACCAGTATTTATTGTGCCAACTTGCATTTAGATTGCTCGATTATTTCTAAACATTTCATGCAAAATTCGATTTTATTGAAAATCAACTGGGCTATAGCCCACAAATTTTTGACGCCAAAAATCTAAAATGCTCCGATTATGTCGGTTTATACCTATATCAATAGGCTTCAGGACCAGTATTTATTGTGCCAACTTGCATTTAGATTGCTCGATTATTTCTAAACATTTCATGCAAAATTCGATTTTATTGAAAATCAACTGGGCTATAGCCCACAAATTTTTGACGCCAAAAATCTAAAATGCTCCGATTATGTCGGTTTATACCTCTATCAAATAGGCTTCAGGATTAGTATTTATTGTGCCAACTTGCATTTAGATTGCTCGATTATTTCTAAACATTTAATGCAAAATTCGATTTTATTGAAAATCAACTGGGCTATAGCCCACAAATTTTTGACGCCAAAAATCTAAAATGCTCCGATTATGTCGGTTTATACCTCTATCAATAGGCTTCAGGACCAGTATTTATTGTGCCAACTTGCATTTAGATTGCTCGATTATTTCTAAACATTTAATGCAAAATTCGATTTTATTGAAAATCAACTGGGCTATAGCTGACAAAAGTACAACGCACGCCCTCTTATTAGCAAGCCTAAATGTTTTAGCACTTTAGCTGAAACACTCTGTACTAAACGTAGTACGCATGCCCCAACAGTGATGTCACCATATCCGTAATAAAAACACGTTTTTTTTTCTCCGCACGATTGCATAAAACCAACAAAATTTATGTTAAGTATTATATGAAGTGATAGCTGAGGTGGTAGGGTGATGGATTGAAGTAACGAGGGTCCGGAGTTCGATTCCAAGCAGCGCAAAAGCAAATGTTTATTTTTAGAAAAAAAATATATGAATTTGGGGTAATCCGAGAAGATCGAGAACTTTTTCGGGATCGACAAAAAACCGAAAAAATGGTCAAATTCGAATAAATTCTTGAAAATACATTTTTGCTTAAAAATAAAATCGGAAGTGTCTATTTAAACTCCAGACGTTTTGCACAACACTGCATCATCTTGGCATTTAAAATATAAAAAGAGAAGGTAACAAATTAAAACGATTGAGGTCTCAGGTTCGATCCTCGCAGCTGAAGGAATTTTTTTTTTTGTAATTAAAAGCTCCAAATTTTCTATTTGGGTGGTTGCTATTGAGTTATGATTGCCTTTTTAATTAAAAAAAGTTAATTTTTATTTACCAGGTGAGCAGAAATTTAAAAAAAACTTTTTCTATTTTTCATCAAAAATCGCAAAAAAAATTTTGTCACTTTAACAGGCGAACAAAAATTAAAAGAAGGTAGAATTGTCAGCAATATGACTTTATTTTGTATGTTCAAGTGTCACATAACTTGAAGTGGCACGCTTTGATACAAAATAATGTCACGTTGATGACACTTATGTTGTTTTTTAAATTCTGTTCGCCTGGTAGAGTAACAAAAATTTTTCTGCGATTTTTTGCAAAGTCCAAATTTATCAGTATTTAAACGAAAAACTAAGTAGTAATTGTATAGAGATGAGTGGTTGGGTGGTAAGATGAGGGAGTGATGTGCGAAAGGTTTGGGGTTCGATTCTACAAACTTCCCGACTTTATTTTTTTTTTTTAAGCAAAAATTTGATTTTTTTTTATTTCCACGAATTTTACCAAATTTTTTTTTTGAAGCGAGATCTCGGGCCCGCGATAATCTTCGCGGATCATCCCAATTCACAATTTTTATATAAAAACAAATTTTATAGTTGGCTTTGCCTGGATTCGAACTCCAGACCTTTTTCACTCCACTCCATCTCCTTACTACCTCGGCTATCTCAACATATATAAGTTAATATAAATTTCTTTGTTTTATGCAATCAAAACCAATGTGTCTATAATATGTCGATAAAGTGACATCTATGTTAAGGCACATGTACTAAATTTAGTACACAGTGTTTCTTCTATGTGCTGAAATATTTGGTGTTGCTTAAAAGAGGGCGTGTGTTTTACTTTTGTACAAAATGTCTGAGGCTCGATTTTTTAAATAATTAATTAATTACGTAACATTATTATACGTAATATTATTATTGCTAACATTAACATTTCCAAAAATTATTTCTTTTCTCGAATTTAATTTATCGTAAGAGAGCAGATTAAAACGATTAAGGTCTCGAGTTCGATCCTCGCAGCTGAAGGAATTTTTGTTTGTAATAAAAAGTTCCAAATTTCCTATTTAGGTGGTTCCTATTGAGTTATGATTGCCTTTTTAATTAAAAAAGTAAATTTTTATTTACCACGTGAGCAGAAATTTAAAAAAAACTTTTTTGGTTTTTTATCAAAAATCGCATAAAAATTTTTGTCACATTAACAGGCGAACAAAAATTAAAAGAAGGTAGAATTGTCGGCAATATGACTTTATTTTGTATGTTCAAGTGTCACATAACTTGAAGTGGCACGCTTTGATACAAAATAATGTCACGTTGATGACACTTATGTTGTTTTTTAAATTCTGTTCGCCTGGTAGAGTAACAAAAATTTTTCTGCGATTTTTTGCAAAGTCCAAATTTATCAGTATTTAAACGAAAAACTGAGTAGTAATTGTATAGAGATGAGTGGTTGGGTGGTAAGATGAGGGAGTGATGTGCGAAAGGTTTGGGGTTCGATTCTACAAACTTCCCGACTTTATTTTTTTTTTTTTAACAAAAATTTGATTTTTTTTTTATTTCCACGAATTTTACCAAATTTTTTTTTGAAGCGAGATCTCGGGCCCGCGATAATCTTCGCGGATCATCCCAATTCACAATTTTTATATAAAAACAAATTTTATAGTTGGCTTTGCCTGGATTCGAACTCCAGACCTTCTTCACTCCACTCCATCACCTTACTACCTCGGCTATCTCAACATATATAAGTTAATATAAATTTCTTTGTTTTATGCAATCAAAACCAATGTGTCTATAATATGTCGATAAAGTGACATCTATGTTAAGGCACATGTACTAAATTTAGTACACAGTGTTTCTTCTATGTGCTGAAATATTTGGTGTTGCTTAAAAGAGGGCGTGTGTTTTACTTTTGTACAAAATGTCTGAGGCTCGATTTTTTAAATAATTAATTAATTACGTAACATTATTATACGTAATATTATTATTGCTAACATTAACATTTCCAAAAATTATTTCTTTTCTCGAATTTAATTTATCGTAAGAGAGCAGATTAAAACGATTAAGGTCTCGAGTTCGATCCTCGCAGCTGAAGGAATTTTTGTTTGTAATAAAAAGTTCCAAATTTCCTATTTGGGTGGTTCCTATTGAGTTATGATTGCCTTTTTAATTAAAAAAGTGAATTTTTATTTACCACGTGAGCAGAAATTTAAAAAAAACTTTTTTGGTTTTTTATCAAAAATCGCATAAAAATTTTTGTCACTTTAACAGGCGAACAAAAATTAAAAGAAGGTAGAATTGTCAGCAATATGACTTTATTTTGTATGTTCAAGTGTCACATAACTTGAAGTGGCACGCTTTGATACAAAATAATGTCACGTTGATGACAATTATGTTGTTTTTTAAATTCTGTTCGCCTGGTAGAGTAACAAAAATTTTTCTGCGATTTTTTGCAAAGTCCAAATTTATCAGTATTTAAACGAAAAACTAAGTAGTAATTGTATAGAGATGAGTGGTTGGGTGGTAAGATGAGGGAGTGATGTGCGAAAGGTTTGGGGTTCGATTCTACAAACTTCCCGACTTTATTTTTTTTTTAAGCAAAAATTTGATTTTTTTTTATTTCCACGAATTTTACCAAATTTTTTTTTGAAGCGAGATCTCGGGCCCGCGATAATCTTCGCGGATCATCCCAATTCACAATTTTTATATAAAAACAAATTTTATAGTTGGCTTTGCCTGGATTCGAACTCCAGACCTTCTTCACTCCACTCCATCACCTTACTACCTCGGCTATCTCAACATATATAAGTTAATATACATTTGTTTGTTTTATGCAATCAAAACCAATGTGTCTATAATATGTCGATAAAGTGACATCTATGTTAAGGCACATGTACTAAATTTAGTACACAGTGTTTCTTCTATGTGCTGAAATATTTGGTGTTGCTTAAAAGAGGGCGTGTGTTTTACTTTTGTACAAAATGTCTGAGGCTCGATTTTTTAAATAATTAATTAATTACGTAACATTATTATACGTAATATTATTATTGCTAACATTAACATTTCCAAAAATTATTTCTTTTCTCGAATTTAATTTATCGTAAGAGAGCAGATTAAAACGATTAAGGTCTCGAGTTCGATCCTCGCAGCTGAAGGAATTTTTGTTTGTAATAAAAAGTTCCAAATTTCCTATTTGGGTGGTTCCTATTGAGTTATGATTGCCTTTTTAATTAAAAAAGTGAATTTTTATTTACCACGTGAGCAGAAATTTAAAAAAAACTTTTTTGGTTTTTTATCAAAAATCGCATAAAAATTTTTGTCACATTAACAGGCGAACAAAAATTAAAAGAAGGTAGAATTGTCAGCAATATGACTTTATTTTGTATGTTCAAGTGTCACATAACTTGAAGTGGCACGCTTTGATACAAAATAATGTCACGTTGATGACAATTATGTTGTTTTTTAAATTCTGTTCGCCTGGTAGAGTAACAAAAATTTTTCTGCGATTTTTTGCAAAGTCCAAATTTATCAGTATTTAAACGAAAAACTAAGTAGTAATTGTATAGAGATGAGTGGTTGGGTGGTAAGATGAGGGAGTGATGTGCGAAAGGTTTGGGGTTCGATTCTACAAACTTCCCGACTTTATTTTTTTTTTTTAACAAAAATTTGATTTTTTTTTTATTTCCACGAATTTTACCAAATTTTTTTTTGAAGCGAGATCTCGGGCCCGCGATAATCTTCGCGGATCATCCCAATTCACAATTTTTATATAAAAACAAATTTTATAGTTGGCTTTGCCTGGATTCGAACTCCAGACCTTGTTCACTCCACTCCATCACCTTACTACCTCGGCTATCTCAACATATATAAATTAATATACATTTGTTTGTTTTATGCAATCAAAACCAATGTGTCTATAATATGTCGATAAAGTGACATCTATGTTAAGGCACATGTACTAAATTTAGTACACAGTGTTTCTTCTATGTGCTGAAATATTTGGTGTTGCTTAAAAGAGTGCGTGTGTTTTACTTTTGTACAAAATGTCTGAGGCTCGATTTTTTAAATAATTAATTAATTACGTAACATTATTATACGTAATATTATTATTGCTAACATTAACATTTCCAAAAATTATTTCTTTTCTCGAATTTAATTTATCGTAAGAGAGCAGATTAAAACGATTAAGGTCTCGAGTTCGATCCTCGCAGCTGAAGGAATTTTTGTTTGTAATAAAAAGTTCCAAATTTCCTATTTGGGTGGTTCCTATTGAGTTATGATTGCCTTTTTAATTAAAAAAGTGAATTTTTATTTACCACGTGAGCAGAAATTTAAAAAAAACTTTTTTGGTTTTTTATCAAAAATCGCATAAAAATTTTTTGTCACTTTAACAGGCGAACAGAAATTATAAGAAGGTAGAATTGTCAGCAATATGACTTTATTTTGTATGTTCAAGTGTCACACAACTTGAAGTGGCACGCTTTGATACAAAATAATGTCACGTTGATGACAATTATGTTGTTTTTTAAATTCTGTTCGCCTGGTAGAGTAACAAAAATTTTTCTGCGATTTTTTGCAAAGTCCGAATTTATCAGTATTTAAACGAAAAACTGAGTAGTAATTGTATAGAGATGAGTGGTTGGGTGGTAAGATGAAGGAGTGGTGTTCAAAAGGTTTGGAGTTCGATTCTTGAAACTTCCGAAGTTATTTTTTTTTGTTAAGCAAAAATTTGATTTTTTTTTATTTCCACGAATTTTACAAAAATTTTTTTTGAAGCGAGATCTCGGGTCCCGCGATAATCTTCGCGGATCATCCCAATTCACAATTTTTTATCTAAAAACAAATTTTTTCGTTGGGCTTTGCCCTTGGATTCGAACTCCAGACCTTCTTCACTTCAGTCCATCACCTTACTACCTCGGCTATCTCAACACATACAAGTTAATACACATTTATTTGTTTTATGCAATCAAAACAAATGTGTCTATAATATGTCGATAAAGTGACATCTCTGTTAGGGCATATGTACTACATTTTCTACACAGTGTTTCTGCTATGTGCTGAAATATTTGGTGTTGCTTAAAAGAGGGCGTGTGTTTTACTTTTGTACAAAATGTCTGAGGCTCGATTTTTTAAATAATTAATTAATTACGTAACATTATTATACGTAATATTATTATTGCTAACATTAACATTTCCAAAAATTATTTCTTTTCTCGAATTTAATTTATCGTAAGAGAGCAGATTAAAACGATTAAGGTCTCGAGTTCGATCCTCGCAGCTGAAGGAATTTTTGTTTGTAATAAAAAGTTCCAAATTTCCTATTTGGGTGGTTCCTATTGAGTTATGATTGCCTTTTTAATTAAAAAAGTGAATTTTTATTTACCACGTGAGCAGAAATTTAAAAAAAACTTTTTTGGTTTTTTATCAAAAATCGCATAAAAATTTTTGTCACATTAACAGGCGAACAAAAATTAAAAGAAGGTAGAATTGTCAGCAATATGACTTAATTTTGTATGTTCAAGTGTCACATAACTTGAAGTGGCACGCTTTGATACAAAATAATGTCACGTTGATGACAATTATGTTGTTTTTTAAATTCTGTTCGCCTGGTAGAGTAACAAAAATTTTTCTGCGATTTTTTGCAAAGTCCAAATTTATCAGTATTTAAACGAAAAACTAAGTAGTAATTGTATAGAGATGAGTGGTTGGGTGGTAAGATGAAGGAGTGATGTGCGAAAGGTTTGGGGTTCGATTCTACAAGCTTCCGACTTTATTTTTTTTCTAAGCAAAAATTTGATTTTTTTTTTATTTCCACGAATTTTACCAAATTTTTTTTTTGTAGCGGATCTATCTCTCGAATCTCGATAATCTTCTCGAATTATCCCCAATTAACATTTTTTCAACTAAAAACAAATTTTTTCGTTGGCTTTGCTTGGAATCGAACTCCGGACCTTCTTCACTTCACTCAGTCACCTTACTACCACGGCTATCTCATCATATAAGAGTTAATATACATTTGTTTGTTTTATGCAATCAAAACAAATGTGTCTTTAATATGTCGATATGGTGACATCTCTGTTAGGGCATATGCACTACAATTTACTACACAGTGTCTCTGTTAAGTGCTGAAATGTTTGGGTTTTGCTTAAAAGAGGGCGTGTGTTTTACTTTTGTACAAAATGTCTGAGGCTCGATTTTTTAAATAATTAATTAATTACGTAACATTTTATTGCAATAAAATTTCCAAAAATCATTTTTTTTTCTCGAATTTAATTTATAATAAGAGAGCAGATTAAAACGATTGAGTTCTCGGGTTCGATCCTCGCAGCTGATGGATTTTTTTTTTGTCATAAAAAGCTCCAAATTTTCTATTTGGTTGATTGCTATTGAGTTATGATTGCCATTTTAATTAAAAAAATTAATTTTTATTTACCACGTGAGCAGAAATTTAAAAGAAACTTTTTCTATTTTTCATCAAAAATCGCATAAAATTTTTTATCATTTTAACAGGCGAACAGAAATTACAAGAAGGTAGAATTGTCAGCATTATAACTTTATTTTGTATGTTTAAGTGTCACATATCTTGAAGTGGCACGCTTTGCACAAAATAATGTCACGTTGTTGACAATTAAGTTGTTTTTTAAATTCTGTTCGCCTGGTAAAATAACAAAAGCGATAAATGAAAAACTGAGTATTAATTATATAGAGATGAGTAATTGGGTGGTAAGATGAAGGAGTGGTGTGCGAAAGGTTTGGAGTTAGATTCTTGAAACTTCCGACTTTTTTCCACGAATTTATTCGAATTTTTTACCAAATTTTTTATTTGCAGTAATCTCCATCCCGATAATCTCGAATTATCCCCAATTTTTTTCATCTAAAAATAAATTGTTACTTTGGCTTCACTTGGATTCGAACTCTATACATTCATCACTCCAATCCATCACCTTACTACCTTGGCTACCACATCATTAATTTGTTTGTTTTATGCAATCGTGCAGAGCAAAATAAATTTCTCTGTTATGGCATACGTACTACATTAAGTACAAAGTGTTTCTTATATAACCAGTTTTCTTGTTATAAACAGGATGCAGATAAATTTTTGGGTAACTTATTTGCAACTATGTTGGTTTTCGAAATATATTCTTACCTCCAATATGTACCTACCATTTTCTTTTCAATACCGCATTAAATTCTCATCCTGTAACCAATGTAAATTATAAAAATAAAAAAATAAAGTTGTATCCGTATTTTTGTAGAATCGAACTGGAGGACCCATTGCTCTGTAATCCATCACGCTATCACTTCAGGTATCACCTGTTTTTTGTTTTTTTTTATTTATTAATTCTAAACAACCAACATCAAGGCCATTGTCGCCGTTGGTTTGTTACATTTGTTTTATAATTACAATTGTTACAATAATTAAACAATAATACAATAATTGTTACGTTGACTAACATTAAAAATTTTATTTGATTTCCGCTCAACGAATTAAAAATCTGTGTCATTAATCCATAAGGAATAACTCCAAATAACTCCCTCAAGGCAGCAAAATTTCTCTGACCCTCTTCAATCTGTATACGAGCTTCGAGGTCAGGAGTGTGTGATTCAGGTAACACAATGTTTGAATGATTTAAATCTGCGGATGAATTTGAGAAAATGTAATAGTATGGCATTTAGAACGAATCAAGGAATTAATGTGCGAATCTATTATGAGATAATTGAGTATTCAAGATTGACTAGGTATTTGAGAATCTGAGTATGAGTTGGGCTTGAGTGAAAGGTTCAGTATAGTAGACATTGAGTTCGTGGTTATGTTATGCGTAATTTAAAAGTTGTTTGGGTTTGGGTCGGTATTTGAACTAAGAGTTGGATTGAATTTGATTTGGAAGTTTGTTGGAGGTTTGGTTGGGTTCACGTAAGTATGTAATTTTCCGAACCGAAGTTCTGATCACTTCGTGCTGTTTCAGCCCTTTATATTTTTTATATTTGTAAAAATAATCAAAATCAAAACAATTTTAGCAGATGTCATCTCGAACATTTGTGAAACACCGCCAACAATAGAAGTGGCGTTGAATAAAACAATTGAAATTTTTCTAATTTTTTTTAGTATTCAGTTTTTCTTTGTTCTTTTATTAATTTAATTTGATTTTTTATTAAATTTTTGTGTTTTGCTTATCAATTTTATTTTAATTTTAAAAATTTTTTAAAAGTGGTTTATAATGTTTCGGAAATGAAAACTAGAAGCATTATTTTATTATAAGCATTGATTCATTTAACTGAAAGGTCTGCGAATTATGCCTCTATAAAACTTCTTAGAAAGCTTCGTTGTTAATAATTAGAGTGATTTGTTATTTATTGTTAGATTAAATTAAAAGCTCAAAATATAAAAATGTAAAATTTTGTTAACCTTAACTATATATGGTACATTAAATCTAATGCACTGTAACGCATACAAAACAATTTGAACCTTTCCGTTTCATTTGTTTTTAATTCAAACCTGTTACTTATGAATAAAAATATTTAAAGCTCAAATGGTACTTGCTAAATGTTACAATTTGTTATGTTTTATCACTAATTGTATGGAGCTTGTAATGTTTTTAGAGACAAGGTGTAAACATCTATTTTGCAATTTTCTTAATTATTAAAGATTTCCTGTAAAATCTTACAATTAAGTGTTATGTCACTTTCCGAAATTTAGGGAGCTTTCATCGCCAATAAAAATATTTATTTCACAGTAAAGAATTATAAATTTCATTCAAATTTCTTAGTGATTTAAATAAAGCTTTCTCTAAAAATAAAAGCTCTTCTGGAATTACCTAAAGGCTTGAATTTAGGTAATTAAAACTAAACAATTCCAAATTTGAAACTTAAATAGTTCGAACAAAACATCATAAAACATTCATTATATTCTGGTGTAAAAGCTTTGGATAGTAAAAAATAAATGTTGCGGAGTTTTTTATGAGATTTTCTCAAATATTGTAATGCAATTTTTAGTGAGGCTTTCATATTGTGGATACGTAGATTTTAGGAGTTTTGCTAGAGCTCAAAGATCGCAAATCTTTGTTTATAGAAATCAATATACAGTTTTAAAAGCATTGAATTACAAAACCTATTTCAAATTGTTCAACCGTTGAAAGTATAAAAATGGCTTTTAACTATAAATATTAAAAATAACACTATGCCATGTACACTTAGAGCTTTTATTTTTGACAATTTATCATTACTTCTAAAGTTTAATGGAAAACATTTACTTTGTTATCTACCTTAATCAGTATCAACATTTAATTATTATCTCAAGAAATTTAAGAGCTTTCGTAATGCAAACAAATTCTCGAGTTTACACTTTAAAAAGCTTTTCAAAAGGAAAACATTTCTTTGTGTTGAAATTTTATTTTGGTTTTGAGAGCTTTTCTCCGAGTTAAAAATTATTAAGTAAAAGCTGCATTAAAATAATTCAAATTTTACAAACCTAAAGGTTATAAAACTTTACTTTAACGAATATTAATTTTGTGAAACTTCGAAATTTAGAGTAAAAGTTGTTTGTAGGAATATCTTTGATTTAAGAATGCATTTTTAAATAGAAACTGTATATTTATGTCATCAAATATTATTTTTAGTTTAACGAAAAGATCAAATAAGTTTTTTAAGATAAGCTTTTTGTAAAATATTCATTTTGATATAAAAAGTTTCTTTTGGATTTTTAATTTACTTATCTCAAAGATAAGCCCCATTAGTAGCTTCGGTTTGGTTCAATTTCTATGCACATCGAAATTGGCAAAAAAAAATCATATCAAAATACTCGAAGGTATTTTGGAGTTTAAATATTAAAAAGGAGCTTTTAAAAAGTAAAATTGGCTTAGAATCAAAACCACACACTCTAAACTATTAAATTGTTAGTAAGCAATTTAATATAAAAAAAGGTTGTTCCACAAATATTTTTCTAAAAGTCATATAATTAGTAGCTGGTATAAAGCTCGAGCCTGAATGTTTATTTAAATTTCCAAAAGTTCCTCTCACAACTTTTATCTTTTTAAAATTTCATTTTTGCCTTAATTCCATAAAGCAGAGGGAAAAGCATTGCTTAAATATCATATTTAAAAAAAGCTCGTCGTGTTTACCAGTTATTATTGTAAATATTATTTTAAAGTAATTTCAGTTCTAAAATTTAGAGTTCTAATGCTTTAGTTACAAAACAAACATTTTGTCTAAAAGCTTGAACATTTAAAACAGGATTTGATTTCATAAACGAATTGGTTTATTTGCTAAAAGTGTAGACTATTTCCTGCTATAAACAATAAAAAGCTTCTGATTCCAATCTTTCTAGATTAGAAGCTCGCACGCACATTACTTTTAGAGCTTTCATTATATATTCACTTAAATTGTCGCTTCTTAAGTTTAATGCTAAAATATTTACTTTGTTATCTATTCAAATCAGTAATTAATAACTTTTGAAAATTCTTTCGAAAAATTATAGAGCTTTTGTAACGAAATGAAATTTGCGAAGCTATACTATACAAACCTCATTAAAAATATTTTCATTCTCAGATTAACGTTTATCAATGGAAAAACGAGAATGTTTGATAGATTTGGAAGCTCGTCTTTCTGAAGATATGAAACTTATATTCGATAAAAGCTTACCGGGTTTTATAATTAATAAGTAAAAGCCCCATTAAAATAATTCAAATTTTAAAACTTAAAAGTTATAAATATTTACTTTAAAAAAATATTAATTTTGTGAAGTTTCCTGTGAAAGCTTTGAACATCAATTCAGTTTTTCAAACAAAAATCAATTTAAGCTAAGGTTTTTGTAAAACATTCATTTTTATATACAATATTTATTTTTATTTTTTAATTAGTAGAGATAAGCTATTTCTCCTTGCGATCAGTTATTTTAAACAAATTAAATTGTTTATTTGAATGCTCGAAATTACTAGTTTCGGCAGGATCCAATTTCTATGTCTATCTACTAAAGAAAGGTAAACGAAATTCTCGAATTTGATTTGAAATTTAAATATTGAAAGGAAGCTCTTAACACTTAAATTTGGATTATAAATATAGAATTTGATAAGAGAAAAGCTTGTCTTATGCTTTTAAATCTCATTGAATAATAAATAATTTACAAATATTTTTCTAAGAACAAACGGCGTAAGGCTTGTAGCTTTGTGAAAAATTCAAATTTATAATGAAAACCTGAAAATTTATTGATATATGAAAAGTTTCCTCTCACAACTTTTACCTGTTTAAAATGTCTTTAACTATTGACCTTAATTTTATAAAAAAGAAGTAAAACATTGTTTAGATACCTTTAAATTCTGAATCACAATGGTGGTTGTTCCGTTTCTATTTGCTCCGCCTTGGTCAATTTCACCTACGCCTTAAAATATTAAATATAATTTCGCCGATTAGATGAGATACTCCACTATAATAAAGCAGAGTTTTGGCATTTGTACATGTAGATTTTTGGATATACAAACAGCCTAGTTTGGCTAGTAAATTGCTTTAAAGTTGAAAAATCAGATTTTGAGTCAAGTAATTTTTTATCTTAAATTTTTAAATTTTAGACTTATTGTACTAGCCAAACTAGGCAGTGAATATTCACAAATGTCTATTCACCCATGTTCGATTTTTCTAATTTTAAATCAAATTTTACAACTTACATGGCAGAAATTTTATATTCGTTGTCCTCTATTTGATTGCCCTATATTTTTAAATTCCAATACTCAAAATATATAATTATTCATACACAATTTAGTTAATTGATATTTTAAAACTACTACCTACCTGTACATGATTAGAACTTGTGAAAAGAGGTTCTCAAAAATACTGTGGACAAAAAGAGTAAAAGGGTTCAATATTCAAGAGTGAGGGAGTGACAAAAATAATAATAATTAAGTCACTTACAAAATCCAATAATTTTATTAAACATTTATTTGACAATTAGTACCACTTTACATTGGTGGTGATTTAAACATCATTTCGATCATATTTCGATACAATTACCATTACAATTACCATTACCGTTACCATTACCATTACTGTTATTCCTACCATTATCAATACCATTACCATAACCATTAGCATCACTATTACCATTACTATTACCATCACCATTACCATTACCATTACCATTACCATTACCATTACCATAACCATAACCGTTACCACTGACATTACCACAAACAATGAGGGAGTTTACACCTGTATACAGCGCAACTCAACACTTCCTCGCTTCTTACCTCTGTCTATAAATTTCGATGGAGTGGCGATGCTTGTGTTGCATCGTTTTCAACAAAAATTTTATGTGGTGTATGTAACTGCATTTGCATTTTTTTCAATATATTTGGTTTTAATAAATACCAATTTCCATTTCTCTTCTGTTTCATATTCCATGACGAATCATATCTTTTCCAACAAAATATTTGGTTTCAAATGATAAGTTACATGCAACGAGAGTATCACTCCCACGTGTGGTTTATTCGTTACACTTTCAAGCATAATGACCTTGTACTTAGTTACCAATTTTAGCAATGCAATTCCATTTCCAACACTAATTGTATACTGGGGCCCATACTAAATTGTATATCAGAAAAAAACTTATTGTTAAACCACTTTTTAGTGATTTCATGCATCCTAAAATGTGGCGAGCAATTTATTTTAAACTTCATATTGTTAGTAATGTTCAGGTAAACTTATCACTTCTGATAACAACATCGTAGTATATCAAATTCTTATCTTGAGTGTAACAAATTATTTTGATGTTATTTGGTTTTTTTAATTGATAAGAAATCCAAATAAATCCAAAAAAATATATCGATTACATTGAGTTCATATTCTTGGAACTTCCCATTGCATATTATTAAATTTGTGTAATATTTAAGGCGTTTATCTATTGCTAAACTTTAATATTTAATCAGGTTATGTTGGGCTTACCTCTGCGCTTGTGTTGTACTCACATAAATCGAACAAACCTACCGAACGATTATAAAAAAAAGTTCAAAAAATAGATACGGCAAATAAAGACCGTGTCGATCGCTACCTATTTTGGATGAACTATCGGTTTTTTAACTTGGTAATAAATGAAAATATAAATCTATACTTAGTTTTCACGTTTTTGATTGCCGCAACAATCGCTACTTTTATATAATTATTTGTAACTATGCATTTGGTTTTTTGTTTGTTGTTTTCCATTCCTACTTTCTTAGCCTAGTCCAGATTGACTAAATCATTACAAAGTCGGTTTTTGAAATTCAACATGCCCACCTTGACCTTTAATTTAGCTTTAACCTTATACTTATACGTAACCTAAACCACCACCATACCATTACCATTACCTTTACCATTACCATTACCATTAACATTACCAATATCATTACCACTAACGCTACCATTACCATTACCAATATCATTATCATTGCCATTACCCTTACCATTACCACTAACGCTACCATTACCATTACCATTACCATTACCATTATCATTATCATTACCATTACCATTACCATTACCATTACCATTACCATCACTGTTACTATTACCATTACCATTACCATTACACAAACAATGAGGGAGTTTACACCTGTATACAGCGCAATGCAACACTTCCTCACTCTTTACCTCAGTCTATAAATTTCGTTGGAGTGGCGATGCTTATGGCGATGTAATTCATTAATTTGACTGCTTTTTGGAAAACTAAATTTTACCTATTCTAATACATGAACTGCATCCACAGAGGTATCATTCCCATCGCACATGCTGGATTACATGAAAATCCGTTAAGAAATATCGTAATTAATTGGCCATATTCGCTCAGGTTTAAAGTCATAAAATTCAGTAAAAAAGTAGCCAAGATCCATCCTGATTGGCTAGATTCGAGAATTTTATGTCAAATATCGTCATGCTCGATTGTTAAATACTTAATGGCTATATTCTAGAAAATTATGGAGAAATCATTTTAGAGCCTCATTTCCAGTAGGATACGAATTTTAATGCCTATAAAATCGATTAAGAAGCAGCTAAGTTTTAATTGCCCAAATTCCAAAAATTTGAACATCGATACAGTAATCGACTTATGGAATGATCAATTTTCGATCTACTTAATGTTTAGCATGTACCACAGAATGTAATGAAACTCCTCAAATAGAGAACGTGGAGACACAATACATATTTATATGTTTACTGGGGTTGATTGCAATAATTCGGAGCTGGATTTTGTATGGCGTAGCGAAGTAAGGTCTGATAGCTTATCTTTAAAAAGAAAGATCGTACGAAGGTCAAGAAATGTTGGTGTAGCCCTCCTTTGCACAATAAAACAATTACTGTCTTGACATAGCATTGAAAGAATTTATCCTAAGTATAGAATGCTCTTAAATAATCCAACAGATCTAGTTCGAGCTGGTATGATGGTAGCAAATAATTGTATTTACTAAGTTCCAGAGCCGTTGAAACGGTCTTGTAAAATAAGTGTATAGCGTTATTCACCATATATATATAAACATTCACTATAGTGAAAAGCAATTTTTTATTATTAACGCGGTCCTACAGTGTGCCATTGTAAATGTGTTGAGGAATACAACAGTTTTAGTTCGAGATATTTAACAGTCAAAATAACCGATATGACACAAGAGATAGTTAAATGTGCTTACTAATTTTGGGATGGCGCAGAAACTTGGAACAGTGACATTAAAAATGTCTTAACCTACTAGCGGTTGCTAAATAAATTCATATTTTTAAAAATTGTTATTGTAAGTTTAAAGAAATTTAATTAGTTAAAGATTCTTGGTTAACTTCTTTACCTTGGTTTTTCGATGGTAACATTATAAAGTCGATTTTTGAAATCCAACATAAACCATCACCATACCAGTACCATTATATTTACCTTTACTATTACCATTACCATTACCATTACCATTACCATTACCATTACCATTACCATTACCATTACCATTACCATTACCATTACCATTACCATTACCATTACCATTACCATTACCATTACCATTACCATTACCATTACCATTATCATTAACATTAACATTAACATTAACATTAACATTAACATTATCATTATCATTATCATTACCATTACCATTACCATTACCATTACCATTACCATTACCATTACCATTACCATTACCAATACCATTACCATTACCATTACCATTACCAATACAATTACCATTAACATTACCATCACCATTACCATTACCATTATTATTAGCATTACCATTACCATAACCATTACCATTACCATTACCATTACCATAACCATTACCATTACCATTACCATTACCATTACCATTACCATTACCATTACCATTACCATTACCATTACCATTACCATTACCATTACCATTACCATTACCATTACCATTACCATTACCATTACCATTACCATTACCATTACCATTACCATTACCATTACCATTACCATTACCATTACCATTACCATTACCATTACCATTACCATTACCATTACCATTACCATTACCATTACCATTACTATTACCATTACCATTACCATTACCATTACCATTACTATTACCATTACCATTACCATTACCATTACCATTACCATTACCATTACCATTACCATTACCATTACCATTAACGTTAACATTACGTTTTTTATGCAGAATATAATTTAAAATAAGTTTTCCCCGCTTTTCTGCGGGATTGTGCGTCTGGTTTTAGTTTCAGATCGAACACTTTCTGAGGCACTTTCTCCCGATTGGCAATAAGGGCAACATATTTACATTAGAAGCCTTGTGTGTTTGACTTCACTAAACCCTCCATTATTTTTAACATAACATGTAACAACCAATCTATCTTGGATATTTAGTTTGTACGCCCAGTAAAGTTTATCAGATTTGCGAAAATATTAAAAAACAACAAAATCTTCAATTATGTTGCGAATGCGGTTCTTGATACCTCTAAAGATAGGTTAGGGACATGTTATTGTTGCATCAACTCGTATTAAGAATGCTTGATTATTTTCACACATTTCGTATAAAATACGTTTTTTTTAAAATCGTCTTACTGTATAAATCAGCATAATCAAGCAATCATAATGCGCGTTAGCTTCGTCTTTGCTCCTTGCAAATTGGCTGCTACAAAACTATGCCATTCCGCGGATAGTGCGGTTTGCAAACCCTAATTTTGAACTAATATAATTATAAAAAACTTGTGTAATTGTTAAACGTTTCACATTTCACAATATGCAAAGAAGAATTTAATTTTTTGTGATATACGATCACTTAGTAAAGACATATTTTATACATAATTAAACTCGTGTATAATAACCTGTGACAAGCTTACATAAAAAATTCTAATAATATGAAGATTAGATTAAATAATTCGCCACATCTTAAGATGCATGAAATTACCAAAAAGCTCTTCAACAATAAATTCTTATCGGATATACATTTTAGTGTGGACGGAAAAGTCATTTATGCTCACAGTTTAGAGCTAATGAAACGAAGTGTGGTATTTGAATTGCAATTAGAAGAAACGTGGGGCGAACAAAAAATAATTCAGATAGACGATTGTAAGTATGAGAGTTTCCTGGAATTTTTACGTTATCTTTACACAGATGAGTGCACAATTAATGATGGGAATGGAATTGAGCTGTTAAAATTGGCGACCAAGTACAAAGTTGTTATGTTGGAAAGTCAAGTGATAAATTTATTAAAATCTACAGAATGGAGTTTACAGTTATTTCAATATTGTGTTATTGGCAAATACGAAATTGCCCGTCGAAGTAGTAATGAAATATTTATTGTAAATCTTGCGGCACGCTTAAAAAATAAAAAGTTTTTATCACTTCAGTTGGACGCTGTAAATGAGGTTTTACAATTCGATGAAGTTCAACAAGGTGTGACCGAAATTCAGATATTTAATGCACTGGCTGATTGGATACAAAATCATTGCAAACAGCATCAATTATCATTAACAGAAGGACGACAACGATTCGATGGCCTTATTAGGAAAATACGTTTTCCAGTGATGTCGAATGATGAGATACGCGAGTGTGTTAAAAAATATCCCGGATTATTAAATGAAAGTGATTGCATGTCCATTGGGAAGCAGGTTTTTTTCGGCAGTGGCAATTTAAATGATTTATGGATATCAAAACGGAGAAATGAAATACATTTTTTTATTGATTGGAATGAATTTAATCGAGACACATCATTTAGATCCGAATTTTCTGTTGCTAAGGATACGATTCTTTACGGATTTAGAATCGGCATTGAAGAAGGAAGAAAAGAAATCGAATTGGAAGTTTTAGCGAACGATATAAATACCAAACAGGTTGATGCAATTCAATTTACACAATCTTCCCCCGATCACTGGCCCCAATTGGTAATTAGTCTCGGGGATTCACTACGATTGAGACCAAATTTTGAATATACAATCACTATTAAATATTTGGCGACAACAACCGAACACATAAATGTTATTTGCAGAAAGAAAGAGGTCGATTTATTTTATAATAATCCGGAAAATTCAATTAAAACAATAACGGCAAGTGATAATATTATCGAAATGTTATTCAAATCACCAACAGTGTAAATATCAAGACTTCGATCAATAAATGACAAATAAATGTTTAAAATAATTTTGTGTTGTTAGTTATTTAGTTATTGAATTTTTTGCGATCTCGCGAAAGATCTATGGGTATACGATCCTGCATTCCTCTATGTAAGTTTAAAAGAAATTTGAGTTTAAAAAATGTGCCAATCTGGTCCAAATATCGTAGATGAGGATCATCTCTGGGGCGATACCGAATGTTTATCGGCTATATGCAGATTAAAAGATATCGAAATATTTGTTCATCATACTGATTCCCAGCAACAAACAACCTTCATTCCGGATGGCGGTAACTATACAAATGAAACCAAACTATTGTATAATGGAACCCATTAAGACAGTCTTATACCCCAATCAAATTTCTTACTACTCTCTACTTCCACTATACAAAATTCCTGTGACATTATAATAACCCAGCTAGCCTCTTTACCGACTTGTTGATGCCAAACCGACAGATCTCCCCACCTTTTTTATAACACACTCCTCATACTGTTTTGGCACCTGGAATGTACGCGATATCAACCACGATCAAAAACGCGACACTATCGATGACATTTTGCAAGCAAACCATATTAGTATTTGCAGCCTCCAAGAAACCACCATGAGCTCAGGTGTATGTTCCACTGCAAACTATACTTGGTGTCTCAGCAAAGACCTAAAGAGTCCTCGGAGAGGTGTAGGGATTCTCATGAGCAAAACTCAAACATAATACCCAGAGGAACTAAATATTACTTGGCCATTTCGCTAATAAAGGGACAATCCTTTCCATCTCTGTCTATGTCCTCCCACACACCTTACAGTACAATCGACGAATATCCTCCAAAATTTTCCCGACCTCGTCTTCAATCGTTAACCGTTGCCCCAAATCACACGATGTAGTCATCCTGGGAGATTTTAATGCCCACATTGGCAGTCCAGATTTCTGGGAGCCAAAATACATTGGTCGCTGTCTATTTCACAGTAAACCAATGCTAACGGCTCATTATTAGGCCTACTCGTACACAGCACCAAAATCCGACGAATAACCACAACATGAACCGATGGACGAAACTACTCTCAAGTAGATCATATTCTAACCAGAGAAAAGGAAAATCCTCCAGATTTAACATCTATCGCCCCAATATTAGCGATTATCGACTTATATTGCTTGATTGTATCCAGCGAAAGGGAACAAAAATTACCCATTCTACCATACACACTCAATGCCTCGAAAAAAAATCATCGCGCCCTCCAATTAAAACCTTAGTTCATTAAATCTGTTCCTACTTAAAGATAAAACTGTCGAAGTTCAATATTAAGCCACTCTCCAAGAAATCCATAATAAACATCTCTCAGAAGACGGACATAACCAACTATGGAAACTAATTCTCAAAAGTTTGAAAGTTTCCTCTCAACAAGGTCTTACATCTCAGGTACCCTTGACTCCTAAACGAATAAAGGCCTTAGCCCGCTTTAAGAGTGCAAAATATTTCTTTATCCGAAGGTGAATGGCCCCCACCCAAGATGAGATCAAATCAGCAATCCAATACCTGCGTTCAGGAATAGCTCCAGGAAAAGGCGAGGTTCCCATTGAGCTTTTGAAATACGCTCCGAATAACATAATTCAATCCCTTCAGATCTTAATCGAACACATTTGGATTACCAATCAAATTCCACAAGATTGGATCGATACGACACAAGTCCGTATCCCAAAGATTAAAAAACCGGAGACTGTTGCAGACTGCCGAAGAATCACCCTGTGCAATGTAGGGCCAAACGGCTAGTAGATCGTCTAGATCATTATTTATGTTAGCCCTAATCCTACCAGGCCGCCTTTCTAACCAACCGGTCTACAGAATAGTGGCGACCTAGCAATCGAGTTTTCACCCCATCCCGAGCACAAGCCCTCGGTACAGTGGACCTAAGAACAATATCCGACTGTTTACAACAAGGCTTGCTTTTGGGAATCCACTGCCATCAAGTGGTTCAACAAAACCACTGCGAAAATCTCTTTATCTCCCCGACTCTTCAATTTCATTCTAAATGAAATACTACTTACCGTAGTTGACCAGTTCTCCGAACTTAAACTAGAGCAACGCGGCCGTCTCCAACTACCCCTTATTTTTGCTTATGCTGATGACCTAATCTTAATCACCCGAAATATCACTACCTTGGAACCGATATTAATCGAACTGGTAACCGACTTAAAATTCGCCGGATTTTACGTAAACCTTTAAGATCCATCATTTAAGCCCCCTACTAACCTGGTTTTGGCCGGTATCACCTTTTCTGTCATCAGTATGATGCGATACCTAAGTACTTATTTAACAACTCGATTAAGTAGACCATTCACTATACGGACTCGATGCCATCAAGCAACAAAAACGTAATCACGTTCCAGCAACAATCGCTCTGACAATATATCACACATTAATAGTCCCCATGCTTACCTACGGCCTGAAAACTGTTGCTATAACCTCATAAAATCGCCGCCGATTGAGAAAATACGAATCACTCTTTCTTAGCAAACTGCTAGAATTTAGCACCAACAGGCCTTCATCTAGAAAGGTCAAGGACATTCTTAATGGTAAAACCATAACCAAAAAAATCAAGATACAGCGAATCAGTTATTGGGGACATATTTATCGTCGACGCCCAAACCATCTGCTTAAAGCGGCGTCTACATATATAGCGGGTCCGAAAAACATAGGACGACCCTGCCTCACCTGGAATGATTCACTTCAGGAAGATTTAAAATATTATGATAAAACCTCGTCTCAATGGGAAACCCTTCTACCTTACCGCATTGACTTGCGCCATGCAGCCGCTCTAATTTATTCAAAGTCCGATTCCGATTCCAGTGAGTCGATCGGATATGAAGACGAGGAAGAACATACAATTTAATCAAAAACTCATTTTTATTATTCATCCACAATTACGCCTGATTCACTCAGAGAAAACTCGTAACAAAAACGCATTGGAGCCTACTGAAGCGAAATACAAATAAAATATCTGGGCGACCATAATACTTAACATCTACAAAATTCACCCTAAACAAGAAACCATCACCAATGACGCTTCCCAAAAGACCTCTAAGAGCTCCATATCTACTTTATATATGTACATAAATAGGTAACCCTCAGCCACGATAAGCCGATACTATCATATTCCAAAAAATATTCAGTTACAATTCTAATGCCTATTTTTATTAATCTGGCCCTAACGAATAATTTTTAACTTTAAACAAAACAAATTGGTTCGTTCACGTTTTTACAACTGAAAGATGATTCAGACGCATAGTTTTCATACATCCGTTCCTCTCCGGCTATTCAACGCCTGATCTTTGAATTTTTATTCCGAAAACAATACTACATATGGTATACACTGTCAACAACCATAAAATTATAAGTAAACCCCCCAATAATTTTGGGATTAAATCGAAAAACCAAATGCGATTTTTCCTTTCGTTTTCGGGTTCGGTTTCAGAAACGAAATCACAAACCTCAAAACCTAGTAGTTTCCTCCAGCCGCATATAGCAACCACCATCAAAAGAACATTAAAAATAAAAAAAAGACGGCTGATTCAGAAATTAATCACTTACCTCAACTGACACTCACCAAACACAGCTATACGACAATCCAATACACAAATCCTATCGATTTTGCAGAAGGATAACCAGCATTTTCCATTTGCTACCGATTAATTAACTTTTTGACCTGAAAATAATATGATTATACCCCCATATATGGACTTAAATTTAGGGACGGGACACATCTGTCCTAAGATACTTGGACGTATTTCAATAAGCTACTCTTTGATACATGAAGAATTCCCTATTTTCAATATATAAGTCCTAACAGAATCGGGTTAAATTTACCCCGTTCGAAAATTAGTAGTTCCAAGTTGGCTCAGAGAGTTTAAACGTTTTTTAGTAGGCATTGAAAAACTGAAAAGTAAAGAGAAAAATGTTGCTTCCCAATTGTGAAAGCATAATATAATGAAATGTTTTAGGTTTTTAAAAATAAAGCCTAATTCCAAAACAAAATCAAACACTAATTTTATACCGTCGACGCGCTATATGAATGTCTTGACTTACCTTGAAAATATAATGTACAGATTTGAAAGGATGGTATTGACACTCTGAAGAAGCACGCCTCGAGGAATTAATTAAATTAAGGGACTGACTTGTTCCACCAATCCATTTATTAGTACATTTAGGCACATAAATACTTGTACTAAATTTTGAGCAAATATTCTGTATGACGTATTCCCAGCACTTGGGAGACTCATCGTATGTTTAACATGTAAGTAAAATGGCCTATGCTGATTAGGGTTAAAGGAAATAAATTTGCAATTTTACTATTAAATATCCAAGTAACAATTCGTTTGCTAAGAGGAGATGTTTGCTTATATCAGGCAAATTCCTAGCTTACGTAGCTTACTTACTCTGGAAAATCGATGGATGAAATTGAAGTATGTATATAAAGTTAAAAGGAATGTATACGGCAAACTGGTACTCGCCCAATCATTGGTGCGTCTACCCTTGTTAAATATAAGTTCCTCGATTTTTTCCTAAGTTTTTCCTGCGCTTCGTTCCATCAACGGACCATGTTTGTGGATACACTTTGCTTCACAGGACAGCTGTTCCGGAATTAATCAGCTGTTTCGAGGTGTACCCAAACTACTCTAAGGACTCTATGTTCGCCATAATTGACGGCATTTCTGATTCCATTCCTGCATGGTACCGGCCGCTTTATTGAATCTAATACTCATCAGATACATGCCTACTAGCAAGCGTCAAATCTAAGACTTCTTGCCTTATCGCATATCTGAAAGTAGGTTTTTTCCTTAATGTTCACATTACTAACCATTCAAAAATCAAGAAGGTACTCACGTCTATTGTTGCGGTTAATGCTAACCCACACTGTAAGGTGCGCATTTGCATCACATTCTTCAGGTAGTCCAACTCCTTTGTTTGTATAGTGCGCTATGAGCCGCTAACCTCATCCGGAGGAGTTACTTCCGTGTCAACAGGAAAATCGGAGGCCGTTACAGCCTGCTGTTTTACCCTTCCCCCCCTTCCCCCCCCGAACCCCGGAGATAAACTCTGTAATGGAAATTAGATTTATTTGCGAGTTTACCAAAATAGTCACTCTAGGACTAGAAGATCTGTTATCAAAAATCAGCTTACCCACTTTTTTAGTTTTTACCCACTATAGCTACAGCTCCTGAATCAGGGTTATGTTTTTTTGTTGCCAGGTAAAAGTACGGCTAACGACATCCGATGAGGCCTTAGCATGCTGTTATGTTGATAATTGCCACCACTCGATAGGCTGCATCAAAAGATAATAAAATAAATGTTAAAATAATAACAAGTAATACATATTTGACTTTAAAAGTTGGTTTTTCATGGGGCAAAAATTAAACATTTTTTATGTTTTATGTTTCAAAAACATGGGGTGAAAGCCTCAATCCAAAAAAGTAACTAAATCAGTTTTTTTCCCCCTGTTACCCTATCTTTCATTATAATTATAATTACAAATAATTATTGTAAAATAGCGGTTTTTGTCCAATTAGGATGGAACTTGGCCATTGCTTAACCGATTTTAGTGAAATTTAAAATGCGCAATGGACGTAGGATTTTAAAATGATTTTTGGATGAAGTTCTGGATTATGGCCAATTATGGTGGAACTTGGCTATTTCTAAACCGATTTGAGTGAAATTTGACATGTGCGTTGGAAATGGGATTATAAAATGATTTATGGATGAAGTTCTGCAATATGGCCAACTAGGACGGAACTTGGCTATTCTTTAACAGACTTCTTGAGTGAAATTTGACATGTGTGTTGGAAATGGGATTCTAAAATCATTTTTAGATGAAGTTCTGAAATATGGTCAATTGGGATGGAACTTGTGTGTTGGAAATGAGATTCTAAAATGATTTATAGATAAAGCTCTGACATATGACCAACTAGGGTGGAACTTGGCTATTCCTTAACTAATTTGGGTGAAATTTGACATGTGCGTTGGAAATGGGATTCTAAAATGATTTTTGGATAAAGTTTTGGAATATAACCAATTGGGATGGAACTTGGCAATTCCTTAACCGATTTTAGTGAAATTAAAAACTTGCGATGGAAAGGGGATTCTACAATGATTTTTAGGTAAAGTTCTGGAATATGGCCAACTAGGATGGAACTTGGCTATTCCTTAACCGATTTGAGTGAAGTTTGACTCGCGCGATGGAAATCTAATTCTAAATTGATTTTTAGGCGAAGTTCTGGAATATGGCCAATTCGGATGGAACTTGGCTATTCCTTAATTGATTTTAGTAAAATTTAAAATGCGCAATGGACATGGGATTTTAAAATGATTTTTGGATGAAGTTCTGGATTATGGCCAATTATGGTGGAACTTGGCTATTTCTAAACCGATTTGAGTGAAATTTGACATGTGCGTTGGAAATGGGATTCTAAAATCATTTTTAGATGAAGTTCTAGAATATGGTCAATTGGGATGGAACTTGGCTATTCCTTAACCGATTTTAGTGAAATTTGACATGTGCGTTGGAAATGAGATTCTAAAATGATTTATGGATAAAGTTCTGACATATGACCAACTAGGATCTAACTTTGCTATTTCTTAAGTGATTTGGGTGAAATTTGACATGTGCATTGGAAATGGGATTATAAAATGATTTTTGGATAAAGTTTTGGAATATAACCAATTGGGATGGAACTTGGCAATTCCTTAACCGATTTTAGTGAAATTAGAAACGTGCGATGGAAAGGGGATTCTACAATGATTTATAGGTAAAGTTCTGGAATATGGCCAACTAGGATGGAACTTGGCTATTCCTTAACCGATTTGTGTGAAATTTGACTCACGCGATGGAAATCTGATTCTAAATTGATTTTTAAGTGAAGTTCTGGAATATGGCCAATTAGGATGGAACTTGGCTATTCCTTAATTGATTTGAGTGAAATTTAAAATGCGCAATGGACATGGGATTCTAAAATGATTTTTGGATGAAGTTCTGGATTATGGCCAATTATGGTGGCACTTGGCTATTTCTAAACCGATTTGAGTGAAATTTGACATGTGCGTTTGAAATGGGATTATAAAATGATTTATGGATGAAGTTCTGGAATATGGTCAACTAGGACGGAACTTGGCTATTCTTTAACTGACTTCTAGAGTGAAATTTGACACGTGTGTTGGAAATGGGATTCTAAAATCATTTTTAGATGAAGTTCTGGAATATGGTCAATTGGTATGGAACTTGGCTATTTCTTAACTGATTTGGGTGAAATTTGACTCGCGCGATGGAAATCTGATTCTAAATTGATTTTTAGGTAAAGTTCTGGAATATGGCCAATTAGGATGGAACTTGGCTATTCCTTAATTGATTTTAGCGAAATTTAAAATGCGCAATGGACTTGGGATTCTAAAATGATTTTTCGATACAGTTCTGGAATATGGCTATCTAGGATGGAACTTGACTATTTCTTAACCGATTTTAGAGAAATTTGACATGTGCGTTGGAAATGGGATTCTACAATGATTTTTAGATGAATATGGCTAACTAGGATGGAACTTGGCTGTTTCTTAACCGATTGTGATTTAATTGGACATGTGCGTTGGAAATGGGATGAATGAATTTCTGGATTCTAGAGAAATTTGACATGCGCGATGGGAACGGGATTCTACAATGATTTCTAGAGTGAAGTTCTGGAAAATGGCCAACTAGGATGGAACTTGGCTATTCTTTAACCGATTGTGATATAATGTGACATGTGGGTTGGAAATAAGATTCTAAAATTCGATTAAAGTGAAATTTTACTCACGCGATGGAAATCTGATTCTAAATTGATTTTTAGATGATATTCTGAAATAAAGCCAACCAGGGTAGAACTTGGCAATACCTTAACCGATTTTAGTGAAATTTGACGTGTGTGATCAAAATGGGATTCAAAAAGGATTTTTAGATAAGTTTCTGTAATTTGAAAAATTTAGATGGAACTTAGCTGTTCCTAAACCGATTGTGATGCAATTCAATAAATGCATTGGAAGTGGGCTTCTAAAATAGGTTTTAGATAAAGTTCTCGAATATGGCTAAATAGGATGGAAATTATAGATTATTTTTCCACCGATTTTCGATCTGCCTCACAGCAGATAAACCGCGACAGCTGCATAGATACTTGGCTATTCCTTAACCGATTGTGATGCTATTTAATTTATGCTTTGGAAGTGGGATTCTAAAATAGTTTTTAAGATAAAGTTAAGGAATATGGCCAACAGCAGATAAACCTCGACAGCTGCATGGATTACGGAAACTGCCAAAGACAATAGCTTTTTAGGTTACTCATATTGATATACATATTTATTATACAGCTGATGGAAAATTGAGTCGCAATTAAAGGAAAATAAAAAAAATGTATGACAGCACGCTTATATTAGTGTAGGATCCCGGAATTAGGAAAATCCATCCTAATTGGCCATTTAGGCCATATTACAGAACTTCATCTAAAAATCATTGTAGAATCCCGTTTTCATCACGCATGTCAAATTTCACTAAGACCTGTTAAGGAAGAGCCAAGTTCCATTACAATTGGCTATATTCCAGAACTCTATCAAAAAATCATTTTAGAATCCCATTTCCAAGTAATTATGATCCCAAAATCTGGGAAACCACCACACATAACATCGTTTTATAGATAGGCTAATTTCGCTATTGCCAGTCATGTCCAAACTCTTTGAGAAGCTTCTGATAAAAAGATTCAATCCGATAATCGAGAGTAAAACCTTGATCCCAAATCATCAGTTCGGTTTTCGCACTAACACTCAACAATTGATCAAGTACACAGAATAACCAATATAATTGAGAAAGCATTAGGGGAGAAAAAAGTCTGTTCAACAGTATTTCTAGACGTTGCACAAGCGTTTGATAGAGTGTGGCATGAAAGACTTAACCACAACTTAAGGTATCTTCTACCAATGCAATTTGCTAAGATACTGGAATCTTTCTTGAAAGATAGGTTCTTCAGGATTAAGTTAGATGATACAATACATTTTTTGAATTGAAAGAAATCAACGCAGCAGTTCCGCAGGGCAGTGTATTAGGGCCGGTTTTATACCTACTATACACTTATGATCTTCTTACATTAGAAAACAACACAGTGACAAAAAGCAACGAAGAACCAACACAGAAGTTACAATCAGCTATAACTCAAATATATAAATGGACAAAAAGATGGAGAATAAAACTAAATGAAGCTAAATCAGTTCACATCAATTTTACAAATAGACGATTCGAACCTATTCCTGATGTATATCTTCAACTTCTAAAATGTACGTTTTATGTTATCATATTGTAAGACAAGTAAGTGTGGTTGTCTCTTTTATTTTCGAATAGAGAGAGAGTTCTTGGATGGAGAGTTGACAACTACACCTCATGTTATAAAGTTCCTTTAATAAATGTACAATATTAATTACATGTTTTTGAAGACTTTTATTTAAACTAATTAATATTAGTTAAGTTGTAATAACACAACAGTTTTGGCGACGAGAATAAAAATCGTAAAGTTTAAACACTAATCAACAGTGCATTGATTATATTATCAAAGTAAAGGCAAAATAAATTAAAAATAAATTCAAAATGGCTGACACTAAAGCTATTGAAGCAATTATGAATGCGTAACAAATATGGATGGCGGATATGTTACAACAGCAAAAACAGTGGATGGATACATTTGCTAAATCAACAAATAGTGTTGATTCAAATGTTCAAATTGTTCCACCTTTTCCAGCATTTGATGCAGCAAAACAAAATTGGGATAATTATGTCTCGCAACTTAATATGCATTTTGAGGCTTATCGTGTAACCAGCGATGATCAAAAGAGAGCATATTTTTTATCATGGACTCACAACGAATCATATTCGTTATTACAAAAATTATGCGACGGGAAGGATATCACAAAAGAAACATATTCGGATTTGATTTTAAAGTTAACAAGCCATTTTACATCGAAAACACACATTTTGACGTCCCGATTTAAATTTTTCCATTCAAGAATGAAAAATGCACAGTTGTATTCGGACTGGATTGCTGATCTTCGAGTATTAGGTAAAGATTGTAATTTTATTTGTAAAAATAGTGCATGCAAACAATCGTATGTGGATGAGATGATACGCGATATGACAGAAATTTATACGCCGCATGATGCGGTGGGTTTGGCATCATTATAAAAAAGTGATCTGCCACTGGATGAAGTTTTGTCAATTGCAAATACTTATGAGTCAACTCAGAAGTCGGTGCAAACGATTAAGGGTGTAAATAGCGACACAGGTTTGACGGGCGAAGTTAATAAAATGGAAAAATTTCATAATTCCAAATTTCGATCGCGTTCTACTTCTGATAAATCAAAACAAAATCAGGTAAATCGTTCACAATCACAAAATTTAACTAAACCCAATGATCAGAATAGGGAGTTTAAGTCTTGTCCAGGGTGTACAAAAAATCATAGTCGTGATAATTGTTTTCATAGAAAATCTAAATGTGATATATGTCGTAAATGGGGTCACATTGCGCCAGTGTGCATGTCGAAATCGAATAAAAAGGCATCACAAAACAGTGGTGGTAAGATGAAACACAGTACACACGTTAATAATTCGTTGGAATGTTTTAATAGTAATTCCGATTCAAATGTCAATAGATATTTTGAAAATTTTTCGTTAGATTCAGTTAATACGTCGAAAGTAGGCAATAAATTTTTTTTTGTCTTATAAATAAATGATGTGAAATTGAAATTTCAGTTAGACACGGGTTCTACGTGTTCTCTAATTGGACTTAGGGGTTATAATGAATTATTCCAACCGCGGTTGGAACCAGTTGAGCACAAATTGAGTGCATACAATGGAAATCTAATTCCGTTGTTAGGAATGTTTGATGCGAAAGTTAAGGTTGATGGATTTAATTACACATTGCCACTTCTTGTGACGAATACATTAAACGGTAGTAATATTTTTGGCATGGATTGGTTCAATGAATTTAATTTGAAAATACAGTCTGAAAAATTGAATTATGTAAATATTATTTCAGTTCCTAAACAGGAGATTGATATTATTTTGCAAGAATACGCAGATGTATTTGATGGTAGACTGGGTTTGTGTTCCAGATATACTGCACATTTGACATTAAAGCCAGATGCTGTACCGAAATTTTTAAAGCCGAGACCTTTGCCATTCGCGCAGATGTCCGTTGTTAAGAAAGAGATTGATCGGCTATGCCAAATCGATGTTTCAAAGCCTATTCGATATAGCCAATGGGCATCACCAATAGTTGTGGTTGAAAAACCAAACAAAGCTGATGGTATACGAATTTGTGGAGATTTTAAGACGACCGTGAACTCTCAACTTCAGATTGAGCAATATCCTATTCCGCGAGTCGAGGAGTTATTTCTTAAGTTGCAAAATGGCAAGAGATTTTCAAAAATTGACCTCTCTGATGCTTATCTACAAATTGAGCTTGATAGAGAGTCCAGATAACTAATGGTTATAAACACACCCTACGACGGGTTGTACCAATATCAACGTTTACCTTTTGGGGTTGGTAGTGCTCCCGCTTTATTTCAGAAAATAATTGAACAGGTAATCACAGGTCTGCCTAATTGTGCTAATTATTTGGATGATATTATTATTACAGGTAAAGATGACGTTGAGCATTTAAAAACTCTTCGGGATTTGTTCGCACGATTTAAAGATTTAGGTCTCAGATGTAATAAAACTAAGTGTAAGTTTTTTCAGGCAAGTTTAGAATATTTAGGGCATTTGATTTCCTCTGAAGGGATTAGTCCATCCGAAAAGAGGGTTGAAGCTATTAGGCAACTACCGAAACCAAAGAATATTGCTGAACTCGAAACGTTTAAAGGCAAAATGAACTATTATAATAAGTTTATTGGAAATTTTTCGGAATTAGCCGCTCCTTTAAATGAGTTAAGAGCTAGAAATTCTAAATTTTATTGGTCATCAAAACAAGAAAGTGCTTTTCAAGTCTTAAAAGCAAAATTGGTGAACGCAACTAAGTTGGTTCATTTCAGGGAAGATTATCGAATAGTTTTAGCAACTGATGCTTCTAGCTACGGCATTGGTGCCGTTATTTCACATGTCTACCCAGACGGGTCTGAGCATCCGATAGCGTTTGTGTCAAAAACTTTAAATAAGCACCAGCGTATATACCCTCAAATTCAGAAGGAAGCGCTTTCTATAATATTTGGAGTTAGGAAGTTCCATCAGTATTTGTATGGACGGTCTATCGAATTGGTTACAGATTACAAACCTCTTGTGTCTCTATTTATCCCTGATAAGCAGTTACCGACCATGACATCCCATCGACTTCAACGGTGGGCAATTACATTAATGGCTTATAAGTATACTATTCGATATAAAAGTACTAAGCAACATACCAAGGCGGATTGTTTGTCACGCTTGCCTATGGGCTCGGATGAAATTTTTGATAAATCAGAAGATTCTTGTATGCAAGTATCCGAGAACCTTGAACAGGAACTTGAATCGTTTCCTATAAGTGTTGGGATAATCAAAAGATTTTCGAAAAATGATAAATTACTTTCAAAAGTTTACACATATATTCAACAAGGATGCCCGACATTTTTAAAAGAAGAAGAAAAAGTATTGAAACCATTTTTTGATCGCCAACACTCATTAAATATTTGTCAAGGTATTATAGTCATAGAAACCGATAGTTTACGAGTAGTGATTCCGGAACAACTACAACAACGAGTTTTAGATATGCTTCATATTGGACACTGGGGCATAGTTCGAACAAAGCAATAAGCTCAACGATATTGTTGGTGGACGACGATTGAAGGTGATATTAAGAACAAAATACAAGCTTGTGATTCGTGCCAAAAGGTAAATCCTAGTAATCCGAAAGAATTTAGCAGATGGCCAGAGACAACGAAACCGTGGGAACGCATTCATATTGATTACGCTGGACCTTTTATGTAACATTATTGGTTATTATGCGTCGACTCTTATTCGAAGTACTCATTTGTTATAAAAATGAGTGTAACTACATCAGAAACTACCATTAAAGCATTACAGAAAATTTTTGCCGTGGAAGGACTCCCAGATACAATTGTATCCGATAACGGTCCACAGTTCTCATCACAATTATTTGAAGATTTTTGTAAAAGTCAAGGAATCTACCATATCAGAACTACCCTGTTAAAGTTAGCCGCAAGTTTCCAGCCGAAAGTGAAAAGTCGATAATGCAGATTATGTTATTGACATTCCAGCCGAAAATAAATCAGCCTCTAGGGTGTTATGTCTAGAGATAGATTGGATTGATGTGACTTGTCAATAGCTATCGCAGGAAAAAAATTGAGTTCTAGTTTCCCGTGGGAAATCTCGGAAAATTCGATTTTCCAAAAATTATTAGAAAATTTGTATAAAATCAGCCTCTAGAGTGTTATGTCTGGAGATGGATTCAATTGATGTGATTACTCAATAGCTATTGCAGGAAAAAAATTCAGTTCAAGTTTCCCGTGGGAAATCTCGGAAAATTCGATTTTCCAAAAATAATTAGAAAATTTGAATAAAATCAGCCTCTAGAGTGTTATGTCTGGAGATGGATTCAATTGATGTGATTACTCAATAGCTATTGCAGGAAAAAAATTCAGTTCAAGTTTCTTGTGGGAAATTTCGGAAAATTCGATTTTCCAAAAATAATTAGAAAATTTGTATAAAATCAGCCTCTAGAGTGTTATGTCTGGAGATGAATTCAATTGATGTAATTTATCTATAGCTATCGCAGGAAAAAAAATCAGTACAAGTTTCCCGTGGGTAATCTCGGAAAATTCAAAAAAGTTTCCAGCCGAAAGTAAGAAATGGATGAATAAAATCAGCCTCTAGAGTGTTATGTCTGGAAATAAATTGGATTGTTGTGACTTGTCAATAGCTATTGCAGGAAAAAAATTCAGTTTAAGTTTCCCGTGGGAAATCTAGAAAAATTCGATTTTCCGATTTCGCAAAATTTTCTAATAATTTTTGGAAAATCGAATTTTCCGAGATTTCCCACGGGAAACATGAACTGAATTTTTTTCTTGCAACAGCTATTAAGTAATCACATCAATTGGATCCATCTCCAGACATAACACTCTAGAGGCTGATTTTATACAAATTTTTTAATAATTTTTGGAAAATCGAATTTCCCGAGATTTCCCACGGGAAACTTAAACTGAATTTTTTTCCTGCAATGGCTATTGAGTAATCACATCAATTGAATCTATCTCCAGACATAACACTCTAGAGGCTGATTTTATACAAATTTTCTAATAATTTTTGGAAAATCGAATTTTCCGAAATTTCCCACGGGAAACTTGAACTGAATTTTTTTCCTGCGATAGCTATTGACAAGTCATATCAATCCAATCCATCTCTAGACATAACACTTCAAAGGCTGATTTTATTCATCCATTTCTTAATTTCGGCTGGAAACTTTTTTGAATTTTCCGAGATTTCCCAAGGGAAACTTGAACTGATTTTTTTTCCTGCGATATCTATTGATAAATCGCATCAATGCAGTTCATCTCCAGACATAACACTTCAAAGGCTGATTTTATACAAATTTTCTAATAATTTTTGGAGATTTCCCACGGGAAACTTGAACTGAATTTTTTTCCTGCGATAGCTATTGATAAATTACATCAATTGAATCCATCTCCAGACATAACACTCTAGAGGCTGATTTTATACAAATTTTCTAATAATTTTTGGAAAATCGAATTTTCCGAGATTTCCCACGGGAAACTTGAACTGAATATTTTTCCTGCGATAGCTATTGAGTAATCACATCAATTGAATCCATCTCCAGACATAACACTCTAGAGGCTGATTTTATACAAATTTTCTAATGATTTTTGGAAAATCGAATTTTCCTAGATTTCCCACTGGAAACTTGAACTGAATTTTTTTCTTGCGTTAGCTATTGACAAGTCACATCAATCCAATCCATCTCCAGACATAACACTCTAGAGGCTGATTTTATTTATCCATTTCTTACTTTCGACTGGAAACTTTTTTGAATTTTCCGAGATTTCCCATGGGAAACTTGTACTGTTTTTTTTTCCTGCGATAGCTATTGATAAATCACATCAATGCAATCCATCTCCAGTCATAACACTCTAGAGGCTGATTTTGTACAAATTTTCCAATAATTTTTGGAAAATCGAATTTTCCAAGATTTCCCACTGGAAATTTGAACAGAATTTTTTTATTCGATAGATATTGACAAATCACATAAACAGGATTTAGCTTTAGATATATACTCTAGAGGCTGATTTTATTCCAATTTTGTATATTCTTCTGATTTTCCGATATTTTCTCCGATGCAAAGTTTTACACGTAAATTTCTTTATAAAATTTTTTATTTAAATCTATGTATCCTATTTACTTTCGGCTGATAACTACTAAATTTTTTATTTTCGGCTTGAATGTTATATCTTAATCTGCATTATCGACTTTTAACTTTCGGCTGGAAACTTTCGGCTGGGATTAGACAATCTGCCTTACCATTTTTGTTTTACTTTAGGCTGGACAAACACAATCTGCATTACCGACACGTCACTTTCGGCTGGCAACTTTCGGCTAACTTTAACAGTATATCAGAACTGCGCCATTTTACCCAGCGTCAAACGGGGAAGCCGAGAGATACCTTCGGACGTTTAAAACAACTATGAAGAAACTGGAGCAAGAAAAACAAGATTTGGATACATCAGTACTCCAGTATTTAGGCAGTTATCGCTGTTCTCCAATTCCAATTTTTAATAAATCGCCTGCTGAACTATTACACGGAAGGCAACCAAAAACCATTTTATCGTTTATGCTTCCTAGTTCTATAAAACCGGATCATCAATTTTCAAGTGAGCAGTTCCATACATTTCAAGAAAATCAAACTGTTTGGTTTAAAAATTTCTCTCATTATGGATCAAAATTGCTTAAAGGTTTAGTCAAGCGAAAGTTTGGAAAGGTCTTGTATGAAATTAAAACTGAGGAAGGCAGTCTAATAAGAAGACATCAAAATCAAATTCGTGAGCGTCATGTACAAAATAAGTCAGAAACACGCCGAAATGAAAGAGTGATTGACAACAAATCACAACCAGAATTCATCATTACGAGCGAGGAATATTCAACTAATGACAGCTTCAATGAAATTCCTTCAGTCGGGAATGAATCAAATGGAAACACCTCGGAGTACGTTCAACCTTCTGAAGAAACCTTATATAGGGAATCAACACCGACGTCTCCAGAAAGACTTTGTACTCTGCAGCCGCAAAGATCTAATCGAATCAGGAAACCTCGAGTACGTTTCTCTCCGCAGAGGCACGTGGAAACCGATGAAAAATAATAATAATGTTCTTAAATTAGTCGTGGAGGAATGATGTATATCTTCAACTTCTGAAATGTTCGTTTTATGTTGTATCATACTGTTGGTTGTCTCTTTTCTTGTCGAATGGAGAGAGAGTTCTTGGATGGAGAGTTGACAACTACACCTCATGTTATAAAGTTCCTTTAATAAATGTACAATATTAATTACATGTTTTTGAAGACTTTTATTTAAACTAATTAATATTAGTTAAATTGTAATAACACAACAATTCGGATTACCATAAACCGGGAAATAATACCGCATGCGAACACAGCTAAGTATCTCGGCATGACCCTGGATGCTAAACAACGATGGAAGAAAAGTGAATAATTAAGACTTAAATACAGAAAAATGTATTGGCTGATGGGAAGGAACTCTTCTTTATCAACATATAACAAGCTTCTACTGTATTAGCAAATATTGAAACCGATTTGGACTTATAGTATTCAGCTTTGGCGTTGTACCAAACAGAGCAACATAAATATCATTCAATGATTTCAGAATATGGTATTAAGGAACATCGTTGATGCACCTTGGTATGTCAGGAACAATGACCTTCGTAGGGACCTTTAAAATTAACTTCATCTTAAATGAAATCCAGGGAAAAGCACGGAGACATGAAGAAAGGCTCACGCTAATCATCACGAATTTAGTACGCAGACTTAAAAGAACCAAACCTTTTGAGCTGGTGTGATTGTCAGTTTGATCAGCATTGTGCTGATCAAAAATCCACTACAAAGATGTGATTTACTTCATTTTACCAAACACTATGGAATGCCAATGGGAAGAAGCCATAGATTAATTTAAGTTAGTAAATTAAGTCAGAAACAAATTGCTAATTAGTCTAGGAGACTAGATTGTAATTACATAAAATAAACAAATAAATTTTTGTCTACATTGTGTACGTCGAAAACTATTATCTACACCATTGTCGACATTTGAGTGTAGACAATCTCAAAATAGTCGTAGACACACAACACTGGAGATAACACAAACGCATTATCGACTTTTTACTGATGATCGGGATGAATAGAAAAATGTTATGATTGGTAAACGTCACAACGAAATGTCATAGAACTTATCAATAGGGAAAATGTTACTTTGCTGGACTACAACACTATACTCTAATTATATTTCCATACGGTTTACATATTGCGTTACTATAATTCTAGAATTATAACGAAATTTTATTAATCGAGACTGAGTTTTTCACCTTTCGGAATTTTCTGAAGAATTCTTCTAATTGTGTTTTTATGACTGGCGTTTCTCATATTGCCGCCCTTTCATTTGTCTACCCCTGACTCGTAGTCTTTTTGTTTATTATCTTATTTTCTAGTTTGTTTGTGTTAGTAATACTGCTTTGTAATCATATTAGCTGTATTTTGTTGAGAAAAAGTTAATTCGAATTATTTTGGAGTTATTTTTTTCTTAACAGAATAAGCCGCGAAATATTTTTTCGATTTAATTTTTATATTCTATGTTGGTATTTCTCCTGTTTTTTATTCAAGCAGTTACGTATTTTATTTGTTCGAGCTCGAATTAAATAACTCAAATTTTTTGTTCGAATTATTTAATTCCTGTCACATGCAATTGTTATTGTAAATTTCTCAACAAAATACAGCTATTATGTACTTGTTGTGACTGCGACATACCCTAAATCGTATTTTATGATTTTCTCTTCTCTTCCATTGTTGTCAATATGGTGTTCATTTATGTCGGTTAAAACTTAAATTTGTTGCTGTTTGATAATAACTCATTTATTTTTTTTTTTTTAATACATTAGTATGTGGTAAATAATAATTTTCAAAGTATGATTTTCTGCTACTTTGTCTGGATGAGAATTTGTTCCGTTTGGTCGACTTTCGATTTAGGTACTTTGAAACTATTTTGTTTTGATCGGATAATTTGACTTGTTATGTTGAGGAGTCTATCAAATAAATCGTGATTATCGGATAAAGAAGACACTTTTCAGCTTTCTATTGCCAAAGGGTTAACAACAAGTATTCACCGAAATTCTATTAGCTGTCTTATGGATATTTGTGCTGAGCATATTTTAGAGGATTCCTTAATTTAACTTTTAAATTTTTGTTTGTGGCTTTTTTCGTAGCCGTAGATATATTATTCTATTTTTTGTTGTATTGGTTGCAATAAACTTCGCATCAGCATAAACAACATAAAACAGCCAAGAAAATCGTATCAACATATCAACAAACAAAAAATTTATCAGTTAGGAGTAAATACACCGTAGTGAGAGTATTGTGGTGGTAGTGAGAATGAAAGAATTTTTTTTTTATATGGTGCTTGGTAATGAAATGACACTTAACAGATGATATTTTGAAATGTGCATCTGTGTGCTAACAAAACATGCAGACCTTTTTTAAAAAAAATCTAAAGCAGCATATACAGACAAATAAAATATTTTATTACCCTAATTAATCCAACAATAAAATCTTTTGTCCGAATTAAGAATTTGGTTCATAAACAAAATGTACAAGCCAATACATATATCACTATTAACATTCAGTTAAGTTCTGCACATAACTAAAGTCGTGTGTATTATAAAAGTGACAAAAGTTAACAATATGAAGTTTAAATTAAATAGTTCGCCACATCTAAAGATGCATGAAATTACCAAAAAACTGTTTAACAATAAATTTCTGTCGGATGTACAATTTAGTGTGGGCGGCAAAATCATATACGCTCACTCTCTGGAGCTTATGAAAAGAAGTGTAGTATTTGAAAAGCAATTGGATGAAACGTGTGGCACAAAAAAATTAATTCCAATCGTTGATTACAAATATGAGAATTTTCTTGAATTTCTGCGATACCTTTACACAGACGAGTGTACAATAAATGACGGTAATGGAATTGAGTTGTTGAAATTGGCAACAAAGTATAAAGTCATAATGTTGGAAAGTCAAGTGATTAAGTTGTTAGATACGACAGCATGGTGTTTACAGTTATTTGATCATTGTGTTGTCGATAAATACGAAATTGGACGTCGTAAAAGTGCTACAATATTTAAGCTAAATTTTACACTACACATGAAAAATCAAACATTTTTATCACTCCACCCAAATTCTGTAAATGCAGCTTTACAATTTGATGATATTGAACAAGGCGTCAAAGAAATTCAAATATTTAATGCACTGGCTGACTGGTTACAAAATTACTGTAAACAACATCAAATGTCATTAAACGAAGGACGACAAAAATTCGATGAACTTATCAGAAAAATACGATTCCCGATTATGTCAAGCGATGAAATACGCGAGTGTGTTAAAAAGTATCCCGGTTTAATAAGTGAAAGTGATTGTATGTCCATTGGAAAGCAGATTTTATACGGCAGTGACGATATGAAAGATTTATGGATAGCAAAACAAAGGAGTAACATAAATTTGTCGTTAGAGCTGCGCAAATTCAACGGTGATAAATCATTTGTGACAACATTATCTGTCGCCACGGATACGATTCTTTATGGATTTTGGATCGGCATTGAAAGCAATCGAAAAGAAATCGAAATAAATATTGAGGCACATAATATTAAGACAAAAGCGATTGACAAAATGCAGTTTACACAGCCTGCACCACATTACTGGACTGAAATGGCAATTATCTTTGGAGATTCACTTTGCTTGAAACCAAATTTTATATACACGATCACTATTAAATATTTGGCGATAACCGACCAACATATAAACGTAACGTGTAGAAAGAAACATGAAGGTTTAATTTACAATAATCCGAGAAGTTCAATTAAAAACATAAAGCCGAGTGACAATATTATCGAAATGATATTTAAAAAGCACGTGTATCAAAATAATATGTTGAATTCTTCTCACCGTAAAAAAAAATTGAAGTACATCGGAAACCACGTTCTTTTCGCCAAAAAACATCAATGTTTTTTCGATGTAAATTAATTTTACGAATTCATAAATTTCCCCTTGGCTGTCAATATATAGAGTTTTTTATGTCTCGATTTTTAATCATTTTAACTCAATAAATCACTCAAAACCGGTTTATGTTATCAATACGAACAAAAAACCACATCAATTTTTGTTTCATGTACTTTTCACACCACAAATTTTACATTGATTTGATAAAACTTAAAGAATTCGATATTAATGTCAAATAAATGTTTACTCAAATTATTTGCTTTTTCTTTACATTGTTTTGGAAACCATTTATCTCAAGCTGTGCTCTGATATAGAGGTAAGTAATAATTTTAGCATTTCGACTAATAATATTGTGCAACCAAATAGAGGACGACAAACAACATTTTTGCCATGGAAATTGTATAATTTAAAAATGCTGTCAAACCCCAATATGATTATACGATTAATGGAGGATAATTTGTTTCGCAAAGGAAAGTTGAAAAAAGCTTCCCAAGTTATCGAAAATTCATATCTCCTAATTACGTAAGGCTATTTATAAAAGTTTTTATTGCAATCCATGTATCCTATTTACTTTTGGCTGTCAACCACAAAATTGTTTATATTCGGCTGGAATGTTAATAACATAATCTGCATTATCGACTTTTTACTTTCTGCTGGAAACTTTCGACTACCTTTAACCGGATCAGATTAAGGTGAAAGTGCAAATTTGCAGAGCGGTACATTTCGCAACGTGCGACTCGCAAGTGCATGTACGACCTCCACGTGGTGACTACTGGTAACCAGGAATTTTCCTGGGCTAATGTACAGCGCTGAAGGAGTAAACCTTACACAAATCCCCAAGTCACGGTGGAACAGCATATGCCAAGGAATGAATAGTTAGTGGGTAAACTAATCTCTAATATGCGGACTCTGGATACCAGGTGACCTCCAGTTTTAATCAGCCTTACCCTCGTATACGGATCTCTGCGAGGGTAGACCGTTTAACTCTCCGGAACTCGTGGGAACATATGAATAAAAACAATATAAAAGAAAAAGAGGCAGGCACTCTCAAAAAGCCAATAGGTATTACGGTTGGTGACTCAAACCTTAAAGGTGAAGCCACCAACGTAGAAACAAGAAGAGTTTTGAAGGCTGTGGTGCCGTGTACCAGCGGAAGCCGAGGGCCAGCCGTAGTAAAAGGGGGCTCGGACCGTAAAGGGCAAGCTACCTTCACAGTAGGTTCTTCGGTAGGCGACGGTACAGGAACCGACGCGCGGCGCAGAGGATTTTGAATAGGCTGGCGGCCACCCCTGAGAAGCTGCTAACGCAGGAACAAAGAAAATCTCTGGCATGGGCAAAGGCTATCTTCTTAGGCAACAATTCGGGGAGGGTACCGGCGGAGTCGAAAAGATGACAGCGGTCCCAAGACGAAGTGGAGGCTGGCGAGAGTAAGCGACCGAGATTGCAGGGAGCCCAGGGTGATGCTGGGACGCACGGGGCAAGACTGTTCAGTGACGTCCTTAAGAAGCATCGAGGGATACTAGCCGTCATTGACTGGAGTCAAGAAGATGGGATTATCACTCTTGATAAATGAAGGCTAGTGTATAACGCACTAAACTCCGTTTTCCTAACGGTCCTCGGAGAAAATCCGGGGCCACCTCCATCTTGTATGGATGCAGGATGGCATCAGGGGCGTGTTAAGCTAACGGCGTGCGCGGATCAAAGATCGGTAGACCTTTATCGTCTGGCCGTAGCTAGGGAAGGGGAAGTGTGGCGAGTCGCGAAGCAGGCAGTGGTTGGCAGGGCCGAGATCCCAAGCAGACCAAGGGCGCGCGTCTGGCTGCCAATCAAGCCATCCTGTCCGGATGAAATTATGCGTATAATTCGGGCAAGTTCCGTGGATCTTCCGACGGATAATTGGAAGATCGTGAAACAAGAGGAGGCAAAGGTAGGATCTGGGTTGTCCATTTTAGTGGTGAACAAGGAGTCCCTAGCCCCTCTAGCCAAAACTAAGGGGGTAATCGACTTCGGTTTCGGGTCGATTACCCTTAAGGTGTTTAAAAAAGATGAGGCCGAAGCAATTGCGGAAGACCTACCAGGGAAAGAGCAGGAAGACGGTGGTGGTACACAGGACATTGAGAGCTTTGTGATGAAGCGATTAACGGCCATGGGTAGTCGTTTATCCCTGGACTCGAACGAGGAGGATCGGGTCGAGTCGGTGGAGGAGAAGAATGGCATAAAGACCCAGCACCTAGCACCGGAAGGGAGCGTCAGGAGTGATGATGTCCCCCTGGGACCGGGAGATTAAACCCTGCCGCGACAGTGGACGGAATATGATGAAAGGTAAGTTGATTGGTGCATGCTGAGGACGGTTCAGATTAATCTTCACCATTCTAGGGCTGCCTCGGCAGCCTTGATCCTCAGACTGACCAAATTGGATGAGGACATAATCCTAGTTCAAGAACCCTGGATTAGTAAAAACAAACAATTATATACTCTTCTAAGTCCGATAAGATCAGATCATGCATTTTAGCTAAACATAACTTGAATATTTTTCTTCTTCCACAATATAGTTGTGGAGACGTAACGGCAGTCGGCCTGGAAACGGGAGGCTGCTTACTATGGCTGGTTTCAGCCTACATGGACCGAGAGAAGGAGGTTTCGCCGGATAACCTTGGGGAACTGATACGCGAAGCGGAACGGGAAAAGATCGAAGTATTACTGGGTTGTGATGCAAATGCGCACCATAAAATCTGGGGTAGCACCGACATCAATGAAAGGGGTGAGTACTTATTTGATTACTTATTGGGTACTAACCTTGCAGTGTGTAATCTGGGGCAAGAGCCCACTTTTATTATTAGTAATAGGCAGGAGGTACTGGACGTTACCTTTGCTTCGGACTTCATTACACATATGGTCAAAAAATGGCGGGTTGCAAAGGAGCACGCCTCCATCGGTACGTGATGTTTAATATTGACATTCACCCTGTTACCCGGAAATCCTTCAGGAATCCTAGAAGGACTAACTGAAACAAATACGGGAAAGTGTTAGTAGGACTCTTACCGACCGATGCTCCTAAGCAACCAGCCACAGAGAAGGATCTGGATTTCTTGGTGGAGGAAATCACAAGCGCCTGTAACTTGTCCTTGGACACTGCGTGCCCCAGGAGAGTACCTAAAGGAAAGAAAAAACCGGTGTGGTGGTCCAAGGAGCTGGGAATCCTACGTTCAGGGTGTTGGAAAGCATTTAATAGAGCAAAGGGCTATAGGGAAGCTCAGGACTAGGACTTCTATAAGGAGCACCTTAAAAAGTATATAAAGGAATTAAGGAGGGCGCGGAGGAGGTCTTGGAGACTATTTTGTGAAAAAATGGAAGGTGTTTCGGAGACTTCGCGCCTCAGGAAAATCTTATCTAAGAGTCCAACGAGCCCTAGTTACTTAATCAAACCTGATGGGCTGTGGACAAACGGCTTGAAATCCTTCAAATCAGCTGGCCCGGACGGCATCATCCCAGCAGAGCTGCAAAAACACTCGTCGATCATTCTCCCATGGCTGGAGGTGATCTTCAGGGGGTATCTAAAACTGAATTTTATTCCTAGGAAATGGACGGAGGTTAGGGTGATTTTCATCCCGAAAACGGGAAAGAATTCACAGACCTACCCAGAGGACCTAAGACCGATAACTCTATCATCCTTTCTGTTGAAAACATCGGAAAGATTGATCGACGTGTACATACGTACAAAAATAAAACCCAGTAAGTGGGCGACTTCTCAACATGCGTACTGGAAAGGGAGATCTGTGGACATGGCTCTGCATTCCCTGGTGCGAACAATTGAGAAATCAATCCACTCGAAAGAGTACTGTATGGTAGCCTTCCTTGATATAGAGGGCGCCTTTAACAATGTCAGGACGGAGGCAGGTCGGGAAGGACTGTCTTTCTTAGGTGTGGACGACCCTTTAGGGAGATAATTAAATCAGATGCTAGAAGGCAGGATTATTAATGCGGATATGAAGGAAACCACCATTAGGAGAGGCGAGTAGTTAGAGGAACTCCGCAATGTGGTGTCCTATAACCTCTTCTCTGGAACATAGTTATCAATGGATTACTTTTGAAACTGGAAAGGTAGGGAATAGGAGTGATAGCTCTCTCCTTCTCTATCTTATTCTTATAAGAACAATATAGAGAAGGTGCAGAGAACGGCCTGATTGCTTATAAGCGGGGCACTGAGGACAACCCCTACACGTGCTCTGGAGGCTATGTTCTACCTTCTTCCTGTCGACATCTTTGGTAAGCAGAGAGCGGCAACTACGGCTGCACGACTCTCTGCCGTAAGTGAGTGGAAATGTCTTCAGAAGGGCCACTCGACGATTGGCAGGTCGCTAAAGGCAGATGTGGTGAATAGTGACTAAACAACACCGGTGGTTTGCTTTGAAATGGGTTTCCGGACTCTTCTCCCCTCAAGGGAATTATGGGGGAACAGGTCACTAGCAGAAACTGGTTGTATACAATTTTACAGTGACGGCTCCAAGCTAGACGGCAAAGTCGGAGCAGGAGTCTTTTGTGACAAATTAAATGTGAATTTATCCGTTCGTCTTCCTGATCACTGCAGTGTGTACCAGGCGGAGGTGGTAGCGATTGAGGAAGCGCTGACATGGTTGAGGCATAATGTCATATCCACAAGGGATATAACAATATATGTGGACAGTCAGGCGGCAATCAAGTCCCTGGAATCAGTTTCTCTGACATCCGTGGTGGCATTGAGGTGCCGCCCATCTCTTAACGAGATGAGTGAGCAGTTCAGTATCCAGATAGTCTGGGTCCCCGGTCACTCGGACGTACGGGGGAACTGCAGGGCGGACGAACTGGCAAGGCAAGGTACAACTCTCCAATTGAAACCGGAAAGGGCAAATCGAATATCGAGAAAAAGAAAAATTGTAAAAGAATTCATCTGTATTAGTATAATTCGCTAGTACTTAACGCACAGTACATTCTGTATATATAGAATTTAAATTGTGGTATAATCAGTCCAGTCGCCGCGGCCTAATGAGAATATTGATTTTTTCATAATCATAAGCTCATCAGTTCGAAACTGGATTGAATTCTCTTACAATCTTTGAAACGTTTTAAAAATCATATGGAGAAAAATAATTAAAAAATTCATTCTCATGAGTGCTAGACTAGAAGACAGTGGCGTAGTCTGGTTTTTGGAGGTAGGGGAGCACTTGACGTATGGTAGTTCCCAGCTTGATCCCATTCGCTAAAAAACAATTAATTACTTATAACACAACAATTAGGACCGCAGGCCAGTGGTCCTATTCTGGCTATTCCCTGCGAACTGGGAAAAATATTGTTTAATTTCCAAACTTCAATAATTCCCAATTTTTTATTCCCCAATTCCCAAAATTGTATTCTGGGCGTAACTGGAAATCATCCAATGGGAAAAAAAACTATTTCAAATTTTCCAGCCGCCATTATTTAAAAAATTTATTTTATACATATAATGTTGAATACTGGATCCCAAATCTTGTTTAACTCGGAAGCCTGTATGAATGGCTTAAAACTTCCAAACCTGCATGGACGTATTTCAGTATCTGGTATCGGAGAAATTCAGACAGCCTCCACAAAGGGGATTATATCAATCCAGATGACCAGCCTAAACAACTACAAGTCAGAATTTCACGTCGAAGTAACTGCTGCACTTCCACCACCAACACCACACCAAAACAACTTAAGTATATTGACTGGCATTGAATTGGTAGATCCCGAAACAAATAAATCAAACACAATAGACATTTTATTGGGGTCAGATGTAATTTTGCAAATTTTAGGCTATATCAAAATTTCAAATAATAAAAGTCAATTTATCGTGCAATAGACCTTATTTGGATGGGTTTGGTTGAACGCCAAGGTGATATTCGAACACCGCTCTTCAGTGTCTACAATATTAAAATATTCAGCTGATTTCAATATTGACAAAAAGTTAAGAGCGTTTTGGGGAGTTTGAGGAGATTCCAGAGACATCCAAATAGATAAATGCAGAAGATGAAAGTGAAGTCTATTTTGTCGCTAATAACGTCAACGGAAGATTCGTTGTGAAGTTGCCGTTTGAGGAACCCAAGCCGACCCTAGGAACATCACTCAATTTAACAATTAGCAGGTTGCACGGCAGTGAGATAAAATTTGTCAAAAGCGAAGAATATCAAAAGATAAATAAATCGTTCATGCAGGAATATATTGAACTCGAATATTTGGTGAAAATTAGCACAGAGAGGGTGATCCAAGATACTTGTGTATTTTTACCAAATCTCGGTGTTTTAAAAGAAGATAGCATCAGCACAATGTTAGCATTTCGGATCGACCGCTTCGCCCAATGATGAACTACTAGTTGAACCAACAATACCATCAAGTATCTTCAAAATAATTTTGCGGTTTCTTCAACATGGCTTTCTCACGATTTCAGATATTCTTAAGATGTACAAGCAAATTTTATTGAATGTTGAAGATCAGGAAAACCAATGTACATACAGAACCTGGTCACTTATGGTACTGCTTCTTCCGCGTTCTTAGCAACAAGGGTTATGAAGGAACTAGCCAGACTAAACCAAAATGCATACCCGGCTGCCGCAACTTTGCTTAAAGCTAACAGGTATTTTGAAGAACTGATGACTGTGACCAACGATTTGAGGGAAGCAATAACTTTGAAAGATGATATAACTAAAACCTTGAAGGCTGCGGGAATGCACTTAAGTGACTGAAAAAACAGAAAAAATAGAATGAATTTCAAAACAGTGAATTATTCAAAACAGTGGACTATCAAAAGTTTTATTTTTATTGGAAACAAACGCGCAGGTTAAACTTCTGGATCATACCAGTATCGACCATCGAAAGTTACCTGGCTTCAACAGTGATTTTTAATGAAAACTTTCAAGTATAAATACAACACATACACGATATCTCTTTCTAGGGCTACGGACCAATAGTCGTGTTAGTTGTTCTTTCACCTACTTTTTAACAGTGTACAGGATAAATTCAAATATTGTACTAAAAAGTTGGGTAACATATGAAAAAAACCGTTGTTCATAACTTTTTCATATTTCACTGATTTTTGTTAAAATTTTCGCGTTTCCATTATACATATGTATTAAATGTACGTACAAGTAATAAACGAATGAAAAACAATAAAAATATACAGCGATTTCAACCCTCCAAATCATAATTTGGGCCCATCAAACCATTTTTACTTCTAGAGAATTGGTACGCCAATTGAGGTAAATTTGTCCTAAAATTAAAATTTACTCTGATAAATGATTAACCCGGCTATTGGTCCACCACAGCCTGGGTTGTGGAAAACTAACACATATTCGTTTTCAGACATTTAGGTTTTTCTGATATCTTTATGTTAAAGAACGATCATGGAAGCTAATGGAAATGAAGATAATTTTTCACAGAGTAATATTTCATAGAAAAGTTATTTTAGTTCCCTTTTGGAATTTTGTTTTGTAATGAAGCATATTAGCATTTTGAGTTAGAATTATAGGGAATCAGTGCTTCCCTTGCTTCCAAAGACGCTACGCCCATGCTAGAAGAGTACAATTGCTTTGAATAAATTAGAGCGCTTAAAGTAGGTCATCTGTGCCTAAATATTTTTTGTATGAAATAATAGAATAAGACGTTTGTTCTAGATTTAATTGGTATTTCAATCAAGACGTAATGATTAACAGAACCAGTACGACGACATTAGGTGAAATCCGTGGACCGTCATTAGGAAACCGTTACAAAAATTACGGAGCCCGAAATCTATCTTTAGAAGTATCAAGAACCGCAATCGAAACATAATAGTATAGATTTTGCATGTTTTTGGTTCAAAATTTACTGATTTAGAGTAAGCGATTTTCAAAAAAATCGAATTTTCTATGAAATGTATGGAAATATTCACGCAATCTAAATGCGCGTTGGTACAACAATTACAGGTCCTGAAACCTATGTTTAGAGGTATCAATCACCGTAATCGGAGCATAATTGCAGATTTTGGATATTTCGACTCAGAATTTGCTTATCTGTAGGGCGATTTTCACAAAAGTCAAATTTTCTATGAAATGCATGGAAATAATCACGCAAGCTTGTTGGTACAATAATTGCAGGTCCCTAAACCTATCTTTTAAGGCGTCAAGAACCGCAATCGTCCCGTAATTACAGATTTTGAATTTTTGTGGGCCAGAATTCACCGATTATATAAATACTCAATCAATCTAAATGCGCGTTGGCACAATAATTGCCGGTCCTGGAACCTATCGTTAGAGGTATTAAGAACGGCTATCAGAGCACAATTGCTGATTTTGGATTTTTTTGGCTCAGAGTTTACTGGTTTATAGTAAGGTAATTTGTGTTGGCACACATATTACAGGCCCCGAAACCTATCTTTAGAGGTATTTTATTGCTCAGAATTTGCTGATTTGTATGGCGATTTTCACAAAAATCAAATTTTCTATGAAATGTTCGGAAATAAATCACGCAATCTAAATGCGCGTTGCCACAACAATTACAGGTCGCAAAACCTATCTTTATAGGTCTCAAGAACCGCAATCGGAGCATAATTGCAGATTTTGGATTGTTTGGCTCTGAATTTGTTGATTTCTAAGCCGACTTGCACAAAAATCAAATTTTCTATGAAATGTGTGGAAATAATCACGCAATCTAAATGCGTGTTGGCGCAATAATTACAAGTCCCTAAACCTATCTTTATAGCCGTCAAGAACCGCAATCGGCCTGTAATTACAGATTTTAAATTTTTACCGCTCAGAATTCACCGATTATATAAATACTCAATCAATCTGAATGCGCGTTGGCACAATAATTGCCAAGCACAATTGCTGATTTTGGATTTTTTTGGCTCAAAATTTACTGATTTATAGTAAGGTAATTTGTGTTAGCACACATATTACAGGCCCCGAAACCTATCTTTAGAGGTATTTTATTGCTCAGAATTTGCTAATTTGTATGGCGATTTTAACAAAAAACAAATTTTCTATGAAATGTAAGGAATTAATTATGCAATTTAAATGCGCATTGGCACAAGAGTTACAGACCTCTAGACCTATCTTTAGAGGTATCAAGAATTGCAATCGGAGCATAAGTGCAGATGTTAGATTTTTTGGCTCAAAGTTTACTGATTTAGAGTAAGGCGATTTTCAAAAAAATCGAATTTTCCAAGAAATGTTTAGAAATATTAAAACAATCTAAATGTGCGTTGGCACAACAATTACAGGTTCTGAAATCTATGTTTAGAGATATCAAATGCCGCAATCGAAGCAAAATTGCATATTTTCAGTGTTTTAGCTCAGAATTTGCTGATTTCTAAGGCGATTTTCACAAAAACCAAATTTTCTATGAAATGTATTACAAATTTTATTTAAACTTCTATTTGACATTTATCTTTATTTCTAATCTGGTGGTGATTTGAATAACATTTCGATCATATTATCACTCGGCTTTATGGTTTTAATGGAATTTTCCGGATTATTGTAAAATAAATCGACCTCTTTCTTCCTGCAAACAACATTTATTTGTTCCCCTGTTATTGCCAAATATTTAATGGTAATCGAATACTCAAAATTTGGTTTCAATCGTAGTGAATCCCCTAGACAAATTACCAATTGGTTCCAATGATCAGGCACAGATTGTGTAAATTGAATTGTATTAATCTGTTTGCTACTAATATCATATGCTGAAATTTCCAATTCGATTTCTTTTCTGTGGTTTGCACTGCCGATCCATAATCCGTAGAGAATCGAATCCTTAGTAACAATAAATTTTGATTCAAATGATGTATCACGATTAAAAGTATGCCACTCGCGAAAACCGTTTGTTTCATTTCTTTGTTTTGAGATCCATAAATTATTCGAACCGCCATTCCCGAAAATAATCTGCTTCCCAATGGACATGCAATCACTTTCACTTAGTAATCCGGGATATTTTTTAACACAATCGCGTATCTCATCATTTGACATTAGCGGAAAACGTATTTTGCTGATAAGGCCGTCGAAACGCTGTCGTCCTTCTGTTAATGATAATTGATGCTGTTTGCAATGATTTTGTATCCAACCAGCCAGTGCATTAAATATCTGAATTTCAGTCACTCCTTGCTGGACAACATCAAATTGTAAAACTGCATTTACTGCGTCTGGATGGAGTGCTAAAAACTTTTCATGTTTTAAGAATGCCGCATAATTTACGATAAATATTTCATTACTACTTCTACGTGCAATTTCGTATTTATTAATTACACAATGTTCAAATAACTGTAAACTCCATTCGGGCGATTTTAATAAATTAATCACCTTATTTTCCAACATAATAACTTTGTACTTGGTTGCCAATTTCAACAAATCAATTCCATTACCTTCATTAATTGTACACACATCTGTGTAAAGATAACGCAGAAATTCAAGAAAATTTTCATATTTGCAATCAACGATCGGTATTAGTTTTGACTCGCCCCACGTTTCACCCAATTGCACTTCAAATACTTCACTTCTTTTCATTAATTCTAGAGAGTGGGCGTAGATGAGTTTGCCGTCCACACTAAATTGTATGTCCGACAAAAATTTATTATTGAACAGCTTTTTAGTAATTTCATGCATCTTTAGATGTGGCGAACAATTTAATTTAAACTTCATATTATTATTTTTCGGAAAATTTGTCACTTTACAATTTTTTTTTGCACTAAACTGAATTGAGTGTTTATAAAATAAGAGCGGGTGTTTTTGTATTGAAATTTTTATCTTGCGAATAGAATTGTAGGTATTTTTGTTTATCTATTTACAGTGAAATTGTCATTTCTATATATAAAACGTTCAACTCGGCTTATCTTATTTGTCCATACAAAAGTATTTTACTGTTATGTTAGTTAAAAATTAGGGCTTGGAAACATTGTTTTTAACTCTAAAAACACGAAAATCATGCAGTGTGCCGGCCAAGAAATTCCAGAGCGTTAAATAAACATTTTGACCAAGTTGGTAAACATTACTACACGTATCAACTAAAGAGCCAAAAACGATTGGTTGTTGTGTTAAAAGGAATAGTGTGAATTACGTGGATGCAAATGAAATTCAAGCTGCTCTCACTGAAAAAGGTTTCCAGTGCAAAACTATTACTAATATTTTTAATCGGGCGAAAGTTCCTCAGCCATTACTTCGTCTTGAATTAGAACCAGACAATAAAAAAGTTAATGGCAACCATGCAATATTTGACATAAAATATCTATTGCATAGAATAGTTACCATCGAGGAATCCTGGAAAAGAAATGGGCCGGTACAATGCGTTAAGTGCAAAGAGTATGGGCACACTAGAGCCTATTGCACTTTGAACGATGTTTATGTTATATGTGGTGAACTCCATAATTCAAAGCTTTGCAATAAAGCAAAAAATGAAGCATCAGTGAAAAAATGCAGCAACTGCAATGGAAATCACACAGCTAATTACAGAAGGTGTCCAATTTATCTGGAATTGAAAAGGAGAATCAATCCAAAGCAGCGAACAGAGTAGCGAATCCTTAATCTTCATTCTTCAGTTAGGAAAGAAGCACGGCCAGAAATTGTAAACAGAAACGGTCGAAATGGAAATCAGTACGCAACTGAAAACGGCAGCGTGCACCAAGGGGTTTCATACGCAAGTGTTCTTAAAGGTACCGCTCCTTAGGTGCAAGCAAGTGAAGACGGAAACATCTCAACAGAGGAGCAGTCCCTGGATAATTAATTTGCCGGTAACCCAACTTACTGGCCCACAGATAGAAAGAAAATTCCTGATTGACAAACAAAATCACCGTTATTGAAATGGAAATTAAATCGAGCTATGAAGGCCGTAAGATTTGCCCTGCGGGAAGAAGGAAACCAGCGCATAAAGAACCATTTAAGTGCTTTCTCGGCAACCGAGAGGACAGATGATTCTTTGTGGAAGGCAACAAAAACTTTAAAAAGGCCAACAAATTCGAATCCACCGATTAGACTACCAACTGGAAACTGGGCGAGAAGTGATAAAGAAAAAGCCAATGCTTTTGGTACTCATCGAGCAACAGTATTCGTCCCACACGACGAAGATAATTATTTCGTGCTATCCCAGCCAATGGATGATGTTTTATCCTACAAACTTATAAAGTATAACTGGAAGAAAGTTAAGAATACAATTGAAACTTGCATAAGCCCGAAAAAGGTACCAGGACATGATCTCATTAGTGGAAAAATGATAAGCCAGATAAATGCATAAAACTAATAACATTTGTGTTCAACGTGATCATGCGAACCACAATGATACGTAAGCCAGGGGAACATGAAACGCAAATCTCATCATATCGTCCAATAAGCATGCTGAACACAATATCAAAGCTATTTGAAAAAATGTTACTAACGAAATTGTAACCAACATTATTGCACATTATTCCAGTTTCCAGACCATCAATTTGGGTTCCCAAACCAACATGGTACTACAGAGCAAGTACACAGAATTGTAAATGCAATCAAAATCACCTTAGAGGAAAAGAAATATTATTCTGCTGCCTTTTTGGAATGATATTAATGTAGGTATCCCGCAGACAGTGTTCTAGGACCAATATTATACTTGTTGTAAACAGCTGATATACCTGTAACCAACAAAGTAATAATATGAACAATTGCCGATGACACGGCCATCCTGGTGTCTCACACTAATCCTGAAATTGCCTCAATGGAATTACAGAATCATTTAAACAAAATCGCGGACTGGCGGAAGGCATGGCGAATAAAAGTGAACGAAAACAAACCAACTAATGTCACATTTACGCTGAACAAACGCACCTGCCCACCAGTGAAATTAAACGATTAATATATTCCTTAACAAACGAAGGTAAAATACTTAGGTTTGCAACTGGATAGAAGATTAACTTGGAAAAATCATATTGAAACAAAGCGCAACCAAATAAAAATTACATTTTCCAAAATGTATTGGCAGATGGGAAGAAAATCTCAGTTGTCATTAGCCAATATAGTTTTTCTGTACAAAGCGATAATCAAACCCATATGGACATATGGTATTCAGTTAAGGGGATGCACCAGCGCTTCAAACAGAGAACTCTCCAGAGAATACTTCGCATGACGACCTTGGGATTAAAACCGTTAAAGAAACAATTAAAGAATTCAGTTCTAAATATTATTTCTCAAAGCTAAAAGCACATCCTAACGAATTGGCCAGGGAGATACTAAAACAGCCGCGATTTAGGCGACTGAGAAGACCAGATCCACTCGGACTGATGAACCTGTAAACCTGTAAATTTAATTCGATATAAATATATACGTATAATTTAGATTAATTAAATTGTGAACCCTAACAATAAGTATTAACATTGGTTAAGACTTAAAATGTGTAATAATTTTAGATTTGATTACGTCTTGTAAGTTTGTTATATAGAAAGATTCAAGTATAAAGCCATTGGCAACATTTAAAAAAAAAATAACAATTATTAAGTGAAGGATAATTATGATAAGTGAAACAAATTAAAGGGAATTCAGTGTTGAAGTGAATCAATTTTAGTACAATCAGTTAAGAAACTGCCAAAGTCCACATTAATTGGCCATACTCAAAAACTTCATAAAAAAAAAATCATTTTAGAATCCCATTAACATTTTCATCAAATAAATCGAATTTAGTCATACTCGGTTGATATATGGTTAATCGTTTTTTCCTTATGCCGTACTGTGACCCGGTTCTGGCTATTCCCTGGGAATTCGGAATTGGGAAAAATATTGCTATATTTCCCAACTTCAATAATTCCCAATTTGTTTTCCCCAATTGCCAAAAGTACATTCTGTCGTAATTGTGAATAATTTCCATTGGGAAAAACACACTATTTCAAATTTTGCAGCCGCCATTATTTAGAAATTTTATTATACATGTAAAATAAATCGTTGTAAATAAAATAATGAAAATACACAAAAGAAGCAACAAGAATAGGGCCACTGAAATAGGCCGTACTGTACCATATGCCGCATTTAAATTTACCGTACTGTAACATGCCATAGTGTACAATATGCTGTTGTACCATGCCGTGGTGTTCCATATGCCGTAATGAAATATGCCGTAACGACTTGAACCGGTTTCAAAGAATATCTGATCATTTCGCCGCCGTATAGAACCAAAAATCATTGATTTTTCTTATTAAATAAAACAAGAATGTAATATACGATTTTCCCTGCAATTGTTTCGCAATTCCTAAACATCTTTTTAAGTCTCCAGCATTAAAAATGCAAAATGACAAAACTAAAGTAACAAAAATGGAAAATATGTATACGCGAAATACATAACATAAAAATAATTTATTCTTACCTACTCAATTAATAAAAGAGGCAGCAAAATATGTTCAGAAATATTATCCTCGACCACAAAAAAAGTTAACATATTGCCAACAACAGTTATTATAATAAAACATACCAAAAATGTAACCGTTTCAAATGTTTCAATAACTTAACTGAATGAAAATTTTATGAAAATTTGGCCTTTCAACCCAATTGACCTATATCCACGCGTTCGGCAATTCAACCTATTCAGCCTTTCGACATTCGGCCTTTCGACACATTCGGTCATTAGAAATTCGGCGTTTCGATATTCGACCTTTCGACATTCGGCCTACCGACCAATTCGGCCTTCCAACATTAAAACGAAATTATCACATTCAACGATTCAACACATAGTCCGAATCCATTCAAAATCAAAAATTAATTCTCTCGCAATTTCTGCGCATTGTACAGTCTTGAAATGAAAAGTCAAGGTCTTCGGAGACCAACAACCATGGAGATTTCAAGGAATTCTGGGAAATCTTACACATTTAAATTTTTATAATTTATTTCCAACAGATCATAAATCGGTGTTGTTTAAAAATGCTGCAATCTTCAAGATACATTTCAAAAACTACACCCCGCCCCTCCCCCCCCCCCCCCCCCAAAAAAAAAAACCTTAAAATTTAGGAATTGATATCTCCTAAAGCGGAAAATAAAATGCTATTTATACCAGAGTTAGTACATCTGTGGCAATAAGGCAAAACGTAATAACTCGTGTTATTTCGAAAACGAGTTTTCTACAGCAATGTATTCGGTAGGTAAACCAGTATATTTCAACATTAACAGTTTTTTTTTACGTCAAATAATAAAACATATTTTTATTTCGTAAAACGAGATATTTCATTGTATTTTAATTGTTGTCTTCCTTTGTTTTTGGAAAAACGTAATAACTCGAAAATAATTTCCAAAAAAATTTATTTAAATTAAAAATTGATATACCAAAACGACGCTCAAAAGGAATTAGTTGAGTTATTACAGTTTACTATCGCGTCGAGAATGTAAAAAGTTTAAGCTTTGCTACAAGTAAGTGTAAATTTTTTTTTTTTGGTGTTTTTTTTTTTTTGGTGGTTTGGCGTCTATTGGAGGGGGGGATCAAAGTTGAGTAGATTAATCTACCAGCTCCGTAACCTTCCAGTAGGGTGCGCATCACGTGAGCTGTTCTGGTCTTGTAATTAGGCAGCTGCGTCATGGGTACAATTGTGTAAGGGGTAACCTTTTCACAATTCGCAAGTGTACGTACTGCCTCCTCGTGGCAACCACTGGTAACTAAGGCCACTTGGCACATTTTTGGCCATTTGGCACAGGCTAAAGTACGGCGCTAAAGGAGAAACCCTTGACAAAAAACCCTAATCGAAGGTGGAACAGCATATGCCGAAAGATGAATGGCTAATAGGTTATTCAGCCCAAAATATGCGGACTCTGGATACCAGGCACCCTCCAGTTTTATTTAGCCTTCCTGTAGTAAAGCTGGGTGACCTACAGGTGATTTGCAATTCCCAGCAACTCGTAAGAGTAAAATCAAACGGAATACGGGGCAGAAGTAGGAATATACGGGAGTGGGACAACCCTCTCGAGGTCCTTGAGCTCCAATGATACCGTCTTTCTAGCGGAACTACATGCTGTAGTAAACATCTAGGAGGGAGAGCAATAAGCCCAGAAAGTATGCATCACGTACCGGGAGGCAGTATTTTCAGGTTCATTAAGAACCTGAATATTGACTGGACGGATTTATTATTATTATTTACTGGAGGGCCATGTGGGCGATAACCTCGCACCGCGACCTAAAAGATCTATTGTGCTGGACCCTACTTAATTATCTGTCCAGTCAATATTCAGGCTCTTAATGAATCTGACAATACTACTGGCCGGTACAAGATACATACTATCCGGGCTCATTGTTCTCCCTCCTAGATGTTGCAGTCTTTGCTGGAAAATGGCTGGGCAATGGCACAGAACATGTTCCGCTGCTTCCGCTTCCAGACCGCAGAAGCGGCATCCATCTGTCGTACTTAGGTCCATTTTCTTAAGGTGACACCTTAAGGGGACATGACCTGTGAGGAAGCCAGTAAGCAGCCTCAACTCAGGTTTCCTAAGTTCAAAACACTCCTTAACCCTGACAGACGAAGGTGATATAAATTTCTTCGCCTGCTGTAAACCTGGAATTCTGCGCCAGTAGGAGGACTTTTGAACATCCTCCCAGCGTTTTACCGCTGCTCTAAGGTGTCCCTTAGTGACACCGCAGAAGGGTTCTGGTCCAAAAAATGGAGAGGCAGAACCCTCACGGGCGAGGCCATCAGCTGCCTCGTTTCCTTCGATTCCAGTATGACCTGGCACCCACATAAGTGTTACCTTATTTGAGCCTACCAGATGTTTAATAACCTTCAGACAATCCCATACCAGCCTTGACTCAACGGTACAAGACCTAAGAGCTTTTAAGGCTGATTGGCTGTCTGATACAATATAAATCTTTGCATCGTTTAGGCCTTTTGCTATGCCTATCCTAGCGCAAAGTTCTATAGCATGTAATTCTGCTTGAAAAACGGTAGCATTGGTACCCAAGGAATTCGAGAGGGTAGTGCCACTCCCGTGTATTCCTATCCCCGCCCCATCTTCCGTTTTTGATCCATCTGTAAACCATACTATGGACCCTAGCTCAAATAATGGTCCACCTGCCGTCCACACATCCCGGTCAGGTAACCTAACACAGAATGGTTTGTGGAAGTCCAGTTTAGCTGGCATACAGTCGGAAGGCATTCCTATTGTAGGGTCTGTCTGAAATTCCTTAAGGATTTCCATATGACCCACCATATTGCCTGGCTTGATATTTCCTTCCGCCTGCATTTTCAGGGCCATACTTGCAGCGTCCTTTTTAATATGCAGGAGTAACGGTGTCAGTCCTAGAAGTGTCTCCACCCCCGCGGTTGGACATGACTTCATTGAGCCCGTAACACCGATGCAGGCTACACGCTGAACCTTATTCAATAAGGTTTGCGTTGTCTTCTGCTCAGTTATAGGCCACCATACAACCGATGCGTAGGTGACCATAGGCCTAATAATTGTAAGAAATGACCAGTAGATCATTTTTGGTTGTAGTCCCCAAGTACGCCCTTAGAGTCTTTGACAGGCCCAGAGAGCCTGATGGCTTTATTTTGAACTTTCAACAAATGTTGGTTCCAGTTCAGTCTTTGATCTAGGATAACCCCAAGATATTTAACCTCGCTGGAAAAAGGAACAGTAGTACCGTTTAACAAGGGATCTGTAAGCGCAAGCTTTGTCCTCCTCGTAAAAGGAACAATGACACTTTTGCTTGTATTGACACTGAGTTCTTCCTGGTAACACCACTGCCATATTATATTGAGTGCATTTTGCATGCGATCAGAAATGACCTCATCAAACTTGCCTCTGATTATGATAGCCACATCATCCGCATAGCCCTGGACATCAAACCCATGGCTACTCAGAAGGACCAGTAGTCTGTCAATAACCAATGACCACAAAAGAGGAGATAGTACGCCTCCTTGGGGACAGCCCTTTACGGCATTGATGGTTACTGATTCGCCACCTAGTCTGGCAGTAATCTCACGATGTTCCAGCATGGAACGGATCCACCTAATTGTGGAAAGTGGAACCCTTTTTCCCATTGCTGCCCTCTCTATAGATCCATAGGAGGTATTATCAAACGCCCCCTCAATGTCCACAAAGGCACAAAGGGCAATTTCTTTATATGTCACTGCTTTTTCAATCCTCGTGACTAGCCCGCTAAGGGGCATAACCGTGGATTTACGACCGTGGTCCTGATGCAGCGGATTCTTTCCAAGGACCTCACTTCTTATTTCATAGTCCAGGATTTTTTCCATCGTCTTCAAAAGAAACGATGTGAGGCTAATTAGCCGATATGCCCTGGCCTGGGTGTCTGGACGACCCCCGCCCTTTGGTGTAAAGATCACATTTACTTTCCTCCACAGTTTCGGAATATAATTAAAAGCATAACTTGCCCGAAACATCTGGATCAAGCTGGGGAGTATTTCCTCAATACCTTTTTGAAGTAAAGCTGGAAAGATACCATCCCCTCCAGCGGATTTGAAAGGTTGGACGGATAATTAAGCTGGGCCAGCACAATAGATCTTTTAGGTTGCAGTGCGAAGTGGCTGATCGCCCGCATGGCCCTCCCAATAGTAATAAATAATTAAAGTGTACATTTTTATACAGTATATTTTGATTTATTTCGTATTCAACGATCTTTGAGAATGATTGAAATGGCTAAAGCTAATCTAAGTTCTTAATGTTGGTTTACAAAATAAACCAATGCAAAATTCAAACGGCAAAGTAAGCATTCTTTATACGTACTTGAGAATGAAATCCACCAAGAATCAACGATATCTAGAACAAGGATCCATACCTGGAACATCAACTTTCGAAAAAACTTATTTGAAATAAAAACGCTAGATAATGAAGGAAATCTGAATCAGAAGTAGATCTATTTAAAAATGGTAGCTATAGCGATAAGGATCCTGATTATGTCCCCACCGATAGTAGTTGTGAAAATTATATCGAAGGTAATAATGAGTTCCAGGTAATGGCAGCACAAATAGAACACAATTTTATGGAAGTGGATGACCAGAATATAATATCTTCAAGATTGCCGCTTATAAAAGATACAAGGAAGTATCGCCAAATAAAACGAAATTTGGGAAAATCGTATGTAACTGCCAAAGGAATTACAAGATCGGATCGTGCAAGTCAGCTATTGAAAACGTGTAGAAGAAAATGTAACGAACAGATAAGTTATGATAATCAAAAACTCATTTTCGAGCAATACTGGAAACTTGGTAACTACAACTTTCTTTTAGCCTTTGTATCTGGACTAATAGAAGTCAAATCAAAAAATACACAAACACTTAAATATGGCTATCCTACTCTCAAAAATAGACGGTTTTCATGTTCATATTTTATTAATGTCTGCGGCCAAAAAATTGTGATTTGCAAAACTTGTTTAATTCGTACGCTCGGAGAAACACCAAGATTTTATAACACAGTTATTAGTAAAAAATACTCTTCGACTGGAACAATAATCTCCTTAGACGTTCGTGGAAAAAATGCACCATCAAACAAGCTTGATGAAAATACAATTAGTAAGACAGGATCTCGTATTAATTCTTTCCCAGCGTACGAAAGCCACTATACAAGACGTGATACGTCAAAAAAATATTTACACGGGGATTTGACGATTAGTAAAATTTATGAACTTTATACTAAAGCACATGATAATGCGGTGTCATTGTCGAAATACAGTGAACTATTTCGAGAATCCAACCTAGCATTTAAAAAGCCGAAAACAGACACGTGCAATACCTGTGATCAAAATGAAAATAGATCTTGAGGAAAACGAAACAGAGAAAATTTATTAATAATCGATCAGCAAAACCATCATGCAGACCCTGATAATGCTTACAAAGCTAAAGAAAAGGACAAAATTTATTGCAAATCTGTTAATTCTACAAAAATATATGCTTTTGACTTACAACAATGTTTGCCTACGCTGCTCTGTATCATTTTATAAGCGGCAGTTGTGGACCTTTAACCTTACTGTACAAGATTGTGTGTCCAACGAACCATTTTATTATATGTGGCACGAAGGAATTGGAAAACGCGGCGGAAATGAAATTCCCTCATGCCTATATGAACATTTACAGTCACTTCCGTCAGACGTAAAAAAATTAATATTTTACAGTGATTCATGTGCAGGCCAAAACAAGAACAGTTTTGTTGGAACAATGTTTCTATGTTTTCTCCAGTGGCAAGATGCAAAAGAAAAGATGTAATATGAAAATACACCATCCCTGAGACTGGTACACGTTTATACAGTGCATCCGATCAAAAAAACAATTCAATGTCTGTGAATTGACCCAAAATGTAATTTTTTCAACTTTTCACAAATTGCCAAATCCAAATGTATTTGGCGACCTAAGGACGAAGGTAAGTAAATATAAGATTCTAGCTTTCTATTCAGTTGTATTGTTTTTTTTTTTTTTTTTTTTGTAATATTTGTGTTTCAGAATATCAAGAAGCAAAGCATTACCGCAATAACTAGTTCAGAATTAAAAAAAGTTGAAAATTAGCACTGAAAAGAAAAAAGACCTGCTTTCATTGTTACCACTGATCAGTCCGGTTTTTCACCAATTTTATGAGAATCTACTGGACTAGGAAAATGTTGAATGATCAAACAACGAATGTATTTTGTGGTTTATAATTTAATTGTAAGAATGAATTTTTAATTTTTGTATATTTGTCACTTTTAATTTTACCACTCAAACTCTTTTACCACTCAGAGATAAAATCACAGAAGAATGCGCTATAATATATATAGGTAAATAATACAGATAGAACTTCAAAATAATACTTGACCCTCGCCAATCAATAAGTTGACATCATTAACTCACTGCTGTTTCGGTTCAAAGGTGGAAAAGATTAAAAAATCAAATAATAACAAAAACCAGTAATGCTAGTGAACATTTATTTAACGATTTACTTAACTTACAATGGTGGCGATTTAAACAACATTTCTATCATATTGTCACTCGCTTTTATGGTTTTAATGGAATTTTCCGGATTATTGTAAAATAAATCGACCTCCTTCATTCTACATAAAACTTCTCTTATTTCTTCATCTTTCGTTGTCATCAAATATTTAACAGTGATCGTGTATTCAAAATTTGGTCTTAATAGGAGTGACTCTCCTAAACTGACTACCATTTCATCCCAGAACTCGGTTGTAGCGTGCATAAATTGAATTTTCTCAGTCGCTTTCGTTTCAAAATCGTGCGCCTCAATTTTGATTTCGATTTCTTGTTTGTTATGTTCCTTGCCGATCCACAATCCACAGAAAATTGTATCTTTTGTAACCGAAAATGTTGTTTCAAATGATGTGTCAAGATTGAAACCGCGCCACTCAGTTGTGTAATTTTTAGCATTTCTTTGTTTTGACAACCATGAATCATTTGCCGTGTCACTACCGAAAAAAAGCTGCTTTCCAATGGACATGCCATCACTTTCACTTAGTAATCCGGGATATTTTTTAACACACTCGCGCATCTCATCACTCGACATAACCGGAAAACGTATTTTTCTGATAAGGCCGTCGAATCGATGTCGTCCTTCTGTCAATGATATTTTATGGTTTTTGCAGTAATTTTGGATCCAGTCTGCAAGTGCGTTGAATATCTGAAATTCTGTCGCACCTTCTTCGACTTCATCAAATTGTAAAACCTCATTGACAGTATCTGGATGAAGTGATAAAAACTTTTCATTTTTCAAGAATTCCGCGAAATATATCATCAATTCTTCATCAGTTCTTCTGCGCGCAACTTCATATTTATGGATAACACAATGATCAAATAACTGGCAATCAAATTCAAAAGTATTCAGTAAATTAAGTACTTGACTTTCCAACATAATGACCTTGTACTGTATTGCCAATTTCAACAACTCAATTCCATTATCGTTCGTAATTGTACACTCGTCTGTGTAAAGGTATCGCAGAAACTCAAGGAAACTTTCATATCTACAATCAACGATCGGTATCAATTTTTGCTCGCCACACATTTTTTTCAGCTGTAATTCAAATACCACACTTCTTTTCATTAACTCCAGAGAGTGACCGTAGATTAGTTTACCGCCCACACTAAATTGTATATCAGACAAAAATTTATTGTTGAACAGCTTTTTGGTGATTTCGTGCATCTTAAGATGCGGAGAACAATTCAATTTAAACTTCATATTGTTAGTAATTTTCGGAAAAACTTGGTCACTTTTAATACGCACGAATTTAGGTTATGCACAAAACACAAAACTTAACTAACTGACTATTTATAATGAAATGCGGTTGTAACTATAACAAAAACCAAAATTTTTGCCTCGCCAATGAAATTTTATTTTTGTATTTACGATAATATTGGCTTTCCTATACATATACAAATACGATACATAAAATGTTCAACTATGCAGTCTTAATCTTATTTGTATAAGTATTTTATTATTCTGTTGGGTCAAAATTAGGGTTTGGAAACCTTGCTGTCCTCGGGATTTATGATTGTTATCTGTTAACTAGTAAATAAAAATTTTTACCATTTTCTGTTATCTTCTCAGGTAACTTTTTTATGCGCTTCATGTGCACGGTTATTTCCAAACAAACCATATAAAGACTAGTAATTCATTGTGATAAAATAATTTCTCATCTTTTTTACGAGCCTAATCAAGCGCGCTTTACAGTTAAATCGTATGTATAGGCTTTACATAATCCATGCGTATACGGTATACCACAATTTTACATTACAAAATGTAGTTATTTTCAGTGGCGGAGCCACAATTACGAAAGTGTTGTTTGGACACTTTCGAACAATATAAAAAAGTTGTATTCGTTGCTAGTAGGGGAATCAAAACTAAACCGATTTGATGTTAGAGATTACAAACGATCGAATTATATTCAACATGTAAATGTTGGCTTGACTAAAAGAGGTTTGAAGAGAGAAATTTGTTGGGTTGAGTCAGGCATATAATCTCTAATTTCATATTGTCAAAAGGCTAAAATGGGTTTTACAAATTTTTAAAATGTAATTTTAAAGAAAACTGACGTTTTTTAAATGAAATATCCTCGTAGACCTATAAAAAAACAACGACCGAGTTTACGCTCAACTCGCAAAAGATTTATGTAAAGACATTTATGTATAAATATCTATTGAATCATTTCAACCGATTTCGTTGAAGCTGAGAAAGGCGGCTTTTGTTCGGTTAGTATTTAAATGTGCCATGGACACTTTAAAATATACTATTACTCCCCATATAAGATTCCATTTTCAGACTGTAGTGAATGGTGACGGAATAATTGCTGAACAAAGCAAAATGGTATCGCCTTGTTACTGATTAGCAGCTGGAACGATGAGCAATACTAATAAACTGTGATGCCCCTTCGACGAATAAAATATGTAGCAGATTGAGCAAAAAATATGTAGTAAATAGATACTTTTTCTAGTTAAACAATTTTAAAAGTAAAACAAGTTTCTTTTTTAGCTTCAATCAGTCAAGAACCAATGCTGTCGTTCTGAAAACTTTAAACGGAGTACATTTCAACTTTTCAGGGGAGTATTTCTAGTCAGAAGAGCGTGCATACCAATTTTTGAGCCAAATTTAAATTTTACAAGATTATTTAATTATTAAAGCTTTAAGCTCTATACGCTGCCCGAGCATTTTTACTCTGGACGGAGTACAGATATTTTTTGGTTATATTTTTGAGGTTTTGAGATATTCGCATAGAAAGGAGAATACCGATGAGCGAAACAGAAAGCGATATTTTTAATTTTTGGCTATTTTACGCGAAATTTAAATAAAATATTAATTTTAGGAATCCTTGATGTTTGAACCTTATTCAATTTTTAAAAGCGGTAAATATGGGCGCGAAAGCTAAAGCTACAATATTAGATTAGTAAAATGGAGAGCTCTGGACCGAAAAATCAAATAGTTTTTTTATAGGCAATTAATTGTAGATACCGTAGGTACATGGTGAAAATTCATAACTTATGATAACACGGTTTAGTTTTTAGTTACTTTCACGGATTTTTTATTATTTATTTTATTTAGAAGTGGGGGCTGTTGGCGCTTTAGTCAGAGAAACATCATCAGATAATGTCGTTTTTATTGGTAGGGGGTGGATTGTGTTATTATTAAAGTTTTTTAGTCTGGGAGACGGCTGGCATTACGTCGTTTCTCTAAGTTCTATTATACATAGTTTTGGTCTCATTATTTTAAAGCTTAAAAATGTAAAATTTATTTCTTGCTGTGTGCTGGAACTAATTTTTGGAAGGATCGATGGTATCAAATTTAAGCTTTCCTTTTGTAAATTTTGCATCATGCAACATACAATACTATTTCTGTTTTGACCCGCGCAATTTTCACTATAAATAACGATGTGCCGTTTTAAATTGCCTGCGGTTAAAAGGTACTTATATAAGCATGAGCTGTTTCGTTGGCTTCTCGACCACTCATGTATTCGTGCCATACGAAACAATAAGTGGAGTTGTCATCACAATTCCTAATTGTTAGATTAAAAGTCCATAAATTCCGTTTATAAAATGCTTTGTCTAACCTCTTCTCCGCATATGCCAGCTCCATTTCAATTTTCAATTTATCGTTTTGGTTTACAATTTTAATTTTCATGGCGAATTTGTCGCATTTCCGGCAAGTGTCAATCTGCGGATGTTGGTATTTTAAATTAAATGTTTTAAAAATTTGACGGTACTTGGAAATTTAAACTTTGGATTCCAAATAAGTTTGTAAGTACATTTCGTACATTTTAGATAAATTTAGGCCTATTGGCAAATAATTTTTGTTTGTATGGGCCCGCGAGTAGTGCGACTCATACTTAGGAAAACTATTTATGTGGGTTTTAACATCTTTTTATTGCTGGAACGTTATTTATTCACATTATTTTGTGACATTCCTTTATTATTGATGAATCTTGCTTCTTGTTGTGCTTTTTTAATCACCCTGTCGATCATACCTTTTTTTCACCAAGTACATCAACAAAACAACCTTTGCAAATGTTTATTTTTTCTAGAGTTTCAGTGTCAATGACATAAATTGGTGGTATGCCTTTCTGTTCAACTTTTACACATTTTAGTAAGAAAAGCGAGGCGGCCTGTATAGTGTCTGAGTGCCCAATATTCTGAGAAACATATTAATCGTAGTTCATCTGATACTCGTTTGCGACATTTTCTTATACAATCTTCGAGTTTACGTAATATTTTAAATTTTGCCATTCGCTGTGGTTGATTTTTTTTTCGGGTTACTGCCTGAATAATTTCCATACAGGAATTTTCATCTGAATCGTTAGATGTACAATTTCTATATGGTATACATTTTGGATCTATAACTTGATTAAATGACTCATTCCTATCAGTTGAATCACTATCACCCATATCATTTCTTAATAATGGAGTGTCTTCTATTTCATCTGCTGATCTATTTAATTCGGCGCTGTACTCCTTGTCCAAAGATGGTGAATTAATTTCGGTAGTGGAACTTTCCTGCCTGGTTTTTAATTTGATGAAACGTTTCATCCAATTTGTCTGCTCCACGCTCATCTGAATAAATTGTCAAGAATATGGTGTCTTCATCTGCCGAACTGTTTAGATCAACGCTGCTGTTTGAGACAAAGAGATCCGGTGATAATTCGATACGGCTACTTTGATATTTTGTTAACTGATGCTCCTCTATAATGGATTTATTATCAATTATCAACGGATCAGTCTCGAAGATTAGGCCGTCATTGATTTCTTTATCAGAGCAATCAATTTCCGATTTTATGTTACGTGAATTTTGCAGTAAAGACTTGGAAGTTTTGGTTTCATCAAAGAGTGCATTTTCACTGCATATATTTATAACTTCAATTTCTAGCTCTATTAATTCTTAATCACTCTTATTTAATTTTTGGAATAATAAATCAAAATAATCGATACTACCTCTGTTCATTTTATAAAAATAAAGTTTACTGATATCACAACAAACCCTGTAATATTTAAACTTTATATTACGTCTTTATTTATACACCTTTTTATTCCACTGACAAATATTAGTACATACTAGCATCCACTATCCACAAACTTTAACAAAGGTATGGAAGGCAAGACAATAAGCGTGTTCCATTAGCGTTAGCAAACTACTCACAAGTACTTGTATCTACTATCAACTACTCATGCTCAAGTGATGGTGTAGTTGTTAGAAGTAGTTACGCATATAATTAACGAAAGGGGGATTTTAGTTTAAAAATTCTAATAGATGGCTCTATACCAATTTTTTGTTGTGTGACACTACATTTTTTTACCCTAATCCAACCAAGGTCTGCCTTTTTGGCTCGTTTGATAAATGCATCGATTTTCAAAATAATGTTCAGTTAGATATAAACTTGTATGTATTTTATTTTGAAACATTTCCATACAACGTACTTGACATCTACTCTTGAATTTACTCTTGAATTTGAATTTACTGACATAACAAAAATATGTTGGTTCGATTAGGGTTAAAAACAAATAATGTTTGTGTATGTTTGTGATACGACGCGAAATTGTTAAATCGTAAAAATATTTTAACTATTTTGTTGTTTAATGTTTTATTAATTATTATTATTAATAGATCAAAGTATTTTTTATTAAAATCTAGCAGTTTTATTTAAATTGAGGTTATGTTTTACTACTGTCACAAAAATTTGCGTTCCATTGAACATCTACTCACAAGTACTTGGCACTAGCAAATACTTTCCAATGGAACAAAGTGAATGATAATCTACAATAACTAACAAAAGAAAATTTAAAATACATGAGATTCTTCGAATAGGTACCACATCTAATATAGAAAAGTTTACATGTTATCTGAAGAAACCCGGTTATTGTAAATTTAATTTTTTTGTCGTTTTAAAAAAACCTGTTTTGAACAAAATTTTCTCGAAAATTAAGGAAAATTATGGATAATCAATTATGGTGTATTGTAAAGCATAAAATGGGTGTACGAATGGGGTTGTTATTTAAAGAAATGGTTAACTGAAGTTACCCACGTTTTGTTTAATGCCACAGATATATATATATATATATATATATATATATATATATATATATATATATATATATATATGTATATATACGTATATATATATATATATATATATATATATATATATATATATATATATATATATATTTATGTATATATACGTATATATATATAAATATATATATATATATATATATATATATATATATATATATATATATATATATATATATATATATGTATATATATACATATATATATATATATATATATATATATATATATATATATTATATATATATATATATATATATATATATATATATATATATATATATATATATATATATATATATATATATATATATAGTATATATATCTATATATATATATATATATATATATATATATATATATATATATATATATATATATATATATATATAAATATATATATATATATATATATATATATATATAAAATCGTTTTTGCTCATAAAAATACTTAAAATTATTTTAACACTTAAACAATACCATAAAGGAGGATAACCATAGACGTAAGTTGTATGAACGCCTGATACCTAATAGGTGAGGTGTTATATTTTTTCGAACAGTATTGGATGAAAGGGAAACATCCCTCGCTTGTGACAATACACTGGCACTTCTAGGTAAATTTGATCCTTCTAGGCAAGACAACAACATCTACATTTTAATGATGCAAGATGAACTTTTCGTTTGTCGTATCAATTCAGTTTCTACATTTCATATGCAAAAATATGGATCGCCTGAATCACTTCAAAATGATCAAGGCACAAATTTTATAAATTTTACACTTGTTGAATATCTTCGATATTAAACAGCAGATAGACAAAACTGTGATAAATGGATCCCATTTGCAATGTTTGCCTACACGGTTAAAAATTTTGTAGTAAATTTTAATGGCTGCTCCGTATTACAGCTGTCTTATTAAAAACGAATGATTTTTCATTAAATAGGATTATTAAACCTTAATGGATTAACAGATAATAAAAATTAATACAAAAATGTAAAACCTGTGGTTTTTTTGAGAAACTAGTTAACTGCATTTTTGTCGTTTTGAGTTATCAAGCACGGAATAATTAGGCCATCCCATTCACCATGGTCATCACCCATTTGGATGGTGCCCAAAAAGCCTAATTCAAAAGGAGAAAAACAGTGGCGTCTCGTAATTGATTTTAGAAAACTCAATGCTAAAACAATGGACGATAGGTATCCATTACCTAACATCACTGCTATACTTGATAGTCTAGGTAGAGCAATTTACTTTTCCACAATTGATCAGTTTCCATCAGATAGAAATTAAGGAAAAGGATTTTGAAAAAACAGCGTTCTCGACATCAAATGGCCATTATGAGTTTACTCGAATGCCATTTGGATTGAAGAATGCACCGTCCACTTTCCAAAGGGTCATGGACGATATTCTTGGAAAACTCCAAAAAAAACGTGTTATGCTATATGGACGATATAATAGTATATAGCGCATCTCTACAAGAGCACATTTCTCAATTAGAAGAAGTATTTAAAAAATTTCAAAATGCAAACCTTCAAATACAGCTTATTAAAACAACATTTCTAGAAAAACAGGTAGCATTTCTAGGTCATATAGTTTCTGGAGAAGGAGTAAAACCAAACCCAATAAAAATCAGAGCTTTATAGAAAATTTCCCTATAACAAAGACAACAAAAGAAATAAAATCATTTCTTGGGGCTCTTTGGTTATTATCGTAAATTTGTAAAAGATTTCGCGAGAATCACAAAGCCTTTAACTGTCTGTTTAAAAAAACACACAGCATTAGTTCATTCGAAAGAATTTGTTGAATGCTTTAATCATTGTAAAACAATTTTATCAAAAGAACCCATTCTACAATACCCCGACTTTACGAAAGCGTTCATATTGTCAACTGACGCATCGAATTTTGCGTTAGTGATTTACCTAGCTTATGCATCAAGAATATTAAATGATGCGGAAGTCAATTATTCCACAATTTACAAAGAAGCTTTAGGAATACTGTGGGCTTGTAAATATTTTCGACCATACCTATAAGGCAGAAAATTTGTGGTAGTAACAGATCATAAACCACTGGTTCATTTATTAAATATCAAAGATCCCACATCTAAATTAGTTAGATGGAGGTTGAGATTGGAAGAATATGATTTCCAAATACACTGTACAAAGGGAACAGCTAACACAAACGCTGATGCCTTATCCCGTATAGAATTGAACAACATGTTAAAACACTCGTTTATCCGGAAACGACTGATTCTATTAGAAATAAATTAAAAAATAATAAAATAAACAATATTTCAGGAAATAAAGAAATTAATAAGGTACCAAAAGTAATAATTGCTCAAAATAATAATATCACTGAATTAGCTACTCAGCAATTATTAGATCAGTTCAATAATATCAATGTTGGCGTTGTTTACCAACTAAAACTAGATCAAGGTATTCAAGAGACCAAAACCTCTTTGAATGAATTTAGAACACGATTACACATAATGATTGATGAAAATCACGTGCAATTGAAACAAACACTCATGATCAAACATGAGGTAAATAGGCGTTTCAATATTCGGAAAGCCGAATATTCCGAATGCGATATCGAGAACATCTTGAAAGTCACTGCAATTTATTGCGATGATTTCATTTTTAATTTATATAATAAAGTTTTTATTGAAAAATTTATAGACTCAAACTTAAAAATAGTAAGAACAAAAATAATTAAAGAAGACATCAGTGATTCTTTGAAACAAGCGGAATTGATTATCAAAACACATAATCAAAGTCATAAAGGAATTAATGAGAATTATTCTAGAATAAAAAGAAAATATTTTTACCCGCAAATGAAAGAACTAATAGGAAGCTATATTAATAAATGTGAGATATGTAAAATAAACAAGTATGATAGGAAACCTAATCAAATTAAACTTCAAGTTACTCATACACCAGGGAGTCCTTTAGAGATAATACACGCAGATACGTTTTGCATGAGAGGAAAAACTTTTCTCACTCTAATAGATACATTTTCAAAGTATGGGATGATTGAATTCATTGAAAACAGACAAACAGTTACTATTATTAAAACCCTTGAAAAATTTTTTTCACGAGAAGGTTTACTAAAACAAATAGTGTTTGATTCTGCTGCCGAAATCACATCAAACCAAATGAAAGAATTTTTAAAAGCACTCAACATACAATTCCACATCACAACTCCAAAATCTTCTACAGGAAATAGCCCAGTAGAAAGATTGCATTCAACCATCAGGGAGCTAGCTAGAATTATATTTTCTCAGAATAAAAATTTAACAACAATAGAATTAATAAATAGAGCTATGTTAACATACAACAACTCAATTCATTCCTCCACCAATTTAACTCCATTCGAATTACACCGTGGGCATATGACAATCAAAAATATTCCGAATTTAAAAGAAATACTTAGTAATGAATTATTAAATTAAATTCATAAAAATAGGGTAGAACCTCAAACATATGAAAAAGACGAAATAGTTTACGAACAGGTAGTAACAAGGGACAAGTTAAAACTAAAACACATAAAACACATTGTTGTAGAAGATAACGGCATTACAGTTAAGACAAATAAACGTAATGTTCACAAAAGTAAAATTAAAACATAAACTATTTCTTTCCAGGTTAAAAGCCAGTAACTCTGTCCCAATCCATCGAAATGTTTGACATGTATAATAATAAAGGAATAATAGCATTAAAATTAACTGAAGCTAGAATTATAAATAGTTATAAAAAATTAGTACATACGAGTACCATATTATAGAGCTAGAAGATTTTAAGATAAGCTTAGTAAACATTAAAAACAATATTGAAAGCTTAGATACTACAATTAAAGAAAAAAAATTAACGAATAGTCATATAATAACAGTTAGAAATAATAAAATAATGGTAGGAGAATTAAATAGCATTCTACCAACAATAAGAATTAGACGAGGACTTTGGGATCCTCTAGGAATAGTTATAAAGTCAATATCTGGAAACTTAGATAACAATGACTACATCGCTATTCAAGAATTAATTCACAAGTTAGAAGAGGGGAACTATGCAGTGGCAAGCAAGTTCAATGAACAAGTGGAATTCAATCAACAAATGATTCAACGGTTCGAAAATATAACAACACTCGTAAACAATGTAATATCAACTCTGGAACTGACACTCGAAAGAGAAAGGAAAGTTGCTGGAACACGGTGGGAGAACGTTTTATTAAACGAATATCTTTATAAATTAGAATTCTCAATGGAAGTTCTTAAAAACCAAATAAAAGAAATACACGAAATTATCACCTTTGCAAAAATTGACATAATGTCAAGACACATTCTTGACGGTGATGAATTAAAATATGTGCATAAAGAATTTGATAAAGCAAATGTAAAAGTTCAATATGCATTATTACAACTAAAAGCGTATTATAACGAAACAAATATTGTTATGATAATCGAAGTTCCAAAATTTCATAAAAATATTTTTAACTATTATCATATAAAACTTATTCCTATCCACAATAATCAAATAATAATCACCAAAACAAATACCATTATCCTTAACCAATATATATGTATATATATATGGAAATCATGAACCCATGTTTCATGGTAGAAAGCAATTATTACTGCAAAAAGAATCAAATTTACAATACGAAAGAAAGCTGCATACCCAACTTACTGCTTTACAAGGATGCAGAATGTAAAACATTAGAGACTTACCAAACAGATGAGATAGACCACATATAACCGGGATACCTGTACATATCATCAACAGACGGAATAAATTTTACATCTATTTGCAAAGAAGAAAAAAGGAATTATTAGAGGAAGAAAATTAGTTAAATTCTCTAATTGTTCAATCAATATTAATTGGGAGACCTACTCACACGAGGAAATGTCACGTCATAGGAAGATAATAATAACACAACCTTTCGACGGAATCAATTTAACAACAAATATGGAAACTATAATCAATTTACCAAAACTTCGCGATTACAACATGCAGAATATAGCAAAAATAAGCGAAATGTACAAAAAAATTAACGTAACACACTACATACTCTTAAAGTTAGCCGAAAGTTGGCAGCCGAAAGTGAAAAGTCGATAATGCAGATTGTGTTAGTCCAGCCGGAAGTAAAAAAAAAAATGATAATGTAGATTGTATAATCTCAGCCGAAAGTTTCCAGCCGAAAGTAAAAAGTCGATAATGCAGATTATGATAAAACATTCAAGCCGAAAATAAATAGGATACATAGAAATCTATAAATATAAATTTTTGTAAATAAATTTACGTGTAAAACTTTGCTTCGTTAAAAATATCGGAAAATCAGAAGAATATACAAAATTGGAAAAAAATCAGCCTCTAAAGTATATATCTAAAGCTGAATCGTTTTTATGTGATTTGTCAATAGCTGTCGAATTAATAAATTCTGTTCAAGTTTCCCGTGGGAAACCTCGGAAAATTCGATTTTCCAAAAATTATTAGAAAATTTGTATAAAATCAGCTTCTAGAGTGTTATATCTGGAGATAGATTGCATTGATGTAATTACTCGATAGCTATTGCAGGAAAAAAAGTCATTTCAAGTTTCCCGTGGGAAATCTCGGAAAATTCGATTTTCCAAAAATTATTAGAAAATTTGTATAAAATCAGCCTTTAGAGTGTTAAGTCTGGAGATGAATTGCATTGATGTAATTTATCAATAGCTATCGCAGGAAAAAAATTAGTAGAAGTTTCCCGTGGGAAATCTCGGAAAATTCGATTTTCCAAAAATTATTAGAAAATTTGTATAAAATCAGCCTTTAAAGTGTTATGTCTGGAAATGAATTGAATTGATGTAATTTATCAATAGCTATAGCAGGAAAAAAAATTAGTACAAGTTTCCCGTGGGAAATCTCGGAAAATTCAAAAAAGTTTCCAGACGAAAGTAAGAAATAGATGAATAAAATCAGTCTCTAGGGTGTTATGTCTGGAGATGGATTGGATTGATGTGACTTGTCAATAACTATTGCATAAAAAAAATTCAGTTCAAGTTTCCCGTGGGAAATCTCGGAAAATTCAAAAAAAAATTCCAGCCGAAAGTAAGAAATGGATGAATAAAAAAAGCCTCGAGAGTGTTATGTCTGGAGATGGATTGCATTGATGTGACTTGTCAATAGCTATCGCAGGAAAACAAATTCAGTTCAAGTTTCCCCTAAGAAATCTCGGAAAATTCAAAAAAATTTCCAGCCGAAAGTAAGAAATGTATGAATAAGTAAAGCCTCCAGAGTGTTATGTCTGGAGATGGATTGCATTGATGTGATCACTAAATAGCTATTGCAGGAAAAAATTCAGTTTAAGTTTCCCGTGGGAAATCTCGGAAAATTCGATTTTCAAAAATTTTTTGAAAATTTGTATAAAATCAGCCTCTAGAGTGTTATGTCCTGAGATGGATTCAATTGATGTGTATACTCAATAGCTATTGCAGGAAAAAAATTCAGTTCAAGTTTCCCGTGGGAAATCTCAGAAAATTCGATTTCCCAATAATTATTAGAAAATTTGAATAAAATCAGCCTCTAGAGTGTTATGTCTAGAGATGAATTTAATTGATGTGATCACTCAATAGCTATCACAGAAAAAAAATTCAGTTCAAGTTTCCTTTGGAAAATCTCGGAAAATTCGATTTTCCAAAAATTATTAGAAAATTTGTATAAAATCAGCTTCTAGAGTATTATGTCTGGAGATGGATTGGATTGATGTGACTTGTCAATAGCTATCGCAGGAAAAAAATTCAGTTCCAGTTTCCCGTGGGAAATCTCGGAAAATTCAAAAAAATTTCCAGCCGAAAGTAAGAATTGGATGAATAAAATCAGCCTCTAGAGTGTTATGTCTGGAGATGGATTGGATTGATGTGACTTGTCAATAGCTATAGCAGGAAAAAATTCAGTCCAAGTTTCCAGTGGGAAATCTCGAAAAACTCGTTTTTTCGATTTTTGAAAATTTTCTAATAATTTTTGGAAAATCGAATTTTCCGAGATTTCCCACGGGAAACTTAAACTGAATTTTTTTGCTGCGATAGCTATTAAGTAATCACATCAATTGAATCCATCTCCAGACATAACACTCTAGAGGCTGATTTTATACAAATTTTCTAATAATTTTTGGAAAGACGAATTTTCCGAGATTTCCCATGGGTAACTTGAACTGAATTTTTTTCCTGCAATAGCTATTGAGTAATCACATAAATTGAATCCATCTCCAGACATAATACTCTAGAGGCTGATTTTATACAAATTTTCTAATAATATTTAGAAAATCGAATTTTCCGAGATTTCCCACGGGAAACATGAACTGAATTTTTTTCCTATGATAGCTATTGACAAGTCACATCAATCCAATCCATCTCCAGACATAACACTCTAGAGGCTGATTTTATTCATCCATTTCTTACTTTCGGCTGGAAACTTTTTTGAATTTTCCGAGATTTCCCATGGGAAACTTGTACTGATTTTTTTTTCTGCGATAGCTATTGATTAATCACATCAATGCAGTTCATCTCCAGACATAATACTTTAAAGGCTGATTTTATACAAATTTTCTAATAATTTTTGGAAAATCGAATTTTCCGAGATTTCCCACGGGAAAATCGAACTGAATTTTTTCCTGCGATAGCTATTGAGTAATCACATCAATTGAATCCATCTCCAGACATAACACTCTAGAGGCTGATTTTATACAAATTCTCTAATAATTTTTGGAAAATCGAATTTTCCGAGATTTCCCACGGGAAACTTGAACTGAATTTTTTTCCTGCAATAGTTATTGAGTAATCACATCAATTGAATCCATCTCCAGACATAACACTCTAGAGGCTGATTTTAAACAAATTTTCTAATAATTTTTGGAAAATCGAATTTTTCGAGATTTCCCAAGGGAAGCATGAACTGAATTTTTTTTCTGCGATAGCTATTGACAAGTCACATCAATGCAATCCATATTCAGACATAACACTCTGGAGCTTTTTTTTATTCATCCATTTCTTTCTTTCGCATGGAAATTTTTTTGAATTTTCGAGATTTCTCACGGGAAACTTGAACTGAATTTTTTTCCAGCAATAGCTATTGACAAGTCACATCAATCCAATCCATCTCCAGACATAACACTCTAGAGGCTGATTTTATTCATCCATTTCTTACTTTCGGCTGGAAACTTTTTTGAATTTTCCGAGATTTCCCATGGGAAACTTGTACTGATTTTTTTTCTGCGATAGCTATTGATTAATCACATCAATGCAATTCATCTCCAGACATAATACTTTAAAGGCTGATTTTATACAAATTTTCTAATAATTTTTGGAAAATCGAATTTTCCGAGATTTCCCACGGGAAACTTGAACTGAATTATTTTCCTGCAATAGCTATTGAGTAATCACATCAATTGAATCCATCTCCAGACATAACACTCTAGAGGCTGATTTTAAACAAATTTTCTAATAATTTTTGGAAAATCGAATTTTCCGAGATTTCCCACGGGAAGCATGAACTGAATTTTTTTTCTGCTATAGCTATTGACAAGTCACATCAATGCAATCCATATCCAGACATAACACTCTGGAGCCTTTTTTTATTCATCCATTTCTTACTTTCGGCTGGAATTTTTTTTGAATTTTCCGAGATTTCCCACGGGAAACTTGAACTGAATTTTTTTCCTGCGATAGCTATTGACAAGTCACATCAATCCAATCCGTCTCCAGACATAACACTTTGGAGGCTGATTTTATACAAATTTTCTAATAATTTTTGGAAAATCGAATTTTCCGAGATTTCCCACGGGAAACATGAACCGAATTTTTTTCCTGCGATAGCTATTGACAAGTCACATCAATGCAATCCATATCCAAAACATAAAACTCTGGAGTCTTTTTTTATTCATCCATTTCTTACTTTCGGCTGGAATTTTTTTTGAATTTTCCGAGATTTCCCACGGGAAACTTGTAGTGATTTTTTTTCCTGCGATAGCTATTGATAAATCACATCAATGCAATCCATCTCCAGACATAACACTTTAAAGGCTGATTTTAAACAAATTTTCTAATAATTTTTGGAAAATCGAATTTTCCGAGATTTCCCACGGGAAACTTGAACTTAATTTTTTCCTGTGGTAGCTATTGACAAGTCACATCAATCCAATCTATCTCTAGACGTAAAACTCTAGAGGTTGATTTATTTTCGGCTGGAATGTCAATAACATAATCTGCATTATAGACTTTTCACTTTCGGCTGGAAACTTTCGGCTAACTTTAACAGGGTACACACTACACGTTATCCGGTGCATCAATTTTAATGATCCTAGGGATCGCCGTTTATATTTATTGTATTTTCAGACAATTTATCAACGTGAAATCTATCATCGCTCAGTTAACTACACCTTGGGCTAACGAGGACGTCAACCATCTTAGAGGGGATTTGTTACATAACTAACCCAACTCCACGTGGACAATCTACACAGCTCAACTCACAACGCGTTCACTTACCTTATCCGCAAAGTTAAGGATGTGCGATTATTTCGCGACATAACAAAATCATATAACAAACAAATAAACGACCTAAATTGTAATCTCATAGCTTTAACTCGTTATTCTTAGTATTTTATTATCTGTAAGAAAATGTTAACTTTACATTCTTTTTGTTGTTGTACTCTGTATAGTTATTTTATTATATAAAGCAAATACAAACTATACAGAGTGTTATTCGTAATTAGTAATTATCCACTGTTAGATGTAAATTGGAGGAATAAAAATATTGACTAAAAAAAATCTTTGATATTTTAATAATTAAATTGGAAACGTTCCCAACCCATATAAAAGTGTTATAAAATCGGTCGCATTCATTTTAACTAATTATCCAACAAATTAACAAAAAATTGCTTGTGCTTCCTCAATAATTCAGCTGTTTTCATGCTATTAGATACCAAATAGCAAATTTAATGGCATTGTAAGTTTTAGTGAACGAAATATACTTGTAAATTGAGCCATATTTAATTATTACAATTTCAAAATTAAATTTGTGTTCTTATAAGATTTATTCTACAATCCTGAAACAAATGGAGGTATCTCCTAAACAAAATCAAAAATATAAATGTAAAAAGCATAAGTGTAATGGAACCTATATGGTAACGGAAAAATTACAAAGCTATTTAACGAAACTGGGGTGAATGACACTTTAAACAATATTCTGGATAAAGAAGATGAGGAATTCTTCAAAAACTGCCTTGCAATAGAGCAAGAAAATGCGATTAAAGAAAGGCTACTAAAAACATTAGAAACAAGAAAAAAAATTGATTTTGACATTCGTTATCCCACGGTCAGTATATTGCTGTAATGTTTGATTTTACTTCTACAAATATTACATTTAAATATAGAATTTATTTTATATTATTAACAATAATTTTAAATTTTTAATATTATTAACAATAATTTTAAATGCAGTTTATATTAAATTTTAATTCCAGTAATTATTTATTTTTAATAATTGTATGGTAAATCTAAATTAACAATAAATTTTATAATTAATTATAATTGGAAATAAAGTATTATTACGTAATACATGAAAACTTTATTTTTAATATGCAGTTGATTAACTACACCTTTTTAAAATTTTGGATATATAATAATTTAATATTTGTTTGGTGTAGACACATATACAATACAAAAAGTATTAAAATTTACTACAAAATTTCTAACCGTGTACAATTATACAATACTTTACATGATTCAACAGGTTCCATGACAAATGAATTGCTCTACGGGCAAAAACTAACATTACTAATCTAAAGCTTTAGATTAGTGCTTAAAGTTTTAGGATAGTACTTCAGACTATTAAAATTTGAACGATATTTGGAGTTTCTTTAGGTTATTAAATGAATATTCGGAAATCAAAAAAATTTTCCAACTTGAACATTTCAATTTTATGAAATTCTTTGGCAAACACATTGATTAAATTGTTGAAATTGTAAAGTGTTTGTATACTTCTGGAATATTTGAATTTCAAAAATCAATCAGAATATAAATATTTTAAAATTGAAGTCCTAAATTTTCTTGTATTTTCTCTTAGACTGTATCCGAAACCTGTGATAAATATTTTTTTGTACAAATATTATTTGAAAAAACGGCACACACCCAATTATCGGAATAGGGTCGAAAGTCCGAATGTCGAAAGACCGAATAGGTCAAACGCCGAAAGTTCCGGAAGGCCGAATGTGTCGAAGGAGAAATATCGAAAGGCCGATTGTGTCGAAAGACCAAGTGTGTCGAGGGACCGATTGTGTTGAAAGGCCGAATGTGTCAAAAGGCCAAATGTGTCGAAAGGAATTGAATATTCCTGGTCGTTTTAGAGATAAAATTACAGGAAAATGCGCTATACATTATTAAGGTAAATAATCAGCCGTATTCCCATAGTCGCATCACTTCATGTGATGTGATAATTATCACATCACATCAAATATAAATTGGTATTCTCTTAGTCGATTCATATGATGTGATACGAGAAATGACAGAAACTGTACATATCTGGCAGCAATAAAAATATCCTTACAACTGACGTAATATTTGACATTTATAGATCTATCACTTATAAATTTCAGGTGATGAATATATCATTTCAAGTGATGTTTAACTTTTTATACGACTAAGAGAATATGATTTCAAGTGATAGTTATCACACCAAACGATAAACGTCGCTTCAATCGACTAAGAGAATACCAAAATTAAAGTGATGTGATAGTTATCACATCACATGAAGTGATGCGACTATGGGAATAGGGCTGAATATAAATGGAACTTCAAAATAATAGTTGACCTTCGGCAATCAATAAGATGACTTCATTAACTCTATGCATTTGATGATAAGGATGCTATTTCATTTCAAAGGTAGAAGAGAATACAAAATCAAATAATAACAAAAACCAGTAATGCTAGTGAACATTTATTTAACGATTTACTTAACTTACAATGGTGGCGATTTAAACAACATTTCTATTATATTGTCACTCGCCTTTATGGTTTTAATGGAATTTTCCGGATTATTGTAAAATAACTCGACCTCTTTCTCTCTACAAACAACTTTTATTTTTTCTACTGTTGTCATCAAATATTTTACGGTGATCGTGTAATCAAAATTTGGTTTTAATAGTAATGACTCTCCTAAACTGACTACCATTTCATCCCAGAACCCGGTAGTAGCCTGAATAAATTGAATTTTCTCAGTCGCTTTCGTTTTAAAATCTTGCGCCTCAATTTTGATTTCGATTTCTTGTTTGTTACGTTCCTTGCCGATCCACAATCCACAGAAAATTGTATCTTTTGTAACCGAAAATGTTGTTTCAAATGATGTGTCAAGATAGAAATCGCGCCACTCAATTGTCTGATTTTTAGTATTTCTTTGTTTTGACAACCATGAATCATTTGCCGTGTCACTACCGAAAAAAAGCTGCTTTCCAATGGACATGCAATCACTTTCACTTAGTAATCCGGGATATTTTTTAACACACTCGCGTATTTCGTCATTCGACATTACCGGGAAACGTATTTTGCTGATAAGGCCGTCGAATCGATGTCGTCCTTTTGTCAATGACATTTGATTTTGTTGGCAGTGATTTTGGATCCAGTCTGCAAGTGCATTGAATATCTCAAATTCTGTCACTCCTAATTCGACTTCATCAAATTGTAAAACCGCATTTATAGTATCTGGATGGAGTGATAAAAAATTTTCATTTTTCAAGAATTTCGCGTAATCAAACATAAATATTTTATCAATTCTTCTGCGCACAATTTCGTATTTATGGATGACACAATATTCAAACAACTGCAAACAGCATGGAACAGTTTTCAATAAATTAATCACTTGATTTTCCAACATAATGACCTTGTACTGTATTGCCAATTTCAACAACTCAATTCCATTATCGTCCGTAATTGTGCACTCGTCTGTGTAAAGGTATCGCAGAAACTCAAGGAAACTTTCATATCTACAATCAACAATCGGTATCAATTTTTGCTCGCCACACATTTTTTCCAGCTGTAATTCAAATACCACACTTCTTTTCATTAACTCCAGAGAGTGACCGTAGATTAGTTTGCCGCCCACACTAAATTGTATATCAGACAAAAATTTATTGTTGAACAGCTTTTTGGTGATTTCGTGCATCTTAAGATGCGGAGAACAATTCAATTTAAAATTCATATTGTTAGTAATTTTCGGAAAAACTTGGTCACTTTTAATACGCACGAATTTAGGTTATGCACAAAACACAAAACTTAACTAACTGACTATTTTATAATGAAATGCGGTTGTAAGTATAACAAAACCCAAAATTTTTGCCTCGCCAATGAAATTTTATTTTTGTATTTACGATAATATTGGCTTTCCTATACATATACAAATACGATACATAAAATGTTCAACTATGCAGTCTTAATCTTATTTGTATAAGTATTTTATTATTCTGTTGGGTCGAAATTAGGGTTTGGAAACCTTGCTGTCCTCGGGATTTATGATTGTTATCTGTTAACTAGTAAATAGAAATTTTTACCATTTTCTGTTATCTTCACAGGTAACTTTTTTATGCACTTCATGTGCACGGTTATTTCCAAACAAACAATATAAAGACTAGTAATTCATTGTGATAAAATAATTTCTCATCTTTTTTACGAGCCTAATCAAGCGCGCTTTACAGTTAAATCGTATGTATAGGCTTTACATAAACCATGCGTATACGGTATACCACAATTTTACATTACAAAATGTAGTTATTTTCAGTGGCGGAGCCACAATTACGAAAGTGTTGTTTGGACACTTTCGAACAATATAAAAAAGTTGTATTCGTTGCTAGTAGGGGAATCAAAACTAAACCGATTTGATGTTGGGGATTACAAACGATCGAATTATATTCAACATGTAAATGTTGGCTTGACTAAAAGTGGTTTGAAGACAGAAATTTGTTGGGTTGAGTCAGGCATATAATCTCTAATTTCATATTGTCAAAAGGCTAAAATGGGTTTTACAAATTTTTAAAATGTAATTTTAAAGAAAACTGACGTTTTTTAAATGAAATATCCTCGTAGACCTATAAAAAAACAACGACCGAGTTTACGCTCAACTCGTAAAAGATTTATGCAAAGACATTTTTGTATAAATATATATTGAATCATTTTAAGCCATTTCGTTGAAGCTGAGAAAGGCGGCTTTTGTTCGGTTAGTATTTAAATGTGCCATGGACACTTTAAAATATACTATTACTCCATATAAGATTCTATTTTTAGACTGTAGTGAAGGGTGACGGCCAAATTGCTGAACAAAGCAAATGACATCGCCTTGTTACTGATTAGCAGCTGGAACGATGAGCAATACTAATAAACTGTGCTGCCCCTTCGACGAATAAAATATGTAGCAGATCGAGCAAAAAATATGTCGTAAATAGATACTTTTTCTAGTTAAACAATTTTAAAAGTAAAACAAGTTTCTTTTTTAGCTTCAATCAGTCAAGACCCAATGCTGTCGTTCTGAAAACTTTAAACGGAGTATATTTCAACTTTTCAGGGGAGTATTTCTAGTCAGAAGAGCGTGCATACCAATTTTTGAGCCAAATTTAAATATAACAAGAATATTTTACCCATAAAGCTTTAAGCTCTATCCGCTGATCATTTTGAATGAGCATTTTACTTGGGATGAAATACCAATATTTTTGATTATAGTTTTGCGATTGAAAGGTATTCGCATAGAGAAGAATACCTTGAACTTTGAACCCTTTTTATTTTTAAAAGCGTAAATATGGGCGCAAAAGCTAAAGCTGGAGAGCTCTGGACCGAAAAACCAAATGGTTTTTTATATAGGCAATTAATTGTAGATACCGTAGATACATGGTGAAAATTCATAACTAATTATAACACGGTTTCATTTTTAGTTACTATCACGGACTTTTTATTATTTTTTTATTTAGAGGTGGAGACTCTTGGAGCTTTAGTCAGGGGGACATCATCAGATAGTTTATCAGATAATGTCGTTTTTATTGGTAGGGGTTGGATTGTGTTTTTATTAAAGTCTGATAGTCTTTTTTTTTTTTTTTTTTTTTATACATATTTTAATTGGGTGCAGAGCGGACTTATTAACGGTCCTAGCTCCTTGTAACTGTCAGAGCTTCTGCACCCAATGCGCGATTCTTCAAGTAAAGATTAATAGCTACCTTAAATTTATTCATTTTGTATTCCTCCGGAAATTTGAAGTGTATTATCGAATTCCACTTTTTTGATGTTCGATATACAAATTCGCGCTTAATTTCTTCAGTTCGAGGTTTCGGGAGCTTCACCGTAAACCTATGTGCATTGGTTGTTCCTCTTGTTACTCTTGTTGTTGTAACGAATGGTGGTATTTTCTCCGATAGTTCTGCAGAACATTTACCATGTAAGCATCTGTAGAAGACGCAGAGTTCTGCAACATCTCTGCGATGCTGTAAGCTGTCTAGTTCTTGGGTAAGTCTGGGATTCCGTATTATTCGGATAGCGCGGCGTTGAACCCTGTCTAATAACTGGAGGGTGGTATGAGACGCACCTCCCCAAACAATACTCTATACATGGTCGGATGAAGGTTTTATATATCTGGAGAACTTGATGCGATTTAAAAAACCTTCTGCATCTATTTAGGAACCCGAGTTTTTTGAAGCTGATTTAGCCAATGCAACAATGTGTTCATTCCATTTGAGTTTGTTACTTATTTGAACACCAAGCAGTCGAATTGAGTCGCAACCCACAAGGATATGGTTTTTTATTACAAATGGGTAGTCGTTGCGACTTTTTTTACGTGAAAATGTGCAAGTTGTTGTTACCCCACTCGGAATAAAGAGAAGTTCTAAATCGGAATTAAGAGAAGTTACGACTTCTGACCGTTTATTATTTAAATCTGTAATGCTAGGCTCCGCCTCGAATGAAATAGAAGAATGCAATGTGGCATCATCTGCAAAGCTATGGATAGGGTTTACAGTGCTATCCAGCAATTCGTTGATGTATAGCAAAAACAAGGTCGGTGACAAAGGTGATCCCTGAGGGACTCCGGCATTTGGGGAGTGTGTCGATGATGATCTCCCATTAAGTACGACGCTGATTTTTCGGTCATTGAGATAGCTTTTAATCCACCTGGTGGTCATCGAGTCCAGCCCGTATGCCACAAGTTTACAAATAAGATTCTTATGCCATACCTTATCAAAAGCCTTGGATATATCCAAAGCGATTGCAAAGGCCTCTCCGTGGTGTTCTAAGGCGAGATTCCATTTGTTTGTGACGTACGTCAGGAGATCGGTCGTGGATCGGCTTTCACGAAAGCCGTATTGTCTATCCGAAATTAGTTTGTTAATTTCAAGATATTTAACTATATGTTGATTGATGCATTTCTCAAAGACTTTAGCGACGGCTGACACAATTGATATTGGCCGGTAGTTTGAAGGGTTAGTTTTGTCACAACCCCGTTTCAGCACGGGTTGCACCATTGCACTCTTCCAGGCGTTCAGGTAGTCGCCTTGCTTGTATGAAAGTAGGAAAATTTTAGATAATATTGGAGCCAATTCATTGGCAAACTCCTTCAATATTCGAACTGGAATTCCATCAGGTCCGGTGGCCTTGTTTATACTCATTGTCTTCAGATTAGTAAATACAATTTCCTCCGAGATGGTGACGGGGCTCATTTTAGAACCACACTATGGAACTAATGGAGGCCTAATTCCATCTGGGACAACTAATGTCGAGTTCGATTTGAAGACGCTTGCCAATAAGTCGGCTTGTAAATATGGATCCACCACCAAAGCGCCGTCAGCACATTTCAATGCTGAAACAGATGTTTTCGAAATATTTGCAACCGATGCGACCATGTGGTAAAAGTTGCGATCGCAGATTTTCAGCTCGGAAGCCACATTGGCTTTCTTGCTGTTGGCTCTTTTCGCTTCTCTACCACAGGTTTGTTTGCAGGTGTTCCGTATCGTTTTGTATTCCTCATAAGAAATTTTGTTGCGTTTATATTTTTTGTGTGCCGATTTATTTTGTTTGGCAGCTTTGGTGGCTTCTTTTGAAAATATTTTAAAATTTTGATTGGGATTGGAAAATGATGAGGGGATAAATTTATTCATTCCATGTAAGACGGTGTCATTAAAACTAGAAACGGCGTCGTCTATGTTGTTGTTATGTAGGCAATGGCGTACCCAAGGGAAGTGTTGAAAAAATGACCGTAAACCATCAAAATCAGCCCTGTTAAAATGCCAAAGACGCCTTGGCTGCTGCCTAATTTCTGGTGGTGTTTCGACAGATATTTTTGTGGTTATTAAGTTATGGTCAGAATTTCCAATTCCAGTTTCGACATGGGCCTCCATGGAATGAGGGATTGATGTCAGACAGAGATCCAGAATATGAACTCCTCTAGAATTTTGGCATTCAAATGTGGACTCACTAACAATCTGTGTGAGGTCATGCGAAACGGCAAGCCATTCCGCATGGCACCCAGCGACATTTGTATCTTTGTGATTCAACCATTCTTTATGGTGGGCATTAAAGTCACCGACCATAATTAATTCGCATTCGGGATGTTGATTGCGAATATCGTCACATTTGTCTAACAAGCTCCCAAAGAAGCTAATCGTTTCTGAATTCGTCTGATTAGGAGATCTGTATAAACTAATTAAAAAAAGGAGTTTATTAGGAAGGGAAATTTTAAGCACAATAGTTTGAGCGGTTTTTGTAAATATTTCGTACTTATTGTGCCTTGAGTACGGTATGTGGTTTTTAACGTAGATGCACACTTCACGTTGCAACTCGAAAGCTTGTTCGAACTGGTAGCGCTTGAAGTAGAATTCGTTTTCGTAGATGTTCGACGATACTTTTGTTTCCGTTAGAACTAATACGTCGGGTTTCCGTGATTCGAGATGTTGATGTGCGCAATTTTTGATAGTCACGAGACCTCTGACATTGGAATAGTGGATGTTAAGGCTATTAATTTTGTCTTTACGAGGATTATGCCTCGCCCCGCGATCCGAAGAGGCATGTTTCGGGGATTTTCTTTTATTGTTGTTCATATTAAAAGTAAATCATTTTTGTACGCAAAAATGTAAGAAAAACCGACCCAACAAAAAATATAAAATGAAATATTAAAATTTTTTAAAAAAATAAATTATATTAAAAAATGAACGCGGGCAAAATTATATATGAACTAAAATAATCGTTAAAATAAAAATAAAAAAGTTTTACGGACGCTGGGTATTAACCCAGCGATCCAACCATTTTAGTCGCCTCCTACGACAAGCACTGGATGCTGTGGTGGTATTCTAAGGATATCAACATGCTCGTGAGGTGCACTTTACGAAACATGAGAGTGCCCCCCGACCACAGGGGAGAGTCTGGGAGATGTCTGGCTTTACGTCGTTTCTCTAAGATCTTTATACATAGTTTTTGTCTCATTATTTTAAAGCTTAAAAATATAAAATTAATTTTTTGCTGTTTGCTGGAACTCATTTTGGTATGGTCAGTTCGAACATATCAAATATGCACACATTTACGTCATTTTCACAAAGGTAATTTTTGAGAGTTGGTAGATGGTTACATGCACTTACTAAAAGGCGATTCCACAGTTGGTTCATACCTAAATTCTACCTAGGCACCAAGTATTCTAAAAAACCTTCTCACTTTATATTCAGACCTCCTACTGAATATCAAAATGATTCTGAAAGATGGTTGCAGACGAACAACTACAGACGTTTAACCTTATCAGGCGAGAGGGTTGTATGCAAGTCTGGATTTTGTGCAAATGCATGGATAGATGAAATTTCGGTCGAACGAACGCGCCTTCGGTTCAATATTCTTAAATTTTTACTTTGGATATACAACTACAATTTCTAGAACTGACATTTTAGCGAAAGCAAAAAACAATTTTGGTAGAATATAGGTACACTAAACATAAATGTTAAAGCCAAAGTGATTTGAGCGAAAACGTTTGTGTTAGATTCAACATATATACGGTGACTTGACTGAAACTGGTCCAAAAGTAGTCTGAGTTCCATCAACTTAAATTTGGTAGTTTGAGTCATTTTTTATAACTTGTAAGACTTGTTTTTTACCAATTTTCGAAGTGATTTTAGTAATGTTTTAATTAATTTTTTAATAATTTAAATGTAATTTCACGCCAAAGTGTGGCGTGTTCTGAATAAGTTGTGTTTGTTTCGCTCCGCAAATTAAATTAATATAAAAATATTCTATGTGTTATTAATTGATTTTAATTAATTTATATTTAAACTAAGTCAGCATAAACTATTTATAAACTATATTGTGTGTTGTGAAATTATTTAATTTTTTTTTTTTTTAAATTCACCTTTGTTGTTTAACATTATCAAAACTGAGTGTCAAAATGGATGCCGAATCACAAAATAATTTTCTTTTGAGTGTTGACAATCTTAAAAAAGAAATTGAGAGACTTGAATCGGGATTAAACAAAGTCAAATCGGACTTGGATTCCTGTTTAAGTTCAACCAAATCGGAAATCAAATCTGAAATCACCGGCCTAATTGCCCATTTGGAAAGTTTCAATTCTAAAGTAAAGTTATATGATGAAAAATTGGATTATTTTGAACGTCATCATAATTCGTCTGCAGTGGTCTTAACTGGGATTCCGTTTATAGCAAATGTGTCGTTTGAGGATATTTTTGGTAAAGTTGCGGCTGCAGTTAAATTTGAAAGGGGAATTGAAGCGGTGGATGTTATTTATTGGATGGCGTCTCCTTAAGTATCGTCGAGTGATCTAATTTCCAAGAACCAAACACCTATTTTTGTTCGGTCATAGAGAAAATTAAAATAAGAGGGCGCACGGGGAACCATTTATTTATTCTTTAGCGAAACTAGCGACAGAGCCAGTATACTACTTTTTGGTACTTGATTCAAGATCGGAAATAACAAAAACAACATGCAATAGAATCATTTTACATTGTATTGTATTGATGAGTGAGAAAACTTGTCATAACATATTTGTGTTGGTATTTTACAACGTTATATTTAAATGAACAAATGGTGCAAATGAAAGAAAAAGAAAAAAGGAACTTACTTTTTTGAGCTGTGAATAAGAGACGGAGAGGTATAAAATATTTTTGTTTTGAACGTACGCTTTACTATATAGGGCGTTCATCTGAAAACTTCCCACCTAATTTTTTTTCAAGAACAACGCATCAGAAAATTTTTTCAGAAAATAATTTTTGTTTGTTAATGCATGAGAGTGAAGACGTGTAGTGCAAGGTTATGTAAATTAAAATTTATTTTATTTGTTAACATCGTAATATTCGTAATACACGACAAGTTTTGAGTTTTCCGATTTTTTTTTTGCAATGGGTCATAAATATGCTGCTGCAAATTGTGATTCAAAACGAAAATTTGGGGCACGCCTCAGGTTCTATTTGCTCAGGTTTATGACAAGCACGAGTTATGGTTAAAAAACTGTGAAATATCGCCTTCGAGTAAGAAAAATATTTTCATATGTTCGAAGCATTTCGATTCACAATGTTTCTTAAAGCGATTATTAAAAAGAAATGCTGTTCCGACGTTATTTTTACCGCAAGCAAATCAATTAAATGTATCAACAACTCCAAGAGAAAAGAGAAATTCTGCTTTTCAATTGTAAAATAATGTTCCTCACAGGAGTTTCGAGGTCAACCAACAATTAAATTCAATTGATGAAACAGAACATAATCCTACATTTAGCCATATCCTTTCAAATTTAAAAACTTACACTAAGTGTGATGATTCAGTGATCAGTGATAATCTAAATTTAGAACAAATTTCTCGTTTACGGGATCTCTATTTCGATAAAAATCCTTTTTCATTGAGTTTATTTTCGTGCTTAAATTGTGAGAAGTCCGAAAAGAATATTGAGGTTTGCAGACGATTAAACCGAAACTTACATTTTCAAATTTATAAATTAAAAACTGAAAAAGTTAACTTAGCTAAACAGATAAAAAGTTTACAACAAAAAATTCGCGTATTGAATAGAAAAGTTTGCAATTTTAAACCTAAAACGAAGATCAATTTAAGTGATGTGATTGATGAACAAAATAAAAGTGATCAATGCAAAATTTTCTGCAAGATGATTTTGTTGCCCAGAAAGAAACGCCAAAGTGAAGTTGGAACTCATATATGTGTTTTCATGGTTCAGGGCCTAATAGAAAATTGGAAAAATATTCTATGCTACTATGTTTCTCATAATTCAATTAAGTCTGATTTTCTAAAAAATTTGATAAAAAAAAATTTAGAGCTATGTTTTTCATTAGGGTTGTCGGTTCGTGCGGTTACTTGTGATCAGGGGTCAAATAACCGAAGATCGTTAACATATATGGGTGCTACGAGAGATAATCCTATTTTAAATTTCGAAGGCCCAACAAAAATGGTAGGCATATTTGACTCGCCCCATCTGTTTTAATCTTTCCGGAACGCAATGCTCACATCCGATATTGAGTACTCCGATGGCATAGCAAGTTGGGACGTTGTAAAAGAGCTCTATAAATTAGAGCAAACCTCTGCCACAAGAATGTGTCCCAAAATAAATGAAAAACATGTAAATCCTGTTCATTTCGACAAAATGAAGGTTAAGCTTGCAACCCAAGTATTTAGCCAAACTGTTGTTGCCGGAATAAAACGCTTGCCGATTTAAATAAGTTTGCTGATTCGGTGAAATCTAAGGTTTCTGCGACATGGAATTTATTCGAAAAGCTGGATAAATTATTTGACATTTTCAATTCAAAACACATGTTTGATTTAAATAAATTTAAATCGGGTCTACGATATGATGAAATAAGCGAAATTTATAAGTTTCTGCTGAATATGGTACAATATTTGAAAAATATTAGGTTGGTCAACGGTAAAAAAGTGTACTCTTTTGATGGAATGGTACAGACCATAAATGGAGTTATTTATGTCCTAAAGTCACTGGTTCAAGAGCGCATCGATTGGAGAACACATTTGCGCTTATACGGTGCGCTAACGGTAATAATTCAAATCCTTCGGTTCAACAATTTAGTTTTACGGTGGCTAAATTATTATCAATAAAGTATTTAACGTCTTTCACAACCTTATCAAATTGCGAGGAAGATAATGATACAAACCTTATAGACATTATATGTGAGGAAATTGAACATGAAGCTAGTCATAACAGGTCAATTGAAATCGCAAATACTACAACAAAAAAACTGTCCAATTAATTTTGATGTTTTCGACGACGATGAGCCGGATGAAATCGAAAAGGTTCAGAACATTGAATTAGAATCAATACCTTATGAACCGGAATCTAACTCAGATGCATCCACCAGGTATTTGGTTGGTTTCTTAATTCAAAGAGTGTTTAAAAAATTTAACAATGTCAATTGTGCATTGGTGTTAGTGAAGGAAAACGATTATTTAGAATGTAAATCGGAATTATTAAAATATCATAAAAATTATTTGACTGATACTTTTGGAAAACTCCAAACACCATCTCAGAAGTTTTTTGAATTGTGTAGGCGCCAAATAAACCAGTTTGAAGAAATTTTTATAAGCAACGCTCATACAATTGGTTTGAAGAAACTTATAATGGAATTCTTACTAGAAAATGACATTGACGGCGAATTTTATATAATAAGACCATCCTTGTTTTGACCATCGCATTTTTTTATTGAATCTTATGGTCCTAATATTAATAAGGAAACATAGTAAATGGCATTTGGAGCGCGTAAAAAAAGAAAATTATGATTCCAAAAAAGAAAAGCGGAAAACAAATATGTTTAACAACAAGAGATGGAAAACGATTCATAATTGAAAAAAATTGACCAACAATTTTGTAAACATGAAATAAATGAATTATGTATGAAATGCCCTTTTTAATTCTTTCCTAACCATCCTGCGGCGTGCATTTAAAATTAGAAATTCTAATTTTCTCAATGTGTATACTTACATCAGTAAATGTTATTGTGATTTTTAGAAAAATTGTTCATCTACAATCTACAAGCTACCTAAATGAAAAACATGAAAATCATTGAAGGGTTGATGTTTAATTTTAAATGTTTTTTTAGAGAATGCAGAGATAACACATTTTTTATTTTCTTATTGTGTAGAGTAAACATTTGATTTAAGGTTTTTAAATCATGATGTTTTAAGGCTGTCTCATGAAAATTAAAAAGTTGAAAATGTGTGATCTCACGAGCTCAAAACAGTAGTACCAATTCCTTTTTTCTTTTTTTTTTGCTCATTCTCCTTTTTGTCGTTTGCTTTTTTGAATTTCTTAAAATTTTTCTAGTGGATGGTTATGTTATCGGTGTAAATTTTTAAGTGTTCTAATTTTATTTTTTGTGTTTTGATTGTGCTATTTGTGGAATTTTTCTTATTATTTTGTCATTTTATTAATAAATCTTGTTTCTTTTTTATACGATTTAAAGTAGCAGTTTCATATTTTGATTTTTTGGCATCTGTGTAATTTGTTTTGTTTTTATTTGTATTAAATTTCATTCATTTTTTCGATTTTTATTTGTGTTGTAACAAAATGGCAGAATTACCACAAAAACTGTCTTTATCAAGAGAACAACGATTGTCTTTACCAGGGCAACAACAACTGTTTTTTTTAGACAACATCAACTGACCTTGCAGATGTTGTGTTAAAAAAGACAGTTGTTGTTGTCTTGATAAAAACAATTGTTGTTGTCTGGATAAAGACGGTTCTTGTGGTAATTCTGCCATTTTGTTACAACACAAAAAAAAAATCGGAAAAATGAATGAAATTTAATATAAATAAAAACAAAACAAATTACACAGATGTCAAAAAATTAAAATATGAAACTGCTTTAAATCGCGGGAAAAATACAAATATCAAAAATTACTTTAAATCGTACGAAAAAGAAACAAGTTTTATTAATAAAATGGTAAAATAATAAGATAAATTCCACAAATAGCACAATCAAAATACAAAAAACAAAATTAGAACACTTAAAAATTTACACCAATAACATAACCATCCACTAGAAAACTTTTAAGAAATTCAAAAAGGCAAACGACAAAAAGGAGAATGAGCAAAAAAAAAAAAAGGAATTGGTACTATTGCTTTGAGCTCGTGAGATCACACATTTTCAACTTTTTAATTTTCATGAGACAGCCTTTAGTGTTGGTATATACACAGAATACAAATTAATCTTTCTTCTGTGGTATATATACCTAAACCAAATAAAAATAAAAATATTGTTATTCCTTTCTGACTGCTTTGTTTTAATGCAACCAATTTCTTTTTAAGCTTCATTTAAAATTATTTGAAAGGGTGTCCCGGACAACCTGGACACCTTTTATAAAGAATTATTTTTAAAATTTTAGTTTACAATCAAATTTGGCCTTGGAAATATGATATGTTACATCTAAGTATGAAAAATAATGTTTAAGGATTAACAGTAATTAAAAAAAAATAAATAAAAAATATTGTATACAAAAAATTATTAATTTTTAAAATCGTCCGGGACATTTTGGACACCCTACATAAGTATACTATACATATATTAAATCAAATAAAACCAAAATACATTACCACATCTACACAACTGCGTACATAAATAAATATGAATAGGTATATAGAAATGAAAAGCAACAAAATTCAACGATCGAAAAAAGATCTTGAATAAGGTTCAATAAATAAAGGTAGGCGCGCTGGCGTCAAGGAAGAGGTTTGCTCTGCGTAATTCCTCTTATATTCTAATTTTCTCTATGGTTCGGTTTATTTCTCATCGTCTTAAAATGATGTTTTTTAAGCAATATATTGTACCGAAAAATCTGTCACTGCGTCACATTAGCTTGGATATCAGTAATAGAATTTACTGCAACCATTATCTGTCGAAAGTCAATTACTCCATCCTTCAAGCAGCATTCAAAGCAAAACGAACTGTAAATAAAATCTCCAAAGTAACAACTAAATCTGGTTTGGTGCATATTACGTATACAAACAACAATAAAGTTTTTATACCAAGAAATGTAGAGGAATTTTACAAAATCGATCGTCAATTTCAATCAGCTGATCATCCTCTAACGGTAGGCGACAATCAGGTCAAAAAACGCAATAAACAGGTAAACACGGTAGTAAATGCGAATGATAATTTTATCGCACCTATTACTAGGTCGCAAAACAGAATCAAATCATAATGTCTATTTTTTGTTTTCTTTTGAAACATTTCAATATTAATGGTTTAACTGTATTGCATTCAATTTTTATTTTTATTTTTATATTTTATTTATTTGTTGGAGTCGTAATTTCATTCAATTTCATTCAATTATTGTAATCAATTGGATTATTATTATTATTATTTTCTTTTTTTTTGCTTTATTGTAATCATGTATTTTTTACTCATAAGTTTTTCCTTATCATATTTTTATTATTTTCATTCCTTTTTCCATCTCTATTTTGTAAATTGTGTGCCTGTTTGCTTTTCTGGTATCAGTTTTTTGACACTAAACTCGTTACTTTATAATTATGATGGGTAGTAGACATATTGACGGGGCTGGCTCGGTGGATGTGAGGAACGTTGTTTTAAAATCATCCATACCAGACAACAACGTTTTATTTAACTTCTGCCATTTAAATCCTGGTAGTTTGGTTCCTAATTTTGAAGAATTGAAGTTAATCGTTAAGGACATCCCGTTCCATGCTATTCCCATTTCAGAAACATGGTTGAAATCTAAACACTCTAGTAATCATTTTGATCTTGACAATTTTACTCTATTTCGTAAAGATCGTTCGGAACGACGTTCTGGTGGTGTTGGTGTTTATGTCAAAAAATTTCTAAATCCAAAAGTTATATACACTAATGCAAGAAACTCTTTATTCGATATAATCTTCATTGAAATTAGAAATCAACTTAACATGAAAATGGTCCTGGGTGTAGTATACAATCCGCTCAAATTGGAGTCCTCGAAATTAGGATTCCTAAAAAATCTTGAAACCGTCTTAAGTGATCTTATGACACGATATAATGAGGTCATTATTGTTGGTGACTTTAATATTGACTGTCTCGTTTCAACACCTACGGCTAAACAACTAAAATCGTTAATGTCATCTTATGGGCTTGGATTAGTCTCAAAGGTAGCTACTAATTTTGTGGGTGATTCTGCCACTTTAATTGATTTGGCCTTCACCAATCATCCTAACAACATTAAAACTTTTACTCAAATCTCAATTCCTGGCATTGCAACCACCCATGATATGATTTATGGGTCATATGTGTTTCCTGTTGACAAAAATGTTAGTAACCAATTTATTTACGTGAGAGATTTCTCCAATATTGACAAGGACGCGCTACTGATGGCTGCTAATTCATTAAATTGGGTATCATTATATCATTTTTGTGATGTTAATAAACAGTTATCACTTTTAAATTCATTTATAAGTTATCTTATTGATAACTTTGTACCAATAAAAATGATTTGTGAGAAGCGTAAAGTGCGTGGTCCGTATTTTAATAACGATATTTTATTGCACCGTAATATTCGTGATTTTCTACATGAGAATTGGAGAAAGCATAAAACTGACATTAATAGGTTAAAATACGTTAGAGCTCGTAATAAAGTAAATTATATGATCAAAGCTGCCAAATGCCAGTTTTTTAATGATCGTTTTAGCAATAATACTACGAGTAAATTGTTCTGGAAGAACTTCAACACATATGTAAATCCGCCAATTCCGGAGTGTAAATGTGACATTACCTCTGATGAGTTCAATAGTTACTTCGGTTCAGTTTTCAACTCCAATGATGTAAATTTTGTTTGTGATGCAGTTCATTCTGCCGCTGACGTAAATGCTTTCTACTTTAAAAATGTTTCTGCTGAAGAAGCTTGTTTTCATCTGGATAAAATCAAATCGAGTTCTGTAGGAGTTGATGGTATTCCACTTAACCTCATTCAAATTCTGCTTCCGGTTTTACTACCTCACTTAACTTTTATTATAAATTCTGGCCTCACAAAATCGATATTTCCTGATGCGTGGAAAATTGCGACAATTTCGCCTATTCCAAAAATACCGAATCCATCTACAGTAACTGATTTTCGTCCTATAAGTATATTACCAACATTATCTGAGGTTTTTGAAAGAATTATTCATGCTCAGATCAGTGGCTTTATTACTAAACATAACCTATTGGATGAACTACAATCTGGATTTCGTGCCAAGCACAGTACTACAACTGCCTTGTTGAAAGTTACTGATGATATTACTATTAATATTGAAGATGGTAAAGTTGCAGTTTTGGTTCTATTATACTTTTCAAAGGCATTTGATAAAGTAGACCACGCTGTGTTGTTATCGAAACTATGTTATGAATATAACTTTTCCAAGAGTGCTTGTCAACTTATAGGTTCTTACTTGCATCTGCGACAACAATCTGTAAAATATCATGGCAACTTTAGTGACAACATTTTTGTCACATCTGGGGTTCCTCAAGGATCTATTTTAGGACCTATTCTGTTTTCATTGTACATAAATCAAATTTGTTAATCAATTAAACAAATGGGAAACATTTGCTATCACCTTTTTGCGGATGATTTGCAAATCTATTCTTTAGGGGATATTGATTCGGTTGACGCTGTGATTAATAATCTAAATCAAGCGTTATGTATTATTTTGGAATGGTCCAAAGTGCACAAACTTCAAATCAATCCTGCGAAGTCACAATCCATACTAATAACTAACAAAAAACGTATAAATTTACCGATAAACAGTCTTTTAATTGACAATCACAGAATTGAGTTTTGTGACGTTATCAAGAGTCTGGGGTTGATCATAGACACTAAATTAAATTGGAGTACCCATGTTAATAACCTATGTGGTAAAATTTATGGTATCTTAGGTAAATTGTGGTGCACGGCGAAATTTATTTCAAATGATGTGAAATGTCATATCATTCGTACTCTTGTGGGACCTTTACTTTCATATTGTTCTTCGATATATTCGCAATGTTCCAAGAAGTCCCTACGAAAGTTAAATGTTACTTTTAATTCTTGTGCTAGATACATATTTTTGAAGCGAAGGGGCGAACCAATTTCGCACCTTTCTGAACAGATATTTGGTGTAAGCTTGAACCAGTTTTTGGAACTGCCGGTGTTGACTGTGATGTTTGGTTTGACTAAAAATAAAGTTCCGAACTACCTTTATGATAAACTGAAATTCTCGAAATCGCAGAGGACATTAAATTTAAATTTGCCTAAATCATGCAAAACTAAGCCAAGACAACGTGCTTTCTTTATCCATGGGGTGAAGCTCTGGAATAGTCTTAATCCGTCTATAAAGGCAGCATCTAATTTGCGTGGTTTCAAGGGACTGTACCTCGAGGGGCTAATTGGCACATAATTCGTTTCCATTATTTTTCTTTTTTCTTTTTTCCATTATCACTTCTTCTAATATTTTATCTTTTGTTCTTAATCTTTTCTTCTGTATTTTTAATTATATTATATTTAATTTTAATTATTGTTCTAATTATTTTTCTTTGTAATTGCTTTAATACACATAGGAATATATCCCTGGATATTGTAAAAAGGCTATGCCTTATTTGTGTATAATTAAATAAATAAATAAAGTGTCAATTCAGATCAAATAAAAAAATCCCATGTAACCAACAACCCATAGTTTCAGTGAGATCACTTTCAGGCAAAACTCAGTCAATCAGTTTTGGGTTTAACATGTTAGTAGGCGGTTTCATTCGATGATTTTTAATCAGTTCGTTCAACTCGGCCTAAGATGTGTCAGGAACTGTTTTCATTCTCCGAATTCTTCAATTACCACAAATTAGTCCGTCTAAACCACAATTAATCGCGAATTTCAATTCTGTAAATTATCAATTTGGTAAATTTGTCAGCTTGAAAATACGCGTTGCTATATGGAATAGCATTTTCACTATACATATATCATACACGTATGTAGATAATAATATAAACACATTTTTTTTTGATGTTCAAGATGTTTCTAGTAATTACAAATTTGTAGAAGCCTAACGCAACTATGGGATCAAAATTAAATACCTAATCAGTTCCGCACCATAATCTTAAATTAATCTAAATAGTTTTTAAATTTATTTATTTTATATTCCTTCGTTCTGTGCGGCTAGCTCTATAATTATTATTATTTTTTATTGTTTTTAATTATTTTTAAACCACTAGGGAGTGATTCCTAATAAATCGTATATTTGTATTACGTTTGCGTTACGTACGCTAGGTAAATAAAAAAAAAAAAATATTTCGCAGCCACTTTCAAAAATTGATGTGAGACTTTTATGTTTTATCTAAATTTTTGATCGAATAAGAAATGTACTCTATACCCATGGCAACATTAACATTAGTTAAATTTTTAACAATCTTGTAACAAAATATTTTGAAAACTTAATTTAATTAATCATTTTAATTGGGAGGAAGTTTGTTTGAATAGGGTATAAAATGATAAAATAGATTGGATTTTAATGATCGTATAAGAGGTGAATTTCAATTTTACCAACAATGTTAAGTTTTGTAAGTGTGTGTTTGTTTGTTTTTGGGTTACTGTCTAATTAAAATGTATAGGTATGTATGTGGTAATGTAATAAAAATTTTTAGATCACACTAGAACCCTACATAGTACCAAATATTTTATAATTAACGAACCAAATATGTTGTTTAGCACGATTGTTTTTGTACGGATACCTTCCTGCTTGGGGCACTTATTACCAAAATTCGCTTGTTGATGATCCCGTATTTTGGCACTTGATGTTATCTCCAGTGCCTTATTGTATCCCTCTATTATTCTATTTTGGGTTAAAATAAAACTCTTTATCGTAATACGTTATAATTTATTTTATTTTTCCCTTTATTAATGTCTATATACGTAGTTTTGTTCGATAACTCGCTTAGACCTCAAACATATTTTTTTTTGTTTTATTTTACTGGCAAATTTGGTGGCTTGCTATTATCATTAAAATAATGCGATTGGCGACATCTAACATAAACTAGCTTAATTACTAGATCCGTACAAATAGTCTTAATTCCAATATATCGTTGTTTTGTGTTTCCCTTCTCGTCAACAACGATTCTAAAATGCATTTAAATCTATAAATATTTTATTACTTAATTTAGTTCTAACTTTATTTAACGCGTCGATAAGCAGATACCGCAAAAAAATTTAAAAAGATTGGAAAATTCCCGAAAAACTCGTACAAACCTTGATTACTCTAGAATAATCTATGAAAATCATGAAATCATGAAGAATCTCAATTAATCGGAAAAATATTAGGCAGACATCAAAAAACCTCGACAATGTTGAATTAGGTAGGATACATTTATAGATAAATCGTTAGTGAGTGCTATAGTCGCGTCGTTTATTGTCAATATACCACCAAGACAATACCCATCTAGATTTCGGCATCGATCCAGTTCTTGAGATAAACATTAGAATGCCCTTAGCAGTATTATTTATAATTGATGGCCACTACAATCCAGACGAACATATCCGCTCTTACATTCTGGTCTCTTATAGCAAGATAACAATATACTGTGAAAATTGCGCGGACCCCCTATTTTTCATTGTTAAAATATTCTTTTGTTTTGTAATATATTTCCCTGTTTTTCCAATTATACATGTTCAAGTAATTATACATACGTATAATACAAACAACACTAATAATAAATTTTAACAAATTAAATTTATGTACAAAATACAAACCCGTCTCAGTACCAGAAAATATGAATGTATATAGGAAAAAGATGAAAAACTATAAAAGAAAATTCGTTTTTCTGTTGTTTTGTTTTATTTGTAATCTCATTAAAAATGGAAAAATAAATTAAATTTTTATTTTATTTTTAATATAAACAAAAATAAATTGTTAATTACTTTGTAGTTTTGTTTAAAAAAAAAAAGAAATAAAAAATTGTGTTTCCATGTAACATAAGAATTATGTACATGCTACGCTGGGCGTTACATAGGGTAGTAAATTTCCTGTTTCAAAAATAATGATAACAAAAGTTTATATTAACAATAGAGGGGCATAATAAATCGTGGCCAAAATTCTTATCTGATAAAGAGCAGGAGTATCGCTCTACTGATTCAAATGAGCTAATATTAAGACTTATTGCGATATATTCTATTATTCCATATTAGCAAATTTTTTATCAAATTAAAATTTTAAAGTTCGAGTGAAGTTTACAATAAAATTGAAAATTTGAAAAATATTTCCTAAAATGTTTGAAACAAAAATTTCTTTGAGTGGAATTTCTTATGCCACTTAAATTATTGAATTTAGTGTTTGAGCAACTCAGTTTTATAAAAACTATAAAAATTTAAAATTTCACTCATTTTTTTAATTTGAGTGAAATTTAAAATTATTTATAACAAAGTTTATTTTAGACATTGTTAATTAAGCTTAATACTAAAAAACAAAAGTCCTGAACAAAAGTTCTCATGGGGCCAAGCGGTGTGGAAATAGCTATCGAGGGTACTTTGGCCCCACCTTACTTAATGATATTTTCATCATGTGGAGATGTATTCATACGCATTTACTGAAAGCGTTAACTAAACATACTATGTATTTCTGGAGCAAGTGAAAATATACAGGGGAATGAATATTGTTGAACATTTGTTTCTAAGATATTTTTTACCGTCGACATTAGCATAACCCAATGTATGCCACGTGTAGGTTGTCGAATGAAAAGGGCTGATTGTGCTAAACTGTTTTACTGCGACTTTGTGCTTTTGAAGTGGTTAGTTAATATGTCTGTGTTCAGTATCAACAATACTATCCAACTGATTAAATATCCAAATTATTTGACATTAGACGCTGATGTAGAGCTTATTCAAGATACCAAAGAACACTTGCAATATGAGCGCCTTGTTGGTCTTTTATGATGGGGCAAGTCCAATTTTATAAATACCTACAGTCAATTCTTTGAAGTAGTTGATGTTAAGTATGAAAAAACCTTGAACCAGATATACCACTTCACAGGTTTTACTGAAGCTACTGTAGTAGCTTGTTTCACAATTTTTATGTCCCCACCTTTCCACTTGCTCTAGAAAGACGTTATAGATATTATTTGATTACTCACGTAACAAGTTTCCTGCACCTACCCCCAATATTGGGTCAACTCGTTTCGATTGTATAGAGGGCTTTTAATCTAAATTAATAGATCATGGAGCGTATTCCTCGAACTCAATTCCCCACTCCTCATTTTCCCCTAAATGATTGTAATACAATTCAGTTTCTTAAACTATTTAAAGCAAACTTATAAATTTTTTTCAGCCAAATTTCTTATTTCACTCAAAATATTGAGTTTAGTGATTGAACAAAGTTTGATTCAGTATAGTGGAATTTATTTTACATTTTGATTTTCATTAAAAAATTTGAGTGAAATTAAAAGTTGCTTAATACTTATATTCGCAAAATTATTAAAATTTATCGCTAGCAAATTTAAAAATTATATTTCGCTCAATTTTTTAATTTAATAATAATTATACCAAACGTTTATTACCCAAGGATGACAATATAGGGACATTATAAATTGTGGCCAAAACTTTTATTTAGAAGCCAAAATTCTTATTTCTACGACGCAACGAGCAAAACCTTAGGGATTTAAGATAAATCGACAGTTTTAATAAAATTCTTGTTCTAGTATAGCGATATTTACAAATTGAAATCAATTTAAAAATTGAGTGAAGTTTAAAATATAATTTTTTAAACTAAAATTAAAAATTTATTTGAGTGAAATTTTTTATTTCAGTTTAATGATTGAGCTAAATTTGATTCAGATTACCGGATTTGATTAACTAAATTTTATTGTTTGTTCATTTAAAAGATTGCTGGCATTGCTGTTCGTCTTTTTAATACAATGTTTGAGTGAAATTTAAAACTGCTTATAGTATTGATTAAGTATTTAAATTGTAGTGTGAAAAATATTGTAAGGTAAGCTTAATACTAAATGTCGCAAAATTAGTCAAATTGTCAAAATTTAATGGAGGCAATGTACAAATTTAATTTCACTCAATTTTTTTTTTGAATAGTAATAACAACAAAAGTTAAAGTACTCAATGGCAACAACAGAAGGACACAATAGATCATTGGCAACACTTTTATCTGGTACCGCAGAAAAATCGCCCCACTGGCCACAATGAGCAGAAACTGATTTGGGCTTGCCAAAGGTTAAGAATATTCACACTTTTAAGAAAATTATTTGGGGTATATTGAAATGAATTATATAATTATATTCATCCTCGAATTGAGAAATTAAGAAATTAAAATCAACAAAATATTAAACAATTTAAGTGGAGTTTAAAATTAAATTCTAAATTTATTTCACCATTTGTAATAATACGGTTTAGTTTCCAAAAATTTTTAAACAAAAATTAAAAATTTCTTTTTAAGTGAAATTTCTTGTTTCACTAAAAATATTGAGATTTGATTTTATATTTTACTATTTTTATGAACAATTTTAAATTTCACTCATTTCTCTTAATTTGAGTGAAATTTAAAATTATATATAATAACGTTTATTTTAGATAGTGTCAATTAAGCTTAATACTGAAATTAGCAAAATTAAAAAATTGATAAAATTTAATGAATGCAAATTGAAAAATTATATTTCACTCAATTTTTTATCTTGAATAGGTGAACCACGGGAATAACGCTCCAGCGGGTGCAAAGAGTAGATATCGATTAGCACGACTGAATAATACGGTTCATTTTCTTAAACTATTTAAACCAGAATTAAAAATTTGTTTGGCTCAATATTCTTATTTCACTCAAAATATTGAGTTTAGTGATTAAACATAGTTTGATTCCGTAAAGAGGTTTTGATTTTACAATTTGCTTTTCATCAAAAAAATTTAAGTGAAAGTTAAAACCGTTTATAATAACGTTTATTTTAGATATTGGATTGTAAATTTAGGTAATTACATGCGCAAATTTATTAAAATTTAACGCTAATAAATTTAAAAAATTTAATTCACTCAATTTTTTATTTGATGAATAGTTACAACAAAAGTTTAGGTACAAAATGATAACAATAGAGGGAGAGAGGCATTATAAATCGTGGCTAAAATTCTTATCTGATGCAGCATACAGCATTCTTATCTTAAATCGCTCCACTGGACGCAATAAGCAAAAGCCTTAAAAATATTAAGATAAATCGACAGTTTTAATAAAAGTTTAAAATTTAAGGTACATTTTTTAAAACCAAAACTAAAAATTTGTTTGAGTGAAACTTGTTATTTCACTCAAAATATTGAATTTTGTGATTTTTTTTGTTCAGTTTAGTGGATTTGATTAACCAAATTCTATTTTTTGATCAATTGAAGCATTTCTTGCATTGCAATTCATCTATATAAAATTTGAGTAAAATTTAAAATTGCATGATAAAATTTTACAAAATTATTAAAATTATTGAAATTTAATGGAAGCAAATTTAAAAAATAGATTTCACTCAATTTTGAATTTGAGTGTTATTTAAATAAAATGAGGTTGAACACGAGCAAAATTTAGGTAAGTATATGTGATTTTTTCTGGAAACGTTTCCAACAAAATATTTGGACTCACATGATCGGAGGTTAACTACTATCAAACATTTTGTAACTTATAACTGAAATTTTAGTCGAATCCCAATTTTTTATTTCCGTTAGATTTAAAATGTACGTATATTGAACTCTAGTGAAATGATCTAATTTGAGTGATTTAGTCCTAAATTTCACTTTAATTTTTAAGCATTTATTCTCTCATTTTTGTATTTAAAAAGTGAAATTTTAAGAAAACTAAGAAAAGTAACTAACAGCTTCAAACGATTCATGCTTAAGCTGTTCCACTTTAAACCTTTCACTACTAGCTAAATTCATTTCCTTCTGCTCAGTAAAAGTTATACAATTTGGCTTGAGTCACTCAATTCTAGTTGGTGTCACTTCAATACTAATGTTCAGTTTTTTAATCAATCCTAATTTATATTTCTCACTCATTGTTACATTAAAATGTCAGATATTAGGTTGAAAATGGACGACCGTAATTAGAATTAAATGGCTGAAGCCGGAAGTGGTTGAGCTAAGCAAGGATTAATTTAAAGCAAAATATCTTAAATTTCACTCGATTTTTAAAATTGTATTTCTCGATTAAGAACACAGAAATATTTTTCTTAAAGTATTTAAAATAGTTTTGCATTTGAAGTGTTCAGCGATTTTTAATTGGAACATTTTTTTTTTACATTTTAAAGTTTATTGGCAAATTTGTATGTGGTTTCGGCTGGATTTAGAGCAATATTGTAGACTTCAAATGCCTGGACGTTGGCATATTTGCATCCATATAATAGCAAAAGGTACGTTGTTCTGTGGCGAACATTTTGATCGATTTTTAGTAAAATTTGACTCATACTTAAATCATGAAAAGTGAGAGTTAAAATTTAAATTTTAAAAATTAAATGCAACTTATATTTAAAGGGTTTAAAGTAGGACAGTTTAAAACAGTTCAGTTTGACTGTTTAAAATTGAATTTCCGTTAAATATTAATTCCAAAATGAATATATTTCAAATACAATTTGTGGTTTATTACTAAACACTTCTTGCTAATGAAAAATTAAATTCGACTAAAACTTTTGTCGTATTGCCATGTTTGCTTGTTAGGAAAGTAACCTTACTAAAGCCGAAATTAGGAGTAGTATAATTCCTTGGGGTGCATAAATTTAAGTAAGGTCAACGTGCTCCCTGATTTGAAATTCAGCTACAATAAATTCAATAGCTTAGGTCTAAAGTAGGCAAACTGTCAAAATAAAATGGTTGAATACTTATTTTCTCTAATCTGATAAGTGGGAGATTTAGTTTACTAGATCAACAATGAAATACCACTACTCTTATTGTTTCCTTACTTACGTGATCAAATGGAACAAGTGCACACAAAATCTATTCACTTTTAATTTAATTTAATTTAATTTAATTAGAAAACGTTTACACTTATTATTTGATGCTAAAGATAAATCAACATTTCATTCTGGTAGATGGAACAGAGGATATAACCCGGATCTATGTTTTGTTTCAACAGACGATTCGTGCAATGTCTTATCTGCTGTAAGAACTGTAAGTATTAAATTACCAAGAAGTCAACATTGATGTGTTTTTCTAGAAGTCGGAATAAAAATTCCAATAATAAAATCATTGCCGAAACCAAGATGGAACTTAAAAAAAAGTAATTGGACAGAATTTGCCAAAGCGATAGATTCGAACATCAGATGGATTCCTCCGGTTGTTGAAAATAATACTAGGTTTGTGGGACTCCTAATAACAACGGCTAAAGGATTTATTCCAAGAGGGTTTCGAAGAACATACATTCCAAATTGGTTTGTTGTATCAAGAGAACAAATATAAAGAAGTTGCAGATGAATTAATTAATGAATTAAATCAGGAACGTACTGCGAAATGGATAAATTTAGTTGAAACAATGGATTTTTCACGTTTAAGCAGAAAAGCATGGGATTAACTAAAGAAAAGTGGTGATTCTAGTAATAAGAATGGTGTTAACATTACAACAGTACATCCGAAGGATGTTGCGTCTAGATGAGTCAAAAATTCAAAATGTCGTATACCCAAAAATAAAATTCGAAACGTTAAAAATAAATGGAGAATATCAAAGAAATTAATTACGGATTCTCCATTGGCTTCGTCAGTATCTTTTGATGAAATTAATAGTGTACCAACATATCTAAAACCAAGAAAAGCTAGTGGAGTGTATGAGGTGTTTCCCGAATTTTTTATTAATTTATCAAAAAACGCCCGTAATTGGTTGGCGAAATTTTATTCTGATTGTTATAATCGTGGCAAAATTCCACCGATTTAAAATTTATCAAAAGTTCGTGCCATTTTAAAACCTGGAAAGGACAAACATCTACCTGAAAATTATAAACCGATATATTTGTTGTGCATTGGTTATAAAATTTTCGAAAAAATTATTTATAACAGAATTTTTCCAACTTTTGATGAAAATATTCCAAATTATCAAGCCCGTTTTCGTCTAGGAAGAAATTGTTGTGATTAAGTTTTGTCTTTGGTAACACATATTGAAGCAGGATTCGGAAGAAGGGATTGATGTTGAAATTAAGTAAGATTTTAAAATGTTCAAAAACTGTAAACATGATCTCTGCTTTGTTATCAAATCGAAAATTTGTTGTACATTTGAGAAATCAGAAAAGTAGAATTCGATGTGTGAATAATGGATTGGCTAAAGGTTTAGTTCTTGCTCCTGTTTTGTTCAATGTATAGTCATCAGATTTGCCAGAAACAAAATCTAGAAAGTTGCTATACGCTAATGATTTGGCAATAGCTTACCAATTTCCTTACAATGATAGAGCGGTGGTTGATGCAGTGCGCACTTTGACATTGGATTTGGATTTACTAAATGATTATTACAAGAATTGGCGACTGAAGGCGAATCCCAGCAAAACCGAACTTGTATTTTTTCATTTATCAAATCAACATTCGAATACTCGTTTAAATGTTTACATGGATGGAATTTTAATCAAATTTAATCAGTATCTGATGTATTTGGGAGTTACTTTGGATCGAGCTTTAACTTTTAGAATTCATTGTTTAAAACTTGGACAAAAGATTAAATCAAGGGTGAACATTATCCATAAACTATCTGTAACTCGATGGGGTTGCGAATGCTAAAATGTTGCGTATATCAGCAACTTCACTGGTGTATTCAAAGGCTGAATATTGTTCACCTGTCTGGGAACATAGTGCCCATACAAATCATGTAGATACAAAACTAAATAGTTGTATGGGAATTATTTCGGGTACAATTAAAATATACCCACCTCACCTTAGAAGACAGTTAGCAATATACAAAGAACATTTAAAAATTACAAAGAAGGAAGACTAAACCAATTATGACATCAATAACAACAGGAAGGCACTTTTCAATGAATCAGAGTTTGTCAACAAGCATCTAATTGAAGATCCAACATTAGTTGTCCCTGGATTTACAAATTTAAGATATCGTTGGACCTTAGTCAATAGATTTAGAACAAATCACGGGGTGACAAAGTCTGAATTAAATCGTTACAATCATGAAATTTCAGCTGCCTGTGATTGTGGACATCCGATACAAAATATTGTTCACATTTATCAAGAATGTATATTTAGAAAATTTAAAGACGGATTGGAGAAAATTCATCAGATGACTGACGATGCGATATTGTGGATGGATAACTTAGACATTTTTATATAACATAATTATATTATCAAAATATTTGTAAAGATATATGTATATATATATAAGCATAATAATAATAATAGCTTAGATTACTCACCTTGACTTTAATGTATTCACTCCTAATTGAACTCAATCACTTTTAATTTTGGCCAATTTATATCACTCTCTACTACAACTGAGAAGAGGATCCGATAATAATTTATTGATCCGGCCGGCTTCATGTCCTCAAGAGAAAATGTTCTTAAATTAAAAAAAAAAAATAGTTTGATTTAATTTGTTAATTTCACTCAATTTCAATAAAATTTTGATTTTAAAATTAATTTTAATCTATATCTGATTAAGTGAAGTTATTTGTTAAGTTTTGCTAAACACATACCTATCTGGTAATTGTTCGAATTGCTAAATTCCTAAAAACGCGCTCAACTACAACAAAATTATGTATAGGGCAATTAATAAGAGAATTACCGCGTAACGTTCTTGCACCTGAATATTTTGACTTTCATGATTTAAATCCCTTTAAAATCTTTGATATAATTAATCACATTGAATGAATTAGAAACGAGATTTTGTAAAATATACATTTAACTATATAATTATGATAAATTACTTTATTTACACTCGTTGACCTTTACCAAAATTACTCCAACAGTGAGCTCCACATAAACAGTGAGAGAGGGATTGAACTCTCATACAAACCAAACTTCTAAATAAAATAAAACGAGCGGAAACACTACACCACCAAGGTCAGACTAATTAATTAAAATAAATTTAAATCGTTAAGAAACAACAAACCAAAAATAAAATGAATAAAAACAAATAAATAATAAAATGAATCCACCTGCGGCATCCTACTTAATGGCACCAATAAAATATACTTTAACAAAAACAAAAAATCGAGCTAGCTACTTAAGAATTTTTTTTATTTTATTTTTTTTATATTTTTAAGAAGGTAGATAAGTAACAAAAAAAAAAAAATTTATCAAAAGATGTATGATTGATTTTATAAAAGAGGAATGTCAAATGGAATATCGTTAATAAATTATTGTACTCCTCTATATACATTGTGTTTATGGTTGGAGGAGGTTTAACCGGTCGATTTTAAATTTTACCTTAAATCTAAAGTCATACACATGAGGATATAAGTTAAAAAAAAAAAAACACTTGGCGAAATGACAAGAACTATTAATGTCTGGATAATTTATTTATTTTTGGTTGGTTGGTTGGATTATTTAGTGATTTCATCACATCATAAAATCACAAGTCATTCAAGGTTGATGATTTAGTTAAGTATTAACGATGATTATTCATAAAAATAAAAAATTCATAACTTGTTTTATATAGTCTAACGGACTGTTTTTCTATTTTATTCGTAATTTAACTTTGCAGGCCTCAAATTAGTATTCTTATTTTTATTTATTTGGATTACCACAAGCTTTTCCAGTCGGTATGATAACACGTTTTGGGCATTAGAAGGTCAGTACGAATACCTGGTTTCAAATTAATTTTGAACTTGAAAAATATTAATAACGTCATATGGTAATTTTAGAGCTGCAATCCACATACCTATTTACATCTTACTTTATAAAGGAGCAGGACAACCAGAACTGCCAACTATTGTGCTTAATCTAATGTTTATTAACAAAAAAAATTAAAATAAGCAAATTGATGAGATTGACTTAAACAAACTTTAAAATAGTTATAGGACAAACAAGTAGAAAATATACAAACCAAGAAAATTAAGAGTGAGATCCGTTAAGAGTTAGTTGATTTTGAAGCAACTTTGTTTATTTTATTGTCTTTAATATATGTTGGGAATTTCGCCTTTCTTGACCATATCAACAAAGAACTCAACTTTTGCTAATAGTTATCGATCACTAAACCAGATCTGAATCCTCTCGAACGAATAATTAATTAGCAAATTCAGGGCAATGGCATAGAAATAGTTTCGAAACCAAATTTATAGATCTTTTATTTATTTTTTAAAGCAAAGTAATAGAGTCCTACATTGTTGATTAAGAAGGCTAAACTGTCTTTGATAGAGTTCATATGTATTTAAAGACTAATTCAGCAAAAAATCTAATTTAAACTAAGGCAAATTAATTGGAACTAAGTGGTACGTCAGATTCGATACATTTGATACTATCAAATATCTAATGCATACACGGTTTCACAATATCTGCCAAATAACTTTAAGAAAATTATCAACGAGACGTCCCAATCGATTAGTACGAACAAGAAAATAATGTCAACCAAGGCAACAATACCATGGATGTCCTCAATTTGAATCAAACCAACTTTATACAAGAGATTTTAATTTTGAACAAACGTGAGATTGAATTTTTTTTTCTACGTGTAGATCTTTCAACATTTAATGGAATATATTCCGAGTTCTCTTCTTTCCCTTTTTAATTTTTTTTTAAGCGATAGACAATAATAGTGCCATATCTAGAGTCAACAAATTACAGTACTTAAAAGGAACACTGAAAGGAGAAGTGGTTTCTTTGATCAATAATTTAGGTGTCGCTAGGCTAATTATGACAAAGCATGGGATACAATTAAAAAACATACGGCAAGCGAAAACATGTAGTTCACTCGTTATTAAAGCAATACATGCAACCACCAATCTTGTACCAGTCTTGCTCAAAAGCACTTCGTCCTTTCTCAATGAGGTCATTCGTGGTTTGTAAGGACTTGCTGCGTCATTGAAGATTACGTGTATATTGGTAACTCTTATGATTTCTTCATCTAAATGGTTTTTTGCCTTATGCAATTTTATTTTTAGTCAATTGTACAACCGTTTTTATATGAAAGCGCATTAGCAAGGTTTTTTTTCGAAAATACATGGCTGGGCGTTTCCATGAAAAGTCGGTTTGATGAATTGAGTCGGTAGATGGTCCCACATATTCTTTAGCATCATTTTTAGGCAATATTCTATAATCTAGTGTAGGAAAGACAAATTGTTACATACAAAATTCCGAAGATTTCAAAAATAAAATTAGTAATGTTACGATCCCATCAAATTTTCTGTTAATCTCTTTAGATGTTACGTCTTTGTTTACGAACGTCGATAGCCAAATTGTCAAAAATATTATCAGTCAAAATTGGAGAAATATAAAGAAAAATGCTAAATCAAAATTAACAAAAATTCAATTTTTCACTGCTTTAGCTATCGTTTTGAACAATTCTGAATTTTCTTTTGACAACAAAATTTATAAACAAATTTTTGGCTCACCTATGGGCTCACCAATAAGTCCGATAATAGCCAATTTATTAATGGAAAATTTGGAAAATTCGGTTTTAAATTCATTTGATTTTCAGCCAGTGTTTTACTTTAGATATGTGGACGATATAATTACGGCAATACCAATAAACAAAATTGATTCATTTTTAGAAAAATTTAATTCGAAAAACATCAGAATAAAATTTACCTTAGAAAAAGAAGTAGATAACAAAATTTCATTTTTGGACATTCTGCTGATTCATGAACCAAATGGCAAAATTACGTGTGATTGGTACCACAAAAATACTTGGTCTGGTAGATATTTAAATTTTCATTCTTGGCTTCCCAACAATTATAAAATTATTACAATTTAAATTTTGACCCAAAAAATTCTAAAACTTTCCGATACTAAATTTCACAATAAAACTTTAAAAATTCTAAAAGATACATTATGTCGAAACCAGTATCCGGAAAAATTGGTAAACCACATAATTTGGAAACAAAAAAATTCCCATACAAATTTTAATTCTTGATCAACAAATGAAACCACTAATTATTTGGCCATTCCCTACGTTAAAAATCTTTATGAAAAAATCAAAAATCTTTTCAAAAATTATAACTTTAAAATTATAGGACATGCAACTACAAGTTTAAACAACAATTTGTTTTCTAAAATTTAAGATAAAACACCTTTAATGAAACAATCAAACGTTGTTTATCAGGTACAATGTAGTTGCAATGCTACATACACAGGACAGACGAAACAATTTTTAGAAAAAATATTTTACTAACACAAAAGTGACATAAACAAAGATCAAAATTTAAGCATTAGTGCACTTACACGACATCTGAAAAATACGAACCATCAAATCAGTTTAGATAATATAAAATTTCTTGAGAAACAAAAAAATTTTAGTAAAAGATCGATTTTGGAAATGCTACAAATTAAATCAAGTACAAATTCAATAAATGTCATTGATGATTACGCGTATATTGGTAACTCATATGATTTGTTCATCTAAATTGTTTTTTGCCTCATGCAATTTTATTTTTAGTCAATTGGACAACCGTTTTTATATGAAAGCGCATTAGCAAGGTTTTTTTCGAAAATACATGGCTGGGCGTTTCCATGAAAAGTCGGTTTTAATAAAAATTTAGGATTGCTTTATTTTTTGATTTATGTATAAAAGATGGAATTTTTGATATATTTTTCATTACGCTTTTGAAAATGAACTGGAATAGAGTTCGAAAGCTAAAGCTTTAATTAATTAAAAAAGAAATAAAAAGAGCCCTAAACCAAATAAAAATTGTTTAATTGATGCAGACATTATGTGACGTTGCACCTGTTACAGCCATTGTTAGTAAGAAATTATACGATCGTTACAAAAAAAAAAAGAAAATGACAGTATATGACAGCCTGTAATCTGAATAAGTATATAACATGAATAATGAAGATTGAATTTGAATTTTTTTTTTTGAGTAAATTGGTCATTGAACTTTTATTTATTTGTTTATGTATTTAAGCCTATTTACCTCTTTTCTTTATGATGCCGAGTAATGACTCACCGTTTTTTGTAATAAATTAAATGCATTTTGCGTATTTTTTTTTATGTATATTATAGGATTCTAAACGATATCGTGTGCATAATATACTTGTTTTTTGTAAATGGTTGGTTTTAAAATATAAGTATCCAAATAAATGCGTAGCTATATACGTAGATGACTAAATGCGCGTATATAGTATATGAGTGTATACTACTTTTCGAGTTTTTTTAGTTGTACAAAATAGTTTAATGATTAGAATTTTAATAGAATGAAATACATTACTTTAAAATGAAACATTAAATTTTCTTTAATGATGATGATGTTGAACTGGGGAAGTTCGAAGGAGTGAACACTTAAGGGTTTGTACGATCTATACTAAGTTTATTTGGCGCAAAGAACCCCCATGCGGCTGTAGTCTATTCTAATAGAAAAAACGTGTTAGCCGCCAAAAGATCGGTTACACACCCTGAAGCCAACGCTGAGATCAAGGAAGATGACCATTTAGTTTTACCAACTGCAAGCGTCAATATTACCTATAAATTTGGAAAGAGCCACAGATTTCGACCGCTACTTGATTGTGGGTCATAATCTTCTTTTGTGTCCGAAGATTGCGTGCAACGACCACATTTAAAAAATTGATGTGTAACACACGATTTTCTTTTACCAACAAGTAATTTGGAGTGTTTAAAACTCTTAAACTTTTTCAAATTTTAAGTGTTAAAAAATTTGGAAAAGTTTAAGAGTTTCTTTCGGTTGAATATAGAATTTCCGAATCTAAAGGGTTTGGTGAGGTTGCAATTTTTAATTATAATCTTTAAGAAACCAAAAAATATAGAAGTTGAAAATTTGAAGACATCAGAGAATGATCGAAATAAAACTACAACCCCCTGCTAACGATTTGCAAAATTGGAAAATCTGCTTATGAAAGAAAACATAAACTACTTAAGTATTTAAAAACAGTCAAATGGTTAAGGATTTTGAATGTTTTGAAGAATTTGCAGAATACCTACGAATTGATTGGCAGAGTTTAAATAATTTGACGAAATCGAAATCTTGAAAATGGAAGAATTCGCAACAAATGATGCCTATAACAGATGTCATAAATCAACTAGAAGAAATCCAATAAATAAAGATTGTTTAAATAAATTTGAAAAAAAAAACAGATAGTTTGCGTAGTCTGTGGAATCTGTGGAATTTTGAAAATGATGTTGCGTCTTATTTGATAAAATTTAACAAATAGAAGGGTTGGCGTTATTCCAGAAATTGATGTGCCTTGATATACCAAAAACCTACAACGGTTAATTTTCTTTTATCATCTAATGCCTTAATTCCACTGTGAATCAAAGTTTGTCAGTAAAAATAACTTGAGATAAAAATATAAAATCGGTGGTTGTGTGAACGAGACACACAACGGAGTCGTCAAGTTTTTACTTATAAAAAATGTGTATCTGTGTCAGTGCACTGAGGTCGAAATTAAAAAAAATATCAAATCGAGAACATTTTATGGCCGTCCAACTAATACATGTACATAAATATTGTGTACCGATGAAAAATTTTTCTCGCACACGCTGATAGTTTTAATTGTTTGGTATTTTTATGGGAAAGATTTTTTTTAATTTTGTATTTTATGACGGAAATAATTTGAATAAAATAATTCTGATATGAGTATTAATAATAATTAATTTTTTAGATTATTTTGAATCGTAAAAATACTCGAATTAACACTAATTCATATTTTTTTAAAATAATTATTGGTTATGTTTTTGTTTGCTGTCAAGATGTATCCATAAAATTTGCTATAAAAAAACAATAACAAAATACTTTGTCTTTGTCTCTGATGGATTATTATTATTATTATTATTTTTTTTTTTGGTTTTAATCTTTGCAATCTGTTCTGGGGCTCAAGGCACTCCCAACTCTTTCGCAGTTTACTTTTACAGTCCTACTTTACGCAGTATTAGCCAAATCGAGGACGTACGGCTATAGACCCGTTTTGTATAAACCACCTGCACATTGCATTGCTTCATGCCAACCTATAGTGCTGACATGAAAGGTGGGTCGGCCCTTGGATTCTGCACTCTCAACAGGGTATCTTATTTTTTTTGTCTTCTTCCAACTTCAAGTCAGCTCAGTCAATTTTTCACAGTGGAATTTGAGCTTTAATTTTAATTTTAAACAATTTGAAACAAGTTATTAGGTTTTCAAGAAATAGGTCAATTTGAAAATATCCAGATAGCTTTGTTCCAAATTTTAAAGATTCGTAATTTTGAATAAATTCAATATTTGGGTATTTTAAAAATCGATAAAATTTCGCAATTTTTCATAATTTGAGTTGGTTTAAGAAAAATTTTGAATATTCAAGAAAGTAAATTAAATTTTAGGAATTAAAATATTTGAAGCTTTCAAGCAGCAATTCAATAATTTAACAAAATATTTTTTATAGTTCCAGTTAGATTGAAATTTGACGAATTTTAAAACTTTTAAGAAATTGAAGATTTTGAGGAATTGGTGATGTTTCGGAACTTGGAAGTAATGGAAGATTTTGAAAAACTACCATGAGTCAGATTATTTTGAAGAATTTGAAGAAATTCCAACGATTTAAATTATTTAGAAGAAGTTGCAACGAGTTCGGTAATTTTGTTTAAAATTTTAAGTCTAATCAAAATTTGAACAAAGTGAAAAACTTAAATATTTGACAGATTTTACAAAAAATGAAGAATTTAACTTTGTAGGATCGATCGGCTTTTATGAAATTTTGAAATTTGAGATACTTTTAATTACATACCTTAAATGATAAATTTGAACAATTTTATTGTCTTTGTATTTTAAATTGAAAATCTAAATAACCCTGGAGATGTCCAAGATCAGTTTGATGAAATTTAGTAAACTGAGAATATTCAAATTGCAAAGTTAAGATCGTTTAAGAAATTTGACATAAATTTTCAACTATGCAATCGAATTTAAAAATTGTATGATCTCTAATTTTAAGAAATCCAACAAATAAAACGGTTTGTGGTATTTAAGAAATTTTAAGAATTTGATGTGTCTTGACCTAATAAGAACCCAGAATGGTTTTCTTTCTCTGTTTCTTTGTTCTATTTCCCAAAATTTTAAAAATTTCAGTAGCTTCAATAACTGGCAATAATTGAGATATTTGATCGAATTAGCAGAAATTAAAAAAACTTTCGGATGTTTGATTTTACAGAAGTTTGACGAATCCTAAAATTTTAAAGGCATTGAGTAGTTTGTAGAATTAGTGGTGTTTGTATCGCTCTTAATAACCTAAAATTTTAAATTTAATTTGAAAAATTCTTTTTGAAGAACGAAAATAAAAGTTGGAAGGAATACAAAAACGGCTAATGTTAAGTTTATGAAGAAGTTGAAGCATTTCAACTTTTTTTTTTAGAATTTAAAGAAAAACCAAAATTAGAAACCAATTTGGAATTTTACGTCTCCAACATCGATGCTTATAAATTTTAGGAATTTAAAAATTTTATTTTAAATATTTAACTTTAAACATTTTAAGACTTTTAAGAAATTTAAGAGTTGATGAATTTAAACATTCTAATAAACCAGAGAATTAAAAAATAAAACCAAAATCGGAAACATATACGATCAGGGTCTTGAAGAATTTAAGATATACAAAGGGTGTACGATTTTGAATGTGGTCGGCATTTCAGAAAACCTTAAAGGATTTCAGTATAGGTGTACGATTTAGCAATAATTAAGGTATTCTCATAGATGTTAAAGATCAATTTGATGAGAATATTCAAATAAATTTTGGAAATTTTAAAAAGTGCAGATTGTTTGAATAATTTAAAATATATCGCCACACGAAGAATTTTGATTTAAAACATAAAATTATTTGAATAAAATGTAGAAATTGCAAAATTGGAAATTTTCGCAGAATTTTATGTACATATTGTACATATATGTATGTCAGCGGCCTAAATAATTTACAATAAGTGTCGAATTTGACTAGATAATTTTCAAAGTTCGGATTAGCCGAGAATTGCTATATTAAAAGAGTTTCAATTTTTATGAAAATTTTACGAGCTTTAAATTTTGTAAGAAATAGAGTAGTTTGTGCAGTTCGTAGGATTGGGTAGTTTCACAACTGAAATATTGAAAAATATTACTAAAATGGAATCTGACGAAATTTGTCCAATATAAAACTTTCAAATTTCTTAAATTCCTAACTAAGTTAGTATTGAATTTCAAAATTTGAAGAATTTTAAAAATCCGAAGAAAAGTTAACAACATATGTTGGTACAATAAACCAATTCCGAAGAGTTGGGTTAGTCAGAACAAATCGATTTCTCCAATTGAATTTGACTTGTTTTTAAAATTCGAAGTACAATCAAAATTTAAAATGTACAAAATCGTTTTTTATGAAATTTAAGTTTTTCAAAATTTTTAAAATAATATTTATATAATGATAAGTTGAAAAAAATTTTAAGATCTTTACGAATTTTAATTCATTTTAGAATTTCAAAATTTGAATGACACGAAAAAATTAAGAAATTGTTACACCAATTTAAGCATTTGATATGGGGTCGGTACGTAATTCCTCATTTCATAATCTCAGCTACAAAATCTCCTATTTTCTTTAAAATCTTCGAATTACAAAATCTTCCCATCCCATCACTCTTCAATGGCTCCTTAGGGTGGTAGATATTAAAGGCATAGCCACAGCTATTTCTCGCGCTACGCGATTTTTTTCTATTTTCAAATTTTACTGGAATTGAAACAAATTTGATTGTAAATGTTTGATGAAACTATCAAATTCAATTTCAATCTATAACATCTTTTAATATTTTTTTTGGAAAATAATAATTTTTATTGAACAATAATTCCGCGCGCAAAATTTTAATATTCACGTTTTATGGAATGCAATTTAATTTGTTAGTTTTTCTTCAATCATTTAGAATTAAATTTGTTTTAATTCCAGTAAAATTTGAAAAAAGAAAAAAAATCGCGTCGCACGAAAAATAGCTGTGGCAATGCCCTAAATATCTATCACTCTTCGGAGCCATTGGAGACCAATCGACCATTGACACGAACGTGAAGGCGGAGATCAAAACTATATCCATACCCGATCAACATGAGGGCCGTAGTGGACCAACAAATAAAAGAACTGCTCAATGACGGCATTATCAGACCATCGAAAAGTCCGTATGATTCACCCATTTTGATTGTAGAGAAGAAAATGTATGCATCGGAACGGTAACGATAGATCTTACATCCAGATTCCACAACACTAAGATGATGGAAAAGGATATACCTAAGACGGCAGTCTCGACAATGAACGTGAAATACGAATTCAGCGATTTTTTAGAGGATAATCGACGACATCTTAAAGGAATACATCGGTAAAATATGTTATGTATACATCGATGATACCATATTTGGGGGAGAAAACGAAGAGGAACACTTGAAAAATTTCCACAAAATTCTAGACAGACTATGGTAAGCCCATCTCCGAGTCAATTTAGTCAAGACCGAATATCTAAAAGAGGAAACCGATTTCCTAGGATATATAATAACAAACAAGGGAATAAGAACGGATCAAAAAAAAAGTAATGGCTGTGCGGAAACTAAAACCACCTGAAAAAATCTTAAAGAATTGAAAAGTTTCCCTGGACTAACATCATACTAAAGGCGATTCATCAAAGGCTTCGCAAAGGTAGCAAAACCTTTGACGAATTTTACGAGGGGGGAACGCACAAATAAAAGCTAGCCAGTCAAAGAAAGTAAACATAAACTTAACAGACATCGCGTTGAAGGCATTCCAGCGTCTAACGACAAGTATGACACTCCAATAGTGTCTGTAAAACAAGGAAATGGAAATAAAATAAGCGGGATACATCAGATTGACCTGCAGAATTATGTGGAAATATTGGCAAACATCAATGAAACAGTAAAACTACTGAAAGAACTTCAAGGTTAACCTTCGAGGGCGAAACGAACTATCAACTGGATTGGCTCTGTTTGGAAGTGGATCGCCGGCTCTCCAGACGCAACTGATTGGCACATTGAGAAAAACAACGAGCAGTATAGAATAAACACTGCCGTTACGGCAGTTTTGCTTTGTCAATCAAGGTTCGTATCACTGGATTGTCAATAAAACAAAATCAATTTAATTTATCAGCAACGAATTTATACTAGCTATTTCTTATTATATTTCTCACACAAAAATTATTAAAACACAATTTATTAATGAAAATTCACAAAATCACTTTATATAAATTATTACTTTTTATTTTGCACTAAAACACTTTTTAAATCGCTTTTTAATTCGTTTTTAATCTTTACACTATCGCTTACACAATACTAATTATCCAATTCGATCTCGTTCGCCTTTTTATATACACAAACCAAACTTCTAGAAAGTTCATGACTTTTCCAGTAAGAATAGTGTAGAAACATTTAGAACAATTTTATCATGGACAATTCCATTTTAGTACAGTAAAATAATGAGCTACTAATTTAACATGTTCTATTACAATCTAGGTGTCAACGTTACAACATTGGTTTTTAATTAAGATTTTGGAGACTATAAACAATTTGGCGATTTTAAAGTTCTGGAGGAATTTGTAGAAAATAAAGTATTGACATGGTTTTCAAATTTGTAACTTCAACCGCCTGAAGAACTATCAATTATTGAAGCATTTGACCATATATAGTATGTCAAAGATGAAATTTGAGTGTTTTAAAATTTCTTAAACTCGGAATAATTTCATTTTGTAACGGTTACACCTAGTATGTAATAGAATATGTAAAATTAATAGCTCAATGTTTAACTGTACTAAAATGGAATTTTCCATGATAAAATTGTTCTAAATGTTTCTAGACTATTCTAACTGGAAAAGTAATGAGCTTTCTAGAAGTTTGGTTTGTTTATATAAAAAGGCGAACGAAGTCAAATTAGATTATTAGTATTTGGTAAGCGATAGTGTGAAGATTAAAAACAAATTATTAAAAAGTGATTTAAAAAGTGTTTTAGTGCAAAATAAAAAGTAAAAGTGATCAGTAAAATTGTGCGAATAATTTATATAAAGTGATTTTATGAATTATCATTAATAAACTGTATTGTAATAATTTTTGTGTGACATACATAAATTCGTTGGTGATAAATTGAATTGATTTTGGTTTATTCACAATCCAGTGATACCAACCTTTATTGACAAGACAAAAACGTAACAATATGCAGTTTTGAAGAATTTTAAGCTTTAAAAGGGTTTGGGAATTGGCACTATTTTGAGGAATCACATTTCAAAATGTCATAAATTTGGAAAGCTGCAAATTTTGAAGAATTTTAAACATTTGCAAAATTTGGAGGATTTGCAGAATTTTCGATAAAACTTAGAACAATTTTGGTTGAATTTAAGAAGGTGAAGATTTTTCAGAATTTGAATATTTTAAAAGATTTAAATAATAATCAAAGTATTAATAACTTGAAAAAACAGAATCGAGCTTGAGAAATTTAAAGGTGTTTTGGAAATTAAAAAATTAGAAGAATCTGATGTATTTTATAATTTAAACAAAAAAATGCTGATTGCGAAAGTTAGTCAAGTATTAAATGAAATTTAGTCGTTATTTGCTAGATCGAATATTTCTCAAAAATGAAAAATAAAAATCGCAGAACAGAAGAGTCGAAAGCAAGCTTGTTAATATTCCCCTAGCAGAACCAAACCAATTCAAAGTTGTAAAGTATCGCTTGTTCCACTAAATTAGAACCTCTATGTCCAGTATTATTAGTTTGAGAAACGCTGATTAGAACATTAAACTATAGCCAACAAAATATAATAAAAAAAAATAATTAAACAAAATAAAAAACTTGGTTAAATAAACAAAGCCAACAAATACAATATTTAGAATCTCATTAACGATGTATCCAACATGGTGAAGGCTAATTAAGTATATGGCAATGCGTCCAACTGTTTTTATTACAAAACTAAAATATTTCAAATTAATTGAAAATTTTGTATGCTATGTGTTGTTGTTGTCATTATATTTCAGTATTTTGTTAGCTTTGCGATCCATAATTAAAATAGAATTTTTTTTTTCTTATTGTAGTTTGGTTTTTTGTTTAGAGGCGGTTTAAAGATTAGAAACGTTAAACGCGGAACACGCACAACTATATAGTCAACTTCAAAGTAAACATAATTTTTTTCTTTATTTTATGTTTGTCTGTGTATGTACCTGGAAACCAATATGTGATTGAACGATTATTTCTGCTACTGAACTCGGGAAGAAAATCAATTCAGCGGAACAACAAAAATAAGCTAGCGGATAACCATTAAGTCTAATTGCACAAAATTACATAAAACTTCTGTTACGAATTTCGTTTTTTTTTTATGTCATTTTAAAAGACGGATTAAATCCAAAGAATGGATAGGATTTTTTTATTGTATGTTTACAAATACCTACTACAAAAAACAATTAAGTATTTGTGTGTACGTCTGAAATTGCAGACTGTTAAAAACTAACCAGGTCTGGATCGATATGAAATTTCGATATAAAATCTTAAATGTACTTATTAAGCAAAAAAAAAAAAATCCAATTACGTATTCGTGTAAGGAAAAACCGCGCCTAACTTAATTTTTTTTTTTAATCAAAATCGCATAAACAAGAATTTTTTTTTTCTTTTTTAATTATAAAATTTACGGTTATGTCTTATCTTCGCCTTTGTATATAAAAATATATACTTAGTATATTGTACATATCTACAAATTACGTATTATTGTAAATACCAATAAATTGCATTTATTCTGAATAAGTGTGTACATGGCTGGCACTTAAATACGTTAGAAAGTCGGATGTCTATCTCATAAAACTGAAGATGATGTTGATGATGTGGTTTGGTGTTGTAAATAAAAATATCATGCCAATGTGTTAATTTATTAGCGGTTTTAGCAAAATTTCTACGGAATGAGTGTACGTCGGTAATAAAAAAGAATAAAAATCGAATAATTAACAATTCGGTTTAATAGATAAAAAAAAAAAATTAAATTAAATACGATACATTATCTAGCAGCTACCGTTAGCTTAAGGTAATATAATATTTATACAAGAAATGTGTTTTAGATTATGTGGTTTTTAGAATTAATTTTTATGTTTCTTAGAATGGTGGAGACTTGTGTGAATTCATTTTTTATAGATGCTTGAAGAAAATAAAACTCCCTATATAACAGTAAAGAAGCAGAAGTCGTTAGACTTACAAATTTATAAGCAAGTAGTAGCACAATAGTAATATTAATAAATTAGGCATACACCATTTATAATTTAGATTTAATTACATTTTAATGTATGTGAAGTTGACCCAAAAAGTAACCCAAAAAATGCTATGGCAACACTTAATTTGTATTTTTATGATATTTTAGTGTCAGCCCAAAAATTATATGTATCATGACACTATTTGTAAGGCCAGCCCAAAAAAACACTATCACGACAGTTGAATGATAGTTTATCAGCCCAAAAATAATCCTGACTCAAAACCAAAGAAATACATTTAAAATAACTCCAAAACAATAACCTAATTAAAAATGGAAAACTTGCATCAAAAAGTTTAATTTTTATTAAAGGCATTTATTTAATAATTTATTTAATCATTCCAATAGTGCCAAAATCTAATAAATAGAAGCATACAAAAAATCTCATGTAACTCAAGATTTTGGGGGTTGGTCATCATTGTAGGTATGATTTTCAATTAGGTCTGATCTCTATCTTTATCATTACAACGTCTTAGCGGGATGTGATGAGGACCTCGTGGTCATAATGGCCCATACAACCACTTCAAATATTTTTTTATTTTTTTTTTTAAATATTTATTTGAGCTTTAACACAATTTAGGTTTTTAAGCTCCTATTAATTTTACATAATATTTTTATTTTTTTTTTGTTATAATATATTTGGAATATTTTAATGTTAATGTTTTATATAATAAGGTTAATGGTTTAATATTAATATTTATTTATTTGTTGAGATTTTTATTTATATAAAAGTTTAAGTACTTAAAATTTAATAGTAAAAATAGAGAGTGTTTTTGTAAATTAATAAGATTATTGGTATGAATAATACTGATATTTAATAATTAATTAAGTTATTTGTTTATTGTTTATATTTTAATATTTTATAGTAATTATATGTGACTGATAAACCCTATAGCTTTGATAAATTACAGAGTGCATCGTAAGAATTTCTCATTATCCCCCAAGGCTTCTTTAAGGTTTGGAGAGATTTTTGTTTTCCTTCTTTGGTGATTATACTTTGGGCAATTTATAAGTATATGATGAATAGTTATGGGACAGTGACATATGTCACATTGAGGTGGATTACATTTTTTCATCAAATAATCATGTGTGTATCGATTGTGGCCAATTCTGAGTCTACATCCAATAACACTTTCATAACGTGATTCTCTTAATGATGTTTCCCATGGTGCTGTTGTTGTTTTAATCTCATATAGTTTATGGTCAATGCATTTATTCCATCGGCCGTTCCACTTTTCCATTAAACTATTCCTCACATGTTTTTTTACATCATCAAAAGGAACATGATCTTATATTATTTCATGTAGATTTACAGCTGATTTAGACAAAGAGTCGTCGGCTTGTTCATTACCGAAGATTCCTGAGTGGCTAGGAACCCACAAGAATATGATGTTCTTATCATATAGTGAATGTAGTTTTTCTTGTATGTCTTGGATAATAGGGTTATTTATTTGGGAATTTTTGAGAGATACTAAACTTGAATAGGAATCTGATACTATAACAAACCGGGGGAAATTGTATCTGCACGCCTTGGATAAAGCAATTTGAAGTCCTACAGCTTCAGCTGATTATATAGACATGATATTTGAAAGTTTATGTTTTTCCTGTTGTATTTCATGGTAGATTCCTACTCCAACCCTGTCGTTAGTTTTTGAACCATCAACATAAATAAATTGGAAATTTTTATATTGATCCTGAATCTGTTTGAATTCTGTATGGTAAATGTAATTGTTGGTCATATTCTTTGGAAATTTTAATAATTTTTTAATTACGATAGGTAGTTTTAGTTCCCAGGGGGGAATTTTAAGTGGATGGAGCGCCATAAGGTTTGGTAATATGAGGTTATAATTTTGGATTTGAAACAAAATGGTTTTAAATATAGGATCGGCAAATAATGATCCTTGTAGTGCATGGGGTGCTTTTGTTTGGAGGGGATGATTTGAATAAGTAGATATTTTTGTTATGAAGTTTATTGCAGTTATGGCACGACGATAAGAGAGAGGGGTTGACCCAGAATCACAGATGATGCTCTCGACTGGGCTGCTCCTAAAAGCACCAATCGATAATCTTAGACCCTGAGTGTGAATTGTATGAAATATTTTTAAATTAGTGGTAGATGCATTTTGGTATATGACACTGGCATAATCAAGCCTAGATAAAATCAAGGCATTATGTACTCTTAGTAGTAGATTTCTATCAGACCCCCAATGAATATTTGATAATAGTTTAATTACATTAAGAGTCTTAAGGCATTGTGTTTTCAATGATGCAAGGTGTAGTTTAAATGATAATTTTTGGTCCAGTATTACCCCAAGGTATTTATGATTATTATTAAATGAAATTGGTTGACCTTTTAAATGGATATTCGGACTTGGGATGGGGCGATTTGTTCGACCAAAAACAACACCTTTTGTTTTTCCAACATTAAACTCAAATCCATAGTTTTCTGTCCAAATTTCAAAGTTTATCAATGGAATTCTGTAGGAGAGATTCACAATCGTCCATATTTTTAGATCTTATAAAAATCACTAAATCATCCGCAAACATAGTTAACTTAACAGGTGATTCAATTTGTTCAATTAATGGGTTAATTGCTATGAGAAATAAAATTACACTTAGTACTGATCCTTGAGGGACACCGTTTTCCTGTTCGTATGTGCCAGATTGTTTATTATTGGTGATAACTTTAAAACGTCGAACTTTTAGAAAATTTTTAATAAACTGAAATAAATTTCCCGATATGCCTCGTTGATCTAAGATATTTAAAATATGATGTTTCCAATTTTGTCATATGCTTTGTTGATATCAAAAAATATTGCAATTATTTTTTCACCGTTTCGAAATCCCATTTGGATTTCATTAACAAGTTATCCCAAAGCATCAGTAGTTGATCTATGCTTTTGAAAGCCCATTTAAAACTTCGAAATTAGATTAAATTCTTTGGTTATCCATTTGACACGTTCAGCTACAAGTTTTTCCATAACTTTACACATAGTGTTGGTCAGTGCAATTGGTCTATAGCTTAGGGGTAATTTTTATGTTTTCCAGTTTTGTTAATAGGAATAACATCAGCTATAAGCCATTCATTAGGAAATGTATGATTTGTCCACAGATTATTGTAGAATTTTAGAAGGAATAATTTTGATTTTATGTTTAAATTAGTCAGCATTTTGTAATGTATTCCATTAGGACCTGGTGTAGAACCACGACATGTTTTCATAATCTGGGTGAGTTGATTAATGTTGAATTCTTTATTGTAGCCATTATTTGAAAAACAATTTTGGTTCATAAATGGCCTATTTTCCGTAGTAGTCTTTATATTGATAAAATTATTAGAATATTGATTTGTTTGACTCGTTGTTGAGAAATGGTTAGCGAGAATATTCGCAATTTCTAGTGGCTCGGAAAAACACTGCCCATTTGTTATAATTGTAGTTATTACTTTAAATCTAACAATTCCTTGGATGGCTTTAATTTTTTTCCAAATTTTTTGTGGATCTTCATTTTGCCCAAGATTATTTACAAATTTTTGCCATGATAGTCTTTTAGCGATACGAATACGTTTCCTAACAAGAGCTCGACATTTCCTAAAAAGGTGTAAATTTGATGGGCTAGGATTGCGGATAGCGTTCCTCTGTGCTTTCCATCGAGCTTTCAGCACTTCAGAAATATCCCGAGACCACCATGGTACTGGAGGTTTATGACAATTAGTTGATGATATAGGTATAGAATTTATTGCTGCATGTCGTATTTCATCAACAATATATTGATTTGCAATATCTGGATCGTGGAAATAGTAATCATTTTTTAAATTGAGTTATAGATTATATTTTTGCCAGTTTGCTTGATTTATTCTCTATCTCGGTCGAGGAGGTGGAGATGCTGCATTGGTTGGTATTTCTGTGGATAGTATAATGGGAAAGTGGTCACTTGAACAAAGGTTGGGATATATGTGCCAATCAAAATACATAGATACAATTGGTGATGCTATTGTAATATCAATCGCTGAAACAGTCCCATTAGAATAAGTGTAATGTGTTGGTTCTCCATTATTTAAAATATTTAAATTGTATTTATCAATTAGATTTACAATGTTGGTGCCACCTTTGTCGGGGCGAGTTGCAAATCTATCCCAAAGCGAATGATGGGCATTAAAGTCACCCAAGATTATGAATGGAGTTTTTAGTTGATTGTTAAGATGTTCAATATCACTTATGGTTATATTATTATCATTAGGTAAATAAAGTGAGTTCAACGTGATTTTAATTGGGTAATAAATTTCGACTGCTGTATAATGTTGTTAAGTAAGTTGTAAAGTACGCTGTATAATGTTGTTGACTTGCATTATAATTAATCAAGGAATTTAATGCAAACGTTGATCCATCTAATAGTAAAGATAGTGGAATACTTTTTAATTGAACCATAGGCTGTTTGTGGCAATTTAAATATTCTTTGTTAAGAGCAACAAACTGATGGAGTTTTATTTTATTTGCGTAAACTGTTTTATTGCAGCATGGCTTATGGGGAATGTTACGATACAGTTTTCTAAATTCGTCATTCCTGTTTCTTCCAATAACTGCATGTTTATTTGCAGATATGGCCGTTCGTCAGAGGTTTCTTTCAAGCAAATATAGCAGTAAAAATATGCTGTTAAACTGGGTTCTTTTTTTAAAATGTAATCAGACACGAGTGTAATATGTGATTTACAGTTTGAATTAAGTCCCAGATCATATTTTAAATTTTTTTTATGTCATCCAAAGCGTCATGTCGCAAATTCGCCAGATTGTTGAAATTATTTTCTCCACACATAGCATTAATTAGTTTGTGAAACGGATAGATCTCATTACTAAAACTGTCATTTTTTATAAGTTTCACATTACAAAGACTTTGAACAAACGAATTAAAAGCGCACGTGATTTTATAAATCGATTTATCGCCCAAAGTGGGTGTTGCGGTGGATCAGTTTTTTTGGTGGTGATAATGTGGATCGTGATTGATGAGTTAATTGAAAATCATACTTAGAATGATGACCAACCCCCAAAATCTTGAGTTACATGAGATTTTTTGTATGAAAAACTGAATAAATATTTGAAGTGGTTGTATGGGTAATTATGGCTATGAGGTCCCCATCACATCCGGCTGAGACGTTGTAATGGTAAAGATAGAGATCGGGCCTAATTGCAAATCATACTTAGAATGATGACCAACCCCCAAAATCTTGAGTTACATGAGATTTTTTGTATGAAAAAATGAATAAATATTTGAAGTGGTTGTATGGGCAATTATGGCTATGAGGTTCCCATCACATCCGGCTGAGACTTTGTAATGGTAAAGATAGAGATCAGACCTAATTGAAAATCATACTTAGAATGATGACCAGCCTCCAAAATCTTGAGTTACATGAGATTTTTTGTATGAAAAAATGAATAAATATTTGAAGTGGTTGTATGGGCCATTATGGCTATAAGGTCCCCATCACATCCGGCTGAGACGTTGTAATGGTAAAGATAGAGATCAGACCTAATTGAAAATCATACTTAAAATAATGATAATCAGCCAAAATCTTGAGTTACATGAGATTTTTTGTATGAAAAAATGAATAAATATTTGAAGTGGTTGTATGGGCCAATATGGCCATGAGGTTCCCATCACATCCGGCTGAGACAATGTAACGATAAAGATAGATATTGGACCTAATTGAAAATCATACTTAGAATAATGGCCAACCCTCAAAATCTTGAGTTACATGAGATTTTTTGTATGAAAAAATGAATAAATATTTGAAGTGGTTGTATGGGCCATTATGGCCATGGGGTTCCCATTACATCCGGCTGAGACGTTGTAACGATAAAGATAGAGATCAGACCTAATTGAAAATCATACTTAGAATGATGACCAACCCCCAAAATCTTGAGTTACATGAGATTTTTTGTATGAAAAACTGAATAAATATTTTAAGTGGTTGTATTGGCCATTATGGCTATGTGGTCCGCATCACATTCGGCTGAGACGTTGAAACGATAAAAATAGAGATCAGACCTAATTGAAAATCATACTTAGAATAATGACCAACCCCCAAAATCTTGAGTTACATGAGATTTTTTTGTATGAACAAATGAATAAATATTTGAAGTGGTTGTATGGGCCATTATGTCTATGAGGTCCCCATCACATCCGGCTGAGACGTTGTATTGATAAAGATAGAGATCAGACCTAATTGAAAATCATACTTAGAATGATGACCAACCCCCAAAATCTTGAGTTACATGAGATTTTTTGTATGAAAAACTGAATAAATATTTGAAGTGGTTGTATGGGCCATTATGGCTATGAGGTCCCCATCACATCCGGCTGAGACTTGTAATGATGAAGATAGAGATCAGGCCTAATTGAAAATCATACTTAGAATGATGACAAACCCTCAAAATCTTGAGTTACATGAGATTTTTTGTATGGAAAACTGAATAAATATTTGAAGTGGTTGTATGGGCCATTATGGCTATGAGGTCCCCATCACATCCGGCTGAGACGTTGTAATGATAAAGATAGAGATCAGACCTAATTGAAAATCATACTCAGAATGATGAACAACCCTCAAAATTTTGAGTTATATGAGATTTTTTGTATGAAAAACTAAATAAATATTTGAAGTGGTTGCATGGGCCATTATGGCTATGAGGTCCCCATCACATCCGGCTGAGACGTTGTAATGATAAAGATAGAGATCAGACCTAATTTAAAATCATACTCAGAATGATGAACAACCCCCAAAATTTTGAGTTATATGAGATTTTTTGTATGAAAAACTGAATAAATATTTGAAGTGGTTGTATAGGCTAAGAGGTCCCCATCACATCCGGCTAAGACGTTGTAATGGTGAAGATAGGGATCAGACCTAATTGAAAATCATACTTAGAATGATGACCAACCCCCAAAATCTTGAGTTACATGAGATTTTTTGCATGAAAAACTGAATAAATATTTGAAGTGTCTGTATGGGCCATTATGGCTATGAGGTCTCTATCACATCCGGCTGAGACGTTGTAATGATAAAGATAGAGATCAGACCTAATTGAAAATCATACTTAGAATGATGACCAACCCCCAAAATCTTCAGTTACATGAAATACAAATATTTACTCAAAATTGAACAAACTACCTTTTAGGGGGCGATTTTAATTGCCAACATCTCATTTGGAACTGTGTCAGATCTAATGAAGGTGGTCGGAATCTTCATAATCACATAAGTTGCTCTCAAAATTGCTCTATCGTGGCACCATTGGATCCGACATTTGTTAGACGCAATTCTACTCCTAGTATTATCGATTTCTTCTTAACAAACCAATAAGAATATATAATGGAAATTAAAAGTCTACCTGAACTGGCATCAGATCACCTTTCAGTCGAAAAAGCAATTTCAGTCTAGCTTATAAAAACCCAATTAACTACCGATTTAATTACTCCGGCGGTGATTGGACTAAATACAAACAGGTCACTAAATTGTTTTGATCAAACAAATCCCTTGAACACTTCTCCTGAAATTGACTCGATGATCGATTTATTTTTAGAGTTCATTAAAAATGCTAGAGGCAACTCAATTCCTGTCACCCCATTGACTAACATAAATAAAATAAATTTAACAGAAGATATACTGGCTCAAATCAAGCACAGAAATTGTTTAAGGCGCACATATGGCTTAGGACCAGAAGTAGAATTGTTAAAAGCTATGTTAACATGCTAAACAGAACAATAAAACATAAGATTTTAGACTTACTGGACAAATCCTGGCGAGCCCAGCTTATGGACCTTGAAAAGGGATCCAAAAAATATTGGAATACTCCACTCATATTTATGGGTCCATTCATGGATGTGATGTCAATATTAGCTGCCAACAATTAATAACTAACTATCATTCAGAAGAATTTGAAGAACTTCGTTTAGAAGAGCTTTGTAATATTATTAAAACCCTACGACCGTATAAAGCATCTGGGATGGATGATATTCTTGACATTTTGTTAAAACAGTTGCCAGACTGTGGTTTTAAAATTCTCCTGCTAGTTTTTAGTAGTTGTTTAAGATTGTGTTATTTCCCAAATTCCTGGAAAATAGCAAAAGTTACTCCAATTCTCAAACCCAATAAGGAATCCAATAATCCTGATCTCTATAGGCCTATAAGCATTCTAAGCTCTATAAGCAAGGTTTTTGAGAAACTTATCAAAATTCGATTACAATCATTCATGGAAGATAACGAATTCCTTATAAATCAGCAGTTTGGTTTTAGATCTGGGCATTCTGCGGTACATCAAGTGCACAGAATAGTACAATACGAAAGGGATAGTCGTATTAATAAAAAATCCATAGAACTGGCATTGTTAGACCTCTATCGAGCTTTTGATACAGTAAGGATCAACGGTCTTATCCACAAAATGACATCGTGCAATTTTCCGAAATACCTAATTAAAGTTATAAATTCCTACTTAAAGAACAGGAAGTTTTATGTCTAGATATATCCAAAACTTAACGGCTATCTAAATGCACTTAACTATTATTTCACAAATTGGAAACTAAAGATAAATACTAGTAAATGTGAAAGCATTTACTTTACAAGATGTGGTGCACCAGAAAAAATTCCGCAGCTACCTTTAGTTCTGAATGGTGCTCAACTTCAATGGAAATCGAAAGTACGCTATCTAGACCTAATTCTTGATCCAAAGTTGACCTTTGGGAACCATCTGAATCATATTAAAGACAAATGTGAAAAATTGTTAAAAGTCCTATTATCCACTTCTAAATAAGAATAGTCAACTTAGCTTCAGAAATACTACTAAAGTTATGGTTTTGAGCGTTATTCTATATGGTTCACCCATATGGTCCAACGCAAAAAACACAAATAGAAATAAAATTCAGATTCTTCGAAACAAATTTCTGAAATTGATCCTAAAAGTTCCTATTCGATATAGAACGATAAGAGTTCATCGTAAAACCGATATGAGGTTTATAGAAGATTTAGTTTCGGAAGCTAGACAATAGTATTATTGCCATCTGACATATAATATAAATAACGAATTAATTAATAACTTAAATTAAAATTGAATGTTTAACTTTTGATTAGTTTAAGTATTTAGGTTAAGGTAGACTAAGATGGCAAACTACTAGATTAAATATTTTATTTAAATTGTATTACGATGTACCCCACATATTTTATAACTTATAGAAAAAAATAAAATCCTATTTGAAGTAAAGCCAAGGAGGTTAAGCTCAACATTTTAGTTACTAATCTAGTCTAAAATTAGTAATTTGTTTTAAATTATGCCAAATAAATAAAAGTTAAAAAAAAAAAAAATACATTTTATATCACAATTGTATTTGCCAAACCAATTTTTGGCAAGCACTTCCATCACTTTAGGTTTATTAACTAAAAAATTGTTAATCCGATGAATGCGGTACAGGTGGACACTAAATTTTAATTAATTGATGAGCTTGAAAAATAATTAACGACCTTCACCTTAAGAAGTGCTGAATCTGATTATCAACCACAACAAAAAAATTCAATTATCTTTGGTTTTTTTTTTCTTCTCAAAGGTGCGCGTGCGTGACACACACAAATGAGAGTTTTGATTTAGTGAATATAATTCGCTAGATAAGTATGTACGTTCGTTCTTGATACTCTCGGTGTTAAGAAAGAATTGAATTTTTGTAGTTTGGTCGTAGCTACCTGATAAGTAGACCAAACTTTTCAGTACGAAACCAAATTACCGACACCAAATTAACTCAAGGATAGTTACCATTTTTGTTTAGCCAATAATTTTTTTTAATAATAGTGTCGAATGTGGGTCATCGTGTATCGATGTGCAGTTTTTCTCACAACGTGTAGCAACACAAATTAATGTAAAATGTAAGTTTAGAGAGACTATAATTAATAATGCGTTGCCTAAAAATACTTCTACAAGTTGGTCTATATTTTCTTAAAGTTGTTAAGCTTTCCGAAATGGCTCTGCTTATTAAGATAAAAGGTTTGGTCATGTATCCACATTGAAAATGGCTAGACACGCTAAAACTGCTGCTATACGTTACCCATTTCATATAATTTCAGAGATACTGGTTAAGTTAGCCGAAAGTTGCCAGCCAAAAGTGAAAAGTCGATAATCCGGATTATGTTAGTCCAGCCGAAAGTTTCCAGCCGGAAGTAAAAGTCGATAATGCAAATTGTGTTATTAACATTCCAGTCGAATATAAACAATTTGGTGGTTATCAGCTGAAAGTAAATAGGATACATGGATTTAAATAAAATTGTTTCCTATAGTCTTACGTGAAAAACATTGTTTAACCTTATCTTGCAAAATATCAGAAAATCAGAAGAATCCACATAATTAGAATAAAATCAGCCGGTAGGGTGAATATCTGAAGTTGAATCGTATTTATGTGATTTGTCAATTGCTATCCAATGAACAAATTCTCTTCAAGTTTCCCGTGGGAAATCTTGGAAAATTCGATTTTCCAAAAATCGCAAAAAAAAGTTTCAGTTCAAGTTTCCCGCGGAAAATCTCAGAAAATTCGATTTTCCAAAAATTATTAGAAAATTTTGTATAAAATCAGCATCTGGAGTGTTATGTCTGGAGATAGATTGCATTGATGTGACTTGTCAATAGCTATCGCAGGAAAATTTTCAGTTCAAGTTTCCCGAGGAAAATCTCTGAAAATTCGATTTTCCAAAAATTACTAGAAAGTTTGTATAAAATCAGCCTCTGGAGTTTTATGTCTCGAGATGGATTGCATTTTCGTGACTTGCCAATAGCTATCGCAGAAAAATTTCATTTTCAGTTTCCCGAGGGAAATCTCGGAAAATTCGATTTTCCAAAAATCATTAGAAATATTGTATAAAAACAGACTCTAGAGTGTTATGTCTGAAAATGAATTTCATTGATGTGACTTGTCAATAGCTACCGCAGGAAAAAATTTCAGTTCAAGTTTCCCGAGGGAAATCTCGGAAAATTCGATTTTCCAAAAATTATTAGAAAATTTGTATAAAATCAGCCTCTAGAGTTTAATGTCTGGAGATGCATTGCATTATTGTGACTTGTCAATAGCTATCGCAGGAAAAATATTCAGTTCAATTTTCACGTGGGAAACGTCGATAAATTCGATTTTCCAAAAATCATTAGAAAATTTGTATACAATTGGCCTCTAGAGTGTTATGTCTGGAGATGAATTGCATTGATGTGACTTGTCAATAGCTATCGCAGGAAAATTTTCAGTTCAAGTTTCCCGAGGGAAATCTCAGAAAATTCGATTTTCCAAAAATCATTAGAAAATTTGTATAAAATCGGCCTCTAAAGTGTTATGTCTGGAGATTGATTGCATTGATGTGACTTGTAAATAGCAATCGCAGGAAAAAATTTCAGTTCAAGTTTCCCGAGGAAAATCTCGGAAAATTCGATTTTCCAAAAATCATTAGAAAATTTGTATAAAATCGGCCTCTAGATTGTTATGTCTGGAGATGAATAACATTGATGTGACTTGTCAATATCTATCGCAGGAAAATTTTAAGTTCAAGTTTATTTAAGGGAAATCTCGGAAAATTCGATTTTCCAAAAATTATTAGAAAATTTGTATAAAATCAGCTTCTAGAGTTTTATGTCTGGAGATGGATTGCATTATCGTGACTTGTCAATATCTATCGCAGAATAAAAAACGAGTTCAAGTTTCCCGTCGGAAATTTCGGAAAATTCAATTTTCCAAAAATCATTAGAACATTTGTATAAAATCAGCATCTGGAGTTTTATGTCTGGAGATGAATAAAATTGATGTGACTTGTCAATAGCTATTGCAGGAAAATTTTCAGTTCAAGTTTCCCGGGGGAAATGTCGGAAAATTCGATTTTCCAAAAATCATTAGAAATGTTGTATAGAAACAGACTCTATGATGAGAGAGATGAATTGCATTATCGTGATTTGTCAATATCTATCGCAGGAAAAAAACCCAGTTCAAGTTTCCCGTGGATAATCTCAGAAAATTCGATTTTCCAAAAATCATTAGAAAGTTTGTATAAAAGCAGCCTCTGGAGTGTTATGACTGTAAATGAATAACATTGACGTGACTTGTCAATAGCTATCGTAAAAAATGAAACCTGTTCAAGTTTCCCGCGGAAAATCCCAGAAAATTCGATTATCCAAAAATTATTAGAAAATTTTGTATAAAATCAGCCTCTGGAGATGGATTGCATTGATGTGACTTGTCAATAGCTATCGCAGGAAAAAAATTTAGTTTAAATTTTCCGTGGGAAATCTCGAAAAATTCGATTTTCCAAAAATCATTAGAAATGTTGTATAGAAACAGACTCTAGAGTGTTATGTCTGGAAATGAATTGCATTGATGTGACTTGTCAATAGCTATCGATTTCCCACGAAAAATTTGTACTGAATTTTTTTTCTGCGGTAGCTATTGACAAGTCACAATAATGCAATTCATCTCCAGACATAAAACTCTAGATGCTGATGTTATACAAATTTTCTAATGATTTTTGGAAAATCGAATTTTCTGAGATTTCCCAAGGGGAACTTAAACTTAATTTTTTTCCTGCGATAGCTATTTACAAGTTCCATTAATGCAATCCATCTCCAGACAACCATCGGCTCACTTGCCATAGTTCATCTAGACATGAAAAATTTACCTCCTTTTGCTAAATCGCTGATGCTAAATTGTCAACTCTACGATCCTATAACAACTCTTTAGATAACATTCACTGATTTAATTCAAAGAACCTGTTACCTGCGGAACTCATAGTTGTATATATTGTTGGGGTCGAACGTAGTATCAAAATTTTCGTGAATGGTATTGTGAAATTGAACCAATCGAATTGACTGTTTTGGGCAAATAACCAAAAACTCGTTTCGATTGGTTCTTAAGCGGAAAATTCCAGGTGTATACCTTGCATTTTCCGGTTATGAATATTACATAACGAAGCTTTCATTTAAAGATGAATGGGGATTCGCACTAGAAATTCTATGGAAGGCAGCGACATTGGCATTTTGATGTTGATCATAACGTAGTGAAACGCAACTGCGTTTAGGTGCATTTCTTGATCAAATACAGTCTTTGCTCTACGAATGATAAAAGGGGTAGGATCGCTGAACAATTGAATATAGACAATAATAGCGAAGAAAGCAGAACCAAATGTAAGACAAGAGAAACGTACAACATCGAATACCCAGGTACTTAAAAGGCCACAACCGTCTGTACACAACAATTACATATTTGTATTCTACTTACATGACTCCATTATCTTATAAAAATAAGTACTTACGTACGTAAGTATTTGCAGTGCACTTGTACTTAAAATTATTTGTTATGATAAGACCGTATAAATCAATTAAATTTGAGTATGACCCCGTTACCAAAATATTAATTTTATTCAGTTGATTGTTTCAGTTGTTCATAAGTGCACGAATCAAAGTTTGCTTTTACTTGTAAAATGGAAAATTGTAAAACAATTTATAGCCCGGATACAAAAATATGGAGGGGCCGTAAAAAGACCCATCTCTACAATCCAAATGTATCGATAGCTCAAATAATTTTAAATAATTTGGAGCAACAACCAAATCGTGTTATACAAGTTAGTGAAGAAGATGGGATTGAAGTGACCGCGGATCAGTTGCGAATTCGGTCGATCCGAGCGGCACTCCATCTAATGAAATTGAATCTAACAAATGACGACAGTATCGGAATAATGGCAACGAATTATTCCGATTTAGCACCTATAGTTATCGCAGCACTATTAATTGGAGTGCCACTTCACCCATTGGACCCACTTTTCGATAATGGTGTGTTGAAATATAACCTTAAAACGGCTTTCAATTAATTTTTGCATAACAATTTTTATTTTTTTCAGCCGATATTTTACATCACTATAAGCTAAGCAGGCCAAAAATAATTTTCTGTGATCACGAATCGTACGATCGAGTAAAACTTTGCACCGATCAAATCGGATTACAGTGCACATTTGTGACATTCGAAAAACAATTGATGGGCGTATCGTATATTACGGAATATTTTCAACCCAATGACAATGAGAATGATTTTATACCAATACCAATTAAAGATGGTAAATCATCGATCGCACTTATAGTCTGCTCATCAGGTACAACTGGTTTGTCAAAGGCTGTTTGTTTATCACATGCTTCAGTCACTGCACGATTAACAGCATTATGGAAACAAACATGTGATGATGTCTATTTGTGTTACAGCTCTATATACTGGATTAGCGGTCTCCTTAGTATATTATACGGTTCGATCACATGTTGCAAACGGATAATTACAAAAAAACGATTCTCCTGCGAATTATTTTTCGAACTTGTTGAGAAATACAAAATTACACAAATTTTGGGACCGCCGTCGAATTTGGGTTTAATATGTAAACATCCTCAGATTGATTCGGTTGATTTATCATCGATTAGATCATTTATTTGTGGTGGGTCACTGGTACCTGAGATATATGTACGCCAGTTAAAACAATATTTCAAAAATGGTTCATTCTATATTGTATATGGAATATCAGAAGCACCTGGAATAGTGGCGTACAATGTGACTGATAATTCAAAATCGGTTGGATATCTTGTACACAATATACAAATCAAGGTACTCACTTATTCGTTAATACAAAAAATGTGAAAAAAAATCTTAATTATTCTATTGGTTCTAGATAATCGACGATGACGGGCATAATTTGGGCATTAACGAAAATGGTGAAATTGTTATGAAACCAGAATATCTATTTTTGGGGTATAAAGGTGACCCCGAATTGTCAAAAAGTGTATTGTCGAATGATGGTTGGGTATGTACTGGTGACGTTGGTTATTTCGATCAGGATGGTATGCTTTATATTACGGATCGTAAAAAGGATATCTTAAAATATCGCAATTTTATTGTGTCGCCTTCGGAAGTTGAAGATTTTCTCTTAAAACTTGAATTTATAAAACAAGTCTGCATTGTTGGTGTACCCGATCAAATAAGTGGTGATCTGCCGGCAGCTGTGCTTGAAAAAGTCGGTAATTATGACGATAAAACTATTGAGGAGGCCGTTTATAATATGGTTAAAGATAATTTGGCTGACTATAAATTACTACGGGGTGGAGTCTATGTGGTAGATGCGCTACCGATGACACCGAGCGGAAAAATTATGCGGCGCAAAGTTCGAGAAATGGTTATTGAACTGAATAAAGGTCAATAGGTTAATGAAATGTAATTTTTTTAAAATCATCTTGTTGGAATATATAGATGAAAATGTGAAGCACCTTATGACATTTGTTATTTTCGTGTTTTAGTGATAATGGTACGATGATTGAGAAGTCACAGCAATGCAATTCATTTCCAGGCATACCACTCTAGAGGCTGATGTTATACAAATTTTTTACTTCTTCTTTCTCAATCTCAACTGCCTACTCGACCACCAATTCAATACAAACTCAAGTTAAACTTCAAAACACCTCTCAACTTAACCCTAAGCTCAACCCCAACTTAACTCTCAACTACATCTTCAAGTAAACATTCAGCTGAACTCAACTCAAGCTAACTTCCAACTCAACCCTCAGCACAACCTTAAATAAATCACTAACTGAAGAGTATGAGTCAACCTCAACAGTGACTTAATCATAACTCAACCATAATTCAGAAGCAGCTTTCGCATGATTTCAAACATTGTTGGGATAATATCAAAAAAAAATTACAAAATTACGGAATGACACGGAATTGTTAGTTGGTTGCATATATCACTAATATTTGCGTTCCAAATCCAAACTGATGGTTCCAAACTGAATTTGGGGCATAATTAGAACCAAGCTTGTATGCCTGTGTAAAATCTTAGACCCTTGTACTTAAATTGAAAATTTAATACAGCCTTGATTTACAGTTAACTAATAGATTACCTTTTATAATATTAGAGTGTGGTGGGAAACGTTCAACGATATAGTCACTGAGCTGATTCACCAAAACAACAGACTATCAGATACGGTAAAGATGACGTATCTGAAATCACACCTGCAGAAGGGAGCAGCCCAAATTATTAGTCTCTTAAGAACAACAGGTGACAATTACCAAACCCCTTGGAACATTATCCAAATAATGTACAACAACGTGAGGCTACTGCCAAACGATCAATTTAATGCACTATTATCATTGGCGACAATTCAGATACCATCCGCCCAAACAGTGAGAAATTTGCACGATACGGCACGTAAATATTACACAGCATAAAGCGGCTGAATATGGGTTCGCCCTTCGAGGCATTCTTGGGTTTCATTTTAAACAAAAAATTGGACCCAGAATCCATTAGGACAACTACAGAGAAGCCCAGAGAAATTCCACAACTGGAAGATTTCTTTGGATTCGTGGAGAGAAGGTTTCAATCTTTGGAAGCCATGGATAATCATAGAGCAACAGCACCACGATCGCACATGCAGTATATATCGCTGGTGCATCCTGGTTTAAATCAATGCCAGCAATTCAAAAAGATGTCAACATTAGAACGAGCAAGGCTCATCAACTCAGCCAACTTGTGCATACGATGTTCAAGCCAGCATCAAGGAAGAAACTGCCAGGCAGAAACATGTGTTGTGTGTAAACGAGGACACCACACACTTCTTCACTGCAATAATGCAGCATCAACTACCGGAAGTAGTGTCAAAACCACCTGCATTAGTCAGAGCTGCAACTAGCACAGACGATTTTTTCACACTAAGAGCTCTCATTGATCCAGGATCACAGGCCACATTAATATACTCCAAGGCCGCAAATTTATTCAACTTTAAAAAAGGAGAAAGTACACCTTCACCATCTCAGGAGTAGGTGGAAAAAAAGCAGGCACGTGCAGACACACGATCAATCTAAAAATATCGGCAAGATTTGATGTGGATTTCCAAACGAATATCAAACCCTTGATATTCGACAAACTCGACCAACAATTACCCGAGGTGGACCTTGCCACAACCAGCTGGACGCATCTCAATCAGTTACAATTGGCTGATCGACACTACAACCAGTCACAGCCAATTGATATTATACTTGGCGCGGATTATTATCCATCAATACTAATCAACAACGTCATCAAGGGAGGTCAACTAGACCCAATGGCACAACAAACTGAATTCGGTTAGATTATATTGGGCAGCAGAAACAACACAGGTAGTCAGCACAAAACAACGATGATTGCAACTAAATGTATAGAGGATCAACTGAGGTTACTGGTAGAAAACGACTCAATACCTGAAGAGAGAGAGAGATACCACTAAAGAAGAAATCATGATAGAGAAACATTTTGAGTCGAATGTAGAACAACGTCCAGACGGCAGATACACAGTAAGAATTCCTTTTAAGGATAACTAAGCCAAACTAGGGGAATCCAGGAAGAGGACCGCTGCCAGACTGATACAATTAGAAAAATGATTTCAAGAGAAGATGATAAATTAACCAATATCTATTATGTACCGCACCTTGGCATAATCAAGAAAGGCAGCACCACCACAAGGCTAAGAGTAGTGTTTGATGCCTCATCCAAAACAACAACGGAAATATCTCTAAACGATTGCATGATGAACGGTCCAAAATTACAACAACACAGTAAAAAAAAAAAATTGATTTTTCATGGAAATTTTATTAACTTTTTCTTGTAATTTAGCATTTTTGCTGTAATATTGCATAAAAATAACAATTCTACATTAAATATTCAGTAAAATTACTGATTTTCTGTAATTTTCGATCAAAATGTAAAATTCGATGAAATATACCGGAATATTACATATATGTGCTTACATTTTTACTCGCCAGTTGAAATTTGTTAGACAATTAAATTAAAAACGCGACATTTCACGTAGAATTGTGAGAATATTGTAATTATAACAAAACGAATATAACAGGATAAACATCATGTTCATTCGTGATTGTGTTATTCAGCAAAACGTTTTTAAAGAGTGAAGCTGTGTTTCGAGTTTTGGGATTAATTCTAATTAATAAATTATATAGATTAAAATAATTAAATATTTACTATTAATTAAGTATATTAAGGTGAAGTTTAAAGGTATGTATGTATCTCTATTATATTATATGTGCGATATGCTTATGGTAGTGGACTATTTAATTGATTTTTTTCATCCAAGTGAAATTTGTTTGAGGTTAAAGTATTTTTTTTAACACGTAGGCCTTACATTGTAAATTCACCCACGCAAATGTTGCTGTAGATATACATTTTATAAAGTAATTCTATGTGCAAAATATTGAAAAAAATATATAATATTTTAGTAGTGAGATACATTTTTTACTGTATGTCTAATACGCCAGTATTCGTGGTTAAATATTATATGTACAATGTATGCCAAGAACAAAATTGGCGTAGCGAGAAACATTTGGAATGTATGTCTAGAACAAAATTGGCCTGAATGGGAGACATGTTAAGGGAATGGTTTTATAACAAACGAGTTCAACTTGTATGTGTCAATAATGAAAAATTAATTTTGATTAAGTTACAGATTGTTTGATCTATAATGGTGTATGTTTGCGACAATTGTGGTACATCACAAATGTTGGAAATTTGCATACTCATAATAGATCAAAAATTAGTAATATCATGCTAGCTTTACTGTGTACAGAATCCCACGTGAAAACATTTGGATTGACTAAAATTTGTGAAAAGTTATTATTAGATTTAAAAAAGCTAGAATCGGACGGAATTATGTTTGATGAAGAGATTGGAAATACAAAAGGTTCAATCATTGCATTTTGTGCAGATAATTTAGGAGCTCACCAAATAGGAGGATTTTTGGAAAATTTTAGTTCCATAGAATATTTTTGTAGATTTTGCCATTTAAGTTTGAAAGATTTTAAAGCAAATTTTCGCATAAGAAGGGAGTTAAGATCTAAAGTTTCTTACACCAATGATGTTAAGTTATTGAAATGTCAGGTGTCTGCTCATGGAATTAAGCAAAATTCATGTTTTAACACTTTGCAATATTTCCACGTAAGCAACCCTGGTCTTCCTCCGTGTATAGCGCACGATTTATATGAGGGTATTATAGCATTTGATATTTGTTTGGCACTTCATTATTTTGTAAATAACCATTGGTTCACATTCGATTACCTGAATCTTAATTTAGACCGCATACAAAAATGTTTAAAATATAATGTTAGTTTCCCTGAAATTAAACATAATAATAAAAAGCTTACTGGACATGCCATGCAAAATTACTATTTACTTATATTATTACCTTTAGTTTTACTAGACAAGATCAAAGATACTAATGATAATGTTTTAGAAATGGTATTGCATCTTGTAGAAATATCGCAAATTGTATCGTCACATATTGTTACCCTAGCCCAAGTTCATATTTTAGATGGTCTTATTAATAGATATCTAGAATTGAGGGTATTGCTCTTTCCAAATGTGGCACTTAGACCTAAACATCATTATTTACAACATTATCCAGAATTGATAAAATTGTTTGGTCCTCTAATTAAATTTTCTACTCTTCGATTTGAAAGTAAACACCAATACTTTAAACAAATTGCTTCGAAATCGAGAAACTACATCAATTTGTTAAAAACGTTTACAGAACGACATCAAATGATGCAGTCGACTCTTGTAGGGCAACGATTTTGTAACGATATTTCAAAAAAACATTTCATACGGTTAGAACCTACAACCGTTTCAATTCGTGTTCCAGAATCGTTTGTATATAAAACAAATAGTTTAACTTACAATAACGTAAAGTATTTCGCTGGTCAGTCACTGGCGATTACCAATAATATAGATGGTTATGTTATTTGTTTAACAATAAAATCAATTTTAACTGACGAAATGGTTTCTGAAGTAGCTTATTTGGGAAATATTTTTAAAATGGTGTTCAATTACAAGCTAGGCCTCTTTGAAGTTACTGACATGGACGAATCACTTAATTTCATTTCCTTTTATAACCTTTCCTCTCCATTTCCTTTTGTTCAATTTAAAAATGGATCAACATTTTTTGTCACATTATAGTCGGCGATACCATTTTTCTAGTATGTTCGTTTGACTTGAATTATGGTGGTACACTAATTATAATTTATCTATATTACATTTCATTTTAGATAAACAGTATTATGTCTTCGCAGCCTCGACTATTTGTTAAAATTTGGGATAGAGAACGCCTTTTAAAAAAAAATTTTTTGTGTACAGAAAATATAGAATCTCTTATTAAGAAAGGTAAGTTATTAACTTTTAATAACAATAAACAAATTTTGAACTACTCGTATTTACTATAACATTTATCTAAATCTTCCACTATTCCACTTCTAGCAAACGCTGCGGGCTTATTAGGATCTAAATTAGTCCTAGAATCTGACGGAACTGACGTTGAGGATATGGAAGTTTTAGAACATTTTGGCCAGAAAAATGAAGTTTTTCAGATTTTAGAGCAAACTGAAAACTGGATACCACCACCGTCAACTTCCAATAATTCAGTAAGCTATGTATCTGATGCAAAAATTCCCAATGATTCAGAAAACTCCAATAATATAATTACATGGATCACCACAAATGATTTAACAACTGCATCGGAACTTGAGGCACCTGAAAGTCCTCTTAGTACAACTATTTCAATGTCAAGTGGTAGAATTACTTCCATCAGTTCCGATGTTTCAGGAAAATCAGAGAGTATTGGCACAAAGCAAGCTGAAAAATTATTTTCCGATTATCAATTTCCTACGAACCAAATTTCGGATAAAATACTGGATCTGCTTAACCAAGGCCAACCTTAAGATTACTTACATAATGATTTTATACATTGCGTTGTGAATGATATGCGAAGAAAATCATTATATATCCCTCAAAGAGTGTTTCGCACAATTGCATCTCGTTTAATACAAATATATCCGCTTAGTTTGGCAATACTTTATGGAAAAGGAAAGCCTATTTGCACAGAACCAATAACTTTGGCAACTAAGATGTGTAACCACAATAATTATTTAAATAGAATTTCCCAATACCGCTCACCTGCAAAATCTATAAAAAGAAAAGTAAATTTGTCAGAAGGTGTGGCAAATTTTTTTGAGAAAATTAGTACTAGCAACCAAATATCAGATGAGGAAGGAAACATTAAACGAGTATGGCTTAAGGAAAATTACGGTCGGGAAATTTCTAGCGATGCATTAAACAAAGAAATTATGGAAATTTTTAAGTCTACGTTTACACAGCAACGTAAATTTTTAAACAAAAATCCCACAATATCAGAGATAAAGGAATATTGGCCTCATTTATTATTACAAAATTTTTTAATTTGCCATTTTTATGAAATGATGGATATACAGGAAACCTTGTTTTTAAGCAGATGGAATTTTCGGAAAAATGCTATTTTTGAATTTGGAAATAGAATTAAAAATTCAGCTTTTGGAAATGAAGAGGACGAAGACCTAAGATTATTAAAGATTATCACTACGCATTTTAAAGAAAATTTAGACTCACTGGTGAAGAAATACTCTGTAAGTAATTACATTAAAACATTACCCACCAAACAATTTATTCTTGATTTTATTTCAGTATGGAACGTCAGTAAACGAAATAGAAATACCTACGTCAACACCATTCTTTGCTATAATCGGTAATTAGATATTATTACAATTTAATGATAATATTTACTATATTAAAGTCATTTGACTATTACAGATCAACCCAACAATAATAAAACTATTTATTTTTATGTTGAGATGCACCAACTTGATATCAGATGTAGTTGTATCAAGACTGCAGTACTTCTTTCGATTGCCGCGTACTATGCTTTTAATATACAATATCCCATGGAGTTATCACCGTCGTTGGAGGCTATGCAAAAAATATTTCTTAATATAGGTGTACATTTTTCTCGTTCCAAAAAGCAAAAAATAAATTTTAAGTCCAAAGTCGTCAACTTTTTAAAAAAAGTTTTGAATGACTAGTTTTTAAATATAAGTATTAGAATTAAGTATTTTTATATGTATAAAGTATGCATGTTGCGTACACTGAAATAAACTGATATTTTATAAATAAAGTTATCATAATGAAGTAGGTAACATAAACTCTTTTGTTTTATTAAAACAACTATTCCAATTTAAATACATAAATGGTGCCCTAAATTAAACTGAATATTATATTGTGGTGAAGTCAGCACATTAATCGGCGTGAATTTAGATATTATTAAGCGGCGGGATTCTAGATAGAAGGATTGTGAATATGTCAGAGAATGGACGGTAGGCGTGAAGTAGAGAAAACGCGACGAACAAAAGAACAAGAAGTGAAATAAAGAAATAGATATTATCTAAATATATATATTAAGTGTTTTATTAAGTGTAACTCGGATTACGGAGTTACAACAGTGGCGACGAGGTAAAACGAATCCGCGTATTATTATTACTAAAATATAAAAAAAATTAATTTGAGAAAACACGCGGTCACATGGTTAGAAGATAAATAACCTTAAAATAAAAAAAAATGGAACAAATTGTGGAAAAGTTACTGCAACAAATGCAGCTGGATGCAGCCGAAAGACAGAAAAAAGACGAACAGATTCAAGAGATATTGGAGCATCTCGTAAGGCAGCAAGGACCCCCGCAAGGAGCTGAAAATTTGAAGCAGAATTATTCGATCGTCAAGGATTTGTCGAGCCGCATGGAAAACTTCAATTATGATGCGGAAGTGAATGCAACATTCGAGTTGTGGTATAGCCGCTATGAGTCACTTTTCACCGAGGATGCGGCATTGTTGACGGAGAAGGCAAGGGTTGGATTGCTATTGCAGAAACTGACCACCCAGGATTATCAGAAATTTGCCAACACTATTCTGCCGCGCAAGCCTATGGAGTTAACGTTGATAGAGGCTGTCAAGGAGCTTAAACGCATTTACGGACACAAAGAATCGCTTTTTTCGCTGCGATACAGATGTTTGAAGGTCTCGAAGGGCGAAGATGAGGACTATAAAACGTATGCTGCCCGCGTAAACTCCATGTGTGAAAAGTTTGACATCGCAAAATGCCCGGCAGAAGATTTCAAGGTACTGCTCTTTGTACAGGGCCTCGACAAACCACAGGATTCAAGCACGTTAGAGAGGTTACTCTCGAAACTAGACCAGCAGGACACGGGAACAGAGGTAGACGGAGGACAAAAATTGAATTTACAGGAACTGGTAAATATCACGGAACGTCTGAACAACCTCATGAGTGACAAAAGAATGGTAATTCATCCAGATACGGTCAAAGCAGAAATACTGGAAATCCGAAAAAAAACCCAAGAGAGCCGGAACAAGCAACAGAACCAAGGACGGCAATACTGCGAGACAGAAGCACCGAGGCATAACGGGCAGCAGACACCGAGATCCCCATGCGCGTTTTGCGGTGAAACCCATTTCTGGCGTGACTGCCCATTTAAAATCAAAGAATGCGAAACATGTAAGGTGCGCGGACATAAGAGCGGATTTTGCCTGTCAGCGGCGCGTGCAAAAGCCAGATGGGCAAGATCACGAAATAATAAACGAAGACAGAGCTTCGCTATCCAGTCAATGTCAAAGGCAACACGCAAATCTGTTATGCCGATCATCAATAACCGCAAAGTCACACTGCAGCTTGATACGGGTTCAGACTGGACGATCATCTCACGATCAAACTGGAAAGGCTTAGGGATGCCAGTTTTGACTCCGTGCAAAGAACGGGCGATCAGTGCAACGGGTGATTGTCTCGATATCACAGGCAGTTTTCAAGCCAAACTGAAGTTGTATGATCGCGAGGCCGCCGGACAAGTCTACGTTGCAAACTCCAACCTGAATGTTTTTGGAAGCGATTGGATGGAACTCTTAAAGCTTTTTGACGTACCATTGTCGGCAGTATGCAACAGGGTTAACGCGGATGGAGAGCTATCTCTGACAGAGGAGGTCCAGGCGAAATTCCCCTCTGTGTTCGCAGACGTGCTGGGGTTGTGTAACAGATTAAAAGTACCGCTAAAATTAACGCCAGGGGCGAAGTTGGTTTTCTGCCGTCAGCGGCCCGTACCGTACGCAGCCGCACAAGTAATTCAGGATGAGTTGCAGAGATTACAGCTGTTGGGGGTGATCCAACCAATCGAATATGCCGAAACAGCGGCCCCTATTGTTGCGGTGAAAAAGAAAAGTGGAGGAACTCGCGTAACAGCTGATTATTCGACAGGCCTCAATGCAGCACTTGAGCCTAATCAGTATCCATTGCCGGTACCGGCTGACATCTTGGCGAAGCTCGCGGGGTGCACTGTCTTCAGCAACATCGACCTATCGGATGCTTTTCTGCAACTGGAGCTCGAGGACGATGCCAAGAAACTGATGGTGATCAACACACATGTCGGTCTGTTCCAAGTAAACAGGATGCAGCCGGGAATTAAGACAGCACCCGGCCTTTTCCAACAGCTGATGGACACAATGCTTGGAGGAATGCCCACAGTTGCAGCATATCTCGACGATATCATTGTGGCTGGGAAAGACGAGCAGGATCATCGACAAAAGCTTTTCTCGGTCCTTGAACGCATTCGAGATTACGGGTTCACCCTTAAGCTCGCAAAATGTTCGTTCGGCCAAAAGTCGATTCGCTATTTGGGCCACATCATCGACGCTAATGGGTTGCGCCCAGATAAGTCTAAAGTTGAGGTAATTCAACAATTGCCAGCGCCAGCGGACATTTCAACGCTGCGTGCGTTTCTGGGAGCCATTAATTGGTATGGAAAGTTCATCAAGGGATTGAAGGACCTGAGAGAGCCACTGGATGAGTTGTTACGGGAAGACGTCAAGTACGAGTGGACCCCTGCTCGTGATGAGGCGTTCAGGAAGCTGAAAGAAGTTCTGACGACAGATCTCGCCTTGGCGCATTATGACCCTACGAAACAAATCATTGTTGCCGCGGACGCATCTAGTTACGGAATGGGGGCAGTACTATTGCATAAATTCGAAGATGGTTCAGAGCGCCCCATTATGTATGCAGCGTCATCATTTAGCAAGACCGAGAAAAACTATGCACAGAACCAGCGAGAAGCGCTTGCGCTAGTGTTTGCACTAAAAAAATTTCATCGTTACATTTACGGTCGGAAGTTCGAGCTGCGCACCGATCATCAACCATTGTTAGCGATTTTTGGATCAAAAAAAGGAGTTCCTGTCTATTCTGCAAATCGGTTGCAACGATACGCGCTTATCATGCTCGCTTACGATTTTGATATCAAATACATCAGCACAAAGAGTTTCGCCTACGCTGATTTTGTTTCAAGACTCATTAATGCGCAACTGAAACCAGAACCTGAGGATACTGTTATCGCAACCATTCGAATTGACACTCATGCAGAGTGTTTTGCCATCGAATCAGCAAAATCGTTACCGGTTATCTTCAAAACAATCCAAGTGGAGTCTGCAAAGTCCGAGGTCCTGAAAGAAGTGGCTTATCTCATCAAGCAGGGCTGGCCTGGAAGGAAAAATCAGGTCAAAAATAAAGAGGCGGCAGAGTATTTCGCACTCCGAACATCACTTTCAGTGATTGAAGAGTGTATTTTTTATGGCGAACGGATTGTGATGCCGTTTCCATTGCGTAAGCCTATTCTCGAGGAACTACATGCGGGTCATCCAGGGACAGTACGTATGAAGCTGTTAGCGCGAAGCAAAGTTTACTGGCCAGGCATTGACAGCGACATCGAGTCACATGTAAAAAGATGTGGTATTTGCGAGATCAATTCGAAGTCACCCAGGAAATGCACGTTGCAAGCATGGCCAATGCCGAAGGGTCCTTGGTCACGGATTCACATTGATTACGCCGGCCCCGTCAATGGGTTGTACTATCTGGTCATCGTTGATGCATTTAGCAACTGGCCGGAGGTTTTCAAGATGAACAGTACAACATCTGAGAAGACCGTTGAAAACTTGATGGAAACATTCGCCCGCCATGGATTGTGCGATATCATCGTTAGCGACAACGGCCCTCAGTTTAAATCCGACTGCTTCAAGAAGATGTGTGCTGAGAACGGCATCGATCACATTACCACGGCACCATACAACCCACAGTCAAATGGCCGTGCCGAGCGTTTTGTTGAGCTGCTCAAGACGGGACTTGAGAAGTTGAAGGAGGAAGGGAATGTCGACGGAATCTTGCGGAGATTTCTGTGGTGCTATCGCTACACGCCTTCGTATGGACTGGGGATGAAGTCTCCATACAAGCTAATGTATGGTCATGATATGAAGACTAAGTTGGATCTTATCAAGCCCTCCGTAAACCGATGCAATGTGCGTAACACGAGAATGGAGCAACAATTCAATGACCATCACGGGGCAAAGTGGAAGGAGTTCAATGTAGGTGATGTCATTTATTTCAAGTCCATGCTTCGCAACAGTAATTTTGTATGGCTGCCAGGGAAGATCGAGCGCCGCGAAGGAGCTGTCAACTATGTGGTACAGCTTGAACCGCCAAACGAGCGCCGCGTGCGGGCTCACAGCAATCAACTGAAGTTCCGGTACGCCGAATTCGGCAATGATAGTTTGTTGATGGACATGTTCGAGGTCACGCCATTACAGGAGGTTGTCGAGCCGACGATCTTGCCCCAGCTACAACAAGCACGTGAACCAGTCAACGCCAGACATACAAACGAAGCCATCTATGTCAATGAAGGCAGTCAAAATGATGATAATCAGCAGGAGGTGCAGCCCCGCCGTTCAACACGAACTACCGCTGGGAAGATGCCTAGTCGCTTTGATGATTTCGACATTAGTCGATATTAGCCGATGCAATATTTTAGCAGGGGAAGAGTGTGGTGAAGTCAGCACATTAATCGGCGTGAATTTAGATATTATTAAGCGGCGGGATTTTAGATAGAAGGATTGTGAATATGTCAGAGAATGGACGGTAGGCGTGAAGTAGAGAAAACGCGACGAACAAAAGAACAAGAAGTGAAATAAAGAAATAGATATTATCTAAATATATATATTAAGTGTTTTATTAAGTGTAACTCGGATTACGGAGTTACAACATATATAATAACCTAATCTTTTAATACATTATTCACGTAAAAGTTTACCATCTTTCACTTGTAAGAATGTTGCAGGAATGTAAAATTACTTATTTATTAATGTAAAAAAATGTAAGAACTTATTCGCAAATTTGAAAAATTCACGTAAAATTATATGTTTTTTCATTTAACGTAGTACGAGATTTTGTTGGCAAATTTATGGATTATAACCCTTAATTTTCAATGGAAATTGATTTTTCAATTTAAATGTGATTTTGCATGAAACAGTTTGGAAATTTTGGAAGAAGAGATTATAACAACACAATTATTAACCTCGAAGACAAGAGTCGCGCCAACCAAAATAAAGCTATCCATTCCTCGATTGAAGCTAAATGAAACTCTACTGTTGGCAAAATTACTTAAACACACACAAAGCAGCTTGAAAATCAACAACCTCAATATATATGCGTGGTCAGATTCGACCATTGCACTGTATTGGACAATAACTACGGAAGATCACGCTTTTCCATTATTCGAACGATGCTCCAACTACAACAAATTGAAGCGTATATTCGCATATTGCAAAAGGTTTATCAACAACTGCTCGCGTAGAAACAACAATAGAAATGAACTAACTGGTGCAGAACCCCAAAGTGAAGATTTAAAAATTCTCAAGTTCGTACAAGGACAAGATTTCTATAAGAAAATAAGCCGTCTTAATCAAGCCGAAAAAATCAGCACGAAGAGCAAAATTCTATCACTAAATCCAACTATAGATGAAAACGGTTTGCTACGGGTAAATGGACGGCTACAAAATTCAAGACTCCCAAGTTCAAGCAAAAACCCAGTAATCCTGAGCAGGCACAACATAGTTACAAAAAGAATAATAGAAGTACATTACATGGAGGCACACAACTGACATTAGCAACATTAAGAAACAAATTCTGGATCATTGATGGTAAACGAGCTGTAAGACAGATAATTCAAAAATGTATTAACAAAATTCATCTAAACAACTAATGGGAAACCTACCATCAGCAAGAGTGAGGCCGGGAAAACCGTTTATCAAAACGGGAATCGACTATGCGGGGCCCATCCAATTAGGATCAGCCAAAGACGGGGGTCACAAGACATACAAGGCATTGCTCTATTTATATGCATGGTAACGAAGGCCATCCATATTGAAATAATAAGCGATTTAACAACAGAATCTTTCATTGCCGCTTACAAAAGATTTATATCCAGGAGAGAATTATGCACCGACATTTACTCTGATAATGGAACCTACTTTGTAGGAGTAAACAACGTAATGCAGAGGGATCACCGCCGCGCAATGACGACATTACCAACATGATAGCTGACAATGGAACCAATTGGCACTTCAAACCACCTCTTACATGCAGAGATTAAATCAATGAAATTCCATTTCAAACGGATTATAGGCGAAACAACACTAACTTTCGAGGAGCTATGTACCATGACTACCCAAGTAAAAGCATGTTTCAATTATCGCCATCTAACGCCGCTGACAAGTGATCCTGCAGATCTGTCAGCACTAACGCCGGGGCACTTCTTGTTAGGAGATTCTCTCGGGGCGCTACCAGCCGCAGAAATTGACCGCATTTCGTTAAGAACCAGATGGCATGTAGTCGAGAGAATGGTTTAGGACTTTTGGAAACGGTGATCCTCCGATTACCTCCACCCATTACTATTACTACAACAACGAACTAAATGGAAAAGCAGCCAGTCAAACTTAATGATCAATGACCTTGTATTATTAAAAGACGACCAACAACCTGCCACACGATGAAACCTATGGAGAATCGTGAAAACACACGCTAGAAAAGATGATTTAGTTCGGGTAGCGACAGTCAAATGCGAAAATGCAACCTATAAGCGACCGATTGTGAAATTGTGTAAGCTACCAATTGAAGAAGGCTTACAGAAAATTATGCCTAGAAAAGCAAACCAACGTACACAAAACCCCTTTCAATCACTCCACAGGGATTTACTTCAAAGATTTAGGTAAACTCAAAGTGGTAGCTATGAAATGGATATTGGTGGTTTATTACAACATAAGCAATTACTGGGAAGAAATTGAAATCTTTAAGGAAACACAGTACGAATTTAAGACGGCCTGCTTGAATATAGCTGGGTTAAATTGCGACCTAATTCTTCAACGAATTCAATGGCAATACAACAATTTGATTGCGGACAATGAATTATTATTAGCAAATAGCAAGGAGGTGCAACGACCGAAACGAGGCCTAGGAGACACCATAGGCCTAGTGCTAGGCGATATGTTTGGGATACAATTTGAGGCCATAAATAACGATGAACAACAATTAGAGTCATTGATAAAGAGTCATACCACCACAATAGACAATACAATTAAAATAGTAAAGCATAATTCAAATCTCACCATGGAATCATTTAACATCCTTATAGAGCAGCAGAGAAGGCTGAATGCTGAAATGGAATTATTAAATGAGTACTTCATCAGAGAAGAAAAAATTCGCTCGATATTGACCTCAACAATTGAACTGAGGTTAATTCTAAAAATTTTGGAAGACACGCAGCAAGCCTTACTTGATACGGTCCAGCATGCACTCAAGAATTTATTGCATCCCTCATTACTTGCCCCCGCTCAATTACAACAAGAGCTCGAATTAATCAAACGACACATACCAACAACCATAACCATACCTGGGGGTCAATTCTCGTTCTATGAAAAAACCTAATGAAAAAAAAGTTTTCATTTTGATTCCATCAAGTCTTTTTCATTTATAACATTTCACACAACGACAATAAGCGATTCTCGATGTCCAAATGAAAAAGAATCGTGAGAAAAACGCTGAATAAGTTATTTCCATAGTAAGCTACACTGTAAACACATATTTTTTCGAGTTTCATGTATATTTCCGCTAGCTGATACAACAATTGGTTTAAATATTAGCTAAATAAATGATAAAGTAGATTTAGTTAATCAGTTTTAGTCATTGGCTGTCAAAATATAAAGTAAATTATAAAATTGACCAAATTATTTTTAAAACTTAACTTAATTAATTATTTGGGGGCTTTTCTTAAATATACGGAATAGTTTTTAATAGATTTACTTATTAGTTAAGTTTAAAGTGAATCATAATATAGCTTCAATGCACATTTAATGGTAAAAATACAAATTTAGTTTTTATAGAATTTTATTTCCATATTTATGATGTTCTCACCGCCAAAATGGTCGGTGAGAAAGTTTTATTCATATGAAAAGATTTTGACGTCATTTTTCTCCTTCTCATGGAACATGAATCGGAAATGTGTATTTCTCACTGAAAAAACTTTTCATTGTACTTTTCATAGAACGAGAATTGACCCCCTGGGCATGGCATCTCTGATATCCTTCACATATATCACAGCATAAAATTACGCAGTAGAGTAACCCAGAGCAAAATCATAATAAAAATCACTATTCGCAGCACTATACCCTATTGGCAGTATTTCCAGTTCCTAGTATTGAGCACAACAACACGCAGTCGTACATTACCACCAATTCGGAATACTTAGCAGTAGATGATCACTGGGAACATTTTACATTACTAACAAGAGAAGAAGTAAAACAATGCCAACTATTTCAAAATAACTGTTTTTTATGTGAAATATTGCCAATTTATAACGCAATGACTAACCAAAATCAATGCGAACTAGCGATCTTACAATGAACAGCAAATCTCGAAGGGGCATGTACCATTAGGTCAGTTAAGATATCAAACCAATGGATTAAGCTCATTGCGACGAATCAGTGGATATACTCCATTCCAAATGAAACATTATTCGATGTTATCTGCGGCCAAAGTATTAAATCATTCAGTCTCCAAGGATCAGGGATATTAGAAATCAAGGCTTGATGCGTGCTGCGAGACACAAACCTATACATTGTCGCCATCGGTTCAGTTCCAACTACATCAGCGAATCGTTCCGCAGACCACTCAGCACATTAAACGGAGCCAACAACTTAAGGACGTTCATCACACGGGTTCGAAATAAAACGATAGGATACGATGAGCCTCAGTTCGTAAATCTTCAAGCAGTTCTTTTAACTCTCTCTTGCTGGTCGGTTGTGAAGTTGCTCGGGGGATTTAAGTTGGCACTTGCGGCCAGCTCCGTAACTTGCAACTTCCACAAGTGCTCGTGTTACTCCACGTGGTGACCGCTTAATCGTACCGTGCCGATAATCGAACAGACTGGAGGCCAAGCTCTAAAACTAGCTCAGTCGCTAACGGTGGATCCGGATACTTGGCGCCCTCCGGATTAAGTAGCCTGATCTGTGTACTGCGGATCTCTGCACAGATGGACACTTCTTTCTCCGCTACTCGTTGGAATAATTATAGATCTTGACAAGAATAAACAACAACAAAAAGAGTCCGGCTCTCTAAAAAATCCGGAAAATGTGGACAATGAGACTCGGGTCTATAGGCCTGACTCTAAGTCTACAAATAAACGACGGGACATAAGCTCAATCGAGGCTGGTCCCTCTACTCGGGTCACCAAATCTGAGTATACAAATACAAAGCGAAACCAAAGCACGAATGAAGCTGGTTCCTCAAAACCAACCTATAACACTAGGAAGAAGGTCTGGAGGGCCCTGGTTAAGATTAATAACATCTCGCCAGAAAACAGGACGGATAAAGACAAAGCCACGCTTGCGTGGGCAAAAAAAGTCACCGAGAAAAAGTCGGAAGGCCCTTCAGCTGGCTCACAGCTTAAAAGAAATAGATCTCAGGAGGAAAGTCCTAAGATCGCAAAGTGAACAAAAGTTCATGCTTCCGCTATGAGGCCTTTTAACGAGGTCCTCAAGGATCAGCTGATTGTGGCAGTTATTGACAAATACCAAGAGGATAGCAATATCGCGCCCGCCAATTGGAAGAAGGTGGAAGGGGCCTTAGCCACCACCTACTTGAAAGTCCTGTCGGAAAATCCAGGACCTGCTCCGACTTGTCGGGACGTGGGCTCTCACAGGAATCAGGTGAAACTGACTGCCTGTGCAGATCAGAGGTACCTGCTGCTTTAGAAAAATTGCTGTTATTGATAGGAAGGAGATCCCCTGCAGACCAAGAGCTACAGTGTACATCCCTTCGAAGCCTAGCGGTCCGAAGGTTGTTGCAGCAACTGGAAAGTTGCTAAGATAGAGGAGACAAAGACTGACTATAGGTCAGCTGTTATTATATTAAACAGGGAGTAACTGTCTGCACTGAAAAAAACCAACGGTTTAATCAACTATGGTTTCAGTGCAGTCACATTCAAGGTGTACAAGAAGGACGCGCACAAGCCGGAGGCTCCGAAGTCATCTTCAGAAAATACCGCGGTCTTTAAAGATAATCTTTGAAGAGGCCCTCAGAGAACTTCTCATCTGGGGACAACTCTGATGTGACTGTGGAGGAGAAATGTGATTACATTTGAAGTACAAACCTTCATATATGTAACATAGGCAATAAGCCAACCTTTATAACTAGTAATAGACAGGAGGTATTGGATATTACTCTTGTCTCTAGCTTTTTGACGATTAATCTATTAAACAGGAGAGTGTCGGAGAACCACTCCTTTTATGATCATTTATCTTCAATTTGTAATGGAATGACTTCTCTAAAAATTCCAATCTACAGAAACAGAAGGAAAACCAACTGGGATACCTTTAGAACTATTCTGGGTATTTCACTACCAGTTCCGGTGCCAAAAGCTCCAAAAACTGCACAAGAGCACGATGGCTTGGTGGACGAGTTATCTAGCGCTTTAAATGAAGCGATACTGGGCTCTAGTCCCATTAGCAGGCCTAAGGATAAATCTCGGTCACCCTTGTGATAAAGGGAGATTTAACAAACACGTCGAAAATGCAAAAGACTCTTCAAAACAGCACGGAAAACAAAATCTGCTGTAGACTAGCACTCCTATAAGGAAGTCCTCAAAATTTACCAATGTCAATTGAAAAGTGCCAAGAACAGCTCTTGGAGACTATACTGTGGAAAAATTCAGGATTCTTCGGAGATGTCTAGGCTACGCAAAATACTAGCAAGTTGCCCTTCCATCCCAAGTTATCTTCAAGAACTTGGCCGGATGGGATGTGAACCACTAATAGTGCGGAATCGCTGAAACTTCTGATGGAGACTCATTTTCCTGGTTGTTCTGAATCTGTACCTAGCACATCAGTAGGTCAAGTAGCCTCATAGGTCAAATTATTAGCACAACAAAGATCCTGTAGGCGATAAACAGTTTTAAACCATATAAGTCACCCGGACTCGATGGTATTATCCCTGCGGATATTCAACAAACTGCGGATCTAACAATTTCCTGGTTAGAGGTAATTTTCAAAGGCAGCCTAGAACTATGTCTCATTCCTAGTAAATAGACAGAAGTGCAAGTTGTTTTCATGCATAAGGCGGGAAAACGCGCACACTGCAATCCCAAAGACCTTAGACCGACTAGCTTTTCTTCCTTCCTTTTTAAAACACTGGAAAGACAAATAGAAGCTCATATTAGAGACACGATTGTGTCGGAAAAGCTGTCTAAATCTCAACATGCCTATTGCTAGGAGAGATCTGTAGAGACTGCTCTTCATTCTCTTGTATATTTAATTGAAAAATCATTTTAATATAGAGATTACGCAATGGTAACCTTCTTGGATATTGAGGGGGTCCTTAATAATGTACTTCCAGGGGCTATAACTCGAGCACTTTCAGATCTGGGAGTGAATGAATCACTCAAGGACTGAATATATCAAATGCTAAGAGGCAGGATCATAAATGGTGTTTTGGGGAATCCTCCGTCAGAAGATTTGCAAGCAGAGGTACACCACAGGGTGGCGTACTGTCGCCCCTATTTTTTAACTTGGTCATAAATGACCTGTTGCTGAGGCTTGAGGACGGTGGCTTGAATGTGGTTGCCTATGCGGATGATGTTGCTATTAGTGTCCGTGGTAAATATCCCGGCACTCTTAGTGATCTTATGCAAAATGCTCTGGGCACTCTTTTATTATGGGTCAATGGCTGTGGGTTGAATGTGAACCCACATAAAACCGAATTGGTTCTCTCCTCTAGGAAATATAAACTTCTTTATATCGATCCTCCCACTTTAAATAGGTTTAGCTTGACTTTTACAGTTGAAGCGATGTTTCCTTGTCTCGTTTTTGATAGCAAATTATATTGGAAACCTAATATTTTGGAAACGGTAAATAAAGCTACGGTAGCGCTATACTCTTGCAAAAGTGCCATTGGGAGAGATGGTGACCCTATACTCTTGTATGGGGTAATTATCTGGTGGCCTTCTCTGGACTTTTGTCCAACCAAAAGCTGTTGACAAAAGTTCAGAGAACAATCTCTCTGTGGATCAGTGGTTCGCTGAGGAGCACATCCACTCAAGCACTAGAGACTCTGCTATTTTTGACTCCTTTAGATATCTAGGGGAAACAGTTGGCAGCTTGTACTGCCATACCGCTTAAATCCATCTAAATGTGGACCTGCAACAATACAGAGAACTCCTCTATGTTGTGCAACAAACAAATTCCCAAGACCACCGACTATACTGTCCCATCACTATCTTTTGACACAAAGTTCCAGATTAGGATCCCATCCAGGGAGGACTGGATGATGGGTGCAGTATTGGAACCAGGAATTAAAAACTTCTTCACTGATGGTTTAAAACGGGACGGAAAAGTCGGGGCTGGAGTGTTCTGCGAGGAACTTCTGTTAAATCTCTCCTTTCGTCTCCCCGACTTCAGTAGCATTTTCGTGATATTTGCATATATACGGACAGTTAGGTTGTTATTAAAGCGCTTCAATCACACCTCCTCACGTCGAAAGTAGTCCAGAACTGTCTCTTATCTCTTAACGAGATGGCAGACCAGTTGAACATTCATATTTTGTTGTTGGACGGATAACGGGGCACTGTCTCATAGGGAGGCATGCAAGTAGACTTGGTGTCTTCTCACATAACTACTGTCATAGTTGCGAGGACGAATAGGAGGAAGAGACAGTACTTCATCTCCTTTGCACCTGCCCTCGTCTGGTACGAAACAAACTAAAGTTTCTAGGGGCAACCCTCTTCAAGGACCTGACGGACCTCTGTAGAATGGATGTCAGGAGTATCCAGCGCTTTGTTAACAGCTCAAAATGGTTCCAATGAGTTGGAGGAAACAATTATTTGTGGTATGGCTACGGACCATTTTTGTGTCTACTCCTGGTCCTAGTGGACCGCTACCCTAACCAAACCTAACCAATTGCCGTCTTAACTTTCTTTCCTCTTTAATCATTTTCTTAACAACATTCGAACATTTCCCATTATTTTCTTTCTAATTTTATGATGGTGTATACTTAGAAGCTGCCGACTTAATTCATTCTTTGAGATGTTCAACTGCTTGAGCTATGTATAACACTATCTCTATCTTTAATTTGAAAAAATTAATTTTAGTTTTCTTTTCCAAGATTGGAAGAGAAGTACTAAAAATAAACAAAATAAAAAAGGTATTCTGTTCACTCTGGTAACGATCATAAATACGGTGCGGATTAAACACAAACCCTTTAATAGAACCGAAATTCTTTGCGTTGTTGATTCAAAAAAAAAGCGGCTCTCATTACCGCATCATTGGCTAACTCCTCTTTAATTCCATATTCAGCTAATTTTACTTCATCCAAACGAAATGACCTTACAATAAAATGTTTAATTTTAATTCAAACATTTTTTATTTTTTTTACTAATCCTCTAACACAAGTTGCCTTCTAATAACCTTACACAATACAGCCAGATTATCAATCAAATACATTACAATTGCAAATACGTTAACCAAACAATGATTAACCTTAAAAAAATAAAATAAAAAATGTTTAGCGGTAAGCAAACACAATGCAATCGATTGTTAAATAATAGCGCAGATGATTTTGTTTAAACATCTCTAAATAATTTATGTTTGTTGATTTTGATGAGAGGTTATAAGGTGGATGACGGTATACAATATAAACCTAATCAATAGCCCTATAATTATTCATCACAAATGAAAACAAAATTATTTACATAATATCGGCTTAAATTTGGATAATCAATGGATAGTAAAAAAATAAACATAAAAATTAACAATTGTGTGTAGAACACGCAATGTTATGCATGAGGAAATTAATCGCTAAAATGTAGGATTAAAGAAGATTAGTTCAAACAAATAAAGTTTTATTTTAAGTATTTAATGATTAAAAATGTATGCGGCGGCTAAAAATTTTATACTATCCATAATTAATCATTTAATAGGTATTAGCAAATGATTGCTTTTATTGCCGTTTGTGAACTCATGAGGAAATGGATTAATTTTTATTGGCTAATTCTTATTAATTTTATAATATTAAAATTAGCTATAAACTGGAATGTTTCAATGAATAAATCTCTGTTTTAACATTTACAAAAAAAAATGAATAACCGATTATTTTTATGCCAACACAGTTCGTTTTAAATATGCAACTCTATTTTAGATAGAGAACTGTTCAATTTTAATAAAGTCTAAATATTTAAAATGTAAATTTTTAAAATGTAATCTCTAGAGCAATACAATATTTTCAAACATGAAGTTTTGAAATATTTTATTGCATGTTTTTTTGCTTTGACGAGCTTTGGTTAAAATAATTCGTAAAATGCATCTTAGTCAAAGGATAATACTTAAACAAGCAGTTGGTAGAATCGAACTTTACCGATATATTTTGCACTTTCTTAACTTAAATATCAAATAATTGAATCATAGAGCATTGGATGGTACGTTATTCATAATTTATACATCATAATCTAAAATTGTTATGAGAGCAATCGATATACTTCCTGTTCAGAAGGAAACTCTTAATCGAATTCATCGTAGACTACGTCACATTCGATATAATCTTTTAAAGCAATTACTCAAGACTCGTTAAATCCGATACAATCTACTCCTTTGGAACATCCATCTTCAAATTTTGATGATTTTTCTAATAATTTTGAAATTTCTCCCTAAAATGGATCCCATAAGAAATCTCAGAAAGTTTCACATAATCTTCAAAGTACTTTTAATTGTAAACAACAACAACACATTGTTCCAAATATTAATTTAAATCAATATTCAACTTCTTTTAAAGGATACACAAATAATGAATTTGATGAAATTCCCCATTATACCGGTATTGTACCGACGGTTAGTGCAGAACAATATAAGACAGTTCATAATTTTCCTCCATTAAATCAAAAATATAGTTATCCAGGACCGAAAAAAATTCAACGAGGAAGAATTTCATAATGATCAGTTTCATAGACGATGGCGACCAATTCCAATAACAGAATGGAAAATTAATTTTAGTGGTCGAGAAAATGTAGAGGAGTTCATTAGAAAAACTGAACTAATGGCAGGTGCTCAAGGAATTTCCGTTAGAGAACTTGTTACGACCTGGTTGTGTACTGGGGGGTATACTTAAATACCAAAATATTAACCCAAATAAAACTAATTAATTATTATACTTCCTTGTTCATGCCATAACATAAACGATCTGTCATTCTATAAAAAAAAAAAAAAAACCAAGGACGTATTCGAAGTTTGTGATAATTATTCCAGCTGTAGTACTTATGACATTATTTTGTATGCAACCAAATTATTACAGCCACTGCGTGTTTTAAATTTGACATTTCTGTAATAATATTTATAAACAAAAGCGTGCAATAACAATAATTAAGCCGTATTACGTTAATTTATTTCTAAAAAAAATAGTACAAATAAAACTTATTACAAAATATGGGAGAGAAAATTATTTAACTCCTGTCAAAATTATTACAAAAGCAAAATTATTACAAACTTCGAACACGTCCAAAAAGAAAAAATATATAATCATAATAACCATGAAGTTAGGGACAATTTGATTACCCAGTCAACAGTGTACGCAACCAAGTATTATGGGAATGAATAGTTCGAGGATCGGGCACATGGGGATATGACGCGCGACGATCACGATTGGAAAAAAAGAAGCGGGTGACAGATGATCTTTGGCAAGACAAGGTGAAAGTCGATGAAAAAAAGAATTAACGAAATAAAAAAAGAAAAATACATAATTGGGGAATTCGTGGTTTGTCGAATTGTCGATGCTGTCGATTAGGATTACATAAAGATAGGTGTAACTTAGTTGGAATAAATATATTTCGGTAAAAATAAAGAAAAAAAAAACACAACAATTTATAAAATAAAAATACTCGCCATTTTGTGAAATCGCGTGCATCACCATCTTCATCGAATAAGTCCACGATTATCGATAACAATACGTATTTTGGGGTCAACGTGTTTGGCCTGAAGAAACAGACGAGAGCGGACCATCGAATAATCCACGGTACCAACACGTGGTGGAATCCGAATCGCCAGAGGAAGGAAAAAAAGTACCGGTAATTCCGTTGTAAGAGGGCAACGGTAGCGAGGACAACAGGGACGCAGGTGCGGTTGTTCGCTTAAAGTAAATATTTTTTTTATTATAATTTCTTTATGGTATTTGTTACAACCATCTTTAATATTGTTCGTTTGTGTTAATAGTTTTTTGTTTGTAAATTAAAATCAACTTAAATGAATTGACCCAGTTATATAAATATATATATAAATCCGTTCAGCTTCTGTCGGTAGACGAGCGGTTTTTATTTTTTCACATTTTTTTTATTTTTAAATAGTTAGATATGTTGGTGTAACGCAGAGCTCTGGGTGCCCCGCTTTCCATCGAATTAAGGACCGCGATTGTGGGCGGATTAGCCTACTGTATCTATAGACGCCGTTCATCGACATTTAAATAATCATCTAAATATTTAGTAACCACTTGGTGGTTTTTTTTTTCCTTTGTGAAAATCATTAATTATTATTATGGTCAAGTGAATCCACACGATTCGGGGGATGAGCATCGGAGTGAGTGGGTGTGTATCGCGGTAAGGCAGAAAACCTGTAAGTTTTAACTGATTTCGCAGCTATCTTGATCCGGGAAGGGCACCACCACAATCCCACCCCCCAAACTGAGTGTAAGCCAGACAAATGCTGCAGGTGGTGACTTCCGGATGTCTGGTTAACGACGTGATCGTCCAGGTCGCGTTGTTACAGTGGCGTCCAAACGGTAAATGGTAATACAATTTTCATTAACTATCTTTTTGGATTTCAGTTTAAATTATTTCAGTTTTGTTCACATATACAATTGTATCGAAGTTAAATTACTTTTGAGTCATTTGTTAAGTATTGTGATACATTTACAGTTCAATTTTAGTGAAAATGTTTTCATCAACCTTTTCTTTTTGTTCTTCTTTTAGTTGTTCGGAGCACATGGTCACGCCACAGTTAGTATCGGTTATGAGCTTGACTTTGATTGTTGAAGCCGTGATTCCTAGGCCTCGAACAATTTATTTAACAGTGACTTTGCCGTTAAAGATTTACACCGTTATCCACATGTTGGTGTAGAATACGGTGTTCTAATTTGTGGCAAAGCTTCGGCTCTTGTTTGTCTTCGATTATAAGGGCATCCCAGGTTAAAACTTGGTGACTTACTATATCACGTTCGGGACTAAACACATAATTTGTTGTATCACATTTTTAATTATTATTTTTTCTCTGTTCAGCAGTTACTGTCCCACACGCACTCATAGGTACTCATCTCCTGAATATAAATAAGTAAAGAAGAAGTTTGGAAATTCAATTGGCACTTTGCAAATACTTTATTAGGTATTACAGTCATATACGTAGATTACACAGGTTGTATGTTGTAAGTTTCGTTTGTTTCGGTAAGTTATTTTTGATCTAAATAAGTAATTTCGCATTTTATAAGGCTAAACAATTAAAGTGTTGCGAGTTAGTAATTATTAGTAATCGACAAAGTGTTTATTTTTTTTTTGATATTTATTTAGTAGGTATTTCTGTTAAGTCATTTATTTAAATCTCCATATCTATTATTATTAAGCTTAATTATTTAATTTTGGTTTATGAATTATTTATTTATTAGGTTAATATAATAAAGCATTTTTTGTATTTTTTTTTATTCTTATTAAGTAGTCCTAGTTATTCTAAATACATATATCAAATACCGTCGCTTAAATATATAAATACTAACATACATATATCAATAAACATTTCGGGTTTCTAACTCTACTATCAGTATGGATATCGATCATCTAGAAGACGAGGAACTGACTGTGGAATGTGATATTCGACACATCCCAGTTAGTTCTCACATGCGACAAGTGTTGTCCGTCAAACTAGGCTGTGAAAAACAATTTCCAATTTTAGTTCTCACGGATCCACATGACCGGGCATGTCGGAATCCAAGTCACGAACTCAAGTTATTAACTCTGAAAATTAAACGAATAGGTTCACAATTATCCAATATTTCAAAAGCACTGGATAGAGGTGAGGTTGATATTTTAGAATCACGCATTTTGCATATTAATAATCGCCTTAAGCGATTCCAGACCCTTGACTTCCAACCACAAGAAGTTAACAGATTAATTCGAAACATTGTAGAATTTCAGTATCACATGGAAAATACAAGAGTACGTGAGATTGTTGCATTCAACAACGTTAGCTCAAGTCCCAATTTATTAGACTTCCTAGATGCGCCTGTCCCTGTACAAAGTCGAGAATCACTATAAGTTTAAGCAATCACGCAGCTGGACTCGACGAATTTGACTCTTTTGATCCACGTGCAAATGTCGTACGGAACCGATTATCTGAAGAACAAGTAAACAACTGTAACCAGAACCCATTCAATCATCAGTTAAATCAACCTTGCGTGAGTCCCTACAATCGAATAAACAACCAAACAATTGAAGCACGGGAAAACGTTTGTACTTCAGCAATAAACCGTTCAAGTCAAACTCCAAGTATCATTCCGCCAATCAGATACCCTGGAAATGGGGTTCCGTCATTACAATAGCCAAATAACAACCGTAATTTTGCAGCACCAAGATTCCAACCGGTACTTCATCGTCAAGAAATTGATCGCGCTACGCGGCCTACAACGTGCGTCCAAAATAATATAAGCAACAACCTGCTGGAAATGATGACCGAGACACGTCAATAATGCACCAACAGCACCAAATGATACCCGTAAATGTATTTCACGTATAATTACGTCATGGGGGCAAACGTTTAGTGGAACGGTTAACGATTTACCGATTGACCGTTTTATTTTCAGAATTGAAAATTTAGCAAACGCAGCGAATATTTCCTTAGACTCATTGGTTGACCATACAGGTACTCTTCTCACCGGAACCGCCTCTGATTGGTACTGGACCTACCTGGAACGTCAAAATTATCGACGGGTCTATTGGCGGCAAGTTCGAAACGATTTAATAGAGCGATTCAATTTCGTCCGATCCGATAGGGATATTAAAAAAGCATTGCAAGCTCGGAAACACAATTATCGTAAAGAGACATTCGTTGAATTTCAAGATGCAGTTCAGAGAATGGCGCTACAAGCTAGAAATCCTATTCCGGATTCCGAGATCCTGGAGACACTACTCGACAACATGCGCGACGGTTTAAAGATTTATTTAACAACTCGAACGTTCCATTCTATAAACGAGTTAGCCCAAGAATGTCGGAATTTGGAGAAACAATGGGCTGAAATGGGGTATCACCTAGAGGAACATATGTTTACTAGACCAATATTATCCAGAATTAATGAAATCGATGCGTCGAATTCATTACAAGAAATGTTACAACCAGAGCCAAATTACCAAAATACGGATGAAATTTCAGTGGGACCCGTTCGGCAGGGTTCTTGGTTGAGTAGTGAGAAAGGAAGAAACTTATCCGCTATCAAATTTCAGCCTATCACCTTTCGTAAACAGCAGACGGCTAACTTCAAGCACAGGGAATCAATTAATGTGCAGTGTTGGGATTGTAAAAACATTGGCCACAAATTTAATAAGTGCAACAATCCATCAAAACGTGTCTTCTGCTACGGCTGCGGTACAGAAAACGTTTATTATTCGGATTGCGAGAAGTGCCAGAATAAACCAACGACTTCGGGAAACGTTTCAAGGAAGAGTTTGTTAGTTCGGGAGACAATCCTTCCAAGTACATCGGTCCCGAAAACGCCAATTTTGGAGGATGCCGCTTCAAACACGGATCCAGAATTATATCAACGCCATCGCATAATATAAAGAACCCTAATTTTCATACGAAAATATCTAACAACCGCCATTCAACTAGATTTAATCGAGCTTATCAGTACTTCAAAAATAAGAGGAACCTCCACAAACAAATTATTTCTTCATTACTACGAACTGATGTGGACGGTAGACCTTACGTAAATATAGAATGGTTTGGTAACGATATCAGTGGACTACTGGATTCAGGGGCAAATATCAGTGTACTGGGGAAAAATTGCGATACATTTCTCTCTCAGGCGGGCGTTACCTTCCATCATTATCCGTCATCTGTTTCTACGGCTAATGGGCAAAAAGAGACGATTTTGGGATATATTTATGCCAAAATTCGCTTTAACAGTAAAGAAAAGTTAATAAAATTATTCCTAGCTCCAAATCTTTCACAGCAACTGTACCTAGGCGTAGATTTCTTCAATTTGTTTGACGTCAAAATTCAAATTAATGAATTGACATCGATGCCGGCGGTTAATACAAACATACCGTCTATTTCAGGTTCAATTCCCGATACTCTTATGCATTCATTGACCAACGAGCAGAGTGCGGAACTCGAATCGATCATCGAAACATTTCCGTCATCACTGAAGTTGGGATTGGGTCTTACCAACCTGGTAACTCACAGTATCAAGACTGGTAGTGCAATTCCCGTAAAGCAACGTCACTACCCGGTTTCGCGAGCGGTTGAAAAATTGATCTACGAGGAGTTGGACCGTATGTTGGCATTAGGAGTAATCGAAGAATCTGAGGACACTTCGTGGAGTTCGCCGATTACCTTGGTCCGAAAACCAAATGGAAAGGTTAGATTGTGCCTCGACGCCCGAAAGGTCAATGAGGTGACAGAAAAGGATGCCTTTCCACTACCGCTGATAAATGGATTACTGAGTCGTTTGGAAAATACCAAATACCAAATACATCTCCAGTATCGATCTGAAAGACGCATTTTGGCAGATTCCACTCGACGATGATGCAAAGCGGAAAACAGCATTCGCGGTACCTGGGAGGACCCTTTATCGGTTTAGAGTCATGTTTTCGGGTTGTATAACGCTCCACAAACGATGTGCCGACTGATGCACAAGGTGGTTCCCTAACGCTATCATGATAACATTTTTGTCTATTTAGACGACCTTCTTGTCACGTCCAGTGATTTAGGGGAGAACCTTGGACATCCTCGGCTCGTCAGTTTCTGGTTGCGGGAGGCCAATCTAACCATTAACGTCCAAAAAAGCAAATTCTTACTGAAGGAGTTAAGGTATTTAGGTCACGTCATCGGCGATGGATGCATAAAGGTTGAACCGGAGAAAGTCTTCGGAGTAAACAAGTTCCCGGTTCCAAAATCAATCAAATAATTAAGACGATTCCCCGGTATGACCGGCTGGTATCGTCGTTTTATTCCTAAGTACGCCACAGTCACCGCTCCGTTGACCGATCTTCTGAAGAAGAAGAACAAACTTTTTTGGACAGACAAAGCCCAGGAATCCATGGATGAGCTAAAACGCCTCATGACAACTGCTCCTGTGCTGGTGCATCCAGATTATAACTTACCATTTTACATTCAGGTAGATGCGTCATCGCAAGGTGTCGGCGGAGTACTGTTCCAGAAACCAGGAGACGAAGAGCATCCAATTGCTTATTATTCAAAAAAGCTAAATATGGCCCAACGGAAGTACTGCACAACGGAACTGGAGTGTTACGCCGCGATTCTATGCGTAAAAGCTTTTCGACATTACGTCGAGGGGTTCAAATTTACCATTATCACGGACCATGCTAGTCTCCGTTGGTTAATGGAGCAGACAGATTTGTCTGGCCGGTTGGCCAGGTGGAGCCTGAAACTGCAGGGGTTCAATTTCGATATCGAGTACCGCAAGGGCACATTGAACGTCGTCCCGGATGTCCTTTCACGAGCTTTCTGTGAGGTCTTACATCAGGTTGGAGCATGTGGAGCCCATGATAATGCTATGCCACATATAGATTTAAATTCTTCGGCTTTTGGTGATGACGAATACGTTGTAAACATTAGACAGATAGAACTAAATACAAACATCGTCACTAACCTGCGAGTGGAAAATGGTAAGTTGTTAATTAATCCAGCCTATGGTGAACGGTATCTGGAAACCGACATTTCTCCTTGGAAACTTGTTGTTCCACAGAGCTTAACCTTATCTCTTATAGTGCAAGCACATATACCACCATCTAGCAGCCATATGGGAATACACAAAACCTTGGAGAGACTACAGCGTTATTTTTTCTGGGAAGGAATGGCCTCACAAGTTCGAGATTACATCAAGTCATGTCAGACGTGCAAAATGTCAAAGGCAGTGAATTATCCTACTAGACCACCTATGGGCAGCTATATTGAAGTGAAACGTCCGTTCCAACGAATATATTTGGATTTTCTTGGTCCCTACCCTCGATCTCGAGCCAGGAATTCATACATACTAATCATGTTAGACCAGTACAGCCGCTTCGTTCTTCTAAAATAATTGAGAGAAGCGTCGGCTGCGTCTTTGTGCGATTTCTTAGAAAAAGAAGTGTTTCAGGTATATTCAGTACAAGAATCAGTATTTACCGACAATGGTAAACAATTTAAATCAAATCTGTTTGCAAACCTTCTAACGATGTACGGTGTGCAACATATCACCACGCCATTCTATAGCTCACAGAGCAATGTATCTGAGAGAGCCAACCGAACCATTCTGGCAGCACTAAGATCATATGTAGACGAGAATCACACGAGCTGGGATCTGTACCTATCACAAGTGGCTTCAACATTAAGGAATGTCATTCATTCTTCAACATCATATTCGCCCCATTTCTTCGTTTTTGGTCAACACTATATCTCTCATGGGTCCGATTATGAGATACGCCGCTTGCTGGATTGTGAAGATGCCAATGTTATTCATGCTAGTAGTAAAACAAATCGTCTAGAAATGGTACAACTAAGGGTATTACATCATCTTAAATTAGCTCATTTAAAAGGAGCAAAACAGTATAACAGCAGAAGCAAGCCTCGTGAGTTTACCATTGGACAGGCAGTATTCGTTCGGACGTATTCGCAAAGCGATGCCACTCGACGATACAATGCTAAATTAGCTCCAAAATTTGTGCCGGCGACGATAACTGGACGAGTCGGAAATGTCGCTTATAAGTTGGAGGACTCATCTGGTAAGTCACTAGGCACGTACTATGCCAAAGACATAATTACGTGAATTCGCGTCTACATTGCCTTATCATAAGGGAATGTTTTTGGTTTCCTTCATATTCGATTGTAGGTATATATATAATATATTAAATATCGTAGACATTTATAGGCACTGTCGGTATTACCAAATTAAAAGAAAATCTGAAAGCTCGAGCAAAGGTTATTGACTTATTGAATGTAGGATTGATAGTTAGTATGCTTACTCAGCAATTACTCAGCAAATTGACAGACCTATGGCGACCGGTGTAATAAACGACTGCGTCAACCCAAACGAATTTATTTGCTGATTCTACAAATATATAGAACTTAACGTCAATGATTTGTTACAACTGGCTTTTGTCACAACTAAAAGCTTGCTCATTCCTGGATAAAATTTGAAAGCTTACCTGTCTAAGTGTTACGGAATTCTGTATGGTTCGAGAGCTATAACAATAAAAGTAAAAAAAAAATATTAAATTTACTAGATCAGAACATAACAGCATCCAATGTACAATCGGAACTTAGCAGAGTAGAACATCACACACAGACAAGGTGGTAATAACAATTGACTACCGGAGGAACTTTATGATCCGGATTTCCGAAAGTAGTCAAGTGGAAAAAATCTATTCCGATCTCTTCACTCTTATGTTTAATTTTACAGAGAATCGAAACCGAATTGTCCGATTTGGTAATTTCACTAAAATCTCTGATAGCCGTCATTACGTTTGATTCAACCGAAAAAGAGCATGAAGGTTTAGACTGTCATAACTCGTTGCAGAACCAAGAAAAATCTATCTTTATACGCTATCTAACATGACGTTTAGCTGATCCAAATGGGGGCAAGGTGGAAACGGTCAAAAACTTTAGTGACCCACCAAATGAAAAGCAATTATTTAATTTTTTTGTATTCTGCATAAGGGAAGGTTCACGTTCAATTAAAAAAAAAATCACGTACTGATCATTAATGATTTCGAGTAAAAGCTTTGATCCAAAATTGTTTGTAGAAAAATTTTTATTAAGTTAAATATTAATTCAGATTATGTAGAGCTATTGACCGGTTTGAATATTATTTCTAAAATGTTGCTGCTTGCAGTTATTGATTTAATTGAATGTTCCGGATTATTGTAAATAAGATTGACGTGTTTTTTCCTAGAAAACACTTTTAAATCATGTTCAGCCAAATATTTAGTAACCACTTTATATTGAATCCCTGGTTTTAACAAGACCGATTCACCAAGACAGACAACCAATTTATTCCAGAATACAGGAGCATGGGCTATAAAGTGTATATTTTCAGGTTGGTCAAATGTAACTACTTTAGATACAATACTAATTTTGATATTTGATCTGCTTTGGTCCACTCCAATCCAAAACCCATATAGAATTGTTTCCTTGAAAACAGAAAATTTAGCTTCACAGACTGTGCAACAATTGATTGTATACCACTCGAACGGGCATTCAAAAGCAGTTCTGCGATTTGAGTTCCAATTCCATTGCTTACCATCAGGTCCAAATATATTTTGTTTTCCAACATGCAAAGTAGACCTTTTATTCATTAGCGCCGGAAATTTACGGACACAATCCCGTATCTCGTCTGGCGTCATAGCCACAAAACGAATTTCCTTGATAAGAGGCTCGAAATCATGTCGACCCACTGCTAAACTCATTTTATAGTCCGTGCAATATTTGATTATCCAGTTGGCCAATGCAGTGAATATTTCAATTTCTCTTGTGCCTTTTCGGATTTTATCGATTTTTAAAATGGCATATACGGCCTTTGGATGTAAATTTGAAAATTTAGAATTTTTTAAATATGACGGATAGTTCAGGGCTATCTGAAGGGAACATTGATGCAGTGGAATTTCATAATTTTCGAGAATACAAAATTCAAATAATTTAACGCTCCATGATATCGATTTTAATAAATTAAGCACTTGATTTTGCAATGGTATTACCTGGTATTCGATGGCCAATCGGAGCAACTGCAGCCCATTATTTGCAGTAATGTCACACTCATCGGTGTAAATGAATCGCATGAATTCTATAAATGAATGGTATGAACAATGAGTGATTTTTATTTCTCGTATACCGCCCAACTTTCTTTCGAACTGCTTCTGAAATACGACACTTCTTTTCATCAGCTCAAAGGAATGTGCGTGCACGATTTGTTTGTTCACAATAAATTGAATGTCAGACAAAAAGCTGGAATTAAATAATTTTTGTGTAATATCCCTCATTTTAAGGTAAGGTGAACAATTTAATTTAAACTTCATTTCGAAGAATTTAATGACGTATTCACTTGTAACTTTTTACTTTGTGTTTTTTTTTATGATTCTATTAACACGGCAACATAGCACTTTACAAAATCTTTCATCAAACAAAAATGAAAGAAAATTGTTTCTATTTTTGCATGGCCTATTATAGGCAACTCGAAGCAATAATCACTTTGCATCAAATTGCCATGCCTAAAAATTAGTGTTGACAACGAAAAAATTCTCAATCATTATGGTTTCAATTACAGTCTTTGAATTTTTGGGTTATCAGTTGATTTATGTGACCGATTATATGTAAATCAAAAATATGTAAATGTACATAGTTTTACGTTATTCCAAGAAGTAGTGTAATCCCAAAAGAAATTAAAACAAAGAAGATCAAATATATAAGAGACAATCCATCGACAACCCTTACGTTACAAATTAAAATGAATCGAAATAATGGCATGTACAAAAGCACAAAAAATTGTGTAACGTACATTTTATCAATTTTATCAAAATTACCGATAATGCAGGTTTCGTTAATCACCAATTACCGGATTACCAGTTTTCGGGATGGTTCTTTCGGACAAATAGCTGAACCCACTAAGGAGGGGGGGGGGAGACTCAGGAACTCAGAACCTAACATTCACCTTCACCGGAATGATTCCTTATTTCCTTAAAATTTGGACCAGCCCTTTTCTTAATATTGTATAGTACAAATTTTCTTTATAGGGAGCCTCAATTACCGTGGGTCCTCCACAACTTTATGTACCTAGTTATAGTATGTCACTACTGACACGTCTAAATTCCATAATCAATTAAGTAAATTTTGTGATTTTGAAAAGATCAAGTTGTTCATCAGGTTGTCATTGAAAAATTGGTATTTTAATCAAAAATTTCAACTTACTAATCCACATATTTAAAAACAAATATTAAATCGGCCATCAATATTTATTGGGATCTCCAATTCTAGAAACGGTTATTTTCATGTGACTTATTAGAATATTTGTTTTGCCCTCGCAATAAGTTAAAACTACAAAAAAATAAAAACTTTTTACTTTTGACTTACAGGTTTGCAAGTTGGAAATTCATACAGCCCTTCAAGTCAAAAGTAAAAAGTTTTTTTATTGTGAATGCTCTGTAAATTGACCAACTTGGTTGCCACACAAAATAAATTTGGGTTAAGAACCTCAAATATCGAAAGTAGGTGATCGCCCATGGATGAAGAAAAAAGGCTTTTACAACAAAACTCAAGCTATTACTAAAGATACATGTTAAACCGAAAGTCGGCTGACTGAAAATGTCCGAGATAAATTTAACATGTAAACGGAGGCTTGACTGAAAGCAAAGATTATTAACAAGAAAATCTTCTTGTTAATAATCTTTGCTTTCAGTCAAGCCGCTGTGTACATGTTGAATTTATCTCGGACGTTTTCAGTCGGTTCAACATGTACCTTTAGTATATGTTTCTCAAATATAATTATTAAAATACTCTCATTAATTTGCAGTCGATTTGTGCTTTTCTTCCGTTCTCTGGTCCGAGAGTTCATAATAGAAACCGTCTAATTGGACACTTTTTTGGCAACGGATATAAAACAAAAAATTTTTCATACACAAAACTGAATTAACATCAAACGCGTAAAAAGCCTTTTCAAAAATATTCCAAAAGGCCTTGTCAGAAAAAAGATTTCTATGAAATATCTGATAAGGTTTTAACTAAATATTTTTTCAACTACTCTACTTGTCTAAAAATCACGGCATATTTAACAAAATACTGGGGCAAGTGGAGTTACACCCTTTTCAATTGTATCACAGTAAAACACCAATAATAATTTGATCAATTAGGTCTTTTTGATGAAACTATTTTATTTCTTTTCTCAATTTTAATACTCGTTTTGCAATGGTCCACTCTTAGATTGTCTACTAAGCCTTTTCAAAAATATTTAAAAAAAGGCCTTTTCCGAAATATTTGTTAAAGTTTCACCTAAAAACATATTTGTCTACTCTATTCGTCTAATAGTACGCCATGTCAAACAAAATAAGCGGGAGAGCTGGAGTTATACCCTTTTGATCGGTATCAGAGTAAAAAACCAATATTGATATGAACAATAAAGCCTATTTGGTTGAACTAATTTATTTCTTAAAGGTTAAGTTATTTTATTACATATAACCTTTTTTGAATGAAAACAGTAAGTTTAACTCTATCTGTAGGTCTTTTTAAGCAGGTTTTATCATACATGGAACCAGCAATCGAAAGGCCATACCAAATTATATAGTGCAATTAGCATCCTTTCCGCAGTAGTATTACAATATACTATTGATCTATACGATGCTCTGGCTCTAATATTTATGAGTCTGCTTATTAAATTGTGATCCCAATCATGTTTAATGGTTAGTTAGCACAACAAGTAATGTCGCATCCGTTAAAGATTTAATGTATGATATGAACGGCAAGTGAAATGAAATCAGTAGCCATCAAATAAAAAAAAATCATTACGGTAGATGATGTGAAGAGAAATAATTAAACGCTGACATTGTTAGGCAAACATTAATTTTTTTTTACTTGTAAGATAAGCATAACGTTGAACGTCAAATGTTTTATTATCTAACTTAGTAAATACTTGAAGACATTGATTAGTTATCAAGTAAAAATCTTTACACTTATCTTTGTAAAAAAACATCAAAATTAAAGCGATATTTTGTAACTAAATTGTATGTATTAAGGGCGTGGCGTGCATACTTCCCTTGTCTTATTAAAACTTATTGATTTTTTTTTTCATATTCAGATAAATGCACTCTAGCTTGCTTAACGCCGTTAAAGAAATATATCCGTTTTGGCCTTCACTTTTATAAATCGTAATTTTTTTTTTAGAAATAGTTAAAAGTGCATACTTACTACCATAACAAGTACCAACGAACACCGTCCGTCATAAAAACAATAAAAATAAACAATTGTATGCAACATAATATTTATTAAAAGAATTTGAAAATAGTTTCAATAATTACCACTACATTTATAAAGTGGCCGGTATGAATATCATTTGTATCATAATCACTTGCCTTTTTTATATCAATGCAACTGTCCGAGTGATTATAAACAAGATCAAATTTTTTTCTTCTACATAACACATCCACATAATATCTGTTATCTCGAGGTATTTAATAGTGATCGTGCATTGACACAGTGGTACCAAACGTTTAGAATCACCAAGGCAAATAACAATTCTATTATAGTATACAGAAGCCAATTGCATAAACTGGATTTTTGTAATTTCATTTTGATTTATATCTGCTGTTGTAATTTCTATTTCTAAGTCTGTTCTATTTTTTGAACGCCAACCCATAATCCATGTAAAATTATATCTCTTGAAACTGTAAATTTGGTTTCAAATGATGTGTCCCAATTTATTTGACGCCACTCGCATGGAAATTCGTAAACACTTCTATTTGTTGATATCCATACATCGTTTTCACGAGCATCTCCGTTTAATTTATGTTTTCCAATTGAAATAAAATCACTTTTACTTTATATTCCGGGATAATTCTGAATACAATCACGTAGCCCATCCCTTCCTCTGATAATGGTATTTTGTGTTGTGCACAGTAATTATTAATCCATTGGGCTAGAGCATTAAATATTTAAAATTCAGTTACACCATTTTCAACCATATCGAATTAAAGAGCAACCTTTAAAGCATCCGGATGTAGTGCATAGGTCGGCATAGTTCAACTTAAAACGTGTTTCCATTTCGTTGCGTGCGATTTCATATTTCCCGACGACACAGTATTCAAATAATGACAAACCATAATCTCCGCCAACTATCTGATTAATCACTTGATTTTCCAATATTACGATGTTGTATTTGATTGCCAATTTTAATAACTCCAAGCCATTGAAATCATTAATTTCACATTCATCCGTGTAAATAAAGCGGACAAACTCCAGGAAATGTTCGTATATATAATCAGTGTTCTGGATAAATTTCTCTTTGCGCCACGTACCTTCGAATTTTTCTTAAAAAACTATACTCCTTTACATAAGCTCTAAGGAGTGAGCGTATATAATTTTACCGTCGATACTAAAACAGATGTCGGATATGAATTTCCGGTTGAATAGTTTTTTGTAATTTCGTGCATTCTATGATGTGTAGAATTATTTATTATAAAACCCATTTTATTTTTGGTGATTATACAATACAATAAACTTGTCACTGATTAAGTTAAAAGCTCACAACAATAGAAAACGTACTGTGGAACCTTTTTCGAATTTACATTACTTATTATGTATACCGAAATTTTTATCTCGAGACATTTTATTTTTATTTTGTACGACTATATGTATAATTTGACCGATTAGGGAATGTACGATAGTTCAAGTAACTTATCAATAAGTAGATAAAATGTATAATCTTGACTGGTCATTAAGCATTGGCGACAACAAATCGGCTAGAGTGATTAAAGTTACTGCTTCCGATTTTACAGTGCCGATTAATTTGTCGGCCCTTCCGCCTATCTGGCGTCTATAAATCAGTCATAATGAATTATTTTGTTTAAATTATTTATAAATACAAGCCATTGTTGTGCAATTTAAGCTACTGGGGGTTGTACAGCCATAAAATAACCTAAACAAACACCGTTGATGAAGTAAATAACAGTAAAGTTTTCACTTGATATGATCAGATTAGGTTTCACTTCACACTTTTGTCACCCTTTTGTAAACTTTTAACTCGACCCCTAATTCAAACTTTGACTCAATAAACAACACAGCCCCCAGTTAAATTGTTTAACACAGTAAAGGTACAGGTACAGGTAAAGGTAAAGGTAAAGGTAAAGGTAAAGGTAAAGGTAAAGGTAAAGGTAAAGGTAAAGGTAAAGGTAAAGGTAAAGGTAAAGGTAAAGGTAAAGGTAAAGGTAAAGGTAAAGGTAAAGGTAAAGGTAAAGGTAAAGGTAAAGGTAAAGGTAAAGGTAAAGGTAAAGGTAAAGGTAAAGGTAAAGGTAAAGGTAAAGGTAAAGGTAAAGGTAAAGGTAAAGGTAAAGGTAAAGGTAAAGGTAAAGGTAAAGGTAAAGGTAAAGGTAAAGGTAAAGGTAAAGGTAAAGGTAAAGGTAAAGGTAAAGGTAAAGGTAAAGGTAAAGGTAAAGGTAAAGGTAAAGGTAAAGGTAAAGGTAAAGGTAAAGGTAAAGGTAAAGGTAAAGGTAAAGGTAAAGGTAAAGGTAAAGGTAAAGGTAAAGGTAAAGGTAAAGGTAAAGGTAAAGGTAAAGGTAAAGGTAAAGGTAAAGGTAAAGGTAAAGGTAAAGGTAAAGGTAAAGGTAAAGGTAAAGGTAAAGGTAAAGGTAAAGGTAAAGGTAAAGGTAAAGGTAAAGGTAAAGGTAAAGGTAAAGGTAAAGGTAAAGGTAAAGGTAAAGGTAAAGGTAAAGGTAAAGGTAAAGGTAAAGGTAAAGGTAAAGGTAAAGGTAAAGGTAAAGGTAAAGGTAAAGGTAAAGGTAAAGGTAAAGGTAAAGGTAAAGGTAAAGGTAAAGGTAAAGGTAAAGGTAAAGGTAAAGGTAAAGGTAAAGGTAAAGGTAAAGGTAAAGGTAAAGGTAAAGGTAAAGGTAAAGGTAAAGGTAAAGGTAAAGGTAAAGGTAAAGGTAAAGGTAAAGGTAAAGGTAAAGGTAAAGGTAAAGGTAAAGGTAAAGGTAAAGGTAAAGGTAAAGGTAAAGGTAAAGGTAAAGGTAAAGGTAAAGGTAAAGGTAAAGGTAAAGGTAAAGGTAAAGGTAAAGGTAAAGGTAAAGGTAAAGGTAAAGGTAAAGGTAAAGGTAAAGGTAAAGGTAAAGGTAAAGGTAAAGGTAAAGGTAAAGGTAAAGGTAAAGGTAAAGGTAAAGGTAAAGGTAAAGGTAAAGGTAAAGGTAAAGGTAAAGGTAAAGGTAAAGGTAAAGGTAAAGGTAAAGGTAAAGGTAAAGGTAAAGGTAAAGGTAAAGGTAAAGGTAAAGGTAAAGGTAAAGGTAAAGGTAAAGGTAAAGGTAAAGGTAAAGGTAAAGGTAAAGGTAAAGGTAAAGGTAAAGGTAAAGGTAAAGGTAAAGGTAAAGGTAAAGGTAAAGGTAAAGGTAAAGGTAAAGGTAAAGGTAAAGGTAAAGGTAAAGGTAAAGGTTAAGGTTAAGGTTAAGGTTAAGGTTAAGGTTAAGGTTAAGGTTAAGGTTAAGGTTAAGGTTAAGGTTAAGGTTAAGGTTAAGGTTAAGGTTAAGGTTAAGGTTAAGGTTAAGGTTAAGGTTAAGGTTAAGGTTAAGGTTAAGGTTAAGGTTAAGGTTAAGGTTAAGGTTAAGGTTAAGGTTAAGGTTAAGGTTAAGGTTAAGGTTAAGGTTAAGGTTAAGGTTAAGGTTAAGGTTAAGGTTAAGGTTAAGGTTAAGGTTAAGGTTAAGGTTAAGGTTAAGGTTAAGGTTAAGGTTAAGGTTAAGGTTAAGGTTAAGGTTAAGGTTAAGGTTAAGGTTAAGGTTAAGGTTAAGGTTAAGGTTAAGGTTAAGGTTAAGGTTAAGGTTAAGGTTAAGGTTAAGGTTAAGGTTAAGGTTAAGGTTAAAGTTAAGGTTAAGGTTTAGGTTAAGGTTAAGGTTAAAGTTAAGGTTAAAGTTAAGGTTAAAGTTAAGGTTAAGGTTAAGGTTAAGGTTAAGGTTAAGGTTAAGGTTAAGGTTAAGGTTAAGGTTAAGGTTAAGGTTAAGGTTAAGGTTAAGGTTAAGGTTAAGGTTAAGGTTAAGGTTAAGGTTAAGGTAAAGGTTAAGGTAAAGGTAAAGGTAAAGGTAAAGGTAAAGGTAAAGGTAAAGGTAAAGGTAAAGGTAAAGGTAAAGGTAAAGGTAAAGGTAAAGGTAAAGGTAAAGGTAAAGGTAAAGGTAAAGGTAAAGGTAAAGGTAAAGGAAAAGGTAAAGGTAAAGGTAAAGGTAAAGGTAAAGGTAAAAGTAAAGGTAAAGGTAAAGGTAAAGGTAAAGGTAAAGGTAAAGGTAAAGGTAAAGGTAAAGGTAAAGGTAAAGGTAAAGGTAAAGGTAAAGGTAAAGGTAAAGGTAAAGGTAAAGGTAAAGGTAAAGGTAAAGGTAAAGGTAAAGGTAAAGGTAAAGGTAAAGGTAAAGGTAAAGGTAAAGGTAAAGGTAAAGGTAAAGGTAAAGGTAAAGGTAAAGGTAAAGGTAAAGGTAAAGGTAAAGGTAAAGGTAAAGGTAAAGGTAAAGGTAAAGGTAAAGGTAAAGGTAAAGGTAAAGGTAAAGGTAAAGGTAAAGGTAAAGGTAAAGGTAAAGGTAAAGGTAAAGGTAAAGGTAAAGGTAAAGGTAAAGGTAAAGGTAAAGGTAAAGGTAAAGGTAAAGGTAAAGGTAAAGGTAAAGGTAAAGGTAAAGGTAAAGGTAAAGGTAAAGGTAAAGGTAAAGGTAAAGGTAAAGGTAAAGGTAAAGGTAAAGGTAAAGGTAAAGGTAAAGGTAAAGGTTAAGGTTAAGGTTAAGGTTAAGGTTAAGGTTAAGGTTAAGGTTAAGGTTAAGGTTAAGGTTAAGGTTAAGGTAAAGGTAAAGGTAAAGGTAAAGGTAAAGGTAAAGGTAAAGGTAAAGGTAAAGGTAAAGGTAAAGGTAAAGGTAAAGGTAAAGGTAAAGGTAAAGGTAAAGGTAAAGGTAAAGGTAAAGGTAAAGGTAAAGGTAAAGGTAAAGGTAAAGGTAAAGGTAAAGGTAAAGGTAAAGGTAAAGGTAAAGGTAAAGGTAAAGGTAAAGGTAAAGGTAAAGGTAAAGGTAAAGGTAAAGGTAAAGGTAAAGGTAAAGGTAAAGGTAAAGGTAAAGGTAAAGGTAAAGGTAAAGGTAAAGGTAAAGGTAAAGGTAAAGGTAAAGGTAAAGGTAAAGGTAAAGGTAAAGGTAAAGGTATATGTAAAGGTAAAGGTAAAGGTAAAGGTAAAGGTAAATTGTAACAAAAAATTGCTTGATTGTTGAGTATCAAGAATCATTAATTATTCAAGTTAATTATTAACTCGTGTAATGTTAAATTAAACTAAATTAAAGTTATTAATAATCAAATTATATAGTTGTAAAAATGACAACAAAGGAATCCAAAACACAGAAATTGCAGATGGCGTTGAGTTGGGTAGTGCGTAGGTAGTGTTACGGTGCGAAGTATATTGGTTGAATGCTTAGATTCACAGAAACATCATTTTTTTTTTCCTTTTCAACTTCCAATTTTCTTATGTACTTTCATTACCTTTATTTGCAAATTTTTTTTTCTCTCTCTTCTTCGCGCACCGTTTTTCCACTTCTTGCACCGTATAAATATATCTGTCAAAGTTCATTACATTATTTTTTCTTTTTTTTTGTTGGTTGCATAACGTTGTTTTTTTCTTGGTTTGGTTGCGTACCTATATGTGAGTTGAGATGGTCATGGGTAGAGGCGTCTTGATCGACAAACAGAACACAATTAGTGGTGTTGTTGTAAACTGGAAAGGAAAAAGTATAAAAGCGTGCGACTGATGTCAATTGGGTCTTTTTTGATCATTGATCGTCAACACGCGGACACACTCTGGAGCCACACCGGACGGTATTTGGATCAATAATACCCAAACGTAAGAATATTATAAATAATAAAAAAAAAAAATCACTGATAATTAATAATACGTATCACCTAAGCGTATTATCATAATTTCGTATTAATTAAGCCAAGATCATTCAGTAATACCACTAAATAATAAATAATAAATAAAAGAAAAATCATCATTATAAAAGTGAAAGTACCGGTCCGATATTATCGTGTGGGCTAAAAATAAAACGCGACAATACCGTGTGATCCCAAAAAGAATAAAAAAAAAAAAAACAAAACCACAACGCGTCCAACCGTGTCAAAAGTAAGAGGAATCCACGTAAGCAGTGCGATTGACACACCATAGGCAGATTGCAGGCATAACAACCCCGATTAACGGAAGCTCAACTCCATCCCGGATTCCCGCGTCTGATTGCAGTGCTCCAAACAACACGTTCCGTACAATAAAGAAGGAAAAAGAGGAAAAACAGGAAAAACAGGAAGACACGTAAGTATAACTGGAGGGGGGGGGGGGAAATTTGTGGCACGAGTTCGTTAGCGCAGGCACCTAATTCGTGTGGCGCGAGCGTATTTTTTTTTCTTTATCTTTTTCTCCGTTTAGGGATCTGCGGGTGTTGAGCTCGGCGTCCGGAGGTCACCTACATGGCTAACGCATTCATCCACCTTGTGCCAGGGCTGACCAATCTCTAAGCCAACGTATTGGGATCCAGTTCAGTGTCTTCGGGTTTTTTTTGTGTTTTTTTATGATTACCTTTATTTAAAACATTGTGTCAAATCAAATTTTCTCAAGTTTCAAAAGTTTTTTTTTTGTGTAAAAGAAATAATAAAAAGCATATTTATAACGTGATATAAAAAAAAATTAATTTTTCTAAATTTTCGGGGAGTGATCGGTGTATTGCGCGAGTATGTGTGTGTGTGTTTTTTTTTTTTTCCTTTTCATTAAATAGTTCGGCCTCAGGTAAGTGATAGTGAGTGTGATCATCGGAAAATGCAGCCAGACGTAGAATAGCGGCTTAATGTAAAGTTCCCGTTCGGCATCTCCAAATTACCACCCCTAAGGACTGTGCTAGCCAATGCACAAAGCCGCTAACGAAAAAGTCCCTAATTTTTGACGGGTTTTGCTTTAGTTTTAGTTCTTTTAGAGTTATCGGATCATGCATCTTGACTTATTTATTGAACATTAACTGTTGAATCTAACCTTAAATTGATTTGCATCATGTTTATCCCTCTTTTCTTCTAAATGATGTTTTGTTAAGAATTTAAATTTGTGATGGTGTACTGCGTTTTAAATATATACATACTTACCGACAGTAAAAAAAAAACCTTTGTAATCTAAACAAATATTATCTATACCTACCTCCTACCACATTCAATAATTTGAAGCCGCACTTGATTATGAGGTCAACAATTTTTGTATAATAATTAATTCCGATCTACCTTAAATTATTTTCCATAAGCATAACAAATTAAAATCTTGGAATTTATTCAATCAACCGCATTTTCATATTTCATGCCAAATTAAATTCGCGCGTCGAATTTTTTCGCGGCAACAAAAAAAAAATAAAAAAAATATAATTGTTTAAATCATCTTACAATATAAAAATTAACCATGACTAGCAACAAAAACATTTTTACTTTAAACATTTCTATTTAACCCTTTATGTTCGTGGTACACGATTTCTTGAATGCGGCACTAAACTTTTGTTCTTACTCGCAGTGTTAATGGAAAATTTTTTTTTTTTAATTTATAGTCACGGATTTGACAAAAAATATTTTCTACTTGTAATTTCATTTTTGTTGTTCTTTTTTTGAAACCATAACTAAATTGTTAGCTGTATGAGATTTTAATAAAAATTAGTTTCAAAATTAAAAATTAAAGAAATTTAGATTTGGATTAGTTTTGGGTGAAGACACCCGAACATTTCTTATTGTACGTTTAATGAAAAATATTTTGGTTTACAATTAAACGCTTTGTTTGTAATTATACACAATTTAAAAATTTTGTTTAAGCAAGGTGACTCATGTCAATGCAGTGAGAGTGAAAGTTTTTTTTAAAATAAATTTCATTAATCCGCTGCGCGGACGATCAACGATGGTACTCTTTTGCAATTAAAACAGTTACAGTAACATAGCTGAAATTAATTATTATTCAACAAGGGTACAACATTTTGGGTACAAACTTATCAACTTTTGGAAAACCTTGATTGGAGTTTTATCATTAAAAAGACGTTGAAGTAAACTTCCAAGAAAGCCTTTTCCTCTATATAATGGAATTCAAACATCGCAGTTTTGTCATTCTGAGGATACAAAATATAGTGATTGTTGGGAAAATCACGTCGCAAACTTTATAGAGGATGCGTGGTATATAATGAATTGATAAAAAATCACCCCATACGATAATGAGCGAAACTACAACTATTAAACAATATTCTCAAAAGTCAAACCAATGCGAAGGAAACGTCTGAAGCTGTCAGAAGTAATACTCTTAACCCAACTCGAAACATCGACCAGTGTATTTACAAAGTGATAAATACCCGTGTTCAATGGATGATTTTCTACATGAGAGTAAAATGGCCGGTCATAATTAAAAATCAAAATTTGTGGAGAAAAATCAAGAGAAAAGTTTACTTTCAACAGGACCCATCAAGTGAGTAATGGAATAGAAGAAGGAGAATCGTTTAGATATTTCGGTTTGATTTACTTTCCGCTGAACTTCAAAGTATTTTCAATTCATTTTTACAAAGGAAATTGATTACTTAAATTTGAAAGGAATTGCACTTGTTGCAATTTTAAGATTCCTTTCTTAATTTTATTGATATTGAAAGATACAAACATGTTCTTGAAATTGACAGTTCAGTTTATAAAGAAATGTAGCCAGATGATACTGTTAAAAGAGAAAACTCGATAATGTAGATTGAGGTATCCAAGCCGAAAATAAAAATACAGTTATTAACAGAATATAGTGTTCAGCCAAGAGATACAATGGAAAGCTGTGAAGACAATAGTTATACATGATAAAACATCGTTTTACTTTCTCGTGGAAAATTGTTGGAAGTCGTGGAAAATTGTGAAAAAATCTTCCTATACAGGTTATTTCTGCAGATGGGGCAGCAATGATTTGATTAGTCAAGAGATATCGCGGGAAAAAATTCAGTTGAGTTTTCCGTGGGAAATCTGGGAAACTTCGATCTTCAAAAAATCATCAGAAATTTTATATAAAATCAGCATATAAAGTGACAATCAGTGATTGATGTGACAAATTTTCTAATGATTTTTGGAAAGTCAAATTTTAAAAGATCTCCCACGGAAAATTTGAATAACACTTTAGGTAGTGGTTGTGGTTTTTAAACCAGTTTTAATGTTTATTGGATTCAGCAGATTTCCCACAATTTCCCACGAGAGGTGGAGCAAGTGGTTTTACCACGTAAGAATATTGAAAAAAGTTTTTAATGCTATCTTTGCTTCTATAGTCATTTTCGGCACGTAACCACTTTACTTTTAATTTCAGCTAGGATAACACGTCCTGCATTATAAATTTTTGCTGTTTACAAATCACATCAACGGAATTTATCTCCAGACATAACTCTCTAGAGGTTGATATTTTACAAAATTTCTAACGATTTTAGGAACATCGAATTTTTCCAAATTTCCTAAGGGAAACGTAAACTCAGCTTTTATCAGCAGAGCTATTCCCAAATCACATTAAGACAATCCATCTCTAGACATACACTCTAGAGGATAAATTTATTCAAAATTTAAATATTGGTTGGATTCCTCAAGATTGCCAAAAAAGGCTATTGACGATTATTTTTAATGCAATTCATGTACCCTGTTAACTTTCGGCTGACAGCCACAATATTTTTAATTTTTGCCTGGAAAGAAAACAAGGTACCCTGAATTATTGAATTTTTACTTTCAGCTAACTCTAATATGATCCCCCGTGTTAGGTTTGCTAGTTCCTCCATCGGGCGCCTCCCCAGGTGGCGGATAGGGAAAAGCCCGCCAGATATGGCAGGTACCGGGGAAATCAAATACTCGGGGCGGACCAAAAAACTAGCACAACCCAAGTCAAGGTGGTACGACATACGCCGAGGGCTGCATGGCTAAGGGGATGCTTAGTCTCGAGTATGTGAACTCCGAATTTGGCGACATTCGGTTTCAACCCATAGCCTTCCTATGATAACGCAGAGCTCTGTCATAGGTGACCGTTTTTTCTCGTGCTACTCGTGGGAATCAAAATGGATAAGATCGAACAAAAAAACAAACCACAACAACAACAAACAAACGGAGCTACAGATAAGGAGAAGGAAATCACTTTTGCGAGAAGTGCCGTCCTGCAGAGGACTCCACCACCGCAGTGAACGATGGAAATCCAGACAGTGAGGACCGTAACACCAAGGCCGCAGATATCAAACAAGAATGATACGGCGGAAACACCACGGGCTAAGGGGAACGCTATTGAGGTGGAAAAAGAAGGGGCTATCAGCAATACTGCTGGCACTGGAAATAATACCGAACAAGCGACTGGGTCACTCGAGTCGGCAAAACAAATCCCAATAGTCCCGGCAGGAGCTGCCATTGTGGAACATCCAATAAGAGAATTGTTGCGTAAATGCAGAGACACGCTAAAAATGATGAAATTAGCAACTGGGAAGCAGAAAAATATTTCCATGGATGTCAAGCGCGGCCTGGACACCCTGGAGGAAGCGATCGACGCCATCTCGTATGGGATGAGCAAACAAGGCCAAGCATCGGCCCCAAGGCCAGGCCCGTCTCAACCGGAAATATACAAACCACAAGAAGACAATCTACGCGGGACCCCTAATACGCAAAAAAAAAAACGACCCGCCTCAAGTCCGGCCGATTTAAACGAGGGGCAGGACAAGGGGACCCGAAGTGGTACTGCTTCGGAACAATGGCAGGTGCAAAAGTCCAAAAGGGCAAAGGCGGCACAGAATCGCGAGGTAAAAGAAAACAGGCTGCAAAGCCGTGATTTAGCACAGGGACCGCCCATATTCAATCACCCTGCTAACGAGGGGGAGAGGGCAAGGAAGAATCGGCCACTGAAGTTCCGCCCGGAGGCGCTGCTTATTAAGCCGGTGGATGGAAAAACTTACGCGGACGTGCTAAGGGACATCCGAAGTAAGGTGAAACCATACGAGTCTGAGACGGAAATTAGGGGAATCCGCCAAACAAAATCCGGTGACTTACTACTGGAGTTAGGCCCGAAGACTAAGGACAAAAGTGGTTTTTGTGGAATACTGAGAGAAGCTTTGGGAGATGGAGGTAACGTGGTAAACCTCAGTAATACGGTCTCCTTAGAGATTCGGGATATAGATAGCTGCACGGAAAAAACCGAGGTTGTAGGCGTTGAAGCAGACTTTTCCGAAAGTGGGTACGGTGAATACCACCCTCTTTCCAGTCGCGCGAGGGCAAAAGGTGGCCATTGTTGAGATGGAGGGCAGGTGGGCAGCGAGGTTGCTAGAGATTGGCAAAATAAAAATTGGATGGGTAAACTGCAGAGTCCGGCAAAGGGTAGTGACTACACGCTGCTACAAATGCCATAATTTCGGACACCAAGCTAGGGACTGTCAGGGACCCGATAGAGCGAACCTGTCCTACAAGTGCATGGGCCCGGGACATAAAAGGAAGCAGTGTACTGCACAGGGCTGTTGCGTTCTGTGCATGGAGCAGGGAATTACTGACGTTTCTCATACGTCAGGCTCGGGCAGCTGTAAAGTGTACCGTCAGGCACTTCAGGCTGCAAAAAGGCGGCTAGCCGACTAACTCTTGGAGCAGCTTATGACTGAGGCAGACGCGGATATTGCTCTGATCAGCGAGCAATATAAAAATAGGGAGACGTCCACCTGGTACTCGGACTTTCTGTGTACCGCCGCTATCTGGTCCCGCAACACGGGCGTCCACATTGAGAACCACGGAGCTGGGGAGGGATTTGTTTGGATAAGGAATGCCGGTGTGAGCTACTTCAGCTGCTACTTCACCCCGAACGAGGCTATCGGCGTCTTTCAGAGAAAGCTCGAGGGGTTGGAAGACGAAATAATGAATGTGGGCGGAAAACTCCTCATCGGTGGAGACTTCAATGCTAGGGCTCTTGAATGGAAGATGCCGTACCAGGACACAAGGGGCAGATTAATTTTGGAGATGGCTGCCAGGACCGGGCTCCTTGTCCTAAATATTGGTGCAACCACCACGTTTTGCCGACCGGGCTACTCCGAGTCGATACCGGATATTACCTTAGCATCCGAGGGACTGGTGCCTTTTGTTCAGAGATGGCATGTTATGGAGGATTACAGTGCCAGTGACCACCAGTATATACAGTACGATGTAGGCAGAAGACTTCGACGCGCACTGCGAAACAGAGTACCAAAGTGGAACCTTCAGCGATGGAATGTGGACCGGTTTAAGGAAGAAATATCCAGAGGCGCGCAAGGACTGAACCCCCTAGGTGTGAGTGGAAGGTCTGCTACTGAGGCAAAGGTAGATGAAAGTATGGCGTGCATTACAGCAGCCTGTGAGGCCTCTATACCTAAAAGATACGCACGTGACGGCAGACCACCTGTATATTGGTGGACTGCGGACATCGCAGACCTGCGGAGAAAATGTCTGATGCTTAGGCGAAAGGCACAGCGGACAAGAAGGCGGAATGAAGCAAACCTTAAATCATCCGAATACAAGGTGGCTCGACAACAGCTTAGACGGGAGATTAACAGCAGTAAGGCTCGCTGCTGGAAAGAACTAAGAGACGATTTAAACCGCGATCCGTGGGGGCTAGGCTATAAGCTGGTGACGAAAAAGTTGGGAGCCCAAAAATCACCTAGCACCATGGATAGCTCCTCCGTGGAAAGAATTATTAGAACGCTTTTTCCAAGTCACCCCACCAGAGCGAGGGATAACTACGAACATATCGAGGAGGTCCCTAGTTTCACATTGGATGAGCTGGAGAGAGCCGTATTATCGGCCAAGAGTGGAAAGGCCCCTGGCTTAGACGGAATTCCTAGTGAAATCCTTAAGATGGTGTTTTGCCATGAGCCGCATATGCTGTTAAGCATGTATAACTCATGCCTGCTGTCAGGTGTTTTCAGCACGCGTTGGAAAAGAGCCAGACTAGTGTTAATTCCGAAGGGAAAGGGTGACCCACGCGATCCAACATCCCATCGACCACTGTGTATGTTAGACACAGCTGGCAAGCTGCTCGAAAGATTGCTCAAGCCGAGACTAGCAGCTGCGCTCCAGGCTGCAGGTGACCTCTCGCCGAATCAGTTTGGTTTTAGGCTTGGCAGGTCTACAACGGATGCAATACGAAAGGTGATCGAGGCGGTTAGGATAGCTGAAGGCCGCAACCACTACTCCAGACGGATTGTCTTTCTAGTGACGCTTGATGTCCGGAATGCATTTAACTCTGTGAGCTGGGTGGACATACTGGACGCACTGGAGAACTCGTTCCACGCACCGAGTTATTTGTTAAGGATACTAGGGGATTATCTGCATGATCGATCACTGGTGTACGAAACAGAAGAGGAAGAGCGGACCACGGAGATCACTGCGGGTGCGGCTCAGGGATCAGTCTTAGGACCCGATCTCTGAAACGCGTTTTATGACGGCCTGCTGCGAGCGGAGATGCCAGATGAGACTCAGCTGGTGGGGTATGCTGATGATGTTGCGGTGCTGATTGCTGCCCGTGACACAAAGCTCGCTCAGCTTAAACTGAACCAGGTGATGAGGTCGGTAAACACATGGATGGCATCGCACGGGCTGACACTTGCTCTGCAGAAGACAGAGATTGTGATGCTCACCAAAAAGAGGATACAAGCGGAACTCCCAATGTTCATCGGCAGTGAGGTAGTGGAGACAAGACCATCTACAAAGTATCTGGGGGTGACGATCGATTCAAAGTTAAGTTTCTTCGCACAAATCCGAAGGACGGCAGACAAAGCGGCAAAAGGAGTGATGGCACTTGGGCGGCTGATGGCGAATGTTGGTGGGCCAAAGGCCAGCAGGCGAAAATTAATGATGTCCGCAACCCAGGCCGTATTGCTTTACGGGGCCGAAATATGGGGAGATGCTCTGGACAAGGAAGTGTACCGAAAGAGATTGGCACAGGTACAGAGGCGTGGTGCGCTACGGGTGGCTTCAGCTTACCGTACTGTATCGGAGGCGGCCGTACTGGTCATAGCGGGAGTCTTCCCAATTAAGCGTCTGGCCAAGGAGAGGAAGGCCATCTATGAAAGGCCGCAGGAAGTAAGCAAAGAGGCGGCTGGAAAATCTGAAAGAGCCCGCACGATGAACCACTGGCAGGAGTCATGGGAGCGGGAGACCAGCGGTAGATGGACCGCGAAGCTAATCCCGGAAGTGGAGCCTTGGGTTGAAAGAGGACATGGCGAGGTCGGGTATTATGTAACGAAATTCCTAAGCGGGCACGGGTACTTCCGATCGTACCTACATAAGGTGAAAGTTGTAACGGAACCGGATTGTCCGCACTGCCAGGACACGGATGATGCGGAACATACATTTTTTGCATGTACGGTATTCGAAGAGGAGAGAAACCGTCTAGAAGTGGAACTTGGCCTATGGTCACCGGAGACTGCTGTGAGGATCATGCTACACAGTGCGGAGAATTGGAGTATAGTGGCCCGATATGTAGAAAACGTGTTGAAGCGGAAAAAGAGAGAACTGGACAGCAGCGCTTGAGATTGATTAGAAGGAACGGACTAGCACTGAAGAAATGTGGAAAACAGTACCGGGCTAGCTCCGAGAGAGGGAGGGGAGGTGTTTTGGTGGGTATGTCATTCGTGAAGATTCCCACACTCAGCTTATAAAAAGTTTCACCTCCTCTAAAAAAAAAAAAAAAAAAATATGATCCGGGGGTTACTCAATCACAATGGGTAAAAATGAAAAAAATGTTGGTCCACATTGGCTCTTTCCTCGCGAAATCAATTTCCGCCTTCGCACTTTCCAACGTTACTAACTTCAACTTTTAATCTTTTAGATTTAATTGAAATGAGGTTCCAATGATTTTTTGAAATAAAATCTGCTTTGTCAAACTTATGTCGAAAGGCAGAGAGAATAGTTATACAAACGGCAAACGATCTGTTAAAGGAAATTTCAACAACATTTCCAAATAAACACTGCGTTCTCAAAGTATTCTAATTTTTATTGATGGACGAGAAAGTGAAAATATTTCAATTTCGGCTCAAAGAGAATGTCGAAAAAACTTAAATAAAGAAACTTGATAACTATTTGGAAACAACTTTGAGTGAGTTTTTGTATTAAATGCTATTTTTTAGTTCTTGGGACCCGTAAGAACTAAAAAATCGAAACCACCCCACTCTTGATCTGAAATCTCTGAGATTTCCACAATTTCGAGATCCCCGAGATTTTACTATTACTCAAACTATTTTTCGAAATTGTGGAAATTTTAGAAATGCTATAGGGTGCTAGAGTTATAGAGTCTTGTAGTTGTTAGATACCTTCGATTTAACCGAAATAATTGAATTACATTTCTGGTTTCTCGATCATGATGTATGTACACAACTGTAACCATCTGCCTTCATATAGTTTGCCTATCATAATATTCAGGACAAATTCGATTCAAGGTTCGATCCACCTATTAGGAACATTTTTTTTAAATCCAAAGGCTGGCTACAAGCTATTCTGGAAAACACTCTACCGAGTAATAAGGCAATATTTACGAATTTCTTTCGATTCGAGAATTTTTGTAGTCTGTATAATCGTTTTTGATCATTTTCACCAATTTTTGTTAACTTCACATTAAACCTTCAGAACACACATGGTAAAGACCTGGCAATAAGGGTATTGTGTAACAAAATATAGATCTTATCGCATCTATACCTATATGCTGTACAAATGATTAACTTCAAAGTTTTTCGTTCTAAACATTACGGTAGTGTGCAAAATTATGAAGTTATTCAAATTTTTGACTGGCTGATGGCGACGAAAAACAAATAAAAATTTAAAGATTGAAAAGTTTATTGTCCAAACTAATTGCCAATAAGTTTAAAAAAAATCATTAATCATGAATCCAATTAAAATTTGGGAACTTTGAAATTTTAAAAATTACATTTTCGGGCATCCTGTAAAACAAAAAGTTATTCACTCATATCATTTATCTTATCACAGAGATTAAAACGAAAAATCAACGCACACAACAAAAATGTTTTCAAATTTTATTTTTCAATTTATAACAATTTTCTTATAAGGAAAATCCATTAATTCTCATTCAATTTTGTTTTATTTATTTAATGAAAATTCATGAAAATTTTTAATGGGTTTATTTAGAGCTTTTTTTTTTTTTGTAAACAAGCAATAAGATAAGTCATATAAATTATGTCAGCCGTGATCAAAATCCTCGGTTTAATGATAGTTGCTCAATATTAAGGACATTATGTCTGGTATATAATTATTCCACATTAGCTAAACAGTTTCATCATTGTTACAAGTGTGATTTCAATTCAACGTCAGAATGAAAATTCAGGTAAAGGATGACTTAATTTTAAAATTATTGTAGAGAATAAGGATTTAATTATAAAATTAGGCAAAATTCCAGGAAAATTTAATTTGCGAAAACTATAAGCAATTGCATCGCTTATTAGACCTTCGATTAAATTCCTAAAAAGATTTAAATACTAAGCTAAACGATAGGATAAATGATGTAAATAAATTTGGTAATTTCCAAGATTGGAATTCGCTTACAACTAGCTAAGCAACAATAAAATTAATCCGTCAGATATTTTACAGATCGTATTGAAAATTTAGTGTCAAGCTTAAAAGATTTTTGTATACATACTCTCGGAACGTAATGTATAAAAAGTTTGTTTTAAAGCTAAATTCAAAAATTGCTTTCAGAGCTTTCCAAGAAATAGCGCTAATAGAGCCCGTCCGCTTATATGTAAAAACCTCTCAGTTTTCTTATCTGAAAGAAGAATTGCTCGTATTGCGTCCAAATTCTCAATTTGCAAATCCATCATGAAATAAAAATAGCGATAAATGCCAGATATGTAAAAAGCTAGGCGACACATCCAAAAAAATTGTTGATGCAAGAAGACGAAATTTCGAAGCTCGTAAAGAAGTAAACCAATCAGGAAACTGTCAACGGAATCGCAACTTCCATCATACTGACATTACAAGGAACTGGCAAATGTATAGTAGTAGACACCGGGTCTGATATTAGTTTATTAAAGAAAATTTCATTAATGCCTATAGAAACTTGTTACTACCCTGAGATCACATATTCAATTTAACCAATCTTTGAGTCAACCATGTCTACTCTAGCCGCAGTTGAAGCGCAACATTATCTTTCGGTGTAGACAACATTATCATAATTTTCACGATGTCAATAATAATTTTCCAATTTTATGTGCTGGGATACAAGGAAAGGATTTGCTTACTAAACATACATAAGTATAGGCTTGATTTATCAACCAATAAATTATCAATTTTAATTAATACTCAATATGAATCGATTGACATCACGTAGAAATCCCAATAAGAAGCAAGCTAAGATATCTTTGATAATTATACCTAATCTACAAGAAACGTCAGTATGTCTGAATGATGAATTATCACCTGGCTTATTCGTCGCTAATTCATTAATTTCTCCTTTAAATAATTCGGCGCTAAAGTCTTCCGCCCTAAATAAGGTCTAAGCGTTTTATTCGAAAGTGGCAAAAATAAAAATTTCGTTTAAAGCGCCCATTTGAATGAAACGCCTAGGCGTTATAACTGAAATTTTCAAATTTAAAATTAAACAGTTTAACACAAATCAATACACTTATTGTAAACAAAACTTTTTGTATATTCATCGTAATCTTGGTAGAGTGAATAAAAACAAGTAAATGCTTTTACTTCCGGTTTTAAAGTGAGTGGTCTAATATTTTAATAAATTAGTACTTATCTATAGGGAGAATTATGTTTAGCTTTGAGTAGGTATTTTGATCAGAATTATCGAAATTGGTAATATTCGATAAACTTAAAACTGCCGTGAACGCCGGAAAATAGATACAGTCAAAGTAAACAGAAGGCCATTCCTAAATACGATACAAATTCAAATGTATAATATTCATATTTGACTTGAATGAAACACGAGTCTTATATATTCGAATTCGTTTAATATTCTTCAGGGAGGTTTTACCTGACCCTCGAGTTTTTAGCAGCCCATCTAGGGATTTTGATAAAAATGACGAATGAAATGGTTTGTCCGTCGTTAGGTCAAGATTGATCACCAGCTTTTGGATTATAAATGTGGTAATTCCAGTTATAATATTTTTTATTTGGATATTTTATTGAAAGCAATTAATATATTAATAATTCGTAGGGTTGCCAACTGAACCACGTCCGGTCTCTGGCTCTGGATTAAGGAGTTCTAGGCCGAGCTACGCCTGCGTATTGAACACGAATCTTCTTAAATAAGATGTGCTACATGTTTCACAATCTTCTTCTTGATCATACCTTGAAACATTCTTGGTGTTGATAAAAAGCACGTTCTCTAAATTTCGTCAAAATCGCTCCTAATGATCCTACCACATAACTTATGTGTAAGGATATAAGTGGAATCCGGTTCCGACTTTCCGTTTAACTCTCTCGTTAAATAAGTTTAGTCAGTAAAAGCGTGCGCTCTCGATAAATTGCTGTTGGTCCACCTTCTGTTCAACCGCGATGAACACATTTCAAATACATGACATTATTGGAAATTGGAAATTTTAAATTAAATGAAAACTCAATTGGAATTCAGAGAATATTCGTTAGTAACAGGTTACCTACAACGACCAAACATTAAAAAACAGGTTCAAACCAATCGTAACATGACGTAAAGTTTCCTGTCAAAATATAGTAAAAAAAATCTTCCGATGGATAGATGGCGTGCTAAAGAGTCGGTGATCAATGCGCAACTAATTGCAAGTAGTAACGACAAAAACTGTGGCCAATACAGATCTAACGATAACCAAACGATCCCATTCGTCATTTTTATCAAAATAATTAGATGGGCTATTTAAAAGTCAGAACTCTATTCCTGCAGGGCTTTCTGTAAATTCGATTCGAACGTATACGAACCTGCGAAGTATTGGATTCTTATTTTAGTTGAATCAGAGTCGTCCGTTTCTTATTTAAATCAATTACGAATCTTATACATTCAAATTCATACGATTTCGCAATTTACATGCGATATCGTATTTCTTATTATACAACGAAATTTTCGCAAAAATGCGCTCCTGGTCGAATGATTCACCTTATTAGCAAATGCGATAGTGGGTTTTTGCGAATTTAAAATTGACAAATTCGTTTACTCAATAGTTAAAAGTTATGTTGTCTTAAACCAAAACTTAAAAATTAATTTAAGCCACAAGAATGGAACATCAATTCTCGAAAATGAGCTCAGTTTTGAAACGGTAAATAATAGAAATATACGATTATTTCTACATGTCGTAATTACAATTATATATCCTAATTACCCGGCCACACTTTATCATCCACCATTTCTACAAGTCACAAAATAAATACCCACTTAACCAGGGATATTTTAGGAGACTGTTGAAGACGTGTTTAATTTGCCTAACATCACGGAGCACCTGGACTAGCTGATCTCGCCACTGGATATCACCAAGTTCCCATGGATGAGGCCACTCACATGATTGGTCACTACCAATTCACCGGGATGCCATTTGGTAAAAAAACCAAAAAATAATGAAATAATATTTTGACTGGAATGAACGGAATGAAGTGTTTTGTCTATCTTGATGATGTGGTAATAGATTATGCGAATAATTTAAAAGGACACAAGCAAGGCCTCCAAATTGTTTTCGATGGTTTTCGTCAGCAGAATTTCAAATTAAATGGATAGGTCATGCGATTAAGCAGAACGGAATTAAACCAGATTGGAATAAAGTGAACCCTGTTATTACCCTACAGGACAAACAATACAAACGAAATTAAATAATTCTTGGTTTCAAATTGCTAAACCACTGAAAATGCTTTTGAAGAAAAATTGAAAATTTATGCGTGGAAATATAATAAAAAGAACCAATATTACCATATCCTAATTTCGAAAAAAAAAAACATTTAAATTAAGCAAATCTTAGCTAATGAAATCGTTGTTAAATTATTCTACTAAACAAAGAAATTTTCTTTACGTAGTTTGGCCGATTCTAAATTTTATACGATCGAGAATTCGTTGTTGTTACTGATTCTGTGAGTCATTACAATTCTTAAGATTTATATCTAATCCGTTATCCAAATTAATTCTGTCGCTACTGGAACTCGAAGAGTATATTTTTATAGTGAAATATAAGCCTGGCAAGGCTATTTAGAAAATTCAGAAAGCGAAATTAGTGAACCGAAAGTCTGTGATATTTTTGTAATTAGTAGAACACAAACGAAAATTAACATAGCAAATCTGAAAATTATAAATTCCACTGGCAACAGTTCATCTTTAGCTGAGCCTGACATATCCAAATCAAAAATTCAGTTAAATTCTTCTATTGAAAATCAATCAACTTAACAAATTCTAATTTTCAGAATTCATTAACAGTCTTAGATAACGAGACTAATATTAAAAGAGCGATCTCAGAATATCATTCGAATATTCTGGGAAATGAAGAAAACATTTTAAAATTAGAATGGAATGTCTGGAAAAGAAAGATTTAATTTTAACTCCTAGAATAGGGAGATTTAATTTTAAAATACACCGAAAATGGGAAAGTTAATTTTTGAATTTGAATAATTAAATTTCAGGTAAAGGAAGATAGAATTTAACAATATTCTGGAAATGGGAAAATTAAACTTTAATCTAAACGAAGCTTCAGGTAAAGGAAGATTTAATTTTAAAATTGGAATGAAATTTCTCATAAAAAAAGATTTAATTTCAAATCATCCTTGAATAGAAAGATAAAATGACAAAGGTAAAAAAAAATTTGGGAAAATTTAATTTTAAAATTGAAAAGTAATTTCTGTAAAAGGAAAATTATATTTTAAAATATTCTGGATTAAATTTAAAATTAGAACGAATCTTCAGGGAAAGGTAAATTTAATTTTAAAATATTTTTTTTCAAGAAGGATTTAATTTTAAAATTAGAATGGAATTTCTGGAAAAAATATTAATTATTAATTTTAAAAATACTACAAAATTTCAGGAAAACTGAATTGGAAGGTAATTTCTGTAAAAGGAAGATTTAATTTTTAAAAAGTCTGGAAATTGGAATTTTAATTTTCAAATGAAGAATGAAATTCCTGGTAAAGGATGATTTATTTTTAAACTTCTCTAGCAATGAGTGATTTAAATTCAACATCATAATAAATTTTGAGGCAAAGCAAGGTTTAATTTCAAAATGCTCTGAACAAGAGAAATTTAATTTTAATATTTTAAGGTAATTTCTGTAAAAAGAATATTAAATCTTAAAATATTCTGGCAATGGGTGATTTCAATTTAAAATATTCTAGGAAATGACGATTTAATTTTAAAATTAGAATGGAATTTCTAAAAAAACAAAAAAAAATGTAATTTCAAATAATCCTGGAATAGGAAGATTTAGTTTTAAAGTTAGAACAAAATTATAGAAAAATTTGAAAAAATAATTTAAATTTAAATTTTAATTTAATTTCTGTAAAAGAAAATTAAATTTTATAAATAAGAATGAATTTTCTAGTGAACGAAGAATTAATTTTAAAATACTCTGGCAATGGAAGATGAAACATCAACATCAGACAGAAACTTCAGGTAAAGGAGGACTAACCTTTAAAAGGTTCTGAATAAGAGAGATAATTTTAAAATATTCTGGAAAATGAAGGTTCGATTTTAAAATTAAAACAGAATTTCTGGAAAATATAATTTAATTTCTAATTATCCTGGAATAGGAAGGTTTAATTATAAAATTAGAATATATTCTAAAAAAACAGAAACTTAATTTTAAAATTTAAATAATGAAATTTCAGGAAAAGAAGATTGAATTTTAAAATATTCTGAAAATAGTCGAATAAATTTTAAAATTAGAATGAAGTTTCAGGTAAAGGTAGATTTAATTTTAAAATATTCTTGCAATGATTGGGAGATTTCGTTTTAAAATATTCTGCCGAATACAGATTTCTTTTTAAAATTTAAAGGGAATTTCTGAAGGCGAATATGTTTAGAAAATTCAGAGAGCAAAATTAGTGAACCGGAAGGCTGTGATATTTTTGAACCTAGTAGATCACAAACGAAAATTAACATAGAAAATCGAAAAATTACAAATTTCACTGGTAACAGTTGATCTTTAGCAGAGAAAATAAATTTTTGAATTGGAATAATTAAATTTCAGATAAAGGAAGACTGAATTTTAAAATATTCTGGAAATGAGAAATTTAAACTAAAATCCAAACGAAGCCTCAGGTAAAGGAAGATTTAATTTTGAAATATTTTGGACAAGAAGGATTTAATTTTAAATCATACTAAAAAAGGGGCCCCGGTTTAGATGGCCTTGATATACTAGCCCAAATGCCAACCTCACCTGCACGTGGACTTCCTGCTAATTAACTAACGAGGCTCTAGCGACCGTGATACGGCGCGATAACTGACTACCGAGAACATAGTAAATGATGTTCTCTTCAATGACCCACTACCAACTTGTACTGGTTAGGTTGGTAGTTGATACATAACCAGTTTTAAAGCAATGAATACAACACAAAAAGGTAATAATACCCCAGGTGGTAAACCAACTACTCAGTTGGCTAATTCACCCTCTTACGAGGCTAGCTCAATGGATTCTGGGGTCAGCCAATCATTGCTAAACCCATTCGAGAGAAGTTCAATGTTGTTAAAATCACCAAACAATTATACTAACTCTGCAAATCAGCAGGAAGACTAAAACGCTGAACTCTGTCGAAAACTCAGTAAAGTAAATGTACTTTTAACCCAAGTAAGAAGCGAAATTGAAAAACTAAAAAAAGAAAATCAAGAATTGAAGAAGCTTAAACCAAAGGAGATTTCTAAAAACCCACTAACTTGTTATAATGAAGCAAGTACTCACACCAGTTATAACAATGAGTTCCATACTGATGAAGAGGATCTCATGAAAGAAACGGATTGGGTACTGAAAAGGAAGAAAAGACCTACCAAAAAACGAAAAGCAGAATTCTCGCCTGAAGTAGGAGATCATTCGCAAACTAATGTATAAGTAACTGGTGATATTAATGCCAAACGAGCTCACCAGCAACAGCAGCAAAATCGGCAACAAAAGGTTGTACCGAAAGAAAAGGCTCCTCCGCCAATTAATGTAATCGGCATAACAGAATTTGCTACTATACAATCTATAATGAAATCAGTGACAGCTAAGGAATATAGAGTAGTGTCACTAAACAATAACGTGTGGAAAATTAATACACCAGATTCCGACACATATAGAGCTCTAGCAACAAAGCTCAATGCGGAAGGTAAAGAATGGTTCACATACGAAGATAAAAACGAACGCGCAATTAAGGTTATGGCCAGAGGCCTTCATCCAACGTGTAAGAAGGAGGACATAATTGAGGACCTAAAGGCAAAAGATCTGCAAATAGAAGATGCAGTAAACATCCTAAAACGAGAGAGAGGTGAGAACAATCAAGTCAAAAAAAGGGGGCTTCCACTTTTCATGCTTACGTTTAACAAAAAGAAGAAAGTTAAAAACATCTTCAACATCAAAGCAATTCTCAATATGAGGGTTAAAATAGAACCGCTAAAGAAAAACACGAGGCTAATACCTCAATGCAAAAAATGGCAAGGTTTCAATCACACGCAAAAATATTGCACACAGGAGCCAAAATGCGTAAAATGTGCTGGAAAACACAACGCAAAAGAGTGTACAGATAGTAGAAACACCCCTGGAAAATGTATAAACTGTAAAGGGCATCATCCTGCAAATTAAAGAGGCTGTGAAGTAGCCAAAGAACTTAAAAGACTAAGAAACATAATGCATCAGTTTCCTCAAAACCCTAAGGTTATTAGAGAAGAGAAACCAACTAAACCCTAAGCGGAGCCAAAAAAACCAAGTATAGGTACAGAGCGGAAAAGTTATTCACAAATTGTACAGCAATCATCTAATGCTGTGAATGATAACCCCCTTGAACGAATTTGTCGAAGCATAGAAGCCATAAATATACGGCTAGCAAAGCAAGAACGTGGTTTAGAAGCTTTATATAAGCGTCTAGATATGCATCAAACCTTGAACGAGGAAACAGCACTCATATACTTAAATGAGCAGAACATTAAGAATTGCCACTTGGAACGTGAACGGACTAGCGCAACATGTTCCAGAGTTAAAATTTTTTCTAAATTTAGAAAAAATAGATATACCGTATGCCTTATATCGGAGAGCCATTTGACAAAAATATCACTTATTAAAATACGTGATTATGAATGTTACCATGCTGTTCACCCAGGAGGAAAGCCCAGAGGAGGGTCAACAGTAATAGTGAAGAAGAATCTCAAACACTATGAAGAACCTAGTATAGAAGAAGCAAGTATGCAAGTTAAAACCATAAAATTTGAAACTAAGAATAATATTGAATACAGTATTTCCTCTATCTACTGCCCTCCACGCTATAATCTAAACAAAGAAGATTATAATAGACTCTTTAGATCACTAGGATCCAATTTTATTATTGGTGGTGACTTTAATGCAAAAAACACCTATTGGGGATCAAGACTTACAACCCATAAAGAAAAAGAGCTATTCGAAGCCGGACGAATAAATAACTGCGAGTTCCACTCTGGAGGTAAACCAACATACTGGCCTGCTGATATAAATAATAGATATAATCGAAAACAGCGCAGGAATATATTCCGATCATACACCTGCTATCATGACTCTCAGCACAATGATAATTAATAAGGATAACCTGCCTAAGTTAACAAATAATAGAACTAACTGGGAACTATTTAAAGAACTAATTGAAATGCAAATAAATGTACGAGTGCCGATTAAAACACCGGTACAGTTGGAAGACGAACTAGAGGTATTTTAACAGTACTATTCAACAAGCAGCATGGGAAAGTTCTCCTGCTAGTCACACCGAATCCCGTAGGAATCAAAATTGTCCTATTGGGGTCAGGGAGTTAGTTAAAGAGAAACGGAAGGCAAGAAAGACCTGGCAAAGGACACGCGCCCCGGGAAACAAAAAAATCCTCAATTTTTTATGCAATAAACTAAAATAACTTATAAAAGAAATTAAGAACGAAACTATTAACAAGTACTTAAATGGTCTCACCGAACATAAAGATACTGATTACTCTCTTTGGAAAGTAACAAAGGGATTAAAAAAAACTAAAATGCATGTGCCGCCTATTAAAAATGGGGAAGGAACCTGGGCCAAAAGCGGTAAGCAAAAAGATATTTTATTTGCAGCTCACTTGGAAGACACCTTTCAACCGTTACCTAGGCAAACAGCAGATGAAAACATAATAACAATTAGCAAAATTGATGAATATAAAATTCGATGTGTAACATTACAAGAATTAAAAGATGAGATCAAGTGTAATTTGAACGCAAAAAAAGCTTCAGGATATGATTTAATTACTGGACAGGTAGTAAAAGCCATTCCCGAGAAGGGACTACGAAAATTGGTTCAAAATATCAATGCTGTCTTCAGACTAAAATACTTTCCACGACAATGGAAGGTTGCTGAAGTAATTATGATCCCCAAACCAGGCAAACCAGCGAACGAATAAAAAGTCGTACAGACTGATTTCACTACTTCCTGTAATTTCAAAATTATTTGAAAAATTACTGCTCGAGAGACTCAAGCCAATAATAGAAGAGAGAAATTTGATTCCACCACACCAATTTGGATTTAGAGAAAATCACTCTGCGATAGAACAAGTTCACAGAATAACGGATATAATCGAAGACGCACTTGAGAATAAGAAGATATGCTCCAGCATCTTCTTAGATGTAGCATAAGCTTTCGACAAAGTTTGGCACCAAGGACTTGAATTTTAATTGCATCAAGATCTACCTAAGCAATTCTATCAAATTCTTCTTAAATCTTATATCGCAGACCGACATTTCCGTGTAAAATATAACGGAAAGTACTCTGATCTAAAGAGAATATCAGCAAGCACACCAGAGGGTAGCGTACTGGGTCCTATATTGTAAATCCTGCACACCAGAGATATGCCAAATACAGAAGGTGCCACCATAGCAACATTTGCAGACGATACAGCTATTCTGGCGGCTGGAAACTGTATATCAGAAGCAACGACCAAACTTCAAAAAGCAACCGACACAGTGGGTAGTTGGACAAAGAAATGGCGCATTAGCCTAAATGAAGCAAACTCGGTTCACGTAAACTTCATAAACCGGAAAGTTAACTGGAGTACAGTGGAACTTAATTCAAAGCCGGTTCCAAATGCAATTACAGCCAAATACCTCGGCATGGCCTTCGATTGCAAGCTTAGATGGAAAGAGCCCTTTAAAAAGAAAAAAGAAAAATTAAACATCAAATATAGGAAAATGTATTGGCTAATAGGTAGAAACTCTGAGCTTACAATACATAACAAATTGCTATTATATCAGCAAATACTTAAACCAGTATGGACCTACGGTATTCAACTTTGGGGTTGTACCAAGAAGACCAATGTACAAATGATTCAATGTTTTCAAAACAAAGTGTTGCGTGGCATTGTAAACGCACCATGGTACATTAGAAATGATAACCTCCATAGGGACTTAAACATGGAATATGTAAGTGAAGAAATACAAAATCATGCGAAGAAACACATTCAGCGGATATCTTGGCACTAAAATGCAGACATACGAAGTTTGTTGGATACCACCAATGCAGTAAAAAGACTTCAAAGGCAGAAACCGTTGGAATTGGACAGTTGTATTTAATTAGGATAAAGAAAAATAATTACTATGTAAATTCAAACAGGAGTAACCATTGGGCTACTGCCCGTCAAATGTGAATCTTCATTTAAGAAAGATAAATTACTAAATGATTTGTAAATCAGATCAAAAAATCCTAAAATAGAGAAATTTAATTTTAAAAATAGAACAAAATTTCACTAAAACTGAATATTAAAATTGGAAGGTAATCTCTGTAAATGAAAGATACAATTTTAAAATAGTCTGAAAATTGAAGATTTAATTTTTAAATGAAAAACGAAATCTCTGGCAATAAGTGATTTAAATCTTCAGGTAAAGAAAGGTTTAATTTCAAACTGTTCTGAACAAGGCAGATTTAATTTTTAAATACTCTAGAAAATTTCTGCTAAAAGAAGAATACATTTTCAAATATTCGGGAAAGGGAGATTTTATTTTCAAATATCCTATAAAATGGAGATTTAATTTTAAAATTAGAATAGAATTTCTGAAAGAGAGATATTTAATTTTAAAAACAGTCATTTCTGTAAAAAGAATATTGAATCTTAAAATATTCTGGCAATGGCAGTTTTCAATTTGAGATATTCTGAGAAATAAAAATTTTATTTTAAAATTAGAATACAATTTTTGGAAAAGGGAGATTGAATTTTAGTATAAGAACTTAATTTTAAAATGAATTTTAAAATACTCTGGGAATGGGAGATTTAAATTCAACGTCAGAATGAAAATTCAGGTAAAGGAAAACTTAATTTTAAAATTATTCTAGAAAATGATGATTTAATTTTAAAATTAGAATTAATGGAAAATCTGATTTCAAAATTTAAAAGTAATTTCAACAAAATGAATGTGAAAATGAAGATTTAATTTTAAAATTGAAACATAATTTCTGCAAAAGGAAAATTGAATTTTAAAATATTTTGCAATGGTAGATTAAAAATTCACATTAGACTGAAACTTCAGGTAAAGGAGAACTTACTTTTAAAAGGTTCTGAACAAGGGAGATAACTTTAAAATATTCTGAAAATAGTAGATTGAATTTTAAAATGAGAATGAAGTTTTTGGTAAAGGTAGATTGAATTTTAAAATATTCTGCAGAATTCAGATTTCATTTTAAAATTTAAAGAGAAATTCTGAAAAGTGAAGTTTTAATTTTAAATCATCCTGGAATTAAATTTCATTTTAAAATTAGAAAGAATTACATCGATCCTGATGTGGTGGGAATCCTCAATCTTTTCGGAATGACAGTTGTAGGATGGCCCCCAAACTGGAAATGCATACTCCAAAATAGACCGAACAAACGAGACATACAGTGATCTCAAAGTTTTTGGGTCCTTTAAAATCTCTGCAGTTTCGTTTAATAAAGCCCAACGTAATATACGATTTTGAAATAATGGTGTTAATTGTCTGGTAAAAGATCGAAAATGAACTCGACTCGGTCAATATCTTCATTGTACAGCTGATATTGGTGAATAATGGGTGAGCGGACACCATTAAAAGAAATAGTTTTACATTTGCTTACGTTAAGAGCCAGTCTATTGTTAATTGACCAACTGCAACATCTGTTTAAGTCCTCCTGCAACTTTACGCAATCAGACAAACTAGTAAATCGGGCGAAAATGTTCATGTCATCTGCGAAGAGCAGACGGTTAGCAAACTCAAAGCATTGTACCACATCATTGATAAACAATAAAAAGCAAAAAGGGTCAAATAACATACAGGAGCTCGATTTAAATGGCTAAATTTATCGTGTTGACGCCCTCTAGTCAGTAAAGATACAAACGATATGTTTAATTTTTCGATTGAATTTCTTAATGATTTCTTAACGCTTCCTTATGTACAGTTTTTGAAACATGACAAATGCCATGACATTGTAATGACACCAGTAATGATCAATAATTGTAGGTCGGATGAAAGTATGATATCCGCCTAGTTGTCCGTCAGAGTAGCTCTTTGCCAATCGTGACAATTTACCGGAAATAATGATTATGACGAAGTTGTCCATCTTTAAAAATTTGATTTTGTATTTCTAAAGGGTGATGTATAGTTCTTTACCAAACAAAAACCGATATTTACGCTCTTGGTTGATTTGACTCGATTGCTATAGATAAGACTGAAGTAAATGAAACACTGTTAGTTTTTTTTTTACCGTTACATTAAAACCCCCACCAATTCGTATTTTTGTTAAACATGAAAAATGATACAAATCATTATTAGTTTTATTAGGTATATGGAAGAGTACACTGATAAAAATTCAAAACGACTTTGTAAATAAATAGATAAGAGTATATATTTCACGGCACCACCAAAATCAACAAAGATTATTCAAACCACGATTTAGTTAAAAAAAAAAAAATTTTATTATAAATTCGATTTTCAAAGATTATTTTAAAGATCGTAAGGTGTGTTTAGTTCGAGTAGCTCCAATATTAAACAATACCACCCGGATTGATTTCTAGCTCTTGATAGAACGAATAGACACACGCCCAAAAATATCCAACTATTAAATCGGTGAGTATAATTGATATGATAAGGGTGAAGTCACCGGTTGCAAATGCGGTATAAATGTATGTAATATTGATGATAATTAAATTGAAGATTGTAATAGCTAACCATGGTGGAATAAACCGACGATTTCTCTGTAACAAAAAAAAACGCATAAACATGTTTCTCTATATCTTGATCTAAACAACTTACAGTCATAGCACCACGAATCAATAGTACTGAGATTACTAATTGTATAATGCCACTGATTATCGAAACAATTGATGTACCCGTCGCCAAATCCGGTGACGCTAAACTAATTATACCAAAAATTACGTTCAGCACACTTAAAACTGCACCGATCCATCCAAGAATGGCTGCACCCGTCGCAAGTTCTAAACAGCAACATGCTTTTTGTAATAATGGCATTTTTGATTTTAAAATACAATTTTTGTATATTCGATCACAAAACGATTTCAAACTAAACACTTTGAATAACTATCATATACTAAGTTATGTATACGTGCATTTTTTAACATTTAAAAAGCAATCGGATTATTTGATAGTACGATACGATAACCCTTTTTGGTATCTTCTTTAGAATAAATGATAACGTATCGTGTTTGTTTTTGATTATGGTTCGTTGGTCTTCGTGGGTTACAATAATATTCGGCAATATTATCTTAGTGATGTGTCATTTTTGGAGGAATTTAAAACGTTACGTATCTATACGATTATCATATATTACTGATATATGTTTGGCTTCCTTCCATTATTGGTTGGATAAATACAAATGTTGGAAATTGAGCAGTAAATGGTTAAGTCTTGTTAGCTGATCATAAATTTGCACAAATATTCCAAAAAATCCCCTTTTGACGTACACAATATTTTTACAAATTTGACATACATTTGGTGATCGAATATAGAAATCAATATCGACGTAAAGTCAATACATATACAGACGAAGCTTACTTTGTTCAAATATATTTGAAAAGGCTATTCAACTGCCGGTTTGGATTGTTACTTATTCGATAAAATGTATTGTGTAGATTTTTTATCATTGGTATATCACCATTACGAAATGAGCAAGATTGAAATTTTTAGTTTTTAGTTTATCATGTCATGTTGGAATGTAAGAGCTGTAGCGACTTGCTTATTTATACATATATTATATTCAAACATTCAATCATACATTCGTCAGTCAGTTTGAACGCACTCACACGCACAATGGCTCTCTCTTAAAGAAAACACTGGTAGAACGACTATCATCGTCGAAAACTTGAAGCGCTCCTGACAGGTCAGGACATGGGAGATCGACGCCCATCTGAAACGCTCAGACACATCAAAAATTTAGCCGGAAATCAATTTACTGAGACAATAATCAGGTCAATATGGATTAGAAGATTGCCCGAGATTATCGAGATCGCAATGGCGGCACAACAAGATACTACCCCTGTTTATGACCTCACACGTACAGCCGGTAAAATGTACGAGGCAATCGGGCCTAAGCAGCAAATCTCGGCTATTATGCCAGCGTTGAGCTACATGAACAGGAGCCGATCACAAAATAGACGGTTTCCGTCATGAAGCCGTCAAACAAGATCACAGTCGCCCAGCACCAGCACACACATCCAACATAATGTGTGCTGGTATCATTACAAACATGGCAAAAATGCGCAGAAATGCTTGAGCCCCTGTAAATTCGGCCCAAGCACAAGTGGACATTACACATAAAAAAAACGAGTAATCCACCGGGTCCAGACGGCAACTAACAACACCCACAAAACAAGCCGTCTATTCAAATATGACGAAACAAACCACCTGACTTTTCTAATTGACATTGGTGCTGACTTTTTAAACGATCTTGTTCTTTTGGTCGCCAATTGCTCTTTTATCAATACCTATGGCACCAAGTTGCAACAGTTTAATATCGGACTCAAAGGCACTTTCACCCATGCTTTTATCATAGCTACGGTGAATCGTCCGATCATTGGCGCCGAGTTTCTAAGCAAATTCGGACTTCTTGTCAACCTTAAAAATAACGGCTAAGTGATTCAGCGGCACTGTCAATCAACCCCACAATGGTTAGCGTCGACACACCGACACCTGTCCATTTCACGATCGATAACGGCTATTGCACCCTCCTCAAGAATTTCCTTATTTAGCAGCAGAGCCTAACTAAACATGCTAGTCCGTCATAACGTGGTCCACCACATTGTCACAGCAGGACATCTGCCTGTGTCACGACCACGCAGGCTATGGTGGAATTAGGAATTTGTAGGCCATCTGCATCTTCCATCTTTTATCCTCTACACATGGTGAGAAAAAAAGTTGAAAATTGGAGACCATGTGGGGATTATCGCATGCTAAATATGGTCACAACACCTGACCGATACCCGATACCCCACATTCAAAACTTCTCCATGCATTTACATGGATGCACAATATTCTCCAAGATTGCTCTGGTCAGAGCTTAACAATAATTCCCGCCGCACCTGAAAACGTTCATAAAACGGCGATCACAACACCATTTGGCCTCTTCGATTTCACCCGAATGCCGTTAGGTCTTCGCAATGCCGTGCAAACGTTTCAGCATTTTATCAACGAAGTCGTTCACGAACTTGATTTCATTTTCATCTACATTGACGATATTTTCTTATGGCTTAACAAACTGAGGAGCAACATGAAAAGCATCTGGAACAATTTTTTTACAAACTAACTCAGTTTGACGTGCACATCAAGAGTGCAAAATGCGTCTTTGGCGCAACCTCTCTTGATTTCCTCAGCTACAAGATCACCCTAATGGTATTCTGCCGTCTGAAGAACGAATTAACGCCATTAAGGAATTCCCACAAACATATTCAGCGTTTTGTCGGTATGGTAAACTACTAACACCGATCCATACCAAAATTCGCTGAAACACTCGCTCCAATTCAAACACCAAAACTTTTCTTGGCCCCACGATTAAAACTGAATTAGCGAAAGCAACACTTCTAGCACATCCACTGAGTAACTCAAAGCTCAGCTTAACCACGGACGCATCAAACACTGCTGTCGGTGCTGTACTACAACAGTACAATAACAAGTGTAGGGAGCCCTTGGGATTTTTCTCAAACAAACTCTCGGATGCAGAAAAGAAATTTTCTGCATTCGATCGGGAATTACTCGCAATCTATATCTGGCAGTCAAACACTTTAGATATTTTTTCGAGGGTCGGGACTTCACCATTTATACCGACCATAAGCCACTGACTAGAGGAATTCAGACAAAAAATGAACGTAATTCAATGCAATCACGTCACTTGGATTACATCAGTCAATTTACAACTTTTTACTCACAACGAAACTGACCTAGAACTTCAGAATTTATTTTCTGGTTCCGAACGCCACACTAGTGTATTAATGAAACTAGAGCTTTTCAAACTACCTGGCCTCGAAATCATCCGCGAAACATCCACTGGAAATAATCGCCCATACATCGCAGAACCACTACGTCGAATCATCTTCGATACACTGCATAACATTTCGCACCCCGGAGTGCGTGCAACCCGTAAATTGATCACTGCTCGCTACTTTTGGCGTAACATAAACAAAAACGTAGGCAATTGGGCTCGGTCTTGTTTATCTTGCCAACGCCCCAAAGTTCAAAGACACACAAAATCATCCCATGAACAATTCGAGATTCCACCTTGTCGATTTGAACACATCCATTTAGATCTCGTAGGTCCATGTCCTCCATCTAATGGATATTCATACTTGCTAACCTGTGTCGATCGCTTTACTCGCTGGTCCAAAGCGTACTACATGACAACCATGTCAGCTGCAACCATTGCCGTGGCATGGTTGAACGCTTCCATCAGCAACTCATAGCCGCACTCATGTCCAGAAGCAATACAATGGACTAGAGTTCGGAAATCCCAATCGTTCTACTTGGAATCCGAGCAACGGTGAAGAAAGATCTGAAATGCTCACCAGCCGAAATGGTTTACGGACAAACCATCAGGCTATCTGGTGAGTTCTTTATCGAAAATCCTCTTTCACCTTTACCAACTACCGACACAGTCGTCGGCCAACTGCGACAAACCATGCAGAACCTTGTACCAAACTCAACTCGTCAGGCCAAACAAGATAACCTGTTTGTTCCTAAATCACTTAATAATTGTGATTTTATTTTCATCAGAACAGACAAGGTTCCCATGGGATTATCTCCTGCCTACGAAGGTCCGTATAAAGTCATACGGCGTTGAGCTGCGAAAGTGATACAGTTACAAAAACTACTTAGTTTGTTATAACATTTCGACTTTGAATTTAAAGGCTCGTCTCTTCCATAATTGGTTCTATGAGAATCTATTTTTAAGAGTATACGAGTTTAAAGATTTAAAGTTGAAACATACATAGAACTCAATAACAAGTATGAACTTAAATAATAAATTGGAAATAAAAATAGCGCCAGCGTGCTGTCGACGAATTTCAAGAGGTACAATTTTTGAGAATTTACATCTTTCATCATATGGAGGTAGATTGCTAATAGTTTCCCACCTGTTTTCCTTGCATAAAAAATGAGCAAACATTTTTGTACTGACTCGATTCTAATAATGTGATCCCTACAACGGGAAGACCTTTCGCGATAAGGTTGATACAAATGTAACCCAAAGATTCTTTATTTCATTTTCACGTGTCAAATTATTATTTGCAATATTGAAGTCATTAGTAAGATGAGATGCTGAACGTGTAAAAGTCATGCAGAGAGGTAGTTAGATGAAGTTATAGATTTCGAATAGAGTAATATTTGTAGGTCATCTGCATAGATAACGGAAAAATTTTATACTTTTCCTAATATCATTTAAAAAATAATAGAAAAGTAAGCGGACCGAGATGCGAGCCCTAGGGTCCCTCAGATTTTACATAAATTGGATCAGATAAAGTATTGTTAATTTTTACTTTGCTGCAGGTATCATTAATATCAAGTAATTTAAATTTTTTAGAACAATAAAGTGATGGATTGAGTCAAACGTCCCAAATTATTTTGAACCGTGTTGAGATTACACTTTTTCACAGAGATAGGGACAAACCTATCGAAGCTAATGAATGAATAAAATGTTGTAGAATATTTAAAAATCACGGTTAATGTCCATCAACGATCATCAACATCCTCATGATGAGTTAAAATTGATTTCCATTGATTTATGGTTGATATCGTTGATGATGTTTGGAAATAGAATCACACTAGGGGCACAATTGCAGGTTTTGGATTTTTTCGGCTCAAAATTTGCTGATTCGTAGTAACGTGGTTTTCAAAAAAATTGAATTTTTGTGAATCCTCCAGTTGACCTTGTGTCTTAATTTTCGCTATCCTCATTAACCCATCGTTTGCTTCATTTAATTCAATTACTCTTCCCAAGACCCATCGTTTTACTACTTAACTATTATCTTTAATGATGAAGACGTGTCCGGTTACTAAATTCGGTTAACAAGATTTTTGTCTTTACCCACGATAAATTGTTCGGCCGAATGACAGTTTTTACGGTGGACTATTTCCAAGGAATATGATTCTCTTAAAAAAACTGAAACGCTGATCCATATGAATTTTTCCTTTTAATAAAAGTTCTGCAAAACTTCCTATTTTTTGGAAAGTGCTCTCATCTCTTAAAGGCCAATATCGGCCATTGCTAACAACGATGACAAAGGTTTGGCTAGCACATGGAATAGGTCCCTTAATTACCTAGTAATAAAACCCTAATCCATACAAATCGTTCGTTTAATAAAAGTTCTGCAAAATTACCTATTTTTTGGAAACCGCACTCAACTCTCACGGGCCAATATCGGCCATCGCTAACAATGATGACAAATGTTTGGCCAGCATATGGAATAGGTCCCTTAATTACCTAATTAAAAAACCCTAATCCATATGAATCGTTCGTTCAATAAAATTTCTGCAAAATTACCTATTTTTTGGAAATCCCACTTCACACTCAAGGGCCAATATTGGCCATTGCCAACAATGATGACAAATGTTTGGCTAGTACATGAAATAGACCCCTTAATTACCTAGTTATAAAACACTAATCCATACGAATCGTTCGTTTAATAAAAGTTCTGCAAAATTACCAATTTTTTGGAAATCGCACTTCACACTCAAGGGCCAATATTGGCCATTGCCAACAATGATGACAAATGCATGGCTAGCACATGGAACAGGTTCCTTAATTACCTAGTAAAAAACCCTAATCCATATGAATCGTTCGTTCAATAAAAGTTCTGCAAAATTACCTATTTTTTGGAAATCGCACTTCACACTCAAGGGCCAATATTGGCCATTGCCAACAATGATGACAAATGCATGGCTAGCACATGGAACAGGTTCCTTAATTACCTAGTAAAAAAAACGTAATCCATACGAAACGTTCGTTTAACAAAAGTTCTGCAAAATTACCAATTTTTTGGAAATCGCACTTCACACTCAAGGGCCAATATTGGCCATTGCCAACAATGATGGAATAGGTCCCTTAATTACCTAGTAAAAAAACCCTAATCCATACGAATCGTTCGTTTAATAAAAGTTCTGCAAAATTACCTATTTTTTGGAAATCGCACTTAACACTCAAGGGCCAATATTGGCCATTGCCAACAATGATGACAAATGTTTGGCTAGTACATGAAATAGACCCCTTAATTACCTAGTTATAAAACACTAATCCATACGATTCGTTCGTTTAATAAAAGTTCTGCAAAATTACCTATTTTTTTGGAAATCGCACTTAACACTCAACGGCCAATATCGGCCAATGCCAACAATGATGACAAAGGTTTGGCTAGCACATGGAATAGGTCCCTTAATTACCTAATTAAAAAACCCTAATCCATATGAATCGTTCGTTCAATAAAATTTCTGCACAATTACCTATTTTTTGGAAATCGCACTTAACACTCAAGGGCCAATATTGGCCATTGCCAACAATGATGACAAATGTTTGGCTAGTACATGAAATAGACCCCTTAATTACCTAGTTATAAAACACTAATCCATACGATTCGTTCGTTTAATAAAAGTTCTGCAAAATTACCTATTTTTTTGGAAATCGCACTTAACACTCAACGGCCAATATCGGCCAATGCCAACAATGATGACAAAGGTTTGGCTAGCACATGGAATAGGTCCCTTAATTACCTAATTAAAAAACCCTAATCCATATGAATCGTTCGTTCAATAAAATTTCTGCACAATTACCTATTTTTTGGAAATCGGACTTCACACTCATGGGACAATATTGGCCATTGCCAACAATGATGACAAATGCGTTTGCTTCATTTAATTCAATTACTCTTCCCAAGACCCATCGTTTTACTACTTAACTATTATCTTTAATGATGAAGACGTGTCCGGTTACTAAATTCGGTTAACAAGATTTTTGTCTTTACCCACGATAAATTGTTCGGCCGAATGACAGTTTTTACGGTGGACTATTTCCAAGGAATATGATTCTCTTAAAAAAACTGAAACGCTGATCCATATGAATTTTTCCTTTTAATAAAAGTTCTGCAAAACTTCCTATTTTTTGGAAAGTGCTCTCATCTCTTAAAGGCCAATATCGGCCATTGCTAACAACGATGACAAAGGTTTGGCTAGCACATGGAATAGGTCCCTTAATTACCTAGTAATAAAACCCTAATCCATACAAATCGTTCGTTTAATAAAAGTTCTGCAAAATTACCTATTTTTTGGAAACCGCACTCAACTCTCACGGGCCAATATCGGCCATCGCTAACAATGATGACAAATGTTTGGCCAGCATATGGAATAGGTCCCTTAATTACCTAATTAAAAAACCCTAATCCATATGAATCGTTCGTTCAATAAAATTTCTGCAAAATTACCTATTTTTTGGAAATCCCACTTCACACTCAAGGGCCAATATTGGCCATTGCCAACAATGATGACAAATGTTTGGCTAGTACATGAAATAGACCCCTTAATTACCTAGTTATAAAACACTAATCCATACGAATCGTTCGTTTAATAAAAGTTCTGCAAAATTACCAATTTTTTGGAAATCGCACTTCACACTCAAGGGCCAATATTGGCCATTGCCAACAATGATGACAAATGCATGGCTAGCACATGGAACAGGTTCCTTAATTACCTAGTAAAAAACCCTAATCCATATGAATCGTTCGTTCAATAAAAGTTCTGCAAAATTACCTATTTTTTGGAAATCGCACTTCACACTCAAGGGCCAATATTGGCCATTGCCAACAATGATGACAAATGCATGGCTAGCACATGGAACAGGTTCCTTAATTACCTAGTAAAAAAAACGTAATCCATACGAAACGTTCGTTTAACAAAAGTTCTGCAAAATTACCAATTTTTTGGAAATCGCACTTCACACTCAAGGGCCAATATTGGCCATTGCCAACAATGATGGAATAGGTCCCTTAATTACCTAGTAAAAAAACCCTAATCCATACGAATCGTTCGTTTAATAAAAGTTCTGCAAAATTACCTATTTTTTTGGAAATCGCACTTAACACTCAAGGGCCAATATTGGCCATTGCCAACAATGATGACAAATGTTTGGCTAGTACATGAAATAGACCCCTTAATTACCTAGTTATAAAACACTAATCCATACGATTCGTTCGTTTAATAAAAGTTCTGCAAAATTACCTATTTTTTTGGAAATCGCACTTAACACTCAACGGCCAATATCGGCCAATGCCAACAATGATGACAAAGGTTTGGCTAGCACATGGAATAGGTCCCTTAATTACCTAATTAAAAAACCCTAATCCATATGAATCGTTCGTTCAATAAAATTTCTGCACAATTACCTATTTTTTGGAAATCGCACTTAACACTCAAGGGCCAATATTGGCCATTGCCAACAATGATGACAAATGTTTGGCTAGTACATGAAATAGACCCCTTAATTACCTAGTTATAAAACACTAATCCATACGATTCGTTCGTTTAATAAAAGTTCTGCAAAATTACCTATTTTTTTGGAAATCGCACGGCCAATATCGGCCAATGCCAACAATGATGACAAAGGTTTGGCTAGCACATGGAATAGGTCCCTTAATTACCTAATTAAAAAACCCTAATCCATATGAATCGTTCGTTCAATAAAATTTCTGCACAATTACCTATTTTTTGGAAATCGGACTTCACACTCAAGGGACAATATTGGCCATTGCCAACAATGATGACAAATGCATGGCTAGCACATGGAATAGGTCCCTTAATTACCTAGTTAAAAAACTCTCATTTATACGAATCGGTTGTTTAATAAAAGTTCTGCAAGATTACCTATTTTTTGAAAATCGCACTCAACACTCAAAAGCCAATATCGGCCACTGCCAACAATGATGACAAATGTTTGGCTAGCACATGGAATAGGTCCCTAAATTACCTAGATAAAACACCCTAATCCATATGAATCGTTCGTTTAATAAAAGTTCTGCAAAATTACCTATTTTTTGGAAATCGAACTTCACACTCAAGGGCCAATATTGGCCATTGCCAACAATGATGACATATGTTTGGCCCATGGAATAGGTTTCTTAATTACCTAGTAAAAAAAAACCTAATCCATACGAATCGTTCGTTTAATAAAAGTTCTGCAAAATTACCTATTTTTTTGGAATGTTTGGTTAGCATATGGCATAGGTCCCTTAATTACCTAGTTTAAAACCATAATCCATACGAATCGTTCGTTTAATAAAAGTTCTGCAAAATTACTTACTTTTTGGAAATCGCACTCAACACTCAAGAGCCAATATCGGCCACTGCCAACAATGATGACAAATGTTTGGCTGCCATATGGAATAGGTTCCTTAATTACCTAGTTAAAAAATCCTAATCCATACGAATCGTATGTTTAATAAAAGTTCTGCAAAATTACCTATTTTTTGGAAATCGCACTTCACACTCAAGGGCCAATATTGACCATTGCCAACAATGATGACAAATGCATGGCTAGCACATGGAACAGGTCCCTTAATTACCTAGTAAAAAAACCGTAATCCATACGAAACGTTCGTTTAACAAAAGTTCTGCAAAATTACCAATATTTTGGAAATCGCACTTTACACTCAAGGGCCAATATTGGCCATTGCCAACAATGATGACAAATGCATGGCTAGCACATGGAACAGGTTCCTTAATTACCTAGTAAAAAAACCGTAATCCATACGAAACGTTCGTTTAACAAAAGTTCTGCAAAATTACCAATTTTTTAAAAATCGCACTTCACACTCAAGGGCCAATATTGGCCATTGCCAACAATGATGACAAATGTTTGGCTAGCACATGAAATAGGTATCTTAATTACCTAGTTAAAAAACCCTAATCCATACGAATCGTTCGTTTTATAAAAGTTCTGCAAAATTACCTATTTTTTTGGAAATCGCACTTAACACTCAACGGCCAATATCGGCCAATGCCAACAATGATGACAAAGGTTTGGCTAGCACATGGAATAGGTCCCTTAATTACCTAATTAAAAAACCCTAATCCATATGAATCGTTCGTTCAATAAAATTTCTGCACAATTACCTATTTTTTGGAAATCGCACTTAACACTCAAGGGCCAATATTGGCCATTGCCAACAATGATGACAAATGTTTGGCTAGTACATGAAATAGACCCCTTAATTACCTAGTTATAAAACACTAATCCATACGATTCGTTCGTTTAATAAAAGTTCTGCAAAATTACCTATTTTTTTGGAAATCGCACGGCCAATATCGGCCAATGCCAACAATGATGACAAAGGTTTGGCTAGCACATGGAATAGGTCCCTTAATTACCTAATTAAAAAACCCTAATCCATATGAATCGTTCGTTCAATAAAATTTCTGCACAATTACCTATTTTTTGGAAATCGGACTTCACACTCAAGGGACAATATTGGCCATTGCCAACAATGATGACAAATGCATGGCTAGCACATGGAATAGGTCCCTTAATTACCTAGTTAAAAAACTCTCATTTATACGAATCGGTTGTTTAATAAAAGTTCTGCAAGATTACCTATTTTTTGAAAATCGCACTCAACACTCAAAAGCCAATATCGGCCACTGCCAACAATGATGACAAATGTTTGGCTAGCACATGGAATAGGTCCCTAAATTACCTAGATAAAACACCCTAATCCATATGAATCGTTCGTTTAATAAAAGTTCTGCAAAATTACCTATTTTTTGGAAATCGAACTTCACACTCAAGGGCCAATATTGGCCATTGCCAACAATGATGACATATGTTTGGCCCATGGAATAGGTTTCTTAATTACCTAGTAAAAAAAAACCTAATCCATACGAATCGTTCGTTTAATAAAAGTTCTGCAAAATTACCTATTTTTTTGGAATGTTTGGTTAGCATATGGCATAAGTCCCTTAATTACCTAGTTTAAAACCATAATCCATACGAATCGTTCGTTTAATAAAAGTTCTGCAAAATTACTTACTTTTTGGAAATCGCACTCAACACTCAAGAGCCAATATCGGCTGCCATATGGAATAGGTTCCTTAATTACCTAGTTAAAAAATCCTAATCCATACGAATCGTATGTTTAATAAAAGTTCTGCAAAATTACCTATTTTTTGGAAATCGCACTTCACACTCAAGGGCCAATATTGACCATTGCCAACAATGATGACAAATGCATGGCTAGCACATGGAACAGGTCCCTTAATTACCTAGTAAAAAAACCGTAATCCATACGAAACGTTCGTTTAACAAAAGTTCTGCAAAATTACCAATATTTTGGAAATCGCACTTTACACTCAAGGGCCAATATTGGCCATTGCCAACAATGATGACAAATGCATGGCTAGCACATGGAACAGGTTCCTTAATTACCTAGTAAAAAAACCGTAATCCATACGAAACGTTCGTTTAACAAAAGTTCTGCAAAATTACCAATTTTTTAAAAATCGCACTTCACACTCAAGGGCCAATATTGGCCATTGCCAACAATGATGACAAATGTTTGGCTAGCACATGAAATAGGTATCTTAATTACCTAGTTAAAAAACCCTAATCCATACGAATCGTTCGTTTTATAAAAGTTCTGCAAAATTACCTATTTTTTGGAAATCGCACTCAACTCTCAAGGGCCAATATCGGCCATAGCTAACAATGATGACAAATGTTTGGCTAGCACATGGAATAGGTCCCTTAATTACCTAGTAAAAACCAATAATCCATACGAATCGTTCGTTTAATAAAAGTTCTGCACAATTACCTATTTCAAGGAAATCGCACTTCACACTCAAGGGCCAATATTGGCCATTGCTAACAATGATGAGAAATGTTTGGCTAGCACATGGAATAGGTCCCTTAATTACCTAGTTAAAAAACCCTAATCCATATGAATCGTTCGTTTAACAAAAGTTCTGCAAAATTACCTATTTTTTGGAAATCGCACTTCACACTCAAGGGCCAATATTGGCCATTGCCAACAATGATGACAAATGTTTGGCTAGCACATGGAATAGGTCCCTTAATTATCTAGTTAAAAACCATAATCCATATGAATCGTTCGTTTAATTCTCCAAATACAATGAAAAACTCTTCGATCAAACTTCATTCTCGTGTTAAAAATAACTTTATTGTCAAGAAAAAATTCTATGGTGATTGCGCTTATATGATTTTAGGTTTTTCCTCAAACTAAATCGACATTCGATCTTATCTTACTGTTACTATTTTTGGAAAAACCCATTCCGGATTGCTTGATAGCGGAGCAAGCATCAGTATTTTGGTAAAGACTCGATTAATTTCTTGAATGATATTCACTGTATAATTACCATAAAATCAGTGCGTCAGTCAAAACCGCCGATGGCACCGCAAATCAAATACTTGGTCATGTAAAACTACCAGTTATATTTGGAAACAAAACCAAGCATATTAGGTTTTATATTGTACCAATACTTCAGAATTGTTTATACTTGGAAATAAATTTCTGGACTTCTTTTGGTATCGCTCCTATGATGGTTGGTGAACTTTGTGCATCGTCGATTTATGATAAAATGCACAGACTAACAGAAGAGCAATTGAAGAACCTGAATTTAATTAAAGACAAATTTCCGTCTTTTACAAACTTAGAGCTAGGTTGTACCCATATACATGACAGCGGTATTTTCCAGTTTCACCTATTGTTCAGGAAAAGTTATATTGTGAAATTGATCGAATGCTTTCGCTTAATGTGATAGAGCCAACTCAAATCCCTTGAAAGCAAAGAAAACTTAACTCGGTGACGGTTAAAGATTCTTATCCTCTTTCCTTTATAGATGGACTACTTTCGCGACTCAAGGATACCAGGTACATAACTGCCCTTGATTTAAAAGACGCCTTTTGGCAAGTTTCGTTGGAAGAGATATCGAGAGAAAAGACAGCGCTAGTGAAGCCGTTCGGTCTCTATAACGCTGCCCAAGCAATGTGCCGCTTAATGCATAAAGTCATTCCAACGGTACTACAGGATCGGGTCTTTGTGTACTTGGGTGACCTTTTAATTGTGTCACCTAATTACGAGGACCATCTTCTGCTACTCTCTGCAGTTGCAAATCACATTTCTAACGCTGGGTTAACAATCAACATGGAAAAAAGCTACCTCCGCATGAAGGAAATACGCTACCTTGGTTACGTAGTTGGAGACGGAGGCCTTCGAACCGACCCTGCAAAAGTTGAAAATATCATACATTTTCCGACTCCTAAGTCAGTTAAACAAATACAACGCTTCCTTGGATTGGCGGGTTGGTATCAAAGATTTATCCCCAACGACGTCCAGATGTCGTCGCCAATTTCAGATCTTTTAAAAAAAATTCAAAACTCAAATGGAACAGCCAATCCCAGATGGAGATTGAAAGGTATGTTGTCCACCGCTCCTATCCTTACAAATCCAGATTACTTCAAGAAACTCTTTATTCGTTGCGATGCGAGTACGGAAGGGTTTGTGGTGCGGTGTTCTGTTTCAAAAAGAAGAAGACTCAGTCGAGCGGCCTATATGTTTCTTTTCTGAAAAGCTCAACTCAGCACAAAAGAACTATACCGTGACTGAACTGGAGTGCTTGGCTGCAGTCCTATCTATAAAAAAATTTCAGCAGTATATGGGAGTAGGCTACAGATTTACAGTGATCACTGATTATGCTAGCCTGATGTAGCTGATGGACATGCGTGACCTAACCAGCAGTCTAGCAAGATGGAGCCTCTATCTTCAGTCCTTTGATCGAATCGAAATTGTCCATCAAAAGGGTAAGGACAAGGTGATGACCAATTCTGTTTCCAGGATATACTGTGATACTGTGGATGAACTGCAAAGTTTAGTGTAGCGTATATAGGACCTTCGTTCTCTGGCCTTTAAAGATGCAGGTTATACATGTATTAGATAAAATATAGCTGCTAAGCCTCTACAATATCCAAACTTGCAAAAAATGATTGATCGCCGGTACAAAGAGGAGCCATGGAATACTAGTAAGGAAATTATGGATACCAAAGTACCAGGTAAGAAAATGTGACGTGTGCAAAATGACAAAATCTTCGAATTCAATAACAAGACTAGAAATGGGACGCACAATCTTTGTCGAACGCCCGTTTCAGAAGATTTATGTTGATTTTCTTGGGCCATATCCGAGAACAAAAAACGGAAAAACTATAATTTTTTGTAGTCCTAGATCAATTGACAAAATTCCCATTTTTAAAAGCGTTTAATAAAGGGTTAACTACAAATATGATAAAATATTTAAAAACAGATATGATTTCGGTATTTGGGTGCCGAGAAGTAATCTTCTCGGATAATGGGGTTCAATTCCTTAGCAAAGATTTTCAAAGCTTTATATCTAAGGACGGAATCATTCATGAGCGCACGCCTGTCTATTCACCCCAATCAAATGCCTCAGAATGAGTGAACACATCCGTACTGAGTGCAATAAGATCGTATATTTAAACAGATCATAAACTGTGGGTTAAACCTCTCAGTAAAATATCGGCGGCATTACGTAGTATAGTATCACTGCTCTATAAACTACTCTCCCTATTTTAGTTTATTTGGTTATGAAATGATCCAACATGCGAGCACTTACAAACTACTAAGAGAAGTGAATTATATCAAGAAGATTTCTTGAATCGCCAAATTTATTGCTGCTCAATTTATTTTTCATTAGCTTTCCTTTTAATTTAAAATGAATTAAATTTCAACCTGTTGTGTAGAGTCGCGCCAATACATCCAGAATTGTTATGTGGTGCTATGGCAGAGACGGTGTTGAAGGTTGAAAATCAAATGTACCAATTTCTCTTGCGAGTAATTGCCTATCGCATTTGTTTGTTGGTTCTTTCTCTTTTGGCATTATGAATATCAGTTGGAAAACGTTAGTCAATCAGTGAGTGTTGTCCAAACCGACATATGTTCCCCGTTCCATTGTGGTAGCTACAGTTTTAGAAGGGATACATTTAGATATTGTTCGTTTACGTTAGAACGAATAAGTGAATACATTTTCATTATCACTTTCATAATGTATGTTAACAAGGAGCATACAAATAATATAAATGTATATAGGATTGGTATATAGAAAACATGTTACACTTTTTTCAAAAATATTTTATAATCCAACCACAACAAAAGGAAAATTTAAAAATTCTATAAATTTTAATTTTTCATCTGTATATTAGCTAACCCGAAAATAATACCGCCCAAAAACAAGGAAAATAGAAAAGTTGATTAAAAGTAATCGTTTGATGTTTTCTTCCTTCTCTATCTCTATACGTTGCGGCACAAAAGAAATTCCACTCTGTTTTTGGGGGAAAATAAAAATCTGATAAAGAATTTACAGTCATCCTTGAACAAACAATTGTTATGAAAATTTGAACATATACAAACCAAAAATACAACAAAAAAAACCTTTTTGGAATATAAAATAATAAGTTTTCCGATATACCCTAGAAAGAAAATGCAAATTTTATTCTACAGTAATTTACCTTTTGTTCGGAACCAAAGTAAATTCTTTTTACGATTTTTATTTTTTATTTTTTTTTTTGAGAATTTGTTTAACCAGATCTAGACATTTTACTGGTATATGACATAAACTCTTCAAGATGTGCTTTTAAAAATTTCCAAAAAAGCTTTTTACTTAGTTGTTATTTTACACACATTTAGATACATTATATGAATTCTGTAAATAAGGATAAAGTAGTTAAGGGATTGTTGGCAGTCTAAATAAATAAATTAGTTGAATTAACCTACGTGCACGTGAAAAAAAGGTTTAGCTTCATATAACGTAATATGGGTAAAGGATGTTTCTGGTACCATATTTAAAAAACCCAAATATATATTTGACAATATTTCTTGCAAAATAACAAGGCAGTAGGCTTTAAGTATTGGCCTTCATTTAAACAAAAAGTCTAGCACAGAAATTCGCATTTTTAAGAGAAGGGTGAAAAATTACTGGTCAAGTCCAACCAAAAATATTAGTGTTGAACATGTGTAGCATAATTAGTTGTCTCTGCACAGTTACTGTTAATGAGGTTGGTTTACTTTAAAAATCATTTCAAAGTGTCGACAAATAACGGAGTCTTACAAATTGTACATATACTGAAATATCGGTAACATATACATACCAAACAAATAGAAGAGGGTTTGAAGGTAAAAATTTGCTACGTAACTTTGGTCTAGAAAGACCAAAGTATTGAAAACCTGTCAAAAATGATCAAAAATTTGGTTTGTCCAAAACCATTTTTCTCGACGTTTTGAAAGTCCCTGAGTCTAAAAAAGCAAAAAAAATAAAAAAAAAAAATGTACGTCCGTCTGTCTGGATGTCTAGATGTCTGGATATCTGTACCCAAAGTATCTCGAGAACGGGTTATTCGATTTAGAATTCTTTTTGTCAATCTGTATCTATGATCAAGGCCGAGATTTGAAAAGCTTCCAACCAATGCGTCAAGAAGGTCGGGTATCTGCCATACGAATTGACCAAAAATTCCTGGTTATAGAAATATTTACCCACTTTTTATATATTGTGACGGTGACACCTAGGGTGTAATAGAATAAGTTAATGAATAGAATAATGTTTTACTGTACTAAAATGGAGTTTTCCATGATAATATTGTTCTAAATGTTTCTACACTATTCTAACTGGAAAAGTCATGAGCTTTCTAGAAGTTTGGTTTGTGTATATAAAAACGCGAAGAAAGTCAAATTGGATTATTAGTATTTGGAAAGCGATAGTGTAAAGATTAAAAATGAATTAAAAAGTGTTGTAGTGCGAAATAAAATTTATAAGAGTACATTAAAATTGCTTGACAATTATTTAAAGTAATTTTGTGAATTATCGTTAGTAATTAGTGTTGTTCTAATTTTTGTGTGACATAAATGAATGGTGATAAATTGAATTGATTTTGTTTTATTCATAATCCAGTGATACGAACCTTAATTGACAAGGCAAAAACGTAACAATATGCTCGTTTGAATATTGAGTTGGATAATGGGTTTGAGGTTGAATTTAAGATTATGTTAGGAGTCAAATTTGCGGGTTGAGTTGAAGTTGAGTTGGAGTGGAGTTGGGTTTGGATATAAAAATATTAACGAATTTTTTATATATGCAGGTTTAAATACTGAATTGGTCATTGAATTTGGGGTTGATTTGAAGATTAAGTTAGGGATCAATTAGCGGGTTGAATGGAAGTCGAGTTGGAGTTGAGTTCTTGGCTAATTTTTTACAATATATATTCTGGTTTGAGCAGTGAGTTTGGCGTAAAGTTTGCGGTTTATTTAGGGGTTAAGTTGGGTTCCGTTTGCGAGTTATATTAGGGTTGAGTTGCGGTTTAATTGGGGTTGGATTAGGGTTAAGTTAGCAGACGAGCAATCTATATACATATATAGGGAAACCTCACTACAACGAAAATCGACGGGACCAAAAGCGTTGTCCGTTAAACTGAGGATTTGTGATTTTTTTTTATAAACATTTTATTGGGATTCTATATCGGATCTGATTTTGATGAAATTCAGCATTTCCAATGGAAATGAGATATTCAAATGAGTTTTAGACGAAGTTCTGGAATATGTCCAAGAAGAATCGAACTTGGCTGTTCCTTAGTTGATTATGATGAAATTTGACATGTGCGTTGAAAATAGGATTCTAAAATGATTTTTGGTAAAGTTCTGGAATATGGCCAATGAGGACGGAACTTGCCTAATTCTTAACCGATTATGAAAAAATTTCATGTGGGTGATGGGAATGGGATTCTAAAATGATTTTTGGTTAAAGCTCTGGAATATAGTCAGGTAAGATGGAACTTGGCTGTTCCTTAATCGATTATGATAAAATTTGGCATGTGCGTTGTAAATGGGATTTTAAAATTATTTTTAAATGAATTTCTGGAATATGGCCAATAAAGACGAAACCAAGTTATTCCTTAACGGATTTGAGTGAAATTTGACATCTGCCATGAAAATGGGATTCTAAAGTGATTTTTGGATATACATAGTTCTGGAATATGGCAAAGTAAGATTCTTCTTAACCGATTAAGATAAAATTTGACATGTGCGTTGGAAATTTGATTCTAAACTGAGTTTTAAACCTAAAAATCAATGTAGAATTCCATTTCCACCGCGCATGTCAAATTTTGTTAATTTTTTTCGGCCATATTCTAGAATTTTATCCAAAAATCATTTGAGAATCGCAATTCAATCATCGAGCTTAGTTAAGTTGAAATTAAATTAGGGTTTAGTAAGCCTGTATTGGGGTTAAGTGAGTTGTTCGGTTGGGAAATTAGTTTAAAGTTGATTTAGAGTTAGGTTAAGGGTTAATTTGAAAGTAGATTTGGGGTTAATTTGATGACTGATGATTGCGGTTAAAATTATGTTGCGATTGAGATGGAGGTTGATTTATATATTGAGTTGATGGCTGAGCTGAAGATTAACTTAAGAGATTTATTTCGGGATTAATTATTAATGTGGGAGTTGAATTAATCAAGATCGAAGTTCTGACCACCTCATGAGGTTTCCGCCCTTTATATTTTAAGCTTTTAAATTATCCTAAATAAATTAATTTTTCACCAAAACTGCCAGAATATTAAAAATCGAAAATCAAAACAACAAAAACTTTTCTTATATTTATTGTCTGTGCTGAAGGGTTATAATTTGTCATTGACTTTGGAAATTCAATAGGTATGGATGTATTTCGGGCTTGATATTTCCCTCATTACAATTCATTAACCCACGGTCTTGTCCGGATTTGGAAGGCTATTTTGCTATTTACCAAAAGCCACTTTTCGGGTATCCGAGATTTATCACATTAAATCTGTGCTCAAGAATTAAAAGGGCATAAGTGACTTATGCCCTTTTAATTCTTGTGTTTTTAATTTTTTAATTTTCAATTAATTCCTTTTCATATCAATTTTTTTGTAATATCAAAGAGAATAAGATATCCTACTCTCTTTGATATTACCTTAAAAATTGGAAAATGAAGAGGTTTTAATTGAAAATTAAAAAATTAAAAACGCAAGAATTAAAAGGGCATAAGTCACTTATGCCCTTTTAATTCTTGAGCACAGAAATAATGCTTTTGTATTCAGGTTTTCATCATGTTGGCATACTACTGGTGGTAGATCCAATACAAGTGTCAGCTAAAAGTATCCCGACAGTTATTTATTATGCTCTCAGCCCCAAATTAAGGGTTTCGGATACTGTACATGCCTTAATTTGAAAGTGAACTGATTAAACCAGCTAAAATAATTGGATGAACCCCAAAACCTTGATTCCTCAAAAATGGTTGATTGCCATTATTGCTTTGGACTACCAGTTAATATGATTGGATAATAAATCGCTGGGCCAGTATTCGAATTATTTCGAAACTGAAACAAATTGGATTGGAAGTTTTGTTGAATAGTATTTGGTTCACTTACACTGGCTTGAGGAACCCCCTGAACTCGGACTCCCCCAAAAATTTTGATTGCCACTAGCAGTTAATATATTCACGTTTTAGGTCGATGATAGAAACATTTCCATTAGAGGAAATTTAACATTCAAGAATCCAGGATTAGCAAAAAGAAAATCGTATAAAAAGGACCGTGTAAAAACAGGTTTAGATATATGTAATGATTGTTTCACGCTTAAGGCGGAATCATGGTTCCCTTCGTTAGCTCGATTATTTGTTCTGAACGATTTGCCAGAATGAGTGAACAAATGAAGGAAAGCAATTACTGGGAATACGTCTTTATTCCGATTAGGAATTTCATTGTTTTGGTTTCGTTTTTATTTTTTATTTTTAATCTTCTGCTTGGTCTGATTGAGCTGAACGTGTTGTTTATGTTTATGAGACAGTGTAGTGAATTGTGTGAATTTGTATTGGTTAAATAAGACAAACACAACTGCCTGTACAAGGGCAATCTAAATAAAGAATTTGTAAGAATTAAAAAGAGAAGAGGGCCCAGCACAGAGCCCTGGGAAACACCAACGTTTAAGCTTCAGGGTTTCCTCATTGTTCGGTTTTCAAGATAAGAAGCAAACTATTTTTTCGATATACCTCAAAAAATCTTGTGTCAGTAAGAATAGATAGGAAGCATTTATGGTCGAACTTTACCTGACTGTACCCCCCACTACTTAGTAGTGAGTACTAACGTATTTTTATTTCTGAATACTTTTTCAAGAACTTTCAGAATCACTGGGTGGTTGAGCAATAGGCCTTTAATTTACTTTATGGTTGTGATTACCATTTTTGTGTATATATGAATATTCATCGCCGATCTGAATCTCACGGATATAATTGCTTGGATGAAACAAAAATTGGAAATATGGGTAATGGATGTAATTGGGTTTTTAGAGGTATGTTGAAGGGACTGAAGAAGCATGTGAATCTGAAGAATTAATTTAACCAAATATTTTTTTGGCAGACCTGAGTCTGAAAGTCTCTGTTCGCATGCCTGTCTGTACCCGTGATATTTCAAGAACGGCTTATTCGATTTAGAATTTTTCTCGCCAAATCTGTTTCTAAAGTCAAAATTAAGATACGAAAAGATTTTGGAAGCTATACGTCAACATACCCCGACCACAACCTTCAAGGGTATTACCATATCTTCCATTTTGTATATATGCTAGCCCATTTGCGGGTTGGGTTCCATTATCCATTTAGAGCTAAGGTTGAGTTGGCGTTGAGTTGATGTTTGTCTTAAGGTTTAGAGAGCAGTTCACCTGGGGATTTATTTGTATGTTGAATTTATGGTTGATTTAGAGTTTTCTTGAGTTGAGTTCATGTACCCGAATTGTTTTTACGCCCATATTGATTTGGGCGTGAGTTTGGGAATTTATTTGGGTTTGCGTTGATTGTTACATTGGAAGCTAATAAGGGTTGTTTTGAGTTAAATTAACGTATGAATGTAGTTTTTTGAGTTGCGTGAATTTAGGAATTGAGTTGGACGTTGAGTTGTGTGTTGAGTTGGGGTTGAGTTGAAGTTAACGATGGGCTTAGCTGCAAGTTTATTTGTGAAGAGTTTTGGGTTGAGTTAGAATTCAGGTTGAGTTGAGTTCATATACGAAGGGGCCGTTGAGTTCAGGGCCGAGTTAAAGTTGAATTTTCGAGTTTGAGTTGGGGTTTGTTTAGTTTGCGTACGGATTCAGTAGGGACCGCTTAGTTCGGTGTTGCTCTCAGGATTTTAATGTTGAGTTGGGGTTAAATGATTAGGTTCAGTTGCAGATTTATTTGAGTTTGGGGTTGAGTTGAGGGTTGAATTGGGGGTTCAGTTGAAGGTTGAGTTATGACTGTTTAAAGGATTGAGTTGACATCGAGTTAGAGTTGACTAGGGTTTATGCTGAAATTGAATTGAATTTGACTGAGTGGTTCGGTTAGGCAGTAATTTGGAGTTGAGTTGAGGGTCTACTGGAAAGTCAAATTAAATTGATATGGGTTGATCTGGGGATTGAATTGGCTTCTCCAGCTGAGTTGAAGTTAAGTTGCGTTTGAGTTAAGTTGAGCAAGGGTTGAGTGAAGGGTTCATTTGGGGGATTATTTGGGAGTGGTTTTTTGCGTTTCTAGAGAATTGCGTTGTGATCGAGTTGGAGGTTGTGTTGTAAATTGAGGTAGAGGTTGAACTAATGAATAAGTTTAGAGATTAGTTAGGGACTGATTTAGCGGGTGAGTTAATTTTTAGGAACCATGTTCTAATCAGCTCATTAGGGTTGAGCCAATATTATCATTTTTTGGCACTTAACTAGAAAGTTAGTTTTATTTTAGCTGTAAGAACTATTTTGAAAAACTAAACTATTTCGCGGTCTCCTGGCCACAGTATACGAAAAGACTTCTTTGCAAAGTTTGATTTGGTAAAAATACTCCATAGATGTTTCTTGTTCTTTCTACTGCGGCTCAAAATACGCGCGAGGATATAACAACTAGACTCGAGGCGTTACAAGATAGGTATCAAACCTTTAACGAGCTAGAATTACAATTATTTGAGTCAGCCACGTATTGGCCTATTAGCGATGTAGTTGATGACGTGTATTACAAGGCACATGCTTTATTGAACAAAGCACAAACAATACCACACACGATTTAAATGCCACTTTAGAAAAACTTATTATGAAAGTGTTAACACAGCATTACATGCGCGCTTACCGAAGGTTAACATTAAACAGTTTTCTGTGTAAAATGACAGTTCACACAAATCAGAAGATTAGTAATGTTCACAAATTACAAATCATGCGAGGTTTACTATCGGGTGAAGCTGCTGCACTTATAAAATATATCTCAATTACGGAAGCCAATTACATAGAAGCTGGAGATAAACTTTGTGCACGCTACAATAAGATAAGTAATATTGTGGCATCACTGCTTCAAATCTTTTTTGAGCAAAAACCATGTGCTCAGACTACTGGCAAAGAGTTACGCCGCATTTCTGAGACAGTTGATGAAGTAATTCGTAGACTTCGTCTATTGGGACGAGAAGTGGAAACGCGCAAATCTAAACAACTGTGGGCAAAAGAATCTATTGGCAAGGACTTCCCAACGTTTAAAACGCTCCTTGCATTGGAGATGTGTGATGCAACAATCAAACGAGTTAATGCAAGATCCAGTACGAAATCATCTGTCACTGAGAACTTGAATACCACACTTGAATGCATAGTCTGTAGCCAGTCACACCCATTATTTAGGTACCAAGTATTCAAAAATAATAATTTGGATGCAAGGTCACAATTAGTAACTGAAGCTAATTTATGTCACAAAAGCTTAAAAAAGGGTCACATAAGCGCTAAATGCTTTTCCAAATTTTCATGCTTACTTTGCAAAAAACACCATCATACGTTGCAAACTGAAGTTCAATCAGATTCCAGTAAAACATAGGCGAGTTATCACGTATCTTTTAATGAATTTTTAAAAACGCAGTCAACGCAGAATATTAGCCAGAATAGTAGCCAGATAAATGATTGTCAAGTATTACATACTCTCTACTCGTCGCCAACTACGGTATAGCAGAAACTCGTACCGGTAAACTCCAGCCATTTGGAGCATTGTTAGATTCAGGCTCCCAATCTTCATTCGTGACCGAATCATGTGCACAGCGCCTAGGTCTCCAACGATGTCAAACATCGATATCTATATACGACCTAGCATCTGCAGCCGCTGGAAACACCGAGGGAAAGATTGATATGACCATGTATTCGCGTGTTGACAAACACTTTAATTTAAAAGTGATGGCTCATATCATCCACAACATGACAAACTTATTACCAACAAAATCTATTCACCTGCAAGAGGAAATTGTAGGATTGGAGTTAACAGGAGAAACGAGTAAGTGATGGATCTCCAGTAATATAGTCGTCAAAGTTCGGTTGGTTAGTGGCAGGAACGTGGACTAATAAATCATCGAACATTGTCAGTTTACATAACACCAACGATCCGCTGATTGAAACTAGCGGTGATGATCTCAATCAACTACTCAGGAATTTTTGGGAAGTGGAAGAGATAGCAGCTCCGGAAAATACAGATACGTCTAACAAATCATGCGAATTAAAACTTCTGATGGTCGATATATCGTAAAGTTACCGTTCAAGGAATCAAGATTGTCACTTGGTAGTTCGTTTGAAGCAGCACATCAGCGACTGCTAGCAATGGAACGGAAATTTGCTAAACTACCAGAGTTTTCCGATGCTTATCATGACTTTATAAAGCAGTGCATAGATCTGGGACATATGACCTATACACCAATCCATAAGATTCCTGCTCGCGATGATTCAAAATATTATTTGCCACATCATGCTGTAACAAAAGCCAGCAGCAGTACCACAAAATTGCGAGTAGTATTCTATGCCTCATGTAAGACAATCACAAACATATCATTGAATGTCATTCTTAAAATTGGCCCAAACTTTCAAACTGATCTATCAATGATAATTCTACGATTTCGAAAACCAGCAATCACACTAGTGGCAGTGTAGACTCGATTGATGCTAATTACCAATTAATTCTGTGACGTGAAACTTGTAGTAAAACCGCTCCAAGTATATAAGTTTAATACCGTAACATACGGTACTTAAAAAAGTGCGCTAAAGATTATAAGCGAATATATCCGGAAGCAGTTCACATAATCAGCCACGCATATAAAGGAACAGTTGAATGAAATCCTAAGTAACAGTGGATTCAAGTTACGAAAGTGTAAATCTAACTCCCCAGATTTTTTGAACTCATTCTCACTTGAAGAAATCGAGAACACTCCTAAATTAATTGAGTTTGATAAATCAAACAAAACATTGGGCATCATATGGAATGCAGCATTCGATAGCTTTAACTTCAAGGTTCAACAAAATGATGAGACAACCCTTACGCTTACGATCCCTTGGGTCTCTTGCTCCAACAATAATATTATTCAAAATATTGCGCGAGTTTACCGGATACTATTACAAATTCATGGCGAGATATTTACAAATCGTCGACAAAATTAAAAACAATTAAAATGCCTCGATATTTGACAACACTAAGAAACCCTAAACAACTTCAATTACACGTATTTTGTGATGCATCTGAAGCAGCATATGAGAGCGTTATATATTTACGAGCTACCAGTAAAACAGGTGAAACCACAACCAATATTATATACGCCAAAAGTAAAGTCGCTCCAATATAAAAAATTTCACTACCTAAGCTGGAGTTGTTTGGGGCCGTTCTTCTGTGCAAGACTATAAAATTTTGTGTTGAATCTCTAGCATATAAAGATTTTGAAATATTCGCATGGACCGATTCTATGATCGTCGTTCACTGGCTATCAGTTGTGCCTCGACGTTGTAAGAGCTTCATAGGTAATAGAACTGCAGCAATACTTGAAACCATTCCGCGAAGTAAATGGCATCACATTGAATGTTCTTGTATCTAGAGGAGTCGAACCATTACCATTAGCAAATTCCCAGGTCTGCAATGGTTGAGCGATGAAAAACATAATTGGCCAATATCAAAATCAACAACAGATAAAGTGAAGGGTATACACTTGGAAGAAAGGTCAAAATATTTCAACGTTTTTACAGAGATAAATAGTCCTAACGTAACCGCATTTATACATGAACTAACAATACTCCAGAAAACCCATCTAACCTCATGCAACCAAGCATCCAATCATATTGCCGAAAAATCCTGTGGTTTATCAGCTCATATTACGTGATATCCATATCGACCACATGCAGGTGCGAGTAATTCATTAATGTTGAGCATTGTACGAAACAAGTATTGGATGATAGGGGCACGATGTACAATCAAACATTGCCTGAAATCATGCACAGTGTGTATTCGTTACCGCGTTAACAAAACCGAGTAAAAAATTGCTGATTTATTAGAAGCACGATGCAACCAGAGCAGACCATTCCTGAAGGTGGGCCTATATTATACTGCGCCACAGTATATTAAAACTAATAAACGGAAGACAGCTCCTAGTGAGAAGGCATATGTGGCAGTTTTCCTGTGTTTGGCTGTCAAAGCAATGAGTGTGAAGTTTATGCTAAAAAAAATAACAAAAAATTACACTGTTAAATTAGCTATTTTCCAATTGGAATTTAAATTATATGAAAATTTAAATTTTTTGTAATTTTGGATTTTTCGTACCACCAAACAGATTCTTTTCATCAGGAAACACGTTGTCTTCGTCGTTTTCAGATAGCTGGACCATCTGTTTATCTCGTTAAGCAAAAACATCCAAATGTGTTGAACATTACTATATTTCAGATAATTTAAAAGTTAACTGATTTTCGATGGTTTAAATAATCATTTAGCGTCGATCCCGGTAATGTCCCGAAGGTTCCGCACATTTCTTAAAATAGCTAAGCCATATAGCGGTCAATGTTACCAAGCCGATCCGATTATAATGAACTATAATATATTTCACAGTTTATGGAAATTTTAATAATTTTCCATTATTTTAAAAGTTTTATATCGCCGACCGCAGAGATGTCCACAATGTCTTGCCTATATTTTTAAATAAATTGACCATATGCCAGTCTACGTGGTTAATCTTATCCAATTGTGATAGACTATACTATACTTCACAGAATTTAGAATTTTTAATAATTTTATTGGTTTTAAAAATTCTTGTATCTCCGATCACAGAGATGTCCATAAGGTCTTGCCTATATTTTTGGATAACTTGACCATATACGAGTCTACGTGGTCAATCTTATCTAATTGCGATGAACTATACTATACTTCACATAATTTAGAATTTTTAATAATTTTATTGGTTTTAAAAATTGTATCTCTGATCACAGAGATGTCCACAAGGTCTTGCCTATATTTTTGGATAACTTGGCCATATGCCAGTCTACTTGGCTGACCTTGTCCAATTGTAATGAACTATACTATACTTCACAGAGTTTAGAATTTTTAATAATTTTATTGGTTTTAAAAATTATTGTATCTCCAATCACAGAGATGTCCACAAGGTCTTGCCTATATTTTTAGATAACTTGACCATATGTTAGTCTACGTGGTTAATCTTATCCAATTGTGATGAACTATACTATACTTTACAGAATTTAGAACTTTTAATAATTTTATTGGTTTTAAAAATTCTTGTATCTCCGATCACAGAGATGACCACAAGGTCTTGCCTATATTTATGGATAACTTGACTATATGCCAGTCTACGTGGTCAATCTTATAGAATTGTGATAAACTATACTATACTTCACAGAATTTAGAATTTTTAATAATTTGATTGGTTTTAAAAATTCTTGTATCTCCGATCACAGAGATGTCCACAAGGTCTTGCCTATATTTTTGGATAACTTGGCCATATGCCAGTCTACTTGGCTAACCTTGTCCAATTGTGATAAACTATACTATACTTCACAGAATTTAGAATTTTTAATAATTTTATTGGTTTTAAAAATTATTGTATCTTCGATCACAGAAATGTCTACAAGGTCTTGCCTATATTTATGGATAACTTGACTGTATGCCAGTCTACGTGGTCAATCTTATAGAATTGTGATAGACTATACTATACTTCACAGAATTTAGAATTTTTAATAATTTTATTGGTTTTAAAAATTATTGTATCTCCAATCACAGAGATGTCCACCAGGTCTTGCCTATATTTTTAGATAACTTGACCATATGCCAGTCTACGTGGTTAATCTTATTCAATTGTGATGAACTATACTATACTTCACAGAATTGAGAACTTTTAATAATTTTATTGGTTTTAAATATTCTTGTATCTCCGATCACAGAGATGTCCACAAGGTCCTGCCTATATTGTTGGATAACTTGACCATATGCGAGTCTACGTGGTCAATCTTGTCCAATTGTGATAAACTATACTATACTTCACAGAATTGAGAATTTTTAATAATTTTATTAATTTTAAAAATTCTTGTATCTCCGATCACAGAGATGTCCACAATGTCTTGCCTATATTTTTGGATAACTTGACCATATGCCAGTTTACTTGGCCAATGTTATCCAATTGTGATGAACTATACTATACTTCACAGAATTTAGAATTTTTAATAGTTCTAAATTCTGTGAAGTTTAGTTCATCACATATCTATAAGATTGACCACGTAGACTGGCATATGGTCAAGTTATCCAAAAATATAGGCAGGACCTTGTAGACATCTCTGTGATCGGAAATACAATAATTTTTAAAACTAATAAAATTATTAAAAATTCTAAATTCTGTGAAGTATAGTATAGTTCATCACAATTGGACAAGGTTAGCCAAGTAGGCTGGCATATGGCCAAGTTATCCAAAAATATAGGCAAGACCTTGTGGACATCTCTGTGATCGGAGATACAATAATTTTTAAAACCAATAAAATTATTAAAAATTCTAAATTCTTGAAGTATAGTGTAGTTCATCACAATTGGATAAGATTGACCACATAGACTGGCATATGTTTAAGTTATCCAAAAATATAGGCAAGACCTTGTGGACATCTCTGCGGTCGGCGATATAAAACTTTTAAAATAATGGAAAATTATTAAAAATTCCAAAAACTGTGAAATATAGTATAGTTCATTATAATTAGATCGGCTTTGTGACATTGACCGCTATATGGCTTAGCTATTTTAAGAAATGTGCAGGACCTTCGGGACATTTCCAGGATCGACGCTAAATAATTATTTAAACCATCAAAATTCAGTCAACTTTTCAATTATCTGAATTATAGTAATGTTCAACACATTTGGATGTTTTTACTTAACGAGATAAACAGATGGTCCAGCTATCTGAAAACGATGAAAAGAACGTGTTTCCTGATGAAAAGAATCTGTTTGGTGGTACGAAAAATTCAAAATTACAAAAAATTTAAATTTTCATTTAATTTAAGTTCCAATTGGAAAATAGCTAATTTAACAGTGTAATTTTTTGTTATTTTTTTTTAGCATAAACTTTACACTTATATCAAGGCAGTGCACTTGGTAGTGGTGACCAGTCTCAACACTAATTCATTCTTAGCTGCATTAAAACGCTTCATTTCAAGACGAGGAACTCCAGAACAAATTAGGTGTGGGATCAAATTTGTTCTGCTGTTCCTTGTCTTGAAATGAAGCGTTTTAATGCAGCTAAGAATGAATAAGTGTTGAGCCTGCTCACCACTTACAAGTGCACTGCTTTGACAGCCAAACACAAGAAAATTGCCACCATATGCCTTCTCGCTAGGAGCTGTCTTCCTAAATTTCCTTCCATAATTTTCATCCTAAATTGCGTAATTTAGGTATTTGCAAGTGGAAAGTTTTAGTTGTTGGAGAGTCTATAATTGCGTTAATTATTTCACTTGAAGTATTTTTAAATCGGAATACAAATAGAGTCGAAATTCGATTATCATTATCAAAGAGTGTTAACTAACCTTAATGTGGAGCTAAATGAAGTAATCAATTGATAAACTCATTGTATAGTATAGATAAAAACAAGTACGTATACTTGAATCTGACTACCTCTCGCTCTCTATATAACGAGATTATATCACTTCTAAGAATATTTTTTGTCACAATAAATAAATTTGTATTGCACCGTGCTTTCTGTCATTAAAATATTCAATTGATAACGATGAAATATTTTAGCGATTTGAAGTACGTCTAAAAATACGCTCTTCTGTGTACAATCTATAACGATAACAGTTTCCTATAAACATAAATAAAGTTCAAATAACGATATATTTCACAGTCAAGTTTTACATCTCCAACTAAATTTTTGTGTTAAAAAAGTGAAAAGTGACTCTCATAAATACCAATAAAATGAAGTTCAAGTTAAATTGTACACCACATCTGAGGATGCACGAAATTACCAAGAAATTGTTCAACAATGAATTCCTGGCAGACATCCGGTTCAAAGTGTGTAATAAAATTATTTATGCACATTCCATTGAACTTATGAAGAGGAGTTCAGTGTTTGAAGAGCAACTGGAAGAAACGTGGAAAGATAAAAAAATAATCCCAATCAACAATTGCGAATACGATGATTTTTTCGAATTTGTTAAATTTCTGTACACCGATGACTGTGACATTAATACAAGAAATGGCATTGCATTGTTAAAATTAGCTCGTAATTATCGAGTGATAATTCTGGAGAATCAAATCATCAATTCGTTAGCAACCGTTGAATGGATTGTACAATTATTTGAATACGGTATTACTGCACATTACCCCATTGTAAATGTGCAAACTAAAGATTTGATTATAGCTAATTATGGCGATTGTCTAAAAACTAAACAATTTTTATCACTCTGCCCAAATGTGGCCATTAAAATGTTACAATTTGATCCCGTGGAAAAAGGAGTGACAGAAAACGAAATATCTGATGCATTTAATTGTTGGAAGGCTGATTACCACCGCCAACTTCAAAAACAAGAACTCTACAATCAGAGCGATTATCAAATGGAACAAGTGGATACTACGACTATAAAGTTGCTATCGTTAGCGGATGAATATGTTCTTCCATATGTTTCATATTATCCTAGATTACTACCCCAACTTGATGATATTGGAAGATATCGCCTTGCGGCTAAACAATCCACAAATCCTTCTAAAACACAGTGGAAACATAGTTTTGAGTGGCAAAAATTTAAGCGTGATACTGAGTTTAAAACAATCTTCTCCGTTTCCGGAAATATGACGCTGCAAGCTTTATGGTTGGGCATCGAAGAAAGTCGAAAAGAGGTAGAAATAAAAATTGAAGAAAATGATGACAGAATAAGCAGAAGTAAGTCAGTTACAATTACACAAATTGCTCCCGACTACTGGCATCCAATGTTTGTTGCACTTGGTAATTCAATTCAATTGAAACCAAATTTTGAATACTCTATCACTATTAAGTATATGAAAATTGAAAAATCAAATATAAATGTTGTGTGTAGAACGAAAGGTGTGAATCTTTTTGTAAATGACTTGAAAAGGGGTTACAAAATTTTAAAAGCTAGTGATAATATGTTGGAATTGGAAATTGGTGAAAATTGAGAAATATTTTTAAAATAAATTGTTTATAAAAATATTTGTTTATTGTTTAATTATTGCACAATTTTGCTTTTTTGTTGCTCCCGGTCGAATGTTCTGAGAACCTAACAAATTTCTGCCTTATAGTCACTCAGCCTTAATAAGTTTTCCAAAATCATTTCCATGTATTGTAGAATTTGTTTGTTTGAATTCAAAATCTATATAAAGATTAAATCCGTATTAAATACAAATGAACATTCCTGTCAAGATTACCTATATCAATTCGAAAAAATTTAATTTTTGAAAAAATTGATAACACAAATTTTTTTTAGAGGTATTAAACAGCGCAATCGAAGCACAATTGCAGATTTTGAATTTTAGCTCAGAATTTCCAGATTTACATTAAGGTGATTTTCAAAGAATTGGATTTTCTATGAAATGTAGGGAAATAATCAAACAATATAAATGCACGTTCGCACAAAAATTACAGGTCCGCTATTGCAGCACAATTAGAGAGAAACCTGGCGGTTCCGTTAAAAATTCCGGCTGGACGAAATATTTTATCGGTCCATAATTTGGTTACTCAACTGGCTCCCACTATAATGCGTCTCCTTACGCTGGTAAATATCTATCTTGTTGGAAATGTCAGAGAGGAGAACTGTTGCGTCCGCCGCAATCAACATCAGTTCAGACCCAAGCCGAATATATCAGACTCGTTCCCAAACAAAATTTAATTTCTGCGCAATTCAAAGAGCCTCCAGTTACCTCCTCTAATTTTACTTCATTTAACGCGGTATTACACAATGTAGGCTGCGTTTCATTGCCTATATTCGAGACCGCAAAAATATTTTCGTTCAAATTTGTGAATCTGTTATACCGATCATGTTGATTCTGCTAATAATATCCGTCCGTATGCTACTATAAAACTAAAAGAAGTCCAAATACGAGGTCTCCTCGACAGTGGTGATACGCGAAAATAATTTAGCGCTGCATCCAATGCTGCAATTTATAGATACCGCTAATGGTGTTTCACAGTGGGCAATAGGATAAATAAAAAAAAAATTTTAGATATATTGGAAAATTAGCTCGTTTGGCGACCCTTTAGACTTTTTATTAACTTTTTGTTGAATGTTAATTAATTCATGTAATTTCTAATATGCTACCGGTGATATACTTCTCGTGTTAATAAAAACACATTTAAAATTGTCAATCACCGGTAGCATATTACAAATAACATGAATTAATTAACATTCAACAAAAAATTATTAAAAAGTAATATTAGCGTACACAGAAATAGAGCTGTGCGAATGTCGTGAGAAAGAGGAAAAAAAATTGTAAGAGAATTTATCTGTATTAGTACGATACGCTAGTACAAAACGCACAGCACATTCTCTATATATAGAATGTAAATTGTGGTATAATCAGTCCAGTCGCCGCGGCCTGATAAGAAGATTGATTTTTTCATAATCATAAGCTCATCATTTCGAAACTGGATTGTATTCTCTTACAATCTTCGGAACGTATTAAAATCATATAAATTAAAGACCCTTTAGAGTACATCTACGTACGTGCGAAATATCTATTCCTTCTGAACAGCAACCTACACAACGGCATTATGCCGTTTCATCTACTGTACAACAGCAAATAGGTATGTTGATTTTGATCGGATGCTAAAACTAGATGTTATCGAGGAGAGCAATTGTGCATGGAGCATGCCCGGGGTTATCGTGAAAAAGGAGGACGGGGAGTCCGGCTTTGCTTGGATGCCTGGAAGTTAAATAGTCACCAAAAAAGACGCCTATCCACTTCCATTAATTGAGGGTTTTTTCAGTGACTTGATAGAACGACCTTTTGGCAAATTCATCTGAATCCAGCCTCGCTCGATTTGTTGTTAATAATGGCCACATTTAAGGAGCATCTGTGTCTCTTAGCAAATGTTTCCGAACAACTAGCGACAGCTGGTTTAACAATCAATGTGGACCAATGTAATTTTTTACTAAAAGTTAAGTACCTCGGTTATGTATTTGGTGAGGAAGGATTAATGCCCAATCCGGATAAGATAAGAGCCATTGCAGAGTTTCCGGTTCCAAAGAATGTCAGGCCGGTAAGACAGTTTTTGCATGTTTCGGATTGGTTCTATCAGATCCTTTAACAAATCTCTTAAAGAAAAATTAGAAATTCAAGTGTCTGTAGAACTTAACGTGGCTAACGTCGTTGAAGAGCTTATCAGGTCGATTGGAAAGTTGGAGCCTCCAACTGCAAGGTTTCGATTTTCAAATTGAATACTGTAAAGGGACTCAAAATGTTGTTTTGAATGTCTTATCTCGAGCTAACATATGGATGCTTTAGATATATCACCTATGAGTGTTAATCTCGATTCACCGGAATTCCAATCGCTGAGTATCTGGCCTTCGGAATTTATTGTACAAGATGGGTTTCCAAAACTAAATTTAAAAGTTGTCGATAGAGAAGCATATACAATAATGTTGCTCCTAATGGATGTTACGAAGCTAATGATAACCTTACTGCAAACTCATTATTCCTCAAGCTTTACGTAAGCCCATTGTCCGCCAACTGCAGCTCATCTTATGCGATATTATTTTTGGCCTTTACTTCTCGCTAATGTAAAATCCTTTATAAGCAACTGTGATATGCATACGGTAAGCAAGGTAATCAATTATTGTGGTCGTCCACCTACTGGTCCAGCATCTACTGGTTTAATTTTACGCATCCCGCGATTTAGACGTGCTCGAATTTATTTATGTTTATTCACGTTGCTATTCTGGGATTTTCCCGTTCAACGTGTGTTTCTGTGCTGGTAGATTGATATTGTTTCTCATTGTCTCGCTAGCTGTCTTCTGTGTAGTATTGTCGTGCAAGGCGGTGTGTTTTGTTATAATAAATAGCTTAATATTTATTTGAAATAAGATAAAAAGTAGGTAAGGACAGTGAGACAAGCGGTATAACCCATACAGTTCAGTTTTTATAACGTATAATTTTGAATTCTGAACTATTTTTTACGTATTTCTGAACAATTTTTTCGGTATTTATTTTTAGAATACTAGTAGGCCTTAATTAGGAAGAATGATTGATGAATCTGATAATGACAGTGACTATGTGCCTCATCTAAATGAAAATAGTTCAGATATTGAATCTGTAGACCTGGGTAGTGATGACAGTGATAGTGATGATGATTTGATGATTTGAACGAAGAAGATTAAGGTAAATTTGATCAATGTAGAGTGTGGTATGAGGTCAATGTGCAGAACATTCCTCCCTCATCACCAAGATTCCTCTTCACTGGAAATCCGGGTGTATCTGTGGACATAGCCTCCACTGCGACACCATTGGAGTGTTTTGAACTCGTATTTTGATCACGTAATGATTGACATCCTTGTAAGGGAGACAAACAGATAGGCAGCTCAATGGATAAGCAAAAAACCCCTAAAAGAAAGATCACTCTATAAAGCATGGACACCTACTTCTGAAGATGAGACGAGAGTATTTCTAGGAATGCTGATACTTCAAGGAATCGTTAAGCTGCTGCGATAAGAATGGTGTTGGACCAAGCGAAAGATCATTCATGTACCTGTTTTGTACCTGTTTAGTGACAATGAAAACTTAGGTCCAAGTATCCTAATCCAAAATTGTGCAAGTTTGTAAATATTATGGAACATTTGCGTAACAGATTTTGTGAAGTATATGTTCCAGCAGAATATCGTATAGCTAAGATGAGAGTTTGATGCTATACAAAGGGATTCTTGGCTGTAAAATGTTTAATGCGAAAAAGAGCTCGATTTGGGCTCAAATTTTTTGTGGTTTGTAAGACTGAATCGGGATACATTTGTGATTTTCTTTTGTACACTGGAAAGAGCACAGCTTACAACGACAAATATGATAAATTTCCGATTTCTACCAAAGTTATCCTGCATTTGATGCACTAATTTTTGTCGAATGGTTATTGTGTAACTTTATAAAGAAACAAACGGGACTGTAAACAGTAGAAGAAAGGACTTGCCTCAAGGGTTCTCAAAAGGACAGCTACAAAAGGGAGAAATCTAAGCATTTCAGTGGGGTAAGGTGATGGATCTAAAGTGGCAGGATAAAAAACCAGTTTGTCTTTTGAGTACAGTACATAATGCTACCACAAAAATGGTGAAAACCAAATATGGAAAAGAACTTCTAAAACCGAAAGTAGTTTGTAATTATAATGATACTATGTGTGGAGTAGATCGTTCTGATTAAGAGATGTCATACTACCGTTATACTAGAAAGCAACAATATAAGTACTATAAGACAATTTTTCGGCCTTTCATTGATAAAGCTGTTTGGAACTCCTACATTATATACTCCAAAGTTTTTCAAAAGAAGATTGATTTGATAGAATACCGCATGCAGTTGGTGGAGAATCATATTGAGAAATATTCTAATCCAAATTTTCAAACCCCAAAAGGAAGCCCAAGCACGACTCCTAACCCACTCAGGCTTACATCTCGCAATTTTGTTAGCCACATTCCACCGAATGCTGTAAAAAAAGAGCCAATACGACAATGTGCTATTTGCTGCTCAAAGAGGAATGAAAATGGTAAAAGAATAAGAGAACCAGAATATGGTGTAAGCGTTGCGAAATTCGTCTTTGTTTAGAGCCGTGCTTCGAAATGTACCACACCAAGAGAAACTTTTGAATATAATGTATCAAACTATTTTTTGAAATAAATGTTGATAAATTTCTATTTAATAATATTTATTTTACTATTTACAGAGGGTTAAGGACTCTTCCTACAACACTTTAACACTTTCAGATGATTTGCATGGATTTTCTAGGCCCTTATCCTCGTACTCGAAATAGAAATACCATCATTCTAATCGTACTTGATCACTTTTCAAAATTTGTTTGGACTAAGCCTTTAAGGGAAGCAACATCGAGTGAGGTAGTGAAATTCCTAGAAGACCAGGTATATCTAATGATTGGGGTACCTGAAACTATGTTGACAAACAATAGCCGTCAATTTGAGTCGAAGCAGCTTTAAATTTTTTGCTGTTAGTAGCTCTGTGGACTTATACCAGGGACGATCACAGAACGTGTGATGAAAATCTAACAACCTTCACCCATGGTTTGAGGAGTGCGGCACATGGCAGTACCAAATTTGGTCAGCATTCCATCTTACACGCCTCGGTGTACAAAATGTTGAAAAAATATTTGTATTCTCTGGTAATAGTTTGTGTTAAAGTGTTCGGTTTCTCTTCACAGCTTTCACAGCATTTTTTCTTAAACTATTATTGTCACGGCCTAACCTCTTAATTTACCTTAATTTATTTTTCTCTTAATTATTTTTTCGGTTTAATTATGAGATAATCCAAAAGCATTATTGCTGTATACGCTCACGCATTGTGGTTCACTTGGCATACGTGTCTCGCCAATATTTGTATATGAGCGTGGTCTATTGTTCGCCTGTGTATTGCTTTTCCGCCACAAATATTTCCAGCAAAGAATTAAATCTGTGTTGCCGATTTTATTTGTGTGATAACTGGAAACGATTTCTTTATATTTTTTCCTCATACAAAGGCGCAACCAAACCTAGATTTTGTGTATCTATTGAATCGGTTGTCAGAAACCTAACAATTCTTTGATCACCTTCTATCCCAATCACAGCCACATATCAGCTTAAACTGTCCAAGGACTGTATCTACTTAGTATAGAGGATATTCAGGTAGCTGCCGCTCGATTGGTAGGAAAGTGGGAAGCTTTACTTGAAGAATGTAATTTGAATTTTTAGATTATATGATGGCCTGAGTGGAAATATCGAATAAGGAGGGATATAATTAGTAGGATTCTCCCACTTCTAAGCCTTAACCCCTTAACAGGGGCAGTGAATAAAGTAGAATTTTTATTACAATCACAAAGTGATTCGGTAACAAATTACTTATCATTAAATATGTCCTACTGAATGTATCCCGTCTTCCTAAAATTATTCGAAAATTACTTCAATAACAGGCATCAAGTCGACATTTTTTTAATATGCAGGATATGCCGAGAACTTGAACACGTAACGAAATTAATAGTAAGCACTCCGTTAGACGAGGTACTCATATACTAGACTCCACTTTTCAAGTTGAGGGTCCAGGTTCTCTCATATAGCCACATTTAATCCCAACCATGACACACCGACATCCATACGGTTCAGTGTCTACAGCTCCAGTTTTCCCGTAAATTACCAACATCCGCCGACACCATGGAAATTAAGTTATACCAGCAGAGCATAAATGGAATATCCAATTTTACGGGTCCCCGTTCGGAATGCCGGTGGAATATATTTTATTTCGGGTGGAATATTTGGCACAAGAGAAGAAGTATGCCAGTTTCTCGTCTACTAGACCCCGCCTCCCCCATAAAGTAGCCTGGTTATTACGAGAAACAAAAATTACCAATTGAACAATAGAAAATGTTGGTGCACTATTGAAGTGAACCGAATAGCAATACAACTGCATTTGACAGCAACGACAGTTCAAGGTGAAATAACTGTTTTGAATTTGTATATTTATTAGAACATTCCAACAACTCAACCACTCCTTGCTAGGGCAAGGATGTTTCGCATATTTAGAGTATCTTAGTAATATAAAATTCTAAAATTATTGGAACCTTTAAAAAATTATAATTGAGCAAAACCTAATTAAAACAATTTAGAATAAGTAAGTGGTTACCTTGTATCGGTGACAACCAGAATTTTTTGGTTTTAATTACACGAACAAGCAAAGTTTTTTTTTTTTTTTTTTTTTTTTGAAACTATGGATTTCAATCACTATACACTACGTTGAATCACTTATAAAAGTATTAAGAAACTTGTTAACTATCACACTATCACGAAAAACTTTTCACTTTTATTGAACACAAAATTATTTACACTTGCTACTTGCTACTTTGACTTACTACTAAATTCACTGATTGATAAATGGCATAACAGTACGTCAACATTATTTGCTCTTTTGGTTTAACTCTCTCGCTCCAACTGTTACTGCATTTGTTAACTGTTATCAGAATGAACAAATAATTTTGCTGCAAAAAAAAAAAAAAAATTAGTGTTAAATTAGGAGTTCAAATTAAATCTTGGCAAATTTCGCAACAAAAAACAGTAAACTGAATTTTACGTGATCAGTGTCCCTATTCTTGAATTTCACAACCATTTTCCACATGTGGACATCTGTCAAAATCTTATTAACGTTTCTCTATATGGTGAATTTTTTTCACCTGCGGAAATATTCCCTTATAGTACCGAAAAAATTCCGTAGTCGAAGTAGTACCGAAAAAATTCCATAGTTTTATGAATTTTGACAGATGTCCACATGTGGGAAATGGTTGTGGAATTTGAGAATAGGGGGGGTCCCGGACGATTGATAAAATTATGGATGAGTATAACAATGAAGACCAGGGCGTGGTACGTGTAATCTTTATCTACCAAACAATTATTTTTTTTTACTTTTATTTAAATAAAGACATCCTACAAATGTCTATGTCACAAAAGGATTTTTTTTTTAACTAGAGTTAGGAAATCCCCGTTTTTTCAATTACTCAAAAATCGATAATATTTTTACCACATGATTTGAACGTTAATTTTGTTATGAAACATGGAACGGATGGATTTGGGTCACTACTGACACATCGATGCATAAGTTTAGAAAAAAAAAAAAAATTGGGGTATGTTTCAGTTATGAGACGATGTATTAGTAATGATATAAATCCATCGGTTACAAATGGTGGCGAAACAAGGACCATACATTGTTGGAAACAAAAACACTTTAACTACGAAAGATGATCCTAATGTTGATTTATGAGAGGACGGATTAAAAGGACGACATCATAGTTGACCATTTCAAAACTAACTATTAGCATATAAATTACGTTACAATTTTAAGTCCATCCATTGGTGGTTTTTCCGTCTAGAATGGGGGACCAAAGTTGAATAGAGTAATCTACCAGCTCCGTAACCTTTCGGTGGGGTGCGCATCAGTCGAGCTGTTCTGGTCATGTTTTTAAGTAACCACTGCTAACTGAGGCCATTTAGTAAAGTACGGCACTAAAGTTGAACAGCATATGCCGATGGATGAATGGCTGATAGGTTTATCAGTCCTAAGTATGCGGAGTCTAGATACCAGGCGCCCTCCAGTTTTATTTAGCCTGTTTGTGGTAAAGCTGGGTCTCCCACAGACGACTTTCATTACCCAGTAAATCATGGAACAAAATGTGAAACAAAGGAAATAAAAATAGGGATGGTGACGCTCCTAAGGCGTCACTCACCAGCGATAGTTCCGAAGTGGTTTTCGAGGACCTCTGCCCTCTTTTCCATGCCTGTGCTGTGGGGCTCTCGATGAGTGGTCCAACGCATGAGAAATTAGTTTTGAACTCAGACATGGACACCTCAGGAGATGAGTATTCGGCCCCCGTAAGTCGGGGTATCTCCTCGGATGATGGTACTCCATCGGCACAAAAAAAGGCTGGGGGGGGGGAAATCTGTCTAGGCGATCTCGGATTCTGCGGTCCGTTCTGAAGTTACCTTCAGGCAGGCCGCGGAGTCGGAGATCATTGGGATCTTGTCCTCTGGTTTTCCTGAGGTTGTCCTTACCCGAGAGCAGCTTAAGGCTGTCCAGGAGGGTATCCTGGATTAGGTGCTAGAGGGAAAGACCAAGGAGCTTAAACCTAAATTCAGTGGCACAGGGAAGCCATAGGGACTATCAAACCATGGAAGGGTGCACAGCTGTAGTGCCAAACCGGTTTCTGTTGGGAGGACAAAAATGGTCAAGCCTGTGGAGGCTACGGTGGCGGCACCTGTAGCCAAGACTACTGGAGTAATGGCCCCTCTCCTGGAGACAGGTGCGGAGAAGGCAGGAAAGGGAGAAGAAGGCGTCAGGGCTTCCATGGGGGAACACCCCGCAAGGGGTTCCCCGCACAAACCACTGGTGTGACCTGGAGACTCTCAGGCAGCAGGACCAGCAGAACGGAGATGGAGGATATTGATCAGCCATCGCCCGGTCAAAAAAATCATAAGGGTGGTGGCGGTGCGGAAAAGGAGGCTGATCAGGGCTTTCTGAAGAGGCTTTCGGAAAAACTAAGGCTTACATCGCCTGCCTGCAGATAAACCTGCATCATGCAAAGGCGTCTTCGGACGTCCTTTGTCGTACGTTTCTCTGCCTTAAAATTGTCATGGCTCTAATGCAGGAGCCATGGGTGACAGGTAACCAAATTAGAGGTATACCTCTTCTATGTCTACAATAGGATTTTTTTCTAACTAGAGTTAGGCAATCACGTTTTTTCAATTACTCCAAAATCGATAGTATCATCTTTTTACCACATGATTTGAACGTTAGTTTTGTTATAAAATATGGAACGGATGGATTTGCGTCACTACTGACACATCGATGCACAAGTTTAAACAAAAAAAATTGGGATATGTTTCAGTTACGAGACGATGTATCAGTGATGACATAAATCCATCGGTTACAAATGGTGGTGAAACAAAGACCATACATAATTAGAAACAAAAATATTTTAACTAACAAAGATGATCCTAATATTGATTTGAAAAGGACGACTTCATAGTTAAACCAATGACCATTTCAGAACTTACTATTAGCATCTAAATTACGTTACAATTTTACTTCCATCCATTGGTGGTTTTTCCGTTTAGAGTGGGGGACTAAAGTAGAGTAGAGTAATCTACCAGCTCCATAACCTTTCGGTGGGGTGCGCATCAGTCGAGCTGTTCTGGTCATGTTTTAAAGCAAATACTGGTAACTGAGACCGTTTGGTATATTTGACATTTGGCACAGGCCAAAGTAAGGCTCTAAAGGAAAAATCCTTGATAAAAAACCCTAATCAAAGGTGGAACAGCATATGCCGATGGATGAATGGCTGATATGTTAATCAGTCCTAAGTATGCAGAGTCTGGATATCAGGCGCCCTCCAGTTTTATTTAGCCTTCCTGTGGTAAAGCTGGGTGTCTTACAGGTGACCGTCGTTTCTCAGCAACTCGTGGGAATAAAATGTCTAACAAAAGTATTAAAAATAATGATGGTAACGCTCCTAAAGTGTAACGTACCAGCGATAGTTCCGCAGTGGCTTTCGAGAACCTCGGCCCTCTTTCCGCTTGGGTGCTCTCGATGAGTTGTCCATCGAATGGGCAGCTTCGTTCGGTGCTTCGGAAATTAGTTCTCAACTCCCACATGGACACCTCAGGAGATAAGGACTCGGCCCCCATAAGTGGGGGTATCTCCTCTGTGAAAGCAGGGGGAAGCATGGACATCGAGGAGGACCCGAAAAGTAAGGTCAACACCATTAACAAACCTGTGAAAATACGTGGAGCCGCGAAAAAACGGTATAAGAGACTTCTTGTCTAGGGCAAAAGGCCCGGAAGCGAGACAAGGCTCCTGGCGATGCGACCACAAAGGGAGACTTGCGCTCCCACTGAGGCCCCACCGTCGAAAAGAATCCACTCGGATGAGGGTACTCCACCGGCACAAAAAAGGCCGGTAGGAAAAATCTGTCTAGGCGGTCTCGGGTTCTGCGGTCCTTTCTGGAGTTACTTTCAGGCAGGCCGCGGAGTCCGAGATCATTGGGATCTGGTATTCTGGTTTTCTTGAGGTGGTCCTCACTGGAGAGCAGCTTATAGCTGTCCAGGAGGGTATCCTAGATAAGGTGCTAGAGCGAAAGACCAAGGAGCTTAAACCTAAGTTCAGTGGCACAGGGAAGCCATAGGGACTATCAAGCAATAAAAAGGTGTACAGCTGATCGTGGACGAGGCAGAAAACTACCTCGAGCCAGGATTTTCTTTGGAACCTTCCCAAATAGAGCCGAATTTCCCACAGTTAAACTTTTTTAATTTATCAAAAGCCAAAACGAGGGCATGCAGGCGATCAACTGGAGAGTGGTCAGGCGAAGCGCAGAGAGGCGAAATGCTCTTCAGCCTTTTGCACCTTCTCTATGCATCACTCTTTAGTTGAGAAGCTCAAGCGGGTTGGCTTTAAAGTCAATTATAAGTTTGAGACTGTCCAACTGCATCCCAAGTGTGGTCAGGGTGCTGCCAAACTGGTTTCAGTTGGCGGGACGCAAATGGCCAAGCCTGTGGAGGCTACGGTGGCGACACCTGTAGTCAGGACCACTGGAGTGGCGGCCCTCTCCAGGAGGCAGGTGAGGAGAATGCGGGAAATGAAGAAGAAGGCATCAAGGGTTCCACAGGGGAAGACCCCGCAAGGCATCCCCCCGCAAAAGCCACTGGTGAGACCTGGATGCCCTCAGACAGCGGGGGCCAGCAGAACAGAGATGGAAGGCTTTGGTCAGCCATCGGCCGGTCAAAAAAATCAAAAGGGTGGTGGCGGTGCGGAAAAGAAGGCTGAACAGGGCTTTCTGAAGAGATCTTCGGAAAAATGAAGGCATACATCGTTTGCCTCCAGATAAACCTGCATCATGCAAAGGCGACTTCGGACGCAAAGGCGACTCCGGACGTCTTTTGTCGTAGGTATACCTGCCTTAACATTGGCATGGCACTAATCCAGGAGCCATGGGTGACAGGTTACCAAATTAGAGGTATACTAAATCAAGTGGGTAAGTTGATTTTTGACCAGTTTGCAAAGTAATTGTATTCCTATTTCAGAGTTCCCCGGAGGGGAACTTGGTTGCAGTAATGGTGGAGGTTCTGGCTGAAAGTGGCAAACAGGAGGCTATAATGGCCTCCGCCTACTTTCCTGGAGACTCATAGTTGATACCTTTACTTGAAGTTGGGCGTCTCAAACCTCATTTCAAACGCAATAGGCTGGCCTGGTGTGGAGTAGCACAGACATTAATAACAGAGGTGAATACGGTTTTGAATTTCTGATCTTAAATAATGTAGGCATTGTCAATAGAGGAAGGAAACCTACTTTTATAAATACGACTTGGTTAAAGTTCCTAGATTTGACACTTGCTAGTCCGCATTTCAGTGACTTTGTCAAAAACTGGCATGTGTCTGAAGAGGCCTCATTATCTGTTCACTTCCACATCAGATTCGATTTGGGGGCCGAGACCATGCAGCGGCCGGAGATCAGAATTTCAAAACTGATCGACTGGGACTCTTATAGAGTCTCACTCGAATTAGAAATTCCCTCGGTTGTGGAGAACATATAGAGTCTCCAGAGGGTTTGGAGATCTGTTCAAACCAGCTGCATAATTCTATACACTTGGCTTACGAGAACAGCTGCCCGGTTAAGCAAAGAGAGTCCACAAAGATGGTCGGGACGCTGGATAAACTGAGGACGAAATCGAGAAGATTATTCAACAAGTCTAAACGCACCGGTGACTGGGGCGAGAATAAGATGCTCTTGACGGAATATAATTTCTAATTAAGAAGATCCAAAAGGGGTACCTTAAGGATTTGCTGTGAGGGATTCAACCAATTGCCCTCTGCTGCTTTCTGGAGTCCTTCCCAGGGTACATTTAAATAGTTTAGGACTTCTCCAGAAGCAAGATGGAAGGTTCACTGAAAACTCGAAGGAAACCTTAGAGGTACTGTTAGAAACCTAATTTCCGGATTCCGGCAAAGTGAGGTGGCCTATGCGCCTCACAGTAGGATCTGGAGTCTCTCTGGGAAAATTTTCACACCCAGCAAGGTGCGATGGGCTATTGCGTCTTTCAAACATTTCAAATCCGCTAAAGGGGGTGGTATCTTTCCAGCTTTACTTCAAAAATGTATTGAGGAAATACTCCCCAGCTTGATCCAGATGTTTCGGGCAAGTTATGCTTTTAACAATATTCCGAAACTGTGGAGGAAGGTTAATGTGGTCTTTATACCAAAGGGGGAGGGGGGGTCAGCCAGACACCCAGGCCAAGGCATATCAGACAATTAGCCTCACGTTGTTTCTATTGGAGGCTGGACAATCAAATAAGAAGCGATGTCGTTGGGAAAAATCCGCTGCATCGGAACATTTTGCCTAGAAGCTACATTCAACTGCCTGTTAAATTTTTAACCCACCCAACATCAAATCACCATTGTAAAGATACTAAAATAAAAAATCACCAAAAAATTATCCAGACCGGGCAGACTGTTTTATTAAAATTTGCTGTTCATTTCACATACACAGCAAAATTTGTATTTTTCTGTTCCACACCGAAATTTGTGCTACAGTTTAGGAAATGATAAAATAAAAATAGAAACTTTGTTATGTCCTATACGTATTTAATATTTGGTACAGTCAACTTTAACATAACAAACAAAACTTGTCTTTTGGCCATGTGGTACCGAAAAAGGATACAACGACAAAGTAACAAAAAAAAAAAAAAGCTTCGAAATAATAATTTTGTTTAATCTAACACATTTGGCGCCTTTTTAGTTTTTCGACACTGTACACGAGTGGTGTTTTGTTTTCTATTTAATCTGGTTGAAAGGATACCCAAAATGTATATACGAAAGTAAAAATGTGGTTGGTAGTATAGCATCTATACGGATGAATTATTACCAAATGTTATACAAAGGGGCATTCTGAACACTAAAAAAATACTGAATAGGCTAATGAACTGTCTGGAATCACATCTTAAGCATATTATGTACATATCCATAAGCTTAAAAGTTTTATAAACCAAAAAGAAAAAAAAACTTACTCTCCATATATAAAGAAAGCTACTTGAATTCTTATACACCAATTAACTTAAGTCATAATTATACTTAAACACGACAACAACAACAACAACCAAAAAAAGTTTCGTCTATACTATCACAGAAAAACCGCCAAACTTTTTATAAACTTCCCATGTTTTATATTTTTTGCAAAGCTTGTGATTATGCTTTGTTTGCGACATAAATTTATTTATTTTTATTTTTTATTTTTTGTTCTGCAGCTCTTGAGTAAAATGTCCAATTATAAAGTTTCCCCTGTTACGTCATGTACATAAATCTCTAGCCGCTTACACCTCTAATAAAAAATTTGTTTTGTTTATAATTTATAAAATCTTGAATTAACTGAAAACTCGAAAAAAATTAATTAAGCTGAATTTTCATGTAGGAGGGACTGCATTAACAGTTTTATCGAAGTTTATCAATCTTTTAAACAACAAAACCATTTGTCTTCTCACAACCAAAGAAAAAGAAAAATAATTTAAATTGACAGAATTCCGATTTGAATCAAACACAAATTTCTACTTTGAAGTTTTATGAATTAAAATTATTGACGACGGACGCGATTTCAAATCTCTAATGATTAATTGTGATTTAGATACGAGGCTGGGGCACCAATTTTTGAGTTTTGACGGTAGATTTTTAAATATTTCATTCCAATTGTTATTTTAGTCCAATTGTTCCGTTTTTCTGACAGAAAATCTGCAAAATAAATCTAAAAATCATAAAAATGCCAAAAATACGAGAAAAGTAAAAACCAGACTAATTTAAAATGCCTTAAAATGAAAAGAACAATGTTATCACTATCAGCTTGAGGTCGAAAGGGGTGAGCCCTTTTCGGACGATGGAATAGTTCAAATAATGATCGAACTAGTGTAAAAATCAGTTAAGAAGACCCTCAGTCATCTCAATTTAGAAAATAAGCCTTTCCCAAGGACGGCCACACAAAACAGGACAAACACTGAAGAAAGTGAAAGCCAAGACACAAAAAAGGTCAAGAGCCAGGAAAATGACATAAATTCAAGAATGGATGATGTTGATATCAGTGAAACAGACAAAACAAATGTTGGATAATGACTCTTTCAACTTTGAGGATGAAGATGCCCAAGAAGACATCCAAATTCAATTCAATTCCCAAAACCAAAATACTCCAACATAGGAATAAGGAAATAACATCGGTGGATGTTTTAACCCTATCCAAACTAACGCTCCAGCAAATACGGATACAGTAAGTAACCAAACCAAAGTCCATAAACCACAGCCGATTATACCGAGCTGAAAAAAATTACAAACAAATATGAAGATACCATGCTAAGAATTACCACCAGCAACTTGGCACAAGCTAATGTGTCAGTCTACACTAAACATATCAGCCGCCATAAACTGGTTGTAGAAAATCTAAAAAATGAAGACTTTAGATTCTACACATAAACACCAAAAAATCTCCGACCAAAAGTCATGAGTATAGTATACGGGAATTATACCAGGAAGCATCGTCAGAGAAAGTCAAAATGGATCTTCTTGAAAAGGGACTCAAAGTTCTGGAAGTATACCAGATGCTAAAACATATAAAACAAGATTACCGTGCTTTACCATCACATTCGAAGCTGACACAAAAAACTCAGATATCCTGCTAGTTCACGGATTTTGTGGCTATAAGATCAGCTGAGAGAAAAAGAGGAAACCAAAGGTGTCGCAGTGCCGAAAGTCACAGGCCTTCGGCCATGCAGCATCAACATGCAATATAAAATACCAGTGTGTCAAGTTTTATTCAAGCAACCATCAACCAGGGAACTGCCCAAGAGACAACAATAAAGTAATCCCCAAAAAGTGCGCCAACTCTGGAGAGGGATCCAGAGGGAGTGTCCAGAACGGAGAAAATTTGTAGGTAATATTAACAAACCAACTAATGTAAATATCTTCAAAAATCCAAGAGTATTTAACTCAAACTACGTTAGGCAGGGGTCTCTTACACAGAACAAATAAAACCAAAGGCGCCTCATTATCCTCTAGAGGTACCGCAAGTTTCTAAAAGTGTAAATACGGACGGCAACAAGCAGGCCTATAATCTAAATGGCTTTATCAATAAATTCTATAATCTCTTTGGAATGGATTTTGTTTCTTTGACAAAAAATGTTTCAAATTTTCTCACCAAACTAAACTCTGTTCAGGGCATCACAGCACAGAAGTCGATGTACCTAGAATTTATCTGCCTACTCACACTCCATTGCAACAGCCTTGTCAGTTTAACTTTACTTTCAAACAAACACAAGCCATAAATTTTATGCCTAAATGAAACTCATTTAAATAATAGACGCTCATTTCATGTCGAGGGTTATATAATCTATGGGACCAACGCCAAAAAATCGAAATCCAGTATCACACATGAGTCGAAAGATGTTAAAATAATGGATTATAGAAAAGCAGACTGGGAAGGCTACTGGCATTTTGTGCACTATAAAATTGAGGCAATTGCCAAAAATCCACTTGTTACGGCTGCAGAAATTAATCAGCGAGTTTCTATAATCAGACAGACAATAACCAAAGCAGTAGAAAAGTATGTCCCATGCATCAGTTTAGATGCACATTGCAAGCAACTTCCGCCTTATATTATCCAGATGATAAAAGTCAGGAATTTCTATCGAAATATGCATCGATGGACGCCTACCCTCTTCAGTTCTATACTAATAAATCGAACGACTAGGGCACATACACGACGAGATTCGGACACATTTTCAGAACATACGACAAAATAAATTAAAGGGCATCAAACCGGATCGTTCGAACCTATTTAAATATATCAGAACAGTGAAACCAGCTAGGCGAGTAAATATGATTATAGAGGCAGTGTTCAGTGATCGGACTCATGTTGAAATTAAGACGTCCACACGATCCATTCGAGGCTGCAAAATATAAAAGCCCAAGGCGACGATAGTGTCTCAAATCGATCCATTAAAAACCTGCCTCTATCAGGGGTGAATCAGCTCATGAAAATCATAAACGCTATGTTTATCTGTGGCTACTTTCCAGATAGTTGGAAGACTGCCAAGGTGATAGCTATACCAAAGCTAGGGAACATTTGTATACAGGAAAACACTCGGCCGATTAGCATGCTAAACGGCCTCAGCAAGATAGCAGAGCGCGTAATATCCCGAGGACTGTGGGACTCAGTGAACCATCTTATCCCTAATCAACAGTTTGGATTCATACGTCATAAGAGCACAACTGATGCATTGATACGATTTCTAAACCATGCTAAGAAGGCGAAGCGACACAGTAAAATAATGTCGCCATATTTATAGATGTTAGGAAGGCATTTTTTGCTTCCAAGATTTCACCGTTTCTGATATCATTGATTAGGTCATACCTCACGGATCGTAAATTTTTTGTCTGAATTGATAACAATTGTAACTTTGCTACAAGAAATACTACTGCGTAATTTTTACGCATGACATACCATTACCCGCGACTCCGGAGACCAGGTTGCAAATTTTTGAAGATGGTACTGCAATTTTTTGCACAAACCCCAGCGAATTCCAATGCGCAAAGAGGATATAAATTTATCTAAATTCTCTAGCGAACTACTACAAATCAACACTGAGGAAACACAGGTGATATAATAGCAATCCACATTCAAAATACAAAAATAAATTAAATAATGCGGTCTCGGTGACAGTTGATGGCCAGGAGATTAATGAAGTATAATCGGCCAAATATTTGGGATTTACCTTTTCAGATAATCTGAGTTTCTCCTCCCACATAAAAAATTTTAAAAGGCTGGCGTCTGCGGCCTTCCGTGTCCTGTATCCAATCATGGGCAGTGCAAGTAGCTTGGACTACAAAAATAAACTGATGGTCTACAAATTAAATGTAAGACCAATTATGACATATGGAGCACCGGCGTGATATGATTTGACAAACTACTCGGAAAAGCATGCGATCCAAAGAATCCAGAATAAAGGCCAAAGGTTTGTATTTGATAGCTGGCCGCGCCCCCACACTATAGGCAATGTACAGTCAAATGCCTCCACGAACTAGCAGGCACCGAAACGGTAACTGAGTAGGGTAGACTCCTGGATAACTAAGTAGGCTGATGTCGCGTTCAAATGTAGTTACTATATTTACATGTTGGTTTGTTAACATTACCAAATTAGTATTAGTCAATTTTATTTTAGCCTGGAAGTTTGTAGTTGTACTACCTCATCGTGGTGACCTCCGGAAACTGTTGGCTCGTTTACCGAACAACAGGCTAAAGTATGGCGGTAAAGGATGGTATAAACTTTGAACCCCCCCCCCCTCCCCCTGGGGGTCTGCTTCCACAAAAGCATAAATTTCAGAAGGACCATTCAGGCCCTGTTTCTGAGATCAAAAAATTAATAGATCAGAGTAGTTAAAACTCTAGCACGGACGTAATGAGGGCTCTCCTTTACATGGCACTCTATTGCCTGAAATGGATACCCAATCTAGGCCGACAACGGCCGAAATAAATAACGACTTTGAGGAATTGGAGCTCGAGGAGACAGCAAAGAGCAGAACACGCCTCAGTGGGGCCGCAGGGAGACGTCTGTCCCATCTAATTCGGTCAGTGGTTCCCCGCGACGCTGGGAGACGTCTGTCCCATCTATTCGGTCAGGGGTCCCCCCACGATTGCTGCCTTGCAGCAATGTAAGGAGAAAATCAAGGACAGAATTGTCCAAACAAATAGGAGGAATAGGTCGGATGACGACTCTAGCCCCAAAAGCATCGCGGCAAAAAAAAGAAAACTTTCCAGTCCTTCACCGAAGGTATTGGAAGTCGCCCCAAAAGCTGCAACTGAGGGCGGCAATAAGGATAGGTGGCCCGAAAATAGGGCCGACAGGGCCGCAACGTATAGAAATGCAGTGAAAGCTATCAGGTTTAGGTTAACCGACCAAGGCTTCCCGGAAATAAAACTGGGCATTGTCCAGATTCTGGCAATACAGGATGCCATAATGGCCACAAGAAACAGTGGCGGAGCTACCGATAAATGGTGTTAGCCCAAATTTCCTGGGATATCGCACTAAAAGCGGTTGGCTCACGGTCAACTGTACCGATGACGACACAGCAGAGTGGCTTAGGGTCACAGTGCCCTCAATTAAACCATGGAACGGAGCATCCCTGAAGGCAGTCGAGGAGGAGGTGTTTGTCCCCCAAAAACCATGTTTGTCTACCTACCACGAGGTAGTAAGGAGACAAATGAAATAATACTGCGTCGTCTGGCGATCCAGAATAATGACTTAAGAGACGCAGATTGGAGGATTATTGCAAGGATGGAGCGAAAAGGCGACCTCCTTCAAACGACGGTGTCCGTTTCACATAAAACGGCGGAGATACTCAAGGGCTCCAACTACAGAGTCAACTGGATGTTTGGCTCTGTAAACTTCCGCCCAAAGAAGGAGAGGGCAGTGGATGAAGTCGAGCGGAGAGTGGCGGACCCGAATTTGCCCGGCACGTCAAGGGCAGCTTTAGCTGAGAGATCATCTAGGCTGATGAAGGGCAGGAGAACTGGCACCTCCGAAACAGGGAGACCGGCCAAACCAAGCCGATGTAGGAGCGGTAAAGCCATGGGCTGACCCCTAGAGGAAGGGTGTCACTATAGCAATCTTTAAGAGAACCATGCACTTCGGAGCCTAAGAAATGAAAAAAAATGAATAAATAAATACACATCATGGTGATACCAAGTAGGGAAATCAATAGAAACAGCTCTACACGAGCTGACATCGGAAATGGAAGATACGCTCCGGACTAAATAATTATTAGTATGCTCCTTCATTGATTTTCAGGGAGCTTTTGATAATACTAGTTTCGAGGTAATTCAGGAACAATCAATAACAATGGGTATAAACCCCTCCACCGTAAGGTGGATAATAAACATTCTTAAAAACCGGAGGAGAACGGCATCTTTTGGAGACAAAACCACCGCCAAAGCAGCCACAAGGGGTTGCCCCCAGAGAGGAATTCTCTTGCCTTTATTGTGGCTGATCATGATCGATCAATTATGCGGACGACCTAGTCTTGATGGTTAGGGGCAGACTCGCAAGTACTATAGGGACAAGAATGCAACAAGCCCTAGAGGTAGTAAATGATTGGTGCACGGAGGTGGGCCTTACAGTAAATCCTAGCAAGATAAAGCCGATAGCCCTGGGGAGGGAGGGGTAACTCACGAAATGTCAACGGAGGTTAAATATTTGGGTGTCGTACTTCATTAGAAATTGACATAGAATCCCTACTTAAAAACGAAATAAGGCCTACTTCGCCAGCCAAAGTATGATTGGCAAAACGTGGGGACTGAGCCCACAAATGTTGGTTTGGCTCTACCGGGCCACCTTAAAACCTATGGTCTCTTACGCGGCGTTTAGCAGACTGATGCACGGAGAATACTGGATAAGATCCAGAGGTTAATCTGTGTGGGTGCAACTGGAGCAATGAGGACTTGCTGCCCTTGAGAGAATACTGAGTCTCTCACCACAGCACCTACACATTAAAATAGTAGCCGGTTCATGAGGTCTGAACCTAAAAATTAAAGCCAAAATTAAAACCATAAGGCCAGGACACAACAGTGTCCGACATATATAAATAAAATTTTAAGGAAGAATTGAACCAACTAGATTTGATGGTAAGGACAATCGACTGCCGAAGGAATTTTACCATTAGTTTGCCGGATAGGGCACTGGTAGAGAATATTATCTCCTCTCTCCCCCGCCATTGCTCTGTGCGGTATACGGGTGAGTCAAAAACAGACGGGGATACCGGTGCAGGTACAGTCGGGCCCGACCTAGAACTATGCATACCACTGAGTAGCACCCCACAGTTTTTCAGGCAGAGACTTTTGCTATTGAGATATGTGTGCTTAAATGTCTCAAAAAGAAATATAAGAAGATCAAGATCAATATAATTTCGGACAGCCAGGCAGCTCTGCTAGTCTTAGGATCTTCGGTGTTCAACTCGAAATTGATCTGGAGCTGCTACTGTAATTTATTAGAACTGGGTATAGCAAATAAAGTCACCCTTTTTTGGTCTCCTGGCTACTTCACCATTAAAGGAAATGAGGCAGCAGACCGTTGTGCAAAAATGGGAGCAAGCCGAGATTTCCTGGGTCCCAGTACTAGTATTGCCTTTTTTCCAAAACCCACTTGGTAGGTGGTATAAAAGAATGGTAGCAGAACTATAGGAAATTACTCTGGAAGTCCTCCTCATTAGGATGAGACAAGCCAAGAAATTATCCAGTTATAATATTATACGTCTGGGAGAGGCACTGAGGATGGACTGCCAATCCCTAAGATCCCTTACCTGATTTTTAACAGGGCACGACCCTTTTAACGGCCATCTACATAAAATGGGAAGGTCCCTTACGGACCAGTGCAGATTCTGTGACTGCGGTAAGGAGACATCGGAACACCTACTCTTCACATGCGATGCTATCATCCTAAAAAGATTCAAGTTCCTCAATGCCTACATAATCCAGTGGCCTAACGCCGACCCACTGGATATGCATCAGGTAAGTTTTTAACATTTTTGTACCAGAGAAAAAACTGCCCGTAACTTAACGCCATTTTGGAATTTAATAATTAGCAAATTTCAAAACTTAAACGGTCCTTTCAATAAAGAAATTCTAATAAGAAATTTTCAAATAAGAAATTTTATTGCAAATTTCATCCTCCGGTAGACAATTTGTAATTTATATTTATTACCATTTGAACTTAACCAACTTGTAATTGGTTTTCCCGCAGCCAAAAAAAAAAATATGGCTCACACACATGGCATACATTAAAAATACGAAGGGGAGCATAAAAAAAAAATTATGAGACACAAAACCAATGGAATACGAAATAAACATTTTAATCAACTGGCAATGAAATTGTTTAAAGGTACATACATATGTACGATATACGTATGTAATGTAGTATAAACAGCCGCTAGTGATTATGTTTTACGCATTTAATTTTCATCTTATGCTCTTCTGTTGTACATATTTTCATCTTTGTACGGTATATCCATAAAATAAAAACTCCTGTACTCTATTGTTTTATGTTCCATATCCATGTTTTGAATAAAAAATAAAAATATACCAAGATTACAAAATATGTACAAACAACAACAACGGCGCCGACGACGACGACGACGACGACGATGACAACGATGTGGATCATGAAATGGGTAGAACAAAAGATTTCAGGATTCTAATATGCAATAAAAATAAAAATAAATGCGGAATGGATACAACAAGAAACAAACTCCTCCTATATCACTTCTCATTTGTATATATGTACGTACATAGAATTTGATTGCCACAATATATCCAGCTACACCATATCAACCCGATGTACGAGTAGCATCATCTTTCAGAGAGTTTATTGAATAGTTTTTTTAGTTTTGTTTTGCTGGTTCAGTAAAATATAATATATTAAATGTATACAGGGGGGTGAGCGGTTAATATATACAGCCGCACATGATGGGGTACGGGCATATAATAAAATTATTGTTATTACGATTATTATTGAGGGTAATATAAGAAAATTAAATGAAAAATACAGAGAGTGCGACATAATGGATAATAGATATCCATCCATTGATTTCAATTCATTCAATGGTAATTTATTCCGATTGTTTTATTGCCGCCAATTACGAATGATATGCTTTAATTATATACATCATAATTATCATAATTAAATATCTGTGTTAATATTAAAAGTAGCATAATTAATTAAATCGTGAGAGCACCGATTTCAACCAATAGCTCAACATTTACTGGCTTATTTTACGTAATTATTTTCATATTTTATAATATTAATAAAATACTTAAATGTCAAAATCCTTAAATGGCCTATACACGATACTATTGATCGTACAACAAGTCGTAAGACTTCAGCTAATGCGACCGACTGAAGGAAAGTTGTATCGCATGTGGTGCTGTAGTACAAACTACCGTACATCCAGACAACTTTGATCGATTGTATTTATTCATCAATACTAACATTTCCGTACTAATAGTCTTACGTATATAGCAATGCACTGCGTAAGATAGGACGTTTATAGGCAATTGCGAAAGAGTTGGGAGTCCTATAAGTGCTTCTGACTTATGTGATGTGACCTTAGCGACAAAGAAGGACTGCTGACGTTGTACGTAATTAACGACAATTCTAATAATCAGGTTGAAATTGAGCTGAACAACGGATTATGTGTAATCACTTCTGTAAGATGCGACAAGACCAGATGATTTCAAAAAAACTCTCAAAATGCCGTTTTGTGTACAAAAACTTGTGCACGGTTAATATCCTGGTGCTCATTAGGGCAAGCCAAAAATTGGCTGTTTAACGCATTCAAATTCTTCGTACAATATGATTGAACGACAGCTCGAGCCGAAAGATTTTTGCCTGCAGGTAATGTCAACTTACCCATGTCTGAAACTTTCAGATAGTGATTGGAAGTGTACGGATGAATTCTTCAACGGAAGATTTGCCTTGCTCTGGTCGGCCGTCAACGTGTCGTCTTGGGCAATCGGAATTCTTGCCAGAAGATCAAACGGTAAATAATGGCGTGTAGCGCATTTTTTAGGGCAAATTTTAGTGCAAAATTGTGAAAATAAAACACATGTGCTGTCTAAAATTAATCGATTCGACCAAAAATAATATGTCAATGAAACGAAATAGAAGGCGTCAACCTATGAGGAAGAAGTATCTTATTTCGATGTAAATTTTTATAAAAAGACGAATGAAAATTTTCAAAATAGTTGATGCAATGGAATGGTCCCGACATTCTTCAATGAATAATAATACTGTTTTTGCTGATACGAGGGAGCCGACATCTTCAGCAAAAGCGAGGGAAGACGAGTTAGTTCAATGAGAGCTTATATTGAAAGACAAGGAGATCGAGCTTTTAAAACGTGAAAACGAGTTCTTGACAAGCAATGTGGTAGTCGGTGGCGAAACGGTGGTCCGCCCGCAGCAACGATACATGTTTAATGACGTAAAGGAATAAATGAACACATTAAATATACACAGATAAGCTGATTTTCGGCAAGAGGCTATACTTGTAGGTACTGCAAAAATTCCATTACGTTGTGCTGAAAATGTGGACGCGTGGGACAAATTAAAAACTTTTTTAAAGGCCGAATTTTCTGTGACGTGAGTGGTGCGGCTATACATCGCCAACTATCCAAGCGAACGAAAAAACCAAACGAGTTTTTCATGCGTTTCTTGTTTGAGTTGCGTGAGCTAAGAAGACGTTGCAAAATGGATGACTTGTCTATTATTCAGTATTGCATTGATGGTATCCAAGACATGGAATTTAACAAACAAATTTTATACGGGGCGAATAATATGAAGGATTTTAAAAATAAATTGAAATTGTATGAAGAAATTGCAATGAAGAAGAAAATCATTACACCCGTGCAGTGTACACCAAACCGATTACGCCAACATCAATTAACGTTTCTGGGCATTAACGCAAACGATTTTCCCGGTCAACTATCCAATGCTATGTGTGTGGTTATACTTGTAATGGTCATACAGCAAAAGAGTGTCTGAACGAAGGAAAAGGAACGAAGTGCTATAAATGTGGGAAATTTGGACATATTTTCTACAAAGTGCGAGAATAGCGATGTGAGGAAGCCCGTTGCAGCAGTCAATCAGCCGGTTGTTCATGACCGATCGAGAATTGGGAAGTGGTGTTGGCTTAAATCATTTTAACACGTTTGGGCAATTTTGTACAAAAATATTAATTGGTAACGATATTTATACAACAGTATTTCATATTGTAGCTAACGGCCTACCTGTAGACATCATCCTTGGTCGAGAGTTGATTAGTAAAACCATAACCGTAATCACTCCGAGTTCAATCACGATAAAGAAATACCAGAAAAACTCCGTCTTCACTGTACAATGTGAAGATCAGTGAACCTGAATCACATCAAAGACGAGGAGGTGAAAGTTGCCATTCAGACTATGATAGTAAATTATATCCCAAAGAAGCTCCAAGAGAGAAATGAACTGGAAACGATCATAGTGTTGAACAGCGACCAACCAGTTCATCAAAAAGCACGCCGCTTGTCACCGAAGGAGCTACAGGTTGTTCGAAAACAAATTGATGAGTGGTTGGAGAACAAAATTATATGAGAGAGTTCATCGGAGTACGCAAGTCCTGTGGTTTTGGCGACGAAAAAAGATGAATCGATGCGATTATGTGTCGATTTTCGGAAATTAAATCGATTGGTGATTTAAGATAGATATCCACTGCCGTTCACAGATTGATCAGCTCCAGGGTTCGAAATACTTTTCATTTCATGATCTCAAGAATGGTTTTTACCATGTATCGATTATGAAGGAGTCGGTGAAATATACGGCGTTCGTTTTGCCAGACGGTCATTACAAATTTCTAAAGGTCCCTTTTGGTCTTTGTAATTTGGTCTTACTGAACTTGATAATACTGCCAGCCGGTACGTGATACATACTATCTGGGCTTATTGCTCTACATAAGCATGTAGTTCCGCTAGAAAGACGGTAGCATTGGAACACAAGGACTTCGAGAGGGCTGTCCCACTCCCGTATATTCATACCCCTGCATCGTCTTCTCTTTGATTTTACCCTTACGAGTTGCTGGGAATTGCAAATCGCCTGCAGGTCACCCAGATTTACTACAGGAAGGCTAAATAAAACTGAAGGGTGCCTCGTATCCAGAGTCCGCATACTTTGGACTGATTAACCTATCAGCCATCCATCGGCATATGTTGTTCCACCTTAGATTAGGGTTTTTTGTCAAGGTTTTCTCCTTTAGCGCCATACTTTAGCCTGTCCCAAATGGCCAAAAATATTCCAAATGGTCTGAGTTACCAGTGGTTGCCACGAGGAGGCAGCACATACACTTGCCAATTGTGAACAGGTTACGCCTTACACAATTGTACCCATCACTCAGCTGCCTAATACATGACCAGAACAGCTTACGTGATGCGCACCCTATTGGAAGGTTACGGAGCTGGCAGATTAATCTACTTAACTTTGGTCCCCCGCTCCAATAGATGCCAAACCACCAATTTCTTGAAGATTAATTTGGAAAGGATATAAATGAAGCGCTCGTGCAAAAAAAAAACTGATGGAAAGGGGAAAAATGAATAGCGAAAGTTTTAAGGGCTACCTTATTTCGATACGCGAAATTTGTGCAAGTGGTAGTGTTTCAGATGAGGCCATAATTCAATATTGTATCGGCAGAGTTATTGATTATGAACCTAATAAGGCCATTTTGTATGGTGCATCAAATACGAGCATGTATGATTTTAAGAAAAAAAACTGGAGCAATACAAGGCTGTGAGTTCAAAACCTGGAGAAACTACTTTGTCAGAAAAGCCAAATCGTCATCGATTTGGATTAAGATGTTTTGGTTGTGGTGAAATAAACCATGCAGGAAAAGATTGTCCACGAAAGTCAGACGGTCCCAAGTGTTATAAATGTAATACATAAGGGCACATTTCGAAGAATTGCCAAGCAGTAGAAGGTGCGAAGGTTTTGGTCGTTCAAGAAAACTCGAAGTGTAAAGAAACTGAAGTGAAAGTACTTTGTAACTTTTCAACACGAAAAGATGTTGTGAAAATCGAAATTAAAGGATGCAAATTATTTGCTCTTGTGGATAGTGGCAATGGCCCAAAAGAAACATAAGTATATTGGCACTCCTGATCCTCAAAAGGTCGATACACTTGGTCGTTTTGTCGCTCATGTGATTATTGATGGTGAACAATATGAAACTATTTTTCATATTGTGCCAGATGCGGTTTTACCAGTCGGTTTTATGGTGGGTCGAGAGCTGATGAATCAAACCATAACAGTAAAAACGCCTACGAGTATCACAATGTAGAAGTTCCCGCATGAAGTGTGTCTAATACCGAATTAAAGCTTACACTAAAAGACGCAAAACCAAGATTAGCTCCAATGGAACATAGCATTGTTGGCGAGCATGTTGATGAATGGTTAAATGAAGGTGTTAATGTCACCGGTAATGCTAACTATAACAAAAAAGATCGGTCGAAGAGGCTGTGCATAGACTATCGGAGATTTAATGAGGTAATTGTAAAAGACAGATTTCCGCTCCCTCTGATCGAAGATGAGATCATTAAACACCAGGCGGGCCAATATTTTACAACGCTTGACTTGCGAAAGGGATTTTTCCATGTCCCTACGGCCAAAAATTCACAAAGGTATACCGCCTTTGTGACGCCCATCGGACTTTATTTTTCGGGAGCTGTGTACTAGAGGAATTATGTGTTTTAATTTAGATGACCTAATTATACCTGCTCAAACTATTGAAGAGGCTTTGTGGAAGTTAAGAGCGGTCTTAGAAGTGTCGGAGCAGAATGGATTATACTTAGGAAAAATATCGTGGGATAAATGTCAATTTTTTCGAGTATCAGTTAAAGATCTTGGCTATCAAGTAACTGGCGGCAATATTAAACCTTCACAGGCAAACACGCAAATGATTTAAAAATCCAAAGTTCCAACAAATTTCAAGAAATTGCAAAGCTTTTTTAGGACTAACGGGATATTTCCGCAAATTTGATGAAGGCTATGCCATGATTGTAAGGTCGTTAACACACCTGCTATCGAAAAACTTTAAATTTAATTTTGGCCCAGAGCAGCTGAAAGCGTTTGAGACAATCAAAGAAGTATTAATCAAATAACCTGTTTTAAAAATTTACTGTATATGGAAGCAAAAATAGAACTTCATACGGTTGCTTGTAAGTTTTGTCTCGGTGCTATACTTCTTCAAAAATCGATGGATGATATGTATGTCAAGAACGATATTGTAGTTACGAGTTGGAGGTCCTGGCATTTGTGACGGCATTGAAAAAATTCAGGGTGTATTTAATAGGTCTAAACTTCAAGATCGTTACGGACTGCGCAGCATTTAAAGGAACCATGGAACGAAGAGAATTGACTACTAGAAATGCTGGGTGGGGCAATGCATCTCCAGGAATTTAGCTATATATTGGAACATCGTTCTGGATGCCGAATGCGTTATGTAGATGCTCTGAGTCGTGAATCAATCGTAATATTATAACTATATTACTGACCGTAATTGCTTATTTAAGGTGGAGAACGGTATCTCCCTGTTGGTGGTTCCGAAGAAAATGCAAATGGAAGTCATCAAAATAGGTCATGGGCAGGGGCATTTCACTGTCAAAAAAACGCAAGCGCTGGTTTGTCGGCAGTTCTTTATCCCCAAACTGGTTCAGAGGATCAAGATGTGCTTAATAAATTTTGTTCAGTGTATCATGTCTGAACGCAAGACTGGACGACAAGAAGGATTCTTGATTCCATTATCTAAAGGTGCTGCAAAGAAGCAGTATCGCTACATATTATGTATTGTAGATGGGTTTTCCAAATTCATATGGTTGTCAGAAGAAAGAGGTGCAGCTATTTTTGAAAATCCACCTATCAACGTAGTATTGGAATGTCACCGTTTGAGTTGTTGATAGATACCAAAATGCGATGCCCTGAAGATATAATGATAAAAGAAGCTGTTGAAGAGGAGTTTGCAAAGGATTACTATCAGGAACGGCAGATTCTGAGGGAAGAAGTAAAACAAAACATTCAATAGGTTCAAGAAGAAAATCGGAAGACATTCAACAAGCGGCGAAAAAAACCAAATGAATATGAAATCGGTGACATGGTGATGATTAAGTGCATCCAATTCAGTGGCGGCAATAAGATTCAAGCCAAATTTCTAGGTCCTTACGATGTGGTAAAGGTGAACGGAAAATACCGATATGATGTTAAAAAGATCGGTGAAACAATGGGCCTAAACAATGATGTTAATACAATAAGCGAGGAGACAAATAACAGTCCATTATTGATGTCATCAGGGTCGGACGACATAGCAGGATGGCCGTATTGAAAGAGAGAAGAACAACGGATTTTAAACAATAAGGCTAAGTCTGACCAATTAAAAAAAAAATTACGTTGATATTTCACAATGGTAACATTTGTCAGGTAAGAAGAAAATATTTTAAAGCTTTTCGGGCTGTATATACTCAAAACTCAATATCTGTAATTTAAATCGATTTGCTGGATGTTTGATTGCAATCAAAATTAATTTGCGATTGATGAAATGATGTTGAATTTGGCAGCAGCAAGCGATGATCAGCTGTAATGACATCACGGTTCTATTCGGCTTACAACAATTACATTTTTAAATTCATGAGCTTGTTAGTCGATGTTCGAAATGTTCGGAAGATCTATGCTCTATCTTGTTCGCAGGCAGTCTCACTCTAAGCCTGGTGTATATGGAACGCAATTAACTTTTAATAAATAATAACAACAAAAAATTTAACCATTCAAATTCCACAATTACATTATTTTGGCATCTTATTCTCCAATTATTTAAAAGGTTTCTTTTGGGTTTCGATAATTTGCCTCATAAAATTTCTAACGAATTTTTGTGATAATCACGTGCACAAAAAACAGCTCACCACAAAATTTATATTACTTATATACAGAAGTCACTTTGTGTCGATTTATTTGTTATCTTTGAATAAAATAAACAACCAAAAACCAAAGTCACACAAATAACAAAAATATTTAAATTCTTTTGTATATTTATATAATCTTAAGATGAACAAAAAAAAAAAAATTAACTTCTTCATTTCTTAGATTTTTTTTTTTTTTTCGTCTTATACCTAATAGAAATAAGAAAACAACAACAATTACGTTTTATTTGTTGTACTTCATCGACTTTTTGATTTTTTGTTGTTGTTGTTTAATTCGAGGAAGAACAACAGCACCACAAGTATTAAGAATAATAATAAAAAAAAAAAAAATCAATTCACGATTCAAAACAATTGATTAAAACCTAATTGTTTAGATTACAATTTTGTTGGTTTTATATTACAGCTTCTTCCCCTTTCTTATGTAAGTACATACCTTGTAAAGTAAAAAAATATTTTCTTGGAATACTATGAAGAGCTCAAGATATTTTACCAAAATGATTTTGTTTTATTCAAAGACATTTATTTGTAAATGGAAGAAATTTTCAATTGTTTAGATTTTGTTAAGAAAACCACAAAAGAAAATTAACAAAACTGGTGCGCGCTACATTATACCGTCTATACATATATCGAAAGAATTCAAAGTAAACAACAAAATATAAATTTTAACACTCGAATTATGGTAATTTAAGCACTAAATCACAAATCTCGGAAGTTATGATTTTTGTTTTGTGCGGTTATTTCAGGACGATGTTACTGTAAATATTTGACTACCTATATTTGGTAGTCATTTGCCAAATTTAAAGCAATTAAAATTTAATTAATTGAACTTACTTCCGAATATAAAGTTGAAACATATAGTTTTAACTGACTGTTATTAAATTATTCGAGATAACAGTTATACAAATGTATAGATCATGTCAAACTGTCAAGAAAATACTACTTTCGCGAACGGTGCCATCTGTTAGAAAACATGACCTTTCAGATGATGCCACCAGTTGTCACTACTAATATAATAAAAAGCAGTCTTCGAGCTAGATGTCACTACACTACGTGGTTGACGTTTTATATAATTTGGTGTTGCCAATGATTGGTAACTTGTTGGTTCGGTGTGTTCGCCACCAGATGTCATGTTGGTCGTATTGTTTCCTGGTGCCGCCAACAATTATATTTCATATTATTCAAGGTGTATGTGGAAGAAAAATATTTTTTTGATTGTATCTAAGATTATTCGCAACTAGCAGACATTATTTTGAGATTAATCGAGATTTTCGTGACTTCTTTCTTTAGCAAGTTTCGAGTTTTAACTCAGACTTCTCAGTGATATTCAAATTATAAACCGGAAAATTCAAGAGTATTCAACATTATTCATGGCGGTTGATTAAGGTTTTATTTTTATTTTTTTATGGCCAAGTTAGGAAAAAAAATGTTGGCAGATAAGAATAAGAAATAGTATGAAGAGAGCTCGATTATTATTTATGCTAAACGAAACCAAACGAAATTTATTCTAACAAGGAATATTCGCCTTCCAGTCCTGAAATATAAGCGGCTCGTACAACTGCTTTAATTTTTTTACGAGGATACTAATCAAATCGAGCTTTTTCGTGGTCGATTTGTTTATTATCAGATTATGATCGTACAGAAGAAGCCGTTTCGTTTCATTATATTCTGATTTATCAACCACCTAAAGAAATGCTGACGAGGAGGAACTTTCTTTCATGTTGACCTTCAATTTTGTAGAATTATTAGTTGAACCATCAACAAAACAAAGACATCTTGTCAGAGTACGATACAATATTTTACTTTCTTGGTTGGCAATTTTAAGCAGCAGTTTTACGTTCAAAATCTTAAATTAGTCGTTTTAGCTGATAAAAATAGGATTTAACAGCCGCATAAATCATCTGTCTTCTAAAACCCACAATAGAACGGTACCTGCATAGCTTGGTACACCGTACACGTAACATAGAAAAGCACGCTATTCCTCCTTTATCTTCTCATTTTGGGGCAAGTGAGCTCAGGCATCTTAAATCGTTAGATGTATAGGTACGCGGCACGGGTTTCCCCCGCCGCTGGATGACCTTAGTTCGATTTTATTCTGCTTAAGGCATGAAGCCTAATAACCCGCCAATACACAGAAGTATGTGTTAAAATCAAATGTAATGCTTATTCTTGAAGGGATAGTGGCTGCGACCCAAATATTCCGAACATTATTATAGAGGCTGAGTTGTATGACGTTATCACGTCAAAATATACCATTTATAGGTTTGTTCCCGTTAACCGACGACATATATCAATTTTCATTTTCATTGATTAAATTAATAATTGAGCGTAATTTGGTTTGGCGTTACGAAGAAATATTGGAACGGCCGTTTAAATAACATGTTAAACAAAATTTTGTGAAAATCTAAACTGGCGAATTTTTTGATCGTCATCAATTTTGATTTTAATGTTAAGGGCTAGAATATAAACGAATTTTTTCGGAGTTTCCATCCAAGTGTTAAATATTCCAAAATTAAAGCTTTTCTTTAGCTTTAGGCATGGCTATTACCGCTGTCAAAGCTAAACATGATTTGATATGAAATAACTTGCCGATAGGCTTACCTCAATATTTGGATGATTAAACCAAAGTTTTGGTTACATTTGTCGCAGTTCGATACCACTATTGTGAAAGCTGATATTGCCAATTATTGTGAAAGCTGATATTGCCAAATATTTCTAAGGCTGCAGTTATCAAGTTAATACCAAATGGGCACAAACTTATCGATATGCGGAGTATGTTTGTTTTACAGTGGGAGTTGATGCCGATTTAAACGCAAAAGATATGTCCACAGTGAATTGGCCATATGATGTATGTATTAGACCTTTCAACAATATGAATTTTCGGCAGCGTCAATCACACCGCATGCAAGCAACTCCAGATGTTATTTCGCAACAAATAATGCCTGAATCCGGCAAGTAAGTTCTGATCGTAGTAGCTTTACCTCAATTTCTTCTTTTCTCTGTGTTCTTTTTCGTTTTTTTCGATTTTGCGAAGTTTTTTGATAATATTAACCACTCACTCCTTATCGTTAAGTTGAGGAACTTAAAATTATCAGTTCATCCCAATTGAATGGTTGCGTTCTTACCTTTCCGACCGGTGGCAATCTGATTCTTATTCGCCTATGATATGTAGATTTTCGCCCGGATCAAAACCAAATTTGTATCGATTTTGAATTTGGTCATTTAGGAATAGGCTGGCCATTATCGTGAGTAAGTGTAAAATTCTTTAATTTTATCGTATCCGATCACCTTTTTTCCATCAATATTGCCTGTTCAATGAAGATATTCACATAATGGAGTTCGTGTCTGATATGGGTATAACTTTTCATCTGATCCCAACTTTACCAGACATATTAACACCGTGATATCTAAGTTTGCTTGTTCGTTCTGTTTTGGAAAATGCATCGCCGGTATGGTCACCATTTTATCATTGCCATTCGGATAGAATTGAGGGTGTTCAGAAGCAGTTTGTTGTATGTGCACTTTTATGTTTATCGTCTGTACGGGCTATTGAATATGTTCTTCCATATTACCAAGATCGTTGTAACCTATTAAACTTTTGCGATGGACTGTTGCTCATCGACCAGGTATCAACAAATTATGGTCTTTCTTAACCAATTTTGAGAATATTTCGAGAGTCTCGTTTAAGAAAGTTTTATTTAAATTTTTATGTAATAAAACTAAATAGTTGGCCGTATTCTGTTTATCTTTTAATTTAGACAAGTATATGGCCAGCTGGCCCAAGATTTGTTCCAAATTAAAATTAAATTTAATTTGATTTGGTAAATTACAAATCGATTTCAAATTACAATTAAAACACGATGGATTGGACCAAAATTAGAAGGAAATCTACAGAAATGATTGTGAATGAAATTTTAAGTAGAATAATTAGGCAAAATTTTAACTTAAATTTAGAAATGAAATTAACGCAGAATTCAAACATGAATTTTAGTAAAAATATTGAGTGCCATTGTGAGAAAAGTTAACATATTGTTTGTCAATATACATACGTTTGTGAATTACAAAATATCTTTAATAAAATCAGAATTTCGAGCAAAAATCTGAATGAGAATTTGTATTCTCAAATTTAATTTAATAAGATAGATAGATTTAAAAATTTAAAAATTGAATTAGAATTACAAACTAGATCAGGGGATGGAGAGTGGAGAATGAGCACTCATTCTCAGATCACCGGTATGCAATATATAACCTCAACGTCAACCCTGTTAACCGGAAAGCCTTCAGGAATCCTAGAAGGACCAACTGGAACAAATATGAGGAGGTATTAGAAGAGGTATTGCCGCTGGAGGTTCCAGAACTTCCGGCGACAGTAGAAGAACTGGATTGCATGGTTGATATTGTCACAAAGGCATGCAATCTTTCATTTAATGCTGCGTGCCCCCTGATAAAACCTAGGGGCAAACAGAAGCCGACATGGTGGTCCACTGAGTTGGAGTCCTATCGGAAGGCTTGACGGGTAGCCTTTAATAGGACCAAAAATAGCAGGGAAGCTCGGCATTGGGACTCATATAAGGAGGACCTGAGAAATTATAAAAGAGAGTTGAGGAAGGCACAAAGGGGGTCCTGGAGACTCTTCTGCGGTAAAATGGAAGAGGTATCTGAGACTTCCCGCCTTAGGAAGATTCTTTCTACTAACCCAACCAGTCCTTGTTATTTAATTAGGCAGGATGGGTCATGGACAGCTTCTAGTATGGAATCTCTGGGGCTTCTAATAAATACGCTCTTTCCGGGAAGCTTCGATGATTCGACGGAGCCGGGGGCTCATCGAGAAATACCTTTAATAGAAATGGAGGGCATCGTGGATAGGGAACGGATCGCGTGGGCAATGAACGGGTTTAAGCCTTATAAATCGGCTGGCCCAGATAGAATTATACCAGCTGAGATCCAGAGGAACTTGGCAGTCATCCTTCCCTGGCTTGAGATGATATTCAGAGGATGTCTGAAATTTGTCTATATTCCTAGGAAATTGACGGAGGTCAAGGTGGTCTTCATTCCGAAAGCGGGGAAAAGCTCGCATGCTTATCCGAAGGACCTGAGGCTTACAACTCTATCATCCTTTCTGCTGGAAACATTGGAAAGGATGGTGGATGTATTTATACGATCAAAAATTAAACCCAGCAATTAGGCAATGTCACAGCATGCGTACTGTAAAGGGAGGTCGGTGGACACAGCCTTGCTGTATGGTTTCATTCCTCGATATTGAAGGTGCCTTTAATAACGTAAAGACGGAGGCGATCATGGAGGGATTGTCAGCTTTGTAGGTGGATTACTCTATAAGTAGCCTGTTTAATCATATGCTGTTAAGCAGGGTTATTACCTCAGAACTGGGGGAGTCCACATTTAGAAGGCGGGTGGTTAGAGGAACCCCGCAGGGAGGTGTAATGCAAGTGTCCCCTTTTCTCTTGAGTATAGTGATTAACGAATTGATGTTGGAACTGGAGATAGAGGGGGTATTAGTTGTAGGGTACGCAGATGATGTAGCGATAGCGGTATCAGGTAAATATTTGGACCCGATTAGAGATGTTATGCAGAATGCACTATTGATCATTACCAAATGGGCCAGCAAATATGGATTAGGGATCAACCCGTCCAAGACAGAGCTGGTACTTTTTACCAGGAAGTATAAAATTCCGGTAGTTTGCCCGCCTACGCTAAACGGCACTAGACTGACTTTTTCTGATAGAGCGAGATTCTTGGGCATAATATTGGACAGTAGACTCAGCTGGATGTCTAACACGTTACAGAGGGTCAATTAGGCCACTGTAGCCATTTACTTGTGCAGGGACGCCATAGGTAAGAGATGGGGTTTGTAACCGGAGCTTGTACACTGGCTGTACACTGCCGTAGTGAGACCTGTACTTATGTAAGGAGTGGGCGTGTGGTGGCCAGCTCTGGATAAGGTAACATAGAGGAGTAGAATGGAAAGGGAGCAAAGAACGGCCTTCATGCTTTTAAGCGGGGCGCTTAGGACGGCACCTACTCGCGCTTTGGAAGTTATGTTCCACCTTATACCAGTAGATGTTTTTGGTAGGCAGAAGGCAGCCGAAATGGATATGCGACTTACGGCTGTCTCTCAGTGGAAGTGTCTGCAGGTGGGGGACTCGACGATAGTGGGATTACTAAGGGATAAACTGGTGAATATAGATTATGTTATACCAACCTTGTGCTTCGATAAAGGGTTTCAAACCGTCTGTCCTTCGAGGGAATCCTGGAGGGACGGATCAATACTGGAAAACAAGGCACTGCAATTTTTCACGGACGGCTCTAAGCTAGGTGGTAAGGTAGGAGCCAGAGTCTTCTGTGAGAAGCTTAATGTTAATATTCTGTTTGTCTTCCTGACTACTTCGTGTACCAAGCTGAAGTGATGGCGATCGGGGAAGTCGTGACATGGTTGAAGCATAACGTGGTATCTGTAAGGGATATCGCAATTAATGTGGACAGTCAGACGGCGGTCAGGTCACTAGAAGCGGTTTGTCTGAGGTCACGGGTGGCGCTGGATTGCCGATCATATCTTAATGAGATGAGCGAGTATTTCGGTATTCGCAGGGCGAAAGAACTAGCTAGATACGGTACGACTCTACGGATGCAGACGGAAAGGGCAGGTCTGGGGAGGCCTATAGCAGCGCTCAAATTGGCGCTCAGTAGAAAGGCAATCGCCTTGACAAATGAGAGATGGACCAACACTTTCACGTGCAGGGTAGCAAAACAGGTTTGGCCAAAACTGGACTTGCGGCGCTCCAAGGCACAGATATCTCTTGGAAGACGAGAGTTAGGATTGGTCTTACGGATACTAACGGGACACTGCCTTTTTGGGGAACACGCGAGATGGCTGGGTCTACAGACAAATGACTTTTGTAGAAGTTGATTTGAACAACATCTTGTGTTTGAAATGATATAGAACTTTGCTATAAATAGAGTTTGAATTCCAATATTTGAATTAAAATTCCAATTAGAGCATGCCTCAAAAAAGATTTAAAAAAAAACCTCCGGTTTTAAATCCATAAATGTTCAGTTTGCAATTAAACAGATACGACACCTTTAAATATTTAAATTTAATACAGAAATCAAGAAACCGTTTCTGGTTTAAACTAGCTACATTTTGCGTGGAATGTAAATAGTACAAATTGTAGTAGTGTTACTTGGGTTAAAAATTGATTTGGAAATTTAGATTAGAAATTGATTAGGACATTCTACTTGGTTTTGAGCAAAAATTTGAGTGTAAATTTGGGTTTCTAAACTAGATTCAAATATAATTTTTGTTGCAATTAGGCAAGAATTGTGTTGCAATATGAGATTTGATCTCAAACAACCAACAAAATTTCCTTAGAATTTAGTTTAGAAATTTGTATCGGAAATTTTGAGAGAAATGTAAATTACGAATTTAAATTTAAAAAAATGGTTTTTGTAAAATTATGTATATAGAATATTAATTGATTGCACAGATTAAAGCAAAGAATAGATATGTCAAGGGAAAACCAAAATAGGATTTAAATATGTTCCGAAGATTGTAAGAGAATTCGATCCAGTTTCGAAGTGATGATCTTATGATTATTTTTGACAGAAATTTAGTTCCAAACAGTTCTCGAAGTTGAACAAAAATGATAAATCGAATTTTGAACATAAATCTAGTCAAAATTGGTCAACTGCATTCGACAGAGAGGAAATTGATTAAGAGAACGAAGAGAGAAAATTAGCTTGAATTCTATAAACTATGGTAGATATAATGAATTTGAGTGAAATTTTAAGTAGAAATTGTCTTCTTTATTTTTTATTTGGGAAACACATTTTCAAAAAAAATTTTAGCAAAATATTTTCAGCAAATTTTTTAGTTCAACTATAAAATCAGAAATCCAGCAAAAATCTGAAAGAAATTTGTTTTATAATACAAGTATATCAATTTTAAACCGTAATTGAATAAAATCTTGTAAGAACACATTAGAAATAGAGTTTAACTGACTGCCTTCAATAACAATTGGAGTGAATTTTAAAAATTTAGTTCATTCATAGAACGAAGTAAAACATTTGAACAAACTTTGGATTGAAAATCGAGAGTCCATCGAATCCAATCGAGAGTTTGAGCAAATATTTGAATGTAATTTAATTAAAAAATATTTAAAAAATGAGCTTGATTTCCAAATTTAATTAACACAAAATTATGAGTGCAATTTTGTTTACAAATTAAGTAAAACTTCCAACCTACGATTTGTCTAAATGTGTTTGATTCGAAATTTTGAATACAGCTTCAGCTATAGTTGTAAGTGCATTTAAGAAATTTATTGAAAATTTATTTGAGTGTTATTAGAAATGCTGAATTAAAGTCGAATTTAAATCTCTATAGTTTGAATCAAAAGGTTTGTTAAATTTGTATCAGTCAATATCATTAATTTTGAACAGAAATCTGAGTAGGTATCGAAATATTTGAATTTTAAGCCGTAATTTAATAAAACGTTGAGTAGAAATTGAATTTGAATAGTAATTTGGACTTGAGCAAAACATAACTGTAACTTTGTTTTTAATTTAATGCTTAGTTTATATTTCGAATTGGACTGGCAAGAGAAAAATTAAAGATTAAGTTAGAATTATAAAATTGATTTGAGAAAAATTTTATGTTTAGTTATAGGACAAAATTCTGAGAAAAAGTTGTTTTTGAATTCCAAAATTTTGGTTGCAATTAGATAGAAATTTTGTGATATTTTAAATACATTTAGAAGGAAGAATTGATTTATAATTTTGAGTGAAATTTAAAATACAAAATTTACAATTTCAGCTTTCATTTTGCAATTAGTAAAAATTGCAACACGAAACATGATTGCAATAAATAATAAAATTAGCTAGTATCAGCACGATTTATAAAAGAATATGAATTCTAAACTATAATTGATATCTTGATGGTAACTTAAATTGAAATTTATGTATTTTTGTGTGTAATTTAGTTTTTCTTAGTTTAAAACTTGCTTTAATAGCGTGAATCTTTTAGCCCCAACCGTCACGGTGTTCTTTTGAAATATGTGTGAGCACTTTGTATTCCAATAGAGATAATTTGGTTTTGTTGTAGTTCAACCATCAAGTAGTAAGAAGATGGCATGATACAGACATATTCTTGCTGGTGGACTGTGGGAACCAGTACAACGTGGTATAACGCATATCGTGATCTCTGTACCAGTGGAATTTTAATTTCAAAGATTACGGTACGGAACATCCTGATTGGGTTTTAGATTGCGTATGATTAATTAAACATTTGTTCCAGAAGTTGGTGTGGTGTCAAAATAAGAGGATCGAGTTTGCCTTGATGAACATCGGTGATAGTGTTAATTATCGTGGATTGAAATGTAGACTTCGCAATTTCCATCAAATCATGAAGGCTCAGGTCGGTGAATTCCTTGTGGAAAATGATGCTGGTCACCATGTTGTTGAATGCCTGAAATTTCTTATCGGTCTCCTCGTAACTGTGCTTAATCACGCTGATCGTTGATCCTAATATTGATATTTGCTGTTGTAATAGCTTCTGGTGGTGTTGTTGGTTTGAATTTTTTTTTTCTATGCTATCCTTGTAAGCATTGCCAGCACGTTGGTCGAGCAAAGTCAAAAGGTGATGTTTTTGGTGAATGATCTTGTCCCCACTTAGGGCGTTTAGTATTTCATTTTCATCCCTTAACTCTGCCTAAAATATTCTTATTTGTGAATCAATTGCTGCGCAATATTTCAATGTATCCGCGTATACCGCTGGTATTAGTATTGTATTAGCGCACAATTCGACTAGCTAACGAGCGCCCCTTTCGAGGTGGTCCAGCGCTAATTTTATCAAAATACATACAAGATGGGAAGTGAACCGTGTTATATTGGTTTTCGCTGTTGTTAGGGGAATTGTATGTCCCATCATGCACAGTGTTAATTTGCGGTTTGCTCTCGTCGTTCGTCCGTGTTGTATCGATTGTCTTTGTTTCAAAGTGCTCACTTTACAACCGTCTGCAGCCGGAGATACCTCCCTAAGTTCCGTGTTAGGTTTTAGCAGGCTCATTTGTTCTATCTCGTCACTGTCCTCAATTGGAAGACGGTTGAGTTTAGTGATTGGCCTTTTAAACAACCCTCCATTGCCGCTTTTTATGGCTACGACTCTAACTAAGCTATCGTTTCCACTATGGAAACTCTTCCTAAAGGCCATTTTCCTGGAGGTAGGTTATCACCCTTAACGAGGACCAGCTCCCCTTTTGATATATTATCTTGTTTTTTGGTCCATTTGCTTCGCTTTTGTAGCAGTTACATATATTCGGTTATCAAAATTTTCCAATACTCTTGAGTTATTTTTTGCAGGAGCTTCCAACGTGTTAAATGGTTGATATTTTCCATCAGGATGCTTAGTTCGAGTATCGTTCTCGTAGGTTCGCCTATGAGTTAGTGACCTGGTGTTAATGTCGTGAAATCGTTAGGGTCAGATATCACACATTGTTGTCCAATTATCCTATGCAAATGGTATTTGATGGATTTAACAGCTGATTCCCAAAGTCCGCCCATAGGTTGTGCTCTTGGTGGTATATATTGACATATGAGGTCCATTTAAGGTTCTTTACAAATGGTGTTTTAACAATATTTTGTAAGAACCTTAAATGGACCTCATATGGCAATGTGGCTATATAGATTGCACTCAGTGAAGTCAAAACTATCTTTTGGCATCAGCCGATATGTTTGGAAATCCCTGTGGACACGGCCAAGTGATGAGATATTGAGATATTTCAATAAAATTTTACATTTTTTACAAATGGTGTTTTAACAATATTTTGTAAGAACCTTAAATGGACCTCATATGGCAATATATAGATTGCACTCAGGGAAGTCAAAACTATATTTTGGCATCAGTCTATGTATTTGGAAATCCTAATGGGCACCGCTACACTATAATTTATATTGGTGTACATAATTTTATTTTAGATTTTAAGTATCCATTAAATTTTATGAATTTTAAAATATTAAATTAGTTAAATATTTTAAAATTTAGGTAAACATAATTGACGATTTCAATTTTTTTTTGATATAGAAACTAATAAAAAGTAGTTTTTGTTTGGAAATTTCGGGCCCTCACGAAACTTTCAGTATATTCAGCCAAGGCACACACTCCGAAAAAATTTTCGAATTAACTACTTAGAGGAATTATCAAAACAATTGCCATTACAATTATTAAATGTAGTTTCATTATTTATTAAAAATAATATAAATGATAAAACTACCATAAAAGATTTGGCAGATTTGCTAATGGTAAAATACGCCTTTATGTAAAGTTATTATGCTAAAGTAAGTACTGCCATCTTATTGTTTCTTACCATTCCGGTTATGGTAGCTTCATCTGAAAGATCTTTCAGCAAATTAAAAATTATTAAAAGCTATCTTAGAAACAAGATGGGACAAACTAATCGCGTTTAATCAAAACTTGAGCAATTTTTTAACATTGTCGCTCCCTCAATTAAATATTAGTACACATTTTACATATTCGTTTGTATTAACAGATAAATTAATAAATTATTAATAAACCGAAAATGACGAAAAAATTTTAATTCCAGATATATTTTTTTTCGGGATGGAATGTTATTTCTTAATATTTTTCGGGCTGGGAGGCTTTTTCTGTTAGAAGAAGTTTTTTGGGGATGGAATGTTATTTTGAGTTGTTTCTTAATATTTTTCGGGCTGAGAGGCTTTTTCTTTTAGAAGAGTTTTTTTTCGGGATGGTTTTCAGGCTAACTTCACATACATCTATACTATCGTGTTCGCATCTGATGATCCTGACGTCATCCACGTAAAAATCTTCGCAGCGAGCGTCTTTTTTGCTGCTGGGTATTTTTCACCGTCATTTTGTGCTAACTAATAAAGAATTGTAGTGGCCAAATATGTGGCTGCTGCTGATCCGTACGTCACCGTTTTCATCTTATAAGTGCTGATTTTGCTTTGTTTTTCTCTCCATAGAATTCTATTTCTAATTGCTAGATTTGATCGACACGAATTTGTGTGTTCTTCATCTCAGTAGGATCTCTACTAGCTCTTGTTGTATTGTTGGACCAGTATACATTATATCCTGTCTTCTAAGCATTTGCTTCAATTAGTTGTTGTTAGTTTGCCAGGATCCCTTTGATGATACATCTGAAGCTTCGGTTGCCTGATGAACATCGAGTTTTCCTATTGATGGAAACTCAAGACTGGATTGTGGTGTTGGCGTAGATGGTGGACCGTTGTTGAGCCTATGTCGCATATCTTCGATAAATTTTTTGTCAGTATTTGAAATCATTGTTCTTGTGACGTTATATGCATGATCTTTATTTAGTGGTGCATCACTTCTTTGAATTTGCTCAAAGTGCATTTAGCTGTTCGATTTTAGCTTCCAAATATTTTTTGATTTTTTGGCTCTCCCATTCTTTGTTGTTTTTGATTTTTTTTTCAATTTATTCTTGATTTTGAAGAAGCTCTTCCATTGCTTATTTATCGATAGAATCTGGTGTTTTTTTAGATAATGATGAAATTCGCTGGATTTTTATCTGCTGGTTGTTGTTTAGCTGTATCCACAGTTGACTGTTTAATGGCGTGTATATTTGATTAATTGCCTGTTGGTTTTTAGCTTCGAAAGACCATGTATGTATAATATTCACTATACAACTTTTTTTTTATATTTTATATATAGTAAAAAGATTAACACTGGTAAATATTATAAAGAAGCAAGTTATTACATAAGTTTGTCATATGATTCTGTTGTACGGTTATACTATGTTACCTAATTAATTGGTAACATTCCTTTTACAAATCTTTTAGTGTAATTAATTTAAAAAGTTAACAACCCATACCGCCACTACACACAGTAAAATAAATATTTTTATTTTATGTACAGATAAGAAGAACTTCAACTATACAAAGAACAAAGTAAATTTAATATTTTATTAACAATTTATTTAATAATCAAAAATATCCTAATCCACTACATGTTTTCCATATACATAACTTATGAAAAACTTACAACAAAAAAAGCTGGAGCGCAGAAGGAGGCAACTAAAATTATGATAAGTGAATAAATTTCGGTTTCTTTATTTTATATATTCAGTTATTATAATAAACTAAACTATTTTATGCGTTCTCCATAAATTTCTATTTTTTTTTTGTATATTTTGTTATTAAGTTTACGAGATGAGCAAAAGAATGAAAATAACGAAACTTTTGCTCTAAAAATAACTTTAAACTTTCGGGAGTTTAAATTAAAAAAAAATTCGTTTTTTTTTTGTGTTATATAAAGTGTATGAACCTTTTTGTTACTTTGTGTGGATTATGGAAACCAGTAAAGCACAAAAAAAAAAAAAAGTTATAATTTTGTAGCTTTTTATTTGTTTTGTTTTTTTGTTGTATTTTTTTTAATAAATAAATTTTAATTTAAAAAGTAAGAGAATTTTTATTTTTTCTTCCGAAAACAGTAAAAATTAACAAACATGAGAATTAAAACAATTTTTTTTTGTTGCTGCTCCAGTATTATATCCTTCTTAAGATGACCTAAAAGTTTAAATATAGTTTTGTATTCGAGAGTATTTTTTTTTTGTACTGTAAATACATTTTTTGACTTTTCAAAAGTTCTCTACTCTTTGATAGGTTTAACAAAAAAACAAAAAAGAGGATAGAGTTAATTTCTTTTCAATTTTTTTTTGTTGGTTTTAAGACAAAAACAAATATTTTGCTTTAATGACAGTGCACAAGTTTAGTTTTCTTTGGGCAAAAGGTATACAGGTACCTTATTTGCAAAAACTATAATATAATTACTTGGGACTTTCATTTGGCTCAGGTGGTTAATAAAACCGGCGAATAAGATCACTTGAAGCAAAACCACTTGCGAGGTATGTAATATTTTGATTCATATAATGTTAAGTATGAATCTGAAAGATGTCTTATGGCTTTAAATATAAAACATATTTTTAGTTTTGAAATTCTTTCATAAAACGTGGTTTTCGTAATTTTTAATTTTTTTTTGTTTTATTTATGATTGTGTAATTGAACTTTCAAAGTCAAGTATTTCCATTTTTGAAAACAAATGTTTCATAACAAAAATATTAAGAGCTGAAACCCCACGAGTTGATCAGAATTTAGGTCTTAAAACTTAGACGCAAATTAATCCCTAACTTAACTATTTAATCCCTTACTCAATCTTTAGCTTAACCTCCAGCTGAATTCCAACGCAATCACCAAATCAACCACAACTCAACACTAATTCAACCCCTAATACACTTTCAACAAAATTATTAACTTACTAACCAGCCTTCGAATAATTTCCAAACCGAACCCCTTACTCAAGTTCCACTCAAACCCAGCACGACGAAAATCTCAACCCTCTACTTAACTCCGCGGCCAATTAAATCTTGCAATCAACTCGATTCAACTAACATTAACTCAATCTAGCCCCCCACTACACCCAACTAAACTAAACCCTCAACCCCAAGTTAATCCCCAATCGAACCCCTCATTCAAATCCAACTCAACTTCAACCCGTATCCTATTTAACCCCAAACCAACTCCAACTCAACCAATCCTAACTCAATCTTCAACGGAACCTCCAATTCAACCCTAAATTTAACGCCAAACTAAGCATTGACCTCAATCCATAAATCAACACGGTTCAAAAACTAAATCTAACCTCCACCTCAACTCTTGAAGCAAACCAAATCAAATAAATTCCCAACTAAACCTCAACTCAAAACTCTATCAACCATAAGTCAAAGCAACGCACAACTCAATCCCCAAGTCAACACAGTCCGAAAAATCACAATCGTTAATAAACTTAACTCAGAACAACTTAAGCTAATTTCTAACTCAAGTTTCAACTCAACTCCAAAACAAATCCCGAACCGAACGGTTCTGACTCAAATTCCCTGCTTAATTATCCGTCCAGTCAATATTCAGGTTCTTAATGAAACTGAAAATACTGCCTCCCGGTACGTGATACATACTATCTGGGCTTATTGCTCTCCCTCCTAGATGTTTACTACATCATGTAGTTCCGCTAGAAAGACGGTAGTATTGAAGCCCAAGGACTTCGAAAGGGCTGTCCCACTCCCGTATATTCCTACTCCTGCCCCGTATTCCGTTTGATTTTGCTCTTACGAGTTGCTGGGAATTGCAAATCGCCTGTAGGTCACCCAGATTTACTACAGGAAGGCGAAATAAAACTAGAGGGTGCCTGGTATCCAGATATTACATCATATAGTAAGTATCATAAATTTATTTGTTTAAAGCCATGGTGCACAGCAAAAAAAATGTGTTTCTAGTAAGGATGTGGCGACATCTCTGTTAGGGCATACGTACTACGTTTAATAAAGAGTGTTTCTCGAAAAATGTTTCTAGGCCCAAATATCCAATGAGGTATTTAAAATGGTCTATCAACATGACACCGGTTTGCTGGTGAGAATGCAGATTGCATGATTGCTGAAGGGCCGCAAGACTGGTGTTGGTTAACAATGGTTAAGGCGACCCAGAGCTCCCTACGGTCCTATCGACCGATGTGCATGCTTGACACAGCGGGCAATGTTAGGGAGAAGTTAATTACAGTGAGGCTATCATCTGCGATCCAAGCTGCTGGTGATCTCTCACTTAGACTATATTGCTTTGGAAAAGGACTATAAACGATAGGCGAAAGCCGGGAAGTAACGGAAGCAGTTAATAGAGGCGAAGGCAATAATCATTTTTTATGATGTATTGTACTTTTAGTCACGCTCGATATTAAATCGTGTTTAATACAATGAGGTAGAGAGTGTTATTCTCGCCGCATTGCAGCACCAGTATCAGTTATCGACATATTTGTTGGGAATTTTAGACGACTGCTAGAGGACAGCTGAAGCAGCCTATAGACAGATCTTAGGATAGGACACCTGTGTAATGACTTGATGGTTGCCAGTTATAATGTTTATGCGAGTGATATTGCGGTGCTCTTTGCGGCAACAATACTGAACAAGCGCACGGATTTGCCCTTTAAACTAATTGGAAATTACTAAACTCTCAAAAAACAGAATATAGTCTTCTCCCCAATGTAATGGACACATAGCTAAGCTACTTTGGGCAGATTCGACCGACAGCGGAAAACGCTGCGAAAGGTGTCAAAGCCCTAAGCAGGCTTTGGGCAAACGCTGGTGGCCCAAGATCCAGTAAGAGACTACTATCATTGTCCGTGGTCCAATCCGTTCTTATCTATAGTGCAGAAGTATGGGCAAATTCTTTGGACATGGAGATTTACTGACGAATTGCTGCCTTTTATCGCACAGTCACAGAAGGAGCCATCTTAGCAGTAGCTGAGTGCAATCCCATCCACCTCTTGGCTTAAGAGAGCGGAGAGGCATATACCAGAGAAAGAGGAAGGTCGGCAAAATATAGCAAGCCTGGTAAATGGTCTCGCAATTTAGAAAACTGGCAGAAAGCCTGAGAGCATCAAATCAAAGGGAGATGTTTAGCGAGACGGTAAGATTACCTATTACCTGACAAAATGTCTGACCGGTCACTGATATTTCCGCCAGTATCTTCAAAGATTGGAGAATGTGTTGCCACCACAATGCCTATACTGCCCAGGTGTGATTGATAATGTGGAGCACATCTTCTTCGCGGCTGATAATTGGATCGCCCGTAAGCGAGAGTTGGAGGTAGAGGTGGAACTATATCGGTTAGAAATATATCGAGGGGTACGTGGAAGTAATTCTAAAAACCAAAAGGATGATTTAGGATAGAAGGGTGCTCTGTATAACAAAATACATCAAACCTCCAAAAATAAAAACAAACTTCAAGGAAAACATAGCAAAGTTTAAAGAAATATTCCACTTATAATAGGATATTGAAGAAGGGGAAGTGAATTATCGACACAACTGATCTTTCCAAATATCAATTTTTCTCGTTCGGTTTAAAAAGTTATGCACGAATTCTTCCAGAAATGATTGGCGAGTTGTACAAAAATAATTGTCATTAGAGTATCATGTAAAATAAGTAAAATGTAAGAGCTTCTTTGGAAAAGCAGTGGGTACAGTAGCAAAATAGGCTTCTAAAAATGGCTAAAAAATGTTAAAGGCATCAATATAAAGGAATTGAAATAATCTGAGTAGAGGAGCAGAAGTCAATATGAAGAACAACGATGTTTTTCTGAACTTCTTTCGAATGGATTCCTTCAATTAATTTTACTAGTACTGTAAAGATGAAAATGGCCGATGGTCTGACTTAACTTTTATGAAATAAGGGAAGCTACTAGCAAAGAAAAAACGAAAAGAATCTCATTCATAAAAAGGACGAGAAATACTTTTTCTAAAATGTTTACAAGTCGCGATCTCGGAGAGGTGAACCACCTCTTGGTAGGCGCAAAGGTGATTGTCGGCGACAATTGATATTCGGTGTAAATAACAACTTAGCATCTTCTAGTGGTCTAGGACAATAAGATGAGATGTTTTAGTATCGAAACCGATGAATTCAGTTCATTGACACGACCAGCAATTGCATTCTAAGCAAGTCACAAGATTTTGCAATTTCGTCGTAGAAAATCTAATAACTGATATTGTGACGGTGACGCCTAGTGTGTAATAGAATAGGTTAACTTAATATCTCAATGTTTACTGTACTAACATGGAATTTTCCATGATAAAACTGTTCTAAATGTTTCTACACTATTCTTACTGGAAAAGTCATGAACTTTTTGGAACCTTGGTTTGTGTATATAAAAAGGTGAACTAAATTATAAGTGTACAGTAGAATTGTGCAAAAATTATATAAAGTGATTTTGTGAATTATTGTTAAAAAATTGTGTTGCAATAATTCTTGTGCTAAATAAATAAATTTGTTGGTCATACATTTAGTTGATTTAGTTTTATTCACAATCCAGTGAAACGAACTTTGATTCACAAGGCAAAAACGTAACGATATATTCTAATACTCAAAATAAAAACCATTCAACATATCATTTGGAAAGGTGAATCTTAGAGATTCTTTTCCGCCGAATTTTCCCATATACTACTATATACTAGATTTAATACCTTGGTTATTTGGTAATTTGCCGCAAGCTGGAAGACACGCAATTTATGAATGCATATCTTAAGAAAAATGTGCCGTTCTTGAAGTCGGTGCCTAATTATGTGCAGTACTGGTCTGTACGCAAGAGGTATCTCTTAGAGAAGCAGAAGAGGTATCTCTTAGAGTTTTGAGTTTACTTCAACAAGCTGTTGATTTGCTTTACGTAAATGCTGCAGTCTGCTTGCTCGTACAATCCCTACGACCAATACAGGCTAATGGATTACTTTACACGAACCAAGTTCCAACACAGAGTTAAGACTTAACGACAACCCCAAGAACAACGTTTGTGAGGATATTTAGTATAACATAGCATTGGTTAAATATACTTGAACCCTGTAAATGCAGCAGACGTGCCAAATAACACAATCTACCATAACATCTACTAAACTAGTACAGTTGTACTGCATACCTAATTAAATCACCTAGGTGAACTGATCAAGCTCATGGAGGAGCACTCAGACCGAAATCACTTAGTGCTGCTTTGACATGAGTCGTAGGGATCTTACAAAAAATCTATAAAATTGCAAATCGACGAATTTCGCTTGGAACAAGGACGTTGTTCTCTATTAGACCTAAATAGTCATTTTATGAGCCAATCTCTGAGTTTCGCGCTAGTTGGTACAATAGAGGTTAACGTCAGTCTTCCTAGCGAAATCCGTCGATTTGTTAATTTTCTAAATTTTTTTGCAAGATCCCTACGGCTCAAATCAAAATGGCACTTAGTAATTTTAATTTCGCAATGTATACCCTTAACAAGCTATATAGTCACTATATGAGCCAATCTCTGATGTTCGTGCTATTTGGTACAATAGAGGTTAACGTCCTTATTCCTAGCGAAATCCGTCGATTTTTTAATTTCCTAAATTTTTTTACAAGACCTCAATTTCGTAATGTATGCCCTTCACAACCTATCTAGTCACTATATGAGCCAATCTCTGAGATTCGTGCTATTTGGTACAACCGAGAATAACGTCCGTGTTCCAACCGAAATTCGTCGATTTTAAGTGATTTACATTTCGCAATATATGCCCTTCACAATCTATATAGCTAGTCACTATACTTGGTACAGCAGAGAATAACGTCCTTGTTCCAAGCGAAATTCATCGATTTGTTAATTTTCTAATTTTTTTTGCAAGAGCCTCATGGCTCATATCAAATTTTCACTAAGTGACTTCAATTTTGCAATGTATGCCCTTCACAACCTACATAGTCAATAAATGAGCCAATCTCTTAGATTTGTTCTATTTGGTATAATAGAGAATAACGCCCGTGCGATATGAGCCAATCTGTGATATTCGTGCTATTTGGTGCAATAGAGTTTAACGTCCTTGTTCCTAACGAAATCCGTCGAATTTTAAATTTCATAAATTTTTTTCAAGACCTCAATTTCGTAATGTATGCCCTTCACAACCTATATAGTCACTAAACGAGCCAATCTCTTTGATTCGTTCTATTTAGTATAATAGAGAATATCGTCCGTGCTCTAAGCGAAATCCGTCGATTTGTTAATTTTCTAAATTTTTTTGCAAGATCCCTACGGCTCATATCAAAATGGCACTTAGTAATTTTAATTTCGCAATGTATAACCTTAACAAGCTATATAGTCACTATATGAGCCAATCTCTTGGATTCGTTCTATTTAGTATAATAGAGAATAACGTATATGAGCCAATCTCTGATGTTCGTGCTATTTGGTACAATAGAGGTTAACGTCCTTGTTCCTAGCGAAATCCGTCGATTTTTTAATTTCCTAAATTTTTTTACAAGAGCCGAATTTCGCAATGTATTCCCTTCACAACCTACATAGTCACTATATGAGCCAATCTCTGAGATTCGTGCTATTTGGTATAACAGAGAATAACGTCCGTGTTCCAAGCGAAATTCGTCGATTTGTTAATTTTCTAAATTTTTTTCCAAGACCCCACAGCTCATGTCAAATTTTCACTAAGTGATTCCAGTTTCGCAATGTATGCCCTTCACAACCTATATAGTCACTATATGAGCCAATCTCTTAGATTTGCTCTTTTTGGTATAATAGAGAATAACGTCCGTGCTCCAAGCGAATTCTGTCGATTTGTTAATTTTCTAAATTTTTTTGCAAGAGCTATACGGCTCATATTAAAATTACAGAATGGCGCTTAGTTCGTTGATTTGTTGAAAATAAAATTGGAAATGAATGTTAGAAAATTATTTGTGGCCTATTTTTGGAATAACTTTAGTTTTGTTAAATACACCGTTAAAAGATGTACACACACATAAATATATGTCCAAAAGCTTAATTTTTCTTAAATCTCAATTTTGTTCAAAAACTTCACAGTACACTCGCTTAAATTTTTGTTCCAAAAAAAATGTCCAAAAACTTCACACCAGTCCTTGCGCGACCACACAGCCAACCGAGTATTTTCAACAAAATTTCGCCTACACTGTTTAACCATAAAATAGATATAGGTTCACTCGAACGCCCATGATGGCAATAACGGTTCACTTAAATTTATGTTTTCTGGCAGATACTTTAAGGCTTAATTATTTAGAGTTTTTTAAAATATCCGGCTAAAAAGTAAAAAATACAGAATGATAAGAGTGGCTAAAAGCCAATCGGCCAAATTTTCCAAGGCAGGTTTTCACATATGTCAAATGCATTTAGTTTCTGAGATATTATTCAAACATTTAAATTTCTCTCTAACTATATGCACACGTGAGCCATGTTGTCACGTAGCCATCCTACCAACAACGGAATGATATTAAAATAAAAATGTCTCATCAAGTTAACTGCCCACTTTAAATTAAGTAACGCTAAAAAAACAATTAGATATTAGAAAATAGGGGCAACTTACCTAAATTAATAAATGGAAGATAGTAAAACAATAAAAAATGACGACAGACCATCATTAATAAGGAAAATTAAATTTTGGAAAAAGGAGATAACACTTTTTTGGAATACCTAATTACAGGTTATAAAACATCTATTTTTATTCCCCTTCCAAAAATTATTCTATTTACATAAATTCACAGTTAAGTTTCGACCGTGGTCGCAATTACATGTGTCTTTTTAAAAGTGAAAAAGAAAAGTTATTGGAAAACCCGCAGCAAGATGGAGTTTAAGTTAAATTCGTCACCACATCTGAGGATGCATGAAATTACCAAACAACTATTTAATAATAAATTCCTGTCGGATGTACAATTTAGCATCGACGGTAAAATCATTTATGCCCACTCTCTGGAACTGATGAAAAGGAGTGTGGTATTCGAGCAACAATTAAAAAACACTTTGGGCGAGAAGAAATTAATTCCGATCATCGATTGTACATACGGAAGCTTTTTGGAGTTCGTCCGATTTATTTATATGGACAAATGTAATGTTAATGTGGAAAATGGTATTGAGTTGTTGAAATTAGCAACGAAATACCAAGTTATTATGCTGGAGAGTCATATAATAAATGAAACGGATTCATTATTATCACCTGATTTTAATATTCAATTATTTGAACATTGTCTCGTCGAGAAATATGACATTGCACGCAATTACGCAAATTACAAATTTGCTTATTCCTTGTATTCTCAATTCAAGAATAAAAAATTTTTATCATTGCATCCTGATGCTGTTAATGAAGTTTTAAAATTTGAGGCAGTCGGACAAGGCGTAACTGAAATTCAAATATTTAAAGCATTGGTTGATTGGATTGATAATTATTGTAAAAATCATGAAATAACAATAGGTGAGTGGCGACAACGATTTGATGGCCTAATCAGGAATGTGCGCTTTCCGGCAATGTCAATTGATGAGATACGTACATGTAATCAACAATATCCTGAATTACTAAATGAAAGTGACATTAATTCAATTGGGCGGCAAATTGTTTTCGGAGATAAAAGGGGTAATAATTTATGGATATCCAAAGTAAGAGATGTCTACAAAGATCCATTTGACTTTAAAACATTTAGTCGAGACAAAAAATTTGAAACGAAATTTTCTGTTTCAAAGGAAACGTGTTTGAATGGAATATGGATTGGCATTGAATTGAATGTAATGGACATGGAAATTGAAATATCGGCCAAAGATATTAAGCAAAATAAAAATGAAAAAATTAATTTTAATTCAAATACTCCGATATATTGGGATGGGAAGATAATCAACCTAGGTCACTCTTTGCAATTGACACCAAATTTTGAATACACAGTTGCTGTTAAATATTTCAAATTACCAGATAAAGATTTAAAAGTTTTGTGTAGAAATGAAAATGTCGATCTCATGTACAACAATCCGGACAATTCAATTCAAATCATTAAGGCGAGCGACAATATGATAGAAATGTATTTTAAAGCAGCGCCATAGTAAGTGCCAATGTAAATAGGTTTATAATAAAATAAATTTTAATTAAAATTATTTGTTTGTGTTAATTATTTATATGACCAAATTATGTGACTTCGTGATTGGTAATTTATTCAAATTGAGTAACATATGATTCGTTTGACCGTCTTCAATATTGACATTGAAATTAAAGAGTTTTTTGGCTGCGTTATTTAATTTTGCTTGTAAGGATTTGGTAAATAGTTACTTATGGTCTGTTACATTTTTTTTTTCGTATTTCTTAATTTTGAATAGAAGGATGTAGAATCTATACCATTCCGACATTTGGCCTTTCGACACAATCGGCCTTACGACCAACTCGCCCTTTCGATACATTCCTTCCTTCTCCGCATCATCAAGGTTGATTGGTAGGTGGCATAATTTTGCAACTGGTAGTTTGATCTCTCTGTATGCTGTTTTGGTCATAGTTTAAAATGGGATTTCATTTCGCTCTTCATTTTTTTTTTTTTGACGCACATGTTGAATTGCATCAGTATCGGTTAAAGAATAGCCAAGTTCTATCCTAATTGGCCATATTCCAGAACTTTACCTAAAAATCAATTTAGAATCCTATTTACATCGCGCGTGTCAAATTTCACTAAAATCGGTTTAGGAATAGCCAAGTTCCATCCTAGTTGGCCATATTTCAAAACTTTATTTAAAAACCATTGTAGAACCCCGTTTTCATCACGCATGTGTTTCACTAAAATCTGTTAAGGAATAGCCAAGTTCCATCACAAGTGGCCATATTCAAGAACATCACCTAATAATCATTTATGAATCCCATTTCCAACGTGCATGTCAAATTTCACTAAAATAGGTTAAGAAATAGCCAAGTTCCATCCTAATTGGCCATATTCCGGAAATTTTTCTAAATATCGTTTATCGAACTTTCTTTATTTAATGAGATTCAAAGAGCAATTCGTGTGTCACAAAAAATATCGCTCCCTAATGTATTTTCTTCAATCGCTCTCTAGAAAGGTTTGTGAGCGATATTTTTCATTTTTATGCTCCGTGTTTTAGGAGCAAAATTAAGAATAAAAATTTAAATCACTTTGAAAGAGCGAAATAATTTTTTTTTGTGTTTATCATTAGAGGGTAAGAACGTAAAAGCAAACTGAAAAAAAAATTTATTGGAAGCACGAGCGAAAATTTTTATAAAGAGCGCTAAAAGTGCGAAAAATTTTAATTTTTATAATAAAACAACTTAAGTTATTTTTAAAATAATTTTAATTGAAAAAATTTTTTCCTTATAGTAACAATATTTTAAAAATTTTTTTTAGAAGATCGATTTCGGATTGACTCCTTCGGTTCTTTTTTAACAACTATTCTCAGTTGAGAATAGTTGTTAAAATTCTCAACTAACAGTAACAGTTGTCTCTTAACTAACAATAGTTGTTAAAAAAGAACTGAAGAAGGAGTCAATCCGAAATCGATCTTCTAAAAAAAATTTTTTAAAATATTGTTACTATAGGAAAAAATTTTTTCAATTAAAATTATTTTAAAAATAACTTAAGTTGTTTTATTATAAATTTATAAGTGACAAAATATACAGAAGCAAAATGGATATACACTATTATAACTCAAATTTTAATTCTTGTTTTTACCCTTGCGACGCCGACCAGGTCATTCTTACTAGGGTGGAGTTGAATAATTTTTCCTAATAGCCATTTGGAAGGAGGCATATTGCTTTCTTTAATCAGAGTGAAGTCTCCGATAGGCAGATTTGGTAGTTTCGTTTGCGTTTTAGGTCGCTGTTGCAAGTTATGTAAATACGTAAGCGACCATTGTTGCCAATAACATTGCATACGTTGCTGGATATTTTGCCACCTTGACTATCGTGACATTGGAATATCGATTAACAAAGGTTCAGGTAGTGTAGTTGGCGCTTTTCCAATAAGGAAATGACCTGGTGTCAAAAAGTTTAAATTATCTGGATTAGAAGTCAATTGACCAATTGATCGTTGAGTGAGTAATGAATGCCTTGATCTTACATAGAAGAGTCCTTATTTCAGAGGTCACTCTTCTGAGATGATATTTAATCGATTTAATATTTGACTCCCTTAACCCGCCGAAGCGGGGAGTGTGATGTATATGATGATTACTGATGTTATACTATATATACATATGTATGTTAGGGTGGTAGTGCTTTACATGGTGTCAGAAGTGGGAATATTGTTTTTACGAGAAAAAATGTGATAACTAATTAAAAGCGAATAATAATAAAATAATAAAGTAAAAAGAATAATAAATACCAGCGAAATACGAAAACGTAAGCAAAAAAAAAAATTGATAAAAATCAACAAAACATTAAAAAGCGATAGGTAAAATCTCTGACAAGATGGCTGAAATAAAACCACCAAAAAATTTTATTATCACAAGCGGTGACGCCTCAAATTCATGGAAGCAATGGTTGCAACAATTCGAATGGTTCGAAATAGCAACAGAATTGTCAAAAAAAAACACCGACAATACAATGTGCTACGTTTATGGACAGCTTAGGACCTGATATAATCACAATTTATAATAACCTTAAATTGTCAAAGGATGAACAAAACGATTTAGCCGTACTAAAAAAAAAGTTAACGGAATATATTGTTCCAAAAAAAAAAACATTACGTTCGAAAGATATACGTTCAACAATATGCGACAAGAATCAGGTGAATCATTTGATGATTTTTATAATAAAATCTTAAAACAGTCTAAAAATTGTGACTTCAGTGGATTAGCAGAAGACTTGGTCAAAGATAAAATCGTGATTGGGATTAGTGATAATCAATTACGACAAAAGTTACTCGTGGCGGATAAATTAGATTTAAATAAAGCAGTAAATTGTTGCAGAGCTGCTGAACAGGCACAAATGCAAGTAAAAATATAGGAATCAAAAACAGATACATTAGCTGTTAATATATTGAAATCTCAAAAATGGCAGAAGAGCAATGACAATGAGAAGACCAAATCACAACTAAATACAATAAATTGCAAGAGATGCGGTTCAAATCACGAGCAAGGTAAATGCCCAGCATTCAAAGAAATTTGTACGAAGTGTCAAATCAAGGGACACACGAATAAGACGTGTAGAACCTCAAAACAAAAAATTACAATAATGAAGTCCAAAACTAAAAATAACAAAGTTAATGTCATTGCCGAAGCTAGTAGTGATGAGGAGGAACTTCTCGTATGTTAAATGTTGGACAATATTCAATCTGAGAGTGATTGAATTGAAAATATTACGGTTAATAGTAAAAATACTAAATTCAAAATCGACACTGGCGCAAGATGCAATGTTATGGCTGAATATCAAGCAAAATCGTTAAAAATACAAATTAATTCCAGCGAAACTAAATATATTGTGTCTTTTACGGATCACAAAATGCAAGTGCTTGGTGAAATTACAACAATCTGCTCGAATGGGACAAATCAGCATCAAGTAACTTTCAAAATAGTTCATAAGCCAATGACTACTATAATTGGATATGACAGTGCTAAGAAACTAAATTTCATAAGTCAAATAAATGAAGTGAAATTACCCGACCTATATCAAGGTCTCGGATGCGTTAAAAACTTTGAGTACGACATAGATCTCATAGACAATCCATCATTCGACATTAAACCAGCACAGAAAGTTCCACTAGCAATTAAAGAGGAAGTAAAACAGGAACTGATAAAAATGGAAAAAATGGGTGTAATCAAAAAAATGACAGAGCCTACTCCAGTAGTCAGCTCAATGGTCGTGGTTAAAAAGAATAAAAAAATTCGAATATGCATTGATCCGACTGATGTTTACAAATGTATAAAACGGCGCCACTATCCTCTAAATACGTGAGAAAAATCGCAGCAAAAATATATGGCGCAAAATTGTTTACCAAGCTAGATTGCAACAAAGATTTTTGGCAAATAAAGGTAAGCAAAAAGGCGGAGAAATATTTAACCTTTGCAACGCCATGGGGTAGATGATGATGAGATGATGTCATCGTTAATTCAAGATATCGAGAACGTCGAGTGCTCTATGTACGACCTTCTCATTTACGCTACGTCGGAAGAAAAACAAGATGAGATAACGCTAAAAGTGTTTGAAAAATTTAAAACAGCTGGTATAGTATTAAATAAAGACAAATGCCAGTTTAAAAAAGAGTCCATCAAGTTTTTAGGCCATATTTTAACGGCTAATGGTATCGAAGCTGACCCGGATAAGGTCGAGGCCATAAATAGATTGAAACAACCAACAAATAAAGAAGAAATGCAAAGAATATTGGGAATGGTAACATACCTCCATAAATTTATTCCAAATTTGTCATCAATTAGGAATAAATTTATGGAGGTATGTGCGATGCATTTTATATACGTTCATTTATATAACAATTCACACGTTCATTTATGTTTAACAATTTGTGATTTTTCAATCAACATAAGTGTAAAATAATTTTTAGGAGAGATTTGTACTCCCGTTATACATTTTCTGGGAAAAATTGAAGGTCGGTATTTCCCATTTTTGGCCCAAACATGTGACTGAGTGTGGTTTCTAAAACTCATCTTAAAATCCCATTTCCGTTGTGTATGCTGAACTTCATCATAATCGGCTAAGAAACGGCTATTATTATTATTATTATTATTATTATTATTATTATTATTATTGAGGGGGCCATGCGGGCGATCAGCCACTTCGCACTGCGACCTAAAAGATCTATTGAGCTGGCCCCTGCTTAATTATCCGTCCAGTCAATATTCAGGTTCTTAATGAACCTGACAATACTGCCTCCCGGTACGTGATATATACTATCTGGGCTTATTGCTCTCCCTCCTAGATGTTTACTACAGCATGTAGTTCCGCTAGAAAGACGGTAGCATTGGAGCTCAAGGACCTCGAGAGGGTTGTCCCACTCCCGTATATTCCTACTCCTGCCCCGTATTCCGTTTGATTTTACTCTTATGAGTTGCTGGGAATTGCAAATCACCTGTAGGTCACCCAGCTTTACTACAGGAAGGCTAAATAAAACTGGAGGGTGCCTGGTATCCAGAGTCCGCATATTTTGGGCTGATTAACCTATCAGCCATTCATCTTTCGGCATATGCTGTTCCACCTTAGATTAGGGGTTTTCTCCTTTAGCGTCGTACTTTAGCCTGTGCCAAATGGCCAAAAATGTGCCAAGTGGCCTTAGTTACCAGTGGTTGCCACGAGGAAGCAGTACGTACACTTGCGAATTGTGATCAGGTTACCCCTTACACAATTGTACCCATCACGCAGCTGCCTAATGACAAGACCAGAACAGCTCACGTGATGCGCACCCTACTGGAAGGTTACGGAGCTGGTAGATCAATCTACTCAACTTTGATCTCCCCCTCCAATAGACGCTAAACCACCAAGAAACGGCTAGGCCCCTCTCCTAACGTAAAAATCATTTTGGAATCCCATTTTCATCATGCATGCTAAATTTAATGATAAATGGATAAGAAACGGTCAAGTTCCTTTCTTATTGATCTTACTCCAGAACTTCATCTTAAACTCATTTTAGAATCCTATTTCCATCCTGCAAATAGAATTTCATCATAATCGGTTAACAAATAGCCGAGTTCCTTCCTAATCATCCTAATCGAAAACGAGATACCAGAATTCCGTTTGAGAATACTTAAATTTCCTAGACGGAATTTAGCTAAAAAGACTACTAACACGAAAGAAATTGAAAACCGGGAAATCCCGGGGTTTCCCTAGGATGATCCGATATTAAATTGTCTACAGTCATCGAATCCTGTTTGGTGAATAAAATTGGTCGGTTTCAGTTTGCCAGTGATCTCCAACATTGAAGATTGGAATTCTCTTTTCGGTATCTAATTGACTGATGTTGAACATGACCCGGTTTTCATTACGAATTGATAATTTATTTGTTCTTTTAAAGTTTTCTCTATATGATTCAGCGCTGGTTATTCTGCCTAGAAAAAATGATGCTCAAATTTTAATTGAAGTTTTACTTAATGGAATCATCGCGCTGTTGTTGAATGTCATTGAATGTTAACCTTACTATATACTGTCCAGTGAAACTTCTCTTAACCGTTTGTTTATAGACTTGCTCACATTGCTTTTCATAATGATTAAATCAGGACGATGGTGAAACTTCCTCTGACTTCCAAAACAGTTGTAACGTTTTATCTGTATCAATACAGAATTAGTGCATATATTAAATAGTGATGTGGGTGATATGAAAGTTAATGCGGCTTTGTGCGATCACTGAACCATTGAACTCTGTCTTTGTGTGACCGTTGATTTTCATCTTAATATAGTATTCGAAGCACACGTTAGTGTTTAACTTCTTTTGTGGAAGTTGAAATTTTTTCACTAGTGATTGTGTGAAATGTAATTTACCATGCACATTTTCAATGTTCAGTGGCTGTGGTGTGAGTTATATGGACTTGATAATTTCCTTGTATGTGTTGTTGTTGATCCGGTGCGGTGTTTATGGCTCAATTGCCCTCGATAGACAATTTTGAGTGTGCTTTTAAAAAAACTGACGATTGATAATGTACATTGTTCACTTGATTGATTGATTCCGGAAATACATTATAATCGGAAAAAATCACAAAGTTCCTTCCTAATTGGCCATTGTCCAGAATTTTATGTAAAAATCATTTTGGAATCCCATTTCCATCGTGCATGCTGAATTTCATCATAATCGGTTAAGAAACGGTAAAGTTCCTTCCTAATTCGCCATATTCCGGAACTTCATCTGAAACTTACTTTAGAATTCCATTTTCATCCTGCCAATAGAATTTCATCATAATCGGTTAATAAATATCCAAGTTCCTTCTTAATCGGCCTAATTGAAAAAGAGATCCGAGAATTCCGTTTGAGAATACCTAAATTTCCTAGACGGATTTTTAGCTAAAAGGCTACTAACACTAAAGAAATTGGAAACCGGGAAATCCCTGGGTTTTCTGGTCATTCTTTTGAAACCGGTATTTCGGGATCCCGTTTAAGAAACCCTAGGATGATCCGATGTTAAATTGTATACAGCCATAGAATCCTGTTTGTGAATAAAATTGGTCGGTTTTAGTTTTCCAGTGGTCTTCAACATTGAAGATTAGAATTCTCTTTTCGGTATCTAATTGACTGATTTCTGCCATGAATGCTGATGAATTTAATGACCATTTGCTTAGTGTAAAACCATCGGAATCGAAAAGCGTAGTTATATCGAGCTGTAACTTTAAAACTTCCTCAATGGTTGAAGCTCCAGTAAGAAAATCATCTACAAAATAGTCTCGTGAAACGATATTTGGTGCTAGTGAATATGTTGCCTTCTTATCTTCTGACAGCTGTTTCAATGTTCTTGTGGCCAAAAAAGATTTCGGCTTTTGGAACTCTGTCATTAGGGTGGATCAAAACCTGCCGAAATAACGGTGATATCATCTGGCACATTTGCACCCTTGAGTAAATATTCGTTTAGTGATATCCCAGATGATGTTGAACATGACCCGTTAAATATTACACGTAATTTCGTTGTGCTGGAGTCGGTTTTCATTAAGTCAGTTTTACTCAATGGAATCATCGTGCTGTTCTTATTGAACATCTGCGAATTCCAAAAATTATTTAAGCGCTGTAAGAACTAAATTTATAAACACAGAAGGTTATAAAATAATAAAAATTGGCGACAGGTAAGAAAATGTTAACACAAATAAGGAGTTAACCATTTTTTTTTTTTTGGAATACCCAATTTAAGATAATAAAACATCTGTGCTTAATTAAGCCCCTTCTTAAAATAATAATTTTCTATATATAAGAAATCTTCAGATTTGAGAGTTAAGTGCTTATAACGAAATATAAAGTGTGTTAAAAGTATTTATCAAGAATGCGATATTACTGTCATTATTAGGTCCATCATCATGGTATAATGTGACAAGAAATACTGACGAGGCTGCTTATTTGTATAAGTTACAGAGATGCTAATGAATTTCTTCATACCCCGAATGAAGAATTCGCTTACACAACCAACAAGCATCATATATATGTATATGCAGTGTCGGCCATGTTACCGCTGTTCGAAATTACAGCGCTATAGCTTTATTTATATAAGATCGCAATTAGTCGAAGAATTTCTAACGTTTTACATTATGATGGTAAGTATGATGGTTACCTTGTAAAATTGGGAATTTACTTCTGCATGAAATAATTCTCAAACACAACATACATATATACATGTGTTTATTTATGAATGTGATTGATCTATCTGTTATAAAAATATTTAAGGTAAATGTATAGTTCATATGTGTTTTAAAACCTAAAATAGTGATCGGAAAAGGAATGTTTCGTGATACGTAATGATCCTACGATGTACGTTTTATTCGAATAAATCGAAAACGAGCTGCGTGACATTTAAACGCTCGTTTTAATGGTTTACAAAGTAAGTACAATCGAACGGATTGAAATTTTAACAGTGGAGAAGACAGGTTTTTATTTAAGGTTGGTTTTATACGGAATTGCCAAATTCTTTATGAGCTATTACGATAATGGCTATGACTCATATTCCACTGCATCGAAATTTGGTACAAAATGAGATTAGTCACGGAGACGTCATAATTTGTTTCTAATGATTTAGTTGATATACAAAAAAAAAGAATTTACCTGCTCATACCGAAAACTATATTAGGGTGACTCACTAAATTCATAAAGAATGAGGGTTGTGACATTATAAAAATTTAAGACAGTCATGAATACGTTAAGTAAAATTAAAAGTGATCCTAAATTAAAATAAGGAGTTGATAATTTTTAGGGAATACCCAATTTAAGATAATAAATCGTTTGTATGTATTCCCCTTCCTAAAATATTATTTTTCCACGGATCGTAATTTGACTAAATATAAGAAGTGTTAAGCGGATATGAATCTTCAGTTACGTGCTTATAACGAAATATAAAGTGTGTTGTTAAAAGTGTTCAAAATTATTCGAAAATTCACAACAAAATGGAATTTAAAATAAATTCTTCACCACATCTGACAATGTATCAAATTACCAAACAATTATTTAATCGTGATTTCCTGTCAGATATACAGTTTGCCTTCGAAGGTAAAATAATCTTTGCCCACTCCTTTGAGCTCATGAAAAGGAGTGTTGTGTTCGAAGAACAACTGAAAGACACAATGGGCGAGAAAAAATTAATTCCGATCACCGATTTTACATATGACAGCTTTTTGGAATTCGTCCAGTTTATTTATACGGACGAATGCAACATAAATGAAGAAAATGGAATTGAATTGTTGAAATTGGCTACTAAATACCAGGTGGTAATGCTAGAGAATCAAATTTTAAATTTACTAAGATCAGTTGAATGGACTGTACAATTATTTGAACATTGTGTCATCGAGAAGTACGACATCGCACGTAACTTTATTGATATGGAATTTGCAAATGATTTTAGTAAGGAATTAAAGAGTACCAAATTTGTATCGCGTCATCCAGATGCGGTAAATAAGGCTTTAGATTTTGATGCAATCGGGCGAGGAGTGACTGAAAAAAAAATATTTGACAGAATGGCCGACTGGATAGGCAATCACTGCAAAAACCATAAAATATCATTAAGTGAGGGGCGACAAAAATTCGATAGCCTAATCCGGAAGGTGCGTTTTCCGACAATGTCGAATAAAGAAATACGAGAGTGCTTTAAAAAATATCCTGATTTACTAAGTGAAAGTGATTTCAATTCAATTGCAAGACAAACTATTATGGGCAGTGACGGTGTTAATGATTTATGGATATCGAAATGCAGAAAAGATTTTCAATATCCTTTTATTTTGAGAGAGTTAAATCGTGACACTACTTTTGAAACTAAATTTTCTGTTTCAAAGGAAACAATTTTACATGGGATATGGATCGGTAAGGCAAGATTGCTTGGTTTTGGTATAGACATCGAAATTTCAGCAAAAAATATTAAAAACAACGAAACTGACAAAATTACTTTCGTTCAATATAGTCCTCCAAAATGGAATGAAATCGTGATTAGTCTCGGCCATTCCCTGCGTTTGATGCCGAATTTTGAATATACGGTCGCTGTTAGGTATATCCGAAATTGGGGACTTTTGAAAAAATTAGAGGTTTGGTGCAGAAACGAAAATGTCGATTTAATGTACAATGACCCGGACAATTCCATCCAAATCATAAAGGCGAGTGACAATATGCTGAAAATGTGTTTTAAAGCACCACCACAGTAAATACAAGTAATAAAGATTTATGTTCAAATATACTTTTAATTAACGTTTGTTTTTGTAATTAATGATTTTATTTTTGTTCCCATTTCGTGTTCGATTTTTAAAATTTTTAGTGATTTTTAGTTTTGACGCATAATAATATTTATAAATATTGATTTGTTGATTGCTCCTGATTTTAATGTTGAATCTAAAGATTTGTTTCGGATTTTTGGATCAATTGCTTTTAAGGTCTGAAACAGGTTTTATTATTTGTGATTGAAATTTGTTTATAACTTCTGTTTTAATCGAAATTTCCCCTTATTTTAGTTATTCCATGATTTCAACAAAACATTTTTATTCTTCTAAAAGCTGGAAATTTTGAAAGATGAAGATGGCCTCTATAAAAAAAAAGAAAATATTTGTTGCACCACTCCACTCTAACAGACCTTCATCACTGAAATTTTTACCGGAACTTTGTAGTATGTTGGTACCTTTTAGATAAAGATTTTTAAATTAGCATCTCGTATAATGATCCTCACTTCAATTTTCCATAAAATGTTTTTTTTTTACTTGAAAATTCATTTTAAGGAATTTTGGGGTATCTCCAGTAATTCAATACTAACTTGTAGAATTACACTAAAATATTGGATTTACATTAAATGGGATTTTAGAAATATCTTTGATGGTTAGTTCTAATTTCCAGGAGATTAAACAGTTTTTGTCATTTAACTATAGGTAAGAACAGGAACGGATGTTCGAAAGTAGCAGTTTCTAGTACGACCGAGTCAAAAGGAAAACTTTTCTTAACTTTCATTAGATTTCAATTTCTGGTTAAAGTGGTTTTCTTTTGGTGTTCTTTCTTTTATGTAACAAATGTACCATTTTGGTCGACAATTTATATTGCCATTTTTATGGTTAAACGAATATTCCGCCACTGCAAAATTTCTGTGATGATTGGGTGAAAAACTGAATTAACTAATTCCCTTAGGCCTCTTTTGAAGTCCATTTTACACCAGTAAGAGAGTTCTATATTGAACGAAACAAATGATAGTCTGACGGAATCAATCGTTTGACCTGATTGTAGCACTCCTTGATAAATGATTCCCTTCCAATCACTCCAAACACAAAGCATCACATTTCTTGGTGTTAAATGTGGCTTTTCAAACCGTTTGCGTGTTCTCACCACGGTTTGACTAAAAACTTTTGCGCACATTATTGTCTTACGTGATCCATTTATTGTCACCCATAATTATACGTTTTAAAAATGGTTTGAATTCGCAACTTTTCCACAATTGGCCATCCCTCATGAGAGTTGAAAAACTTCTGGAAATTATCGAGTTCCTTTTTAGCTCCAGTAAAATTTGTTGCATTGTTGCAATAACTCCTTAAACATTTGAGGCGTCAACAAACTGAAACGGTTTGCACCGACGAATGATTTTGTGGTAAAATTGCCAACGAGCTCGATATGCATCGCCTTGGTGGCAAAACATATGAATGTAGCCACATAAGCCTTGACGGAATTGTTTCCTTGTTTTAATGATGGTTTTATGAAATTTGGACTTGGAATTCTTTGTTGAGGTAAATTACTCACCATTTGTTGTATTGATTTGGGTTTGGTTTTGTAGCAGCGAATACAATTTTGCACTGTCCTATGTCAATAATTCAACTGAAGGGTTGATAGTAGCGATTGTTGACAGCAATGTAAATTTGCTAATAAATATGACAGATGACCAGTTGGATGTAACATCAATGTAACATACAGGATCAACGCAAAAATCGTTAATGACTGTGATATGTGCCATTGGTAAGTTATCTGCCAATTGTTGTAGACACTTTGTTGCTAGATATAGTGCCGAAGCTGTCCTATATGTCACCGTTTTCAGCTTGAAAATTGGAATTGAACCGTCACAGTTAGAGTGGTATGTTGCTACTAGATTTAAATGACTCATTAAACACCACTCGCAATTTCATTGTGGAGTTAGTGGGTTTTAAAACCGCACCCCAACTGATATACTGTTTAATGAATACATGATATTTTGTTTCTAATTCTAGGTTTCTTTCAAGTTTATATTCGTTATTTCGGTGTTACATTTCGAAGTTGTCATCTTTGAACGTTAGTTTAATAATGAACTTCCCATTGGAAATACGTCTGACATATGTAAGTAAGTGTTCTTCACACTTTTCGTCTCCTAATGTGAGATGTTTGATTTCAGGATCTTTTTCTATTTGCGAGAATTTCTCTATTTGCATCTTTGATGGTTAGGTTGCACGTTGTAATATAACTTGTAGGTGATTTGGACTTTGTAACTTGATTTGAACACCTAAAACTTAGAAGAATATCTGGAAGCCTAGCAACATCTAATTTGATTCATTCTGGAATATTAAATGCGTTGATGTCGTAAGTTTGGTGATTTGGCAGATTGTTGGTAATATGATTTAAAACCATAAAGTGTAGTTATCGAATCTCGATTGAATAATGATGTTGACACTGTGTTGAAGTTGTGATGAGGAACAACTGGCACATGCGTTCTGATATAAAATTTGGCTGTGCGCCATAATCCAATAAAACTCGACAGCGATGAGCTACGCCAGTTCAAATCAAATGCGAATGCAACTGCAGTTGACAACAGCACTTGTGTTGTTATCGTGCTCGATTTATTACTATAAGCATATGAAGACGACTTCTCGCAGTTTTTGAATTTGGACACATCATTTGGTCTTGCTTGTGGAAAGATGTCACGCATTTGGCATCTCTGTTCAATTAATTGTTTTAGCTCCTCTATAGCAATGAAAATGTATTTGTATTGCACGATAGTTTGTTTTCTCATTCACAACGGGTTGTTGGATCCAACTTTGACGTTATGTGGCACACTAAAATTGTGTTCCATTTCAAATTTGATAATTTTTTAACTGTACTAAACAAAACCCTTCGAAGATAATTGACTTAAATTTCCTTTACCGTATTTTTTATTAGTTTTCTAATAGCTTTACTATAATCTGCTGCATTTATTTATGTAGAAATTCAGTTCGGCGCCATGCCAAAAAATTGGTCGAGCCTAAGTAAATAGTTACAAAGTAAAGTTTACTACAACATTTTTTGACGGAGTTTAAAAAGATCAGGAGTGCTTCAGGAGTTAATTTAATTTCACATTTCTGGAAATCTCAGAAAACTCCGTCGCACTTTTTAATTGAAATCACCATCGTCTTGATATTATCCCGAACATATATACTTCTTCCTTTCTCAAAAAGTGTCTATGACTATACCGACACGACAAATATCCAAAGCATCGATTTTGTTCGGTTTTTTCCTTTTCTTATTTTGTCACAAATGTTCTGCAGAACTATCGGAGAAAATACCACCATTCGTTACAACAACAAGAGTAACAAGAGGAACAACCAATGCACATAGGTTTACGGTGAAGCTCCCGAAACCTCGAACTGAAGAAATTAAGCGCGAATTTGTATATCGAACATCAAAAAAGTGGAATTCGCTAATACACTTCAAATTTCCGGAGGAATACAAAATGAATAAATTTAAGGTAGCTATTAATCTTTACTTGAAGGATCGCGCATTGGGTGCAGAAGCTCTGACAGTTACAAGGAGCTAGGACCGTTAATAAGTCCGCTCTGCACCCAATTAAAATATGTATATAAAAAAAAAAAAAAAAAAATAACTGATCCATTACGAGAACTACTAAGCAAAGACGTTGTTTGGAATTGGGAAGCACATCATACAAGCGCTTTTGATAAAATCAAAATACTATTTAAAACATCACCGGTACTCGCATATTACAATGTAAATAACGACGTCTTACTAACAGTAGATGCTAGTTCAAAAGCTGTGGGGGCTGCTCTGATTCAAGATGGACGTCCTACAGCATATGCAACAAAGGCTTTAACAAAATGTCAGCAACTGTATCCACAGATTGAAAAAGAAGCGCTGGCGATCAAAATCGAGTGCAATAAATTTCATGAGTATGTGTATGGTAAACGGTTAACCATCGAAACAGACCATAAACTTTTGGAACCGATCTTCAAGAAATCGATCCATAGTGCACCTCCAAGACTTCAACGGATTTTGTTAGAAGTTATTCAATACAATCCTAAGGTAACATATAAAAAAGGTACTGAATTATATTTGGCAGGTACGTTAAGCAGAGACTGCATCAATGAAACTTCAACAGATGACGATGAACGCAATCTCGAAGTTCAACTAATGTTGCCTATGACACAGGAATGCTACACAGACATGGTGGAAGCAACACTACAAGATAACGAGCTACAATCTCTAACAAAAACAATTACAACTGGTTGGCCGATTTTAGAACATCGAAACACAATCGGAAAAGAAGTACAGAAATATTGGAATTTCAGAGAAGAAATATCCACTCATAAAGGACTTATTTTCAAAGGTCACAAAGTAGTCGTGCCACACAGTCAAATTAACAGAATGTTAAGTTGTATCCACCAAGGTCATACAGGTATACAATCCTGTCAAAGCAGAGCCAAACAATCTCTGTACTGGTATGGCATGAACAATGACATCAAGAACTATGTTGAAAAGTGTTTAACATGTCAAAAAAAAAAACACAATAAAGAAATATTAGGGAGCCAATAATGTCAAAAGAGATATCCATTTCAAATTGTTGCGAGTGATATATGTACTATACATGGAAATAATTATATCGCCTTGGCAGATAATTATTCCGGGTTCTTCGACGTAGAAAAACTGAATAATTCCACATCAGAAGAAGTGATAACATTTTTAAAACGTATTTTCTCAGTACATGGAGCACCAGAAATTGTTGAATCGGACAATGGACCGCAATATTCGTCAAAACTATTCAAAGATTTCGCTAGAAATTGGAAGTTCGAACGTCGTACATCGAGTCCAGTCCAAGGTTTCCTCGAGCAAATGGATTAGCAGAACGATATTTCCAGACTGCGAAAAATTTGATAAAAAAGTGTATCATGGATAATACTGATATATACTCGTATATCGCACTATTGAATCATCGCCATACGCTTGGTTTGGGTAATATTTCGCCAAATCAAAAATTGCAAAGTGGAATTACTAACTCGCAGTTAATATATGACAAAGAGTTACTTAAGCCAAAAGTATTCTACGAGGTATCACAACACATTAAAGAAAACAGAGCGAAACAAAAATTGTACGCAGATAAACATTCGAAAAAACGCAGTGACTTACCAACTAAGGGCGATAACGTCAGAGTTCAAGTTAATCATCGTGAGTGGGTTGGAGCAAAAGTAACTGATGTATCAAGAAATCCGCGATCACTTATAATTCAAACTAATCAAGGACAAAACTTGCGACGAAATCATGCATACATCAATAAAACAAAAGCAGACTTTCCCATTAAAGCTTTATTAGATCTTGATGAAACAGTCACTGAAACGAATTCAAATTAAACTGCACAAGTAAATAATACAGAGGTTCCTACATCATCACATTCGGAAGCAATTACCAATACTGGTAACAAGCAAATACCCGAAACTATTAATATCCCATCAAGTTCAAACATTTCGAAGACAACTAGATCCGGTAGATTGGTTAAACCAATAAATAGACTAGACTTATAATTTCCACAATAATTTAAAATTTCAATCCTTTCGTTATTGAATTGTATTCGTATTGGGAAATAACGATTGCTGTCTTAGTTTATTCTTGTTGATATTATAAGGGGTAGTAGAGTAAGAAATTCAAATTATTAATTAATGTTTTGGTATATCAAAGTATTACTTATAAGTATGCTTTATTTTTAATTGTAAGCTGTAAGTTCATAATCTTATATAAAAAGGGAGATGTAACGTAAATGATGATTACTGATGTTATACTATATATACATATGTATGTTAGGTTGGTAGCACTGAAATAAAGCATTATTGATTTACCAATGTGCGTATCATTACAGGGAGCACTCGCAGGATTGAATTTGAAGGTAATTCTTTGATCTTCTAGGAACCTAGTAATATTTGAGTAACTCTGTTCGTTTTCAAATAATTCGCCTAGTTCAGGTAATGCACGTTTTGCACCTACAAAGTTTGCGGCATTTTCTGATATAATTTCGGTTGGTATTCCCCATTTGGCTATAAAACGTTTCAAGGCAACGATGGATTATGGATTCTATATAGATGCCTTTACGGTAAAGCCTTTGTTACTGGCGAAAGCCCTCATCTATGTTTTGTTCTGAGCAGCACCGAACCAGCGAAATCGACACCAACAGTTGTAAACGGTCTATTCATCGTAATTCGCTGCTTTGGCAAATTTCCCATTAATTGCACTGATAGCCGTCCCGTGAAACGAAAACAAAGAATAGTTTTTGAATATAATATCTTACCACATTTCGGCCGTCAACGATCCAAAACGGTCCTGGATGAAGGTTTTTCTTACCTCGTATGATGGGATGTTTGTTCCGAGTACGCGTAGAATTTCTTCTTCGTCTAAAAACGGTGCTAAGGACCCAAGAGAATTGTACGTTCAAACACATCAAGTTGTACACTTTTTAAAAATAGTAGTTTAGCTCTCCGAAATACGTTGATGTAAAACGTTACTCCATTTCCATAAACCCTTCTACGAAATCGTAACAGCTGAGCAACAATTCGGATGATTTTTGTCAATGATCTGATCAGATATGTAATGAAACCATTTTTCACTGTTGTAATCCGTGCAGTAGGTACGGGTTGGCGTTCCTCCGGGATCTTGGCCAGTAGCGAGATTCCTATGGCTTAACCATTTCGGGCCAGTTGTGTGTTAAACACTTTGGTAGATCGATGCCCCGCGAAGCACAGTCTGCTAAGTTTTTATGAGATGGAATGTGGCACCAATGAGATCATAAAGAAATGCGAAGAATTTGTGATGTTCGATTAGCTATAAACGTCTTCCGAAATCCGTCTAGACAAATATTTGCGGCTTATGCTGTTAAAACACTTCAAGTACATATTTCATAGTTTTGTTGCTAGAAGGGCTCCATATAATTCTAGTTGGGAAGCGTAATCTTCATAAGTGGAGCCACCTTAGTCTTTGCGATTAGCATAGAGGTTTTGAATATCTCCAGTTGCAGTTATCATGCGAAGATATATAACCGCTGAGTAAGCCGTTTCCGACGCATCACAAAACACGTCCAATTGTGTTTTTACTACCCATTTGAGTTAGATGAACATAACGCGAAATTTGAATTTCACTCCACGTGACAAGTTTGTTCCAGAGTAGATCGAATATCCTCGAAACTTCGGAGAGCAGCTGTCTTTTAGGTGGTATAAACGAAGCAGGAATCTCGATTGTAAATTGAAACACGTCAAGCATTTGAATCCACAGAACACCAAGAGTTCTCGCTTTTCGTTGTTGAAGTTTTTATTGGAGAATTTGCATACTAGACAGATCTCTTAATTCATCAGGATTGTTTTTAAGTAGGTTCTGTGAATTCGATTTCCACTTGCATAAATGAAATCCCGCGGTGCCTAAAACCTTCATAAGCTTTTTTACACTCTGCAATCTCTTGATCCGTGAATTTATTTGTTGAAAAGTTCGTACGGCAAGAAATGGTGCCCACGATGTTCGATAAGTAACGGTCTTGAGACGGTAAGTCCTAATTTGTACAGGCTTACGACGCGTATGACGATACATTTTTTCAACATCAGATGCAAAAACAGTGGCATATTTACGGGATATCAAAGTAAACGTTACCAAATCATTTTGGATCCTGGGTCCAGTAAGCAGTGCCTCATTCAACGACCATCCGAAGGACGTCTTGCAAGAGCCGTCGAATGCTACCCTAAGCTTAGTTGTGCTGCTGTCGGAATTAAAAACCGCGTGATGGAGGGATAAATTCTCTTTCATAAAATCTTGGTACGCCACTGGCAGAGATGGGTCTCTCTGAAATCACCGTTCTATGGGTAACAGTCTCCTCACCGTTTCTGACTTTGAATGGAATTGTTCCATTATTGGTGTCTTCCTTCCAATATTTTTCTCGGCGAACTGTTGATTGGAAGAGTAATTTACATTGACCGTGGAGATAAGGTTTGCTGTTTGGCAGTACTTCAATTTTCCCAGAATCGTTGTAGTGTTTTGTTAACGTTATTCTTGAGAAACTTTGCGTTACACTAATTCCGTCTTGGAGGAGCGATGATGATCCACCGAAACATGGTTGACTGAGCTTTGGTTTGGCCATCAGTGTCTGAATAAATTATATAAAAAGAAACATCTGCTGCCAATAATAGGTCGATTTCCCTAGCAGCACCAGAATGAGGATCAGCTAACTTCAGCGACTTAATGACTTCTGGTTTTGGAACATCAGTTTCTGCTGACGCAAATGTAACAACGGTTGGTAGAGGCCACCATCTGACTATAGATGATAAATGTGCACTGGTCAATCGAAGGCGCTGTTTCAGTTGCTCAGATACAAAAAAAAATTAAGAATCGGAATCTAATAATGCATAATCGATGTTGAGATTGCCGGAACGATAACGAACATGCATGAGCGTGGTTGGCAATATTACTGTACACGGGCCCGTCATTGGTGGTTCATGTGCCAAAAAATGGTTGAATGTTGACACCTTGTGTAGTGGACTGTGATGAATGAGACTGCGAGGCTGAGGTTGTTGCAATTTCTGAGATGTCTGCTTAGTGAAAAGTTGTTGATGATGCCACTAGCTTCTTGGATGGTTTACTATGTTGATTGAATGGATGACCTGATGTTGAGTTAAAATCTGACAGACCGATAACTGGACTGACACCGTTCGGCGTGCATTTCCGGTTAGCAATCTGAATTTTATACACAGATATAAAAGGTGCCCGGTTCTCTTACAATAAAGGCAGACTGGCGGATTTGTGGCTACATGTAAAGAATGAACTGGCGGCTCATGAGGGCGAATATTCTGTAGGTGTTTAACTATAGATGGAACTCCTTATTCACAGATTCCTTCACTCACTCTAGCCAAGGATTTGGATTAATCACGCATTGCGGTATCCAGCTTCTTGGGCCATAGTATGAATTCCACTCGACTATAGGTCGACAGAAAATTAGCTGAAAGACTGGATTAGAAAAAAAGTTTTGGAATATGGCCAACTACAATGGAAAATGGCTATTCCTCAACTGATTGTGATGCAATTCGACATGTCCGATGTAAATGGGATTTTAAAATGGTTTTTGAATAAAATTCTGCAATATGGCCAGTTAGAAACGAACTCGGTTAGTTCTGAACCGATTTTGGTTAAATTCGACAGGTACGATGTAAGTGGAGTCCTTAAATGATTTTTGGTTAAAGTACTTGAATATGAGAGGTACGATGGAATTGGGGTCCTAAAATGATTTTTGGATAAAGTTCTTGAATATGGCCAACTAGGATGGAACTTGGCAATTTATTAACCGATTTTTGTGAAATTTGGAATGCGCAATGGAAGTGGGATATTAAAATGATTTTTAGAAGAACCTCTGGAATGTGGCCACCTCCTCAACCGATTTGAGCAACATTGGGCATGCGAGGTAAAAATGGGATTCTAAAATGATTTTTGGATTAAGTTCTGGAATTTGACCGGCTCGGATGGAATTAGGCTATTCCTCAACCGACTTCTGGAATAAGGCGCTTTACGACAATTTCAAAAGCATTATAAATAATGTTGGTGCTCTTTACCTTAGCACTTTATTTCTTCTGTCTTTAACATTACAAAACTTTTAATTGTTTTAGGTATTCCGTTTACAGAGGTCAATACTACCGTATTTACCATTGTGACAATCAAATCATGTCTTGCTCTCTCTAGAGCACCATAAATTTGCTGAGGCAAATCGGGGTATACATATCCAGCAGCTCAAAACGTTGTTCACAACTGCAAAAAATTCAATCTGTTCTTATGGCGAGCAGCAAATTAAAATTATTAAAACGTCTGCTATGCGTACGCTTTCCCATCAAAAATGTGTGAAACGAGTATTGGAAAATTTTGAGGTGCTTCAGGCATTTTTTAAAGAGGCATTTAAGACTGAAAAATTAAAATCGATGGAAAGAATTTTGCAAGATTGTGCATGGAATTGCAAGTTAAATAAGGTAAGTTGTTTCATTTACAATCGATTTAAAATGAATTAGGCAATTTTAATAATTTTGACATCTCTTTGATTTAGGTGATTCTATTGCTGTGGATCTGAATTCAAATAGCTGTTCAACACAGCGAGAGCGACAGTAGCGAATTAGATAGGAAACTACCCCATTGTGAATCGTTTATGAAACTATTGTTAAATGTGGCATTGTGACATACAGTGATTTAAATAGCCCACCGAACCTGTGACACTAACTTGTATAAAAAGCTTAAGTTTGACTGTATGTGGGGGCAGCCAATACTTTGGTTAAATGAATTGGTTGATGGCGTAGGTGCGCGTTCGAACGAAAATCCTAGCATTACATTTCTGTGACGTCTTCCTATAACGCCAATTTCATGTTGTCTGATGTTATTGTATTTAGATGAAAATAATGAAATATTTTGAAACTAATTTACAATATGTCTCAGTATAGCAAGAAAGTCAAAAGACATTCGTTAAACAATAAAACCATATCTTATAATTCTTAAATGCTTCTTTATTATAGGAGATAACTTCTTGTATTGTAGTATAAAATAAAATCAAAAGAAAACAATTTATACAAAATGTTATATCTGTCAGATTGAATGTTATCGATAAGAAAACGATTGACATTCGATTGAAATTGCCGCAAACATTTCGTTGTTTTATTTTGTTTTGTCGTCTTAAGTCAACTCTGTATATATTTTACTATCGTGTGTGTATGTGTGCTCAGAACAAGACTACAATGATAAATGTTTTCTATACAACAGGCAGACCGATATTATCCACTGTTTAGCAATAATATAATAGTAGTCTGTTTAATTGAATTTATTTAATTTTTTTTTTAACGATTCTAAACCCTTGCCTTCGAGATCGACATGTGGGGGCATCAAGATTTTTATTTTATAATTCTCATCAGGGTTAAAAAACCATTTTTTTTGTTATATAAATTCAATTTATTATAATTTTTCTAAAAAGCTTCTGTTTCTTAATGCTGATTTATGCTCCTTCATTTATATCTGAAACATAAAAGCAGCATTATTATACATAATGTATATGTATGTATGTATATATGAATTATGAAAGATATAAATTTTATTATTATGATTTTTCTCTTTATTTAATTGTAAATAAGACCAAAGTAAATATAATAAATACGAATTATAATGAAAATTTCAATTAATAAGAGATTTTTATTGATAGATAAAATACAAATACAATATTTATAAATTTATTGAATTAATGAAAAATTATTTTTAGTTTTATAAAAATGATTATTGAATAATAAAACGAAAATATCTCTATTTTTGGATAGTTGCATTGTACAATATATTTATAGAGATATAGAAAAGGAGATAAATTAAATTTTATTTCAATTTATGGAGACCATCTCGATGAAAAATAAATCAGTTAAGCGGTTTATGTGAAATAATTATAGGCCAATTAGAAAATAGTTGTTGTATTTTAATCTTGTCTACTAATTGGAGGCGACCATTGCACCGGAGACATATTTAAAAAATGAGATGTATGGAAATAATCAAGCAATCTAAATGCAACTGGCACAACAATAACATCTCTCGAAATCTATCTTTAGAGGTGTCAAGAACCGCAATCGTATAGCACAATTGCGGATTTTTGATTTTTTGGCTCAGAAATTAGCTAATTCATAATACACGGGAATTTTTTCCTAAAAGACAAAACATTTATTTTAGGATTTTCTTTAGGAAAAACTTCACTCGTGTATGGAGAATTGTGAAGTATTTCCAATTTCTAGATATATATTAAAGTGTTAGTGTAAATAATACATAAAATTGATATTAAACAGAAATTTATATTTTTTTATTCGTTTATTACGTTTCTTGCTGTAAAAAAATATTACTTATAAAATATACGTTATATTACATGTGCAAGTAGATACACGACTTTTTTTTAGTCAAATTCAACTTTATTGAAAATATACTTGTTATATACAATGGTTAATTATCGAAATATTCACTATTACTATCTATGGTACTTTGACTGACTATGGTACCCATGAATGATCGCCTTTCCTCCAGATCTTCCCTTAATATGATCAATTAGGCTTGGTAACGTTCAGCTGTAAAAGATTGACCAGGTTCCCGAATCTCGTGGTAAATTACTCTTTCCCAATCCCACCAGACACAACGTAATCCCACAGAAGAAAAATTAACCAGAATAGACATTGCGTGGACCAAATTTTTTTTTCATCTTATTTTCTTTTTTGGACATTGAAGTATAAATATTTTTGAATATTATAGTAATTAATACAAATTATGCTGTCAAAACAAAACTTGTCAAATAATTTCACTAACTACACTCTTAAGGATTTTCAATTTCTATTATTTCAAATCAAAACTAGTAAACCAAAGAATGCATAACCCAAATTTCTCTTACCTTCGGCAAATCAAGGTCAAAAAAATGAGTCCAAATATTTCCATATAAAAACAGCGTTATGTCTCTTCTGGTTGTATTCTGATACTGTTAAAGTTAGCCGAAAGTTGCACGCCGAAAGTGAAAAGTCGATAATACAGATTGTGTTAGCCCAGCCTAAAGTTAAAAAAAATGGTAAAGCAGATTGTCTAATACCAGCTGAAAGTAAAAAGTCGATAATGCAGATTATTATATAATATTCAAGCCGAAAATAAAAAAATTATTAGTTTTCAGCCGAAAGTAAATAGGATACATAGAAATCTATAAATATAAATTTTTGTAAATAAATTAACATGTAAAACTTTGCTTCGTAGAAAATATCGGAAAATCAGAGAATATACAAAATTGGAATAAAATCAGCCTCTAGAGTACATATCTGAAGCTGAATCGTTTTTATGTGATTTGTCAATAGCACTCGAATTAATAAATTCTGTTCAAGTTTCCCGTGGGAAATCACGGAAAATTCGATTTTCCAAAAATTATTAGAAAATTTGTATAAAATCAGCTTCTAGAGTGTTATGTCTGGAGATAAATTGCATTGATGTAATTTATCAATAGCTGTCACAGGAAAAAAAATCAGTACAAGTTTCCCGTGGGAAATCTCGGAAAATTCAAAAAGTTTCCAGCCGAAAGTAAGAAATGGATGAATAAAATCAGCCTCTAGAGTGTTATGTCTGGAGATGGATTGGGTTGATGTGACTTGTCAATAGCTATCGCAGGAAAAAAATTTAGTTCAAGTTTCCCTTGGGAAATCTCGGAAAATTCAAATTTCCAAAAATTATTTGAAAATTTGTATAAAATCAGCCTTTAAAGTGTTATGTTTGGAGATGAATTGCATTGATTTAATTTATTAATAGCTACCGCAGGAACAAAAATCAGTACAAGTTTCCCGTGCGAAATCTCGGAAAATTCAAAAAAGTTTCAAGCCGATAGTAAGAAATGGATGAATAAAATCAGCCTCTAGAGTGTTATGTCTGGAGATGGATTGGAATAATGTGACTTGTCAATAGCTATCGCAGGAACAAAAATCAGTTCAAGTTTCCCGTGGGAAATCTCGGTAAATTCAAAAAATTTTCCAGCCGAAAGATAGAAATGGATGAATAAAAAAAGCCTCCAGAGTGTTATGTCTGGAGATGGATTGCATTAATGTGACTTGTCAATAGTTATGGCAGGAAAAAAATTCAGTTCAAGTATCCCGTGGGAAATCTCGGGAAATTCGATTTTCCAAAAATTATTACAAAATTTGTATGAAATTAGCCTCTAGATTGTTATGTATGGAGATGGATTCAATTGATGTGATTACTCAATAGCTATCGCAGGAAAAAAATTCAGTTCAAGTTTCCCTTGGGAAATCTCGGAAAATTCGATTTTCCAAAAATTATTAAAAAACTTGCATAAAAGCAGCCTTTAAAGTGTTATGTCTGGAGATGAATTGCATTGAGGTAATTAAACAATAGATATCGCAGGAAAAAATATCAGTACAAGTTTCTCATGCGAAATCTCGGAAAATTCAAAAAAGTTTCCAGTTGAAAGTGAGAAATGGATGAATAAAATCAGCCTCTAGAGTGTTATGTCTGGAGATGAATTGCATTGATGTGACTTGTCAATAGCTATCGCAGGAAAAAAATTCAGTTCAAGTTTCCCGTGGGAAATCTCAGAAAATTCAAAAAGTTTCCAGCCTAAAGTAAGAAATGGATGAATAAAATCAGCCTCTAGAGTGTTATATCTGGAGATGGATTGGATTGATGTGACTTGTCAATAGCTATCGCAGGAAAAATTTCAGTTCAAGTTTCACGTAGGAAATCTCGGAAAATTCGATTTTCCAAAAATTATTAAAAAATTTGCATAAAATCAGCCTTTAAAGTGTTATGTCTGAATATGAATTACATTGAGGTAATTTATCAATAGATATCGCAGGAAAAAATATCAGTACAAGTTTCTCATGCGAAATCTCGGAAAATTCAAAAAAGTTTCCAGTTGAAAGTGAGAAATGGATGAATAAAATCAGCCTCTAGAGTGTTATGTCTGGAGATGAATTGCATTGATGTGACTTGTCAATAGCTATCGCAGGAAAAAAATTCAGTTCAAGTTTCCCGTGGGAAATCTCAGAAAATTCAAAAAGTTTCCAGCCTAAAGTAAGAAATGGATGAATAAAATCAGCCTCTAGAGTGTTATATCTGGAGATGGATTGGATTGATGTGACTTGTCAATAGCTATCGCAGGAAAAATTTCAGTTCAAGTTTCACGTAGGAAATCTCGGAAAATTCGATTTTCCAAAAATTATTACAAAATTTGTATAAAATTAGCCTCTAGATTGTTATGTCTGGAGATGGATCCAATTGATGTGATTACTCAATAGCTATCGCAGGAAAAAAATTCAGTTCAAGTTTCCCGTGGGAAATCTCGGAAAATTCGATTTTCCAAAAATTATTAAAAAATTTGCATAAAATCAGCCTTTAAAGTGTTATGTCTGAATATGAATTACATTGAGGTAATTTATCAATAGATATCGCAGGAAAAAATATCAATACAAGTTTCTCGTGCGAAATCTCGGAAAATTCAAAAAAGTTTCCAGTTGAAAGTAAGAAATGGATGAATAAAATCAGCCTCTAGAGTGTTATGTCTGGAGATGAATTGCATTGATGTGACTTGTCAATAGCTATCGCAGGAAAAAAATTCAGTTCAAGTTTCCCGTGGGAAATCTCGGAAAATTCAAAAAGTTTCCAGCCGAAAGTAAGAAATGGATGAATAAAATCAGCCTCTAGAGTGTTATATCTGGTGATGGATTGGATTGATGTGACTTGTCAATATCTATCGCAGGAAAAAAATTCAGTTCAAGTTTCCCGTGGGAAATCTCGGAAAATTCAAAAAGTTTTCAGCCGAAAGTAAGAAATGGATGAATAAAAAAATCCTCCAGATTGTTATGTCTAGAGATGGATTGCATTGATGTGACTTGTCAATAGCTATCGCAGGAAAAAAATTCAGTTCAAGTTTTACGTGGGAAATCTCGGAAAATTCGATTTTCCAAAAATTATTAGAAAATTTGTATAAATTCAGCCTTTAAAGTGTTATGTCTGGAGATGAATTGCATTGATGTAATTTATCAATAGCTATCGCAGAAACAAAAATTAATACAAGTTTTGCGTGGGAAATTTCGGAAAATTGAATAAGGTTCAGCCGAAAGTATTGAATGGATGAATAAAATCAGCCTCTAGAGTGTTATGTCTGGAGATGGATTGGATTGATGTGACTTGTCAATAGCTATCGCAGGAAAAAAATTCAGTTTAAGTTTCCCATGGGAAATCTCGAAAAATTCGATTTTCCAAAAATTATTAGAAAATTAGTAAAAAATCAGCCTCTAGAGTGTTATGTCTGGAGATAAATTGCATTGATGTAATTTATCAATAGCTGTCACAGGAAAAAAAATCAGTACAAGTTTCCCGTGGGAAATCTCGGAAAATTCAAAAAGTTTCCAGCCGAAAGTAAGAAATGGATGAATAAAATCAGCCTCTAGAGTGTTATGTCTGGAGATGGATTGGGTTGATGTGACTTGTAAATAGCTATCGCAGGAAAAAAATTTAGTTCAAGTTTCCCGTGGGAAATCTCGGAAAATTCAATTTTCCAAAAATTATTTGAAAATTTGTATAAAATCAGGCTTTAAAGTGTTATGTTTGGAGATGAATTGCATTGATTTAATTTATTAATAGCTACCGCAGGAACAAAAATCAGTACAAGTTTCCCGTGCGAAATCTCGGAGAATTCAAAAATGTTTCAAGCCGATAGTAAGAAATGGATGAATAAAATCAGCCTCTAGAGTGTTATGTCTGGAGATGGATTGGAATAATGTGACTTGTCAATAGCTATCGCAGGAACAAAAATCAGTTCAAGTTTCCCGTGGGAAATCTCGGTAAATTCAAAAAAATTTCCAGCCGAAAGATAGAAATGGATGAATAAAAAAAGCCTCCAGAGTGTTATGTCTGGAGATGGATTGCATTAATGTGACTTGTCAATAGTTATGGCAGGAAAAAAATTCAGTTCAAGTATCCCGTGGGAAATCTCGGGAAATTCGATTTTCCAAAAATTATTACAAAATTTGTATGAAATTAGCCTCTAGATTGTTATGTATGGAGATGGATTCAATTGATGTGATTACTCAATAGCTATCGCAGGAAAACAATTCAGTTCAAGTTTCCCTTGGGAAATCTCGGAAAATTCGATTTTCCAAAAATTATTAAAAAACTTGCATAAAAGCAGCCTTTAAAGTGTTATGTCTGGAGATGAATTGCATTGAGGTAATTAAACAATAGATATCGCAGGAAAAAATATCAGTACAAGTTTCTCATGCGAAATCTCGGAAAATTCAAAAAAGTTTCCAGTTGAAAGTGAGAAATGGATGAATAAAATCAGCCTCTAGAGTGTTATGTCTGGAAATGAATTGCATTGATGTGACTTGTCAATAGCTATCGCAGGAAAAAAATTCAGTTCAAGTTTCCCGTGGGAAATCTCAGAAAATTCCAAAAGTTTCCAGCCTAAAGTAAGAAATGGATGAATAAAATCAGCCTCTAGAGTGTTATATCTGGAGATGGATTGGATTGATGTGACTTGTCAATAGCTATCGCAGGAAAAATTTCAGTTCAAGTTTCACGTAGGAAATCTCGGAAAATTCGATTTTCCAAAAATTATTACAAAATTTGTATAAAATTAGCCTCTAGATTGTTATGTCTGGAGATGGATCCAATTGATGTGATTACTCAATAGCTATCGCAGGAAAAAAATTCAGTTCAAGTTTCCCGTGGGAAATCTCGGAAAATTCGATTTTCCAAAAATTATTACAAAATTTGTATGAAATTAGCCTCTAGATTGTTATGTATGGAGATGGATTCAATTGATGTGATTACTCAATAGCTATCGCAGGAAAACAATTCAGTTCAAGTTTCCCTTGGGAAATCTCGGAAAATTCGATTTTCCAAAAATTATTAAAAAACTTGCATAAAAGCAGCCTTTAAAGTGTTATGTCTGGAGATGAATTGCATTGAGGTAATTAAACAATAGATATCGCAGGAAAAAATATCAGTACAAGTTTCTCATGCGAAATCTCGGAAAATTCAAAAAAGTTTCCAGTTGAAAGTGAGAAATGGATGAATAAAATCAGCCTCTAGAGTGTTATGTCTGGAAATGAATTGCATTGATGTGACTTGTCAATAGCTATCGCAGGAAAAAAATTCAGTTCAAGTTTCCCGTGGGAAATCTCAGAAAATTCCAAAAGTTTCCAGCCTAAAGTAAGAAATGGATGAATAAAATCAGCCTCTAGAGTGTTATATCTGGAGATGGATTGGATTGATGTGACTTGTCAATAGCTATCGCAGGAAAAATTTCAGTTCAAGTTTCACGTAGGAAATCTCGGAAAATTCGATTTTCCAAAAATTATTACAAAATTTGTATAAAATTAGCCTCTAGATTGTTATGTCTGGAGATGGATCCAATTGATGTGATTACTCAATAGCTATCGCAGGAAAAAAATTCAGTTCAAGTTTCCCGTGGGAAATCTCGGAAAATTCGATTTTCCAAAAATTATTAAAAAATTTGCATAAAATCAGCCTTTAAAGTGTTATGTCTGAATATGAATTACATTGAGGTAATTTATCAATAGATATCGCAGGAAAAAATATCAATACAAGTTTCTCGTGCGAAATCTCGGAAAATTCAAAAAAGTTTCCAGTTGAAAGTAAGAAATGGATGAATAAAATCAGCCTCTAGAGTGTTATGTCTGGAGATGAATTGCATTGATGTGACTTGTCAATAGCTATCGCAGGAAAAAAATTCAGTTCAAGTTTCCCGTGGGAAATCTCGGAAAATTCAAAAAGTTTCCAGCCGAAAGTAAGAAATGGATGAATAAAATCAGCCTCTAGAGTGTTATATCTGGTGATGGATTGGATTGATGTGACTTGTCAATATCTATCGCAGGAAAAAAATTCAGTTCAAGTTTCCCGTGGGAAATCTCGGAAAATTCAAAAAGTTTTCAGCCGAAAGTAAGAAATGGATGAATAAAAAAATCCTCCAGATTGTTATGTCTAGAGATGGATTGCATTGATGTGACTTGTCAATAGCTATCGCAGGAAAAAAATTCAGTTCAAGTTTTACGTGGGAAATCTCGGAAAATTCGATTTTCCAAAAATTATTAGAAAATTTGTATAAATTCAGCCTTTAAAGTGTTATGTCTGGAGATGAATTGCATTGATGTAATTTATCAATAGCTATCGCAGAAACAAAAATTAGTACAAGTTTTGCGTGGGAAATTTCGGAAAATTGAATAAGGTTCAGCCGAAAGTATTGAATGGATGAATAAAATCAGCCTCTAGAGTGTTATGTCTGGAGATGGATTGGATTGATGTGACTTGTCAATAGCTATCGCAGGAAAAAAATTCAGTTTAAGTTTCCCATGGGAAATCTCGAAAAATTCGATTTTCGAAAAATTATTAGAAAATTTTCCGAAATCGGAAAACGAATTTTTCTAGATTTCCAACGGGAAACTTGAACTGAATTTTTTTCGTGCAATAGCTATTGATAATCACATCATTTGAATCCATCTCCAGATATAACACTCTAGAGGCTGATTTTATACAAATTTTCTAATAATTTTTGGAAAATCGAATTGACCGAGATTTCCCACGGGAAACTTGAACTGAATTTTTTTCCTGCAATAGCTATTGAGTAATCTCATCAATTAAATATATCTCCAGACATAACACTCTAGAGGCTGATTTTATACCAATTTTCTAATAATTTTTGGAAAATCGAATTTTCCGAGATTTTCCACGGGAAACTTGAACTGAATTTTTTTTCTGCGATAGCTATTTACAAGTCAGATCAATGCAATTCATCTCCAGACATAACACTCTAGAGGCTGATTTTATTCATCCATTTCTTACTTTCAACTGGAAACTTTTTTGAATTTTCCGAGATTTCGCACGGGAAACTTGTACTGATTTTTTTTCCTGCGATAGCTATTGATAAATTACATCAATTAAATCCATCTCGAGACATAACACTCTAGAGGCTGATTTTATACAAATTTTCTAATAATTTTTGGAAAATCGAATTTTCCGAGATTTCCCACGGGAAACTTGAACTGAATTTTTTTCCTGCAATCGCTATTGAGTAATCACATTAATTGAATTTATTTCCAGACATAACACTCTAGAGGCTTATTATATACCAATTTTCTAATAATTTTTGGACCGAGATTTCCCACGGGAAACTTGAACTGAATTTTTTACTGCGATAGCTATTGATAATCACATCAATTGAATCCATCTCCAGATATAACACTCTAGAGGCTGATTTTATACCAATTTTCTAATAATTTTTTGAAAATCGAATTTTCCGAGATTTCCCACGGGAAACTTGAACTGAATTTTTTTCCTGCAATAGCTATTGAGTAATCACATCAATTAAATCCATCTCCAGACATAACACTCTAGAGGCTGATTTTATACCAATTTTCTAATAATTTTTGGAAAATCGAATTTTCCAAGATTTCCCACGGGAAACTTGAACTAAATTTTTTTCCTGCGATAGCTATTGACAAGTCACATCAATCTAATTCATCTCCAGACATAACACTCTAGAGGCTGATTTATTTTCGGCTAGAATGTTAATAACTTAATGAGCATTATCGACTTTTCACTTTCGGCAAGAAACTTTCGGCTAACTTTAACAGGGTTGTATTCTGTGGTAATACTTTCTTGGTATAAACATTCATGCCTTCCTGCATTTAGGTTTATCGTACAAAACCCACTTTTCATGGCCCGTAATGATTTTATGCAAAAAATTCTTTCTTTTCTATCGAGAAAACAAATTCAAACAAATATCGATTCTGCGATTACTGTTCTCATAGGATAGGTCATAATGAACCCATTTTCCTTTCTTGTGGATCTTTCCCATTGCATGCAATCGAAGTGATATTGCTTGGTGAGTAACTCCTAACTGGTCAGCAAGCTCTTTTTGAGTTTGATATGGATTTTCATCCAGTAAAACTTTAAGTTCTTCGTCTTCAATTTGTTTCACTACACCTGGACGTGCATCACCCTCAAGGCTAAAGTTGCCATCACGAAATATTTCCAATCACTTTTTTACTGTGGAATGACTCACAAAATGTTCACCCAAAGTCGAATTAATCAATTCCATAGCTTGAGCTGCTGTTTTTTTATTTGAAAACAATGCAATGACGTAAATGTTGCTTATCGACAACCATCCCTTAAAATTGATGCTCAAGGAACGACAGCTTGTAAATGACTCAAACTTATGTCATAAAAACAGCAATGACTAAGCTTTGAAAATGGTGGGTGATTTGGATGCGTTCAAATTTTCATGTAGGTTACTAGGGTTTAGGGTTACTATATACAATATTTTTATAAACAGGGAACCTAGGTGACTAAGCTAACGTACAAAAAAACTCACACAAGCGATTTAAAATACTTGAATCTAATTTAGAATTTTCGAAATTCGCATTTACGTAATTAAATAATTTTAAACAATACTGTGGTCCCAGGCACTTAGGATTGAGGATTTTTAAATTTTCTACAGAGAATTATCGTATATCGAGTTTCCCGGAATTTTCCTGTAGTTCATAAACACTGGCCATTCTAACAGAAACTTACATTGAGCAGGTCACGATCTACTCTAGCAGAATATAAATCAATTTTCAACAATTCTATGGTTCCAGGCACTTAAAATTGACGATTTTTGCCGACGTTTAGAAACACCAGGAAAATTTCAGGAATCTCGATATTCGATAATTCTCTATTAAATATTCAAAAATCGTCAATCCTAAGTGGCTGGGACCACAGAAACTCGATATACGAAAGTTCTTTATAGAATATTAAAAAATCGTCAATCCTAAGTGCCTGGGACCACAGAAACTCGATTTATTTTCTGTTAGAGTAGATCGTGAACTTTAGAAAGATCAGGGGTGCTATTCTTGAACCATTACGAAAACTTTCGTATTGCGAGTTAGTGTAAAAGTATTACGAAACCCCTAAAATCGTATTCTTGAAATCAGATTACGAAAATTTTCGCAACAGAACGTTACTAAAATTTTCGTAATGGTTTTTTCGTTTCCCATTGCATTTCGTAATGAAATCATTTGGATTTTTGTGTTAATTATATTGATAAGGATGTTTATAAAACTCAAAATTTTCTATTCTCAATATTTTATAAAAAAGTGAAAACCAAAGCGTACCTTTTTTTTCTTTGTTTCACGTGTTCTTAAAAATATGTATTATTTATTTCGAGATAACGATGTATGTACATAACTATGCATTCGGTTTGGTTTACTACCTAACTAGAACAAAACCATATTTTCTTCTAAATTTTTGTATTTACATGTCGTATACCTAAATCTTGGGATATTTTTTTAAATGCTTGACCACTTTCTAATTTTAAACAATACGTGTAAGGGTAAGAGATTTTTTCGTAATTGACAATTGGCTATAGCGGACAAAAATGGAATGTGTGATTCAATACAACAAAAATATGTTATTTAAAGCTATATTGCCTATTTAACTTTTATATTTATTTGATAAAATTGTAATGATTGGAAATTAATTAATGCAATGTGTAATGTAAAGTGTGATTTTTATCATTCATTAAGTTCATTTGGAACAATTTTGTTTTATCATTTTAAATGCCCTGTCTTCAAACATTACGAAAATTTTCGTAATGCACAATATTTTCGTAATCGTAATGGTGAAATCATAAATTAGTATTCTTGAAGCCATTACGAAAATTACGAAGAGAGGAATAAAAAACTAAGAAGATTTCGAAAGAGATGAATAAAAATGTTAGTTTAGTTTAGTATAACTGAGAATATTAAGCGAAGCGGACGCTTTCTTTACTTAAAATTATAAATTGTTGTGAATTTTTGTCAATAATGGCTTATTTATTTAATATTAAATTAAATATATTAAAAATGATTGTGTATGCTACTTTTTCTTTTAAAGGGAAAATTACTTCGGTCTAAAAAGACCAATGTATTGAAATCTTATCAAAAATGGCCAAAAATTTGTTTGATCCAAAATCATTTATCTCGAAATTTTGAAAGTTCTTGAGTCCGAAAAAGAAAAAAAAAATATGTCTGTCCGTCTTTCTGGACGTCTGGATGTCTGTACCCATGATATCTCGAGAATCGCTTATCCGATTTAGAATTTGTTTTTTCCAAAAATCTGTTTTTATGGTACGGCGGTACATATGATTGTATGATGGCACGATTGAACGATGATATTATGTTATGTCGTGTATGATGGCATGATGGTTTGATGGTATGGTAGTACGATGATATGATCCTATGCAATGCCACTACATAAAAAGCCATGAGAAAAAAACTTGTAGTGGTGTTAAGGCAATAAAGATTTTTATTTTCCAATGGAACGTAAACACAATCATATGGGATTTTGTGTTGCCTTTATTTTCAATTTAAATGAAAATTTTTATTGATAAATAGAAATAATTTTAAATTAAAGACAATCTGTTTCGTCGGCAAGTGACCCCTTGTGTGTTGGTGATAGCTTTTCACATTTTTCATCATATCTCCCAAATTATGGGCTCGATTTTAATTCTGTTTGCGGTTTTTTAAAGCTTTTGAGTCACTTTATTGGTTAATTTGCACGCTAAGCCAGGTTTTTGTAAAGAATGTAACAAATTATGGGAAAATCACATTTTTTTACTTAAACGATTTTTTTATTTAAAAAAACCTCTACTTTAAAAAAAAAATGAACTGTAAGTCGAAAAAATAAATGTCCCATGGCATGGTTATTTTATTTATAATTATTAAAACATTGTTACTACCTAACTCATAAAATATTCGAACACCAATTTGTCGAAAAAATGGCGTTTGTAGCCGTTTAGGTATAGTGATGTTATCTAACCAAATCTTTTAAATGATCGAAAACTCAAATTGGTAAGTAATAATAAATAGTTCAGTTGTTCGCTAACCGTTCGTGTGACACTGTCACACATGTACTCTCTGTGTTCTGTGTTTTAACAATTTTAAGTTTGTGTGAAAATTAAAAGGACAGTTTGTGTTAAGTAAACGCTTAATCATTACAATGACACATTTGCGTGATCTACCACCTTCTCATGTAGCCGATATGCATTTTGTAAACCTGGGTGGTCATTTTGTGGTGCTTTATCACACCTTTATATCACTAGTGGAGACTTTTTTTGTGTGATATAAAAAAATGGAGAAAGTCTACAAACACACCCCTGCAAAATGAATTTTAAGGGGAAAATGATGAATCAAAGTGATAAGTTGACGTTTCCACATAACCTCAAATGACATTATATGAAAATTTTATACGAAGTGCTATTTGTGTGATGATAAAGTAATACTTGAATGCAAAGATGCTTATTATTTAAATAAAATGTTAAAAATATAATAATCAGTCCTTTGTCAATCAACAATTTTATTTTGCACTTAGTTTCATGATAATTTTCATTCATTTTTTTAATATCCCAATTTAGTTGTTTTCCATCAAACCATTTGGAGTTTGGTCAAAAACAACCAAATTAAAGTTTCAAAAAAATTAATGAAAATTATCATGACACGAAGTGCAAAACAAAATTGTCGATTGAAAAAAGACCAATTAATATATTTTTAACATAACATAACTAGAAAAGCCTTTGGTTTGTTAGAATTTGATGTTTAAACATTGACCAATATTTGCATTTTGTGGGGTTATGCCAGATGGTTTATGTTGATTTTTGTTTAAGAATATTTTTTTGTCCTTTGCTATTGTGAGCTCCCGATGAAATTTGTTATTCTAGGCAACTAGAATGTTATTTTTAACCAAGATATACAGAAAATAAAGGTATAATATTGCGCATGCTGTTGCTATACTTTTTTCGCAATTTGACGTCACGTGTTGTCAAAAATGCTGATATTTATATGGAGTTTTATTAATTTCTTAAATAAATGGAAAATAAATGATTTTTTTTTATTCTTGCCATTAATTGTTTTTCGACTTTATGTTAAAATTAAACATTTCAATTTTTATTTTAGTTATATACTGCAATACTTTTGGAATTAAATCGCGAAAATAGGCATGTTTTAATATTCGTGTCTAGAGCAGACTCTTTGAGCACATTGCATAACAAGTTTCGGAATTTATGAGTAAAATTTTTTTGTTAAATGCAGAGAACGTTTAGATTTTAATTATTTAATTCAAAAATTTGGGAGTATTCGATTTTAAATATACTAAATTTGAATAATTCCTATTGCAACAAAACTATCAGTTGTACTTCTGATAAGAACACATATAGAACACTAAACAGTGAATGGGTGTTTTGATGTAGTTGTAGCGAAAACCATAAGACAATAAATGAAATAAGCCAGAGATTTAATTTTAATTTATAGTTTTATTTAATTTCCGTTTTTTCAAATTTATGTTTTCTATTAACTGGGCGTTTAATAACTGAATTTTAAAAAACATTTTACACCTAAAAAACAATTTTTTGTGAACTGAAAACAATAATTTGTGAACTGAATTTTTATTTAATATATATTTACATTTACATATATTTAACGTTGAATATGAACATAATATTTGAATAGGTACGTGGATACCAATAATTTGAAGCCAAACGAAAATAGATGGCAAAAATTTGAGTACATAACGTAAAGAAATAAAAATTTTAATAATTGGTACGTACATATGTTTAAATGACCAAAAACATTTAATAATTTAATTGTTTTATGTTATGTACTCATAATTTTGTCTACCCTTTTTCCATTTATCTTAGACATTATATACTCGAAGGAATTATTTCTCAAATATTTGGACCATAAAAAAAATATAAAGCATAAAAAGGGTCTCGGTAAACTATCATTATCAATTGTAAATACGGTTTGTAAAAAAAAATTACGATTATTCTTGATTTATTTAAAAAATTAATCAAAAAACCGCCAAACTTCTTATACAAATATGTTTTTTTGACTACACGTGACGTGGATGCGCAAAGAAAGACAAAAATGAGACACGGGAATATACTACCTATTTTTTCTGTATACCTTGATTTTTAACAAATAATTTACTACACAAAATTAAAATAATTGTTGATTTTTGTATTTCGTTTTTCTTGTAAATTTAACAATAACCCATTAATTTTATTTCAAAAATATATAAATGATCATTTTGTTAATAAATATCATTCATTTATATTTCGCGTCAATGTAAATTTCATTCATTTTTTGGAATTTTTATTAGAGCTTTTTTTAACTAAACTCCATATAAAACAAATGTAAACAAGAAAATAATTTTTTTTGTTCCACTTGTAAAAGTAAGACGGAAGAAGTTGTGGTCTTTTTCATTTGAATCATTATGCGACTTGACGATATTCATCCATGACAACACCATAGTTAGCTACGACAATTTATTTTTCGCACAGTATCGCCAAATGTGATATATTACCACAAAATGACAACACTGCAAAATGAATTTTAAGGGGAAAGCAATGAATCAAAGTGATGATTTGACACGTAACCTCAATTGTTGATTTTTATATTGCTATGTAATATAAAAATCAACAATTATTTTAGTTTTATGTATTAAATTGTATGTTAAAAGAACCATTCTAGTAACCTTGAATAACAAATTTCACAAAAACAATCATCCTTCTAACAGAAATGGACAAAAAATAAGCAATTCTTAAACGAAAATCAACATAAACCATCTGATATAACCTCACAAAATGCAAATAATGGTCGGTGTTTAAACATGAAATTCTAATAAACCAAAGGGTTTTCTAGTTATGTTAACTTAAAAATATAATAATTAGTCTTTTGTTAATCAACAATTTTGTTTTGCAGTTCGTATCACAGAAATTTTCATTCATTTTTTTAAACTTTAATTTAGTTGCTTTCGATCAAACTCCATATAGTTTGATATAAAACAATTAAATTAAAATTTTAAAAAAATGAATGAAAATTATCATGATATGAAGTGCAAAACATAATTGTTTGTTATCAAAAGACTAATTATTATATTTTTAAGTTAACCTAACTAGAAAACCCTTTGATTTATTAGAATTTCATGTTTAAACACCGACCATTATTTGCATTTTGTGAGGTTATATCAGATGGTTTATGTTGATTTTCGTTTAAGAATTGCTTATTTTTTGTCCATTTCTGTTAGAAGGATGATTGTTTTTGTGAAATTTGTTATTCTAGGCTACTAGAATGGTTCTTTTAAGATACAATTTAATACACAAAACTAAAATAATTGTTGATTTTTATACTCCGTTTTCCTGTAAATTTAACAATAATCCATTAATTTTATTTCAATAATATATACATGATTATTTTGTTAATAAATATCATTTATTTATCATTAGCGTCAATGTAAATTTCATTCATTTTTTGAAATTTTGATTAGAGGTGTTTTTAACCAAACTCCATATAAAAAAAAAATTTAAACAACAAAATAAACAATTTTTTCCACTTGTAGAAGTAAGAAGGAAGATATTGTGGTCATTTTCATTCAAATCATTATACGACGTGACGTTGTTCATCCAAGTTGGGACCGCAGTAAGCCACGACAAATGTCAATTTATCACAGTTTTATCACCAAATGTGATATAGCACCACAAAATGACCACCCTGTTCTGTAATGGAAATGCACGCGTTGCTGTCGGAAAATACAGGCGTCGATATCCAACAGGCCAGTACTTGGGTATAGGACATTCATTGCAATACATCGACGTTTTCCCGAACAAGGATTATTCCAACAACAACACGAGTCCAGCGTGAATATTAACGTACACGTTGGAAGAGGATTTATTACGATTAATACGCGCTGACCCTACGATAAGTATCAGCCGCCTGTCTATTAGATTAGGCATATCGAGGTCAAGAAGGCCTTAATCCTTATCACTTGGGGACCATCGTGCCAGATCAGTTTTTTGTAACTGGATAATTTCACAGCAAAGAAGTGATGTCAATTTTATAAGGAGAATATTGTAGACAGATAAAGCTACTTTCACCAGGGCCGGTATAACAATTTATAGAAACCTCCATGTTTGCGCCGTCGAAAACCCAAACGTCATAAGGGAGACAGCTTTCCAGAGCCAATTTGCTATAAATGTATGGGCGGGAATGATCCACGATTAACTTATCGGACCTTACTTGGTAATAAACAGGCTTGATCAACATGTATTATTCGAATTTTCAGGAATCACGTTGTCATGGAAAAAGTGCCATTGTTGAGGAGAAGGCGGATGCAGCTGCAATTAGATGGAGCTCCAGCACATTTTGCAAAGATAATACGTGATAATTTTAATGAAAATAATCCACGGTGGATCGGTAGAGGAGGTCCTGTAGCCTGGCCGCCAAGGTCCCCTGATCTTACGCCCCTAGATTTTTATTTCTGACAGCAAGAATTTTCGCTGATGCAGCAGAAACAAGAGGCAACCCTTAACAATTGCGTTGGACAACAACTAGTGTGATCAGGAGAGCCCTTGTTTGTTTATAAGAGAGTGGAGAGCATTTCGAACATGTCACTTAATTAAAAATGTTTAATAATTTGTAATAAAAATTGTTTTTATTGATTATTAATAAAATACATAGTATTATTTTATTTCTTGGACTTTAATTTAAACATCTTTTTTGTTTAATTTCCCTACTTTCTCTAGGTGATTTTTGCGCGGTATTTTTAAGAGTTAGCTAGTAACAAAGTTTTGTCAATTTGTAGATATTATGCTGTAGATTAATAATAATAATTAAAATAAATAACTTAATGGGACATTTTCACGGTTTACAGTTCAGTTTTTTAAAAAGTAGAGGTTTTCTTTACTAAAAAAAATGTTATTTTCCCGTAATTTTTTACATTCTTTAAAAAAACCTGGCTAAGTGCGTAAACTATCAAATAAAGTGACTCATAAACTTCATCTTTTCAAAAACCGCAAACAGAATTATAGTCGAGCCCATAACTTGAAAATGAGACACCCACTTTAAAGGATTTTTTGCGATAATTTTACTTAAATATTCAGAATTTTCCGGCCGGTCACTTGACGACCAAACACATTGTTTATATTGCAGCTTGTACAGAATTTTAATTGAAATTAATAAAATTTTCATTAACAATTTTGCATTTTAGTAAATTGATTTTTAGAGAAATTTAGGGAAATCGTTAGGCTTCGTGTTTTTTTTTTAAATTTCTTTTCGTAGATTACTAGATTAGTTTTATTATAAATCATGGCTGTTTATGTAGTAGCATTGGTAAAGTAATAAAACTAATCTAGTAATCTACGAAATGAAATTTTTAAAAAAAGCACGGAGCCTGACGATGTTTGAGAATAAAAATCAATTTACTAAAACGCAAAATTGTGAATTAAAATTTTATTAATTTTAATTAAAATTGTGGACAAGCTGCAATTCGATATATTTAATTTAAAATTGTTTATATTTATCAATAAAAATGTTCATTCAAATTGAAAATAAAGACAACACAAAATAATTCCAATATGATTTTGTTTATGTTTCATAGGAAAATAAAAATCTTTATTCGCCTGGGGATTTGACTTTTTAGACTGATGTCACGGCTGTTTATGTAGTGGCATTGTCCTATGATTCTATGGCGATATGGTTTTAGATCGTACTGTCGTACGATACTATTATGGTATGATGGTATGATTGTATGATTTTACGTACCATTAGTATTAGCCGCCTGTGACGGTATATCAATCCAATTCCAATTACAACACGCGACATTTAAAAATACATTTCAAATTGTCAATTAGTATTGTAGCTATTACCCTTATTTTTAAAAAAATAATAAACATACCACAAGCAAATAGGTACCCTATTTTTGTGGTAATAAAATAATAAATATTTAGCGAAATGTAAATACATATTATTTTTAACCATCAACAGAAATTATTGAGTTTTATGAACGTCTTTGTATGAATATAATTAAAACAAAAATCTAAATGATTTCATTACGAAATGCAATAAGAAACACAAAAACCATCCGAAAATTTTAGTAACGTTCCGTTGCGAAAATTTTCGTAATCCGGATTTCAAGAATACCATTTTAAGAACTTACATTTTCATCTTCTCTCTCGAAATTTTATTATTTCTTTTTGCCTCTCTTCGTTATATTCGTAATGGTTTCAAGAATACTAAATTATGATTTCACCATTACTATTACGAAAATAGCATTACGAAAATTTTCGGTTACGAAAATTTTCGTAATGTTTCAAGAATAGCACCCCAGACCAGAATGACCGACATTTATAAAGATCAGACCTGAAAATCATTTGTAAACCATTTAAAAGGAGATACGAAAAATTACTTAGTTGACTAATGTTTACATTTTGGCGCACACGTTCCACTTTCAAGTGAAAAAAAAAAAAATCTTTGCTAGATTTGTATACAATGGATGAGAAGAGAGAGCAATTTGATATTTCACCTGCAAATATTGTTGTAACATTAGAAATATTTTTGTGTTTATTGCAGCGACAAATTCTTCGGTCGAAAGTTCGTTTTCATATCTTAGGCGAGATGAATCCTATTTGTAGTCGACAATTTAAGAACAAAATTTAAATAACGGGGCTATATGTTAAGCAAAAATCTTGCAAACAATATCGTATGATGGTATCATTAACACATTGTGTTTTTTTTTCATGATAAATCTTTAGAATTTTAGCTAAATTTGTCAGTCTGACCTTATTTTGAATGAATGAAAATTGATAGTAGTGGCATCCCATAAATTAATCTAGTGGCTATCGTTTTTTGGACCCATGACCTTTGCGAGTGAACATACATCTTATCATATTTGATAGCCATAGTCACAAAGGAAATAACAGTCACTATCAGAAGTTATGCCCATGGTAGTTAATGTGTTGAGCCGGTAGCTTAATAAAAGGCATGTATTATGCTCTAAACTATTTTTGTTGCTATAAAAAGGTATTGTGTCTTGATTTTATCGAGTATATCATAGTGGATATGATTCGCAAAAGTTTTTTATTTTTTGACGATGGTAAAAGAAATTATTTTCAAGGTCGAGGTAAAAATATAACATACTTTTGGGTGGGCTCGGTTTATACCTCAAAACAAATGCAGACATTTTTTGTCATCTTAGAGTCATCACTGTGAGTGAACATTTTATATTGAGATTACAAAGGATTAGAGCTTTCTTGCATAGAATACCATACTGTTATTTCATGCGGCCGACACCGTATTGGCCAACATTTTTCTATTAAAACTAAAAAATGTTTATTCGTTTTAATTAAAAATGCTTATGTTAGTATGCAAACTAATGAATATTTATTTAAATGTGACGGATGTCGCTGAAGTTCAGTGTTATAAATTCTTTATATGAAAATTGTGGCAATAATCATTCATCAATTTACATTCTTTGAGTTTTAAAGTATCAAATTTGGGAGCTCTAAAGTATAACCGCCTAGGAAGTTTGTCACTTGCCTGCTATCAGGGTTGAGTTTATTTTCGATAGGTATCTCATTCTTTACTTTTCCAATCGTTAATTTTGTCACTACGTAGATTGAAAAGTTAGCTACTTTTCTACTATGAAGAGATCAGCATTTTTTATTTATATAAGTTCCGTATTTTTCAGTCAATAGGACACGACAATTGTTTTGTTTTGAAAGCTATCAAAAGCAGTGAAGTTAAATAATATTGCAATGTTTAATTATTTGACCGATCATCGAGTCAATATTAGATACTCGTAGATCGTTAAAATGATTAACATCTGAAACAAACGCTTACAGAATATCCTACAAGAACATTTGGTCATGAAAAAGGTCCTCTTCCAAAACGATATGATATGAAGTGCTGCTTTATTCACAATACTTACAGATTCGGCCCATTGTGATTTCTACCTAAACTTCCTATTGTGCCAAATTCGAAGATCATAATTTTTTTGGATAGCTTACCAAAATTGGAATACCGTTGGCCCTGGGCTAAGAGTATCAAGCTATAAGAACGGAAAATAAATCGTTTTTTCATTCAAAAAGTAAGTGACTTTTCATTCTACCCTGCCCTAAGTATGCATATTTGTAATAAAAATTAAATAAGTTAAGCGCGGCAAAAGTCTTAAATGGGCTAGAGGTGTGAAAATGCTAAATTTATAGTAAGTTGATTGGAACCAAATCAGACAATCTAAATGCAAGTTAGCAAACCAATTAAAGGTTCCGAAACCTACATATAGAGGTATCAACCGCAATCGGAGAACAATTTACTGATTTATAGCAAGAGGATTTTCAGAAAATTCGAATTTTCTATGAAATGTATTTCACTAATCAAATTTACTACGGTGTATCTAACGGATAAATATCGTAAGGTATAAATAAGGACTTTTTGAATTTTGGAAAAAAGGTTTGAGTTGCTTGAAGGATTTTGTCAAATAAAAGCCGGTTTTTTGTCTACATTTTAAGTGATTTTAAATCACTATACGAGGTACTAAAACAATACTAACTAATGTTTTTGTAAAGTAAGTTACATACGAGTACAGTGTGTTAAAAATGGTTCTTTGTTAAGATAAATTTATTTGAGGATTGCAACGGGTTTCGATACAAAATTGAAACGAAAGCATCTAAGTTACTTCCTGTTAAAGTAATTGCCTTTAGTGGGCCTATGAAAAGCGCTGGACGCGTTGTAATCGATAAAAATAAGAACATTTAGATTTAGAGGTTTAATGGAGTTAATGGCAACCAGAAGTGGCAAAAGGCGAGGATAAATTTTGCATTTCAGTTCAAAAACTGCAAAATCTTTCCTGCTTGGTTCACGTGTGTTCTTTTCTGTGATAAAACCACAAACAAAAAAATCTGGTTTGGTTTTTATATAAAAGCCATGAGCTATGAACGGATTGTCTAGGACCATGTTTGTTTATTGAAACCATAAACAGCCTAATTATTTATTCCTGCCCGGGCGCACTCAAATAACCCGATATAATTAAATCGTTAAAATTTAAATTGTCCTCGCATGAAGCATTCTGAGCCAGGCCTAAACGCTACAGATGAACATACAATTTGCCGTGACCATTCCGACCAAGACCCTTTATTGGTCTCTTTTTAAGGATAAAGCAAAATTTGTGACGCTTAGTGAAATAGTCCAAAGTAGCTTGTCGCAAGGTGGCCAGGTGAAAGTTGCTCGGGGGATTCAGGTTGGCACTTGCGGTCAGCTCCGTAACTTGCAAATTCCACAAGTGCTCGTGTTACCTCCACGTGGTGACCGCTGGTAACTAGATTGCTGATTGTTTGGCTTTTAGGCTAAAACACGGCGCTAAAGGAGTTAACCTTAAACAAATCGCTGGGCTGGGTTAAGGTGTTAATCGTACCGTCCTGATAATCGACCAGACTGGGGGCCCAGCTTTAAAACTAGCTCAGTCGCTAACGGTGGATCCGGATACTTGGCGCCCTCCAGATTAAGTAGCCTTATCTGTGTACTGCGGATCTCTGCACAGATGGATACTTCTTTCTCCGCTTCTCGTGGGAATAATTATGGATCTTCCTAATAACAAAAAACAACAAAAAAAATCCGGCTCTCTAAAAAAACCGGAAATGTGGACAACGAGACTCAGGTCTGTAGGCCTGACTCTATGTCTACAAATAAACAACAGGAAATAAGCTCAAGCGAGGCTGGTCCCTCCAGTCGGGTCACAAACTCTGAGTATACAAATACAAAGCGGAAACAAAGCACGAACGAAGCTTGTTCCTCAAATTCAACCTATTATACTAAGAGGAAGGCCTGGAGGGCCCTGGTTGAGATAAATAACATCTCGCCAGAAGACAGGAACGGATAAGGACAAATCCACGCTTGCGTGGGCAAAAACCGTCACTGAGAAAAAGTCGAAAGACCCTTCAGCTGGCTCACAGCTTAAAAAAAATTGATCTCAGGAGGAAAGTTCTAAGATCGCAAAGAGAACAAAACTCCATCAGCTGGTTGTGGCAGTTATTGAAAAATTGCAAAAGGATGGCAGTATCACGCCCGTTAATTGGAAGAAAGTGGAAGGGGCCTTAGCCACCACCTACCTGAAGGTCCTGTTGGAAAATCCAGGACTTGCTCCGACTTGTCGAGATGCGGGCTGGCACAGGAATCAGGTGAAACTGACTGCCTGTGCAGATCAGAGGTCCCTGCTGCTTTATAAGAAGGCAGAGGGAGGACTTGGCGAAATAGGGCCCGGAGCCAGATTTGCTGTGATTAATAGGAAGGAGATCCCCTGCAGACCAAGAGCAAGGGTGTACGTACATCACTTTGGAGCCTAGTGTTCCGAAGGTGATACTCCAGTTGGTGCAGGTTGGCAACCCAGAGTTGCCAACGCACAACTGGAAAGTTGCTAAGCTCTAGGAGACAAAGGCTAACTATAGGTCAGCTGTTATCATCTTAAACAGGGAGTCACTGACTCCACTGGAAAAAACCAACAGTTTAATCAACTATGGTTTCAGTGCTGTCACACTCAAGGTGAACAAGAAGAACGCGGACAAGCGCTCATAGCAGCTCATCTGCGTGCGCGGAGATAGCCAACCAAGCGGAAACTCTCTCCACGGACACGGAGATGTCATCGTCCATGGAATCTTTAAAGAGGCTCTTAGAGGACTTTTCATCAGGAGATGACTCTGATGTTACTGTGGTGGAGAAGATGCTGTAGAGATGATAGTGACATTTTTTTAAGTCAACCTTCACCACTCTAAGGTAGCATCAGCTGCTCTTATTTTAAAAATTGGGAAAGAAGCGACAGATGTCATCTTGATCCAGGAACCTTGGGTCAATGAAGACCAGGTACTTGGGCTCAACACTCCCTATTATAAATTAATGCACGCAAAAATAGAAGGTAAGGTTCGGTCGTCCATTCTCATTAAAAATAACATAAGTTGCTTTCTGTTATCAAATTTCAGTAACGGAGATGTAGCAGCGTTCAGCATTGAGGATAAACGAAACCTCTGGCTAGTATCAGCTTACCTAGCATATGATGAAGTAGATACTCCACCAATCATTCTAGGTGAGCTAATCTTGGAGGCTCAGAAGCGCAAGGTGGGAGTCATCCTTAAGAGTGATGCAAATGACCATCACACAATCTGGGAAAGTACGGACACAAATTAACGAGGTGAGTTACTCCTTGATTTCATTTTAAGTACTAACCTTTATGTCGACTTTAAGCCGAATTTTTTAACTAGTAATAGATAGGAAGTATTGGATATTACTCTTGTCTCAAGCTTTCTGGCGATTAGCTTATTAAACTGGAGAGTGTCGGAGGACCACTCTTTTTCTGAGCATTGTTATCTTAAATTTGAAATGGACTTGAATTCTCCAAAAAGTCCAATCTACAGAAACAGGAGGAAAACCAACTGGGATACCTTTAGAACTATTCTGGGTAATTCACTACCAGTTCCGGTGCCAAAACCTCGAAAAACAGCGCAAGAGCTCGATGGCTTGGTGAACGAGTTGTCCAGCGGTTTTAATGAAGCGATACTGGGCTCTAGTCCCCTTAGCAGGCCTATGGGTAAATCTCGGCCACCCTGGTGGTTCAAGGAAATTCAACAAACACGTCGAAAATGCAAAAGACTCTTCAAAACAGCAAGGAAAACAAAATCTGCTGTAGACTGGGACTCTTATAAGGAAATCCTCAAAATTTACAAATATCAATTGAGAAGTGCCAAGAACAGCTCTTAGAGACTATACTGTGGCAAAATTCAGAAGTCTTCAGAGATGTCTAGGCTACGCAAAGTATTAGCCATTTTTCCTTCCATCCCAAGTTATCTTCAACGGCCGGATGTGATATGGACCACTAATAGTGCGGAATTTCTAGAACTTCTGATGAAGACTCATTTTCCTGGTTGTTCCGAATCTGTACCTAGCACATCAATAGGTAAAAGGGGAAGTAGCCTCATAGGCCAAATTATTAGCAGAACAAAGATCCTGTAGGCGTTAAACAGTTTTAAACCATATAAGTCGCTTGGACTCGATGGTATTATCCCTGCGGATATTCAACAAATTACTGATTTGTCGGTTTTCATACCTAACGAGGGGAAACGCTCACACTCCAGTCCCAAAGACCTTAGACCGATTAGCTTGTCTTTCTTCCTTTTTAAAACACTGGAAAGACAAATAGAAGCTCATATTAGAGGCACTATTATGTCGGAAAAGCTGTCCAAATCTCAACATGCCTATTGCAAGGGGAGATCTGTAGAGACTACTCTTCATTCTCTTGTATTTTTTTTAAAAAATCTTTCAAATATAGATACTATGCAATGGTAATCTTCTTGGATATTAAGGAGGCCTTCAACAATGTGCTTCCAGGGGCTATAACTCGGGCACTTTCAGAACTGGGAGTGGATGAATCACTCAAGGACTGAATAGATCAAATGCTAAGAGGCAGGATCATAAATGCCAGTTTTGAGAAATCCTCCGTCAGAAAATTTGCAAGCAGAGGTACACCGCAGGGTGGCGTACTGTCCCCCTACTTTGGAACTTGGTCATAAATGACCTGTTGCTAAGATTGGAGGACGGTAGCTTTAAGGTGGTTGCCTATGCGGATGATGTTGCTATTAGTGTCCGTGGTAAATATCCCGGCACCCTTAGTCAGCTTATGCAGAATGCCCTGGGGACTCTTTCATTATATGCCAATGGCTGTGGGTTGAATGTGAACCCACACAAAACCGAATTGGTTCTCTTCTCTAGAAAATAAAAACTTGCTCACATCGATCCTTCCACTTTAAATGGGTTCAGCTTGACTTTTACAGTTTAAGCGAAGTTTCTGGGTCTCGTTTTGGATAGCAAATTATATTGGAAACCCAATATGCTAGAAAGGATAAAGAAAGCTTCGGTAGCGCTATACTCGTGCAAAAATGCCATTGGGAAAGGATGGGGGCAGGAGCCCCGCATCGTACATTGGTTTTGTATCGCAGTAGTCAGACCCATACTCTTGTATGGGGTAATAGACTGGTGGCCTGCTCTGAACAAACTGTCAATCAAAAGCTGTTGACAAAAGTTCAAAGAACAATCTCTCTATGGATCAGTGGTGCACTGAGGAGCACATCCACTTAGCCATTAGAGACTCTTTATTTTTGACTCCTCTAGATATCTTTGGGAAACAGTTGACAGCTTGTACCGCCATACGGCTGAAATCCATCTTAATGTGGACCTGCAACAATACAGGGCACTCATCTATTTTGTGCAACAAACGAATTCCCAAGACCACCGACTATACTGTCCCATCACTATCTTTTGACACAAAGTTCTGGACTAGGATCCCATCCAGGGAGGACTGAATGATGAGTGCAGTTTTGGAACCAGGAGTTATAAACTTCTTTACTGATGGTTCAAAACGGAACGGGAAAGTTGGGGCTGGAGTGTTCTGTGAGGAACTTCTGTTAAATCTCTCCTTCCGTCTCCCCGTCTACTGTAGCATTTTTCAAGCTGAAGTAACTGCCATAAAGGAAGTCGTAGACTGGTTGAGGTATAATGTAATATCAGTTTGTGATATTCGCATATATACGGACAGTCAGGCTGCAGAATTGTCTCTCATCTCTTAACGAGATGGCAGATCAGTTCAACATTCACATTTTATGGGTGCCAGGACATTTCATAAGTACAGGGAATATAAACGCTGATGACTGGCTCGACGTGGTACAATGGACCACTTTTCAGAAAGCAGAAAGGATATTGAGATGTCTCTTGCGATATGCTAACTGCTGCTTTAGGAAGAAGCTAGCAAGCTGACGAATGACAGATGGTCAAGTATCACCTCATGCGTAATAGTTCGGCAGGTCTGGCCAAAGTTGGACTTGGCGAGATTTAAACAGCTGATCTCACTTCAGCGAAGTCAAATCAGTGTGGTTGTTGGAGTGATTACGGGGCACTGTCTCATAGGGAGGCATGCGAGTAGACTTGGTGTCTTCTCACATGACTACTGTCGTAGTTGCGAGGACGAAGAGAAGGAAGAGACAGTACTTCATCTTCTTTGCACCTGCCCTCGTCTGGCACGAAACAGACTAAAGTTTCTAGGGGCACCCCTCTTCAAAGACCTGACGGACCTCTGTAGGATGGACGTCAGGAATATCCAGCGCTTTGTTAACAGCTCAAAATGGTTCCAATGAGTTGGAGAAAATAATTATTGTGGTTGTAGTCCTAGTGGATCGCCACCCAAACCTAACCTAACCTAAACTTGTCGCAACTGTTTTGATTCACTTAGAGCAAAGTTCTATGTAGTTCGCTTTCATAACATAATTTACAAACGATTTTTACCGAGTGCCAGCCTTCTCTAAAGACTCAGTAATTTCATTACCGACAATATCACAATGGGCAATAATGGTCGTTACTTTATTTGAAGAGAATAGATGAAAAAATTTTTTACAATCCTTGACAAGTTTGGATACAATCAAAGGATTATCCAACGAATTTCGTACCAATAAACTACTGGTGTAAAAACTAAATTTGTGTTTTAACAACCATATCCAACGCTTCAATTAGTTTTCAGAAAACCCATATATCGTATTATACGCACACCAAATATCATTTTAATTTAAAGCTTACCGCAGCTATCGAATATATCGGACCGTTTAGTCAATATACCATAAACGCTTGTTGCAGATGATGGCTTTAACCTTCATGAAAAAATTACGAATCCTTTTTCTCAAACCCTGCTCACTCGTTGTTAAAATCGTTTCGGCATGTCGGTATCAAAATGGAGCGTTTTTACAGGTTGATTCGGCTGAAAAATAATATGTGTTTGTGTGTGTTTCTCCAAAATTGGTTGAGACAGCGGTTCTCTCAAAAATCATATATCTTTTAATAAGCTGTTTTACCAATTCAATTTTAAAATCAAATTTCCATTTTCCAGAATATTTTAAAACGAAGTTTTCTTTGTATCTGCTTTTTCAGTCAAAGCTTTATTTGGTACCCACTGTAAACGACCGTACGTATAGTCATATCCAGCTTTTGTGTACATACATAGAGACCAAATTTTGACTAGACGATAATCTAAAAACTACTTTTAGGGTTCCACGTGTGACTGCTAAAAAATATTCACAACTGTCACTTAACATTAATTGCAACAAATACGAATATTAACTATTATGTCAATTTGTCACACACCATGTCACTTATTGATTCGTTTGATCAATAATCAATATACGTATCGAAATCCGGTTGATTGTTTTCAAGATGAATGGAATTTTATTTTTTTTTTTGTATGTATTTGGTTTGTGTTCAATCTTTCTGATTACGCTTTCGTTTACGCAATTTGTGAATGCAAGAAGAGGAAGAAGAATCACACACTAAAAAAATTTATTTCGTCAATTTGAATTTGTAATCACATATTCTGAATCTGGTTATTTATTCTAGAGAATCTGTTCTTTTATATACACATACATATACATATGTATATACTGTCACTATTGATGTGTAACGAAAAATTGATTTTTAATATTATTGACGGAAATGTGACGGTGAGAAATTGATTGAAATTTTATTCAATAAAAAAATCAACAGCAGCAAAAGTACAAAGCTGCGAGCTCATACAATTCAGATTATTACAAAACTAAAACCCAAATAAATTATTGTCATTCGTTTTTATTTCGATACATGTATTCTATAGTGTTTGACTTAAAATCGAATATAAATTGATTTTTTATGGTTCTGTGGTTTTCCTCCAAAACATAAAAATACAAAAAAAACAAAAAAAAAATAAAAATTGAATCAAATGAAGTGTTGGGTGCAATCAATTTTTATTTCTACTTCTTTTCTATAATTTAGTCACGGTTTGATTTTTTATGTTGTTGTTGAAAAGTAAACACAAGTTATTCAAACTATTAATTGTACATTGATGAATTAATCAAAATATTCTTTTGTTATGCGGCGATAAAAGCCGAACTCAATTTTAAAATCGATTAAATGCGTTTGTGTGTAATGAATCAAAATTAAGTTGTGTACACCTTTCACTTTAAGGCAAATAAAGTTTTAATTTCATTATAGGTTTACTGAAGGTCAGTGATGAGCAAACTATTAACAAAATCAAATTGGCTAAGAAATTACCGCAACGTCGTCGAATTAAAAATGTAATCCTACACTTATGTAAATATTTAGCACTTAACATTTTTAATCAGCAATTACTCGTCGCTCCGATATACTAAACTGTCCATCACTGCAAAGCGCCTTGAATAAATTACCATTGTTAAAATTAAATCGAAAATAAGCCAATAAAAAATAAAATAAAAAACTTGCTAATGTTTCACAAAATCAATTACAATCCAATTTTATGTATGAACACTTAGTCGAACTTTAAAAGCTTTTTCCATCTTCTAAATACCAATGGTAACGTTTTATTGTAAAATCGAAAATTTCGCTGACCCCTTTTTCACGACCAATTATTATTTTTTATGACTTGTTTTGTTTTGTTATTTTGGTAATGGATTTCTATTAGAGATAGGCGGAATTCTTTCCATCGAGCGACGAAGCTTTAAAAAATGTTTTTTTTTGTTTTCACGGTTTTATGGGAAGTAACTTGAATATTAGACCCCTCACAAAAGATAAAAAGGTTTTATCGTTCAACTGGTATGCATTGATTTGTAATTGGAATCAGCCTACAGAATTTGATTGTGTGAATGACGTTATCATGTTGAACCTCCCCCCCAACTTTGCACAAATCATAATATGCAGCATGCTTCCAAAGTGAAATTTGGTTGCATATGCACGCTGTTCTGATCGATGACAAAGTTTTTGAGTGGATTCATTTCAGGTCGAGGGAAAGTCTTTACCTTGTTATGTTACTTTTTTTTTGAATAAAACTCTGAACATCAAGATGGTTCCTAAAAAATAACCAAATGTTAATCCAAGAATGAAGTAAAAGCCTTAAGTTCAATAAGAATCAGATTTTCAGAAACAAAATTATTAATTGTCCAGTTGTAGCCAAACATGCCCATCGTCAACTGATCATAATACGATTTTTAGCAGAAACATCCCACTCATACTGAGATTGTGAATTACAACCTCCCGTGATAACCGAACGCGCCTAAACCAAAAGAGTTTTATTTGAGATATTGAAATAAGCAGCCCTTCACCCAAGTTTTTGGCAAATAAATAGCACCTGTTCAATAGTCCTGTAAAGCGACAGGTTTTGCCGCCACATAAGTTCAGTTAGTTGATCACTCCATCGAACGATACATAGAAATTTTACAGAATATACCCTTCTAATAAAAGCAAGGATCCCAATGGTCAAATTTACGACCAAATACACTCGACTAAACGTGTCTGATATTAATGTATAGAGACCCAAATCCTTGAGTACATGCCTTCTAATTATTATCTGGTAACCCGAATTTTTAGATGCAGAGGGTGTCCAGCAAGCTATAAAAAAATGGTTTAGACAAAAATTGTCAAGGACGATGAATTCATTTATCCGCACACTAAAGCTCTTTACAATCAGGTCCATTTTTAAGGTTATTTGATGGTCAAGGTGAAACCTTTATTTTGACACCGGATTCGGAAAGAGTGGAGATGTTTACGTTCGAAATAATAATTCAAAGTTTGTTATTGTGACCTTGAGAAGGTCAAATCATGGTTAAACATTAAAAAGCACTCAGAAGCTGTTGATTAAAATTTGAGAGGTTTCCTGGGCATAATAAACGTTTCAAATATTTTTTATAATCGTGATTTTAAAAGTCATTTGAAAAACAAGTTGCAATGTACATCTTGTTCGCAAACGCCGGCACCATGAATTTAACGAAAATGATGCGCGGCTTATAACTGTTCTTGCAGGTGTCATCAAGATCATCATATTAATACTCTCCAAATTGAAAGGAAATTGGTACAGTTTCAAGAATTTTAAAAACCCTAAGGTATATTCGGTTTTACATATGAAACAGGATGCTCCTTATATTTTTAAGATATATATGCTTTTCTCTAATGGGGCCAAATTTTATAGTAGTGATAAATTTAATAGACACCACTGTCAATATTGGTCAGATAAGAATCCTCATTGGTACAGATCTGTAGATCATCAAAATTGATAAAGTCTTATGGTACGGTGTGGAATTGTAAATGTAAATGACCATGTTGATCCTAACTTTTTTGAACAAAACGTTGATAAATACAGCTAAAATGTTGACTTAGCAACAAGACAAAGAATGTGACTCTGAATGACTGTTACAATGATAAGTGGGTCTGGCCTCTGAGCAAGGCAACCGATCTCACATCACGATGTTTATTTGTGTAATATGTACTTTAAATTTTTAACGGCTTACAACTAAGGAGGATGTGAAGGAACGAATTAAGCTATTCTTAGAGGCACTTTGCTTAAAACAGTAAGAGCTTTAGAAAGAAGTTTAAATTTCTGCTTTGAAGCAACTTCGAGAGGCCAGGTGATTCAATATATTCAGGCACCCTAAACTTGAGAGGCAAGGGGACTCACGATAATCAAGCACCACAAACGTGAATGGAGAGGGTGTTCACGATAATCAAGCACCGCGAAGTAAACAAAATTTATTGCGTTCCCGTCATTCTTTCCGGGTAATACTAATAAAAATAAGCACAAGGCCTTTGAATTTCTTGCAGCTTATCTACTATTCGAAGCGCCTCCAACAGCATTTGAGTACCTTTTAAACATTTAACCTTGATTCGGCCTTCTCAAGGTCATAAAAATAAACTTCGCAACATTATTTGAAATCTGTAAATTCCCGTTTTTTTTCAAATCTAATGTAAAATAGGGCATTCCATTTAAAAAATCACCTTCACTTTCAAATGACCTTACTAAATTGTAAAACTTTACCATTTTGCTTCAATAAATTCAATTTAGTAATTGGATTCAACTCTTTAGCTTTTCATTACCTAAAGCTAATTTCATATTACTTTAAAAATTAAACAAACAGCACTGATAACCACATTTTGCGTTATTTAGTTATAAATTAAAAAGTTCATTTGGGTCTGGTTTTGAGGTACTAAAAGTGTGTCGAAATGATGCCTTTGACACTTTCATTAAGTGCAGGCATCTGTCACGATATTAAAAAAATTAAGTCGTCAACAAGTTTAGTTCACGGTACATGTGCTTTGCTGCGTGCACTTAGAGACTTGCCATAAGCATTTCACCAAAAAAATTATTGTGCACTTTACGTATAACGAGCCTTTTATCTTACTATCTTATAAAAGATGTAGAACTGTACCTACAACAAGGCTACCAAATAAACTGTGTTTAATCAAATTAATGAAAAGATGTATTGTTTGTAAATCAAAACGAAGATGCTTTGAAATTTTCTTTCATTTGTGAATATTTAACAAAGCTTTTGATTATGAGTCTCTTACTTTGAACATATTTTAATATTAGTTAAATTCTTACAAAAAAAGCTGAAAGCTTCAGTTGTTTTCTTATTGGTTTGGCCTAATAAAAAAAAGAACATTAATTAATCCCAGAACATCCGTCAGTAACTATAACAACTTTCCTTTCTTCCGCAGGTACCTTGTAAATATCTAGTAGCCTGCTGTGTTCTTCGATGAACTGTTCTATGAAATGGAGTGTTATCTAAACTCGTTCACCTTCTCATATAATGGGGCCCGGAAGTCGACTTTTTGGGCTGTTAATTCCAACGGAATGTGTTTTTTTTAGGGAGATGATGTTACGACCCAAAATGCAAATAAAATCAGATTACACTGATATCTCTTGAAATATTGAGCAGAGGAATGGTACATACTGTAATGTTTGATTGAAAATTGTTGGAACTATTGGCTCTTCTTGTTCCGCCCGCAAGATGTTATCGAGAATGCATTCAAAATATTGATTGTTATTAGCACCCTGCATATATCCGTAACTCGTATTGAGCCATTCGAATTCATGTTACTCTTAATGCCATCTTTTGCCTTTCATAGATATAATTTCATAAAACTGGAGTAGCACCAACCAAAACCATATTTCAGCCAAACCTTAAAGTCAGTGTTCAGCAAAACAATGCCGCGACAGTTGTCACCGTTTAACTAATTTCCTAGGTGATTTGGCGTCTACTAGAGGGGGGAATCAAAGTTGAGTAAAGTAATCTACCAGCTCCGAAACCTTTCGGTAGGGCGCACATTACGCGAGCTGTTCTGGTCATGTTTTAGGCAGCTGGCGTGATGGGTACAATTGTGGAAGGGGTAACCTGGTCACAATTCGCAGGTGTACGTATTGCCTCCTCATGGCAATCACTGGTAACTGAGGCCCTTTGGTACTTCTGACCATTTGGCACAGGCTAAAGTACGGCGCTAAAGGAGAAATCCTTAATAAAAAAACCCTAATCTAAGGTGGAGCAGCATATGGCGATGGATGAATTGCTGATAGGTTAATCAGTCCAAAGTATGCAGACTCTGGATATAGACGCCCTCCAGTTTTATTTAGCCTTCCTGTGGTAAAGCTGGGTGTCCCACAGGCGACTTTCTTTGCCCACCAACTCGTGGGAACAAAATGTTTAAACAAGGAAAAAATAATAAGGATGATGACGCTCTTAAAGCGTCATGCACCAGTGATAGTTCCGCGGTGGTGTTCGGGGACCTCGGCCTTTTTTCCGCTGTGGGACTCTCGATGAGTGGTCCATCGGATGCAGAGCTCCTTTCAGGGCTTGAGAAATTAGTTCTCAACTCACACATGGACACCTCAGGAGATGAGAACTCGGCCCCCGTAAGTGGGGGTATTGCCTCTGTGAAAGCAGGGGAAGCAAAGTCGTCGGGGAGGACCCGAAAGGAACTGTAAGCATCACTGACAAACCTTCCGCGGCTCCTCGCGTGAAAATGTGTGGGGCCGCGAAGAAGCGGTATAAGAGGTTTCTTGCTGAGGGCAAACCGCCCAGAAGCGAGACAAGGCTTCTAGCGATGCGGCCACAAAGGGAGTCTTGTGCTTCCGCAGAGGCCCCACCGTCAAAGAGGATCCGCTCGGATGAGGGTACTTCACCGGCTCAAAAAAAGGCTAGGGGAGAAGAATCTGTCCCGACGGTCTCGGGTTCTGCGGTTTGGTCTGGACTTACCTTCAGACATGCTGCGGAGTCGGAGATCGTTGAAATCTTGCCCACTGGTTTTCCAGAGGTTGTCTTCACTGGAGAGCAGCTTAAGGCTGTCCAGGAGAGCATCCTAGATAAAGTTCACTGAAAACCGGAAGGAAACCTTAGAGGTACTGTTAGAGACCCACTTTCCGGATTCAGTAGTGGTAGAAGCCCAAGAGGACTCGCATGATCCCTCAAGTGAGGTGGCCTATGCGCCTCACAGTAGGATCTGGAGTCTCTCTGGGAAAATTTTCACACCCAGCAAGGTGCGATGGGCTATTGGGTCTTTCAAACCTTTAAAATCCGCTGGAGGGGATGGTATCTTTCCAGTTTTACTTCAAAAAGGTATTGAGGAAATACTCCCCAGCTTGATCCAGATGTTTTGGGCAAGTTATGCTTTTAACTATATTCCGAAACTGTGGAGGAAAGTAAATGTGGTCTTTATACCAAAGGGCGAGGGTCGTCCAGACACCCAGGCCAGGGCATATCGGCCGATTAGCCTCACATCGTTTCTTTTGAAGACGATGGAAAAAATCCTGGACTATCAAATAAGAAGTGAGGTCCTTGGAAAGAATCCGCTGCATCGGGACCAGTTTGCGTATCAAACTAGTAAATCCACGGTTATGGCCCTTAGCAGTCTAGTCACGAGGATTGAAAAAGCAGTGACATATAAAGAAATTGCCCTTTGTGCCTTTGTGGACATTGAGGGGGCGTTCGATAATACCTCCTATGGATCTATAGAGAGGGCAGCAATGGGAAAAAGGGTTCCACTTTCTACAATTAGGTGGATCCGTTCCATGCTGGAACATCGTGAGATTACTGCCAGACTAGGTGGCGAATCAGTTACCATTAAGGCCGTAAAGGGCTGACCCCAAGAAGGCGTACTATCCCCTCTTTTGTGGTCATTGGTTATTGACGGACTACTGGTCCTTCTGAGTAGCCATGGGTTTGATGTCCAGGGCTATGCGGATGATGTGGCTATCATAATCAGAGGCAAGTTTGATGAGGTCATTTCTGATCGCATGCAAAATGCACTCAATATAATATGGCAGTGATGTTACCAGGAAGGACTCAGTGTCAATCCAAGCAAAACTGCCATTGTTCCTTTTACGAGGAGGAAAAAGCTTGCGCTTACAGCTTCCTCGTTGAACGGTACTACTGTGCCTTTTTCCAGCGAGGTTAAATGTCTAGGGGTTATCCTAGATCAAAGACTGAACTGGAACCAACATTTGTTGAAAGTTCAAAATAGAGCCATCAAGGCTCTCTGGGCCTGTCAAAGACTCTATGGGCGTACTTGAGGACTACAACCAAAAATGATCTACTGCTCATTTCTTACAATCATTAGGCCTATGGTCACCTACGCATCGGTTGTATGGTAGCCTAAAACTGAGCAGAAGACAACGCAAACCTTATTGAATAATGTTCAGCGTGTAGCCTGCATCGGTGTTACGGGCTCAATGAAGTCATGTCCAACCGCGGGGGTGGAGACACTTCTAGGACTGACACCGTTACACCTGCATATTAAAAAGGATGCTGCAATTATGGCCCTGAAAATGCAGGCGGAAGGAAATATCAAACCAGGCAATATGGTGGGTCATCTGGAAATCCTTAAGGAATTTCAGACAGACCCAACCATAGGAAAGCCTTCCGACTGTATGCCAGCTAAACTGGACTTCCACAAACCATTCTGTGTTTGGTTACCTGACCGGGATGTGTGGAGGGCAGGTGGACTATCATTTGAGCTAGGGTCCATGGTATGGTTTACAGATGGATCAAAAACGGAAGATGGGGCGGGGATAGGAATACACGGGAGTGGCACTACCCTCTCGAAGTCCTTGGGTACCAATGCTACCGTTTTTCAAGCAGAAGTACATGCTATAGAACTTTGCGCTAGGATAGGCATAGCAAAAGGCCTAAACGATGCAAAGATTTATATTGTATCAGACCGCCAATCAGCCTTAAAAGCTCTTAGGTCTTGTACCGTTGAGTCAAGGCTGGTATGGGATTGTCTGAAGGTTATTAAACATCTGGCAGGCTCAAATAAGGCTTAACTGGCTTCCTCACAGGTCATATCCCCTTAAGGTATCACCTTAAGAAGATGGGCCTAAGTACGACAGATGGATGCCGCTTCTGCGGTCTGGAAGCGGAATCAGCGGAACATGTTCTGTGCCATTGCCCAGCCATTTTCCAGCAAAGACTGCTACATCTAGGAGGGAGAACAATGAGCCCGGATAGTCTGTATCTTGTACCGGCCAGTAGTATTGTCAGATTCATTAAGAGCCTGAATATTGACTGGACGGATAATTAAGTAGGGTCAAGCACAATAGATCTTTTAGGTCGCGGTGCGAGGTGGCTTATCGCCCACATGGCCCTCCAGTAAATAATAATAATAATAACTAATTTCCTAGACAAAAACCCTTCGTTTAGCTTTAATACATCATGCTGCTTTTCAAGATGCGCATACATTTTTAATGAATCCAAAACTACGTATTTATGTAAGACGACACGCTCTCTTATTACATGGGTGTTATGAACAATTATAATATTATTTAGCTAAATACTTACGGTAAGGGTTTTAGCACAAAATTAATTTTGAACCGATATCAATCATACTTTCATGAATAAAAATTTCATAATATTTGTTGTATGATCACTGATCTACCCAATAATGACTCAAATGGGAATTCTGGTCAATTTCCAATTATAATGTTGTCCGACCGTAAATGGATTGTCAATTATCTTGATAGCACAATCATGACATTTTCGTAGCAACAAATAATGTCAAGAACAATAACTTTGTAAGAACAAATAATTAAGTTAGGTGAACAATAATAATCTTTTTTACTAATTGTAACAAATAGTAACAAAATATAGGCATAGGGCTGTTTATCGAATTTTCTAAGTCATGATTAAAATCGAAAAATACCATTTTTGTATACAATTAACTTGCGAAGATTCTACAAAACAACCGTTTAGGGTAAAATTCTTCCGATTTATTTAATTTCCCCACCCCAATATATATCAGTGGCTTCAAATTGATCAAAAGCAGCGGGATTTCCATTTGAATTATCCTTGTTACTCTATATTTCATGAACCGAATATTATTAATGCGAGCAAAACGGTTGATTGTTCCCAGATATAATTTTAAAAAAAATTGGGATTCGATGGTTGGTAAATATTTTGTCACTACGATTGCTATAACTCACACTAAAGGTGTAACCCACTTAAAATATCAGAAAAACCAGGTTAGTTACTAAGGCTATAAAAAGTAGACGCAGGTATAAATAAAAACATCAAGTTATTTAAATTAAAAATTAGAGGGTTATAAAATAACTAAAATTAGCCAACGGTACGAAAATGTTAAGGTAACCCAAAAAACATTAGAATCTGAAATAAGGAGTTAACAATTTTAATGGCATACCAAGTAATATATAGGCAATAAAACATCTGTATTCAATTATACCCCTTCCTAAAATATTAATTTAGTAAAGAATACAGTTTTGAGCCATATATAAGAAGACCTAAACGTATATTAATCCATAGTCTAGTTGTTTTTCTAACTTAATTCAAAGTGTGTTAAAAGTGTTTAAATTAATTTAAAAATTCGCAAACAGTATGGAGTTTAAATTAAATTCGTCACCACATCTAACAATGCACGAGATAACCAAAACATTATTCAATCGTAATTTTTTGTCCGATATACAGTTTAATGTGAATGGAAACATCATATATGCCCCCTCCTTGGAGCTCATGAAAAGGAGTGTGGTATTTGAGCAGCAATTGGAGGGAACATTGGGCGATAAAAAAATAATACCGATAACTGATTGTACATATGGCAGCTTCTTGGAGTTCATCCGTTTTATTTACACAGACGAGTGTGACATCAATGATCAGAATGGTATTGAGTTGTTAAAGTTGGCAACGAAATACCAGGTTATAATGCTGGAGAGTCGTGTTATTAATTCATTAACATCAAGTGATTTTGGTATTCAATTATTTGAACATTGTATCACCGAGAAATACGACATCGCACGAGATTTTACTAATGGCTTATTTGCTTTCAACTTTACTAACATATTAACGAATAAACGATTTTTAAAACTTCCTCCGGATGCTGTATTGATAGTTTTACAATTGGATTTGGTCAAAAAAGGAGTAACTGAAAAACAGATATTTAACGCATTGGCTAGGTGGATACAAAATTACTGCAAAAACCATAACATGTCACTAAGTGAGGGTCGACAGCAATTCAATTGTCTCATCAGACAAATACGTTTTCCGACAATGTCGAGTGACGAGTTACGTGAGTGTGCCAAACAATATTCTGAGTTATTAAGTGATCGTGATTTTAATTCAATTGCGAGACAAATTATTTTCGGAAATACAAGTGTCAGCGATTCATGGATATCCAAATGCAGAGACGTCTATGAATATCCAATGAGTTGGAAAAATGTACATCGTGACAAGAAATTTGAAACTAAGTTTTCTGTTAGAAAGGAAACCATTTTGCACGGAATATGGATCGGCATTGAAAAGGAAAGAAAGGATATCGAAATAGAAATTTTGGCGAAAAGTAATAAAAAAAACGAAATTGAGAAAATTAATTTCACCCAATCTTCTCCTGCGCATTGGGAAACGATGATAATTCACCTTGGCTTTTCGTTGCGGTTGATACCGAATATTGAATACACAATGGCAGTGAAATATTTGGAGATCACAGAAGAAACAATAAATGTTTTATGCAGAAACGATAATGTCGAACTCATAAATGATGACCCAAAAAATGTCATTGAAGCTATCACGGCGAGTGACAATATGTTAGGAATATATTTTAACGCACCATAACAGTACAAATGAATGAATAAATATTTTTTGATTTTTTTATTAACTTTATTGTTTCGTATAAAATGTTGATTCGCTCATTAGGATTCATTATCATTGTTATGAATTTTTTGAACAGTTTAAACGAATTGGTGGTTTACTCTAATAGAATTCAGGTGGGTCTTCATATAACACGAATTTTTACAATTTTATAGCATGCTAATCGAAGTGTTAGTATATCTTAATGAAAATCGGAAATTTATAGCATAACATGCTTGTGAATTATGAATAAAATCTGTAAAAACCTTTTAAGTAAATCTAAAGTTATTTTAGGTCTTATAGAAAAGAGCCAGACTGTTGTTTCACTATAAAATTGGGCACAAAAATTTGGGCGCGCAACTTTTTATTGTTTATTTTATAAAATTGGTACGTTTGCTAACTGGATCAGTTTACGCTGAGAGAAGGAAGGCAGCCTTCCTCTATTGGTTGTTCTACATTTAAATGTTTGTAAATGGACTCTCTTGATTCTACAATACTGCACCAAATAGAGGTCACATAAATTATCTTGAGCCAGCCCCGGGTGATGTAGATGATTTTTGACATGACCATGGTAAGAATCTCTACCATCAATTTTTTAGCCGATATATTTTTTAAAGATAATGCAAACTTAGTAAACCTCCGATTTGGCTAACGAGTAAAGTGTTTTGCCTTACAGAGATCAGAAGTGCATCAAGTCACTTTAGATTTGTCACATTAACAGTGAAGTAATTTGAAGTGTCTTCTTATAATTTATACCATTGTTCAGAAATAAGAGAGCCGCTGGTCCAGGACTTTTTAAGGTTGATCGCAAATCAGCCGTGTCTATGGAATCTGCTATCTCATTACTTGAAATTTTACATTAAGAGTTAGAACAAAGGAACTTAATGAAACATTTACAGTCTTAGACAAGTATGGAAAATGTTAAACCGATTATTCAATAAATTTTAGCAAAGTAACGCCACACATTCGATGATAAAGAAAGTATAATGGACCCATCCAACGGTAGGTAGACGTCAAAGTTTTATCATCTGCCGTTTCAAAGTCAAATGTTGGCATTTTACTGTGACGCTTCGCACATCATTCCCATTTGATTTATACAACCTAATTGTTGCCTGCTGAAATGTTGATATTCATTTGCAGAGTCTTCTGGTAACGATCTAGGTAACTGGTTTTAATATCGGATAATATCCGCTCTTGTGTTATGATTAGTGGTTCTCCGATTATGAAATGTCCTCAAAAAAGGGGTTAATTCTTTGACGGTGAGTAGGAGGTCACCTTGGACCTGGCGCAGGTGTTTTATCACAATTTCACCCTTGCTTCCTGTGGAATAAAACTACAGGTTGTTCCATCTTGAGACAATGTTGTGTAGCTTTTTCAGCTCTAAACGTGGCAAATTAGAGGTACTACATGCTTGGTACCACATGTTTTTACATGCAGGAAGAGAATACAAATTCGAAATTTTCCTAAAAAAAGCGCATAGAATCGCTAAATATAATCCAAAAATTATTAATGACAGTTTTACACGGTTATTGAATCAAATGGCACGCATATCGTTTATATAAATTCTAATTAAGAACGTAAACATGGGTTACATGTAGGAAAAATGCAGAATTGGCTTTAAAAAGCGCTCAGATTCCTAAGTATATAATAAAAACGTACAAAGACTATTTTTAAAAATTTAGTGAATCAAATTATAATAGTTTCGTTGATGTCAAATACTCAAAACGTAGGTTTTTGAACTTGACGTATTTTTACATGCAGGAAGAGAATACTGATATGAAATTTTCCTTAAATAACCACATAGAATCCTTGGATATATCCCAAAACTATTAAAAACTGCTTTATACATTTATTCAATCAAATGGTACTCTTCACGTTTAAATAAAATCCTTAAAATGTAGATATTAGAACTTAAACGTCTAATGACGTATGTAGAGGGTGTCCCATTTTAATCGACGGATCCAAATATTTCCTAAAATACGCAAGCTACAAAAAAAATGGTTTAGACAAAAATGGTCAAGGACAATGAATTCATTTATCTATACTAAAGCTCTTTACCATCAGGTCTATTTTTAAGGTCATTTGAAGGTCAAGGTCAATATCTATTACAATATCTCTATTTTTGACACCGGCTTCGCAAAGTTTGTTATTGCGGCCATGAAACGATCAAATTATGGTTAAACATTTAAAAAGTACTCAGAAGCTGTTGATTACAATTTGAGAGGTTTCCTGGGCATAATAAATGTCTGAAATATTTTACATGACCTTTACTTTAAAATGAATTTTGAAAGTCATATCAAAATAAAGTCGCAATGGACATCTTGTTCGCAAACGTCGGCACCTTGAATTTAACGACAATGACGCGCAGCTTATAACTATTCTAGCAGTTCTTCATCAGGATCCTCATATTATTACTCTCCAAATTGAAAGGAAATCGGTACCCTAAGGATAATTGGTTTTACAAATGAAACAGGATGATCCTAATTTTTATTTAGATATATGTGCTTTTCTCTAATGAGGCCAGGTTTTATAGTAGCGGAAAATTTAATAGACACCATTGTCATTATTGGTCAGATAAAAGTCCTCATTGGTACAGCTACCTGTAGATTATTAAAATCGATGAAGTCTTATGGTACGGTGTGGAATTGTTAATGGTTACTTAGTTAGTCCTTACTTTTTTGAACAAAACGGTGATTAACACAGCTAAAATGTTGACTTAGCAACAAGACGAATAATGTGACTCTGAATTACTGTTACAATGATAAGTGGGTCAGATGAGGAGGTCCAGTTGGCTGGCCTTTGAGCAAGGCAACCGATCTTACATCACTCGATTTTCATTTGTGGAATATGTACTTTGAAAATATTGTTTTTGCTCAATGGCCTACAACTAAAGGAGGAAATGGTGGAACGAATTAGGCTGTTCTTAGATGTTCTTAGATTACTATGCTTAAAACAGTAAGAGCCTTAAAAATACGTTTAAATTTGTGCTTTAAAGCAACTTCGAGAGGCCAGGGGACTCAATATATTCGGGCACCCTAAGTTTGAGAGGCGTTTGTGGTGGAATCTGTCGTTTTATATAAAAGCTTCAGAATCTCCATCTTCTCTATATAAAGGGTGGGTTTGGTAAAAAAAGTTGAAAGTTGTTTCTAATTGGTTGACGTCCTTTTAAGGCACCCTGTCGGCAGTCCTAAATAAACTTAATAACGTGGTTATTTAATTATCGAAGTAGCTGTGCCGCAAAAGCAAGCTAACCTATTAGAATTTTTTTTTTTTGCCCATATCTATAACATAAAGATCGTTCAAGGTCATTTAATGTGGCCAAACAAAGTTATTTCTTCCATCTGATAACTGTGACAATAGGTATTTTATCTGTATCTCTACCAGTTATCGAGAAAAAAGTGGTGCACGTGTTACCGGACTTATCCTGCATATGAAGCGCATCCTTTGTCTGAATATATAGGGTAGACTTTAAAACTTTCGGTAGACTTGAAGATTTTTGTGTCGTTTTGAAATTTTTCTTTAGTTTTTGTTTTTCATTTATTACGTTGTTGCCGAATATAGTGTTTAAGTGCGAACCACCTTACCTACCTTTGGTATTTTATTAAGGTACATTGTGATTTCACTTAAAAATGCCTAAAATCGCGAAGTAGATTCGACCAACGAAAAGCGAGGGTTATTTAATCCAGAATAGATGGAGTGGCTATACCCGAATAAAAAAATTGGTTATCTTCAACATATTGTCGTAAATTAGGTATATGACGCTAATTTATTGATTCTTTGATATCTCTATTTTAAGTTATTCGAGTTTTTTATGAATATCTAGATCTACTTGGGATTCTCGATATTATTCAAGTCTTACGTGGCAATGCGTTGAGAATTGTGCTGTGTTATCGGAAATAGATTTTCAAACTTCGGGATTATTTAAAATTTTTGTATTAATCTTTATAGACGTCGGAATTTGAGTTGTGACTTATTGCTTAGCATAAGTCAGACAAAATGATGAAAATTTTTCGGGATGTCGGAGTTTTTTGATTTTATTTACATTATTCGAGAAGATTTATTATTTTAGACCGCTAATATAATTTGACGTGATTTACATAAGTATATTTCCCTTTCTGGTTTCTGTAATGTTACGAAATTTGCACAGAATTATGAACTTATTTGAATTTTAGAATTCAATTTTCTGTGGGAAAAAATGTTGATTTCGTTTTGTCAAGACTTAAAATGGAAAGCAAAAGTCAGTTTATAGGGTTCCTAAACTTTATTTAACTATCGTAAAAGAAAGTAAAAACGTGTGAGCTTTCAGTTGGATCAAATGGTTGTTAGACTAGTTTTAAAAATAGTGTGGAAGTTCGTAGGATAGGAGTTTAATTTCTTTTAGCTAAAAATTAGAGTAGAAAGCGAAAGTCTGTTTTTAAAATTAATCAACTTTGTTTAACTGACGTACACTGAAATCGCTCGATGTTGGTGTTGTTAAAAGATTTTAGAACCAACGCGATTTATTTCCAATGTATTGGCTCAGCAATATGGTGGATGAATTTGCAAAGTTGTCTCGATTTAACCAATTGCTGATGATTGATTTTTGCGATGAAATATTTGTAGATTCGGCAAACGGATGATAAAGTAAGGTTGCTTATTTAGCCTTACTGGATATTTCACAACGATAAATGCAGGATGGTTCGCTAATTCTAGATATTTCACGGATTTTATTCACTTAATAATTTCTACTCAAAAAAACTGATATTGCTTGTTGAGATTTTTAACATGTAATGAAAAAAGTATGTTTTACAAAAATGGTGGTTCCTTTCCTTTACAATATTTAGGAAAGAGACAAATATAATATTTCAATACTCCATCGTAATATGGTATCATGCAAATTAACATCTGACAACACCATCGTACTTGCTATAAATTAGCCTATCTATTACAATCCTTCTATGTAATTTAATTCGCTTAAGTATTATAATTCTACCTTGTTGGCATTTGTTTACTACTAAACGTCAGTGGATGGTGTTATGCAGAATTTCTGCGAGTGCTATCAAAATGTAAGTAAATTTAAGTTTAAGAAAATGTAGATGATTTGTTATTAGAATGATTCAATTACAAATAATGCAAATCATCTAAATTTTCTATACATTATGGTATGAAGTGTAATATTTGAAAATCTTTTATATAATTCAAGATACAACTACAGTGGAATTTAATTCAGGAGCAATATTATTAAGATAAGTATTTTTACTGATATTTTCTTAACATAAATCTAATATTATTCTATTTATTTTCAGGTGACTGGACTGTTGTCAGTGGATTTAACCATACACAAAAGTAAAAATTAACGAGCTTTCGTGTATTTTTCAATTTGAGGTAATTATAAGAGAATAGTATGGAAGCCTTATGATAGAAATTTGATTTTATTTAGTCAAGAATTAAATGGTTTTTACGTTGATAAATTATATAATATGTTTGATATTTTTATTCAGCAATAAATCTTTAAACATTTTAATGATTACAAAATTTAATTTTTCTAACTTTAAAGAAAGTAAAAATACGTGAGCTTTCGAGTAAATTGCAATTGATTTTCTCTTAAAGGAGCATGCGAATAATGGAATGGATTTTGTTGTCTATAAGAGCCACCTACTCTCTTTAGTTGAGGAAGGTGCATTGTGAAGACTTGATCTAAACGTTGATTGTGAAAAATCACTGCGAAATTCTATATCGAGTTCATTTTGCATGAACTCGATGAACCATTTGTTTCGAGAAGAAGAATCCCCTTAAGCCAAAATGTAAGATGTTTTACATCAAAATTAAACTTATACCGAACGATCTGGAAAACCGATCAACACGAATTCAGTGATTCGAGAATTTTGGTTATTTCTTTGTTGTGGATAAAAATTGAAGAATTATCTACCATCTAGTAAAACTAAATTGATTTTTTGGGCTAGATTATATTAGAAAGTCTAAAACTCTAACGCCCGTTTTTAATAAATTTAAACTGAAACCTTATTTGGTCTCATTTTCGAAACTTTTAAAAGTTTTTATAGCTTAACTTCCAAACTATAAATTTACGTAGTTTACAAGATTTGAATTGTTTTTAGTTTTTTAAAAGCGCAGCTGACTAAATTGTAAAACTTTACCATATTGCTTCAATAAATACAATTTAGTAATTGGATGAACTCTTAAGCTTTTCAATACCTAAAGCTTATTTCAAATTACTCCAAAGTTTAAACAAATGGCAATGAAAAACACATTTTGCGTTATTTAGTTATGAATTAAAAAGTTCATTAGGTCTGGTTTTGAGGTACCAAAAGTGTGTCGAAATGATCCCTTTGGCACTTTCATAAAGTGCAGGCATCTGTTACGCTATTAAAAAGACGTAAGTCGTCAACAAGTTTAGTTCACGGTGCATGTGCTTTAATGCGTGCAATTAGAGACTTGCGATAAGCATTTAACCAAAAAAAATTTTGTGAACTTTACGTATAACGAGCCTTTTATTTTATTTTAAATTTAATTTTTAAGGCTGCCAAATAAACTTGATTTATTAAACTAATACAAAGATGTACTGTTTGTAAATCAAAACTTAGAAGCTTTCAAATTTTCTTTCAATTTTGAATATGTATTTAATAAAGCTTTTTAAAAACTGCATAAGTTTAAGCTTTCGATTATGAGGCTTTTGGATGAAGCTGGATGCTTCAGTTGTTTCCTTATTGTTTTGGGCTAATAAAAAAAAAACATTAATCAATCCCAAAACATCCGTCAGTAGCTATAACCACTTTCCTTCCTTCCGCAGGTGCCTTGTTAATATCTAGTGTTATTTTGCACGATTTACGAGGAGACTTGAAGATTTTGATGTTGGCGTAAAATGTTCGGTAGCCTGCTGTGATCCTCGATGAACTGTTCTATGAAATGGAGTTTTAGCCATTATGATCAATGATTCTAGATATTTAAACTCATTCACTTTCTCACATAATCTGTCTCAGAAGTCGAGTTTTTGGGCTGTTAATTTCAACGGGAGGTGGTATTTTTAGGGAGATGATTTTACGCCCAAGAATGCAAATAACATCAGATTACACTGATATCTTGAAATATTGAGCGGATGAATGGTACATATTCTAATATTTGATTGAAAATTATTTTAGCTATTGGTACTATTATCGAGAATGCATCCAAAATATTGATTGCTATTAGCACCCTGCATACCCGTAACTCGTATTGAGTCATTCGAATTCAAGTAACTCTTAATGTCGTCGTTTGCCTTCCATATATATCCTTTTCATAAAACTTGACTAGCACCATCCTTTGGCCAAAACCTTACTTTAGCCAAACATTGATGGGACAGATCAGCAAACCTATGCCGCGATAGTTGTTACCGTTTAAACTATTTCCTAGAAAAAAACCCTTCGTTTAGCTTTAATACATCATGCTGCTTTTCTAGTTCAAAACTACGTATTTGTGTAAGATGACACGCTTTTCTTACAAGAGTGTTATGAAATGCTGCGCATAACCGAATGTCGGTAAAGGTTTTAGCACAAAATCAATTATGAAATACACGGGGTGTTTTTTTTATCAATCGATCGATTTATTTTACCGATATTAGCTTTACTTTCATGAATAAAAATTTCATAAAATTTTTGTATGATCACTGATCTATATAATAAAGGCTTCCAATCGGAATTCTTGTCGATCTTCAATTATACTGTTGTCAGACCGTAAATGGATTGTTACTTATCTTGATAGCACATGACATTTTCGTAGCAACAAATAATGTCAAGAACAATAACTTTGTAAGAACAAATAATTAGTTTAGGTGAACAATAATAATATTTCTTAATAATTGTAACAAATAGTAACAAAATATAGGCATAGGGCCGTTTATCGAATTTTCTAAGTCACAATTAACTTGCGAAGATTCTACAAAACAACCGTTTAGGGTAAAATTCTTCCGATTTATTTAATTTCCCCACCCCAATATATATCAGTGGCTTCAAATTGATCAAAAGCAGCGGGATTTTCATTTGAATTATCCTTGTTACTCTATATTTCATGAACCGAATATTATTAATGCGAGCAAAACGGTTTATTGTTCCCAGATATAATTTAAAAAAAATTGGGATTCGATGGTTGGTAAATATTTTGTCACTCCGATTGCTATATCTCACACCAAAGGTGTAACCCACTAAAAATATCAAAAAAACCAGGTTAGTTACTAAGGCTACAAAAAGTAGACGCAGGTATAAATGAAAACATCAAGCTATGTAAATTCAGAATTAGAGGGTTATAAAATAACTAAAATTAGCCAACGGTACGAAAATGTTAAGGTAACCTGAAAAACATAAGAATCTGAAATAAGGAGTTAACAATTTTAATGGCATACCAGGTTATATATAGGCAATAAAACATCTGTGTTCAATTATACCCCTTCCTAAAATATTAATTTTGTAAAGAATACAGTTTTGAGCCATATTCCATATATAAGAAGACCTAAACGTATATTAATCCTAGTCTAGTTGTTTTTCTAACTTAATTCAAAGTGTGTTAAAAGTGTTCAAATTAATTTAAAAATTCGCAAACAGTATGGAGTTTAAATTAAATTCGTCACCACATCTAACAATGCATGAGATAACCAAAACATTGTTCAATCGTAATTTTTTGTCCGATATACAGTTTAATGTGAATGGAAACATCATATATGCCCACTCCTTGGAGCTCATGAAAAGGAGTGTGGTATTTGAGCAGCAATTGGAGGGAACATTGGGCGATAAAAAATTAATACCGATAACTGATTTTACATATGGCAGCTTCTTGGAGTTCGTCCGTTTTATTTACACAGACGAGTGTGACATCAATGATCAGAATGGTATTGAGTTGTTAAAGTTGGCAACGAAATATCAGGTTATAATGCTGGAGAGTCGTGTTATTAATTCATTAAGAACAAGTGATTTTCGTATTCAAATATTTGAACATTGTATCACCGAGAAATACGACATCGCACGAGATTTAACTAATGGCTTGTTTGCTTCCAACTTTAGTAACATATTAACGAATAAACGATTTTCAACACTTCATCCGGATGCTGTATTGAAAGTTTTACAATTGGAAGCTTTCGAAAAAGGAGTAACTGAAAAACAGATATATAACGCATTGGCTAGGTGGATAGAAAATTACTGCAAAAACCATAACATGTCGCTAAGTGAGGGCCGACAACAATTCGATTGTCTCATCAGACAAATACGTTTCCCGACAATGTCGAGTGACGAGTTACGTGAGTGTGCCAAACAATATCCTGAATTATTAAGTGAAAGTGATTTAAATTCAATTGCGAGACAATTAATTTTCGGAAATACAAGTGTCAACGATTCATGGATATCCAAATGCAGAGACGTCTTTGAATATCCAATGAGTTGGAAAAATGTACATCGTGACAAGAAATTTGAAACTAAATTTTCTGTTAGAAAGGAAACCATTTTGCACGGAATATGGATCGGCATTGAAAAGAAAAGGGAGGATATCGAAATAGAAATTTTGGCAAACGATACTAAAAAAAACGAAATTAAAAAAATTAATTTTATCCAATCTTCTGCGAAGCGGAGAACGATGATAATCAACCTTGGCCATTCAATGCATTTGTTACCGAATATTGAATACACAATCGCAGTGAAATATTTGGATATGACAGAAGAAACAATAATAGTTTATTGCAGAGAGGAAAATGTCGAACTCATAAATGATGACCCGGAAAATGGCATTGAAGCTATCACGGCGAGTGACAATATGTTGGGAATATATTTTAAGGCATCGTAAAAGTACAAATACAATGAATAAATATTATTTGATTTTTTAAATAACTTCATTTGGTTTTTGTTGTTCTATTCGTTCAATTCTTGTTTCTTATCTTCTCCCTAATTAAGGACCTTTTTCAGAAAATGTTGCTTCGTTCATTAGGATTAATTTTTACTGTAATGAATTTTATTGACCGTTTAAACGAATTGATGGTTCCTTGAATATAACCTTCATATAACACAAATTTTTATGATTTTATAGCATGCTAATCGAAATATTATTTTGTAATTCGATGAATTAGTAACATGTTAATGAAAATCGGAAATTTATGGAAAAAAATTTTAAAAATTTTTTAAGTTAATATTAAATTATTTTAGGTCTTTTAGAAAATAGCCAGACTGTTGTTTCATTATAAAATTAGGCACATAAATGTGGGCGCTCTATTGGTTGTTCAACATTTAAATATTTGTGAATGGACTCTCTTGAATCTTGAACACTACACAAGACAGAGGTCACATAAATTATCTTGAGCCAGTCCCGGGTGATGGAGATGATTTTTTACATGACCATGGTAAGAATTTCTACCATCAGTTTTTTAGTCGGTATATTTTTTAAAGATAATGCAAACTTGGTTAACCTTCGATTTGGCTAACCAGTAAAGTGTTTTGCCTTACCAAGATTAGAAGTGCAGTAAGCTACGCTAGTTTTACCACTTTAACGGCGAAGTAATTTGAAGTGGTCTTCTTATAATTAATACCATTGTTAAAAAATTAAGGAGCCGCTCGTGCGAGACCAATTAAGGTTGATCGCAAATCAGCCGTGTCTATGGAATCTGCTATCTCATTAACTGAAATTTCACATTAAGAGAGTTAAAACAAAAAAACTTAATGAAATATTTACAGTCTTAGAAAAGTATGGAAAATATTTAACTGATTATTCAATGAATTGAGTAAAGTAACGCAACACATTCTATGATAAAGAAAGTATAATCGACCAGTTTAACGGTAGGTGGAAGTAAAAGTTTTATCATCGGTCGTTTCAAAGTCGAATGTTGGTTTTTTACTGTGATGGTTCGCACATCATTCCCCTTTAATTTATGCAAGCTGATTGTTGCCTGTTGAAATGGTAATATGCACTTGCTGAGTCTGCTGGTGATGATCTAGGTAACAGGATTTTATATCGGATAATGACCGCTCTTGTGTTATGATTAGTAGTTCTCTGATTAGGAAAAGTCCTGTTGTGATGGCTCTGTAGCCGCCTGTCCCAAAAAAGGGGTTAATTTTTTGACGTTGAGTAGGAGGTTACCTTGGATCCGACGGAGGCGTGTTTTCACAATTTCACCCTTGCTTCCCGTGGGATGAAACGCCAGATGGTTCCATGGTGGTAAGCTCATTTATTTAGAGGTGCTACCTTGGATTTTGAGGTGAGAATTGAAATGTTATGAGTCCTATTTCTGGCATACAACACAACAGCATAATAGCTTTGTTGATGTATCGCTGGAACGTTTATAACAAAATCGTGACTGTGTTTAGACCGGTTTGGCAACTGCTCATAATTTTGATGTTTTTTATAGATTCTTCAAGTGTAACAAAATGCAAACCAACTTTCAGATTTGACCTCTGAAACCATCTGACGATGTACATATCTATCGAGGATCTAAAACCCTTAAAACGTTAATATTAGAATGAAGTTTTACATATAGGAAAAATGAGAAATTGGCCTAAAACAAATATATATTCCATAAAACCACTACTTCAAAATTACACTAGTTTCGTTTATGTCAAACCTTTAAAACGTAGTTATTTGAACTTACACGTGTTTCTAAAGGCAGGAAGAGAATAACATTATAAAATTTACCTAAAACAAACGCAAAGAATTGCTAGATATAACCCAAAACCATTTAAGGTGATATAAATTCCTTAAAACGTAGATGTTGGAACGTAAACATGGTTTATATGCAGGAAAATGCCCACTTGGTCCAAAAATACTGCTCAGAATTTCAGATATTTTCCAAAAATAAATAAAGACAATTTCTTAAATTGATTGAATCAAATAACACCAATTTCGTTTATGTGAAATACCTGAAACTTACTAATTTCAACTTAAACATCTTTTTACATGCAGGATGAGAATACAAATAAAAAATTGATCTAAAATTCGAATAGAATCGCTACATATAATCCAAAAATTATTAAAGACAGTTTTATACATTTATTATATAAAACAAACGTTCAAATTTCTAGATATATTCCAGAAACCAATAAAGACAATTTTATAAATTGATTGAGTCAAATGATACTAGTTTAGTTGATCTGAAATACCTGAAATTATTTAAATTTACACATATTTTTACATGCAGGAAGAGAATGCAAATACGCAGTTTTCCAAAAACAACCGAATAGTATTTTTATAAATTTATTGAATCAAATGACACTCATATCGTTGATATAAAATTCCTAAAACGTAGATATAAGAACGTAAACGTGGTTTACATGTAGGAAAAAGGCGAAATTGGCCAAAGACAAAAGCTCTGATTCTTAGAAATCTCAAATTCCAGAAACAAATACAGACATTTTTATAAATTGATTGAATCAAATGACACTAGTTTCATTGATGTAAATTAGCTGAAACATAATTATTTGAACTAACACATGTTTTTACATGCAGGAAGAGAATACAAATTTGAAATTTTCCTACAACAACCGCATAGAATCGCTAAATATAATTCAAAATCTATTAAAGACAGTCTTTTATATTTATTGAATCAACCGGCATGAATATCGTTCAAATGAAATCCTTAAAACATAGATATTAGAACGAAAACATTGTTTACATGCAGAAAAAACGCGAAATTTGCCTAAAACAAACGCTCAGATTCCTAGGTTAACTCCAGAAATAAATAAAAACCATTTTATAAATTGATTGAGTCAAATGACACTAGTTAAGTTGGTGTGAAATACCTGAAACTTACTTATTTTAACTTACAGTTGTTTTTACATGCAGGAAGAGAATGCAAATACCAAATTTTCCTAAAACAATCACATAGAATCGCTAAATATAATCCAGAAACTATTAAGCAGTATTTTTATACATTTATTGAATCAAATGACGCTCACATCGTTGATATAAAATACTTAAAACGTAGATATTAGAACTTAAACGTGTTTTACATGTAGGAAAAAGGCGAAATTGGCCTAAAACAACCGCCCAGATTCCTAGATAAGTTCCAGAAACAAATACAGATATTTTTATAAATTGATTGAATCAAATGACACTAGTTTCATTGATGTAAATTAGCAGAAACATAATTATTTGAACTGACACATGTTTTTACATGCAGGAAGAGAATACAATTACAAAATTTTTCTAAAACAACTGGATAGAATAGCTAGATAAAATTTAAAAACTATTAAAGACAGTTTTATACATTTATTAAACCAAATGGCACGCTTATCGTTTAAATAAAATCCTTAAAACATAGACATTAGAAAGAAAACATGGTTAACATGTAGGAAAAATGCGAAATTCGACTAAAACAACCGCTTAGATTTCTAGATATATTCCAGAAACCAATAAAGACAATTTTCTAAATTGATTGAATCAAATGACACTAGTTTCATTGATATAAATTAGCTGAAACATAATTATTTGAACTAACACATGTTTTTACATGCAGGAAGAGAATACAAATTTGAAATTTTCCTAAAACAACCGCATAGAACCGCTAAATATAATCCAAAATCTATTAAAGACAGTCTTTTATATTTATTGAATCAACCGGCACAAATGTCGTTCAAATGAAATCCTTAAAACATAGATATTAGAACGAAAACATTGTTTACATGCAGAAAAAACGCGAAATTTGCCTGAAACAAACGCTCAGATTCCTAGGTTAACTCCGGAAATAAATAAAAACAATTTTATAAATTGATTGAGTCAAATGACACTAGTTAAGTTGGTGTGAAATACCTGAAACTTACTTATTTTAACTTACAGCTGTTTTTACATGCAGGAAGAGAATGCAAATACCAAATTTTCCTAACACAATCTCATAGAATCGCTAAATATAATCCAGAAGCAATTAAGCAGTATTTTTATACATTTATTGAATCAAATGACTCTCATATCGTTGATATAAAATTTCTAAAACGTAGTAATTAGAACTTAAACGTGTTTTACATGTAGGAAAAAGGCCAAATTGGCCTAAAACAACCGCTCAGATTGGCCTAAAACAACCCCTAGATAAGTTCCAGAAACAAATACAGATATTTTTATAAATTGATTGAATCAAATGACACTAGTTTCATTGATGTAAATTAGCAAAAACATAATTATTTGAACTGACACATGTTTTTACATGCAGGAAGAGAATACAATTACAAAATTTTCCTAAAACAACCGGATAGAATAGCTAGATATAATCCAAAATCTATTAAAGACAATTTTATACATTTATTGAACCAAATGGCACGCTTATCGTTTAAATAAATTCCTTAAAACATAGACATTAGAACGAAAACATGGTTTACATGTAGGAAAAATGCGAAATTCGACTAAAACAACCGCTTAGATTTCTAGATATATTCCAGAAACCAATAAAGACAATTTTATAAATTGATTGAGTCAAATGACACTAGTTAAGTTGGTGTGAAATACCTGAAACTTACTTATTTTAACTTACAGCTGTTTTTACATGCAGGAAGAGAATGCAAATACCAAATTTTCCTAAAAAAATCACATAGAATCGCTAAATATAATCCAGAAACTATTAAACAGTATTTTTATACATTTATTGAATCAAATGACGCTCACATCGTTGATATAAAATTTCTAAAACGTAGATATTAGAACTTAAACGTGTTTTACATGTAGGAAAAAGGCCAAATTGGCCTAAAACAACCGCTCAGATTCTTAGATAAGTTCCAGAAACAAATACAGATATTTTTATAAATTGATTGAATCAAATGACACTAGTTTCATTGATGTAAATTAGCAGAAACATAATTTTTTGAAATGACACATGTTTTTACATGCAGGAAGAGAATACAATTACGAAATTTTCCTAAAATAACCGGATAGAATAGCTGGATATAATTCAGAAACTATTAAAGACAGTTTTATACATTTATTGAACCAAATGGCACTTTTATCGTTTAAATAAAATCCTTAAAACATAGACATTAGAACGAAAACATGGTTTACATGTAGGAAAAATGCGAAATTCGACTAAAACAACCGCTTAGATTTCTAGATATATTCCAGAAACTAATAAAGACAATTTTCTAAATTGATTGAATCAAATGACACTAGTTTCATTGATGTAAATTAGCTGAAACATAATTATTTGAACTAACACATGTTTTTACATGCAGGAAGAGAATACAAATTCGAAATTTTCCTACAACAACCGCATAGAATCGCTAAATATAATCCAAAATCTATTAATTACAGTCTTTTATATTTACTGAATCAACCGGCACGAATATCGTTCAAATGCAATCCTTAAAACATAGATATTAGAACGAAAACATTGTTTACATGCAGAAAAAAACGCGAAATTTACCTAAAACAAACGCTCAGATTCCTAGGTTAACTCCAGAAATAAATAAAAACCATTTTATAAATTGATTGAGTCAAATGACACTAGTTAAGTTGGTGTGAAATACCTGAAACCTACTTATTTTAACTTACAGCTGTTTTTACATGCAGGAAGAGAATGCGAATACCAAATTTTCCTAAAACAATCACATAGAATCGCTAAATATTTTCCAAAAACTATTAAACAGTATTTTTATACATTTATTGAATCAAATGACGCTCACATCGTTGATATAAAATTCCTAAAACGTAGATATTAGAACTTTAACGTGTTTTACATGTAGGAAAAACGCGAAATTGGCCTAAAACAACCGCTCAGATTCCTAGATAAGTTCCAGAAACAAATACAGATATTTTTATAAATTGATTGAATCAAATGACACTAGTTTCATTGATGTAAATTAGCACAAACATATTTATTTGAACTGACACATGTTTTTACATGCAGGAAGAGAATACAATTACGAAATTAGCCTAAAACAACCGGATAGAATAGCTAGATATAATTCTAAAACTATTAAAGACAGTTTTATACATTTATTGAACCAAATGGCACGCTTATCGTTTAAATAAAATCCTTAAAACATAGACATTAGAACGAAAACATGGTTTACATGTAGGAAAAATGCGAAATTCGACTAAAACAACCGCTTAGATTTCTAGATATATTCCAGAAACCAATAAAGACAATTTTATAAATTTATTGAATCAAATAACACTTGTTTCGTTGATGAGAAATACTTTAAACCTAGTTATTTGATCTTACGTATGTTTTTACATGCAGGAAGGGAATACAAATTGCTTAATACTTAAAACAACCACCTATTAAAGACCAATTGACGCTTATATCGTTGATCTAAAATCCTTAAAACTAGATACTAGAACGTAAACGTGTTTTACATGTTGGAGAAATACGATATTGGGCCAGAATAACCATGTTTTTGGTTGCAGGAAGAGAATAGGAAAAACGAATTTGTCCTTAAAGAAAAACATAAGACCACTAGATATACGTGATCCAAAAACTACTAAAGACAGTTGTATACACTTATTCCATCAAATGACGCTCATATAATTGATATATGAGTCGAGTTTTAATATAAATTTGGATAGATTGAAATAATAGATTTGAATAGAAACTTTGGAAACATATTTGTTTCCCCTATCACCAACTAGAAAATACTGACGCTAGCATCACTATGAATTTTATACATTTTTGAAAGTCACAAGTTTTCATAATTTGTTTTGTTTACTGAGAAATAACACAAATTGTTTGGTTGAATCATAAAATAAATCAAAAATAAATTAAATTCATAATAAAATTCGTAGTTATAAATATAATTTGGTGGAACAGGTAAATAGTAAAAAAAGCTTTACTTTAGATACGTTTATCACAGATTTTAGAAATGTACGCAGCAAGTGACAGCGATGAAGTGGATTTGTTTTCGTCGTGTGATGATTCATCCAGCGAAAATGAAGGGCACGCTAAAATTGGAAATTGTATATTAATAAATGAAATAGAAATCACTTAATCGAATCATAACACCTGGACGTCCAAAAATTGATGCCAAGATAGATATCTACATGTTCATTTGGTATGTTAGCAATACGGTTACATTTCGGCAATTGGGTAATTTATTTGGTGTTATAACAGTTTCCTATTTATTATTTGAATGGGCCAAGTCATAAAGAAAGCAAAATGCAATCAAAATTATTTGAAAGGCTAACAAGAATTACAAATGTCACTGGAGTGATTGATGGGAAAAATAAAAGCTCCGAAAGAACACCGTCGAAACTAGTTTGACAGAAAGAAGTGCTTCAGCATATCTATGCAAATGATAGTGGGCGCCTCGATAGAAGTTAAAACGAGGGTTAGATATACAGGTAATAAGCTCTATAATTTAAGGAAAAAATACGAATGATAAAATGTTAATTAAAATAAACTGAATTAATTGTAGTTTAACCACTAAAATAGAGAACATCTGGATGTGTTCTATAGAGATCTATCGAGATTAATTAAAAAACACGATTATTGTAGAATCTTTAAAATGTATATATTAGAACGAAAACATGGTTTACACATAATAAAAATGCGAAATTGGCCTAAAACAACCGCTCAGATTCCTAGATATATTTCCTAAACGACATTAGTTTACAAGCTTTTAATTCCAGAAGCATAGAACCGCGAGATATAACCCAAAAACTATTAAAGACAGTTTTATACATTTGTTGTAGAATTTAATTTCGTTCAGTAAAAACAGAACAAACATGAAAACCATCCAACTTGTTTCTCATAATAAATAGTTACTTAAGCCCCACCCGAGGTAACCCAACTAATTTATCCAAATTATGTCAATTCGATTATTAAAGTATTAAAATAGTTTTACTTCTAACTAGTCTAGCCCAATCAGTGGTAATCTGACTAGTTATAAAATCATACTATGGATCAACAGTAGTAGTTAGTCCATTGTATAAATCTCACTCGTTCGAATTTACGATGTGAACATTAGATTGAGATTTATCACACATATACGCACACAAATCCAAAGAAATATCTAACACAAACCTAAAGAAACATCCAATACCAGATTACCTGCCTAACGAGTACTTGAGTAGTACCGTTATTTACATTGTGAACATGATTAATCCTGTATCAGTTTAACTACCACATTTTTTTATATTGTATCTCTATAAAAAATTACTTTATTCACTTTGCACAACACAAACGCTTTTTCCACCAACAATTTGTGTGTAACACACATATGTGTATTTACGATACACACAACTTGTTTCATTTTCCAATTTTGACCGGATCACTTTACATCGCAACCAGCCGATACACTTTTATTAAACAGGTTCAGTTCCTTGTATCATTAATCACAAATAGAGTACCGTATTATCACACAAAAAAAAACAGAAAATGCACAGTAGGAAATTAGCTAAATATTTGCACATAAACAAACAAAAACATTTTTATTTAATTTTAAAATTGCACGATAAATAATTTATGATACTTGTACAGTCACAGGGTTATGTTTCTTTGACATCTTTTTCTATTTAGATGCATGTATGGTTTTTGTCCACAAAGTTCCTTTATCTGCTCATCCTTCTCTTCAAAGTTTCTTTCAGTTGTTGGATTTTAGTTGTCAGATAGGTTTTTGTTCTATATCATTGCCATCTTTTTTATAGTTTGAATACTTTGTATGTGTGTTTAAAGTTCGTTCAAAATATATCAGGACTCTAATATTAATTAACTGATGACAATCGCTAGAATACATAAAATTCCTTCATAATAAATTGCCCAAAATATTTTGCCTCCATTAATGACTCATACTCAAATTTGAAGGAACACAAAAAATTAAACAAAAAAAACGAATTAGACATTAGAAATTAAAGGCATAACCCATCTAAATTCATAAAAGTCTGTTACTTTATTAGCATTACTATTTTCCAGGTAAACAAGCAACAGCAATTTGATTATCGATAAAGTCATAACTTCATTGTTTATCTTCATTACCATTTTAGAGCATGAGTCATTGTAAGGAAAGAATAGATATTTGCTAACGATATAATTAAGGAGGTAAAGGATTAACATTAATTATAACCATTTATGATTACATCCACCCCTTTTTTAATGGAAAAAGCCAAATTACTTAGGTACTAAAATATTATGTTAAATAAAAACCCCTCTTATACACGACAAAATTTCGCCTATATAAGAAGCGTCACACGTACATTAGGCTACAGTTAATTTTTTTAACTAAATTCAAAGAGTGTTAAAAGTATGAAGTTTAAAATAAATTAGTCACCACAAAATAAAATCATTTATGCTCACTCTTTGGAGCTCATAAAAAGGAATATGGTGTATGAACATCAATCGGAAGGAAACTTAGGCGAGGAAAAAATAATTCCCATCATCGATTGTAGTTACGGCAGCTTTTTGGAGTTTATCCGATTTATTTATACGGACGAATGTGAAATTAATGATGATAACGGTATTGAGTTATTGAAAATGGCCACAAAGTATCAGGTTCTTATTTTAAAGAATCATGTTATTAATTGGTTATCATCGGCCGAGTGCACTATTCAATTATTTGAATACTACGTCATCGAGAAAAATGGCATCGCATGGCCTTGTATTGATGATGTTTTTGCATTAAACTTTACAAATGCATTACAATTTGATGCAGTAAGGCAAGGTATCACTGAAAAACAAATATTCATTGCATTGAATGGATGAATAAAAAATTACTACATAAATACGAGTTCTCACTTGGTGACTCATTACGTTTAACACCAAAATATAAGTAAATCATTAAGGCGAGCGATAATATGCTAGAAATGTATTTTAAAACACTGACAGTATAAGTGCGATATGTACCTTGTTCAAATAAATATTAATTAAAATTAATTTTGTATATAAGTGTTTTAATTATTAATCGGTTTCGTGGATTGTGGGATGAATTTTAAGTGATTGATAATTTTATCGAATTCAAATATACAATCTTGTGTCTTTGTCGATTGTTCGCCTGTAATACTGTTGAAAGTAATCGGTACAAATTAATACTGTTAAAAAGTGTATTCTACTTGGGCGAAGAGCTTTGTTCTGCCCAATAACGTAAACCATAATTTTTTGTGGATAAATAAATTGAATTAAGAAGATCTTCTCATATCAAAATAAACGCAGTCCGGTGGCTTTCGTGGAAACTGCGGAAATATGTCTTGGTGAGTGTTATACTAATTGATTATTCATCTGAATCACGAGACCGGATAGTATTCGATGTTCTCATCTAAATTTGGCTAACATCTGAATAATCGACAGATGGGTAAAAAGGTAGCAGACATATAGTATAGTGGAATTAACTCGAACTTGTTAGCTATCTTCCAATAATGATGTAATGATTTGGTTGAATGGTTTAATGAAAATTTCGGCTTCTCTTTTATTTATACAATTGAGTAGTAGTAAGAGTACAGCGATGATTGTTTAGATGAAGATCTTGATTTAGATATATACGGAGGGAATAAATGGGATAGGATGCACATGATAAGAACTGATTAGTTTCAGTGGAAGAAAACAAATGCTGATTTGCCAGGCTGGCCTACCTTCGACACTAAATTACCAATGATGTCTGCTAATGTCAATAATGGATGGGAACGGGTTAAATGATTTCTTTATCAAGTATTTGGAGTGTAGCTGAACAGTGACCTGCGGTTAACAAAATAATGGCAGCCAAGAAAACGAACTCGGCTGAAACATTTCAACATTATCTCAACGAATTAAGAGAGCTGGTAACACTGTCGAATTTCGTCGAACATGCTAAAGAAATTTGTCTCAGTCCCATCAATGCCGCATTTGCGAGATCAAATGAATTGATAAAAAGTCGATCAACCGTACGATGTTTCCAGTACAAAATAATTTGTTATTCAAGCAAAAACGTCCAAATAAATAAAAAGGGTACAAGTTTTAGCGATGTAATGGATTCAGTGTCCTAATTCCAATGAGAAACCGAAGGCAATTGTTAAAACGCAACATCAGTGTAAATCCTAGTTAGTGGCAGCGATATCCAGAAAGTAGATGAAAGGTAATGTATGAGAGTACTCCGAACAAAAGGACGATTCGGAGGAGTTCTGTTGGTGAATGGTGAAAAATGTAAAATTGATTTTCATGTTGTCTAAGATAAATTTTTGCCGTTAGAGATTAATGTGGATAAACGAAAAAATACATAGTCGTTAGTAAGGTACAGATTAAAATAGTTTTGATGGATGATAAAAGCTTATGCAAAGCACTAACAAGTCAGTCCATTTTTCGATTATACAAAATGACTGCAGACACAGAGCTTCACAAAGCGCTGGATTCAAAGCCATCATTCAGAGAAAAACGAGTTTGCAGCCCGAATATCTGGATGGGCGTTCCAGCTGCAAGAATTCGCTGTTCGACTGGAACATCGACCGGGAACAAAACTGCATCACATTGATTTACTACGTTAAAACCACGTTGTTTTAAGGGTCACAAGGACCTAACGCTTATTTCCCATATCTAGAAAATGCAGGTATACTTAACGATTACATAATTAAGACATTTGACGATGCATTAGTATGGGTGGTGACCAGAGGTATGCAAATGACGGTTATGCAATACTCTATTGAAGTCAGAAGTATATAGAACATAAAAAATCAGGTTAAAAATTGATCCTTAAAGTACCCCTTCATGAATTGTAAATACTCTAGAAAGTCCGCCCACTGCCTTACTTGATACGGTCTGTTCGGAAGGAAATTATTATTTAACTAAAACTCTAATAAGACCTGGCCCGAACCTTACCTAAATCATTTTATGTATTGTTCCGTTAATCCAGACGGTGTCAAATGCCTTTTGCAGATACGGTAATGTTGGGCTGATTTGATTTAATTTAAGAAGTACATCGTTTCTCAAGATTACAGCCGCGCATGAGTTATAGAGTGAGAAGCACGAAAGTCAAATTGGCTGTCAGGTATAAGTCTCAATTCTTCACTTCAATAGTCTTTGATTTTTTTAAGTATAAATTTCTCTTATAGTTTACTGATACTTGAGAGTAAAGAAATCTGCCTATAACTCTGCATAATTAAGAGATTATAAGAAAGTAGATTTTTTGACAACTACTGTTTAGGGCATCAATCATGTCGGATTAAAGTGATGGAGAACCCTACCCTCAGAAGCCAACTAAACTGGAATTGCTACAACAAGAATATGACAAAAAGACGAATTTAAATCTCAAGTGAAAGACACAATTTTAGAAAAATATGGTGGCGAGGGGTTAGTTTAAAAATCGAATTTAGTTGGATCAGCTAACCTTTACCACAAGCTTCCCAAGAAAATTGTTCTGCTTTAGAATATTTTTGTGTATCTCCGATACACAACTTAACTCTAAAATAATAAAATTCATTTATTTATTTAATTCTAAACTTAGTGAACAAAAAATCATTATACTCTGCAGGATATGATTTTGGATCAAGATTATCCCTCATAAAACGCGTTTTTAGATCATAATATGCCGAATTGGGATTCAAATTTCTGAGATATTAAGTTGTGTCTTCACATATACGTAGAATACGTACAGTATAATTCTTTGTTTTAAATCGACTTTTGTACCAGGCATGTCCACTTCATCAACATAATATTTATCTTCATCTTCGTCATCTTCCGACACCAGTAGAACAAAAATTAGATCAAATTGAAGCTGCAACCGGAGCCTTTACTGCTCAAATTGAGTTCAAAAAACCAATCGAGCGGAAACTCGAAGTACTGGAGAAACCTATAGTTCCAGCTGCAACAACAATATTCGCAACCCCACAAAACGAACAGGACCTTAAAGATATAAGTAAATTACCTGACTGCGTGAAAGAACTACAACAATTTGATGGAAACCCAACTCAATTTGTCTCTAGGGTGCACAATGTCGAAAATATTCTACGAGACTATAATATTGTATGCACCAAACCAATTTATAGAGCAATATTGCAACACATAAGTCATCGATGATGAGTGTACATCTATAAAAAAATGCCTATCGCTCCACTACGCAGATAAGAGGGATCTTCGAACATTCGAACACCAAATAAATAACCCTGCACAAAGGTTATGACGATCGATTAATTCTACCCAAATGTGAATCATCAGTTCTCATTTATAGTGAATAAAATCAAAACAGAGGACTGTTCGACAGAAACCAACAACGTTCTAGTCGAAAACTACAGAAATTGAGCTTTGAACGTTTTTATCAGAGGGTTAAATGGAGAACTGTCACGAATGCTAATCATCCAAAATCCGACCACACTTTCGGAAGCATATGGATCCTGCCTTGAGATTCAAAACATGAATTTCAGAAATTTGACAATTCATAAAAAGAACGTTAATAACTCGGTAGCAGCTCCAATAACCCATTTTCGTATACCAATTCACAAAATCCAGGAGTAACGGGTAAATTACTTGAATGTAGCAAACAAGATGACCAAACGGGTAAATTAGACCAGCATATCAAAATAACCAGCCACCAAAACTAGAACATCACAGCTACGGCGAATCCCAAAGGCAGCAAAGAATTTATCATTTAGAGACATAGAAGGAAGAGGAATATAATCAATTAGTAAACGAAAATACTCATAGAAATAAAGAAATAAACTCATAGATAAATTTTATGGAGGAAAGCCTCTGTAGCATACCATACCTATAGTACAAAATAGCAAAGAACATCCTCAAATTTTTAATCGACCCGGGAGCGAACAAGAATTTCATCAAACCTGAACTAGCTGAAGGAGTAATTCCTACTAATGTCTCGTTTAACATATAAAATCAGCGGGAGGTGATATCCAGATCAGTAAAAAAGTATCCGGACAATTTTTCAAATGCATATGAATCAACACGTTAATAGAATATTTTGTACTGCAATTAACGACCGAAAAAATAATATTTTGACCATAACCCAAATATCAAAATAACACTCAAAGGAAAACCCTCAGTTCAGGTAAACAACATTGAAGTCCGGGATAGTCACTTATCTTCAGAAGCCAGACAAAACCATCAAAAAATGTTGGCAAAATTCAAAACACTATTTAAACCAGTCAACAATACTGAAACAATTGATTCTAATGTGAGGATCCCTATCCAGTTAGCATGAGGCAAGAAGTGGAGAAGCTAATAGATCAATGTCTAAAAGCCATACAACTCACCAATTTGGGAAGTCGAAAAAAAGCTGGATGGCTCAGGCATTTAATAATACAGGAAAGCTATAGATTTTGAAAAAATAAACGCGGTCACAGTATCAGACACATATCCAACCCCGGATATATCAAACACGTTAGCAAATCTTGGAAAATCAAAGTTTTTTAAGACCATCGACCTAACATCAGGATTTCATAAAATCAGGATGAAAGAAAAGTATATTCCGACAACATCTTTTTCCACGATGAATAAAAATATGCATTCTTAAGACTACTTTTCGAACTCACAAAAAGCGCCGCCTATATTCCCAAGGATGATAGACGACGTATTGAAAGAATTCAACGGAATAATCTGCCATGTTTATATTTATGACATCATCATATTCGGTGGGACAAAACGAGGAAGAACATCTCATCAATGTCAAAAAAATATTGTCGAAACTTGAAAAAGCTAACCTATGTGTCAACCTTGACAAAAAGGAATTCAAGAAAACAGAAACAGAATTCCTTGGATACATCATAACAAACCAAGGAATCAAACCAGATGTAGAAATGGAAGAGCCCAGATAATTTAAAAGAGTTAAAATCATATTATCGACGATTTATTAGAGACTACGCAAAAATCGCTAAGCCCTTAACCAACGTCACAAGAGGCAATAACGCAAAAATTAAGCCAACACAATCAAAAAAAGTGAAAATCAGCTTAGCAGGAAAGGAACTCCAAGCATTCCATCAGATCAATTTCGATAAAGCTTTTATACTTACTACCGACGCCTCAGATTATGCAATTGGTGCCGTATTATCACAGGATAACATCGGAAAAGACAGACCAATCACATATATGTATATCCAGATCGTTAAACAAAACTAAGGCAAACTTCGCATTTAACGAAAAAGAAATGCTAGCAATGATTTGGGCATTGGATAACCTACGAAGTTACCTGTATGGAGCGAACAAAATTAAAATCCTCACGGAACATCAGTCGCTCACATTTGCACTAAGTACTACAAATAATAACACAAAATTAAAAACCTGGAAGGCACAATTGGAAGAATACAACTATGAACTCAAACACAAACCTGGATGTACCAACAAAGTAGATGATGCCTTATCGAGATTAGAACTAGAGGTCAACACCCATCATCAACCTCCACGATATTCAATGCTGAAGAAGACAGCACAGACTTAATCCAATACTGCGGAGCACCTATAAACATCTTCAAAAACAAGAATTACGTATAACACAGATAATAGTCCAAGACATCAGCAACGAGGAAAATAAATACAAAATTATAACAGAGGACCATAATCGAAACACAGAAATCTCGTTGAAAACAAGGAACAAATCCTAGAACAGTACTATTTTCCACGAATGGGCAGCCTAATAAAAAAATATACCAAAACCTGCAGCATCTGAAACACAAACAAATATGGCAGACACCCAAATTCAGTTGAGCTCCAGGAAACGCCAGTTCCAACATATCGAACAGAAATACTCCATATGGGTAATGAAGGGAGTTTCGTAAGTCTCATCATAATGGACTATCTGAAAACCGTGGGTATAGAAATATACTTAACACCACCCCAGCGAAGTGAAGTAAATGGAGCCATCGAAAGAGTGCATTCTACTATCATCAAAATAATAAGATGCCTTCAAATAGAATACAAGGAATTAACCATAAAGGAATTAGTTAATATCGCAGTAGATCGCTACAACAACTATCATCAAAACATTCGTGTATCCAACATAAACCTTGCGACATATTTTTTGAGGGAACGCAGAGAATCAATTACCAAATCTTGTAGATTTCAAGGATCAAGTCAACGAGGAAAACGCAAAGAGAAATAAGCTAAGAAAATATAAACCTGGACAAATAATATATACTACAATCAGTCAAATACAAGGAAAAGAGAAATAAAACTGTGGCCAAAGATAATCGAGTTACAATTGCCACCACCTCCGGGAAAGGGTCCACAAGCCTCATACAAAAAATTTAACGCAATAATTTCTCCTTTCCAGTTTCTTGATATTGGGCTTGACAATCTCACTTACCATCTACAGATATACTACACCAATAGTAACTCTCAAACAAGGCAATGGACGAATCATCAATGGGAATTTCAAATTAATCCATGTCATTAACTTGACCGACTATGAGGAAATAATCAACAGAATTAGGACTTCAGTTGACAACATTGACCCAGAAAGCAGTCTTCGAGGATACAAACTATCCGGAGCTAATAAAAAAATGCGGTTATTGTTTCCTTCAATATTTGAAATTAAGGATTACATTCGTAGTAACTATTAACAGGTGGAACATAGCAAGTTACTCCCTTTCGGACTTCCAAATTATTTTCTTCAGTGCGAAAACGAAATTGGAGTGCACTGAGTCTTTCACTAAACACTTCAATATTGAACCACTGCGAACCCAAATAATTTTTTTTATTCAATTTTTTAAGATTTGTTTACTAATATTTACATACGGTTCGATTCTCTACACGTAACTACAGACCCTCAATTCCTAGACTTCAAAAAAATTGCATTTTTATTAAGAGATTACAATTTAAGGGAAACCCTTTTGAATCTTGAAATTTGTTTGAACATAAAACATTACGTTTCCCAAACTTTATTTCAATTTTATAATCATACAACCATCAACATAAAAATATAATGGATGCATGAAATATGCTGCATGTTAACGCGAGAACAATGCTGTATTTATTTTATGAAATTTATGCAGTTTTCAAATTAAAACCACCAATTTAAATTAATTTTGAACTGAAATTTACTGACACACATAATTATTTGAACATAAATAAATTAAAACATTTTTTTTTTTTGGTTTCTTTCGAAACACAATAAACAATAAAACATAATGGCACACATAACCCTACATAAAATACTGAAAACAATTACCACACAAAAATTCTGTAATCCATTGTCATCTCATTTAAAATTTTATAAACAAATTGTTTGAACATAATTATGTGTACAACCAATTGAGTTAAATTATAATCTTTGGATAAATATGTTTAACGATAAAATTGAATATAATAAATAATTAATTAAAAATTATTAAAGCAAATAAAATAATTTTTTATTTTTTAAAGTCGTGATTTATAAGGTGCATACATATTACATATTTACAGGTAAGATAAATCGTTTATATGGGTGTCGCTATTTGATGCATTATAGCTATCTACATATAAGAATCAAGGTTCAACTTTACCATGTAAGTATCTGTATTTCAATTGTTTCACAACGATACATAATATTTACCAACCCACATTTTTTTACATACCCATAATTTTGGTATTGTTTCAATAAATATGTTCGTCATTCTAAGGCAATAATTACGAAATATTATTTGTTGTGGTGGCCTATTTATTGAAAAAGAAACTGTTAATTTTAGACAAAAGCTTTGCTCTAAATTCAAGAGATAGACCATTATAATGTAGAATTTTTTTATCTCCATATGACGTATTCATAAATTGGTCCTAAATTGATTATCATCCACAACCACAGTGCAGTTTAGATTTCGAATCCGTTTTCTTTAATGTCAATCCATATTCATTTGAAACAGAACATTCTCGACAAACATATTTTTTCCACTCAATTGTCTTTTGAAGTCACTTCTGCATTTTCTTTGCAATTAATCAAAAATCTTTTTGACTTTGTGATTCAGGGTATTGTATATTACAATAATATAACTTACCAATCAACATTGTCAATAAATTCGCGCTTCCGATAAGCCAAACAAATAGTTGATGTACCTCGCTTAATAATAATTTTTAAACACGTAACAAGGTTTCTTCCAGTGGCTGTTCAAATACTACTCTCCAAATCCAAGGAGTATAAATGATAGGCATAACAGATTTTAAACTCGAGGCCGAATTGTATATCTGACAGGAATTCATAATTTAATTCGTTTACAAACACTTATCTGAGGATTAGTTTACGCTTACAACTTTATATGTAGAGCAGAAATTATACCCTGGGCAAATAAAATAAATTTAAGAAAGCGATGGTTAAACTCAGATGTTTTATTACCTTAAATTGCCTATTCCATAAAAATGGTTAACTCCTCAGTTTTTGCTAATTTTAAATGTATCTTACCCACCCATCGCCAATTTTTATTATTTTAAAACACTCTAGGTCTATGAATTTAGGTGAGTAATACACTTTTAGCCCATCAGGTAATAATTTTTTTTCTTGTTTAAATACATTTTAATTAATCATGGATTTATATCCCTGTGACTAATCTTAACAAAAACAAAAATTTCGAATTACTATGGGTATTTGGGGCAAAACAACACTTTTATTACAAAAACTCATAGAGATTCGAGATTTGGAAATTTTGCTACAACAAACAAAATAAATTCTACACGCAGAGTGTTCTTAAGAAATTCCCACCGATGTGATAACTGGCTAACTAAAATTTGGTCACAGAAACAGTAAATTTAGTAGTGACTGTGTTAGGCGCTTAACCCACAGTTTCGTAAATTTCGTTATAATTGCCAAATGTTGGCTTTATTTTAGCTAAAATCTTCTAGACATTGATTTGCTGGGAATTACAATAGTGGTCTTTAAAAAAAATCGAGAAAAATTGTTAATTAGCTTAAAAAATTTGATTAGCATCTGATATTCAAATTAGGCTTTGCATTGAACCTAAGAGCACCTAAGAGCCGAAATCGATACTTCAAATTCGTTCTTTACACTGAATTGAAGACCAATTCATATCATAGTCAAACACGTTTCCTTTAAAATAGAAAATTTAACTTTAAATTCTGCGTCTCGATTACATGTTTTATAGTCAAATGGATATTTGTAGACATCTCTTGCTTTTGATATCAATAAATTATTACCCTTTTAATCTCCAAAAACAATTTGCCGCCTAATTGAATTAATGTCACTTGTATTTAGTATTTCAGAATATTGTTCATCGCATTCACATATTTCGGCAATTGACATTGCCGGAAAGCGAACCTTCCTGATTAGGCCATCAAATCGTTGTCTTCCCTCACATAATCCAGCCAATGCTTCAAAAATTTGTTTTTCAGAGTCACGCCTTGTCCGACAGCCTCAAATTCTAAAAATTCATTAACAGCATCACGATGCAATGATAAAAACTGTCTACTAACGTAATTGCGTGCGATATCTCGACGACACAATGTTCAAAAAATTTAATAGTAAAATAAGTTGAACTCATCGAAATAAATTTTTCCTCGCCAAACTTTTTTCAATTGCTGCTCAAATACTACACTACTTTTTATTAGTTCCAGAGAGTGGGCATAAATTATTTTATCTACTTTTTTTAGATAGTTGGTAATTTCATGCATCCTCAGATGTGGTGACGAATTTAACTCCGTCTTCTTTTGTTTTTCACTTTTAAGAGCACAATTCAAAATAACGTAGGTAAAGTTTGTTTTAAATCTGCCCTAAAAAACAACAACAACAAACAAATGCATATTTGGGTTAGCGATAAAGGTAAAACTGCCTTTGTAACGAATTTTATTTGTAATAAATAGAAAATGTATAATACAATATACAATATTTGAATAACATAAAAACATTGGTAAAATATCTAAACTATCTGCAAATAATAGTTTTAGAAAAAGTAGAGGATTAGAGTATTTAAGACAACAAAGATTGATGATATCTCATATAATATAACCACTATAAGTAAAAGTCATTTTCCGAATTTTCTTGAGAAAATCCTGGGAAGCAAGCATCAAAATTATCATTATTCAAAAAAGTCACTGGACCTTAGCTATCCGAAAAATATTCCAGTTTTGGAAAAAGTAGAGGTTCTGGGTATTAAGGACAACAAAGATCTCATATAACATTACCACTATAAGTAAAAGTCATTTTCTAAATTTTCTTGAAAAAATTCTGGGAAGCAAGCATCAAAATGACAAATATACAATATTTTCAGTGGACCTTACCTATCCAAAAAATATTCCAGTTTTGGAAAAAGTAGGGGTTCTGGGTATTTAGGACAACAAAGATCTCATATAACATAACCACTATAAGCAAAAGACATTTTCCGAATTTTCTTGAGAAAATCCTGGGAAGCAAACATCAAAATGATTAATACACAATAATGTCACTTAGCCTAAGCAATCCGAAAAGTATTACAGTTCTGTAAAAAGTAGAGGATCAGGGTGTTTAGGACAACAAAGTTTGATGACATCTCATATAACATAACCACTATAAGTAAAAGTCATTTTCCGAATTTCCTTGCCTGGAAAGCAAGCATCAAAATGACCAATATACAGAAATGTCAATGGACCTTACCTATCCAAAAAATATTTAAATTTTAGGAAAAGTAGGAGATCAAGGTATTTAGGACAACATAGTTTTATGACATCTCATATAACATAACTATTATAAGTAAAAGTCATATTCCAAATTTTCTTGAGAAAATCCTGGGAAGCAAGCATCAAAATGATCCATGTCTAAAAATGACGCTTGACCTTACCTTTTCGACAAACATACCAGTTTTGGAAAACGTAGGGGATCAGGGTGTTTAGGACAACAAAGTTTGATGACATCTCATATACCATAACCACTATAAGTAAATGTCATATTCCGAATATTCTAGAGAAAATTCTGGGAAATAATCATCAAAATGACCAATATACAATAATGTCACTGGACCTTATCTATTCAAAAAATATTCCAGTTTTGGAAAAAGTAGGGGTTCTGGGTATTTAGGACAGCAAAGATTGATGATATCTCATATAACATAACCACTATAAGTACAAGTCAATTCCGAATTTTCTTGAGAAAATCCTGAGAAGCAAGCATTAAAATGATCTATATACAAAAATCTCACTGGATCTAAGCTTTCCGAAAAATATTCCAGTTTTGTAAAAAGTAGAGGTTCAGGGTGTTTATTTAGGACAACAAATTTTGATGACATCTCATATAACATAACCACTATAAGCAAAAGTCATTTTCTAAATTTTTTTGAGAAAATTCTGGGAAGCAAGCATCAAAATGACAAATACACAATAATGTAACTGGTCCTTACCTATCCGAAAAATATTTCATTTTTAGAAAAAGTAGGAGATCAAGGTGTTTAGGACAACAAAGTTTTATGACATCTCATATAACATAACCACTACAAGTAAAAGTCATATTCCAAATTTTCTTGAGAAAATCCTGGGGAGCAAGCATCAAAATGACTCATATACAAAAATGTCACGGGACCCCTTAGCTATTCGAAAAATATTCCGGTTTTGGCAAAAGTAGGGGTTCTGGGTATTTAGGACAACAAAGATCTCATATAACATAACCTCTATAAGTAAAAGTCATATTCCGAATTTTCTTGAGAAAATTCTAGAAAGCTAGCATGAAAATGACCAATATACAATAATGTCACTGGACCTTACCTATCTGAAAAATATTCCAGTTTTTGAAAAAGTAGGGGTTTTGGGTATTTAGGACAGCAAAGATTGATGATATCTCATATAACATAACAACTATAAGTAAAAGTGATTTCCAAATCTTCTTGAGAAAATCCTGGGAAGCAAGCTTTAAAATAATCTATATAAAAAAATCCCACTGGATCTAAGCTTTCTGAAAAATATGCCAGTTTTGAAAAGTATGGGATCAAGGTATTTATGACACCAAAGTTTGATGTCATCCCATATAACATAACCACTAAAAGTAAAAGTCATTTCCGAATTTTCTTGAGAAAATTCTGGGAAGCAAACATCAAAATGACCAATATATAATAATGTCACTGAAGCTTACCTATCCGAAAAATATTTCAGTTTTGGAAAAAGTAGAGGTTCTGGGTATTTAGGACAACAAAGATCTCATATATCATACCCACTACAAGCAAAAGTCATTTTCCGAATTTTCTTGAGAAAATCCTGGGAAGCAAGCATCAAAATAACCAATATACAATAATGTCGCTGGACCTTAGCAATCCGAGAAATATTCCGCAGTTTTGGAAAAAGTAAGGGATCAGGGTGTTTAGGACAACAAAGTTTTATGACATCTCATATAACATAACCACTACAAGTAAAAGTCATATTCCAAATTTTCTTGAGAAAATCCTGGGGAGCAAGCATCAAAATGACTCATATACAAAAATGTCACGGGACCCCTTAGCTATTCGAAAAAAATTCCGGTTTTGGCAAAAGTAGGGGTTCTGGGTATTTAGGACAACAAAGATCTCATATAACATAACCTCTATAAGTAAAAGTCATATTCCGAATTTTCTAGAGAAAATGCTAGAAAGCTAGCATAAAAATGACCAATATACAATAATGTCACTGGACCTTAGCTATCCGAAAAATATTCCAGTTTTTGAAAAGGTAGGGGTTTTGGGTATTTAGGACAGCAAAGATTGATGATATCTCATATAACATAACAACTATAAGTAAAAGTGATTTCCACATCTTCTTGAGAAAATCCTGGGAAGCAAGCTTTAAAATAATCTATATACAAAAATCCCACTGGATCTAAGCTTTCTGAAAAATATGCCAGTTTTGAAAAGTATGGGATCAAGGTATTTATGACACCAAAGTTTGATGTCATCCCATATAACATAACCACTATAAGTAAAAGTCATTTCCGAATTTTCTTGAGAAAATTCTGGGAAGCAAACATGAAAATAACCAATATATAATAATGTCACTGGAGCTTACCTATCCGAAAAATATTTCAGTTTTGGAAAAAGTAGAGGTTCTGGGTATTTAGGACAACAAAGATCTCATATATCATACCCACTATAAGCAAAAGTCATTTTCCGAATTTTCTTGAGAAAATCCTGGGAAGCAAGCATCAAAATAACCAATATACAATAATGTCGCTGGACCAGTTTTGGAAAAAGTAAGGGATCAGGGTGTTTAGGACAACAAAGTTTGATGACATCTCATATAACATAACCACTATAAGTAAAAGTCATATTCCGAATTTTCTTGAGAAAATCGTGGAAAGCAAGCATCAAAATGATTCTTATAAAAAAATTACTCTTGACCTTACCTATTCGACAAATATGCTAGTTTTGGAAAACGTAGGGGATCAGGGTGTTTAGGATAACAAAGTTTGATGACATCTCATGTACCATAACCACTACAAATAAAAGTCATATTCAAAATTTACTTGAGAAAATTCTGGGAAGCAAACATCAAAATGACCAATATACAATAATGTCACTGGATTTTACCTATTCGAAAAGTATTCCAGTTTTGGAAAAAGTAGGGGTTTTGGGTATTTAGGACAGCAAAGATTGATGATATCTCATATAACATAACCACTATAAGTAAAAGTAAAATTCCCAAAACTTCTTGAGAAAATCCTGGGAAGCAAGCATCAAAATGATCTATATAAAAAAATCTCACTAAATCTGAGCTTTCCGAAAATATTCCAGTTTTGGAAAAAGTAGGGGTTCTGGGTATTTAGGACAGAAAAGATTGATGATATCTCATAACCACTATAAGTAAAAATGATTTTCAAATATTCTGGAGAAAATCCTGGAAAGCAAGCATCAAAATGATCTATATTCAAAAATTTCACTGGATCTAAGATTTCCGAAAAATATTTCAGTTTTGGAAAACGTAGGGGATCAGGGTGTTTAGGATAACAAAGTTTGATGACATCTCATATAACATTACCACTATAAGTAAAAGTCATTTTCCGAATTATCTTGAGAAAATCCTGAGAAGCAAGCATCAAAATGATCAATATACAAAAATGTCACTCGACCTTAGCTACCCGAAAAATATTTCAGTTTTGGAAAAAGTAGGGGGTCTGGGTATTTAAGACAACAAAGATCTCATATAACATAACCACTATAAATAAAAGTCATTTTCAGACTTTTCTTGAGAAAATTCTGGAAAGCAGGCATCAAAATGATCTATATACGAAAATCATACTAGATCTAGGCTATCCAAAAAATATTCTTGGTTATAAAAACTAGAGGATCAAGGTGTTTAGGACAACAAAGTTTGATGACATCTCTTATAACATAACTACTATAAGTAAAAGTCATTTTCCGAATTTTCTTGAGAAAATCCTGGGAAGCAAGCATCAAAATAATCTATATAGAAAAATCTCACTGGATCTAAGCTTTCCGAAAAATATTCCATTTTTTGAAAAAGTATGGGATCAAGGTATTTAGGACAACAAAGTTTGATGACATCTCATAAAACATAACGGGTATAATTAAAATTCATTTTCCGAATTTTGATGCTTGCTTCCCAGGATCTTCTCAAGAAAATTGGGAAAGTTACTTCTAATTATATTCGATATAATATATGTGTCATTGTCTTAAACATTCTGATCCTCTAATTTTTCCAAAACTGGAATATTTTTTGGATAGCTTAGGTCCAGTGGCATTTTTGTATTAGGGCTATTTTGATGTTTGCCTCCCAGGATTTTGTCAAGAATATTCGAAAAATGACGTTTACTTATATTGGATATATTTTATGTGTAGCCATTAAACTTTGTTGTCCTAAACACGCTGATCCCCTACCTTTTTTAATACTGGAATATTTTTCTGATAGCTTAGGTTTTTTACTTGTTGCACCAAAGAAGGTTAGTTTCCGACCTTCCTCTTTTTTACAAAAAACGAAATTCAGGAGAACAAATTATAACAAATTTAGTACTAAATTTTGAACGTATACCATTATACCTAGTATAAAGTATTCGTCTTGGTTTTATACGCAAAACATAAAAAACATGGTAAACATTAAAATAAAAAGTTAAACAAAATAAATTTCTAATAATAAGTTTATAATTAATTCTAATTTTAAATTCCTTTGCAGATGAAATGACAAAATATATACAAAAAAGGTGTCTGATTGACAAATAATATCAGATAAGTGCAACATTGAAATTTTATTTAATTAATAGATTTTTTGTGTGGTTTTTTTTACTGTTCAGGCTATGGTAAATTTGATGAGACGATTTTCCTATTGCCGTTCGTTGTTGCTCCAACAGTGTTAAATTGGATTGATAATAAATTATTCGTTAGTCAGTGTAATTGTAGTGCTATTATTATGTCGCACCCCAAATAATAGTCTTAGTACTCAAATTGTCATAGTTTAATTCTAATTGACTTGTGTTGCCTATAACTTCAAAGTTATAAAAATTTTGTCATACTCTATTTTTCATAAAAACAAAGTTTCAATTTGTACTAAATTATGCTTATTGAATTTGTCATAGTTATCTATAAAAACAATTTTAAAAAACTTGACTTATCATAGTTTTAGGAAATTTTACAAACAAATTCAAAATATTGAATAAGATAAGTCAATTTGTCATACGTTTTCATATAATACCGAAACAATATTTGAAAGATAAATCAAATTAGAATACTTTAATAGGAAAATTTAATTGGTTTGAATGAAATTGGTATTTTTGCCCTTTGTATTTTATATTTTTCTAAGAGAATTGTTCAGTCTGTTTGTGGTATTGGTCGGAAGCGGACTTATTTAAATACACGTTTAATGGTAGAAATGGCCGAAAAAATTGTTACAGCAAGGTAACTTTGACTATAAAAAAATTTCACTTCAAAATTTTTTTTTAGGGTGGTCCGTTTTCTGTACTAGAGATTGTCCAAATCACAGAGTTTTCCCCTGGTTGTGACATAGGTCATTATTTAGCTTTAGGGTGTTCTTTGCTTTAAAATTAGTAAGAGTTGATTATGACAATTAAAAGTCTTTTGTCCAGTACAGCAAACCACTAAAATTCATAACTCAAAATTTTTTTTAACAATTTTCAGATTTATTGTCTTAATCAAATCTTACTAATTTTAGATCAAAGTACACTCCTAAAACTAACTAATGGCCTATGTCACATCTCGGGAATACCTCTTTGATTTAGACAATCTTCAGTACAGCAAACCACTAAAACTCATAACTCCAAAAAAAATTTCTACAATTTTCAGATTTATCAGCAAAAGACTTTTTATTCTCAAGTTTAGATCAAAGAACATTCCTTAAGGCAACTAATAGCTTATGTCACAACTCGAGAAAATCTCTGTGATTTGGTCAATTTTTAATTGAGCAAACCTCTAAAATCCATAAATCAAAAAGACAAAAATTTCAGCAATTTTCATATTCAGCCACAAAAGACTTTTTATTGTCATAATCAAATCTTACTAGTTTGAAGTCAAAGTACACTCCTTAAGCTAACTAATGGTATATGTCACATCCCGGGAGAAACTCTTTGATTTGGACAATTTCAATACATTAGACCACTATAATCTATAACTGAAAAAAATTTCAACAATTTTCATATTCAGTCATAAAAGACTTTTTACTGTCATAATTAAAGTACACTCCTTAAGCTAACTAGTGGCCTATGTTACAATTCAGGAAAATATCTATGATTTGGGCAATCTTTAGTATAGAGAACCTCTAAAATCCATACAAAAAAAAAAAAAAAATTACAACAATTTTCAGATTCACGTCAAAATTATTTACTTACCTCTTTCAATAATTTACTTACTAGAATTTTTAACGCTTGTAAATAACTTCATACAATCTCCATCATTAATTTTTCAAGCCAGAATTATTTGTTATGTTTTAAGTTAATAATTCAAAAGGAGTCCTCTCAGTTAAAAGAATCACTATCTTTTCGAGGATCAGGGGATAAGGGATCCATTTCCGTAAAACCTAGATGGCCATATGCAATTCTGATGAAACTTGACATCAATTGCTTTCTGAAATTACCCCCAAAAATTTGTCATTGAACTCGTTAACGGTTTTAATTCATATGAAGTTCTCTCAGTAGGCTATGCATCTTCCACTAGGAGGATCAGGGGATAAGAGCCTTATACGGTTAAATGCAATTTTGAGTCTAAGCTTGCTATTCATTGCTTTGTAAAATTCTCTTATGGCCATCTAGGTTTTACAGAAAAGGAGCCCTTATACCCTGATTCTCGAAAAGATAGTGATTCTGTTAACTGAGAGGACTCCTTTTGAAATAATAACGAAGGCTGCAAGCAGTACAAAGCAAGCAGTGGTTGCAAGCAGTACAAAGCCAATGAAAAATCAATTGGGCCAAATTTACAAAGAGGTGAATTTTACACAGTGAATATGAAAATAACATCAATTTCTTATTTAGCTTTTTGTTGTTCCTGAAAAGTATGACCTTTTCACCTATGTATTTCACTCTGCCGACCCTAGATATAAAATAACCCAAAAATGGTTTAGAAAATACAAATATCCAAAAATGTACCTAAAAATCTTCTTTCAGTCGTAAATTTTTCAATCCGCCGAGGGTGTATAAATAATAGGAGTTTCGTAGTTTTTTAGCGCAAATATTTTCATCCGATAAAACCAAATTTTAATCAAAACAAATACACCGTTTAAATAAAGTAAATTTTTATTCGATCGGTTGAATGTTATTTGACACCGATTCGGTGTCATCAATATAGAAAATAAGTAATACCTATAAGCTACACAAATTACTGCTCTAAAATGTAGATTTACTCTAGTCCAATCGGTACCCATAACCACTTTTTTTAGGCTAAGCAGCGCTTTTTGTCAGCGCTGTGAGATATTCTGAACGTGAAAATCGCTTTTCAAACAAAATAAGATTAAATTTTTATTTGTGACCGGCACACATATTTAAATTAAAAGGTAAATAATAAAAATTAAGTTGAAATTAAACGTGCAATTTTTTCTAATTTTTTTGCTATACTGAATGTGTCCATTAACTGAACAGAAAGGGCTCTGATTGGAGCAAGTTTGGTTATAAAAATTGAATATTTAGATGTACCTATATTTTAAATCAAACAAAATTCGATTTTTTGCTGGCTACCTTAAAACGTTTAGCCAGAAAGACTTTGTTTTTTGGCATTGTGGATTATTTCTCATTTAAGAGCGTTTAGAGCAGGAATATTAAGAACAATTTTCCAAATTTTATTCAACTTTATTTCAATAAACAAATCAAAAATTGAATAAAACGGTCGCACACGTCTTTCCACTATATATAAAGGAGCATTAATTCAGTTTGAACCAAAAACGAAATTACATTTAATAACAATAAAATAATTTAACTATTTAAATAGTTCGACGTGTGCAATAACATTTTGTAATAAAAACAAACCAAGAATCGATGTTGTTTATGTTTAACGTACCTCCTCTGTACGGACATATTTTAGTGTATATAAAAAAATCGAAATTTTAATTCACATCACGATTCGTATTCTACGTACTATAATTTATATTATTATTACTATTATTGGAATAAATAATTTGCAACTTATTATTTTCTATAAACAAAACGACTTGCTACGTAATTTATGTATGTATGTACATGATGTTGCAAAATATTGTGGTAGTGCGGTTATTTTGGGAAAGTTTTTTCCTCCCAATAAAATGTATATTAGTATATATATACCCCATAATAACACGTAACATCTTTCAATTTCACAATCTAATTAAATAAATTGTATTAAATCCCAACACACAAAATAATGTACAATATAAAGTGTGAAAATTATAATTTTCAACGCCCTTTTAATACTCGTAACCCAACCATAAGAAAATATTTTTGTTATTTTTTTTTTTTTTTTTGGTTTATCGATCTTTGTACAAAACGAAAAAATATTAACCCGAAGAACCTAAGCGCAATGAAATACTATCACTATTTTTTTGTATTGTACAATATGAGCGAACAAAATCCGATTTTACAAAAAAAAATTAAATTTCCAATATCAATATATACATATTCAATATAATATAGTAAAATAACCTAAAAGACCATAACCATTTCCAATATCGGCCGTTAAATCAAAGTGTATAAGAAAAAAAAGTAAAAAATTCTTTCGTATTCCTTAAAAGTTATTACTTTTTATGTTACCAACAATTGAAATAAGAATAAAAAAATTCTTACTTTTTTCTGTTATTCACAGAATAAAAATTAAAAGTCGTGTAATTTAAGAGTCTCTTCTGTAATCGAGGCTCAAAATCGATACACAATTTTAATTTAAATTTGCGCCTTTTTTCTGTGCTGTTTATTGTTACGATCGATGAGTTTTTTTTTTCTCTTGTATTTGTTATACAGTACCAGGAATAATTATTAGGTTTGGTTGCAAGCAAGTGATAGCTTCAGTTTTAATTTTTTATATGAAAGCACTAAGCTTTAAAGTTGACCATTCATCGCTCTTTTTATCTTAGTTTAGTTGTTTTAATCAAAAGTATCCGCATATACACAGAATTGGTTTGGCAGTAAATAGTTTAATTATGTACCTCTTCATCTAATTCTTTCAAATCAAAATCTTCTTCATATTATGATTTTGTGCTAAACAAAAGTTGACTTTTGTTTTTTTAAGGGAGTTAATAAATTCCATATATCAGCAAGAACAGAGAAATGAAAAATAAGAATTAGGTCGTGAGTAATAAGTGATGAAAAATGGAAATGTGAAGCTAAAAATAAAAAATTAAAACTAAGAAATGAGAATGAAAAAAGAAATGAGAAAGGAGAAATGGGAAATAAGGGATGGGAAGTGTAATGAGAAATATGAATTGAGAAATAAGAAACGAGAAGAATAGGGAACTGAGAAAAGGGAAATTAAAAGTGAGTTCTAAAAAATGAGAAATAAGAAAAGATATATGAGACATGAGAAACAAAAATGAGAAATAAGTCATAAAAAATTAGAAATGAGTAATGGGAAATTTAAAATTTAAAATGAGAAATATGGATTGGTAAATCAAAAATTTGAAATGAGGTTTGAGGGATGAGAAATCAAAAAAGAGAACAGCGAAATGTAAAATGAGGAATAAGGAATAATAAGAAATAAGAAATGAGAAATAATAATGATTAATGAGAAATTCAATATTCAAAATGAAAAATGTGAAATGGTAAATCAAAAATTTGAAATGAGATTTAAGGAATGAGAAATGAGAAAAGGGAAATGAGGAAAGAGAAAAGAGAAATATAAAATGAGAAATAAGGAATAATAAGAAATAAGAAATAATAAAAAATGGGAAATGAGTAGTGTAGCGAAACGTTAAGTGTAAAGGAAAGAACTATCGGTATGCTGGATTATTCTCTAGCATCGTTGTGAGTACCAGTATCCTATTTTTTTAACCGTTTTTACAGATGTTTCTATCATAACAATTTTTTCGATAAATTCAATATAAGTTCGTCCAAAAAAATAAAAATAAACAGATAAGTTGGCGGAGTTTTCTAAAATTATTCATCGCAATACAGATATCGTTTCGAACGAAGTTAATTCTTTTTTAAAATGAAAATCGTCCACTAGATATGATAATCTAAATAAAACCAACCGTTTGAGGAGACATTTTTGTTAATCATTCTGAACCGCCTGAATGAATTTGATTGTTTGTAATTCTTTTTGAAAAGTCTAAATTTTATTGAGAAAAAATTCGGTTGTGAAAGATACGAGTATAGTAACGAAAAAATATTTTTAGTACAATACCGAGAAACGTTGCATATTTGGTTTTCTTGACTTTCCTGTAAATGATAAAAGGGAATGATAAATGAGATGTTAGAAATGTAAAATGAGAAATAGAAAATAAAAAATGTGATGTGAGGTGTGAGAAGCGATAAATGGGGAAACAAAACAGAGGAATAGAGACATGTGGAAATCATAACGTGCCCCAGCGAGCCCTAAGCGGCTTAATATATTCCGTAGGGATTATCCCCAAACATAATTTTAGGTAATACAGCGCAATGTATAAATTAACTTAACTTCTATTTGTAAAAACAATTTTCAAAATAAATTTCCAAATTTACCAGAAAATGAGAAACAAGAAAGAGAGATACAATAAATGAGAAATAGGGAGAACTAAATTAGAAACGAGAAACGAAAAATAAGAAATGAGAAAGGAATGAGAAATGAGAAATAAGAAATAAAAACAAAAAAATATGCAATGAAAAGTGAGAGTGAGAAGTGAATGAGGATTAAGGGGTTAGAAGTAGAAAGTGTTAAACAGTAAAGAGTGAGAATACTTTTTTCTTAACACATCGATGCCACGGTTTTCAAATATGATAGCCACGTACGTTCACTCGTAAGGCACTGGCTATAAAAAATAATAGCCGTTAGATGCTATAATTTTTGAAAACCATTCCGGAATAGCAAAACCTATTTAGCAGCAAAGCTAAGTCAGACTGACAAATTTAGGTACGTTGTTTTATCAAGAAGATAACACAAATTACAAAAAAAATTAGGCCGGTTGCTTAACATTCGCAAAATGTACTGGACAATCAATGAGTTAAAGGATTAAACTTACTTTCGCTAATTTATGAAAATCAGCTTATTCTGTCATGAATAAGACACTCAATATAAAAGTAGCTTTTGTAATGATTAATTTTAAACTGATTATTTTAAATTATGGTTTTGTTTTGTAAAGCAATAGGTACCATAAAATTGCGGTAATGTGATAAATTAATAAAAAACGGTTCTGAATGTTATGATATCTAATACATTAATTGAGCGAAAATTTGTTAAACTTCTTGTAGTTGCATTTTAATCGTTTTGAGTTCGAGTAAAACACAAAAAAGCGAAAATTGAAATGTGAAATGTGAAAAGTGAAAAGAGTAAAGGGCAAAGTGAAAAGAGAAAATTAAAAAGTGAAAAGTAAAATATTAAAAGCGTAAAGTAAAACGTGAAACGTAAAAAATTAAAAGTAAAAAGTGAAAAGTGTCATATGAAAAGTGTAAAATGTAACGTGGAAGTAAAATGTGGAAAGTGAAAAGTATACACTGAACAATGAAAATTGAAATGTGAATAAGTTGAAAGTGAAAAAAACAAAGGCCGAAGTGAAAATGTGAAAGTGAAACGTAAAAAGCAGCAAGTGGAAAGTCAAAAATTAAAATTTGATAGTGACAAGTGAACAGTCAAAAGTGAAAAGCGCAAAGTGTAAATTTATAAGTAAAAAGTGAAAGTTTTAAAATGAAAAGTCAAATGTGAAAAGTGAATCTTCGGAGTGAAAAGAGGAAATTGGAAGAGAAAAATAAAAAGTAAATGAAAAGGGAATATATGTAGATAGAAAAGGAAAACTGAAAATTAAAAAGTGGAAAGTGAAAAGTGGGAAGTTAAAAATAAATCGTGATAAAAGAAAAACGAAATATGAAATGTGAAACGTGAAATGTGTAAAAAAGTGAAAAGTGAGAATTGAGAAAATAGAAGAGAAATGTGAGAAATGAGGAATTCTAAAAATGCAAATTAGAAGTTAAGAAATTAGAAATTTTGGGTAAAAAAACTAAATTAGTTAAATTATTCTCAACTCGAAAATTTAACCAGGATTACCAAAAATATTACATAACCAAAATGGATCACCTGAAATGTAAAATGCATTACGCGCTAGTATACGCAAAATGCGCTATATAGAGACCTGAGCCTCAACAAACTAATTTGAAATTAAGCTGATCAAAATACAACTAATATAGTCAGCTGAATTTGACAAAAATCTCAGTTAGAAAGAAAATACACGTATTTTTTCACGTAGATAAAGAATTCGATTAGTCCCGAGCTCGGGTGAATGGGGACATGATCGAAAAGTTAAGTTACAAAAAAACAATAATTAAAAACAGGAATTAAACAAGAAATCTCCCGCAGATCAAGTTTGCCATTTATTAGTTTTTTCCTAACACATAAAATAATAGAGTTGTTTGACAAAACAAAACAAAGACCATTTACAAGGGGTAAAACATCCCGTTTTTCGGTTTTTTCCCGAAAAAATTTAATTAAAAGAAATTTTTTACCAATTTATCTTCTTTTTAAACCCTAATCTAGCATAAGACTATAACTGCGCGAAAATTTGATAAGGATTTTACACTCGTGTTTTACTATGTATAAGATTGAACAACTGCCTTTCGAAATTTAATCGAAAAAATATTTAAAAAGGTATTTAAATTGTAATTTGTAACCTAAACAAATAGAATGGGATTCAATTTGAAAATAAAATGAAAAATAAAGCTAAAACATAAAAAAAGGGAAAAGTGAAAAGTGTAATGTGGAAAATAAAAAATGAAATGTGTACAAAGTGTACATTGAACGTGAAAAGTGAAAATTAAAATTTGCAAATTGTAAAGTGAAAAGTGAAATGTGAAAAGTGAACAGTGAAAAGTGGAAATTTCCAGGTGCAAAGTAAAAACTGAACAGTGAAACGTGAATGGGGAAAGGAGAAAAGTGCAATTGGAAAGTTGAATGTGCAAAATAAAAGTAAAATGTGAAAACAGCAAAGTGGAAAATGAAAACTGAAAAATGAAAAGTTAAACGTGAAAAGTATAAAGTAAAAAATGAAAAGTGGAAGATAAAAAGGTGAAACGTGAAAAGTGATACGTGAAAAGTAAAAAGTGCAAAGTGAATTGTGTAAAATAAGCAAGAGACATCTGAAGTTAGAATAGGAAATGAGAAGTAAAAAGTGAGAAGATAGGAGAGATAAGTTAGAATTTGATTAATTAGAATTTAGAAATGGGAATGAAAGAGCGTACATTGTACAAATTCTGGTAAAAAAATGTACACCATAAAGTTAGCTAAATGACATGAATGGTTCCCAACTCGAACAAAAATTGATGGACGAAAAAGTAATTAATGAATTGGTGAAATAATTAGACTTTTAAAGTGAAAGGAATACCAGTTTTCCTTTTTTTGGAGTCATTGACCACTTTACTTAAAATCTTTACCAGACTCATGTTGTTATTATTTAAATCTTTGGAAACCAAAATAGGGATCTCGAAATGGTAAGAAACTCCCTTAACCAATGCTATATATTCGGTGACTTTAATTAGGCATAAATTACTTTCTGAAAAGTTAATAAGTTCGAAGCTAAACTAAATTTTTGAATTATTTTATAAAAAGGCAAATCTAGAAATTATATATTAGTGGCCAAGGGGAATAATAAATAAAATCTTTCATATTTGAAGGCTAATAAATAATTTCAAAGAGTGTGAAAAATATTAATTACTGCTCAAATCGCTAGAAGCCTAGAAATTAATAGAAATTCATCGGTAAATTTGTTTCCTGCACTATATACCAACTATCTCCACCAAGCCAGCAAACGATAATTGTTCTTCCACATAGAGTAATATTATTACACTTATAAAAAATAGAATTGTAACTATCTTGAATTTAAAAATCTACGTATTTTACTTTTTTTAAATATTTATAATTACACTAAATTATTCTTTTTTAAGTTTCATTTTATTCGTTCGTCTTATATATGCCGTACTGTGTTTTGTGTGCGCGCGCGATGACTATTCCTCGATAACATACTTAATGTACAAAGTAACACAATAAAAAAAGAATATAGGAAGGTGTCTTCACCACAATACTTGTTGAAAATAATATCTTCAACAATTGTGTAAATGTATTATTTAAAAAAATAATAACACCTCCATTTCAATAGTAATAATATATAAAAAGAATAAGAAGAAGAATAGCAATAAGTTCTTCGTTCTGTCAATTCAATGGTTTTTGTTTAAATTAATTTTATTCTATGGGATCTTCAGAATAAATATCCTACCTCTCGATAAACATGGCAATAACATATTTTTGAGATATTTTATTAAAGATTGTGCTTGGATAATATAAGGGTAGTCTTTATATTTAGTCGATTTATTGATGGTTAAGTGGAATTTAATCACTTTATCGTTTGGATGTTTACCGTATTGTATTTGTCGAAATAATATTAGGGGTACTTGAGTAAAGCATTCGCAGAGATTTTACTGATTTCCCATGTATTTAATTTTTTTGGTATAAATATCGATATTTATGAGATTTAGTTTAGTTTTATTTGAAAAGGTTTGTTTTTCTATTCCTACATAAATTACGAACGTTCTAGTAAAAAAAAGAGTGTCTAAAAGTCATAGTAGTTTCTTAAAACTCAGATCGCTCTAACCAATAATTGGAAAGTGAATTATAAAATTTTGTGAACTTTGTTAAAACCTAAGCAAACTTTCTATAATACATTTAGAAACCATGGCGGTGCGAAATATGTCGAAATAACAATAAAATTGGGCATTTATTGGTAAAACAGTGGGAAAAAAGCAATGGCACATATTTAATAAAATAATTTATAACTGATGGTTAATACGGAAAAGAAGTTTGTCCTTAACTCTTTCAAAACCACAACAACAAGCTATGTATTCATATTTAAAAACAATATTTAATGTCTGATTAGGTGTTAATGTTCAATAATAAATACTTTGCCTGGTAAAGGATAATGAAATAAAAACTTTATTTGATATTCAAGAGAAGATTTCGAGCTTATTGTATGCTAGGAAACCAGATTAGATTTAAGTTCATAAATATATTCAAATAAAAAAAAATGGAAAACGTCAAATAATGTATTTGAGGGAGTTGAAAAACTGTTAATTAAATTAATAACGTTACATCAGATGCTTATGAAAATGATGATAGTGATATTGACCCAAGTTATATGCCGTCCTACTTGGATGAAGCTAATATTTTATCGAGCACTTTAGATATTGACCAAATGGCACCGAAAATTTAAAATAATTTGGAAAATGAGAACCGCCTTTTAAAAGGCGATATGTAAGAAAATGTTCACAAAATCAACGTGATCGAGGGAACCGTATGACACAAAAACTGAAAAACCAATTCCGGAGAGAACTTGTGAAAATGAAAAATCACGATTGACCAATATTAGGCTTTAGCTCATATAAACAGCGAATTCTTTTAATCTCTATAGCCTTGTAAAAGTGGAAGACAAAAAGTCTCAAAGAACGATGAAAAGTAAAACTGCTCCAAGAAACCGTACTCACTCAATTTATTATCATCTCGAATCAGAGAACAAATTGGTTGTTGTAGTATGTAAAAACTGCTTTCGTTGCTGCATTGGTGAAACCGAAAGTTTTTTCAAAACGTGCCGACAAGAAAAAATTAAATTCACTACAAATGTCATTTATCGATCATTGACGTAAAGCAGATTCAAAAATAAAATTTCAGCCGAAAAGATAAATGATGCTAAACACTCCTATAGATAGGAACGAATAAGAATATATACGAATTGTATGTCGCTCAAAAAATGAAAATCCTGTAAGTATCTCAAAATATTACAGATATATTTAAATGTTTAAATATTAATTACTAACGTAAGTTAAAACACCTAACTTTTTTAACCTATAAAAATCGGCGTTGTGTTCCAAAGCTCGATTGTTTCACCAAATAAATATTTCTTTTCAAACCGTATCTTTTTCGACGAATTTTTTTTAAAAGGACACTGCGGCAAATTTAAATTTAAATTACTCAAATCAGGTTCAAAAAATTAAAGCTCATTCTATGTGATAATAATATATATTTCCCTTATTTGAGTAAAAAGCTTCTAAAAACCAGTTCTATTTTCAAATTTTGAAAACCAATGAGAAGTGTATTATGCAAAAGCTCAAAATAAATCATTAGATTTTAATGTTACACAGCTTTATAAATACAGAAATTTCGAAAAAATATCATATGGAAAGAGTTGTAAAATTTAAGTTGACTTAAAGCTCTCTAAAAATCAGTATTCCTTAATTTTTAAGTCGTAAACTTACGTATTGCGTATACCTTAAGCTCCAAGAACGCTCCGAATAAAATTCTCAAATGTTATTAAAAATTAACCGGAGAAATACAAATTGCTTAATTAAACCGCACAACTAAATTGAACTTCTGAAAAAATCTAATGAAATGGTTTAGCTGTTAATTGGTTGTAAACACGTCGTTTGACAGAATAAATTAGAGTTCTTCATAATGATGTTTATTAAGTGAAAACTGCGTATCTAAGTGTATCTGAATGGAATAATAAATTATCATCATCGTAGACGTTAGACATTATACTGCTTACATAAGTACACCTTACGGTGTATGGGAATGTCACGATGACCTCATACAACTGATAGCCAATTTTACAAGCCAACTAAAACCCGTTTATTCTTTTCATCCTTCAATTTTTATTTATATGAACAACTAAATCATTAAAAAGCAAATAAAAAAATTCATCGATCAAATACTAGCCAGATATTTCAATGAATTCATTTGGATATAAATCCAGATGATGATATATCCACGATCGATTACTAGGCAAAAATCTCAATGAATTTGTTTTCATAAATCAATTGACGATACATCGCAAAAAATAAAAACGTTACGACGTTCTAAACAATAATTAAACATTTTCATCCCCTCCGCTTATGGCTCGATTGGTTCACGTTTAATTGAAAATTCTTATTGGACTTGTATACGTACATGGTATTTTTTTGGGACAAACTTCACACCCGTCATGAATATCCTTAAGCTTTTTTATAAATCCCATTGGAAAACATTTGTAATTAACTTGAATATCCTTTAATAAATATTTAATTAAGGTCTGAAAGCGGATTGAAAACCTCTTCAGGAATACAAGAGCGACCGTTAATTAAATGTAAAAATTTTTAAAAGATTGTCAATGCAAACATAGATTTAGAATTTCATTTTATGAAACAGTTAGATTAAATAAGCTCCTAAATATTTTTTACTTTAAAAAGCTTGATAGCTAAAAACATTAGCTCACCGAAAGTTTTAGAGATGATAAAAATCGGCATATAAAGATATAAACCTTAAATTGATTTAGTCAGATGATTTAAAAGTTGTAATAAAAAGGTTTCTTAAGGAAATTCCAATTTTTATCGTTTCAATTCCTTGATTTTAAATGCACGAAATGTGGTTTACAAATTATTTATCTCGTATACGAAAAGTTTCCAAAAGCTTCGGCACAAAAAAGGTTTTAAATCGCAAATAAATGGGACGTAAGCTTTTAGAAAATAAAAATGGAAGGTGTACTATATTGGCCGCCCTATCAAATTTAAAGCTGAAACTTTTTTAAAAACTTCAAGTTAAGTGTGAATTTTATTTTATTTTATTTTAATCGCGAAGAAAGCTTACAGTTCAGTTAAAACTTAAAAGATCCAAAATAGATTTAAAACAAATTCTTTTAATTAATTTTGAAACATTACAATGACGTACTAGTCAAAGCTTATATATGTCACACATTTATGCTTATCAGAAAGAAATCTAACTTTACAAACTTTCCTGTCATCTGTAACTTTACAAACATATCTGTCAATTTTTTTTGAATATTTTAATTTTTTAACCAAAAATTCTATAAATTTTGTAAACTTTACAAATTCAATCGATTTGATAAATTTGTAATTTATGTCTAGCCTGTTTGTGTCCACAAGAATCCATAATTTGTTTAAATTCACAGAATGAATACACTAAATTTCCCTATACTCTAAATACTAAAATTCCACCGAATCCTTAAATGTTGTATATATTGTACAGCGTATTCTCCCCAAGAAAGCGTTGAATTGACGAATTCACGTCATATTCGATGGAAATCGACGCAGAAATTAATGGAGATTTTATTGAGTCGTACAATGTTGCTTGATGCTGGTAAAGGCGAGCTTTGTCTTTAAATAAATAGTCATAAAACCCCTACCAAAATATAAGGGCTACTAAAATAAGCCAACTAAATATGTCATAATTTCGTACAATTTTTACGTGTGATACAGCCATTTGTATACTCACAATATGATTATTTATCAAGTACACAAGGTGTAGCATTTGCATTTAAATTTATACTTTGTATGGCATCAGATAACGAATTGTGATGGTAAAAATATTAATCGCTGATTGATTTTTTGAAATTTTTTTTAACAAAAACTTTATAGATACAGGTGGCCTTCAAAGTCATAACCCAGAAAATTTGATCAAGCCAATGTTAAATGAAATATGGTTAAGAAAACTTACCAGATACTTATATGAACAGTGTACAACACTTGCTTTAATTTTTAACTTCCCACGATACACACAATTACAAATATACAATAAATATTTTCTGTCACTGTTTGAGTCACAGATCACTTTTTCACTGTATTATATTATCACTGAACTAAGATTTTAGAACCTATTCTTAAATATTTTTAGCACTTTCACACTATAGATGCCACCAAATGTTAATTAACCAGCAATAGTATGTAACTCAATTTTACTTGTGAACTTTAAAACGAACTGGTTTTAACAAAACAAAAACAAAAAAATCTCCTCCGAGTACCGTTCATCGTTTTATATTTTTTTTTGTTTTTGATCGATTGTGTATTATCTCTTTCCATGTCATTATTGCCTTTCATTCGTACATAGAACATTTTCCAAAACTTTACAAAAGCTAAGTGGAGTTATGTATATAAGAAGAAAACTTGGATTTTTGAGGCATGTTTGGATTATCAAAATGAAAATGAAAAACTTAACCCCCTTGAGTACTTTTGCCAGAGTTTTCTTTATTCCACAAATTAAAATAAACAAAATTTTGTACTGACAAATTTTGTCGAAATTTTCCAGCCAAAACTAAAATTTTTTAGGAATTTCGGTTTTTTTATTAGCAATCCGGAGCCGCTATCGAGAGCCGTCATATAAGAGTTGCTCCCGATAGCGGCTCCATATAAATAGGTAGACCTATTTATTAATTGTTGTATATTCAGTTTTCACTGAAGAATTGAATTAAAATTTAAAGTTTGACGTTGAACAAACTTAATTTACTAATTACCAGCATGTTAAATTAAAATTAAGGTATAGAAAATCGACTGCTCCGGATAGCATCTATCGGTAGCAAATAAAAATGCCCACTTTATGTTGATGTTAACCGAAAGTAAAAAATCGGTAACGCAGATTGTGTTTCCAAGTAGAAAATAAAAAATGTAGTCGTTATTAGACAAAACTTACCGTTTTCCTGGAAAATTGTGGAAAATTCGTAGATTTTAAATAACATTCAAAATTGTTAAAAAATGTTTCTTTAGAGCGTTATTGAAGGCGATGAATTGCATTGGTATGATTTGTGGAATAGCTTTCGCTGGCCAAAAGTTTAATTTAAGGTACACATGGGAAATCTGCAAAATTTTACAAAATATGATTGAAATGTAAAAGAGAGGGTTAAAATATTTTAATTTACAAAGAATAAAAAAGAAATAAAAACAAACTGAAGAATAGTTTTAAGACAATTAAAAATGTAAATCCGGAAATTGAGATGACTAGGATCGCTTATAATAAAAGCATGACACGAGTCTCGAGAATTTTTTCAAATTTGCTGAAATAAAAGTTCTCGAAATATGGGTTTTTGCAAAGTGGTTTTCCCGGAGGAAAAAAAATGTTACATAATGACCGCGACCTTAGAATTAATTTTTTTGAAGTTAGTATCGAATTTGATATTTTCCGCGGCTTTAAATTCGAAATGCGATTGTAATTTCATTTAACGTTTTAGTTTAGAATATTATCTCTATAGATGAGAAATTTTTTATTTCTACGACTACGAAAAATGAGAAAATCGAAAGTATCTTCCAAAAAATTGAAATGTCAGATGGAACCATGTTATTCTGGGGTATCCACCGTGGCTAGGATAGTCTTTTGTAGGCAGTCAGAAAAAAGCGATCAAGCAATAATTGTGTATAATTTCAGAAGCAAATAATCTTGATAATTATGCAAATTATATCAAATTTTTTCATGGTCCTTCGAGCCGGTTGTAATTGAAAAGAAAAAACAAAGAGTGATAAAAGAGACGATAAATCAATTCATATTAGTGCGTTCATAAACGTGGTCTTGTTGTACCGTGACCATCAGTACCGTTAAATTCCGCAAGACTTTACCGTATTTGAAACAACGTGATCCACATAACTCAGAAAATGGCCCCTAATGTTGATAAAACCTGATATTCAAATATTTGTAAACGTAAGCTGTAGCAACATTAACCGAGAAAACGAGCATCGACCTTATCGAAAGTAAACTGGAAGGTCTTGAAAAATGTTGCATTAATTTCAAAGACGCGCACGAAAAATTGCGTATGATGTAGCTGAAGAAAGCAAATACGCCTCACCAGAGCAAACTAATTATACGGCTAAATCGATTCTTAAGGAATTTTTGCGAAAACATACCTCGACACCTATACGCTTATTACTGATCATCAAAATACACTCTTATGGGAATTTTCACAATTAAATCAAGGCCAGCAAGAGACAAAACTTCCACGGGCAAATATTCAAGGATTTTTTTACTGGTCAAATTTATTCGAAAGATCCAGCAAAGCCACTAAGTTTCACTATACTTGAATGGTTGTCTAGGAGATAGAGCGGCCAAAACATTTGAAAACATTCCAATTTCTGATGCTACATATGAACAAGCATGGATCAAACTATGTAAACGGTTTAAAAAAAAAAGACGCATATAGCTATTTCATTTTTCAAACTCTTTTAAACCAGGCGGCAGTAACTAAATGTTCAGTAGACCAACTACGAAGGTTGTGTGATACATTTGATAAAGTGCTTCAGAGTTTAACTGCGCTAAACCAAAATACAACGAAACGAAATTCAATCATCATCTTTGTAATACTCCAAAATATGGATCCAGAATTAAGTAGAATGTGAGCATAACATAACGTCAATAAGGAATTTTCTACCGAAGATGTATTTTTCGAATTTTTAATGAATCGATATGCGATGCATTGCAGATGTAATAGATGGAAGTCCCCTAGTAAAAAGCTCAAATTTTTCAGAAATTCATCCAAGGTCAGAATTCACATATCATCTGCAGAGACTGATTTGAAATCGAACTTCAAATGCATTCAGTGTACCAGTAATCACAAACAATTTAAGAACCCCGTGTTTCAAGCGCTGAACGCGTACTCAAAAAGAAGAGATACACAGCTGAGAAGTTAATGTGTTTTAATAGTTTAGGGGGAAAACATTTGTCCAATAGCTGGTTTTCACCATAACGATGCCCCAATTGTTCACAAAAGCACCACACTTTGTTCCACGTAAATGCACGCGATTTCACAGCAAAATAAAAACAATCAAGTGACATCTCAATCTACCAGTAAGTAATCATCAAAGCCAACCAACATTCTCTACCGCCAGCCCGATTAATGTTTCATTATATTCTTCTGTACACAACACAGCTCTCCAGTCAATCAGTAAACCAATACCTCAACAAAGCAATCTGCTTTAAATAAATTAGCTACCATCTTTAAGCTCCAACGGCAGTAATTTTAGTTAAAGAGAAGCTTGAAGTATCCCAACCATACCAAGCTCTGCCCGATTTAGGCTCAGAACAGAAACTCCAATTACACAGAAATCATGAAAAGATACCATCAAATGGACATGTAAAGCATACCATAGGATTCGAGCTTGTTCGACCCACCCGGTTTATTAGCACCATCTGTAATTATAGTAAAAATCTTATATCAAAGTTTATGGTTGTTTATATTATCCTGAGACTTTCATTTACCATCTGGAAGGCGGAAGGCGCTAAGGGACGACAAAGGAGACTACGCCACTCGTTTGATTGCTGCAAAAACTAAAGTTGCTCCCACAAAGCGACTCTCTGTACTACGATTAGAACTATGTGATGCGTTTCTTTTAACCAGGCTACTTCAAGCCGTAGTAAAGTCGATGTGTCTAACAGATGCCAAAATTTTTGCTTCGACTGAATCGACAACGGTTCTTCAATGGCTTGGAATTGTTCAACTAGGAAAGAGAATTATGATTCTTTTACGACAATTTTTTATTCACAAAATTTGAATAAGCCAAAAAGTTTAGAATTATTTGTTAACCTTAAACTGTTTTGATTTCCCTACCAATAATATCTTCAGCAACTACGCGGCAAGGCCTAATTTTTTCTTTATATCATTTTTAAATATTTTTTGGGTCTAGCAAATTTTATATGCATTTTCATGCATGAGAAAAAAATTGTTGCCAACATACAGTGCAAATCGTAAGTGGTTCTTAAATATACGCAATGTACTGCAAACTATTTAAAGATCGGCCACCAAATAAAACTTATTTCACGAATATTGCAATACCGACCGCAATAGGCCGTCGGAAGGCTTGTTTCATGAACCAATTGAGCCATAAGCCATTTCCAAACGAAGAGGATGAAAATGTTTAATAATTTTTTGAACGTCGTATCGATTTTATTTGTTTTTAATTTATCAGAAATTACCAATTCGCACAAATAAATTCGTTAATAACGCTCGACTAAAACCTAACTTGAAATGTTTATCTTGAAATGTATTAAAAATGGTTATGATCCACACCAAAATTGGGAACTATTAAAATTCCTAAGAAAGCAATCGTCAAAGCAATTACAATTAACGTACAATTATGCGTCCAAAGCGACAAGCAATTGGCCGATCTATACACCTCAAGCACGGAATAAAAGAGCATTACGAGCCTCAGAATCAGACGAGCAACGAGCATTAAGGCTGGAAAATCTTTCAGTACATACCGCTGAGACCCGTTCGTCTGAATCATCTGACGAGAAGTGAGGTTAGAAACTGAACGAATACGTACTATTCAGGCCCGTTCGTCTGAGACAACTGAACAACGGAAAAGAAGGCTGCAAAATGTTCGAAAAGACGAACACTGTACGCTGATTTAAATCTTGGTGCATTCCATTATGACAGTAATAATGATTACAGTCTTCATCCAAGTGTCGTCATTGGAAAAATTGATAAAATTTGCATGTATTGCAGCGCTATCAAGTGTTACACGTGAGTCGAAGCATTTCTTGGAAACCATCCGCAAATACAATTCATGTTTTCAAATGATATCGTTCGGTGCAACGAACATCGCCCGCGAAAATTACATGGCAACATTCAGAGTCCAAGGGCAAATTTATCATCGTGCCGGATCGCTTCTACCATTGCCGGACGCAGATCATAAGTTTCTTCAAATTTATTTCATGGCAAACAGTGATCAACAAATTGAACAACGACGTCATTATAATGCGGACACTAGACGAGAAATCATGGCTGCGCATTGCAAGCCCTTTTTGATCAACACAATGAATTAGTTCAGTTGTTTAAAACCGCCATTCAACAAATGCCAGCCGATGACTACGCAGTTGTAATTCGAGCAGACAAAAGACCCGTTGGCCAACACGAAAGACAGTTCAATGCACCAACAATCGATAAAGTAGCGATCGTGATAGTTGGCGAAGAATTCGAATCGCGCGACATAATTCTTCATCGTAGAAGTGGTGACGTTCAGCGAGTCTCCGATACTCATCGCTCATAAGATGGATTGCAGTATCCGATTCTGTTTTGGCGAGGAGAAGATGGATATCATTTCAACATCAAAATGATAAATCTACAAACAGACGAGGAAACGAATAAGAAAGTCAGTGCCATGAATTTTTATTCGTATCGATTGATGATTCATCAAGACGGTGAGAACTACATTCTGAAATGTCGACAATTGTTCCATCAATACATCGTCGACATATACGCGAAGATTGAAACCGAACGACTCCTACATATTCTATTGAATCAAACCGAGTTGCGTTCTGAAGAGTACGTCCATTTACGAGACGCAATCGTTAATGATGGTAACGTGAATCCAAACGAATTGGGAAGAAGGGTCATATTACCGTCTATACATTCACGGGGAGTCCACGGCACATGCATGAATAGCCAGGCACAAGATGCGATGACATACGTTCGCGCATATGGTCGTCCAGATTTGTTCATCACATTTACATGCAATCCAACATGGGATGAAATTAAAGAACTTCTGTTAGCTGGACAATCATCTTCGGACCGCCATGACATTACCGCACGCGTATTTAAACAAAAATTGAAATCTTTGATGGATTTTATTATCAAGCATCACGTTTTTGGAGAGACACGCTGCTGGATGTATTCCATTGAATGCCAGAATAGAGGATTGTTACAAGCACATATTTTGGTATGGTTAATGAACAAAATTACGCCAGATCAAATTGACCAAATCATCTCAGCAGAAATATCAGACTTATTCGACGTCATTACCAAAAATATGATTCATGGTCCATGTGGCGCATTCAACAACAATTCACCATGCATGTCTGATGGGAAATGCACGAAACGATACCCAAGAAACTTGGTTTCTGATACCATCACTGGCAATGACGGATACCCACTGTATCGTCGACGATCAGTTGAGGATGGCTGCAAATCCATCGTTCTGAAATTATGAAACGTTGATGTCGAAGTCGATACTGCTCGATGAAATCAACCAATACCAACTTGGACGCTACATTAGCAGCAATGAAGCAGTATGGCGCATCTTATCATTTCCAATCCATGAACGACATCCAACAGTAGTACCTTGGCAGTGCATCTGCTTCACAGCAGATAATGTACGTGCAAGAGCATTGGCTCCACCGGCAACAACTTTAACTGCATTTTACTCATTGTGCCAAGATGATATTTTTGCAAAGACTCTACTTTATTCTGAGGTACCGAAATTATACACATGGAATGCATCGGCTAAAATTTTTCAACGTCGCAAACAAGGTAAAGCAGTTGAAGGACATCCCAATTTCTATTCCAGGGACGCATTGGGTCGTCTGTACACTGTTCACCTGAATAATACAGAATGCTTCTATCTGCGACTGCTGTTAATCAATGTATACGTGGACCGACATCTTTCTTCCTGAAAATGATGCACATTGGGACACTGCACTTGCTGATGGATCGAATACTGCTAGACCACAGCAAATACGCACGTTATTTTCCATAATATTGACAACCTGCTTCCCATCTAATCCAAAAGATCTTTGGGAAAAATACAAGAACTACATGTTTGAAGATATTCTACATCGTTTGCGCGCTGCGAATCAAAATCCAGACATTTAATTCACACCAAACGTGTATAATGAGGCATTGATTTTGATTGAAGACATATGTTTGGTAATCGCTAACAAGGCACTGGTGAAACTGGGAATGCCTGCTCCGAACTGACCAGCGAAAGACCTCTTCGATCGTGATTTGCAACGAGAAACACACTTTGATTCTGACGAACTGGGGACATTCGTTCAGACAAATCTTCCGCAGTTGGTTCCAGAACAACGCATTGCGTATGACAGAATTATGCGTGCAATCACAGAACAAAGCGGTGAACTGTTTTTCATAGATGCGCCCGGTGGTACAGGCAAGACTTTTCTTCTTTCACTCATTTTGGCAAGCATACGATCACAAAATAATATTGCACTGGTCATTGCATCATCTGGAATTGCGGCAACTCTTTTGGATGGTGGCCGAACAGTCTATTGTGAGATGACGGCTGCTACCCATAATCCGCCGAAATGAGGAGTAACTGGAAGATTGAAATGCCAAGAGGTGCTGTTTCGCGATAAGAACTCTGCTACGTTACTCTTAAAATCTCGGAATTCGTCACTAATTTACCAATTCCATCCAATTTTGAGAGCTGCTATAAATGCTGCTTCTGATGTATAGTCTCCGACTAACTCTGAAACGCCTTTGTGAAAAAACAGACGAAAATGAATATGTAACTTTCAAAAAATTTTGCGCCTCCCCTTTTCATGATCGGACCAGCACACTACTTTGTATTTTCCTCGGCACAAATTGATCCATTAAGAATAACATATTTTTAAAATATAGCCAAGAAGCCTCTTGAGAGTCAGATATTGCAAAACTTGTCGTGTCCCGAATCCCGAGGTCTCCCAGAAAAACGTCCGGGAACTGGCACGCCCTAAATGCGAACCAACAGCAGGAAGTTTGAAACTGCAAAATATTTTACTGCAACCTTCATAAGTTGTTTAACTATGATTCGAAAATCAAATACTCCTCTCTAAGCTTGTTTGTATATATTATAGTAAGTACCTAGGGACGGGAATTTGGTTTGTAAACCCACTGTATTGTTTACTAACTAATATTAAAAATTATCATAAAACTTTTCTTGCCTTTAACAATTTAACGCAAGCTGAATAGTAAGCCAATGCACGAGTAATTACAGACTAGCGCCTGTTGATTAGGGATCTTAGCAAAATCAAAACTTTAAAAATGTATTAAAAATTATTTGTTACAGATTTCCTTCAACTGGAACATCATTTAGAGGACATACAGGATTTCACACAGCGCTATACGACAAATGGTTTATGAAACTTGAACTATGAATGAATTGATGGGAAACACATTCGAATAAAATGCCCTCAAAATACAGGATCGCTGTAATATAATTGCAAGCAATATTTTTCGATTGTTTTGCTATGTTGGAACTTACGACAAGCAAAGCGATCTATCAAATACTAGCCAGATATTTCAATGAGTTCATTTGCATATAAATCCAAATGGCGATAATTTGTTTTCATAATTCAATTGACGATACATAGCAATAAATAAAATCGATGCGACGTTCAAAAAAATAATTAAACATTTTCATTCCCTCCGCTTATGGCTCGATTGGTTCACGTTTAATAGAAAATTCTTATTGGACTTGTATCTGAACGTACATGGTATTTTTGTTAGGACAAACTTCACACCCATCATGAATATTATATTTATAACTTATTTATCCTAAGGCAAACATTTGTAATAAACTTGAATATCCTTTTATAAATTTCTAACTAAGGTCTAAAAGCGGATTGAAAACCTCATCAGGAATACAAGAGCGACCGAAAATTGAATGTAAAAATTTTTTAAAAGATCGACAATGCAAACATAGATTTAGAATTTCATTTTATGAAACAGTTAGATTAAATAAGCTCCTAAATATTTTTTACTTTGAAAAGCTTGATAGCTAAAAACATTAGCTCACCGAAAGTTTTAGAGATGATAAAAATCGGCATAATACAGATATTAACCTTTACTTGATTTAAAGTCAGAGGATTTAAAAGTTGTAAATGGAGTTTTAAAGAATAAAGGTTTCTTAAGGAAATTCCAATTTTTAATGTTTCAATTCCTTAAATTAAAATGCACGAAATATGGTTTACAATTTATTTATCTCGCATTCGAAAAGTTTGAAAAAAGCTTCGGCACAATATTCGGTTTTTAAACGCAAATAAATGTGACTTAAGCTTTTAGAAAATAAAAATGGAAGGTGTACTATATTGGCCGCCTGATCAAATTTAAAGCTTAAGCTTTTTTAAAAATTTCAAGTCACAAGGTGTACATTTTATTTTAATCGCGAAGAAAGCTTTCAGTTCAGTTAAAAATTAAAAGATCCAAAATAGATTTAAAACAATTTCTTTTATTTAATTTTAAAACATTACAATGACGTACTAGTCAAAGCTAATACATGTCACACATTTATGCTTATCAGAAAGAAACCTAACTTTCCAAACTTTCAAATAACAAAATTCTATCACGGGGAGACAGAAATAATTCAAAATGATTCTAAAAATGTTTAAAAGCTTCCCGAAGCACAACGGTTGTACTCGTTTAATGCCATCTTCATCTCTGAAACTCATAATAAAGCGAAATTCCTATGTTTTTAATTATTTTAACCGGTTTTATATTCATTTGAAAATAATCCCTCTAAATTCCTTAACTTTAAAAAAATCTATTTCGAAATTTTCTAAATCTTATAAAGTTTTTTAAAATATTTGTATTTTTTAACCTAAAATTCTATAAATTTTGTTACCTTTACAAATTCAATCCATTGTATAAATTCTATCGATTTGATAAATTTGTAATTTATATCTAGCCTGTTTGTACCCACAAGAATTCATAACTTCTTTAAATTCACAGAATGAATACACAAAATGTCCCTATACTATAAATAATCAAGTTCCATCAAATCCTTAAATGTTATATATATTTTCAACGGAATATTGTGGCCGAGAAAGCAGTGAATTGATGAATTCACGTCACGTCGAGTTATACTCTGTTACGGAGGATTTGGAATCTTGTCAATGGCAGTTTTCCACTTAAAACAGTGAATATTTTATATTAAGGGCCCATTAACCAGCTCATAAGAGATTTGGACAAGGTTTGGCTAAATAGGTCATATAAGTCTAAATATGAGGCACATTATCCAGAAGAGGGTTTTATCAACTTTGTTAAGTATATAACTGTGTTAGTTCAGTGTGAGATAGATGATCAAGCGATACCTCAAGCTCAATTCGTTAGAATTCAACCAACAACCAAGGTTAACTAACAGCTCCAATTGCTAAATTTCACGCAAATAACTAATAGCGACGAAACACAAAAACACTGATCAATTGGGAGTTCAAGCTCCCAAAACAATTAGCTAATTGTAACTTTTAACAAAATGTGTTAGTCGATTTATTAATTTCACTTTTGTTCAATACAACACTTTTTTATAAAGCACAGAGGGACGTCAAGCAAAATTTTCACATTTCGATGTTCTAAAATCTAATGGACGAACACAGTCGAAAAATAGTTTTTGCTGTTTTTTATACCATATCTACTGACGGCTAAGCTAAGTTCACTACAAATTTTGCACTTTGGCTCAATTATTGTAGCATTTGTGCAGAACAAAATTAAAATTAATGAAAATAATCACTCACCGCAAACAACCATACAAAAACGTCTGCACATCGCAGCGCACCACAATTTGTTAATCCATAAGGAGCACGCACAATAAAAAAACAAATTACGAGAGATTTAGAACATTTATGGCAAAATGAAGCAACCTATATTTTGCCCTCAACAATATTATTAAATAAAGAATTAATTACTTTTTATTTTCACTAATAAATTCATTGAATCTGAGAAAATATTGGTCACTTTTTTATTTTTTTTTGTCACTTTGTTTAATTTGTTCCAATATCACTCCTTCATACACAAATTACAACAAAATGCACAAATCACTTTATACACTAGTACAATAACACAGGCTTAAAATTACAAAACTTATATTGTTAATTAAGCTCCTCGATTTAATAAAACTGATACTATAGAAAATTACAATTTGTGTTGTTTCATTTACGACTAATTTGAGTTATACTAAAATCCAATCAACTCAACAAAACAGGTTTTTATTGATTTTTTAACAATTTCGCACGGTAAATTACTGTATTAAAACAAGAAGAGTACAGTCGGATACATCAAAATTTAATAAAGTACGTTACATAGCGTCGCTAATAATCCTAAATCCACCAGAATATTTTTATTTATTTTTGGCCAGCTGTTTATCTGTAGGTCTATGTATGTATGGATGACATTTTTAGGATTCGATACTTACTTTGAATGATACTATATGTATGTACAAAAATGTTCTAAATAATAAATCGGAATTATGTAGAAAAATTTTAGAATCGAGAGTTTGCTATAATGTAGTCATATGCATCAGGGCTCAGGGGTCATACAGCAAAGTGGTTTCCGATGTTTCGTTAAATTTGTGTTATATAACAATTCGAAATAAGATACACACATAAAGCTTTAAAAACCTAGCCTTAATAAACATGATTATTGGAACCGCAAAGTGAATCGAGCGACAATCATAGACTTATATCTCAATAGTTTATTGCACATTATTTGACGATCCGGATTTCTTCTAGAAGAGGAAGGTATATGCCTTGTATGTGGCTTCCATCTGATTAGAGCCAAATATGAAAATGCACGTAAAAGAATTCATTGGAATTTAAATGAATCAAACAACCATTAAAATTCCTTAACTTCCATTTATGCACTTGAGCAACAGTTTTAATGCTGAGTGTTAATTGAAATGTGAAAGTGTAAATATTGAAGTGATTGTGGCTATAAGTGCGAGTGAATTAGTGAATTGTGCTAATAATTTTAATTATATATTGGGCTAGCTTTTGAACAAGTGACAATTATAATGTGTATCATGATGCTGCTGTTTGTGAAAAACATGATAAGGTAAGTGATTTGATTGATACAGATTTCACACTTTTGATGACATTAAGGACAGAGTATCGTTTCTTCATTTTTTTATTTAAATATATTAACTCAAAAAAAATTGTTCCAACTTGTTGAAATTCTTCATATTAGATTTAAAAAAAAAAATTTAAATTATCGATATTTCGAGCTAAATGCTATGTGTCTTGTATCCTATCTTTATCTATTACTTCACGAAATCGATTTGACAGTGAAGATACTATAGTTGTTGGCAAAAATTCGGGTTATCTCTTAGCTCTTCCAATTTTTTGCAAACCATATTCTAAGAGTACTCCCCTCGTTCGTGGGTAAAGAAGCTTTCAATCCTTAACCATATAACCGCAAACATTTTTTATTTTATTTAAGCCAGCGCTATACCAATGATACCGTTTCGATTTAACCAACTCATAGTTTCACGTGATCTGTGAACTGTGGAATTATCCTGCAAACAATGAATTAGATACAACTTATTCCATTTATGATTTACAAATACTCCCGATTGTTCATGTCTTGTGAATTACACATAACTCACCGACGCCACCTGCATTTATCTATCCTCACACTCCACAGGCTCTTCGGCCACTTATTCTTGTCTTATTATTTTTCATTATATTTCATTTTATTTGGGCGGCTTAGCACGATCGAACCTAAAAACTTTTTCGTCCGTAAAAATAACTTTTTCCCAGTTCGTACTTAGATCTTTTCTTTTCTTTTTCACTGTATCACTAATATTCATGACGTCCTGTCTCCTGCTCAAACATTAAAAATATCATTAACTCGGGCGTCTTTATCGGGTATTTTCTTTGTCGTGAACATCCCTCATTGTCCAGCGTCTTATTATGAACATTAATCGTCTTCAGCGTCTTATAGTGTGAACATTTTTAAATCAACTTCAGCGTCTTGGTGTGAACATTTTTAAATCGCCTGTTGAGCAGGTAAGGTATCATAAGGTTTACCATCCAACTGTTAATATTGGTTGTCTTTTCCATCGGATTCATCGCTGCTGACCATATGGGAGCAGGTTTATTTCGCCATGACTTCATAAAATCAGCTGCGGTTGTTGTTGATTGTGGCCCTTCGTGTTCTCCAACATTCTTAACCTCGTATCTATATCATTGGGTAGGATTTGTATGACTTTGTATGGACCAAGATACTTAGCATTGATTTTTATGACCACCCCAAATTGTTTTCTTTTAATCGCTACGAAATCATTAATTTTATACTTCGTACATAACTTTCTTTTCTTGTCGTAGGTTCGTTTTGGTTCTTCTTGATCATTTTCTTCATTTCTGCTAATTTAAGCCCTTATTTCGTCACTTTCATCAGATATGTTTTTATATTCTGGATTCCACATTTTTACTCCGAATAACACCTCAAATGAACTCCTCTTGATTGTGCGTTGCCGCATGTACAATTAAGAAATCTTTGTAAGTCATTCGATAACTTGTACCATTTTGCAAGAGCAGAACTAGCTATATAGTTTAGTCAATGCGAGAATGATGACATCGTTAACCTTCTCGAATTGTCCGTTGCCTCTTGGAACTCCGGTTGTTCACATTGTATGCATAACATGATTTTTTTCGCAAAAATCCTGGAATTGTTTGGACGTAAATACTGGCCCTCTGTTTGAGACTATGCTTTCAGGATTGCCGAATATAGCTCGATGTAATTCAATGAAATGAATTTGTCAAAATTTTTGGCGCCATAATACTACGCCTACAACAAAGTAATCAATTACCGAATGATCTTCTACGCTACCCACGGCAGCTATTTCTCTTAGTACAAAACTTTATTCGCTAAGAGTTTCGGTTTTTAGTTTTCTTCTTTCTCTCAACCGTTTTTGAATTTCAGCACTACATACTTCGATGCGAAATTTTTTGATTAAACTCGTTCTTAATGATCACCACAATTTTACTTCAGGATATGCTTTAACAGCTTTGCCTGCTGATCCTGATAAACTATTTTTAGCAACAACAAATAATTGTATTGGATCTAAATTAAAAAGTTTAATTTAGTTTTCTACATCGTCAACCCAAGTTTCAATCCTATGGTTTGTAATGCCGCAATAACTTGGAATAGATGATTGTATGTCCCTTAACTAAATTATATTTGGTCGTTCAAAATACTCATGTTCATCCGGTATATTTCGACCGCTACAAACCAACTTCAGCTGAACAATCATTTATTCAACCAGTACCGTTGAATTATAGCTCGTAATAAACCCAAGTAGTATATGTGCTTTTGCACAGACAGCTGATATATGGAAATGAAATGAATCGCAACACATTTATTGATATTAATGCTGTGTGCCTCGAGTCGACTTTTTTTTTTTTGGCTAAATTAAAAGGCTGCAATACGCTATAAACAACCAGGCTGTTAATGAAAAGTGTTCTTGCGAGGTTACTTTTCAATTTAGTTGTCATTTATAGAAAGATTATGCCTTCTAACCCTGTAATTACTATGATTGCGTTTTCTCTAGGTAATCTAAGGCCATGCATATAAGCTTCAGAAAAAAAAGTGGCCTGTGATCCGGTTCACGTTCACTATTGCTGTCGGTAGAATTGATTGATATCGACCACTGATGCTCGCGTTTGACTGAACTTCTGTACACAATGTACTGGAACTGTTTGAAGGTTGTTCAGGAATGTTAAATGTATGTTATTTTGTCAGCAGTAACTTGTGTACTTGCTGCAGCATTCGTTTCCATATGTAGTAACGAATGATGCTTGCGATTACAAATGTTGCAACGAAATTTCGTTCGGCATACCCCTGCTTGATGAGTCGCAGATAGATAGTTAAAACAGAGCCTCTTGTTCGCTGTTAAAGCTCTTCGATCGCTGATGTTCAATGGTAAAAATTCATTGCATTTTGATAGTAGATGCGATTGTTGGTACATTTAGGGCACGTCGTTGGTTTGATTTGAGCATGGTTGTCCCGAACTCTGGTAAAAATTTGATTAGGTTTTATTTGAGCGCCACAACCTTCAAGTTCGACACTTCTGCCATTTAAAAATTTAAAAAATTGTTCCATTGTTGGTGAATCGTTGTTGGAAATATAATGTGCTCATTCCTTTCTCGATTCTTTACCAAGTTTGTGCTCTGCATTACCGCCGATAACCTTCAGCCCACGAATTACTTCGTCTGACACGTCACACATCTGATGAAGATTTTTTGCAGTTGAATGTGTGATGTTGGGTTGATCCATATGAACTGTTTGATCAACTGATTTACAACTTGTTTCTTTTTATCATACCGTTCTCTTATTTTTGCCCAAGCTTCAAGGTAGTTGGCTTCGGTAATTGGTGTGTCACGAACTAGGGCAGCCGCATCATCTCGCAATAATCCTTTAAGATATTGAAGCTTGTGGACATTGGAATTTTTTTCGTTTTTATCGATAGACGGTTCGAATAAGTCGCGGAAGGATGGAAATTCTGAATACTTTCCGGAAAATGGCAGAATATTTGTTTGAGATAGTCGTATCTCTGTTTCGCGTTTGCTAAATAGAGATATGTCCTTTAGAAATGATTGTTGATTCGCTACCAAATCTTCCATAGTGTTACTGTGTAACGCGTCTTTCGTCCCAGTTTCACGGTCTTTTTGGCTTGTATGAGAACACGTTTGAAATGAAAATATAATTCGTCGATTGTATCCAGATATTTTGAATTTTCATCCGTTTCCGTGATTTCCGTTTCTTGACTTTTGTAGTCAGCCCATTCATCATTCAGTAATTGATAATTCGTGCGTACGACATTAATCGTGGTTTCTATATCAAATTTCTGAACGTTCATACGTTTTAAAGTACGTTTTAAAGCGCGCATATATCGATCGACACCACTTGAAAAAGTTATTCATTTTTTTTTTTTTTTTAATTTTGAGAAATTTAAATTTTTTTAGAGTTCCCTAATCACCACACTTGTTAATATCACGATTAAAGATTTAAAGATTTATGAATAGAGGGAAGCCTAAATTTGTCCAATTTGTACAATTAATTTTTGCTTTGAAAAAAAAAAATGTATCACCCTTTAGGTCATAACAAAAATTAATACATAAATGTAAGGCTATTTCATGTAAAATATGAATTTTGTTAATCACCCGATACACAAACCATTAAAAATATATACGGATTTTACATGAAATGTCCTCTAGTATAAAATATTGGTGTTACGTAAAACCGGCCTTTTTTCAATATTAAATCGGTTTTGTTTTATTGAAATGTCATTTTAGTAGTAGGTAATTTTGATTGTGTGGTGAGTGCATTGGTATCGTGTGAATTTATGTGAATACGCATATTTAATAATTAACAATAGTGGTAATTTGTTTTAATATTATAATTGACTTTTTTGTGCAATAATTGTCCGTGCAAATGGTGACAAATAATCTACAGGTAAATTTAAACAATAAAAAAAAAAATTGTGATGCAAATGACGCCATGTTTATTCATGTTGAAATTATTTCTGTAAGTAAAATTTGAAAATTTTTTTTTTCTAGCAAATTTAATAGTTTTACATATTTTAAAAGAGTGTTAAGCCTACCACAAGCCTTTTATTTGATTAGCGTAACTATCTAATTAAATTACCGCTTTGAGAAAAGCGCACGGAACGCAGATTCCAGAAAGCTGTGCATTGTACCGAAGAGAATGGACACTTTTTTCCAAGTAGTCGTGTTTCAATGTATCCGAATTATGAGTTCGAACATGTGAGGTCATGAAAAAAATCGATTTATTTATATTAACAATTTTATTTTACAATTTGTAAATGTTTTCTTTACGTAGTTAAGATAAGAACTGACTAAAATTTATTAATTTATCTTAATGCTAAAAATGAAATCAACAGAGAGAACACTTTGTTTGCGGCAACCGAATTTTTTGCCTACCGAATTAAGCAGTTGTAGTAAATGAGATCATATTGTTGCGATACCAATAATTTGAGGTTGATATAAATTGATTAATGATTGTTATAAATCCATTTTTGGTTGTGCTAACTAATAAAAAGTTTCTTTAACCTTAATATTAGTATTTCCAACTGAAAAATCGATCGTGTGAACTAGAAAATCGGTCCTGTGTTCAGAATTACTGCAAAATTTTGTTGCGTCTACTGAAAATTAGTTGTCACAACCAATGATTTTGTTATAAAAGCCTTGTACGAGAGTAACTGATTTTCTGCTTGCACAATAAAAAGTCATTTGTAGTAATGGTAAATAGTGTTTGTTTCTACTGTCTTAAGTTTAGGTTAAATGCGTACATATTTGTTGCTTTTGTTGGTTTCTGTTCCGGTAAACACCATTATAGTAATTCATCTTCGTCTCAAATGACTAATCTAATTTTTACGGTAACATTTAAAATAATTGAATGTATTAACTTGATAGTCCTAAATTATAAAATGTTGACCGTTAGCAGCCTTACTTATGTAAGAAGTGTGATTACATTTTAGTGAATCTATGTCATATACAAAAAATGTGTTTTGCAATTCAACCGTATATGCAAAGTAGTGAGTACTAAAATATAATCTCTCAACAAATTGTAAACTAACATAAAACTTTTCAATATCCTTAATAATAAGTTGTATAAGCCCAAACATTGGTTCCCCATTCGTATCAATGTCAAAGCAAACCACCATATAATAGCAGAGACACAACGATTTCAACAACAACGTCAAGCAACACTACCTACAGTTAGTACAAATTTGGGTGACCGCATGGGAACATGATGATGGAACGAAATCTTGCCCCCCTCTCACAACCGCCGATGGAAAAAATGGTGGAGGGGAATAATAATAGTTGTTTACAGCTTTTCAGAAAAAAGAGTTTGCGGTACCAGGAAATTTGTGTTGTCATTGTGTCTTCTTTACAGGTTGCTTCTTACAGGTTGTTGGAGCAGTAGATGAACTTTAAAAAAATTGTATTTTCTTGTTGTGTCTATAAACTACTAAAAAATATATTACTAACAAATTTACTAACTATCAACTGCTTAGGTGTCTGGAACCGGGTTGAGTCTTTGTTGCTAACATTCCTTTCCCATCCCTCGATCTTGTTATATGTAAAAAGGTGTACGACGGCGGCCTGGCCAGGGGCGGATATCACAACTTTAGACTTATGTGGTTATCGATGTGGCGCCTTTCTTTACGGGGTTTTGGCTTCATGAAGAATGGTGTCGTGTTGTATAACATGTGTATAGTGGTGTGGTATTCGCATTTATAATACGGGAGACTTGCTTAATGCTTGATCGTACATCGTAATCAATCAATCAAACTTGAGCAACAGTTTTAATGCTATTCATATTCAAAATGGGCTCGAACGAAAATTATTTTTTAATCCGAAAAGTTCCAAGTTGTTCGATATGTTCGATGGAAATGTTGAATGTAAATTTGATTATTAAGTGTGAATAACTAACTGCATTATTTGATTTTTGACCAAAATGATAGATTAGAAATTGATTTCGAATTACAGTTAAAATGCGATGTATGTATTTGTCGAAAACCAGAGGGAAATCTAAAGGTAAAAAAATTAGCTACAATTCTGAATTGAACGTAACGATTGTGAATGAAATTTTAAGTAGAATTATAAGGCAAAATTTTAAATTTAATTTAGAAATAAAAAAAATTGAGAATTCGAAAATTAATTTTGGTAAAATATTGAGTGCCATTTACGTGAAAAATGTCAACATACGTTTGTGAATTTCAACATAAATCTGAATGAGAATTTGAATTCCCAAATGTAATTGAATAGGTACTTGTGTAGGAACCTTAATTGGATTTAAAAATTGTAAAAATTGAATTAGACTTACAAACTAAGTTTTAACAATATCTTGTGTTTAATATGAATCAAAAGCTAATCGTACTTTTTAGCAGAAGTTTATTTATAAATAGAAATGTGAATTCCAATCTTTGAATAAAAATTCCAACTAGGGCTTGAATAAATATGGAGTGGATTTAAAAAAAAAAAAATCAGCCAACATTTCGAGTGAAATTTAAAATGGAAAGTAACAAAATGTTTCTGGGTTAAACTTCATTTTGCGCACGGAATTTAAATAATACAAATTGTTGTACAGTGTTACTTGGGTTAAAAATTGATTTGAAAATTTAGTTTAGAAATTGATTAGCACATTCTACTTGGTTTTGAGTAAAAAATTTGAGTGTAAATTGGTTGTTTCAAACAAGATTTAAACATAATTTTAATTTCAATTGCCGAGTGAGTCTCCTTATGCATCACCCATTGTATTAGAGTGTATTATAGTTAGAGTTTCTGAGGAATCAATTAAGTACACTTCATTTGTGACACCTGAGGGACAGTTTGAATATCTGCGTATGATTTTCGGCTCTAAGAATGCTCCTTCTGTCTTTCAGCGATTTATTAATAAGATACTTAAGGAGTTTATTGACAGTGGGAGAATAATTGTTTTTCTTCATGATATTTTGATAGATCATTTGAAATTGTTGGGACAGGTGATAAGATGTATTGCTGTACATGGATTGGAGTTGCAATTAAGCAAACGTAAACTAGCTTATAGTACTATTGAGTATTTGGGATTTGTTGTGTCTGCTAGTGGAATCAGTCCGGGTACTAATAAACTGAATGCAGTTCGTCAGTACCTAGTGGCTAGCAATATTTGTGAGTTATATTCATTTATTTTGATTTATTGCTGGATTTGCTCGTATTGCTGCCCCAATGTATCGCCACCTTTAGAAAGATGCTCTATTTAACTTCAGTGATGAGTGTCTTCAGGCGTTTGAAAATCTTAAGCAATCTCTTACTTCCGCTCCGGTAATGGCTGTGTATGACTCAACGCGGGAAACTGAGTTGCACACAGATGCTAGTAAGATTGGTTTTGGTGCTGCTCTCATGCAGAAACAGGATGATTCGAAATTTCATCAAGTGGCCTATTTCTGTAAGACTATTGGTAAATATGAAGTTGATTATCATAGTTACGAATTGGGGACGTTGGCTATTGTTTACGCTCTGGTCCGCTTCCGAGTTTATCTTGAAGAAATTTCATTTACTATTGTGACTGATTGTAATTAATTGGTGCTTACGTTTAATAAAAGAGATGTTAACCCGGGGATTGCTAGATGGGTATGGGAATTTTAAAAATATAATTATAAAATTAAACATCGACATGATACCCAGATGAGTCATGTGGATGCCCTCAATCGAAGTCCTATAGTTGCTTTTGTTGATACTTCCGATATTGATTTTCAGTTACGACTTACGCAAAACCGTAACCCAATGATTGTGAAACTCAAAGAATTGTTAGAGACTAGTAAATCTTCTGTTTACGAAATGCATAACGACATTTTTTATAAAAAAAATAAAAACGATCGATTGTTATTTTATGTTCCACGAGAAATGGAACAGCAACTTAAAAGTCAAGTGCATGAAAGAATTGGTCATTATGGAAGTGCAAAATGCTATGAGAAAATAAGAGAGCATTATTGGTTTGCAAATATGAAGGATAAGATTGATAGCTTTGTCAAAAATTGTATTAAGTGTATTATGCATTCTACACCTTCCCGTTCGACCGAGTGAACATTATATAGTATACCTTAGAAACCTATACCATTTGTTATAATTCATCTGGATCATTTTGGTCCTTTACCTTTAGTTGCTTCTAAACGAAAACATTTGTTTGTTATTATTGACTCGTTTACACAATATGTTCGATTATATCCAGTTAATTCTACGAGTACTAAAGGAGTGTGTTGTTCGCTTGATAAATATTTTGATTATTACAATAGGTCTGTTCGTATAATTACCGACAGAGGTATGTGTTTTACGTCTTCTCAATTTGCCACTTATGTGGAGAAACATAATATTCAGCATGTTAAGGTGGCAGTAGCATCTCCTCAGGCTAATGGGCAGGTGGAAAGTGTCAATCGTTTCCTTAAGAACATGTTAGGAAAATTAACTGAACCATTGCAACATTCTGATTGGACTAAGAAACTTAAGCATGTTGAATACGCATTGAATAATACAGTGCAACGTTCCGTGGGGACTACGCTCCGTCGATTATTTTTTGGTTTGGATCAGAAAGGTCCAGAAATTGATTATCTTAGTGAATATTTTTCTGATAAGGAATTGAATATTGTCAATCGTGATCTTAGTGCTATTAGGGATATTGCTTCTACGAGTATAAAGAAAAGTCAGGAGTATAACCAGAAATGGTTTGATAAACATTGTAAGCCTGCACAGAGTTACGAACCAGGGGATTTTGTAGTAATTCGTCATTTGGATACCACTCCTGGTGCTAATAAGAAATTCATTCCCCTTTTCCGTGGTCCCTATATGTCATTCATACAAATTTACCTGAAGAATGATCGTTATGTAATAAGAAATATTGAAGATTGTCAGATTACACAGTTGCCTTACGATGGGATAGTGGAAGCCAGACATATGATATTGTGGAGAGATGGCGTCACCGCTTCTTTACCAAATGGAATACTTTCTGAAACTTAGAATAAGTGTATAAATAGTATTTAATTAATAACTCAGCCGATAGAGGCATCGGCTAATGTCAGATTGGTCGAGTTGTAGAATAAAATTGTATTGTAGAGAGTTGAACTCGTTTCGAAATAGAATGAACCACTTCTGAACGATGTAGAATGTTTACAAGTTGATATTTGAACCCTGCTGACAGAAAAAATCTGAACTAATGCAGTGAAAGATAGTTTCTTTAAATATTAATAACATGAACATTATTGAGTAGTTTCAAATATTCGGAAACCGAAGAAATAAATTGTGGCGTAGTCTTGAGCCATACTAAATATCACGATTTTTATGTATGAAGCTCAAAACATTACTATGAAAAATTCGAATAAATTCGAAAGTCTCTCTTAGTAAACACAAGAACATTTCGAATCCAAAAATAAGTCAAGTTAAAGTTACTAATCCTTTAAGCAAAATGCTATTAAGCAAGATAAAGCTAAGCTCAACAAAACGTAGTAGTATCGGCTAATCATTGTCTTCGAATAGGCTCTAAGATTCTCGACTAACAACGAACAATCAAATACATAATCTAGAAAATCTCAAATAACTTAACTGTTTCGAAACATCAAATCACCAATTAAGTCTCGAACATTAAGCATCTCATCTCCATGCTAAAGCTCAAAAATGTCGAGAAAATTTAAAAAGTGATTAGAAGATGAAATCCGAAAAAAGTGGATATGAAATCAGGAAGCGACGAGAATTTCTTAAATCAAGAGATCTCAACGAGAACAAACAATAACAGTTAGTTCAATTTGTAATTACTGTTTACCAGTAATCAAAAGGAGCCGGTAAATGAGATACTTTAGGCCGAACGAACGGTAATTCATTATAGATACATTTAGTTTAGCTGGATTATCCATTGATTCCTTCACTAAAGCAAAGCCGCTTCTAATGAGCGAAATTGTTTTCAATCGTGGTTAGATATTTTTCTAAGGATGAACATCACAATTATTCTTTGCTAATTGCTTAGTAGCAATTAGCTCTCTTTTGTAAGTTAGGTTCTCACTTTTTCAAATCATATTCAACATTTTCTAATCAAAACCTTATTTTATTTGTAAAAGGTTGAACTTGAAGTGCAAAAGGGGTAAATTTGAAGTCTAAAATTTATACGTCCTGTCAAAAAAGTAGAGGGAATTGTTAATTTAAAATGCCCGTGCTGAAGGGATTTAAAGTTTTTTTTTCCTAGATTGATAGGAATTTCTTTCTTTATGATGCCAATATTGAGCAAAATCTGTCAACCAGTTTGTTTATAGCAGTTGCCTAAAATGCAAAAGGCTAACAATTACCCTCTGGTTGTCGAGTTTGTATCTCTCGTATATCAAATTTTAGTTCCTGAATTTCGAGTACTCACAATTCAATGAATAAATCATTCTTTGTGTTATGGTTTTATAAGCAGCGCTTGAAACTATTTTTCAGTTTGTTTTCAATGAAAATATTTTAATCCTCTCCATTTTGCCAAATTTCGCAGTTTTCCACGGCTGCCTTCAAATATATGTTTGGCTAGCGAAAACGAAGATTTTATACCAATTTTAAATATTTTTTTAGAATCTGTGGATTTTCCAAAATTTTCCAGGAGAACGGTAAGTTTTGGCTAATAACGACTACAGCTTTTATTTTCTACTTTGAAACACAATCCGCGTTACCGATATTTTACTTTCGGCTAACATTTACATAAAGTAAGTTATTTGCTCCTTATAGATGTTATCCGGAGCAGTCAATTTTCTATAGCTAACTTTAAATTTAACGTGCTGTTAATTAGTAAATTAAATTTATTTAACGTCAAACTATAATTTTTAATTCAATTCTTCAGTGAAAACTTAATAAACAAAAATTAATAGCTTTACCTATTTATATGGAGCCGCTATCGGGAGCAACTCTTATATGACAGCTCTCGATAGCGGCTCTGGATAGCGAATAAAAAACCCTAACCCCTAAAAAATTTTAGTTTCGGCTACAAAATTTTGTTTTATTTTAATTTATGGAATGAAGAAAACTCTGGCTAAATTACTTAAGGGTTGTTTTTCATTTTCATTTTGATAATCCAAACATGCCCCATAAATCCAAATTTTCTTCTTATATGCATAACTCCACTTAGCTTTTGTAAAGTTCTGGAAAATGTCTGTGTAAGAATGAAAGGCAATAATGACACGGAAAGAGACAATACACAATCGATTAAAAACAAAAAAATATAAAACGATGAACGGTACTCGGAGGAAACTTTTTTGTTTTTATTTTGTTTTTAGTTGTTATTTTTTGTTTTTAGTATACAAGTTCAGACGTGAATTTGAGTTATAGCATTGCCAGACTGCGGTTTAATAAATCCGATTTAGTGAATTTTCGAGATTAGCCGTAGTTAGATTTACGGTATTTATGCATTATTTTGAGTTTAGTGACTAAAACGATGTAATGGGAGTGTATTAGTTTGACAAATATTATGAAAACAATAACAGTTTAAGTGTATTAACCGTTATTTAAAACGAGTTTAGCTAAATCGGATTTATTAAATCGCAGTCTGGCAATGCTATTACATACTAATGCTGATTAATTAATATTTGGTCGCGTCATTAGTGTGAAAGTGATAAAAATATTTAAGAATCGAATCTAAAATCTCTTGATTAGATCAGTGATAATGTGCAGTAAAATAGTGATCTTTGTCTTATCAAATATGGCAAAAAAACATTGTTTGACTTATATAAACAAATGTGTGTGTGTATGTTTTGTGATGTGTAATATCTTAATATGGTGTTACTTTAAAAATAAAACAAGGGTTATCCATTGCCCCACCGTAATTTAAAAACGGGTGGTAAGTTTTCATAACAATATTTGAATTACTTTAAGACGTAAAAATTACACGAAATTATCATATATTTGGTCTGCTTGCTCCAGCAGCTTTTATATTTTGGTTGCGATTTTATGAATATTTATTTATGGACAAAGCTCGCATTTCCGAAGCAGAGTAAAAATTTTCCATATGTTAACGACTCTCCTGAGATTGATTGCTTAGTTTTGATTTAAGGATTTTCTATGAATTTGTAAAGGTCCGGTGATTTGAGGGAATACAGGATGATATCGCCATTTTGTCAAAAGATATTCTACAAATAATATACGATTCCATTATATAATTTCTGCTTTAATTCGTCAATTCAAAGCTTTCTCGCCCAGAATAGCTATGCCGTACAATTCTTATAATATTTACGAATTTGATGAAACTTTAGAAATTAGAGTATCGACTGTTCTTTCGGAATTTTGAGAATAGGGAAAATTAGTGTATTGTATAGTGTATGGAACTTTTTGTATCCACAGGCTTGATATAATTTACAGTATTTGTAAACTCATTTTGTAATAAAAGTAAAAACGTTTACGCTCATCAGTTGGTACAATATGACGTCTTTTTTAAACCGTGACCTAGATGAGGCTACGTCAAAGATTGCGAATGTATCTTACTGTATTTTTAAACAATTTCTTCAAATGTTCCTCCTTGCGATTTGTGAATTGTTAACGAGCAGGCTTGTTTTACTGGAAAATGGATTCTTTTATCATGAATTGGTTTATTTCAATTAAGAGGAACTGTTGCTGATCAACGATTGATAGGAACCGCTGATCTACTAATTCCTTTAGCCGTAGAACTCTATTTTGATCACCTACTTTAACGTGTGCCAATTTCCCTACTGCCTCTTTGGCTTACCCATCAGCAACGTCAATGTTTTTGGTTATCATGTAGGGTCGTATTATTATATTTTTTAGTTCTTTAGCTACAGTTTTATTAAATTTATATTTAAACGTTCCCAAGAAGAAACTATTATATTTAGATTGGTTTGCATTAAAGAAATGCGAACTTTCCGTGTTTCAATATGTGTATTGTTATCCGATAAGAGTTCTAAGCTTTTATTCAGATTATTTTACGAAATGTGTGATATGTAGTTGCTTAGACTTTTAGGTGTTAACTGATCTATAAACTTTTTACGCAATACAAATAAATTAAGACAAAATGTTTACTTTGTGACTTATATACGAGTATTCAGAAATTCTAATAAGTTGGTGAAAGAATTAAAAAAAAAAATTAAGTTCCAGTAAAGTACATCTTCCAGTTTTGTTTTCAAAAGCTTTATGAACGGATTTGCTTTTAATTTATTTTTAAACATTTTGAAGAATGATTTTTTGTTAGATTTGTTTGTGCTTAAAAACCAAACCCATTTTTGTGCAGAAGCTTTTTAGAAACTTGCCACGATATTATGGAAACTTTTCGAGTGCGAGGTTAATAAATTGTAAATTGTGGGCTTGAAATGAGAAAAATTCGGATTTTTCCCGTCTGGGAAACCTTCAGTTAAAATATAAATCTTCTGACTAAGTCACATCATACAAATATCTCGTATGTCGATTTTTAGTATATCAAAAGCTTTCGCTATCGGGTTTCTAGGATCGACTAATTTAAACGAATATTAGGTAAATTAAAGTAAAATATGAATTATGATCAAGCTATTCACATGGGTTAAACATATGGTTTTAAAATGGTAAATATTTTTGTATAATAACTTTTATATTCAATTTGCGGTTTTTCTTAGATTTCTGATGAGGTATTTAATCCGCTTTAGGACCTTATTTAGATGATTCAAATTTACGAATATTTCCACTCAAGTATACAAATGTTTGCTTTACTTCTTTTTTGAACCATTAATAAATTATAAACGTTTTAATAAAGCACATTTCTTAAATTAGTTTTCAAAAGCTACTTGATCGATTATTCATGGAATTTATTTTTTTATTTGAATAAAGTTTTCAGTCCTAAAATTTATAATTCACAATTTTTGGGTGAAGCTTTTTAATAACTTGTCAGCTTTTATTGAGTCACTTAAGTTTTCGCGTGTAAATTAAATAAAACATAAATCAAAACATAAGAAAACAGGGGATTATTCGTACGTCTTTATTTTGATTTGCTAGCTTTCTGTTCAACTTGAATAGATATTAAGCTCTTAATATCGTTTAAATCGTGGTTGTTAAGCTTTCACGGTAACAATTGATTAAGAGCTTATTTATTCTATCTTTTTATTTAGAATCTTGCTAAACGCAAACTTTTCATCTAGAATCCTGCTAAATGATGTTTAAACTAGTGGTAATTTGAGTAGTTTCAGCAATTATTAAAATCATAATTTAAATAATTTTCATCTAAGAATATTTTCAATATTTTCAATATTTTCAATTAGAACCTTTTTTAAGCTTATCAGCTTTATCTGAATGGTAAGTTGTCTCTGCAATTAAAAAACTTAAAATTAAAATGAAGCCCCTTCTATCTGCATTTTCATACGACTTGCAATTAGCGGATACTACAATATATTTTGTAAAAAGCTCTAGGTTAAACAAAATCTAATTTTTTTTTGAGCTTTATATTTTCTAACTGTTCTTTACGCCGTCAAATAACTTGCTTACAAAAAATTGAGGTCGGAAAAGTCATTTCATTAGAATTTTTCAGAGGTTTAATTTAGTTGTACGGTTTAATTAAGCAATTTGTAATATAATAAATTTTTTCGGTTAATATTTAAAAACGTTTACGAATTTTATTTAAGCTTTCTTGGAGCTTAGAATTTACAACTTAAAAATTAAGAAATTCTGATTATTTAGAGAGCTTTAAGTCGGTAACAAAAACTGAAAACACATTCCGGAAAGAACTTGTAAAATGTAAAACCACGATTAATTTTGGACCAATATTAGGCTTTGAACTCATATAAACAGCGAATTCTTTTAATCTCTATAGCCTTCTAAAAGTGGAAGACAAAAATTCTTAAAGAACGATGAAAGGTAGAACTGTTCGAAGTGTTACATAATTTACTATCATTTCGAATCAGAGAATAAATTGGTTGTAGTATGTCAAAACTGCTTCCGTTGTTTCATTGGTGAAACCGATTGTTTTTTTTAAAACGCGCCATCAAGAAAAAATGAAATTCACCACAAATGTCATTTATCGATCATCGGGGTAAAGCAGATTCAAAAAATGAAATTTCAATCGAAAAGATAAATGATGCTAAAACTCATATAGATAGGAACGAATACGAATATAGTATATAGTATAAGAATTGTAAGTCTCTCAAAATATTACAGATATATTTAAAGGTTTAAATATTAATTACTAACGTTAATTAAAACGCCTAACTTTTTTAACCTATAAAAATCGGTGTTGTGTTCCAAAGCTCGATTGTTTCACCAAATAAATATTCCTGTTAAAACCGTAACATTTTCGGCGGATTTTTTTTAAAAAGACACTGCGGCAAATTTAAATGTAGATTACTCAAATAAGATTTAAAAAATTAAAGCTCATTATATGTGATAATAATATATATTTCCCTTATTTGAGTAAAAAGCTTCTCAAACCAGTTTCTTAACAAACCTATCTTCAAATTTTGAAAACAAATGAGAAGTGTATTATGCAAACGCTCAAAATAAACTATTTGATTTTAATGTTCCGCAGCTTTATAAATACGGATAATTCGAAAAAATATTTTAAGGAAAGAGTTCTAAAATTCAATTTGACTTAAAGCTCTCTAAAAATCATTTTTCTTTAATTTTTAATTCGTAAACTTACGTATTACGTATACATACCTTAAGCTTCAAGAACGCTTCGAATAAAATTCGCAAATGTAATTAAAAATTAACTGAAGAAACACATATATTATATTATTAATTGCTTAATTAAACCACACAACTAAATTAAACTTCTTCTTAAAAATTCTAATGAAATGGCTTAGCCGTCAATTTGTTGTAAACCGGTCGTTTGACAGAGTAAATTACAGTTCTTCATAATGATGTTTATTGAGTGAAAACTGAAAATATAATGCTAAAAAAATTTTACATAGAGCTTTTTACAAAGTGGTATGAAAATTAAGAAAGTAGGAACTTCATTTTAATTTTTAGTTTTTTAATTGGTGAGATCCAAACTGGAGTGCAAATTGATTGTAATAATTTCTAAAAGCTTACATTTTTGTCATTTCCTTAAAATCGATATAAATTTAATACAGATAAAGAAAGGCTTTCAAAAATAAGAAAACTTCCAACTTTCTTAAAAAAATCACAGTCCTCTTATTTAATTTGCATACCGAGTTTTATAATTTTATTTACAATTTATTTATGCTAAAGCTTTTAATAAAATCCTGATGGCAAACATTTGTAATAAACTTGAATATGCTATAACAAATTTCTAACTAAGGTCTGAAAGCGGATTAAAACCCTCATCAGGAATCCAAGAGCGACCGCAAATTAAATGTAAATATTTTTTAAAGCTCGACAATGGATACAAATAGATTTACAATTTTATTTTATGAAACAGTTAGATTAAATAAGCTCCTAAATATGTTTTGCTGAAAAGCTTGATAGCTAAAAACATTAACTCACCGAAAGTTTTAGAGATAAAAATTTAAATATACAGATATTAACCTTAAATCGATTTAGTCAGAGGATTTAAAAGTTGTAAATGGAGTTTTAAAGAATAAAGCTTACTTAAGAAAATTCCAATTTTTCTCGTTTCAATTCCCTTATTTAAAATGCACGAATTAAGATTTACACTGTATATAACTCGCGTATGAAAAGTTTCTAAAAAGCTTCGGCAGAAAAATGGGTTTTTAAACGCAAATAAATGTGACTTAAGCTTTCAGAAAACAAAAATGGAAGAAATATCTAGTGGCAGCCTTATAAAATTTAATGCTGAATTCACATATTGGAAGTGCTCAATGTACAAGTCACAAAATGTGAATTTTATTTTAATCGCGAAGAAAGCTTTCAGTTCGGTTAACACCTAAAAGATCCAAAAAAGATTTAAAACAATTTTTTGAAATTAATTTTTGAACATCTTATACATTAAATAATTTAAAATGATTCTAAAAATGTTTAAAAGCTTCCGAAAGCACAACAGTTTAGCTAGTTTAATCCAATATTTAACTCTGAAACGCATAATAAAGCAAATTCATTAAACTCAAAAAATTCGGTCCAGACTTTACAGAATTTATATAATTTAAAGAATGTATTTCGAAATTTTCGAAATCCTATAAATTTCGTTCAAATATTTTACTTTCTTAACCTAAAATTCTATAAATTTTGTAAACCTTACAAATCAATGGATTTTGTAAATCATATCGATTTGATAAATTTTATAATTTTTTTAATCTTACAAATTCTGTAATTTATATCCTAGCCTGTTGATACAAAAGAATCCATAAATTCACAGAATGAATACAATAAATCTCCCAATTCTCAAAATTATAAAAAATCTGTCTGTACTCTAAATACTCAAGTTCTAGCAAATACTTAAATGTTGTATTTATTGTACGGCATAACATATTCTGCTCAAGAAAGCCTTGGATTGACGAATTGACGTCACATTCGATGGAAATCGACGCAGAAATTAATGGAGATTTTAATGAGTCATACTCTAGGTAAATATAATCAATTTTCAAAAATCACCACTCCTAAGTAAAGTCATAGATCACTATTTCACGTTCATGTTTCCGAAAAAATGCCTTAAGAACCGATTAAGCCGTATAGTTAGGTCGCTCTGGTGAGGCGTATTTGCTTTCTTTAGCTAAATCACACATTTTTTCGGGTTCGTCATTGTACTGCAACTTTGTTCAAGACCTCCTAATTTACTTTCCACAAGGTCGATGCTCATTTTCTCGGTTAATACTGCTGCTGCTTCTGGAAAAATTTTCAGAATATTCAATTACCGTTTACGAATATTCGAATATCTGGTTTATAAAACGAATAAACGTAGTAATATCGGGTAATCTTTTTCTTGGAATAGGCTCTAAGATTCTCGAGTAACAACAATCAAATACATTCGACAATCTCATACATATTCGAATAATCTCGAAAATCTCAAATAACTTAACTGTTTCGAAACACCAAATCACCAATTAAGTCACGAACATTATGCATCTCATCTCCATGCTAAAATGTGATTAGAAGATGAAATCCGAGAAAAGAGGATATGAAATCGAGAAACGACGAGAATTTCCAAAATCAAGAGAATCTCAACGAGAACAAAAAAAACACCATCCGGTTTACAGTTAGTTCAAGTTGTATTTACTGTTTACCAGTAACCAAAAAGAGCCGGTAAATAAGATGCTATAAGCCGAACGAACAATAATTCATTATAGAGACTGACTAGTTTGGCTCAAATATCCATTGATTCATACTCTAAAGCAAAGCCGCTTCGAATAAGCGAAATTGTTTTTAGTCATGGTTAGATCTTTTTCTACGATGGAAGTTGCAATTAGTAGCAATTAGCCCTCTTTTGTAAGTTAGGTTCTTCGTTTTTCAAATCATAGTCAACATTTTCTAATCAAAACCTAATGTGATTTGTAAAAGATTGAACTTGAAGTGCAACAGGGGTAAATTTGGAGTCTAAAACTTATACGTTCTGTCAAAAAAGTAGAGGGAATTGTGAATTTAAAATGCCATCGCTGAATGGATTTAAATTTTGTTTTCCAAGATTGATAGGAATGTCTTTCTTGTTTGTTTGTAGCAGTTGGCTAAGTCAGTAGACCTTATTGGTGCACGGCGATTATTACGATAAACGAAATTATTGATCAAAGAGTTTGCCTTAAATTTTGTGTTTCAAACAAAATTTCTTGTGCTGTTGCGAAAAAAGAAGCTGGAATTAAGGGAAAAAACTCTATTGGTTGTTGGGGTTAATAAACCATAAATGGTTTTTATGCGACGATAACGCTCGATCACACCGAGCTACGATTGTGAACGAATAGGTGATTTCTTTCTGTTTCCCAGACTCAAATTGCTACTCTGTTGTCCCCGTTTTGACTCCATTGAAGCCATAAAACAAAATTCAAGACCCACCCGGAAAGTGCCTATAAAAAATGTTTCGAGTGGAAAAACGCTGGCAAATGTGTATATATCTTAGAATGGGGAATACTTTAAGGGCGGCAAAATAAATGTTTATGATTGAACTAAAAATTTGTGTTTCATTTAACAATTCCCGGTACTTTATGACAGAATGTATTACAAATAAATCAATCCAGCAAACACTAAAAGCGTTATCATTTCATGTCGAAAGTATAGATATTAACTTAGTTTATTGAATTTTCTTCTAAGACTGTTAGTCGAATTCTCGGCTAAACCATTTATTACGGTAAATGTAAATTTCTAATAAGAATAATAAAGTATATAAACGTGAAATATATACATACCTTTTTTATTTCTTTTACCCTCCATAAAAAAAAGGTAAATGCATTTACCGAATTTAGCAGATTTACTCGAGAATTCGACCGCAGCCTAAATCTAAATATCAGTCAGAACCTTGAAGGATTTTTATTTCTAAGGAATCACATTACTTGTAGTTACTTAGACAATAACCATCAGCAACGGTGAAAAAATTATTAGTGTCTTAAGAAAACAACCAAAACAGTGCCAAAAAACTTCTTCATTCACTAAAAATTAGATCACCGTTTTGCTAATTTGAAAATGAGGTTTAATTTAAGCTTAATCTAATAATCGAACGCTTGATAAATATCGTGGGCCCCAAAAACCATTGGCCCTTCCGCGGCTGCAGATGCTACGGGTACCTAGTTACGCCACTGATAAGGTGACATCTTATACAGTGACTTAGTGACTTAAATTTATTTTGTACACATATTTAATAATTCAGCTACTGAGAGGTAATCTACAAATAATTGAGTTATAAAATAGAAGTTTTAGAAACAATGAAAAATTAATGAAAAGACGTCTTCAACATTGCTTAAAATGCAAGAGGCAATTAACCTCAGGTTGTCGAGTTTGTATCTCTCGTATATCAAATTTTAGTTCCTGAATTTCGAGAACTCACAATTCAATGAATAAATCATTCTTTGTGTTATGGTTTTATAAGCAGCGCTTGAAACTATTTTTCAGTTTGTTTTCAATGAAAATATTTTAATCGTCTCCATTTTGCCAAATTTCGCAGTTTCCCACGGTTGCCTTCAAATATATGTTTGGCTAGCGAAAGCGAAAATTTTATACCAATTTTGAATATTTTTTTAGAATCTGTGGATTTTCCAAAATTTTCCCGGAGAACGGTAAGTTTTGGCTAATAACGACTACAGCTTTTATTTTCTACTTTGAAACACAATCGGCGTTACCGATATTTTACTTTCGGCTAACATTAACATAAAGTAAGTATTTTTATTTGCTCCCGATAGATGCTAACCTATTGCAGTCAATTTTCTATACATAAATTTAAATTTAACGTGCTGTTAATTAGTAAATTAAATTTATTTAACGTTAAACTATAAATTTAATTCAATTCTTCAGTGAAAACTTAATAAACAAAAATTAATAGCTCTACCTATTTATATGGAGCCGCTATCGGGAACAACTCTTATATGACGGCTTTCGATAGCGGCTCCGAATAGTAAATATAAAACCCTAACCCCTATAAAATTTTAATTTCGGCTAGAAAATTTCGACAAACTTTATCAGTACAAAATTTTGTTTTAATTTAATTTGTGGAATGAAGAAAACTCTGGCTAAAGTACTCAAGGGTTATTTTTCATTTTCATTTTGTTAATCCAAACATGCCCCATAAATCCAAATTTTCTTCTTATGTGCATAACTCCACTTAGCTTTTGTAAAGTTCTGGAAAATGTTCTTTGTAAGAATGAAAGGCAATAATGACACGGAAAGAGACAATACACAATCGATTAAAAACAAATAAAATATAAAACGCTGAACGGTACTCGGAGGAAACTTTTTTGTTTTTGTTTTGTTAAAACCAGTTAGTATACAAGCTCGGACGATTGAGTTACATACTAATGCTGATTAATAAATATTTGGTCGCTTGATTAGTATGAAAGTGATAAAAATATTTAAGAATTGGATCTAAAATCTCATAATTAGTTTAGTGATAAGTACAGTGAAATAGTGATCTTTGTGTTATCAAATATGGCAAAAAAACATTGTTTGCCTCATGTAGACAAATATGTGTGTGTGTATTGTGATGATTGTGTAATAACTTAATATGAAGTTACTTTAAAATTAAAACAAGGGTTATCCACTACCCCACCGTAATTTAAAAACGGCTGGTAAGTTTTCATAACAATATTTGAATTATTTTAAGACGTACAAATTACACGAAATTATCATATATTTGGTTGGCTTGCTTCAGCAGCTTTTATATTTTGGTCACGATTTTATGAATATTTATTTATGGACAAAGCTCGCCTTTCCGAGGCAGAGTAAAAATATTCCATATGTTAACGACTCTCCTGAGATGGATTGCGTAGTTTTGATTTAAGTATTTTCTATGAATTTGTAATGGTCCAGTGATATGTGGGAATACAGGATGATATTGCCATTTTGTCAAAAGATATTCTACAAATAATAAACGATTCCATTATATAATTTCTGCTTTAATTCGTCAATTCAAAGCTTTCTCGCCCAGAATATGCCGTACAATATTTATAACATTTAAGGATTTGATGAAACATGAGAATTTAAAGTATCGACTGTTGTTTCGGAATTATGAGAATAAGGAAAATTGGTGTATTGTATAGTGTATGGAATTTTTGGTATCCACAGGCTTGATATAATTTACAGTATTTGTAAACTCATTTCGTAATGAAAGTAAAAACGTTTACGCTCATTAGTTGGTACAACATGAGGTCCTTCTTGAGCCGTGACCTAGATGAGTCTACTTCAAAAGTTGCGAATGTATCTTACTGTATTTGTAAACAATTTCTTCAAATGTTCCTGCTTGTGATTTGTGAATTGTCAACGAGCAGGGTTGTTTTAGTGGAAAATGGTTTATTTTAACATGAATTGGTTAATTTCAATTAAGAGAAACTGTTGCTGATCTACGATTGATAGGAACCGCTGATCTACTAATTCCTTTTGCCGTAGAACTCTATTTTGATCACCCCCCTTAACGTGTGCCAATTTCCCTACTGCCTCTTTGGCTAACCCATCAGCAACGTCAATGTTTTTGGTTATCATGTAGAGTCGTACGATTATATTTTTTCAATATTTTAGCTACAGTTCTATTAAATTTATTTTTAAATGTTCCTAAGAAAAAATTATTAAATTTAGATTAGTTTGCATTGAAGTAATGCCAACTTTCCGTGTTTCAATATGTGTATTGTTAGCCGATAAGAGTTCATTTAATTTTTCTAAATACACTGTTTCCGGCATTATTACCATTACGTTGCTCTTATCAGGTTAAAACATTATACGGAACTTTGAAAAGTTATCTTTTGAAAAGTTGACAAAATTTATTACCTAATTTTAGAATTTTTATAGTATCCAAATTCCAAATTTGTAAAATTGACTATCCATTTTTCAACTATTTCCACAGGACTGAAGGAACTTTACGGTTCAGCATAGTTAGGAATTTCTTGATATACTTTTGTTTGTTGTCTTCAAAAATTTTCTTATATCGAATTTTTGTAAATGGCAAAAAATCTTCAAAACTATTTTGGAGAAAACTGTTCTTAATTTTCTCTCTTAATTTGTTTAAAGTATTATTTAGATAATTTATTCGTTGAAAAATTTCCTTAATTTCGAAATTTATAATTGAAAAAATTTAATTTGTGTTAAAAAATTACAATATGTATACAAGTTGCATGTGTTTAAAAAATTAAAAGACCAAATTCCAAAAATGTTACAATACAAGAAACGGTCTTACCAACATGTTTTCGATTTTACAAGTGTTTTTAAATTATCACATAGTGCAATATCGAATCACTTACGTGAAAGTAGACATTTATTGTCAGCCGATATTGATATATTGGAACCAAATCATACAAAATTCCTAATTATAGAAAGTATACGTTTAAAACAAATTAAACGTAACTCTCAAAATTTAGTAAACGTCCAGTAAGTTTCCAACATTTTATTAAATTTTTATGATCAAATTATTCTGGAATAGTTATGTACTTAATTTTTTTACAACAAAACTTTTAAATTTAAGCTACATTTAAATTTTTGTAACATACGAGTAGCTAGTTTTCCAATTTTTCGAAAGAATTTTTATAATTGTTTTGATTGCTCCTTGAGAATGGTATAAAATACCACCAAAACGTCGGAGATTTGAAAAATAAACATAAATAAGTTTCAAACCGAATAAATAAAAATTTTTATTAAGTAATTAAAAGATTTGAGAAAATCAATGGGATTTAGAAAATTTCAAAAGAGTTTCTTTAAATTTTATAAATTCTGTAAACTCTCTACAGGATTTTTTAAATTTAAGATATGTATAGGATAGAGACTATTTTCAAACGAATATTAAGACTCCTAGTACACACTTAAAAAAATATTGCTTGTGTATTGTAAATTGCATTACATATAGTTAGGTCCAATGGAAGGCTTTATTACAAAATAATACAAAGCTTTCCTTAAAAAGGATTTAATACAGTTTGCATTAAGTTGTAATACAACAATTACATTTAATTTTAGTACAACATTCCATTAGAATGTAAACGAAGTTGAAAAAGAACCGTCAATCAGCTGCTTTAAAATTTATCAAAGACTGCGTTAATAAAATATTTTAGTAGTATTACATTTTCAAGCAAGTTGCATTAAAAGTTGCATAAGTTTAGCTATTTTTTCTGGGGTTTGGTTATTTGGTCTTTGTTTTTGGTGCCTAGAGGGTCGAAATCTCAGAGAGCGGTATACTTTAAAAAACAAAACATTCACCTTTCCGATGGCAGGCTACTTTACTTTATAGTCGTCTAAAGTAATAAATTATAAATTAAGAAATGAAAAGCTTACCTTTAACATAATAGACATTTTTGAATTCAGAAAACCCAATTATTTTATTTGTCATTTAGTCGGTTTGATTTAGAGAGTTTTATATCAGTAAAGCAAAACACATACAAAAATTTATTATGCATATGTACATTTAAGTCCGCAGTTGCTTTAAAAAGTTTAATAGTTTGAGTAAAAATATTTTTTAATGCAAATACTGCTTTAGAAATCTTCAAAATTTCGTTAAAATTCATTTTAATGCATAATCATTACTTTACAATTTAATAATAACTTGTATTACATGAGGCATAATGCAAGGCTTGCATTAAACATTAAAGTTTTTTTTAAGTGTCTATAATTAAAATCAATGGAATTTCGCTTTATTATGCGTTTCAGAGATAAACATGGGTTTAAACTAGGTAGATAAACGGGGTAGATGGGGTTTAAACTATGTAGATTATTTTGCGAAATGTGTGACATTATACGTATGTGACAAGTACTTTATACGTATGTATATACAACTTTAAATTCAATGAGGCTGCCAATAAATTACATATTCCACTTTGGTTTTCAAAAGCTTTATGAACAGATTTGCTTTTAATTTACTTTTAAACATTTTGAAGAAAGCATTTTTGTTAGATTTGTTTGTGCTTAAAACCCATACACATTTTTGTGCAGAAGCTTTTTGAAACCTTCCCATGATCTTATGGAAACTTTCCGAGTACGATTTAAATAAAGTGTAAACTACAATTTGTGCATTTTAAATTGTCGACTTGAAATGAGAAAAATTCGGTTTTTTTCGGTTTTAGAAAACTTAATTTAACACTTATAAATCTTCTGACTACATCAATTTAAGGTAAATATCGGTGTATAGTATGTCGAAATTTAGAATCTCGATAGCTTTTGGTAAGTTAATGTTCCTAGGATCAACTAATTTAAACTAATGTGTTAAACATGGTTTTAAAGTGGTAAATATTTTTGTATGTAAATTTTTACATTCAATTTGCGGTGGTTCTTTGATTTCTGATGAGGTTCTCAATCCGCTTTAGGACCCTATTTAGATATTTCAAATTTACGAATATTTCCACACAAGTTTATTACAAATGTTTGCTTAACTTCTCTTTTTGAACTTCCAAACGTTAACTGTAGAATAAAATAAAATCCACACATTGCCACTTTAACATTGAGGACTTGCAATTAGCGGATCCTAGGATTTTTAAACAAGTTTTAGGATACATAAATTATAAAAGTTAAAATAAAGCATATTTTTTATCATTTTAGTTTTCAAAAGCTACTTGATAGATTATTCATGGAATTTATTTAATTTTTTTATCTGAATAAAGTTTTCAGTCCTGAAACTTATAATTCACAATTTTTGTGTGAATCTTTTTAATTACTTGTCAACTTTTATTGAGTCACTTAACTTTTTTGTGTAAATTAAATAAAACATAAATCTAAACAGAAGGAAGTAGGGGATTATCTGTACGTCTTTATTTTGATTTTCTCGCTTAAGCTCTTAATAACATTTAAATCGTGGAAATCTTTTGTAAAACTTTCACGGTAACAATTGATTTTAACAGCTTATTTATTCTAGCTTTTTAGCTAGAATCTTGCTAAACGAGGTTTGAACTAGTGGCGATTTGAGTAGCTTTTAGCAATTATTAAAGTCATAATTTAGATAATTTTCAGCTAAGAATATTTTTAATCATTACAATGAAAAGTTTCGATATTATAACCTTTTTTAAGTTTCTTAGCTTTATCTGAAGGGTAATTTGTTTCTGCAATTACAAAACTAAAAATTAAAATGAAGTCCCTTATATCTGAATTTTAATACGACTTGCAATTATTAGTGGATACTACAAAAGATTTTGTAAAAGCTCTAGGTTTACTAAACTCTAAAATTTTTTTGAGCTTTATATTTTCTGTTTCCACTCAATAAACATAATTATGAAGAACTGTTATTTACGCTGTCAAATAACTTGCTTACAAAAAATTGATGTCGACTAAGCCATTTCATTAGAATTTTTCAGAAGCTTAATTAAGCAATTTATAATATAATAAATATCTTCGGTTAGTTTTTAATAACATTTGCGAATTTTATTGGGAGCTTTCTTAGAGTTTATGATTTACTACTTAAAAATGAAGAAATTCTGATTGTTTTGAGAGCTTTAAGTCAGCTTGAATTTTATGAAACAAGTTAAAATAAGACAAATCTTTTTACTTAAGATATTTTTTCAAAATACTCTTATTTAGGAAACTTTGAGATATTAAAAACTAATAATTAATTTTGAGCTTTTGCATGATAACAACTGTATAAAGCGCTGCATCATTCCTACATTTTATGATCAAACAGCTTCTTATCAACCCGCAACATAAATGTCTTCTTTTCTGGAAATTTATCGATTTATTGTTGACTAGCCAAATCTAGGCTGTTTTCGTAGATCTTTAATAGCAATTTTGATCTGCTTCTTTGAATTTGAATCGGGTGAATTGGAATTTTTTGTTTCACGAATAAATTTTGAAATGTTATTTTCTTATGCCCAAGCACAAACAAATAATTCGCAATTTTTATTTTTTATTCCAAATCTTTTCATTTTTTTTATTCCACATTTGTTGGATATGCATCGCTATCTGATTCATCTGGTCTGGGACTTTAAATTTCCTGTTTTAAAATTTTCAATTCACTGGCGATGGCCAACAATTGGACCATTTTTTCTAACTTGCTGGTTTTCTCCCTCATAATATTAACACATCTATCTATTCGTAATATTTCGTGCTTCATGTAGGGGTTTTTGATAATTAAAAACCAATTCTCTAATCTATCGTTAGGACACTCTTCCCTTAATTCCCATTTCAAATGCAATGCATACTCACCAAAGTAAGTGTGTGAGGTTATACCTGGAGTCAATCCCAGAAAAAATAAAATTCTTCATAAGGCAACGCTATTTCCATCCGATCCCAATTGTTTTTCTAAATTATAGCAAAAATTGATTTGAACAAAGAAAATACCTATTTGTAAACAAGGGATTCGAATTAGATAGAGACTATTGAGATTGTTGCTATAGGCCCATATGTGTAATACCGGCAATAAATGCATCTTTGTGAATTTAGTATTTTAATTATTGGTACGTATGAACATTGACTGGTAATCATTTATAGACCAGCCGTATGTTATAATCGTAATTTATTTGCGGTACAATTAGAAAATCATCGCTAATTTTCGTCAAAGTGGATAGTGAACAGTGTTATTTGTGAAAATATAAAACCATGTAATAGTGAATTCATTAATTGAAATGGCGGACTTAGCATCTGAAAGGGAAGCATACCGAAGCTGCTAAGATACATCGATGAAATAAATGGTTCAACCAATGTTGGAAGTACAAAGGTTACATTGTACAACGTTGAACGCTATCGCTCCGAATGTATGAGAAGGCAAAATTGTTGCGCTTGACAATAATAAAGAACTGGATAAAGAGTTTGAAGACAACTACTATAAAGCAATATCAGGCTTAAATTTACCGCTACTTGCGGTAGCTAAAAGGAACCCAACGTGGTGAAGCTGCTGGTTTACTTAAATACTTTAGCGGAACAGATGCCTATTATATCAAAGCGCTACAAAAATTACATAGCCGATGTGATCGCAAGAAATATGCATTCAAGAATTTATAAAAAATATTTTGCTCCAGCCCATTAAAACAACACCAAATAACTTTATTATTTAAATTTCCGACAAATGCACGATATCTCCGATGAAATCATACGGGGACTTAAAGCGTTAGGGTAAGGTACGGAATCTAAGGACCATTGGCTGATTCACTTGCTGGTTAGCAAACTATAGATGAAGAAACTAATAGTGTTTGAGCAATTGCTTAATATATTACGCAATTTATTATAATGTGCAAGGTTTAAAGAAATGTCAGTAGAAAATGGAATATTTTTATTAATAAAGGAAAATCGTAGTTTTAGCTGCCTAAACAATAATCACAATCTATATTTATGTAATTCAAAATGTAGGTGAACCACAATCCCACTGCATTGGAATGTACAGACGAATCTAACGTCAAAGTGAACAACGTACAAGAGCAAGCACAACAAGCCTTATCACAAACAAACAAACTGGAACGTGTTCCGTATTCCGAAGTCGAATTATTTTCAGAAAGTAAAATTATTACATCAGATCAATCAGTCATGCATCGAATAGTTTTAGGATGGTGGAGAGCACACAATCATTAACGTTTACAGTGAACAACCCTCAAGACAACTAAGACCATCAATTACCGGAATTGAATCAATAGATTTTTCAACCAACCAACTGTCGATTGAAGAAAGATTTTGCGAGAAATACCTTAAAAAATCTACTGAGAAGGACATTACAGGTCGATTTAAGGTACTTTAGCAAGGACAAAGAATTTTAGCACATGAATTAGTAGTTTATGGCAGAATACGTAAAACTCAACCATATGAAAACACTAAACCTCAACAAGGCTGACGAAAATACGAACGGTACTACTACTTACCGGAATCATTAAAAGTTTGAGCAGAACGTCCAATGTAAGAGTTGTGTATGATGGTTGCACGAAAACTATCCCATGGATATGCTTAAACGATTGTCTTGCAGTTGGACTTACAGCGCCCACGGCAGATATTGTAAAGATGTTTCGATAAGTTTCAGTTTCCAAAGCAGGTACCAAATATCAGAGAATACTATAGAGAAGCTCACCTGACACACCATTGATAGCCTGTGAGCTGCAGACCGTCACTTGTGGCACAGCAAGTTCTACTTACACCTAGCAACCAGTGCACTTAAGGTCAAGAATATCATGTATGCCGATGACCTAATAGCTGGAGCTGACCTCAACCTAATGTAAGACCTTTCAATTTCAAAAGAAAGATTTTATACCAATTTTAAATATTTTTGTAAAATCTGTGGATTTTCCAAAGTTTTCCAGGAGAACGGTCAGTTTTGTCTAATAACGACTACAGTTTTTATTTTCTACGTGGAAACACAATCTGCATTACCGATTTTTTACTTGCGGCTGACATTAACATAAAGTAAGTATTTTTATTTGCTCCCGATAGATGTTATCCTATTGCAGTCAATTTTCAATACATAAATTTAAATTTAACGTACCGTTAATTAGTTAATTAATTTAATTAACGTCAAACTATAATTTTTAATTCAATTCTTCAGTGAAATCTTAATATACCAGAATTAATAGGTCTATAGTATAGACTCTATACCTATTTATATGGAGCCGCTTTCGGGAGCAACTCTTATATGGCGGCTCTCGATAGCGGATCCGGAAAGCGAATAAAAAACCCTAACCCCTAAAAAATTTTACTTTCGACTGGAAAATTTCTTCAAACTTTATCAGTACAAAATTTTGTTTTATTTTAATTTGTGGAATAAAGAAAACTCTGGCTAAAGTACTCAAGGGTTGTTTTTCATTTTCATTTTGATAATCCAAACATGATTCATAAATCCAAATTTTCTTCTTATATACATAACAGCTTTTGTAAAGTTTTGGAAAATGTTCTCTGTAAGAATGAAAGGCAGTAAAGACAGAGGCAGTGAAATTGAGTTACATACTAATGCTGATTAATTAATATTTGGTCGCGTCATTAGTGTGAAAGTGATAAAAATATTTAAGAATCGGGTTTAAAGTCTCTTAATTAGTTCAGTGATAATGTGCAGTGAAATAGTGATCTTTGCCTTATCAAATATGGCAAAATAACATTGTTTGACTTATATAAACAAATGTGTGTGTATTGTGATGTGTAATGCCTATCCTAATATGGTGTTACTTTAGAATTAAAGCAAGGGTTATCCACCACCCCACCGTAATTTAAAAACGGCTGGTAAGTTTTCATAACAATATATGAATTATTTTAAGACGTAAAAATTACACGAAATTATCATATATTTGGTTGGCTTGCTTCAGCAGCTTTTATATTTTGGTTGCGATTTTATGAATATTTATTTATAGAAAAAGCTCGCCTTTCTGAAGCCGAGTAAAAATATTCCATATGTTAACGACTCTCCTGAGATTGATTGCTTAGTTTTGATTTAAGGATTTTCTATGAATTTGTAAAGGTCTGCTGATTTGTGGGAATACAGGATGATATCACCATTTGGTCAAAAGATATTCTACGAATAATAAACGATTCCGTTATATAATTTCTGCTTTAATGCGTTAATTCACAGCTTTCTCGCCCAGTATATGCCGTTCAATATTTATAACATTTAAAGATTTGATGAATCTTGAGAATTTAGGGTATCGACTGTTCTTTCGGAATTTTAAGAATAGAGAAAATTACTGTATTGCATAGTGCATGGATTTTTTTGTATCCACAGGCTTGATATAATTTACAGTATTTGTAAACTCATTTCGTAATGAAAGTTAAAACGTTTACGCTCATCAGTTGGTACAATATGGCAACCTTCTTGAGCCGTGACCTAGATGAGGCTACGTCAAGGGTTTGCGAATTTGTCTTACTGTATTTGTAAACAATTTCTTCAAATGTTCCTCCTTGCGAATTGTGAATTGTCAACGAGCAGGCTTGTTTTAGTGGAACATGGTTTGTTTTAACAAGTATTGGTTTATTTTGATAAAGAGGAACTGTTGCTGATCAACGATTAATAAGAACCGCTGATCTACTAATTCCTTTAGCCTTACAACAGTTTTATTAAATTTATTTTTAAACGTTCCCAAGAAGAAATTATTAAATTTAGATTGGTTTGCATTGAAGAAATGCCAACTTTTCGTATTTCAATATGTGTATTATTAGCCGATAAGAGTTCATTTAATTTTTCTAAATACACTGTTTCCGGCATAAGTACTATTACGTTGCCCTTATCAGCTTTCAAAACAATAAAAGTAACTTTGAAAAGTTAGTTCTCTTTTGAATAGTTGACAAAATTTATTACCTAATTTTAGAATTTTCAAAGTATCCAAATTCCAAATTTGTTAAATTGATTATCCATTTTTCAACTGTTTCCACAGGACTGAAGGAACTTCACGGCTCAGAATAGTTAAGAATTTCTTAATATTCTTTTGTTTTATGTCTTCAAAAATTTTCTTATTTCGAATTTTTGTAAATGGCAAAAAATCTTCAAAACTATTTTGGAGAAAACTGTTCTTAATTTTCTCTCGTAATTTGTTAACAGTATTATTTAGATAATTTATTCATTAAAAAAATTTCTTAATTTCGAACTTTATAATTGAAAATATAAACTAATCATGAACTAGTTTAACATTTCTCTCCTACAATTCGCAAAATGTTTTTGAGTTGCCTATTTTTCAGGAATACGTTAAAAAGTTGTTTTTATTTATTGATTTGGCCAATGCTAAATTTCGTCTCAAAAAATTCATTAACAATAAATAGTCTTCTCATTTTTCTAGAAAACTGGTAATTATAGGGGGTTAATTAATATGTAGGTAAAGATTATGTTGGGCAAACTAAAAAAAAAATAAAGTCCGGGCTTACCAACATGTTTTCGATTCTACAAGTGTTTTTAAATTATCACATAGTGCAATATCGAATCACTTACGTGAAAGTAGACATTTATTGTCAGCCGATATTGATATATTGGAACCAAATCATACCAAAAGCCTAATTTTAGAAAAGATATTCTAAGAAATAAAACAAATTCAACGTAACTCTCAAAATTTAATAAACGTTCAGGAAGTTTCCAAATTTTTATTAAATTATTATGTTCAAATAATTCTGGAATAGTTGTGTATCTAATTTGTTTACAACAAAACTTTCAAGTCAAGCTACTTTTAAATTTTTGTAAGATAGTTTTCCAATTTTTCGAAAGAATTTTTATAATTGTTTTGATTGCTCCTTGAGAATGGTAGACAATACCACCGAAACGTCGGAGATTTGAAAAATAAACATAAATAAGTTTCAAACCAAATAAATAAAAATATTTATTAAGTAATTAAAAGATTTGAGAAAATAAATATGATTTAGAAAATTTCAAAAGAGTTTCTCTAAATTATATAAATTCTGTAAACTCTTTGCAGGATTTTTTAAATTTAAGAAATTTATAAGGTAGAGACTATTTTCATACGAATATTAAGACACCTAGTATAATTAAAAGCATAGGAATTTCGATTTATTGTGCGTTTCAGGGATAAACATAGATTTACATTATGTAGATAAACGATGACTGATAAGCTTTTAATTTAGAATATATTATGAAATGTGTGACATATGTAGTTGCTTAAACTAGGAAGTGATTTATACATACTATATAAATTAAGACAAAATGTTCACCTTGTGACTTATGTACTAGTATTCAGAAATTCTAATAAGTGGGTGAAAGAATTTAAAAAAAAAAAAATCAGCTTTAAATTCGATGAGGCTGCCAATAAACTACATCTTCCACTTTTGTTTTCAAAAGCTTTTTGAACGGGTTTGCTTTTAATTTATTTTTTAAGCATTTAGAAGAAAGCTTTTTTGTTAGATTTGTTTGTGCTTAAAAACCAAACCCCTTTTTTGTGCAAAAGCTTTTTCTAAATTTCCCATGATCTTATGGATACTTTAATACGAGTTAAATAAAGTGTAAACCTTAATTTGTGTAATTTAAATTGTGGGCTTGAAATGAGAAAAATTCGGATTTTTTCCGTATGGGAAAACTTCATTTAAAACATAAATCTTCTGACTTAATCGATTTAAGGTAAATATATGTGTATGTCGATTTTTGGAATTTCGATAGTTTTCGGTAGGTTAATGGTTCTAAGATCGACTAATTTAAATGAATATTAAGTAAATTAAAGTAAAATATGAATTATGATCAAGCTGTTCAAATGGGTTTAACATGATTTTAAAGTGGTAAATATTTTTGTATTCAAATTTTTACATTCAGTTTGCAGTCGTTCTAAGATTTCTGATAAGGTTTACAATCCGCTTTAGGACGTTATTTAGATATTTAAAATTTAAGAATATTTCCAGTGAAGTTTATTACAAATGTTTGCTTTACTTCTTTTTGAACTTACAAATATTAACTGTAGAATAAACTAAAATCCACACATTGCCACTTTAACAATGAGGACTTGCAATTAGCGGATCCTAAGATTTTTAAAGAAGTTTTAAGGTAAATAAATTATAAAAGTTTTAATAAAGCACATTTCTTAATTTAGTTTTCAAAACTACTTGATCGATTATTCATGGAATTTATTTTTATTTTATTCAAATCAAGTTTTCAGTCCCAAAATTTATAATTCACAATTTTTGGGTGAAGATTTTTAATAATTTCTCAGCATTTATCAGCATTTGAGTCATTTACCTTTTCGTTCGTAAATTAAATAAAACATAAATCAAAACAGAAGAAAGCAGGGGATTATCTGTACGACTTTATTTTGTTTTTCTCGCTTCGTGTTCAACTTAAATACATATTAAGCTCTTAATAACGTTTAAATTGGGCAAATTTTTTGTTAAGCTTCTACGATAATAATTGTTTTTAAGAGCTTATGTAATGTAGCTTTTTATCTAGAATCTTGCTAAACGCAAGCTTTCCATCTAGAATTTTGCTAAACGAGATTTGAACTAGTGGTAATTTGGGTAGCTTTTATAGCAATTATTAAAATCATAATTTAGATAATTTTCAACTAAGAATATTTTCAATCAATACAATGAAATGTTTTTGAAGCTACTCAGCTTTATCTAAACGGTCAGTTGTCTCTGCAATTAGAAATCTAAAAATTAAAATGAAGTCCCTTCTAAGAGTATCTGAATTTTAATACGACTTGCAAGCTCTATGTTAAGTAAACTCTAAAATTTTGTTAAGCTTTATATTTTCTGTTTTCACTCAATAAACATAATTATGAAGAACTGTAATTTACTCTGTCACATAACTTGTTTACAGAAAATTGATGTTTGGTGAGCCATTTCATTAAAATATTTCAGAAGCTTAATTAAGCAATTTGTAATATAATAAATTTCTTCGGTTAATTTTTAATAACATTTGCGAAATTTATTTGGAGCTTTCTTGGAGCTTGGGTTTACGACTTAAAAATGAAGAAATTTGGATTGTTTAGAGAGCTTTAAGTCAGATTGAGTTTTAGGAAACAAGTTCAAAAAAGACAAACCTCTTTATTTAGGATATTTTTTCGAGATATTCTTATTTATTAAACTTTGCAACAATAAAAACTAATAATTTATCTTGAGCTTTTGCATGATAACAACTGTATAAAGCGCTGCATCATTCCCAAATTTTTTGATAAAACAACTTCTTATTAACCCGCAACACAAATATCTTGTTTTCTGGAAATTGATCGATTTATTGTTGACGAGACAAATCTAGGCTGTTTTCGTAGATCTTTAATAGCAATTTTGATCTGCTTGTGTGAATTTGAATCGGGTGAATTATAGTTTTTTGTTTCACGAATAAATTTTAAAATGTTGTTTTCTTATGATCGAAAATAGCCGTTGTATTATTCGACATCCAAGTACAAGCACAAACAAATAATTAGCCATTTATATATTTTATTCAAAATCTTTTCATTTTTTTTACTCCACATCTATTCGATATGCATCGCTATCTGGTTCATTTGGTCTGGAACTGTAAATTTTCCGCTTTAAAATGTATGTGTATTGCCGGCAATGAATGCGTATTTGTGAATTCAATATTTTAATTAATGGTACGTAGGAACATTGACTGCCTGTAAATGTCTCGTATAATTTCGACTCGACATAATGTCCACCTACTTTGGTAAACATTTGTAGACCAGTCGTATAAATCTTCTTGTTTGAAGAAAACTACTATGAGGAAATATCAGGCTTAAATTTACCGCTACGAACAAAGTTAGAGCGACCAAGCGCATTAAACGATAAGTTAGCGGATACTTCTCTTAATGGAACCCACCTGGAAATAAAGTTGCCCAAAATCACAATACCTCTCGAGAATACACAGAGTGACAGTCGTATTATGACTTAACACCTTCGATAACATTACAGTACCTAAAAGCACCCTACATGGTGAAGCTGCTGGTTTACTTAAACACTTTAGCGGAACGGATGCCAATTATATCGAAGCGCTACAAAATTTACGTAGCAGATATGATCGGAAGAAATATACTATTCAAGCATTTATAAAAAATATTTTGCTACAGCTCTCTATACCAACACCAAATACCTCCGATGAAATCTTACGGGGACTTAAGGCATTAGGGTAAGGTGCTGGATAGCAAACTATATGAGGAAACTAAGAGTCTTTGGGCACAAACTTCTGCAGGTTGAGTCATTCCAAGGTGATGCTGTTCGACATACCCAGTTTTTGGCTGAACCTTCCATAAAAAGATGTTTCAGATATCCAAAGCCCATTACGAGTATGTTTGTTGTATTCAGAAGAGCATCATAAATTGTTCGAATGTGCAAGTTTTAAAGAAATGTCAGTAGAAGATAGAACATCTTTATTTATAAAGGAAAATTGTTGTTTTAGCTGCCTAAACAATAACCACAATCTATATTTATGAAATTCAAAATTTAGTCAGTGGAATCTAACAGCAGAAGTCGCAGTGAACATCGTACAAGAGCCAGCACAAGAAGCCTTATCACAAACAATCAAATTGGAAGAACAGTTTTACCCACAGCACTAGTACGCGTGTCGCATAGGATGGACCATGTCTATAAGAACTGAGAGCACACAGGCAACAAAATCAATAACGTTTACAGTGAATAACCCTGAATACAACTTAGACCATCAGTTACCGGAATTCTGAAAAATTGAATCAATAGATTTTTCGAGAAACACTTCAAAAAATCTACTGAGAAGGACATTACTTGTCGATTAAAGACGTGATTGTCTTATCGTTGGACTTACAGTGCAATCCACATTTTATGAAGTTTTGCTACGATTCAGGAAATTTAAAGCAGCGCTCACTGCAGATATTGTAAAGATGTTTCGACAAGTCTCATTTGCCAAAGCCGATACCAAATATTAGAGAATACTGGAGAAACACCTGCAATTCTTAACCTATTAGCTGCAGACCGTCACTTATGGCACAGCAAGTGCAACTTACATAGCAACCAGTGTACTCAAGATCAGCAATATCATGTATGTCGATGATCTGACGAGTGGAGCGGACCATAATGCAGCTTCCAGGTTCAACGTGCTTGAAATAGAACCATCCACTTATATTCAAGTTCTAGGGTTGTATTGCAATTCGCAAATAGACTGCTTCCAATTTCAAAAGAAAGATTTTAGAAAGAGTGATAACGATGAATACTAGGGTGTGTCTTTCGATTTCTTAATATAAAATCAAATCCTAAACCGTCAAGTTTACCATATAGACATATCCAATCAAAGCACTTTAATTTAGAAACTAAATTCTTTGTATCCAATAAAGAGCTTCCATCTTCAAGTAAACTAATTTCACTAAAACCGTTTATCGACGAATCAGGCTTACTTTGATTTGGTGGTAGAATTTTACAAACACATCAATAACTATTATATTGATATTGCAATCCAAAGTCGAAGTATCCGAATTAATTGTTCGAGAACTTCACTTACGTTGCCTTCATGCAGGACCAACAGTAATGATGACAACAATCGCAAAAAATATTGGATCTTAGGAGGGCCAAAATCTAATTAGAAAAACTGTACGGAGCTATGTAAAATGTGTAAAGCTTGACGCCAAGACCCGTGTAGAGCGAATCAGACTATTTAACAAATAGCTCAGAAAACAAATTAGGTTTACGTTTGAGTATTTAATATTTATATGTCTATACCAAAGTTGAGCACATAGAGCTAGTATACAATCTCACTTCGCACTACCCTGAGGTTATTAGCGATTATGGAACCAATTACCGTTGAAATTGAACTTACAAATTCTTACAAACAGATCAAATCACATTTAAATTTATTCCGCCAAGAAAGCTGCATTTCGGGCGACTGTGCGAAGCTGTAGTAAAGAGTGCTAAATATCATCTTAGCAGAGTAAACCGATGGGCACATACAGCAGATGACATGGATTATTTGCCTCGTTGGCCAATGGAATATTTGACTAACCTCCAACAAAGAAGTAAATGGCATAATAATCTACCTCTAACAAAATGGTTGATGAGTAAAGTAATCGAGCTGCATCCAGAATTAGATACTCATGTGAGAGTCGTAACTTTAAAAACATTAGGTAACTCAAGGTGGCCGGGATGTTGATTATCTAGAATTTGTTTGAAGCCAAAACCAAACTTCAAAACTGTTGCCGACCGCTACCATAATACCATAATATCTACTAATAACTTATAATAAATTATTATTAAAAGCGATCGATATTATTAATTATATCAGTATTGAATTTTAAACAGCAGTCCAAACATGAAATACTTCTTAATGGGTGGTCGGCGATCCGATAAAATCAACAAAAACGATTTTTTTTTTTTTTTGGTAAATTAAAATAAATGTATCTAAAATTCGTGCATGGAACTATAACTCTGGTTTTTGCCGATTTTTAATTTATTTCCAAACTGAAATCCCATACTAATTAGTATTTATAATCTTAAGCCCATCATAAAGTTTAAATATTTTTGTATTTTTTTTAATTTTTGTATAACTAATTAATGCAAGATTTATATATTTTGTGCTTTAATGACCATTAAAAAAAATATATATCGCTGGATAGGTATATATTTACACGAGAGTATTCCTACATTATTTTGTATGTTTAAAGATCAATCATTTATTTGTTTATCAATTTACTTGAAATATAATATGGGATGTTCGAAAAACAACCAATTACGAGAAATTTTGTAATTGTAGTTTAATGAGTTTTCGTGATCATTATTACAAGCAATTAAAATATAATTGATATTTTTTTATTGGTTTGGGAAGTTTATGGCTCATTAAAATTCTAATTCGTGTGCGCAGTTAAAGTTTTGTTAAAGTACTGTCCGGCGTCTATACGCACCCAGTTGCATTCATTGCAACAGCTTGTGAATGTAATTAAAATATTGTGTACAACATTTTTTTATTTATTTATTTTTTTGCTCATTGGTTACAGCCCTCTCGAAATATTAAAATATTAATGTTCTATATAGTAAAATATTGTGTATAGTAGTTATATGGGAAAGTCAGGCAAGCAAATATAGTATACCATTTAAATATTTGTCGATGATGGTAATATACATTATTGATGTGAGCGATAAAAAAATTATTAGCATAATATACCAACAATATTCTTGTGGCTCTGCCAAAAAATTATTTCGTTTATCTTACTTCATATACATATATTGTGGGGAGAAGATACATTCAACAAATGATGACAGTCGGAATTATATTATAATTGGAGGTTAAATTTAGAAGTTATACAGATTTTGGTTATCGACAGATATGCAAATTTAATGTTGGCCAATAATATAAATTTAAATTATTTGTTGGTTGCGATTGTTTTCATGATTTGGAACTACTTTACTTTTTATTAAAAGACTTTTTATACATTGTTATATATTTTTTGTCTTTTACTTTATTACTACGAACCCTACTCTTAAACAGATATTTGCCCTGAACTGGATTTGTCTAATTTTTATTTTTTTATTTAAGTACATTGTTATTCTTATCTAATTGAAAGCTTGGCATCTGCAAGTTCTTATTCTAATATATCTTAACTTAAGTATTAAATTATTATTTAAATAAGGGATTGCACTCTTTACCGCCATGTTCACTTATATTAAATTATGATCATCATAAGCATTTGAGTTTACTTGAATCATGAGCGGGTTCGTGTGCTCACTTATTCTCTGTGTTGATTCTTCGATAAGATTTTCCAGAAAATGGCTAAGTTTCATGATTTTAGTGCTTGCATACAGTTCTGTGTTGTTGCAGTAGTGGAACCTGTCTTCATACTGATTATATTTTCTAATTTTTCCATCACGTGCCTGAGAATATTTCTTTCTAAAATTCCGAGTTTTTTGTAGCTGGCGGTTGATATTGTAAACCACGACGTGAAACCGTAGGTTAATATGAGTCTAATTAGTTGACTATACATAATTTCGTTTGTTCGTTGAGGTAAATCTATAGTTTAGTGTTAATTGGCCTTAGCATCGCATAGGCTGATCTAGCTTTTTCTATTGTTTTTTAACAGTGTAAGTTAAAGTTGAGCTTGTTTGTAAAGTGTACTCCTAAGTATTTCACTTAAGCCTCGTTCTCTTTAGTTAAGTTACTTGATTTCAAGTATTTGAATTCAAGTAACTTGAATTCCAGTTTGCGTTCACATATTTTCAAGTTAATTGAATCAAGTAGTTGTTTAAAATGACGTCGAATGAGTTGGTGCGTGCTGAAATTTCAGTAATAAAAACTGAAATTACGAATAATTTATTAAAAATTGCGAAAGAGTTATTAATTAAACATAAACGCAAACGGTCCATATGGGTAAGGAGGTAGATAGAAGAAATCACCTAGGCGCCTCCCCAACTCTACTAAAAGAGTTGTCTTCACAGGATAAAGGAGCATACAAAAATATCCTAAGAATGTCAGTAGAGAATTTTAAAAATCTCCTTAGTATGGTTGAGCAAAGAATACAGAGAAAGTCAACGTGGTTTAGGCAAATAATCTCGGCAAGAATAAAATTGGAAATCACTTTGCGCTATTTAGCTAGTGGTGATAGCCTAACGTCCCTGCAGTATTTGTTCCATGTTCCAAAAAACTCAACATCTGCGTTTCTACCAGAAATTCTTTTAGCTATTTATAAGGAGTTGCAGTCATTTCTGAATGTACGAGTAAGTACATACGTAAATCTGTTTAAGATAACAACAAACGCAAGTACCCGTACATTGTTTAATTTAATTTCTTTCATATGAATTTGTTCCATTGCTGAGTCTGGCACCATTGTATATTGTAATAATAAACAAATATATATTTTTCCAGGTTCCGAGTACCGTAGAGGAGTGGAACAGGGGTTAGCAGGGCTAATGACAGTGCCTTATTCAGGATCATTAGCCGGGCTAATGATAGTGTAATATTCAGGAATAGTAAGTTCAATATTGCGTTGACAAATAATACTTTGAATTTCCCAAATAATGGTGTTAGTCGTAGATGACGAATTCCCTCTACGTAAAAATTTATTAAAAACTTACAGTAGAAACCATACATCACCAAAAAAACGAATATATTTTCAATTATCGCCTATGTAGAGCTCGAAGAATCGTGGAAAATGCTTTTGGGATACTTGCATCACGATTTAGAGTATTTGAAAGACCAATTTCACTATTACTTGAGACAGTAGATTTAGTGATACTGGCTAGCTGTTCATTGCATAACTGGCTTAGAACCATAACTGGAACTGCATATTTACCAGCAGGATCCTTAGTTGAACAAGACCATAACACAGCCCATATAATTCCTGGATCATGGCGAGAAACTACTGGAAAAGCTGAACAATCAATGTCAGATATTACATCCGGGCTGGGTTCGCATAATTATACTTTGGATGCCGAAAAATTAAGAGATTCATATGCGGATTATTTTACAGGAGTCGGTTCAGTACCATGGCAATTAAAAATGATTGGCGCAGAATGAATTAACTAGCAATCTACTTTCTTTTAGTGGGGGTACAATGTAAAAAATATTTTTTTGAAAATAAATGAAACTATAATTTACCAAGTTTGATATTGCTTTCATTGAAGCGGGTACGCTTCGTAAAAAATTATCTGCCACTCCAAACCAGCTTAGTTTTGGTTTGTATATTGCGTCAGGTGACACACCACTTTTTTTACTTTGTTCAATTTTTCGTAATTCCTGGATGTATACGGTTATAATAGTTTTTATTTTTTGCCAAGATCATCCATATCCGATTTTAGCCCTTTCTCGTTCATTTTAGTTAATAAATTTTTAAAATTTTCATCTCGGGCATTGCGGTTGTGATATAAAGTTATATCGATGTTCCACAAAACTTCATACGATTGGTAAATTTCCAAAAAATTTATTATTTCTGCAAACTCCACTTCATTTTTGTAGATGTCAAAAATTTTAACCTTACTATTTTTATAAAAGTATTTTTTACAGACTAAATTGTATAATGAGCTTATCGCAGACGGCCCTACTTAAATACAAAAGTTGAAAGGTTCTCTAATTTACTTGATACTTGAAGTCAAGTAAAATTAGCTTGAATTCAAGTTAAATAACACGTTCATATTGGTCAAGTAGATTCAAGTTACTTGAATTCAAGTACTTGAAATCAAGTAACTTGACTAATGAGAACGAGGCTTAAGTCTGTTGTTTCAATTTGTTTTCCATTAATCAGCAGCTTTGCTTTTCTACTTTTTGCCACTGCTGTTTTGATGCATCTGCCATAAGGTGGTCTAAAGATATAGTAGTTTTCCAGTCTTTCTATGTGACTCTGTACCTTTTTGGTTGCGATCTCTGGGCAAAGGGATGGCGCGAATATTATTATGTCATCTGCGTAAAGGATTATTTCCTTTTCTCTACTTGTAGGCTGGTCAGCTATATAGAGGTTGTATATAGTATGGGTCCCAATATTGACCCTTGGGGTACTCCTCGGCTTGAATTATGGATTTGTGATTTAGCGAATTTTAGAAATTAATTTCTACATAGAACTGTCTTTGATGTAGGAAATTGTGAATAATAGGAAGATTGAGTTGGATATGTTTGAAGACTAATCCTTTGATCCAGACGGAATCAGAGGCCTTTTGTATATCTAATAGACAAGCAACTGTGACTTGTTTACGACTCAGGTTTGAGGTTGTTGGGAATTGAGAAATCTTGAATGGACCTTCTTCTGGGTATACTTAAGGTCCTGAGTGATCTCCATATAATTTTCTCGAGAAGTTTACCTTGGTTTGAGTTGAGGCATATAGCTCTGCTGTCTTCTGCTTTTTTTAGGTTTTTGACTTTTGGGATAGGGATTATGTGAGATTTTTTCCAATGTAAAGAGAAGTACACATATGATAAATTTAGACAGTTGTTTATTTAAATTGAGAGATTGTTAAAGTAAGTTATTGGGAGCTTTTTAATAATAAAGTTTGAAATTTTATCGGGTCCTAATGATTTTTTTTGGTTTGTAACTAAATATTTAAGCTCCAAAGAACTGGTAAAATCCTCTTCTAGTAATTTTATGGCTGGGTTTGCACTCGAAAACGTTATTAGGTGATCGGCGGAGGAGTTAATGAAGTTATTGACCTCTTGGCAAACTATTTGGGTTAAGATTGAGTTTTAATTTTAGGAACTTGTTCTCTATATAGCGATTTGTAATAGTTTGCGATCTCATTCATATGTTACTTGACCACCTCTTTCGAGTTGTTCCGGTGCAATGAACCTTTTCCTTCCTGTCAGTCTATTAATTTCTGAGAATATGGAGTTTTCAGGTTTGATTCTAGATAGTTTCTTTATGAATTTTCCTTTTAGGTGTTTTGAGATATGGTGTTTAATAATGTATGTGACACAGCTTATCTGTGATTTAATTGAGAGGTAACTAGGATCTTGGTTATTTAGTGTTCTGTTATATATTCCACATAATATTTTTTTTAGTTTGCTACGAAATTCTGTTTTACTTTGGGAATCAGCATACTGATTAATTTTTCCACTGACAATGTCAGAGTCCTAATATTTTTGTCAATCTCGGCTTCTGATAGGTTTCTATCGTTCAGTATTCGTACCTTTTGAAGTTCTTGGTCTGTTTCGTTTGAAAAATTTACCCAGTTTGTAGCTTTATAGTTATAGTGATTAGGAAGCTCTATTTTTAAAAAATCCGTGACACTTAAGTGATCTATTGTTAGTTCCACCGCGCAGTGGTCTGAAAATGTTGGAATTGATTTACTTACAAAATTATCTTTTCTTGCGTAACTTGTAACCATGTTGTTTGTAACTAGGTAGAAGTCTATGCCTGATCCTGATCGCAGAAATGTTGCTTTTTTGGGTACGATTTGTACAAAGTTGCGGGATGAGGAAGTGAGCCAATTTTGGAGAGTGTTACCTGTTATATTGTCTATTCTATCCCATGCTGTGTTGCGTGCATTAGTCTTACAAAATGGTCGCTTTTTGAATTATGATTATTGTCTGAAATTAGCTTATATACCTCATTCAGCTTTCTCCTAGCTCCAACAAAATTAGAACCATTGTCACTGTAGATATTGGCTGGTGCTTCTCGTCGCGCCACAAATCGTGGTTCGATGTGAATTGCCTCCGTTACCATACAAATAAATAAGGCTACATATCCTTTTGTTAATTTGGCACTCCTTCCCCTTTTCGAAGCTATTTGCACAGGCCCGGCGTAATCTACTCCACACAAAGTAAATGGCTTGGTGGCTTTCATCCTAGCAATTGGTAGATCCCCCATCAACTGCTTGGACGTTTTTGCATTGTTTCTGAAGCATATTACGCACTTGTTTACAATTTTTCTGATGGTGCTTCTGCCGCCAACTAACCAGAATTGCTGTCTCGTCAGGTGAAATGTTAAGGTTAAACCCGGATGTAAATTTCGCTCATGCATGTATAATATTACGATTCGGCTTAATGCATGACCCTCTGGTATTATAATCGGATGCTTTTAATCGTACTGGCAATCTAAATATTTTAGCCCACCGCCAACTCTCAAAATACCATTTGCATCTATAAACGGTGCGGTGCCAAAGAGAAAATATCGCTGCTTTTCTGAATAACCTTTCCTCTCTGTAAACGGTGAAATTCTTCAGCAAATACTTCTCGCTGTATATGCTTTAGGATGGTATTTCTGGCAGTTTGAATTTCCTTGACAGTAAGAAAGCTTGAAATCCGGTTACTCGAAGTTATTATTATGCCAACACTCTTAAAAGTTTAGTGTAACTTGAATTCCTGCATATTAATATGTCGATAATATGTTCTTCTCTTTGCGCATTGAGAACGAAGAGCTCTGTGTTTTCTCGTTCTTCAGCTAAATGTTCACTATTTCTATAGATTAGGCCTTTGGAGGCAAAAACACTGTCAGGATTCCTCAACCATTCTGGACCGTACCACCATTGGTTTAGATTGATAAGCTGAGATGGATTGAAGCAATGTTTTCCATCTTGCTGGATAACTGGATAACCACATCAGGACAATTGTAGAATCTGTCCAGCCGTAAGATTTCACTGGCTGCTTTATGGTTTCTTTCACCAGCGCCAGAAGTTTCGTTAGTAAATTAGCTCCACATAACTTCAGTCTGGGCAAGGACACCTGCTTAATGGGTGCCACTTTGGTTTTTGATGCCATTAAACTCACCGTGACTGAACCATTTTCATGAACGGTTCTGCAATAAACTACGGCACTATATGCCTTTTCACTTGCATCTGAAAATCCGTGCTACTCTATTCTGCCGTCCTGTGGAATGAACCGCTTTATTTTTAACTGTTCCAAAAATGTTAGCTCATTCCGAACTTTCTTGTAGGTGCCTGCCACGTGGTCCGGTAGTTGATCATCTCAGCCTAGCTTCATTAACCATAAAGTTTGGAAAACTATTTTCATTAAAATGATGGATGGGGACAACCATCCAAGCGGATCAAATAATCTGGAGTACTCGGAAATAATCTGGCGCTTTGTTGGCTCTCCGCTGCCCTCCAATGTTTGTTGAAATCTGAACACATCTTCCAGCGCTTTCCATTTAATGGCTAATATTTTTGATTCTGTTGATGAATTGTGGAACTTCGAAATCTCATCCGTATTTTCTATTGCCGTAATGTCCAATACATTTGACCTCCACTTTCTCAAATTAAACCCGCCAGGTAGGAATAACTCACTTATTTTTCCTTTTAGGTTCTGCAATTCTTCTAACGTATCTGCCCCTGAGATGAAATCGTCAACATAGAAATCATACAAAATGCGTGAAGTAGTATCGGGATAATTTTGCAGATTATCATAAGCAATCTGGTGCGAGTCTGAGTTCTAATCGCCAAAAATGACGAACTGGCTAAACAAAACGTGACTGTATTAAGCTTGTTATGCTTGAACTCATCGGACACTTCACCTCTTGGTTGGGAATCTCATTAGCATTGCCCATAAATTTGGCTGAATGGTTGAACCCACTAGCATTGGGCTACTTGGCCGAGCCATCAAATACAACTCGCAGTTTGGTTGTTTGACTAGATTTCTTCAGCACGTAGTGGTGGAGCAAATAGAAGCAGTCGGTTTGATGAGTTCTAGATATCCCAGATTAAGTTTTTTGTTGATGAACTTAGTATATTCTTCTTCCATTAATGGTTTTGCTTGCAAACTTCTTTCCAATGCCAGAAATCTGCGCTTGGCTGCATTCACCGAATTTCCGAGTTGAGCTGCCTTTTTCCTAAATGAAGTGGCTACTATGTATCGTCCTTCATCGTTTCTATTGTGCGTACTCTTATAGTGCTCTTCGCTCCAGATCCAAAATATGAGCAGATGGCATCTCTTCTTGCTCAAAGAATCGCTTTAATGTGCTGTCAATGTCGATGTCTAAGTACAAATTGAGCGTACAATTGTTTACTTGCACTATCTCACTTGACTCCACGCTGGTTCCGTTGGTTATGCCAGAAACAATCCAACCAAATATTGTCCTTTGTGCAACTAAAGTGTTGTTCGAATGTGTTAGTCGCCCATTACTTAGTATGTGGAAAAATCGGTCAGCGCCAATTAATATATCAACTGGCTTAACCTAGTTGTATTGGGGGTGAGCTAGTTGTAAGTCACTCAGGAAATCACATCATCTCATGAAAATACTTGCCTTGGATCTAGACAATTTTAAACGTTGCATCCCGAATCCAATAATGCTCTGCATTTGCTTGTTTCCATATTCATCAGCTACTTCCACTGTCGCCGTTGGAAGTAATGACTGGAAACTAGATATAGTTGCTGTAGTCACTCTAGTACCGGTAGCTGCTCTCGCCTCCGCAATACTAAGAATGTTACCAGTTATAGATTCTTCACCGTTTGAATTTGGCTGTTCCTCGGGGTGCAATGTCAAATGGTGTTTTCGTTGACCTTTACGGCATTTGTATTTTGACCTGCATACAACAGACTGGTGAGAAGGAGACACGCAGTTAAAACACAGTTTCTTTTCTGCTGCTAATTGTTTTCGGTCAGCGGTTGGAAGTTGTAAATATTGGTCACATTTCCACAAATAATGCTCTCCTGAGCATAATGTACACCTAAATTTAGTGACATGCGATACAAATGAGCTTATTCGTTTCGATGAACGAACTTTCGATTTTGGTATCGAATTTAGACTCTCTAGCGCATCGCTTCTTTTATTTAGAAAAGCAAATAACTGATCTAAGGTAGGAAAATTCGTCCCTGTGGTTTAGTGAGCCCATGCTTCCTTTGATTCACCGTCTAATTTATTGACTAAAAGGTAAATGAGCCATGGATCATGACCTTCCGCTTGCTCGCCAAGTACCTTCAAACCCCGTATGACCTCATCCGATACATAAGAAAGATGACGAATGGCCTTCGCGCAACCTTGTTGTATGTTAGGTTGCTCTAAAAAAACGCTTTAGCAGAGTTTGAACGACGTGCATGCGTTTATAGTATCTGGCTTTTACTTTATCCTAAGCTTCCTCATAATTAGCCTCTGTCACCGTGAAGTGTTTGATAGAAGCATACGCCTCCCCTTTGAGTAAGCTTTACAAATATTGCAGCTTATGCACCTTGGAAATTCTGTCGTTGTTGCGGACAAAGGCTTCAAAAAGATCACGAAAAGACGGAAAATCTGCGTAGTTACCACAAAAATCTTGAATGTTAATCCGAGGGAGGCCAACTTCACTTTCACGCTTGTTAATAGAAGAAATCTCTTGCAAAAAGTTGCTTTGATTGAGCATAAGTTCCTCTACCCAGGTTAACATTATTTTCTTACCGCTGCTTTTCTATTCTATACAACCTTTGTTTTAAATCAGCGTGAGTTTCATCGATTGTTTCCACCGAATCCATATTCGCTTCATCGAATTTCCCTTTCATTGCCTTTTCAATCGTTTGAAACTCCTTCCACTCGTCAGCTAGGAGTGCTATATAAGCTTTAATATCACTAATACGGGTGTCGGGTGTGAATTTTGCTATTTCAGCTTTAAAACCCTCCATAAGCTGATTCCGAAGTATCGCAAAATGCATGAAGCTGAATCGATTTTAGATTTGAAGATTTTAATACATAGTTAGGAATTTTGAAGTAATGATTCCGAAGAGTTAGATTTCCACTTATCAAACCTAAATCTGCATCTGCTTAAAATTTCATAGAGTTATTCTTAGCAATATTGCAGCTTTCACAGTAGCACTTCCAGCTAGTAAATCGTTCATATAAAGTTGGTTTTGAATAACATTAACTGCTTCTGGACATCTGGATTGATGTATTTTCATCACTTCTGCTAAAGAAACGGTGCACTTGCTGTGTCATAAGTAACGGTGTTACATTTGTGTGCACTCAATTCTCCGACTGGACTTCCGCGTCACAATATTAAATGAAAATTGGTTCCGTTTGGATCCACTATCCACTCTCGATATCAGCATTTATCGCAATAATGTTTTACTAGAACGAAGTAATCTGCTGGTTAGATCTGGCTGTAATTTGTAACCAATATGTAAACAATCATTCAACGAAACTGCTGTGGTTATAATGTTCTCTTTGAAAACTGTGTGGTGAGGCATAAAATACTTGTGGTCGGCTTGATTAAACTGAATTTGTTATTCCATGAATGTTTGATACTGTTGACAGTATTTCGTTGACCTGGATTGTGTATTGGTTAGGGAGTTTCCGAAGGGTCTTCTGCATCAGATACAACGACTGTACAGTTTATGAATGGTTCTTCTACCATACAAAATTTTTGCAATTGTTCCTTTAGTTGGTCGTTTGAAGTTTTGTGATCTATATTTATGCTGTAGTTCTGAACGTTACATCCCTTTTGTTTATTATCTAACTCTCCAGCTACAGGCTAGCCGAATTTGGATAAGTGAAGAACTGGTAAATTTGGAATAAATAACTTTTGTTCCGATAAGATATCCAAAAAGAATTCTGCTCCAATTAAGAAATCGACTGAACTGGGCCTATAAAATTCAGGATCCGCTAGCCCAAGTTGCTATATCTTATTCGACTTTGGTATATTTATGATGAGCAAGTAGAGCAATTGGAGTCGGCAATATATAGGAAGATTTTATATATTCGGCTTAAGTATATAAATTTGTTGTTGGAGTATCTTTGTGCTGGAGAGAGTGATGACACCTTTTGCATATTAAGCATAGGGCATTGCGATTCTTAATGTATAGATACAGGCAGTTAGTACAGCTGTTGGTACTGGCTTTTACTTTGGATTTATTCTCAACGTTCATGCTCTTGTTTAACGGACATTTATAAATAAAATGATCCTTTCTACATGCTAATCGCAGCTCCACTGTTGTTTTTACGCCAACTATTTTAAATGATGAAATTGCATCATTGACCGATTCCTTTCCCCACGACTGTCTGGGCTGGTATCTAACTTATTTACTATAACATGAACTAGCTAGGGATCTCGTGTTTCTGCTGCATCTCCCAAAGCTCTTAATCCTCGAATAACCTTACCTAATGTATCGCATAATTTCCTCAAATATTTATCAATGATACTACTACTGACTTTTATCTATCGATTTATTTGGTCGAAGCTTCTTCCTAATTTTGCTCCCTTTATTTGATATGCCGTATTAAAGCTGCTGCATCTTCTTTCAATAGTTCATTTAGCATTTGTAATTTATAAACTGCACTTAAACTATAATTATTATGGACAGACATTTAAAACAAGTCTTGAAACGAAGCCGTTTGAATAAATAGATTAGAGAACACAGCTTGGATCATCGCAGATAAACCTGAATGAAAGCACGTTACAGGTGGGTACCCATGCAACTGATGTGAAACTCGCTATAGATAAACATTCCGCCATTCTCAGGCGACTACAGGGAGTGGCAGTTTTTCTCCGATTTATATAATACCACAATCCATGAGAATAGCTCGTTAATACCAGTATACAAATTTCAGTACCTGAATGGTTTTTAACGCGATGAGGCAGCTAATCTGTTGAAGCACTTTAATATTACCGATGCCAGTTATATTGAGGCTTTCCATAAACTTTGTAAGCAATACAATAAAAAGAAGCACCCAGTGAACAAATTCATTGATATGTTTTTTGCCATAAATCCTGTGATGAGCTCGCTGCTCATAAAATAAATGTTCGGGAAGTAGTTGATGTTGCTAACGAAGTGGTCAAAGGGGCCCCATTGCCGAATCATGGAACCCATTGTTAATACGCATCCTGGAATACAAACTCGACGATAAAATTAAAACGTTATAGGTTAGACGTTCAGCCAGCTAAAAAGATTTTCCCACGCACGAAGATTTCTTCAATTTTCCCTGGAGCAATTCCCTGGAATGTATTAAAGTAGATCCATTGACAAGTATAAGCTTCAGACATCAAAAGCAAGGAGTTCTCGACATTTGCATGAATCTACTCAGGCCATCTGTTCAGTTTGCAAGGTGGAGGATCAAATGCTAAACAATTGCAACAAATTTTAAAATAAATAACAGTTGCGCAGCACCGTGACTGCATAAAAGCTAATAACCGTTGCTATAATTGTCTAAGCTTGTCCCATTCTTCGTATAATTGCAAAAGTAAAGGAAGATGTTCCAAATGCCACATAATACATGATGCCTTTCTACATATCGAACCTGAGTTCTGCATGACTAGTATAGCTCAACCGTATATGCAAATAAAATACGCCAGGCTCAAAATGATCCCCTGCCTAATCCAGTTAACATTGCGCTGCAGCCAACACAGAACGTTCAAATAGCGAACCTTTTTGGTATCAATTCGCTTAGTGTATTTTTGCTGCTACTGTGTTTTAACCTACAGCTATGGTAAACGTTAAAACCAACACGGCTAGTTCGTTGCGATGTCGAGTTCTTTTGGATTCAGGCATTTTTGTTACTGAGATCTGCGCTCGGAAGCTGGAACTGCCAAGGAAAAATGCCTGTCTCATTATTTCTAGGGTTGGACAACTTCACAGTGGCAATATCTTCAGTTTACTGAATCGAAAGGATTTCTGATCTTTTGTTACGTAAGCCTTACCCTTCACTGAGCTAAAAACCGATCTGTGGAAAGACCCCTGGAGGGGTTTATTTTTTAATCGGAGCTGACCACTTCTTCCAAGTCATAAGTGATGGGAAGGCCACAGGAGTTGGCAGTCAACCAACAGCTGTAAACTCATAAAGATACTTTATGTTGATACTACTATATGCTCTCAAGTTAAAGGTGATATTAACCTTTTCCTGCGGCGGTTGTGGGAAATAGAAGATTTGTCAGAGCTAAAGCATCTCACCTTAGAGAAGCGTCGCTATCTAAAACTTCGCAAGAATACTGTGTTCTCCAATTGAATCGTTGAAATAGTTACGATATAAGTTTGAGCGGATTTTACCGAAGAATGTATAACTGGTGAGCTAAAAGATTTGACGGGATTTGTAGATTCTTCCTCGAATTCTTCTGTTCTAGGTGGTGGATATGATGTGATATTCAGAAGCTGAATTGAAATTTATTTTCTGGGAGTTATTTGTCCCGAATGGGAGTCCCCAAAATAGATCTCGTTCGACATTTGGTTTAAAACATACTTGGTACAATTCAGACAATTCGGCTTCCTAACTCATGGTTTACCACAACCGAAACAAAATAATCCCTGAAGATCTTAATCCCTAAAGGCTGTACAGGGCTTCGCTCATTTCTGGATACATTAAAATCTGAAATTGTTGGTCCCTCGATGTATGTGAAGTTAGCCCAGACTTTCATCCCAGAAAAAAAATATATATATTATCAGGCAACACTAAAATTACAACGTTATCCCAGCCCAACATTATTCCATATGATATAATTTACTCTAGCCCAAAAAATATTTTTTATTTTATTTTATAACATATTTTATGAAAGAAAATCGCAAAAATTAAAATCTGACATTATACAGGAATATATAGAAAAAAACACAAAGAAAAAGGCCTTTAAGATAGAATACTATCGAGATTTAGTCGGGATGTTTCTTTTCCGAAAACTATCGGTGCGCCATTTGGTTTGGCGTTACATTATCTAATTTCATTAAAAATATCAAGACGATTTGCATGTTGAGATTGGCGCTATAAATATTTAAGTTAGTGTAGTACTGAAATTTCATACAAATGGAAGCGATTTGGTCCTGGGATGACCGAGATGTTTCTTTTCCGGAAACTATCGATACGCCATTTGGTTTGGCGTTACGTTATCTAATTCCATTAAAAATATCAAGACGATTTGCATGTTGAGATTGGCGCTATATGTATTTAAATTAACATAGTGCCAAATTTCATGCAACTGGATGGGATTTGGCCCTGGGATGATTGGTATGTTTTTTCCGGAACTATCGGAATGCCATTTGGTTTGGCCTTACGTTATCTAATTCCATTAAAAATATCAAGACGATTTGAATGTTGAGATTGGCGCTATATGTATTTAAATTAACATAGTGCCAAATTTCATGCAACTGGATGGGATTTGGCCCTGGGATGATTGAGATGTTTTTCCGGAACTATCGGAATGCCATTTGGTTTGGCTTTACGTTATCTAATTCCATTAAAAATATCAAGACGATTTGCATGTTGAGATTAGCGCTATATGTATTTAAATTAACATAGTGCCAAAATTTCATGCAACTCGAAGGGATTTGGCCCTGGGATGATAGGGATGTTTTTTTTCTAGAAACTATCGGTACTTCATTTGGTTTGGCGTTACGTTATCTAATTCCAATAAAAATATCAAGACGATTTGTATGTTGAGATTGACGCTATAAATATTTAAGTTAGTGTAGTACTGAAATTTCATACAAATGGAATCGATTTGGCCGTGGTATGACCGGGATGTTTTTTTCTGGAACTATTGGAATGCCATTTGGTTTGGCGTTACGTTATCTAATTCCATTAAAAATATCAAGACGATTTGCATGTTGAGATTGGCGCTATATGTATTTAAATTAACATAGTGCCAAAATTTCATGCAACTGGAAGGGATTTGGCCCTGGGATGATAGGGATGTTTTTTTTCCAGAAACTATCGGTACTTCATTTGGTTTGGCGTTACGTTATCTAATTCCAATAAAAATATCAAGACGATTTGCATGTTGAGATTGGCGCTATAAATATTTAAGTTAGTGTAGTACTGACATTTCATGCAAATGGAAGCGATTTGGCCGTGGTATGACCGGGATTTTTTTTTTTCCGGAAACTATCGGAATTATATTGGTTGGCGTTACGTTATCTAATTCCATTAAAAATTTCAAGACGATTTGCATGTTGAGATTGGCGCTATAAGTATTTAAATTAACATAGTGCCAAAATTTCGGAATAGATGACGTAAGACCAAACCAAATGGCATTCCGATAGTTTCCGGAAAATAAACATCCCGGTCATCCCAGGGCCAAATCCCATTCAGTTGCATGAAATTTTGGCACTATGTTAATTTAAATACTTATTGCGCCAATCTCAAAATGCAAATCGTCTTTATATTTTTAATGGAATTAGAAAACGTAAGGTTAAACCAAATTCTAATATTAAAACGTGTCTTATGTCGTAGCCCGAATTAGACCAGATTCGTTAACATTGCTGGCAAACAACTCGCAATTGTTCAACTGTATTAATCAGTATCGGTAAAATGGCCATCCTCAAGGCAGAATTAATATTTGTCATTCAGTCTTGTTTCAGAAAAACGTTTTGTGAGGTGTCCATTTAGGGTTTGTGTATCCAAGGCGAAGTATTGAAACTTTCTCTTCCCTGCATCTTACGTTCTATAGAGCGACGGATTTCTCGTTCACTTACGTGACTTGGAAATCTCGAAAGAAAGGAGGTTCGCAATTCCCTCTAAGTAATAATAATTTGTGGTGTAGAAATCAAACTCTAAGTGGATATGACACCTTCGAGTTCAAAACTGAAATAGATCGAGTTAATTTGATTTATTATTGAACGATAAATGATATTGGTACGTTGATGTTTTGATATCAAAAGAACCTTGCCAAATTTCTCCCTTGGCTGACGCTTGCATTTGTTTGTGCGCCATTCTTGAAATGTTATTCCTGCCGCTATTTGTATACGTTTCGGTAACCTCTCATTTTGTTTGTGCAGCAAAGAAATCTTCGCAATTTTTGTTTTATGCTTTTATTTAAAAAATTCTGTGAAAGCATTGAGAATTTCATTGAAAGCACAGATCACGCACAAATTAATCATTTTGCGTGGGGAATACATAAAAAGCCGGCGAAACCAATCTTTTTTTAATCATTTAAGTAGGATGAGAATTTTAAATTGGACAACACAAACTTGTATAAAATTGAATCGGCGCATCATTATAATGTATACAAAATAAAACAAAATATTTTCTATGCATGTAAATATGTATCACGAATTGTAAACCCAATAAACCAAACAATCCATTTGCAATTAATTGAAGAACAACCAATTTTTGTTTTATTTATTTGTTTAAGAAACACAATTTCTTATTTTATTTATTTTTTATTCGTTGCTGTTGTTGTTAAATTATAAAATATTAATTTTAGAAAGATGTTTTGTGAACAGCATGAGGCATCTTCATCCATTCAGGTACTTGTGATCGTTAAATAAACAAAACAATAAATGAATGTGTTATTCACATAAGGTGAATTGACCTAGGTAGGCGTTTTATTGCACGAATTTAGACTTTACAATTTATTAGCACTTTTTTTCTAGATATTTAACTGTTTTTGAACCAAATATAGCTAAAGAAATAACTAGCATACATAAATATTCACACCTAAGTGATTTTACATGTATGTAAACCTCATTTTATTATATAATCTATCCAACACCATCGAGAACGCATACTAAAGAGACATACAAAATGCTTGCAAAAAATATTTTCTGTATCACGCGATATTCGAATTTATGACTGATAAAATGATTTGAAACTAATTTAATCAGTTAAATTATTTTTTTTGTTGCATATTTAAATGTTACTGTGCGCGTTGCTACTTCCATCGTCCCCATTGAGATTTTGTGCATTTTGTTTTTTTTAATGCACATAACATAAACAACATAAAGACAAAACATACCACAATAATGGTAAAACATGAATTTTAAAATCACACACAAACAACAAGTTGAAAAAAGTTAATCTTAAACGTATACAATAATTGAAGAAAACTACTGTTTTCGTGACTATCAGTTTAGAGGTGAGAAAATCCTGAAATAAATTCTTCATATTATACAGTTTGCGGTTACGCGCAAAATAATCGTTTGTATTTGTATATGGTGGATATCGAGGAGTGTAAAGCACAAATATGCAATATTACAAAAAAAAAATATTATGATTTAAAATTTAATTAAACTTAACACGGAGGAAAGATCCATGTGAAAGGGTGTTATGTAATCGAATTTCACTTCCTGCATGTAATATGTAAAAGAAAGTTGAAACTCTTTCTCGTTAAAAAATTTTGTGGATATGATTTTACAAAATCAATTAGCATTCACATTAGAAATAAATTAAACACAAAATTTGATGGACTTATTGGATTTTGTAATCATTAGATAATTGATTTTTAACTAAATTCAAATAGGTATACTAGGGCGGAGTAAGAAATGGATTAGATACGAGTTTAATGGAAATTTGAAAATTTGACTTGAAAAGCTATAATAATTTATGAGTTTAAAATTTTTCACAAATTCACAGAGTTTATAAATGTGTTAATGTCACAAAGATAAGTATATTTATTTTTAATTAATTTTAATTTATAATTTTTGTTGTTCACTCGTTGATGGCTGGAAAATAAGAGAGAAGTCGTTATTTTTATACAATGATTAAGCAATTTGATTTTGACACACCGTATTTAGTTTTTACTGCTTAATACAGATGGCCAAAACTCTACACAACAACATTTCCAAATTTAAATTTAAATATGTACATATGTTACAATGGGCTTAGTTTTGTGGTTAAATGGCAGATGGCCCAAGAGGCCGGGAATTTAAGAGGACCTTAATTTTCTTGATCAGGTTCAGAAACTCTTTGTACGTAAGTATGGAGTCTCTAATCACGCAACGCAGGTGGTATTTTGTGGACTTCACGACTGATTCGCACAAACCGCCAAATGTAGGTACTGCCGGAGGGATAAAGTGCCATTCTGTATAATAATCGGTGCACCAATTTAGTATAACTACTTGCCTTGCTTGGGAGAGGTATTGGTCGTAAAACTCACGGAGTGGCTTCATTCATTTATCCAACTAGATCCGATCGATTGTCGCAGAATCGTTTCAGGGCTCCCAGGAAGGTGTCAGTGCTCATATCAGATACCAAATCTAAGGTAACTATAGGTATGCCTTAAATGTTTTAGCAGAACGGTGACGATGAGTTTTGACTGCAAATGGACCAGATAAATCTGTACTTGCTATCTAGTTGCCCCATCAGCTGTTATTGGATTACAGCATTGTGTCGACATGTTTCGTACTCTTGGAATCATGATTGGCTGTTTTAAAGTGGTGACTAGCAATTTTAGTCCAGCATGCAGATTTTGAATATGTTTCTCTCGTACCATTTCCTCAATTAATATGAGGCGGGATTGCAAAATAATTGGATGTTTTCCATCATAGTCAAAGTCTTCATGTCCTAGTCTTCCTCCCACTATCAGCAGTCCATGTGCATCGATAAATGGAACAAAATAATGTCAATTAGAAATGCATTTACAAGTAATGATTTTTTTAAAGACCAAATTTCACTTGCGTATGTTGTTTCTTGGCGTATCTCTGTGGCTCTTATGCAATTTAAAATTCGTTCATGAGGTTCCAATCTTAGGTTTCTAATAAATATTAATAACAAAGCCATTATTCTTGATAATTTTAAGTAATTTGATAAATGCTCAACCAATACATCGCTTTAGGACCGCAGATAGATGAAATTCGGTAACCGTTTCATTGTCGTCGAAAATCGATTCAGATTCCGATATATAACTTTGGAGCTTATGTGTGTGTTTTAGAAGGAAATCGGGACCATCCAACCAACATGATACCACTGATTTCGAGATGTAAGCTGTATAGATTTTCCAAACCTTGGGTGGTTTAGTTAGCCAATCTAAAGTGATTGATGAATCGGTGTACAAAAATACCTTCGGATCAGATGATAAACATAAATACCTTTAGACTAATTGTAATAAACGCCCGAGCAATGTAGCCGCGTTTAGCTCTAATCGTGGAACGGATAAGGTTTTTAGCGGGTCTACCTTGGTTTTCGCCACTACAAGGTTGGTTTTGACTTCGACGCATCAGAAAACCCATGGAGTTTTAAATTATTTGACGCGTTAATCCATCGGGGAAATTAAATCTAAGTTAGCTCATATAACTAATTTCTAACCAGATCCCACTTCTGTTTGATATCAGGAGGGAGTTCATTATTCCAACCTATACCGTTTAGCCAAAGTGATTGGAATAGTATTTTAAGGTGCATTGTTACTGGTGCAAGTAGACTTAGCGGATCACAAATTCTGGATGTCTCTGAAAGAAACAATCTCTAAATGAATTTATTTCGTCGCCTATCTCCAAAAAAGAAAGTTCTCGCTTTTCAGTCGCAATGGGTCTTAACAATGCAGGATGGTTCGCTGACCACTTTCGTAAGTTAAACCGACCTAACTCGAGCAAGTATATTAGTTCTCTCTTCAGCTGCAACCTTGCTTCTATTGTTTCCCCTCCTGATATCAGGTCATTCATGTAAAAATCGCGTTTTAGCATTTCGGAACTAACTAGGAATTGGTCAGAAAACTTATCAGCAAGATAATGAAGCGATTTTGTGGCTAAAAAGGGTGTTGATGCGGTACCGTATGTGATAGTGCGTAATCGAAAATGTTGAATATTTCATGTTGAACTTTCATGATAGATAATCCTTTAGTAATCTGTATCCTAGGGATGGATGAGAATTTGCATAAACATTTTCTCGATGTCGGCGGATATTACAAATCGGTACTTTCGGAATCGGATAAGAATATTTATTAAATTCTGTTGAATGGTAGGACCTACAAGGAGAGTATTATTCAATAATTCTCCGGATGCCGTCTTCGCGGAAGCATCAAACACAATACGAACCTTAGTTGTGGTACTGGAGCTTTTAACAACTGGATGGTGAGGCATACAGTAAGTTTTATGAGGTAGTGCAAAAATCTTGTGTTCGGGTACAGGTTCCATATGTCCTAAGGATAAATATTCTTGCAGAAAACCTACGTAGGTTTTCTTAAATGGAAAATCCGAATCAAGCCTTTTTTCTAGATACAAATTTTGTCGTAAAGTTTGATGGTTGCTATCACCAATATTTAGTAGATTGGTTTTAAATGGCAACGGTAGCGATATGCGATTATCTTGAAACAAAACAATATCATGGAAATATTTGACGCCGGTACATTCGTCATCGTTGAGACTGTTAGCTTGGAAAATCTCTTTAGTTTCCCAAAATCGCTGGAGGGAATTTTCAATAGTTGATAATCCTGGTTGTCCTTGGTTTAATTGGATATGCATTGATCTTGAGTGAGTCTGGTGAGGCATAAAATTCCTCCAATGACCCAATCAAAACGGGTGTTGCGAGCGACGGCGCATGGAATAAATGTTCACATCCAAGTAGAACATCTATTTGCTTTGGTTGATAAAACTCGGGATCGGCCAGCGAATTAATGGATTTAAAATTCTTCATTTAATCATGGTCAACACAACACCTTATTCTGAGATCGGATACTGCCTTGGACAGTCCAGCTACACATTCAAAGTATCAATTGTAATTCTAACCTTGCTTCTAGGAATTTTCAGATAACTAACGCATTTTTCTGTTACAAACGAATGAGTCGAACCAGAATCAAGAAGGGCGCGACATTTTGTCCATCTATACCGAAATTGTTCTCAATTACGATCTCTGCTGTTGGAAGTATTGATATTCTTGGCGGGTGTGGACTATCATAATTGGTGATGATTTGAGCTTTTGGTAGTTCATTGTGGATCGTAGGAATTTAGTAGAGTTTCGCTACTTCTGATGTTGATGAGCTTGGTTATATCGTAGACATCTTATTGTTGCTGGTGAAGATTGGCGGATTAGAGAATTTTTCAAGGTGTAGCAAGGTGTTATGTATTTTGTTACATTTAAAACAGCTTTTCGAGTTCTTGCATTGGATTACAACATGCGCTCATCCGATAAACAATTTTAGGAACGATTTAGGGTTTTCATTAATTCTCGACGGCTATCGATCCGCATATTACGAAATTTGTTACACGTAAACAATTTGTGATGTTCATCTATGCATATCGGACAAGCAGATTACTGTGTTACGTGAAACGACTTACCCGTCAGAAATAATTTGGGTGCATTATGAACTCGTTTAGATCCGGAATCTCCTAAATAATCCATTCTTTTAGATATAAATGCCTAAAACTGATCTATGGTATAGGAAATTCCTTTTCTGTGGTTTCGTATCTCCATAGTTGTTTGGACTCCTCATCCAATTTCTCCGTGGTTAAATAAACAATTCAAGGATCTCACTCGGAAGCCTCTGGACCTAATGACTTTAAACCGCATATTGTCTCATGAATGCTATCATATAAATTTTCATCAACCCAGAAGTTTGGGTTGTATGTTTCAACAATCGTTTTCCTTTTATCGTATTTTTTGATAAGACGTTTTAGAGCTTCAGCATAATTTGCGTCATCGACGCGAAAATGGCATATGGTAGTGTACGCTGGACCGCGCAATTAGCCTAATAAATACTTAAATTTCCGGGCGGGTGACAATGTGGTATTCTCATGAACTGTTGAAGTAACCACGTCTTAGGAAGCCTGCCATTGCTTGTAGTTTCCAAAATTATTGGTAAAGGATTGTTCGGCAGAATCAATATTTTTGGAACTTGATTGATATGTATTGGGAACTGATTGGAGGTTAATTGTACGTATTAACACTTGAATTTCCAAAAAATACTGATCATCCACTTCCAACATATCAGAATCGGCATTAGAGTTCAACTGGAATACCTTATCCTCTGTCGCAATGAACTGATTGTACAACTCATTTATTTTAGCTAGTCGGGAATTAAGCTTATCCTAACTACAGTCCTTCCCCTTTTGTCTTAATATATTTCGCTATTTGCGTAAATTGACTGAATGTGTATTAATCGTCAATAAATATTGTGATGACAGAGAGACTTCTAACTGTTAGTATTTCCCGGACAAATGTAGCACACTAAAATGGAAATAATTACTGAGACTGGCAAAAATATCCTTTATAGACGGAAGGGGATAATGTTCCATATGAATAAACCGATTTATAATGACTTTACAGTCAACACATAAACGACTATCACCGTTTACCTTTGGCACTATGACTATAGGACTAGCTATTAATTTTCGCTGACACTTTTTCTTTCAATCGCAACGGAACTGCATTCGACTTATGAAAAATTGGAATACACAACTTAATATGGATATCAGCTTTATACCCGCGAATAACATGATTATTGTCCTCTGATACCAAATTCGGAAACCGCCTTCGTATAGAATGCTTTATATTTTCATTGATTTGATTGATTTGACTGACAAAAATTTTACGGCAATTTGGTTTCTTGACGTTCAACGCTCCACTATCCACTTCCAATTCGACTACGATTCCTTCAATGACTAAATTGATTACTGCTGATGTTGATAGATTATCGACGAAATTAATGGTTTTAATTTGATTGTTCACACGTCTATAACATACTTTGGATGTAAGACCTGATTTACTGCAGTAAAAACAGACCAAATCTTTAGCAGGACATGATCGACTATCATTCATACGCCCTAGACGGAGAACGATGACGCACATTTGGATTTGAATTTGTATGATGCTGTTTTATCGCGGACGTTAAAGGCCGACTTTCATGGATGACTTTATTTATTTCAAACGGCTTAATTTCCTGTTGCTATTTTAGAGACATTTCTCTATTCATTGCAACTTCGACACGTTTATCGAAATCATATTTGTTATTTAATAAATTTTGTTGAATTTTATCATTACGAAGACCAACTATGAAACGATCCGTTAGAGCATCTTCCAATGCCTTTAGTTTTCTCCAAAATAACACGTTTCTGCTTGACTTCTTAACCTAACCACAAAATCATTTAATGGTTCTCCAGATTCTTGAACATTTTTTTTAAAATTTGAACTGTTCCGCTCGCTTGTTCATTTTTGGTGAATAATACGCTGTTAATTCGTCCATTATGCTAGTATACGCTTTTGTACTGGGTAAATTTCAAAACTTTGTACGTATCTTGTCCCATAAGCGTTATAAAGAGAGGAACTTTTATTGTTTCTTCTATGAGTGACTGTTTAACTCGATCTTTATACGCGACAAAATCGTCCGCAGGTACAATCGATTGTAAAAGTTAGACCTAGGTTACCACTCTTCCTAATAAAATAATTTTAGAGAAATAATTTCTGAGTTAAAAGTTTAACCTAACACTAAAACACATTTTCAAGCTTTGGGTTTTTAAATCAGAAAGCTTTTAATCCAAAGGCTAATTAAACTGATTAAATGTATCATTCAAACAATTTGAAACTTCTTTGCTTGTGGCTTAAATTTACAAAATTAATTTTTTACTCATTACTACAATTAGCAGAAGCAAGCTTTTTCATTTATACTTCACTGAAAGTTAGTTGAAAAAATTTCCACTTGTGCAAAATGCAACAAAATATGCTTTGCTTGGTTCTTTTGCAAATGATGGAGTTTTAAACATAATCTTAATCCAAATTTAAATTTTTGTTTCTCTGTTACATTTTTCTAACTCATATTTAGTCTGTGGCTGATTAAGCCGCTAGACAAGATTTTGATTCCCCGCCTCACAAAATAATAGGAGAAACCGAGCTCCACCCACCTTATTTTAAACACTAAAATACTACAGACCGGGATTCATTGACCGTGGTAGAAGAAAAGGTACGAAGTATGCGGGTAAATTACAGATTTTTAAAATTAACATTTCAGCCTGAGTCAGAATATTGATATTTAAAAAATTTGTTCTCGTTGAGTTCAGCCTGCATAATAAATTCAGATGAAAAGAGTTTTGCCATTTTCTTTAAAAACTTGATTCGACTAACTTTTAAACTTAGAGCCTACTGAATGGCACTAGACAAGGCGATACACTCTGTCCCGGTGGTAGATACATCAACTGTGGGCTGTTTTTAAGCCCCAGGAAGTCACTTCCAAATCAGCATCAGTCGAATTAGCTGTCTAATCAGAATCAACATTTCATAGCAATTCACTCCCACCATGCTTGTGATAAGTTAATTTGTACTGAATGTTCACATTCAGGTATTTCAAGATGCGCTTTACTGCGAGCCAATTTGGCATTCTAGATATTTGGCTAAATCTGCTCGAGTCAGATGGCCTGCAAATAATATAGAACCAACAGCTTCCTGGAATTCTTTCCATCAAATTTTGTATTTTTACAAAATTGCTGTCTGCCATAACACATCTTTCCAAAATTTCGTGTTTATAACTGTACTTGAACTGATTTATAAGGATGCTGCGGTTTCATTTCGAGTAATATCTTTACCGAAAATTAACTTGACTACTCCGATATCCTTTATCTTGAATTTATCTTGAAGATAGGGTTTGGAATGGTTTTTATAATAACATCGACGCATACTGCAGCCACTAAAATGCTTCTTTTGCTATGAATTGATGATAAATGCATTCATTGATTTTAGATCAGCTTAATCCAAATTTAATTAAAACTGCATTTAACTTCTGATTTCAGATGCGACAAGCCTGCTTGAGGTCGTACCAAGATTTTTTTAAGCGACATTATTTTTGCGTTCCATGATCGAGTTGTTTCACCTGCAAAAATTCCGTTACTGCATCCAACTCGTCAATCAGTCAATGCCTCACAGCCATGGAAATTAAAAGAACGAATTGAAGCTTCATTTTCCATAAGCGACTCATATTCATTTTACATAACCGCTATTTCTTTGCATTAGGTAAAGATAAGCCCTTCATCCACTGTAGCGAGATCGAGTGAATCTCTATTCTCAATAGGCTTTGAAATTCCGATTGATCATCTAATTTCCAGGTTGTCCAAATTCCATGGCCTTTATGTCAAAAAAAATCATCTTCTTCCTGAAATATTTCAGGGTCCCACAAGGTTCCGCATTTAAGTTGAGCAATTCCCGGAACTTCATCTTCTATCTCAGGATCTTCGATTGGCTTATCTATACATTTTTCGTGGCAAAAGTTTATGTCAGTCCGTTCTCTATAATTCAGTTTCATTTTCCGCTTTTCTACAACCAAATAAAATTGCCTGATACCTGATAATCGCTTCTAATATTTTCACAGTGCTCATCTTGGTGTAAAACTCATTTTACCGCTAACGACGGTTTTTATTGTTACCGGATCAAAATCAAACAACCGATGCGCCTTAGAATGGTTTCTGAAATCATAACTCTGAATCTTCGATCATAACTTTACATGTCATCATGACGCTGGACGAACGCCTGAGTATACTTCTTCTGGCATATATTATTGCGGACGCCTCGGCAAGGTAATCGATTTATGTTATATGCTACAGTATTAACAGCCTCTGCCCAAAATATAATGGGTAATTTTCCCTCATTATGCGTACATGGTGCTTTTTCTACCAACGTCCTGTTCGGGCGTTCAGCCATACCATTTTGCTCTCGTGTACATAACTGGAAGTTACGACTTTTCTACAATAATCATCCAAAAAAGTCACAAAATAAGGGAACCACCAAATGAATCAACGATGATTGGATTACAGACTAGAAATACTGCTTTTGAATAATTTTTTTGAGGATTGTTGACAAAATTCAAATAATCAGAAAAATCTGTAGTGATTCACTCATGCAATTAATTATTCCAATTCGTTTATCCCTACAATTATTCGAAATGCAACTCATTTCGACTACAAAATATAATTGTATTTGAATAGCATTTTTCAGCTTAGTAGTGACAATTAAGTGTATGTTGATTTACTCTAGGGTTCGAATCTGTGCTTAAATATATATATTCCACATATAATATATTTGTACCTAGAGTTCACTACTTTGTACTAAGCAAATATCTTGGACACCTTAGTACAACACTCAAAACAATTTCACCACCATCTTTTGTAGTTATTCATAACTAATCATCAAATAATGTTTTAGCTGAATTTTACTTTAATTTCAGTGCGCTGTTTACGTACTTAAAATTCATCAAAAATCTTTTGGTTCATCGTCTCAAACGATACAAAAAAATATTTTTTCCTCAAAAAATCCGACTGACACACAAATCAGATAAATATAACAAGAAAAGCTAAATAAAATATAATTTCTATAAAATCAAATTAATTAATTAATTTTCTCCAAATTATAATAAAAGTGGTGGTGGATTTTATTTATTAAATATTGTAGTGCTAATTAAAATTATAAATATAAAACCGGCGCATACATTAGAATTGTGCAGCCGTCAGTGTAACTTGTGAATTTTCATTACCATTGCGCCCCAAATCAACAATTGGTGACCCCGACGACCGTTTTTACGGTACATAAACGTATGCGAAATACTACGAAAATATTTATTAATTTCGTTTTCTCAACTTTAACCATACGTTCAACAAGATAAACGAACCGCGCAACGTCAGCGGATAATCAAACAAAACGGTATATCAACATACATTTATATACACATACGTAATTGGAAAAACAAGCATAAATATTCAACGGATAAAATACGTAATAAATTCACAAAACGGTGCAACAGAGGCCGTTTACATGCAGAAAGCAACACATATAAATATAATTTAACAAAAAAATAAAACAAAAGGCGCACGAGCATCATCAATAACTACAATACAACATCTTGTTGTTCTAAACGGCCGGGTGCAAAATTGATGCACCGGCCTATTGGTAAGTACCAATTTTTGTACAACAAGAAATTTTTTTTCTAACGAATAAAGTGTAATACGACACATTTTTTTTTTCTCTCCTCATCTTACGCATCTCGCACAACATACAACTAAAACACGGAGTCAGCGAAACACAACAAAATATAGCGAGAGTAAACAAGGCCGCCACGCCTACACAAACGGCGCAATATTTTTTCAACATTGGCAACCGCAAATTAAACAAAAACCAAATAATTTTGAAATATCTACAAAAACAATAAACAACAAAAAAAATCAAACGAACGGAATGCAGATATACATACATAAATAACAGTTTAAGAAACCAAAAAAAAAACGGAAAATAACAACATAAATTAGTGAACGGAAAAGCAACGATAAGAAGTGAAGTCCAAACACCATACTTGGTGCAACGTCATCGAAGAAAAAAACCGCAAGTTTTCGAAATTTTTTTTATTTATTTTTGATTGCTTAAATATTCTCATCAGCACCAGTCAAATATTTTTTTTTGTTTATATCATTTTCCATGATTTTGACTGGGCTGCAAATTAATTTAACTTCAAATATATTTTTTTTTCTCTCGCTTCTCACGATTTATCCAAAAAATATATTGTACCTATATTGTAAAATTTTCACCACCACTCTACGTCGTTTAGTCAAACAAATATTTTGTTTTGGGGTTTTCCGCTAATTTCATTTATTTATTTTTCTTTTCTTGTTTCTGGTTTTGATTTTCCTCTAATTTAAATTACATATTGCTATCGTTTTTCGCACATACATCTCTTTTGCTTTATATTGCCATTAAATAATTATAATGCCAAAAACAGGCGACAATACGAACGGAGAGCCAAAACCAGGCAGCTCACATACTACAGACGCCGGTCATGGCAAATACCAAATACAAAACGATAACGCCCAAGACATAGAAATGGAGATCGCGGGCCAGGAGAAACTGAGCCTGCCTTCGTTCTGGCCCGAAAAGGCTGGCAATTGGTTTAACCTAATTGAAATCCAGTTTGACCTCCGGAGCATAACATCACAAAAAAGTAAATATTTACACGTACTGTCGACCATCTCACCCCCGACATATGATCTAATTTCTGATTTACTTCAGAAGCCACCACAAACCAACCACTACGACGTGCTTAAACAAGCATTATTAGACCGTCTTGAACCATCAGATGAGCGTCAACTAGAGGCACTACTGTCCGGCCAAGATCTTGGAGATCAACGCCCATCCGACAGTTTGCGTCATATTCGCACACTGGCTGGCACCAAACAATTAGTTAGCGAAACCTTTATACGTACGATCTGGATACGAAAAATGCCAGAGATAATCAAAATCGGCCTAATGGCGCAACCAGACGCAACGCCAATAGATACACTAGCGAAGACAGCAGATCGAATGTTTGACGCACTCAACATAACAAAACCCATCCGTCAGATTCATTCTGCGCAGTCGGGTCAATACCCCCAAAATAGCCATAGACAGTCCAGAACAACGGCACAAACTGAACGGGGCCGCAGTGGAAACCGGCGATCACCATCAAATAGTGGAACTATACAAGACCGCTTAGCTCGCATTGAGGCGCGACTAGACGGCTTGTTCCAGGACGGTCGTAGCCGATCACAAAACCGACGATCAACATCTCGCCCACGATTCAGCGGAAATTCAAACAACTACCACCCGGGTATCTGTTGGTATCACGCCAAGTTTGGAAAAGCCGCCAAAAAGTGCCTTAACCCATGCAACTGGCGTAAACCGAGTACAACGGCCAGCATGGAAGTAGATAAAAACCAAAAAAACCTATAAACCAACGGGTCACGACTACCACGTCCCACACCCTCAATTCGACTGCCACGACGAGTTCATTATCGACTCGTCTCCATCTACACGACAAAATAACAAAATTAACCTACCTTATCGATACTGGCGCTGACCTTTCGGTTATTCCAGTCACGCATTTCAAACACTTATATTCTATTCATAAACGAAACCCCGATCTAGTCTTATCGGCTGCCAATGGAACACCAATCCACACTTACGGCACAAAGTTGCTACAGGTGGATCTCGGACTAAAACGAACCTTCACGCACGCTTTTATCATAGCTGCTGTGAATCGTCCGATCATTGGCGCCGATTTTCTATGCAAATTCGGACTTCTTGTTGACCTAAGAAACAAACGGCTGGTTGATTCAGCGACTAAGCTGTCAATCAATGCCACCATGGTTCGCGTCGACACACCGACACCGATCCATTTCACGGTCAACAATGATTACGGCACTCTGCTTAAACAATTTCCTTCTTTAACAGCAGAGCCGAACTATAACTTACCAGTCCGACACAACGTGGTTCACCACATTGTCACCGCAGGCCATCTGCCCGTGTCAAGACCACGTAGGCTAGATCCAATCCGTCACAAAGCTGCATTCACGGAATTTCAGCACATGGTGGAATTAGGGATTTGTCGGCCATCGGCATCTCCCGTATCGTGCCCTTTGCACATGGTCAAGAAAAAAGATCAAGATTGGAGACCATGTGGGGATTATCGGCGATTAAACTCGGTCACAACACCGGATCGCTACCCGATCCCCCACATCAAAAATTTCTCCATGCATTTACATGGTTGCAAAATTTTCTCTAAAATTGATCTCGTCAGAGCGTACCATTTAATTCCCGTAGCGCCTGAAGATGTTCACAAAACGGCAATAACGACCCCATTTGGCCTCTTCGAATTCACTCGAATGCCATTCGGTCTACGAAACGCCGCCCAAACATTTCAGCGCTTCATGAACGAAGTTGTTCGTGAACTAGAATTCGTTTTCGTCTACATTGACGATATCCTTGTTGCTTCGCACTCTGAGGAACAGCACAAACTACACTTAGAACAATTGTTCAATAAGTTAGCACAGTTTGACGTGCATATCAAGAGCGCAAAATGCGTCTTTGGCGCAACCACTCTTGATTTCCTCAGCCACAAGATTACACCTGATGGTATTCTGCCATCAGACGAACGAATTAACGCTATCAGAGAATTCCCAGCTCCAACATCAATTAAAACAATTCAACGATTTGTCGGTATGGTAAATTACTACCATCGATTTATACCGAAACTCGCACAAACACTCGCACCAATTCACGGTCACTTGGCAGCTTTACTCAAAAAGCCCAAGACTGCCAAGAATTTCTCTTGGCCCGACGAATGCCAACACGCATTCACGTCGTTGAAGACTGAATTGGAACAGATAACACTTCTGGCACATCCCCTGAGCGACTCAAAGCTCAGTTTGACTACTGATGCATCAAACACTGCCGTCGGTGCAGTACTGCAACAGTACCACAACGAATGTTGGGAGCCCCTGGGATTCTTTTCGAAAAAACTCTCGGATGCCGAAAAGAAATATTCAGCATTCGACAGGGAATTACTAGCAATTTATCTGGCAGTCAAACACTTCAGATACTTTGTTGAAGGTCGAGATTTTACAATCTTCACTGACCACAAACCTCTGACACGAGCGATTCAGTCAAAAACTGAACGTAATCCAAGGCAATCACGCCACTTGGATTATATTACTCAATTTACTTCGGACATACAACATGTTTCCGGACATGACAACGTTGTCGCGGACACATTATCCCGCACTACTGACAACGAAACGGCCCCGGTCGAAACAAATTTTGACTTAATCAAAATTGCAAATACTCAAAAAGTTGACCTAGAACTTCAGAATTTACTTTCTGGTTCCGAATGTCACAATAGTTCATCACTGAAACTAGAACTTTTTAAACTTCCTGGCCTTGAAATCGTATGCGAAACTTCTACGGGTAACAATCGCCCATACATTGCAGAATCATTACGTCGAACCATCTTCGACACACTGCACAACATTTCGCATCCTGGTGTCCGTGCAACTCGTAAGTTGATCTCTGCTCGTTACTTTTGGCCCAGCATAAACAAAGACGTAAGCAATTGGGCTCAGTCTTGTTTATCTTGTCAACGTTCTAAAGTACAACGTCACACAAAATCACCCCATGGCAAATTCGAAATTCCACATAGTCGATTTGAACATATCCATTTAGATATAGTAGGCCCACTGCCTCCATCTAATGGATACACATATTTACTTACCTGTGTCGATCGCTTCACTCGTTGGCCCGAAGCGTATTGCATGACCAACATGTCTGCAGCAACCATTGCCATTACATTCGTAAACAACTACGTATCTCGTTTCGGCGTACCCCTTACGATCACAACTGATCAAGGAACGCAATTTGAGTCCAAGCTTTTTACAGAGTTAACAAAACTCCTTGGCTCAAACCGAATACGTACAACGGCTTATCACGAACGTTCACGTCGAACGTTTTCACCGGCAACTCAAAGCCGCACTTATGGCCAGAAGCAATACAACTCATTGGAGCTCGGAAATCCCAATCATTTTACTTGGCATCCGAGCAACAGTGAAAGAAGATCTAAAGTGCTCACCGGCAGAATTAGTTTATGGTCAAACCATTAAACTACCTGGTGAGTTCTTCATCGAAAATCCTCTTTCACCAATTCCAACTACCGATACAGTCATCGACCAATTACGGCATACAATGCAAAACCTTGTACCAAAATCCACTCGTCAGTCCAAACAAGACGACGTTTTTATTCCAAAATCGCTCAATAATTGCGATTTTGTGTTCTTAAGAACAGACAAGGTTCGCACCGGATTATCACCTCCATACGAAGGTCCATTTAAAGTCATTCGACGCCTTCGCAAACAATTCACCGTGTTGATTAATGGTAAAAATCAAACCATTTCAATCGACCGGCTCAAACCGGCTTACGGCATACTGTGTTCCACTGATCAAAAATCAGTTTTTAAAACACCTAAAACTGTCCGTATTGCAGCCGAATAAACATTTTTTTTAGAGGGATTTAACTTGCAGGGGAGTCATGTAGTGATTCACTCATGCAATTAATTATTCCAATTCGTTTATCCCTACAATTATTCGAAATGCAACTCATTTCGACTACAAAATATAATTGTATTTGAATAGCATTTTTCAGCTTAGTAGTGACAATTAAGTGTATGTTGATTTACTCTAGGGTTCGAATCTGTGCTTAAATATATATATTCCACATATAATATATTTGTACCTAGAGTTCACTACTTTGTACTAAGCAAATATCTTGGACACCTTAGTACAACACTCAAAACAATTTCACCACCATCTTTTGTAGTTATTCATAACTAATCATCAAATAATGTTTTAGCTGAATTTTACTTTAATTTCAGTGCGCTGTTTACGTACTTAAAATTCATCAAAAATCTTTTGGTTCATCGTCTCAAACGATACAAAAAAATATTTTTTCCTCAAAAAATCCGACTGACACACAAATCAGATAAATATAACAAGAAAAGCTAAATAAAATATAATTTCTATAAAATCAAATTAATTAATTAATTTTCTCCAAATTATAATAAAAGTGGTGGTGGATTTTATTTATTAAATATTGTAGTGCTAATTAAAATTATAAATATAAAACCGGCGCATACATTAGAATTGTGCAGCCGTCAGTGTAACTTGTGAATTTTCATTACCATTGCGCCCCAAATCAACAAATCACTTTTTAATTTGTTCATATAGTCAAATTTAATATGGCCGAACCAACTGTGCCATAATTATTGTTCACTTTGACTTTAAATTTACTGTCAATGCGTTCGACTCCACTTGACCGTGTTTAAACATGCAATAAATCAACGCTGCTTCTGTCAACAATTTACCGTCTCTGGCAATAATGCGATAACCATCTGAGTCGAAATTGGATACTTAATTTGGTTCTGTCTTTTAAATTTAAGACACTTTATTTGCGATGGATTTTGATGTTTTAAATTTATTGAAAATTTCTCCGAAGGACCACCTTTGTCCACCGAGTTGACTTAAAGTACCAACTTCGTTTTGATTTGATCAGACAAAATTTGGACACCCAAACTTTCGATCGCTATGATCATTGGTCTATAATCATTGCACTCATCATCAATTGTCATTCCACTCCTTTTAAATTGCTCACAGTAATATTGATTCTGTTCACGTGTTCCTAAATTGAAACACTGCTTTCGGATGAAGTTGTGTAATATTTGACTGAAAACCAGCTTCCAATTATTACATCGAATTTATCTTACTTGCCTTCGGATAGTGGTGGCATGATTTCTGCAGATCGGTCAGGTAGAGGAGATTAATGCGGGTAAAGTACCGCAAGTAAGATCTTGATAGCCGTATGAATTGAGATAAATGTAAGCTCGTTGCTGAAATGTAATACGATTTAGAATGGGGCCTAAGCTCCCAAAACGTGAGTGGTCAATTCCAACTAGGATGATGTCTACTCTACTTTGAATTTAAAATTTGAACGGTGGTTGTGGTTATTGGTCGCCATTGGTCCGAAACTTGACTATTTCAGCGTTAACACATATAATTGGCGAGGTCTTTAAACAATTTTTGACCAATTTTTTGACTGAAGACCAAAAGGAAAAATTATTTTCCACATCGATCGAGCAGCCGAAATTATCTTCCTCCATCTATACTTTATTGATCATTGACCAATGTGCAAAAAAAATTGCAAATATGCGGCACGTTTTCGTTGCATGTGTAAACACATTAACTGCCCAACAAAACTAATGTAATTGAAATGGTAACACCCGGATATTGTTCCTGGATTTTTAAGAAGATATATCTTCAAGGTTGGGATGCAGTTTTTTCTAGTTGTTTTTGAGGGGAAATCGGGTATTTTGTAACGGGCGTGATACGAACCAGGGTGCCCTTGCAATCATTCTGAGAATTTTTAACTGTATCCTTTGAACAATGTCAATATTTAAATTTGAAGTTGATTCCCATAATTGACAGCTATACGACCAGATTAGTTTAATCATTGTGTTATACACAACCAGTGCATTTTATCAACTTTTAATTTGATACGGCCTCGTTTCATTTCAATATGTTTTCGCCAGGTTAATCGTCGGTCTAAATGGCCATTTAGATATTTTGCTTCGTTTGCCTGGGGGATTTGTATTTCATTCAATGTGAAAGGCGGGGACAGTACGCTTATTTAAAGTAAATTTTGCGTAAGTCGATTTTTCTTCATTGACCTATATCCTCCATTTTTTTTTTGCCAGATTTCAATGTGAGTTATGGGTGGATTCTGTTTGTGGATTTTTATGGGTGCATACAATTGCTGTATCATTAGCAAATGCAGACGTCATAATTTGCCAAGATGTTGGTAGATTAGCAGTGAAAATGAAATATAAGGTTGGGCCAAGCACACTGCCTTGTGGTACTCCTGCCAGGTCGTTTTTCTCGCCCGATTTAGAGGTACTGTGTTTGACATCATAACTTGGTAAATTTCAGGCAATTTAATATTAATTTTATAAAGCAAACCTTCGTGACAAACTTTATCGAATGCTTGAGCAACATCCAAAAAAATTGCAGAGCACAGTATTTCTTTTCCTCGTGTGCTGATCTTACTTCTGTAGCTATTCTGTGCACTTGCTAAATGGTTACATGCTCGGCTCTAAAACACCAAAAGCACACTCTAGCTATTTTTTAAGTATTTAACCTGTAATTTGATCATACCCAGGGGCTTTCTTTAATTGAGTTTGTTGAGCAATAATAAACTTTACTATAGTGGCCTCTTTATCTTGAATTTCCTCTCAGGTTCGATTGATACATCTGTTTGAACCACCGATAATCCAGGATTGGGAGTGAAAACACCTTCAAGATGATCAGCGAAGGCTTTAGCTTTTACCTCGTCACTTCTAGCCCAGTCACCGTTAAGCAGACGAATTGGTGGGTTTGGTTGCTGAGGCCGTTTAAGGTATTTAGTGGTCTTTCATAATGAATTTTTTATGTCAGAGTGGGTAGATAGCTGCTTAAGGTAGTTTTGCATATAATCCACTTTGTTTTTTTGGCGTAGGCTTTGCAGTTTATTTTTGGCGATTCGTTTGCCATATGCGTTTTACACGCGGCGTTTCTCTGTTAGCAATTTTTCAATTTCAGCGGATATTATGGTGTTCCTTGTTTGTTTGCTGTTTTGTTTAGGCGAGGATGAAATAACTGTGTTAATCAGTAACTGATTAAAGTTTTACATTGCCATATTTATATCGTTTGCCGTCTCCAGTGTAGATGTCAAGTCGATATGCGAACTGATGTACATCTTGAATTTCAACCAGTTAGTGAAGGTGTTCGTTAGAAAGTTGACTGTAGGATATGGCTTTTGGTGAGCCCAGTAATGTAGTAAGACCGGAGAGTGGTCAGAGGATAATTCTGAAATTGGTTTAGCCTCGATCATTTCTCGGTATAATTTACCTGGTGACTGCAAAATCAATGATGTCAGCAACTTTTATACGATCAGTAGGCCAATAAGTTGGATAGCCACACGATGCAGCATTCGTAATGATTTTCCTGAATAACATTCATTAATTGACGTCCCCTTGGAGTATGTTTGGCATTAAAGTCTCTGGCGACTACAAAGTGTTGACCCAGAGTTGCGAAAAACGTTTTATAGATCTCTGCCGAAATGTTATTATTTGGAGGACAATATATTGAAGCGTTTGTCTTTCTTTATCAGGGTCGTCACATACAGAGGTTACATAATTGAGGAAAATAATGGCAAATCCGATTTTTTATAATTATAGCAGTTCCTTCTCGACTTCTGCCCAAGGGATGTTTAGTATCATAGACTTTGTAACCATTTATTCTAAAATTACGTTTATCGGTAAAATAGGTTTCAGAAACCAGCATAAGATTAATTTCGTGTTTTTGCAAGAAAATGTTTAAATTCTAGTTTGTGTTGGCTTATACCGTTTGCATTCCAGTGGCATACGAGTATCTTTAGATAATTTATCGGAGGCATTCTAGTTTATGGATGATAATGGTATGATTTTGCAGCAATGCTTATAGCATATTTTGCATTATTGTCATTAACTGCGTCAACAGTTGCATATAGTTATTCAGGGTAGGTTCAGCATTTGAGGATTTACCACTGAGAACGCTTGCATATGTTGGATTCCAGGCTAATATTCTGGGCGAACGAGGTTGCTGCATTTCTTTACTGTTGAAGAATTTTTTGGTTTCGGTTTATTGGTTGGGTATAGTTCACCGCGTACAACGCATACGGAAAAATAAGTTTTTGAGTGACCATATTCTTATCAGTTTAAACACTGAATTGGTCTGAACCTTTTGTTTGATTCTTCAACAGTTGTGGTTGCTTCAAGCGGTTCATGATCCTATATACATTCTGTATTTTAAATCCATCTTCATCAAGCGCGGCCTGGATTTCGGTTACCTGAACTTGGACATCGATGCCTTCAATAACGACTAAAAGACCCTTTGAAGACTTCAAACGATATGTATAATACGTTCAAATGTGAGCATCGTAACAATTAATGACTTCACTACAGTCGTATTAACTTCACGCAAGTAGATTGGAAGTGGCGTGTATTTTCGATTTGCCTGTTCTTAAATGTTGGCATTTTTAGGTTCGCTCTCTTCCACGTCCTTATCGGCGAACATTTCAAATCGATTTTTTTAGCGGTGCTTTTTCGACATTTGGTTTCTTACTTGTCAGTAGTGTTTAATTTTTTGGGCTATCTCTTTGCCGTTTTACAGTAATATATCGATAGATGCCACTTTGTGTCATATGTACATTGCATTTATCACCTCTGGCTCCGTATTCGATAATGAATTTGTTGAAATTAATCGATGGATAGTACTTGCGCGGAAGATTTTGTAGACGATCTCGTTATTGAAATACTTCTTCGGAAAGGATCGCTCGATTCCGTAAAGGACGATATATTGCTTGTAGATGTATACCTATGATGTAGTAACCAAGAGTTTCATCACTACACTAATGCGTTCACTGGATCTCGGTGACTGGGAGCCCGCTTGCTCACTCCCGAGAGCTGCTGGTACTGAGTTTCCAACTCCCTAAACCTAAAAGCTTCCTCTTCTTTGCGAAACATGGTGGTTTTTTGATCAGGGTTTCCTTCCCCAAGCATATTATACCTACTGCCAGGTAGAAAAATGTCAACCGCCTCTAATATGAGGAACAGACGCTGCTTGTAGCTTCACCTCCTGGTGAACAGACGCTGCTTGTAGCTTCACCTCCTGGTGAACAGACGCTTCTGCTAGTTTTGTTCCGCGGGTGGTATTTTATTTCCTTCCTATCCGGCGGAAAGCCGGTTAAGTCATACCCTTATCCGCGACCTAGGGACGCGCCCGATGGGAAATTCAACAACTCCACACGGGGTGTATGAAACTGGTATAAAATTTATGGCCTAAGCGGCTGTCCGCTGAAAATTTAATTATTTCCCAGATCGTATAGCATTAAACCCAAGAGTTAAAATTTGTCTGTTTCTTTCTGCTTCGAAAATTTTATTTCAACTAAATTATTATATCTATGCGAAGGTGGGGCAAAAATAAATATTAATTACCCTATAAAAAGCTTTTTATTTTGATAAACATTGCTAGATAATTTTTTCGTTTGGCAACCGCTAAAATTTGCTGGTATATTTCAGAATGTATTTCGAGGTACAGGCGTCCTTGAGATCAAACATGTTTGGATGTTTAATGCATAATTTAGAGCTTACAATTTTTACTAACATTAATAAAAAAGCTTCCTAAAGTAATAATTAAGAAATTAACAACTTAATTCAGCACTCAATTAAATTCCAAACTCAACATCTAACTAAACCCCAAAATCAACATTGTCCGAAAAATACAGGCTCACGCTTCTTCAACTCATTATAACTCCCAACTCAACCTAAATAAATTCCTAACTGAACCTCTTTCTGAGCCTGGAATCAACGCCAATCAAAGTCCCACCCAACTCTTGACTCAACCCTGAAATCAGCCCCAAATTCAACGCTCATCTCGATCTCTAAATCACCATCGAAAAGATTCGAAAACTGAATGCATAAATGAGCTTATTATATTTTATGGTCACTTTAACACGAGGTTTGAACGAAAATACAACTCAACTTTATTTCTTTTATTATTCTTTATTATGTGACCGTTTCCTTGTGAAAACAAATATGAACTGAACAACATAAACGCAATACAAATATGACACAACATACATAAAGGCAATACAAAGTTTAATTCAAATTACATATACTAACACATCCCTTTAATTTAATATAAACTTTAAAAGTTCTACTAAACTAAACCTAGATCAGTACAATCTTTTTTATATTTCAGATTTCCAAGAGCTTTGGTAAATATATCGGACAATTGATCACATGACAGGTTTATATCTTAGTTCAATTTCCTTATTCATTATAGTCTCTCTTACGAAGCAATATTTCACATCAATATGTTTCATCCTTTTATGTCCTCGGGATCCCTCTGCTACTTTGATACATGACTGGTTGACTACATCAAATATTATTGTTGTATCACATTTCAAATTGAGTACACAAATATCCTGTGCTAATGCTAGATATTAAGCTTTTAGCTTCTGTCGAAGACAAACTTACTGTTGGCTGTTTCCTGCATACCCAACTTACTGTGCTGCCAAACATTTTCAATACGTAACCAGACGTTGATTTTCTATCGTTCCTGTCACCAGCCCAATCAGCATCCGTCTATCCAACAAATTCATTCGCATCCTCATTTTTATTATACACCAGTTTTAAATCAATGGTACCTTGAATATACTTCAATATCCTTTTAGCCTGTTTAAATTGTTTGGACGAATAACAACTTTAGAATCGGCTGTAGTAATTTGTAGCAGCTCTTGCTAAATCTAAACCAACTTCCATTGGTGTATTGATTGCTTTACAATTATTCATATTGAATTTCTCCAACACATCTATCAAATATCTTGCTTGACTTAAACTGGCGCTTCCGGTATCTTTGTCACGAACCACATGTACTCCAAGAAACATGTCAATTTCACCAATATCTGTCATGTCAAACTCCCTTGAAAGTAATTCCTTAATAACAGCCACTGTTTGAATGTGCTTTGCAATAATTAAAAGATCATCAACATACAAGAGAATATAACACAATTCGTCATTAGCGGCTCTGACGTACAAACACTGATCTGAAACACACGGTTTAAACCCAATCTTAACCATAAACTCGTTAAATCTTTCATACCACACACGTGATGCCTGCTTCAGACCATATAATGGTTTTTTTAATTTACAGGCTCTTGATGTATCTTTTATGAAACCAGGTGGTTGCTGCATATATATATATATATATATATATATATATATATATATATATATATATATATATATATATATATATATATATATATATATATATCTTCATTCAGCTGGCCATTCAAAAATGCACAATTGACATCCATTTGATGAATTTCATAATTTAATTGTGTCGCAATTGATAATAAAATTCTAAAAGTATAAATATTTTTGCCGTTGGTATGAGTACGTTTCGTTATAATCGAATCCTTTTATTTGAGAGAAACCTCGCGCAACCAATCTTGCTTTATACTTATCAATATCCCCATTTGATTTTCTTTTCAACTGAAAAATCCATTTACACGTAATTGGTCTTCTGTCTTTTGGTAGATCCCATAATTCCCATGCATCATTTCTAGTCAACGATGAATATTCTTCTTCGATTGCCCAATCGTCACATAATTTTGCTTCTTCAATTGATGTTGGATGATTTTCAACAAATTGTTCTGCTGACAGTGCAAAATGTGCATCCATTTAGAAATCATCAAATCGTTTAGGTAACTATTGTTCCCGTTGACTTCTTCGCAGATTAATATCATCGGTATTATTTACGTCATCACTGTCAGCACTATTTTCCTCATTACTTTCATTTCTAGATTTATTTCTTTGAACACACGATGTGTCTTCTTCTTTTAACTCAGGTAAAATTTGAGGAATAGTAATCTCCTCCGCATCTGCATAAATATTTTTATTACGACACAAAACTGATTTTTCGTCAAAAATAACATGACGCCCAATTGCAAGATTATTTTGCTCTAAATCCCAAAGTCGATAAGTCGATGATGTAAAACCCAACGTAATGCACTTTGAAGATTTTTTTATAAAACTTCCCCCTTTTTTTAGCTGGAATTTAATTGTAACACGTTGAACCAAATATCCGAATATTTGATAAATTTGTTTTAGTTTTGTACCACATTTCTGCAGGAGTTTTATTAATAAATTGGCTACCACATGCGGAAGTGGGGGCACGATTCTTAAGACAATTTGCTACCAATACCGCGTCACCACAAAAACGTCGTTCCAATCCACTTGCCAACAACATCGCCAGTGGCTTATCCTGTAAAGTTCTATTTAAGCGTTCAGCCACCCAATTCATCTCTGGATTGTAAGGTACAGTATATATCAATTGTACATACCATTCTCTTTACAATAAGCTTTGAATATTCATTTGAAGTATATTCACCATTTTGCGACCATGTAACGCTTCAGCCATTGCTGTGAATTCCCTGAATTTATCTATTGTTTGGCTTTTATGATTAATAAGATAAACCATTGATGCACGGGAGTAATCATCTGTAAATGTCACAAAATACCTCGAGCCATTCCAAGCTGATTGTGACATTGGACCACATACATCACTATGTATCAACTCCATAATTCGAGATGAACGCAGACTATTAGTTATTGGAAACGGCATACGTGTCTGTTTTAATTCTGAAACAATATTGGTGCTTATTTTATCCATTCCCTGTGCCATTTTGCGTAGAATCATCTTTTTCATATCGGAAGGATTTAGATGTTCCAGACGAAAATGCCATAATTGTTGTGTCATATTGTTTAAATTATCTGCACTTGTAATTCCGGCAAAAACAGTTTGATCGACAAAAAACTTAACCCCATATAAATTTCCATTAGCATGTCCATTCCATTGAACCAAATATATGCGATATCATCCTTAAATTCAATTTTGTAACCTTTTTTAGTTAACGATCTTATCGAAAGCAGGTTACATTTTAAATCTTTAACATATAAATCATGATTTATGGTTCGCGTTAAAGTGTCTCCATTAAAAAAGGTTTTAATTAAAATGTTACCACACTGATCTGCACGCTTACTTTGACTTTTCTTTGCAACACAAATATTGATTCCATCAATGTCATTTATTACACAAAAATATGATTTGTCATTCACCATGTGTTCTGTTGCACCAGAATCTAGTACATATTTCACTCTAGTTCCCAACTATTATTGTGTTAACTACAATAACTTTCGTGTTTAAACAAACATCTCGAACGTTGGGTGTATGTGTCTGTTTCATCGGACCATACACATAAAATTGTGTCATCCATACTTTGCGAAGCGCCATTTGCTTTTTCACTATTCTTACCGAAAACACAATTTGATTTTATATGCCCTGGTTTACCGCATTTATAGCAAATTATTTTTGATTTGTAATTTCTGGTTTGCATTGCATTCGCTTCATTTCTTATACCACGAATAAAATTATATCTGATGAATTCCTTTTTCCATATTCATCTATTAATCGACATTTTACAAATTCCAATGTTAAATTCTTAGGATCAATAGTTTCTAATGATGTAACCAAGTTGTCGAAGCTACTTGGTAAAGACAGCAACAGATGACAAATCACATCCATTTCTTCCATTGTCGCACCGATTTCTTTTAAGTCTCGAATTTTTTTATCAAAATTGAGAAAATGGTCTCTAATATTTTCACTTTCACTATATTTTAATGTAAGTAGTTCTTTTCTTAACAGTAACTGTCTAGCCACGCTTTTTCTTTCGAAAACGACAGTACATTCCCTTTGCCGTTATCTTGTCTTTCACGTATTCTAATTGGCTGTCATGGAGTGACTGTACCAAATAAGAAATACAATGCTTCTCTTCCTTTTTAACTTTTTCTTTTTCATCAATTTTTGCTTCAATTAGAATGTCTTGCAGATCCTTTTCAATATACTTCTTTAGATCGTATTGATCCAACAATATACTGAATCGATACTTCCAGTTACTAAAATTCGTTCCATCGAATAAGGGAATCAATAACTTATTTATATTTAAATTCATCATTATATTGATTCGGTGCTGGGCCCATAACCTACTATAATTTATGGTCACTTAAACACGAGGTTTGAACGAAAATACAACTCAACTTTATTTCTTTTATTATTCTTTATTATGTGAACTCTTATTCTATTACAATATAAATTCAATACAGCAATATGACACAACATACGCGCAATACAAAGTTTAATTCAAATTACATATACTAACAGACCTCAACTCAATATCCAATCCGATTTCCATCTCAAGCCTCAAGTAAACCCCTAACGTTTTTGTAATTCAAAATTAATATAATACGTAATGAGTCTAATGCTGTATGGAAAATATGCTTTCGAACGAAGCTTTAAAAAACAATCAACATAGTTTTTATCAAATAGTGAATTTTAATTGCCCAGTTTTTCGTATCTGCATTGAACCATTTTAACAATAAATTACTTTTAACTAATAAGCATTCATTTTTGATTCGGTAACCCATTGGTAGTTCACTGCATACCGCATTGTTCAATCAATTAGGTAGTTTTATAGATTCTTCAAATTTGATTCAACCATCCGCCATACCCAATTAAAACTATTTTGCGCATACCGAAAAAACATCCAGCCATTAATAAATAAATTTTTCACGCAACTAACTTCTAATAATATTCAAATTGTGTACCATATCGTATAGTTCTGTTCTGCTGGTGAAACAATTTTTTTTTTTTTTTTGCTTTGCAATCAATTAAATAATTAATTTTTATATTCAGATGAATATTTAATTATTTTTTTTGTATTTTCTCAGCACACACAATAATGATAATATAAAACCTCCTCCTACTCGTTTAAAAAAAAAAAATTCCTTACAAGTATTATAATACCAACAATTACTATATGTGGTTTACAAAAAAAAAAAAAAATAGTTTGTGTGAATAAATATAATATTCTTGTTAATTAATTCAAGAAAAATAAAATTAAAAATTAAATGCCAAACGAATGTACCCCATCGCATTTTGAGAGAATGAAATTGCACAGCATTTTTAAGGTATGAAAAGCAAGGTGAAACAGCGCAGCAAGACAACAACACAACACAACCAAAAAAAATGTAATTTGTTTAAACGATTGACAGAATATCATAATTTACGAAATTTTATTTGTTTTGTAAATTATTTAAATTAAATGTGTATACCTATGGTATATAGCGCATATAAGAATAAGACGTGTTTTATAGAAGAATAAGAAACCAACCACCTTTAATATATATATATTTCATATACATACATGGTACGGTTAATTTAAATGAAACAAGTTTTTGTTGTACCCGCGATTCAATAGTCTCAATCAAATGAGGTGATTTAGTTTTATTAGGGCCGTATAATTAACGATTTTGTCAGTTTTAGCCGTCTTGTTTTATTTGTTTGGAATAAATTTTGCAGCTCATCGCTTTTAAGATAACAATAAATTCGGTCGTTATTTGTTGTCTTTTAATTGGAAAATAATAAGAGATTAGAAAATGTAGTATAGAGATACGCGATAAACGATTTGACTTCTTTTTGGTTTATTTTTATTAAATTAATTATTAATTGGTGCTTATCGAGTAGATTGTGATATTTTGATGATGTTTTAAAAAAATATTAATGTTTTACGGTTTTGGCCGTCGCTAACATTTTAAAATATTTCATTTGTGAAATTATATGGTGTGGTGTGGTGGGGTGTCTTATTATTTTAGTGAGATGTCCATAGTAGGAAAATGGCAGATGATTTCGTCCGATATGGCTTTTCGCGTTATCAGTCTGGCTGATGACGAATTCACCCACAATTAATAATGTCGTATAATTCGATCGATATCTCAAACAAATATTCACCACCACTCTCGATCAACCTAACTAATTTCAACAACAAATTTTTAACAATTCCAAATTGTTGCTTACGGCTCACAAGACACTTAAATCACACGATTTAATACACTGTACAGGCAATTGGCATAATTTGTTTATCGGTCTCTTCAATAAACCTCTTGCTGCCTTTATTGTTACTACACGTACATTGCCATCAGCACCGGAATGAACCTCCATAACTCTTCCAAGTTTCCACGATGTTGACGGATATTCATCAGAAATTAGGACTATATCACCCACTATGATATTATTTGTTTTGCTTTGCCATCGATCACGGCGTTCTAAACTGGTTAAATAATCGAGTTGCCAGCGTTTCTGGAAATGTTATTTAATTTTGACTACTAGCTTCCAGCGCGCCAAAGGAGATAGTTTCTCGGCTGATAAATCTGGTTATAGGATTTCAATAAAATTTCTGCCGATCAAAAAATGACCAGATGTCAAAATACCTAATTCATCTCCACCAAGTGCACATATAGACCTAGAATTCATTATGGCCTCAATCTGATATAATAGCGCAGTGAATTCTTCCGGCGTAAGTATTGTCTCGCTAACTGATTTCCGTAAGTATGACTTCATGGCCTTTAATGCTGATTCGCACAAACCACCCATGTACGAGCTGGAAGCAGGATAAAAGCTCCACTGGATTTCGGTTTTACCTAATTCATCTTCGATACGTTGCTCATTTTCCTTAAGCGAGGCGTATCACTGCTTTAATTGATTGTTTGCGCCGACGAAATTTGTTCGATTGTCACTGTAGATAACACGGCACATCCCTGTTCTTGCGATGAATCTTCGCAGCACACCGAAATAGCAGCAGCTCGACAACATGTCACTGGCTAACTCGATGTGAACAGCCTTAGTGCTAAGACGTGATATTTATTTTATTTGAAAATGAAATTACGATCGTCCCCTTTATCAAATTTCTAACAAACACTAACTAAAACTATGCTAAAAACTGCTTTTATACCTTATTTTTTGTGCATACGTGCCTTTTGAATCTTCTTTCCCCCTTATTTTGTGTTTTTTTTAATTTAAAGGGGTGGTACCACCCCTTTTATTTTGTATATGTATACGATCTGGTGTGTATGAGTGTGTTTGTGCAAAATGATATCAATTACGGATTTACAATGAGGTCGTAAATTTTGTTGCGGCCAATTTTTTCGTTTAGTAAAAATGGGCTAATCCATTTCTTATTCTGTGTAATACCTGTTAGTTTGTGTTGATGTCAGTGTAATTACTTTTTTCGGTAGTCAAGTGATGTGCCTATTTCGAGTCGATTTTTGGTTTTTCGATTTCATTTATATGTTCTGTAAACCTAACTTGAAAACTTCTGCCAGTTTGTCCGATGTAGAATTTGGGGCAATCATTACATGTATTCTTATAGATTCCGGTATCTATTGGTGTATTTATGTTACCTTGTTTGAGCCGATTCCCTAATTGGTTGTTTGTTTTATATGCTATCGTGTATCCGTGTTTTTTAAAGACCTTCGTTATGTTCTTGTAGATGTTATTATTGTACTTTATAGTGATGTATTTCTCTGTTTGTTCATTTTGCTTGTTTAACGTGGTCATCATATTCTGTTGTTTCTTCCAAATGTACCTATCGTTCATTTTATCAATTAAGTCCGTGTTATAACCGTTTTTTATTGTTATGTGTTTAATGATTTTTAGTTCTTCCGTATAGTCCTCATTGTTCATCGAGATCGTGTTTAGTCTTTTTAATAAAAAGTTGAACGTTGCCATCTTATGTTGGTATGGGTGGTTAGATGATTTGTCAATGGCGTGATCCATTTGCGTGGCTTTTCTGTATATTTTGAATATATGCTTGTTGTCGAAGTCTAAAACATTAATGGCTTTTTTCGTCACTGATTCTAGAGTAAATTTTATGTTCGGATGTTTGTTGTTTATGTTTTTGTGAAGATTGCTAAGCTGTCTCATACTGCCGTTAAATAGTATTAGAATATCGTCTACATATCTGTGCCAGTACCTGATTATTTAGTTTTTGTTGTTTGATTCTGTCAATATATGCTGATTTTCAAAGTGGTTCATGTATATGTTAGCTAAGCTTTCTGGTAGAGGATTCCCCATTGGAAGTCCATTAGTCTGTGAATAGAATTTGTTATTGTATTGAAAATAGTTTTGTTCTGTGACTGTTTTGATTAGAGTGATAATTTCGTCAATTTTTTCTTTCCTGATTCCGTTTTTCTGTAACAGTTCCTTGGTTATTTGAATTGTCTCTTGAGTTGGTATGTTTGTATACATGTTGGTTATGTCGAATGATGCCAGTTTCGCTATAGGTGGTATAACTATTGATTCTATTTTGTTGATTAGTTCAATGTTATTTCTGATTGAATGATCGTTCTGTAATTGTATATTTTTGCTGAGAAAATAATTAATCTCTTTAGCAACTTTGTACGCTGGTGTGGTTGTGAAGTCTACGATTGGTCTCATGGTCATTTCTGGTTTGAGAATTTTTGGTAGTGTTCTGATTTTAGGTGTCGTTGGTTTTATGGTTTCAAGTCGTCTTTTTTGTTCTGGGTTAAACAACATAGAACAGTTGTTAATCATTTTATTGATCGTTTTGTGATATTTGTTTGTTGAGACTACTTGAAGTTCAACTATGTTATTGCAATCTTCGAGTTATAGTCATCTGTTTTGATTCAAATCAAAAATGAAATATGTTAAGTTTGGCTTGTACCTTATGGACTACCAGCCTCGCAACATCTCTTGCTCTTATGAGATCCAAAATCTCACCAAAAGGCCACACCCCACATGTTTACAATTTAATGTGATAATCCAACATAATGGATTTTGATATTGATGCGCAACTTGGCAAAACTACTAGATGCTTGGTATTGTAGTTAGCCGTGGAGTTCACTATTTGTTCTCCTACTCTAATAATATCATCTTTATCTAGGAACGGATTCACTCCAAATATTTCAACTCTGTTGTAAAATACTGGCGTTGGACATACCTGACAATGGTTATTTCCGGAGACAGGATTTCTTCTTTTGTTAAGGAACTGTAGGTTCGATTTTCTCAATTTTGCTTCGGTTATCAGCACTCCCTCTTTAATCCTTTCTCCATTTGAAATGGTTTATGTAACGCTTCATGTACGCCAGTATCTTCTTTAATTTTTCGTACGAGCTGTATCTCTTCATTAAATCGGCAAAGAAGCTATTAGCAGTAGTCAATAACACGTTCTTTACTTCTCTACTTTGGTTTGATAGCATGATCTCTGCTCTGGCCACCGTTCTTCTTTTAGCTGCAAACAGTCTGGACTGTTCCACCATATACAATCTTCCTTAATAAAGTCATCCACTGTTACGCCTCGTGACGCACAATCTGCTGCATTATATTTCGATGGAACATGCCGCCAACATTCACGTGGGAATTGATCCACAATTATGGAAATTCGGTCGGCCACGAAAGCATTCCATTTCCTCGGGTGTGTCTACAACCAATCTAGCACGATCTTGCTATAGCACCATAACACCGTGCGAATTATTTGTATGTGCGTCTACGAACCTTGAATAGCTTTGACCAGCTCAGCAGGTGAAACTTTGGTTTTTCCCGCACTTAAATAAACAGAATTACGTGTCTTAGCATAAACCACTCCACTGTATGCCGATTCGCTGGAATCGGAAAAGCCGTGTAGCTCAATTTAATCAATTGTAACCGTCTATTAATAATCAATTTTTCAATTCCCTTTACTTCGTTGCGAAGCGTAATCCACCTGCTGTATACCTCATCTGGTAATTGATCATTCTATTTTAGGTCCCGCAACCATAAAATCTGAAAGAGTATCCAGCGCATCTTCATCGATGGCTCCTGTCATCAAGTCGTCAACAAACATATTTGTCTGAATCGTTACGGCAGCTGCGGGATGTTTTTCTATATTCTCTTGTGCGGCTATCGTAAGTCAGTGTCGCCAATGCGTATTGCTTAATTGGCTCATTTATATCGGTTCTCCACAGCACCCTTTGAAATTTTGTGTCATCTGGATGTAACCAAGCTTGCCGGTACATTTTCTCTATATCATCCGATCTGACGAATTGGTGTGTGCAAAATCTAAGTAAAATGCCTAACAGCGATAGTTGAATGTTTGGTCCGGTCCTCAATAAATCATTAAGGGATAATCCGCTTAAATCCTTTGATGACGCATCGAAGACTACTCTCATCTTCGTGGTTGTACTGGTATCCTTGATAATTCCATGGTGTGGCAAGAAGCAGTCGCCCATGCTAATGCCTTTATTTATTTCCTCCATGTGGCCTAGTTGAATTTATACACTTATGAAACTAATACTGCTCCTTGAATTTAGGATTTCATATAAACTGATTCTCCATCGCCTTAAACCTTTGCTTCGCCATGCTCGTTAATTTGCCGCTGACCGGTAATTTCACCACGAATTTTCCATCTTCACTCTGCTGCGTTGTTGTTTGCCATCGTTGATTGCTGGAATACTTTCAATCTTCTGAAACCTGCGTAACGTGCTATCCAGCCGTGATAGCCTTAGTTGCTAGTTTTCTATTATCGCGCAGAACACCTCAAGGCCAAACAGTTTATCAATGTTGCCATTTTTGTAAAAAATTCGGATCAGCAAGATTCATGGATTTCAACTTGTCGAGTTTTACGCAGCCTATCTTGGATGCTGGTTCTAACGTTGTGATCTTTGGTATTACATAGGCTTGCACTTTCAATCCCGGCTCCGTGTATGATCTTGGACCGATTTCTAACTAAGTGACTCCTTTTGTTCGTCCTAAATTAGCCTATCCCAAACCACTAACCATCACACGCCCACTGGTTATCAACCATTCCAGAAGTGCACGGCATAGTTTAAATTCATCATATATGCTCTTCACTCGAACTACGGCGGTTTGTAAAATCGCTTGCATAGCATACAGCATTGTTGATTGGTAGACTTGCGCTTCAGTTTCGCCTTCCTTGCTGGTTGATGCTTTAGACTCCTCTGAAGTTTCTTGCAACGATGTAACATGTGGCGTCCTCATGCAATAAACTGTGACGTTTTCTGTGGCAAATCTTACATCTAATTCTGGCTCGACAATTGTACACACTATGTCCCTTATGCAAACAATTTTAACATCCCTGAAATAACTCCCTTCCTTCTGGACATTTTTGCGAACTGCTTACACTTGAAAAGTAAATGTGTTTCACTCTTGCATATGAGGCAGCTACATGTTGCTCTTTTTGGTTCGGTTGCTTCAGTGACTAACGCCCTAGTAGACACCGGCTTGGCTCTAGTGTATGACGACACGGACTCTAACGCGTCACACCTTTTATTCAGAAAATCAAAGAACTCCTTTGTAGTTGGGTATTCTGAAGCTATGGATTCTTGTGCCCATAACATCTTCGTTTCCTGGTCTAACTTCTTGATCAAAATAAAAGATCAACCAACTGTCTCTGGTTTAATTGCCCTCTTAAACCATGAACGGTATATAAACGAATCTTCAGTTCATCAATTGAAGTTTCGTACATTTTGTGGGTATTGGAAATAATGAAAGTTTCCATTAGCGTTAAGGTAACCTTTACCGCGGAACGAACCTTTTTCAGAGCTAATAAATCGGTCACTTTAGCAATTGACTTCACTATTTTTTCTTTCAAATTGTTCAATTATTGAATCTAATTCTCACCTTTATAAATTCACTTAATAAATCTGTGTACCTTATCAATATTTTGCAGATCGTAAACGGCGATAAATGTGGCTTATTATGGCGTTGGTTTGGCATTTATGGATGTTGTGATTTTATTGTTGATGCGGCTTTCTCCAATATTCCTTTATTGGACTAGTGTTGGTGAATTTAATGATTAATTTGGATAGGCCCGCTAACCGACTCGAAGGACCAAAAAATGGCAGCTGATTTCGTCCAATATGACTTTTCGCGTTATCAGTATGGCTGATGACGATCGATATCTCAAATAAACAAATATTCACCACCACTCTCGATCAACTTAACTAATTTCAATAACAAATTTTTTTAACAATTCCAAATAAATTTCATTAAATAAATTTAATTCCAATTTCTCGATTCTCAAATTGTTGCTTTCGGCTCTCAAGACTCCAAAAAAGCTGCCGACCAAACAGAAATATTGCGAAAATACAGGCACGCAATTAATAATGTTTTATATGTATTTTGATAAAAGAATCATCCAAAATGCAGTCGCGATCCCTATACAGGTGGTAAATTGCCCATTTGTTGCGTCATGGGAATTGGCCGAACACAGTTCTCGAAACACCTTTTTGCAGACAGTCATTCGATACAGAGGCCAATAGTATTGACGAACAGCATCCAGTAATACCTTTATGCCCGAGTTATATGTAATAGGATGAGATGTTTCGAAGTATAGGGTAAGGTGGTGTGTCTTGTCCAGGAATAGTGACAGCGAGCGGAGTGCCGCCTGTTTCACGATGAAACGTGTCTTTTCCAATCCCATGTACTCAACAGGGATTGATTCCTTTTGAATTATCCTAATTATTATACTATGGGCTCGGTCTAATTCCTGTAACTTTACCGGTTTGCTAAATTTGTAGTTAGGCGTTGATTTGAACCTGTGGAGGTAGGTTACAATTCGTTTTAGTCTCCGGAAGTTGTTATAATATTTGATTTCAGTAGGAATGTTAGGTGCTTCGTTTGACATGACGTTGGTACTTGTAGTTTTTCGTGCCTAACACAGTTCTTCCGGCACTGGAAATTGCTCACGAAGCGTCGGCCAAAATGATGTTTCCTGGCTTAAGAATGCAGGACCTTGAACCCAGAGATCTGTTTCAATAATTTTATCAGGCATCCTCGAGATAGTAGATCAGGTGGATTCCAATCGGTCGGTACGTGTAGCCAACTTTCCGATGATGACAGTTCTTGTATTGTAGACACTCGATTTGATACGAAGGTTTTTTATCTGGACGGTCAAGACTTTATCCAATGGAGTGTTATTGTAGAATCTGACCAATAGAATACTTTGTCAACATTAAAATTCAAGTTCTCGAGCATTTTGTGAATTAGTTTAGTGAGCAACAGCAATACCAAATAGCCAAACAGCCAAATACACGGCAAATCCATGTATTTAGGTGCTAATTGGATTATTCGTAAAAACAAATGGCGACGAATTGCAAATTTATTTAGATCGATGATGCTATGCCGGTATATTTCCCAGTACGTGTGTAAATGTTGTGAAAGCAATTGGTCCCAATCCAGCTTCAACTACCATAAACATTGCATTAATAATTCCCCCAACACCGCAACCGGTGCCAAAAACCCGTGCGGGTCATATATTCTGGCAATTTGGGAATAAAATAGCTCGCTTTGAGACGGTGGAATGGTTAAAGTTGACAAACAATTTAAATTCATCGACGTTGGATCCCAAAAAATGCCAAGAGTTTTGACTAACTCATTTTCATCAATTCTGAGATATTTTTCGGTGTGCTCTTCCGGCACATCTTATATAATTTCTTTAGTATTAGCACACCACTTTCTTAAATCCATTCGCGCAGTTCGAAGTACATTTGAAATTTGATGTTTAAGTTCTATTGCGGCTGCAATTGAATTTGTACCAGTCAATAAGTTGTCGACATAGAAATCCTTTTCAATAATATCGGCAGCGATATCAGACGTATCTTTGTTATCGAGAGCTAACTGCTTTGGACATCTTGTAGCGAGGTACGGTGCGGACTACGGAGTGGTTCAGACGGCGAATTTCGCCACAAAATGAACTTGCGATTATGATCCACTTTGCGAACTAGTATTTGCCGATACATTTTCACAATGTCAGCGCTAAAAGCTAACGCGTATGATCGAAAACGAATTAGGACCGAGAACAGATCACTCTCTACTACTGCACCCACCACCATGATTTTCCGTTCGAAGTTTTAGCCGAACCATCAAAGACTACCCGTAATTCTGTTGAAGAGCTTTCGGGTTTTACGACACAGTAGTGCGGGAAGTAATAATTAATAAGCTATCTCCAAATCCGCGGGTAGCCAAAAATTTGGAGTCGCCCAGTGATGTCGGATCCGAAGAAAAAGGCAGTTTCCACAAATCTTCCTTCTTGTTGCGCTTGGTAAATTGTTCAAAATGTTTCTCACATTCAGTTTCCTCAAAAAACATATATTTAACGGAATGAGGCAGATTTTCAATATTCCAGAATTTCTTAATTTTATCGTTCAGTGTGGCAAAATCTTTGATAGCGACATGATAAGCATAATCAGACCCTGAATTAGAAGACATTTTTTCGAGAAATTATCCATCCCAATACGGTGTTTTGTAACATAGGCATACAGAGAGCAATTCTTGATAAATTATAGCACCCAACAATAAATGGACGTTGCATCGGTGAGCTCTTGAACTCAGAAACTGGTATAGATCATCTTTCGTAGGAAGGTGAGTCGACGGTGCAGCCTCATTCCATCTATTTTTGGTATGCGAATCCAGTTTTGAAACCATTAGGTATACTATCAAATCATCCCATTGTTTAACCGGTCTCTTCAGTACTTCTAGAGAACGGAGATGCGATTGATAGTGATCAAAAATGCTTATAATCTCCTTAAGGTCAGGCCGGTAAATCGCTTTGGTTAACCGTTCCATTAAAATTTTGCGAGCCAGCTCGTAATTTTCATTGGTAAGTTCCACCGCATGGTAGTCACGGCTTTAATTATTTAAATGGTGATCAAAATGATTTTATAAATGTTATTAAATTAAACATATTACATGAAGAAATAGAATCTGTTATCAGCAAAAATCAGCACTTTACGAGTATGTTTGATTGTGCCTCGTCGTTTTTGTTGGCATTTCAAAAACTTACTATAGCATTTGCATATAGAACTGTAAGAGATCAATCTCTTACTTGTAGAAACTTGAAAAATTTGGTGCTGCTTTTTTACAACAGAATTTTAAAGGTGCACAGAGAAGCTCCAAAATAAATTTGACGTATTTACTTTTTTACTAATGCAAGGCATCTTCAAAGAATTTATATACGTCGACATTTTGTATGGTTGGTAATTTTATCTAGGAGTTATTCGTTTTTACCATCCAATTTCATAAAAATAAAAAATAAACTATCTGTTATGATGTACCCGTACAAGGTAGTAAATACATTTAAATTAAGTATTAATGTATCGAGTTAATATGATGAAAATGAAGAGAGGCAACTCAAATTCTCAACACTTTCATTCTTGTAATATAAAATTCAATTATATTTTCTAATCTATTTTTTATTTTCTTCTAGACGCTGTTTGCAATTCAGGTTAGTGTTAGTTACATTTTCACCTCACACAAGATTTTTGTACTAAAAAAAAAAAATCATTCTTTCTTTTGTCAGTGGTTGGAAATGATGTGCTTGCGGGCACCAATCTGATCGCTTAAAATGTACACAATGCCGGTTAAAGCAATAAACGAATCGCTAGTAATTTCAAAATCGTGCTAAATACTTCAATCAAAAAATAGCAGGAAAGTTTTCCGTAGAATTGAAACTCTCTTAGTTGAATTAATTAACCCAACCATTAGTTTGTTTTAAAAGTAAAATTTTTTAAAAGCTTTATAGTTTTTTCATTTAGTAAAACTTTAAGAGTTAAACGTATTTCAGTAATCAAAATAACAAAACTTTAAGTAAAAAGCTCACAAGAAGCTGTTTTTGACGAAAAATGTGCTGTCTTAACAAATGTTCAAAATATCACGGCAATTAAACCAACGAAACTTGATTAATTATAGCCACCCTACAACAACCATATTCATGTTAACCAAATTTCATTGCATATCTTCACATAACTCGGATTCAAACATTTGAAAATTTTGATTTATTAAATTTTGATTTATCAGTTGCTGCTCACAATCCTTGCGAATAAAAAATTGGAACAAAATTTAGTTTTTATGAGCATTCTTAACTCGTTTCTTGATGTCAATTTATATTTCGATTACTTATATTTAGAGTCTAGAGTTGCCTAAATTTAAATAAATTGTGTTAATTAAAATGTGCATTTCAATTCTCATTTCGGACGTACTCAAAGAAGAAAACATATGCTATTTCCGCTTGTTTCCCTAAAAACAGCAGTTGGGTAAGTAAATTACACTATGTTATTTACACAGGGTAAATTACATAAGGTCATTTTATACATTAGGTACAGTTATATTTATAAAATCTAAAAATCTAAAATTTAATATTTTGATAACGCCATATCAAATTTTTTAACTATACTCAGCCACTGTTTATTTGACTTTTCATGCTTGCAAAATAAATTAATTTTATTTTTTTAATAATTTTAACTTATATCTTGTTCGCGTGGTCGTAGTACAGTGTCATGGTTTTGTGAAAACAATCCTACTATGGATGTGCACGTCGTGCGTAGTGCTGTAAATCGACCATAGCACATATAAAATTTACTGGTTGGGTAAAATTTACAACTAACAGATTTTTAATTCCCGTATCATCCCATGTAGAAAAATTAATAAAATAAAGAAATCTATCCGGCATAAACAACAGACATTATAATATCAAAATCTATTACACTACAGTAAAAAGTTGTTCACGTGGTGAATTTTCCAAATCCACTCTGTTCTAGTTCTTTCGGTGTTCACAATTGTGATTGCGTTTCCTATAAACCATCCAAATTTCAATTTTACTTGTCACGGTTACCTCTTGGTGTCGGTTGTGTATCTCTCGGATTTTCAGTTACGAGTGTACCGAAAACTTGAGAAAAAAAAAACTTGAAATGGTTAACGTAATTATGGTTTGTTGAACTTTCAAAAAAAAAAAATTTAGGAAGTCTATAATGCTTACAATATCGGTCACCAAGAGTCCTGTGTTTAATAGGGGTTTTTCCGGAATATTCCAGTTGCTTAAATTTTGACGTTGAGTTGCGCAATAATTTATTTAATTACATGTACATCGGGATCTTCGATATTTTACGTGATTTTTCGAGCTTTTTAAGCGCATTAAAAGTTCAGTTGGGATTGACATATTAAAATTAAGCAAGATTTTATGGATTTTGCAAGATTATTTAATATGTTCGTTCTTGTTAAGCTTATAATTTTCGTGCTGATATAGGCTAGAATTATTGTGATGCTTTCAGATTTTCGATATTTTTTTGAATTTTTAAAGACAAGGTTTTAAGCTTATTTTAAATTTACTTGGTGTCAAGTATAGGCTCTTTAAAATTACGCGGTTTTTTAAAATCATTATTATTGATCGGTTATGCCATTTATATAAGAAAAACAATATCTGCCAAATGACCACCTCTTGCATATTCACAGATTTCCGGTTTTTTGTTAAAATGTTGAATGACATATAGGCATAATTGTAGTTCTATTTCACCAGTGATACGAATAATTAATCCTTTGGTTCAGGAATCGATTGTGGATTGTTTTATAGACTTGACTTTTCACGTAATAGTCCGTAATATCTTGGTGGCCAAATGACAAAAATTCAGTTTTCATCTAACGATTTCGATTACCATTCACAGTTACAGCTCCTCCCAGCAGCATTTTAAATGAAATATGAATCAATGGTACCACCATACCATAATGCACACGAACAGTGACTCGTTTGGTATGTACACGTTTTCCATGAATTATTCGTGGATTTTCTACACCCCAAATACGAAAATTTTGTTTATTAATAGATCGACCAACTTCAAAATGTGTTTCATTACGAAAGATCCAATGGCTATAAGTTTTTATAAATGGGATAAATGACACTTCTTAAATGTGACAAGTCCTAAAGGCAAATTCACAACGCCATCTGTGTTGTATTAAATATATAAAAAAAAACTGCGCAATTTGAAAGACCCTTGTGCAAGTGTACCTTCCCGCATTGTCCATTGTGATGCTTGACGGATTTAACTACTGCTTCATATAATCCACCGACTTGCGGAGCTCTTAGTGCCTTAGTGTATATAATGCTATTGGGTGCCATCCCGTGCAAGCTGTGCTGCCGGGTTTCTTGGTAGCATTTTCGATTTAGCCATCAGATTGTTCTTTATAAGTTTTGAAGACACTATAAAGTTGGACCCACAGTCGCTGTAGAGATCCGAACAATGACCTGGACCCGCTGTAAAGCGTTTAAACCCTCAGTATAATCTAGTCCTGTATGTGTGAAAGGTCTGATTGGAGTGATTCTAGCGGTTGAAACTTCTTTCATTAATTGATTCAGGGTCCGTGCTTGTTGATTGCAGCAAATTACACATTTATATGTGCTTCCGTGTATGGTTCCGTGCCAGGTCATCTTATGTGCGTAGTCTATCAGGAACGTTGTTAATAATGCTTATAATGATTTTCTATTAAGTATTAGTTAGAAAGCTTTCCGCGCACTCGCAGTAATTCGTTGTGATCTATTTTCCGATTGAGTACAAAGGTTTGATTCGCTTTGTTTACCAAGCTGTTTGTCAAATGGTGCGTAGGAAAACTATTGTGTTACTTTTAATGCTAAAATGCATGATGATTAAACCGCTTTAATGGGAATTTCTTAAATTTGCGGTTGTATAAAATATTCTCATGAACCTCTGACACAGCTTGGTCCGTTCCTTTAAAGCGGGGAATGGTATTATTGAATCCGTCCATGAAAAAGCTTTAATATTCGGTTATTGCAACCCCTGCTTGGTTTTTTCGATTAATTTGGTTAGCAATGCAGCTGCATACAATTCTAATCAAAAGATGGTTAATTTGGATTTTAACAGTTCAACTTTGTACCTTGTGGTTGTATTATTGCATTTGTGTAAATTGCTGCTGCAGGTGCGTCTTCTGTTGCATCGTAGAACTCGTGTAACTCTCCTGTGTTGTGTCGTAACCATCTTTGTAATTTCACTTTATCTAGTGTCTGCAATTGGATTGTAAAGTAAGTTCATTTTGCGATATGGACCTAATATCCAACATTATGTCACACAGCACTTTTATCCTGTTATGCTCGCTTCGATATCTGGTGGTTTGATTTTAAATTGGAAAATATTTACTTACATACCTATTTCGATTGTGTGATCGTTGTTATTCAATGGTGTTCGCTCCTGATAGAATTACGTCATCATACAAATCTTCAGTTACTGGACTGTTATTTTTGCTGCTGCTTAATAATCACCGTCAAATTGAGCTAATTGGTGTATGGGCATTGTGGCTAGTTTTGCGGCTGCGTCCGTTCCGTACGTGACCATTTTTCGCTTGTGCGTGCTGATTAAGACTTTGTAGTTCCTCGATAATATAAATTGGTAGCTGACTGATTTTTACTTGTCTAAACATTTTTTCGATATAAGCTAGCTTTAAACACGACGTTATGTTTGATACAACGTATAGAAGTATTTCTACTAGTGGTTGCTGTATTGCTGGACCAGTGTGAAGTAGGATATTCAATGATATTTGATTACTGTATGGTTTGATGAAACATACTTTTTACCTGCATCATCAAGTTTTCTTTTATTTCTACCATGTGATGAAGTTGGACGTATTCATCAATGAAGCTTCTATACTCATTCTTTAACTAGATATTTCTATTTAGTTGCTTCTAATCTTTCGTGGTTATTTTAAAAGTTCATCACGCATGAATTCTCGTTCTACGTCGACTTAGTCAATTAACCCTGGTGTATTACAGATAGGATGTTCCCAATTTTCGGTTTTTAGGTTTTGTTCCGGTTTCGATAATTTTCGGAAATACTAACGCATCTAACTGCAACTCAATTTCGGAAGCTTTGACAGGTTGAATTTTGAGGCTGACTATTTTTTTTACCTCTCGTATGTTGTGTCCACTTCAATCTTTGAACTGCTCTTGGTTATGAAAATTGCTTCAAAGTTGCTGGCGTAGCTTCCAAATAAACTTTTGAGTTTTGTTTCAAAAATTTTAAAACAACGACGTTGGCGATTTGAAAAAGTTTTAAAAATTTACAAATCAAATTTATCGAAAAGTTTATGAAATGTGTATATGCAGAAATTCGTCGTACGTGATATCAGATAGCAGGACATCCTTTTGATGTGTAGTAAATTTTCATAGAACACAAAATGCAGGTTTACAAATACCTGCTTTTATTTGGTAACATTTTTATTTTTATTTTTTTTGCTGAAATTAAATGAGATTCATATATACGAGAATATTGTGTACTATCATTATTTTCTATTATTGTACCGTTGTTGTATGTATGGTATGTGGTACGATGTTGTACGTACGAAGAAAGAGACTATTACCCAGGGAAATTATTAAATTAAATATTATAAGAATGTTAGGATTATGTACGTAAGAAGCATTCTATATTAAAGACGCTATATTGCGGGAAATGTCAAACGATTGTGTCACATAACATTGGTTTTCGGTTGGAAGATTACATATTTTTGGATTAACCATTTCTATTTTTTTTAAATTATTTCGGGCACCAAATTAGGAGATAATACATCTCTCACACCAATTACAATAATGTATTCTCTCGAGCATAATATTTTTAAATTAATTAAAATTTTGAATGAACCCCATTCTTGATAATGACTTCATAAACAAATAATCACATTATAAATATTCAATTATTTAATATATTGATAATTAAATTGTTTTTGTGTTGATTTAAATGTATGTACATATAAACATTATTTTTTTGTTGTATTTATAAATAAATTAAATCTTTATTTATACAACATTTATTATTTTTTAATTGTGTAACAAGTAATATGTCAAAATCATTAAAATCATGCAAAACAATTTTCATGTTTTAGTTTTTATGTACATACATATATATTATGTACTTGCACATAGCAACAAAAATTAACAGATTTAATCTATTTGAAAATGAATTATAGTGTATACTATCAAATAAATAAAAAATGATATTTAAATAAATGTAAATAAATAAATAAATTTAATTTATTTGCGATTTTATTTATTTATTTTATATGTATTTATATTTCGCGCTGATTTATCTAATCCATAGCTAGACACAAACAAACAGACATAAATTGAAAAACTATGAATTATAAATTTTTGTTATTGTCTAATGGCTGGTGAATGTTAAAACCTTTATAGATGCATTCACATTATTATGTTGTATACAAAATTAAACTTTGTCACCAATAAATTATAAAACTTGACAAAATAAAAAATGAGTTCGTTTGTGATGAATAATTATTGATTATTATTATTTATGTAATCTAATTTGAATATACCTCGACCGTGTAATAATTTTAAACATCAGCAACAAGTATCAGCATGGCATCTACAAAACAAAAATCCTTTTGTTATAACATAATAAAAATTACATTTGTTAGCGTACATCCCTTCATATCCAAAATCGCTGTCATTGAGGATGAACCAGATTCATTCAAGTTAATTTGAATCAAAAAAAAAAAAAAAAAAATTATGGGATTCTGTTGTTACGTATTTACCCCCTGCTGTGCTATTTTTTCCAGTAAATGGATTTTTTATTTTTATTAATATTATTACTGTTAATAACAAATTAATATGATAAAATGGCTTATTGTTAGTACATCCTTAAATGTTGTAACGAATACATTTAGATTTAGGGGAATAACTTTTTTTTGTGGGCCACATTGAAAAATAAAAGTGAGAATACATATTGCTGATAACAATTGATGTTATTAAAAAAAGACAGTGACTACAGTTTCGTTATTCACTGATGATATCGTAACTGCCGCTACATTAGCTTGGTATTCCGCCAAATGTTATTTAACTGACCGAATTGCAGATTCTTATGACGCAATTTAATATTAGTCCCTTTGTCACTATATGAGTTTAGTGGAAGCTCTCGTCTATCTATAAACGTATCAATGCTGTAATGAATCTATCGATACCGTAATGTATGACAGATGAGTATTGTGATACAAGTGTTTCATATTTAAGCAACTGTCCCCCTGTTATTTGCGAGACAAATTGATCCAATAAAATCAGAGCCTGAAATCCAGATATCCCAAATAATCTTGATCAGCTGTCTCATTAGCTGTACCGATGATTTCTGCCGACCTCTAAAAAGGCCGGTTTCCGCAGAAATAGATTTAAAAGCTATAAATTAATTTATTTGTTTTGTACTTGTTGAATCAAGAATTTTTGTATGTTGTATGACCTTTTTATCGCTGATTACAATTTTATATTTGAATTGTTATGTTATTATTATTATTATTATTATCTTTATTTCAAATAAAATATATACATAATGAAAGCTAATTACAAGCAAAACAATTTAAAAATTTGAAATAGAGTAAAGCTCCTTTAGACATTACGTCTGTAGTGGAGCAATTAAAAACAAACTAATAATAAAATTAATATAATATTCTTTGGATATCAGTATAAAATATAATAATTTTCTACAATATACAAGCTCAGTTATTATTACATTATATACATTTTTTACACGAAGACACATTGGAATATAGCATACTTCAATTCTAATGCTAAAAATATCGCTCAATATTATCCATGCCAAGCAGCCAAGTCCGAATTTCTCTGTTAAATTTGTGTTTCTGCATAGATGGAAGTATTTTCACGTGGTTAGGTAAAAGATGGAACCAAAACGGTGCCATATATAGATAAAATCTCCTAAACTTTTCATTATTACAACGAAGACCGATAAAATTGTTTGGATTTCTCATATTATGCGCATGATTTATTCGATTATGATAACTATTGCTGCGAACAAAAAACATTTTCAATACTTTAAATACATATAGATACCTCAGTGGCAACAAATTCAGCTCACGGAAAAGCGGAATTGTGGGTGTAGTTTTCGGACGAGCGTAAATTAATTTCACAATTCTTTTTTGCGCTATAAAAAGATCAACAATATTGGCAAAGTAAATTCCACCCCAACTAGTTATCCCATACATTATAATGGATTCTACAAGAGCATGATATAACCTTCTTAAAATATAAGATGGACATAAAGGTCGAAGATTATAAAATTTATGCACCGCAGTAATAACAATTTTCCTGATATTAGTTAGGTGGGAGGACCAATTTAGCCGTGAGTCAATTATTACACCTAAGTATTTAAACTCGTTTACGCAGGGTAAATCAAAACACTGACCAAAACATGAATTCTTACCGCATGAGTATACATGATACTTGAAAAAGTTTTGATCAACTGTTGTGTCAGGTCGTCTAAAATGCAAAACTCTAGATTTGTCACTCGCAACTAGTCGGTGATAGAAAAACCATTTACTTAAAATGTGTAAGTCAATTTCAATAAATTGTTTAATTTTTAGGTAATTATTAGACGCATATGTTAAAGCCAAATCATCTGCGAACGCTGTAGCACAGCCAGTGAGATTTATTTCAAAAACGGAATTAAAATAAATTAAAAATAATAAAGGTCCCAAAACTGAGCCTTGAGGAACACCACATCTCAAATTACCTGGAAGACTGTTTGCGTTATTAACTTTAACAATTTGGCTACGATTACGAAGGTAACTGATAAACCAATCCAACACCATTCCTCTAACTCCAATACTTGACAATTTTGTAATGAGTATGCCATGGTTAACAGTATCAAAAGCTTTTGAAATATCCATAAATACGGCGGAGCATTTTTGAGAGTTGTTAATGGCTAGATAAATATTACTCAAAAAATCTAAGAGAGCTTCCTCCGTAGATTTTCCAGCTGTAAATCCAAATTGGTGATCATTAAAAAATTTAATTTTACCAAGGTATGAGATCAATCGTCGTTTAATTAATTTCTCAAATAATTTGGAAAATGTACTCAATAAGGAGATTGGTCTGTAATTATTCATATGCAGAGCATCACCCTTTTTTAAAATCGGAATAACAACAGCTATTTTCAAAGCGACTGGAAAAATTCCACTCTTTAAGCTGAGATTAAATAAAAACCTTAATTTGTCAACCAAATACCAAGCACAGTTTTTAACAACTACATTATCTACTCCATCGTATCCTTTAGAGTGTTTGTTTTTTAACTTCTGAATTTCAGATAGAATCTCTAAAGAATTGATTTCCTCAAAATAGCAAGAAGTACCATAATTTTCTCGGTTTCCAAGAATAAACCGTTTTGGCTCTTCACTGTTATTAGTACTATTAAGAATAATTTCAGAAGTTGGCTCTGAAGATACATTTATAAAAAAATTATTAAACTCATTATTACATATATTTTGATTATCAGTAAGTAGAGTATTAGATTGATTTTTATAAATATGCGTTATCTGGTTTTTATATGTACCTCTACCCAAAATATCGTCAATTTCCTTCCACATAAGCTTAGGATTATTTCCAATTAATTCAAATTTATTTTTATAATATAATCTTTTAACCCGTTTAACATTAATATTTACGCGTTTAGAAAGTTTTTGAACATAATTTTTTAACCGAGCGCTATTAGGATATTTTCTTAGTTTTTTTGAAAAATGTTTTAGTTTATTAATTTGACATAAAAGGTAAGAATTCATCCAGGGCTTTAACTTCTTATTATTGCGATTTGTAATTGTGTCTTTGGAAAAATCAATATGATAAATAAGAATTTTTAAGAAAATGTTGAATGCTGTATTGCAATCCTTTTCACAATAAACAAGGTTCCAGTTTTCCACTAGGAGACGATCTCTAAGTTTGTCATAATTTACTTTAGAAATACTTTCCGCATAACATGCAACAGGTCTTTTTGATGATGCAAAAATATTAAGTGTAATTAAATTATGATCCGAAAAATGAATAGGTAAGTTATCAATACTAAAATTGTAAGTATTATTGGATTTCACAAATACATGATCTAGACATGATAGTTTCCTAGTTGGATTGTTTGAGACACTGAGGAATCCATATGATGCAAGCATTGTTTGGTAGTTGAAACTACTTACGTTGTCTAATATATTGATATTAAGATCACCTAAGATAACTATATTATTATTGTTAATTGTATCCAGCAAATTATCCAAATCATTACAAAAAACGTTAAGATCGCTATTACAAAAGCGGTAAAAACATAGAAAAGTCCAAAAATTTTTATCTAACTGAATGTTTAAACTAAGGACATCAGCTGAACTCCAATTACTAATACAACATGTTACAAATGTATACTTTTTATTTATAAATACACCAACTCCACCGGCGCGGTAATTATCATTACAGCATGCTTTAAAATTGTAATTCGGCAAATTGAATTCTGTAATTTCGTGCGAATAAATCCAGATTTCAGAAACCATTTATTTGGGACAAAGCTAAACCGACCGTAGAATCTGTCAATAAATATGTGATTTGTGGTAAATGTTACATACAGAATTTGATACTGTCATTAATATCAACATTGGTTACGATTTCTGTCGTTGGGTAGCACTATAGGTTTGGTGTTATACAAGACTAAATTTAATGTGTTTTTTAGATAGGAACGGCGGTAGCGTAAAATTTTCACAACGGGGATGTTGATCACATTCCTTTCACAAGATATATTGTTAAACCTTAAATAAATTTGTTCTTAGTGAAAAATTCGTAAAATGACAAATTTTTAAATGTCATGTTTTAATTTTATGATTTTTAAGTTTTCAATTTTTATGATTTTTTTTGTTGTTTTTATGTTCTTGCATGCACGTGGTATTGTATTTATTGCTATAAAAAAAATTAATTATCCGAAAACTATAAACTCAAGCTCAAATATTTCATTTATTCCTTTTCAAAATTACCGCCGAAATGTTGTTTTTAAATTTTCTCTAATGTGGATGTTTTTGGTTTATGTTTTTGCTCATTTAGTTTTACTGTTGTTCTAAGAATTATAGTTCGAACAAGGAATAAAACATTAGGAAAACAATTAGTAAAATAAAATTGTAATCATCCGAATTACTCAACGGAGCTTTATGATGAATTCATGGATCAACTGATAATCAACACTACCCAAAGAATAAATTTTGAAAGAGTTTAACACCATTCAATATATGGTGTGAACAGCTAAACGTATTCATTACAAAAACGGCCGACAGATCGTACCATGCCATCGTATTACGCCTACTTTGAAATTTAAAAGTTTGAATTTTATCAAGATGTACAGCAAAGGAAAAATAATTATTTAATTTGCTAGGTTTACAAGAGTACTAAAAGCTGTATTTGCTATACTTATACCATTCAATATTTGATAGGTAATTTCAGACATTTCTTTTAGAAATTGATTTACGACACCTTATCTCCTTACTAATGTTGTACCAAAAACGATACATATAGAGATATACAAAGTATCAGTAAAAATAGTTGATTATATCTTAATAGAGTTATTTATATTGATACCCATTTATTCTGCCGTGCTAAGGAGAAACGTCACATTTGCCTTTTTCAAGTTCTAAGTAATTTCATTTTTTCTATTTTTGTGTACCATATGTCTTAATATGAAACCTTACTATTAAACAATGTGATTTTATAGCATTTGAAGAAGGATATTCGACTTTTTTAAAAATCAGAAAAAGAGGTATTTGTTTCTAGAATCCAAATATCGACTTTTGGTGTTTGTCACTTTGTTTTCTTAGCACGGCAGTACTGTGTTAGTGCATACACGCAGTATGTTCTCTTTTCTTCTATCAATACAAACATTGTGCATTTTTTGTTTATTTTGCTAGAAATCAAACGAATGATAAAGTATCAAAATGTCTTTGAAGGTTGGTCACCGAGGGCGGTTTTTACCCTTTGTATTTACATCTGAGCTCTATCAAAACCAACGTAATCAGCCTAATAACCACAAAACTTTGATTTGATTAGATTAGAGAGTGTGTTGTTCGATTATTTGAAGTGAACACTAAATTCGATCTAAATTACGCCACCCGATACTTTGGAATTTCTTATTCAAATTCTTGATCAATGCGTAAAACTGTTGATCTAAACAGCAATTTTATATATTTACAAAATGGATTGCCTCAAAATCGTTATTAGTATACCTAATTGTGGAAACCAATTTAAGTCCTGATATACATATATTGTTCTGAGTATTTCCCGGCAGATTACCTTGTGTATAGGTGTGATCGGTTGCCGCTAACTAGTGTCAAAACAAGGGGGGGGGGGGTATGCTGATCGCTGTTCATTTGTTTATTGTAAGTGTAGCTTTTGAAAGTGATCCAACAATAGAGCTTAACTGTGTTTAGGTGAATATCTTCAGAATTTGTTTTACATTATTGCGACTTATACATCTGAAGTTTATGAGACATAAGTTGTTTATATAATAAGATTTCCAAACTCAACTTGGATGAAATCGTGCTGATACTTAGTGATTTCAACTTACCGAACGTTAAATGGCTATAGTTGATGAAGATGTAAATTGTATTATTCCGCACAGTATAATATCGGGTGCTGAATCCATCCGCATAGATTCTATTTTTCTCGTATGCCTTTGTCCAGATAAATAATGTTGTCAACTATAATGAAACATTTCTGAATTTATTTTTCGCCAATTCAACGAAGTCAGCCATAAATCAATGGAAACCAATTTAAACACATCAGAGTTTTTGTAGTCTAATTCCAATATTGACAATTGTAATTCAATTAAATTTTTTTGATTTTAGGTATTTATTATCAGCACAATAATAGTATTATGTCTTATTTCAAATCGGTAGACTGGGATTTTCGTTGGTGGACATGGACATTAACCGTCATGTGAAAATATTCTATGGCATTTTATTCAATGGCTTCAACGGGTATGTCCCAGTTTCTGTTGGAAAGGTTAATCTTAACAATCCTCTGCTGTTTAACAACGACCTAACAAATCTTCGAAATCGTAAAAAAAAATTATATCGAAGGTGGAAGTTCTCCAAGAGTGCTGACGACACACTATCATTTTTAGATTTACTGAAACAGTTTGATTGTTTACATTGTACTGCATACAAGAATTTTATTGCTAAGGTTTAAAATAATATGGATAAATAATATAAATCCAAAATCATTCTGGAATTTTGTTGACTCCAAAAGAAAAATTTGTTATTGTTTCCGTCAACAATGTCATTCAATGATATAACTGAAAATGTTTATAAACGTATTGATATTGTTGAATATGAAGACAGTTGTACTAACACGCTTGTATATCGCCAGATGATATCTTTAAATCCCTTTATCTTTTTAAGGATGGATGTGGCCCAGACAGTATTTCTTCAAATTTTCTTAAACAATACGGTAATGAAATGGCTCAGCTTTTGTTAATTTTATTTAATAGTTCACTTTTGAAAGGTGTTGTTCCGGTTGTCTGGAAATCGTCTTATATTGTATCGGTGTTTAAATCAGGAAATAGACTACATAGGTAGTTCATTATTGTCGGCAATTCCTATATGTTTTTCGGTCTTAAGTCGCTTGTAGTAGATGAACAGCAAGGTTTTTTCCGAGGAGATTCTTCTGTATCAAACTTAGTAGAATTTATGAAACGTGCAACAGAGGTGATTGAAGGCAATGCTCAACTAGATGTTATTTATACCGACTTCGGTAAGGCGTTTGACTTCGCTGGAAAAATTAAAATTACTTGGTGTTAATGATAATTTGATCAAATGGTTTGAGTCATATCTTACTGGGCGGATGCAATATGTAAAAATTAAGAATATTTTGTCTGATACAATTTATGTGCATTCTGGGATACTTTTCGGTTCGCTTATTTTCATATTGTTTTTTAATGATATCACGAAAAGTATAAAATTTTCCCGTTTACTTATATATGCTGATGATTTAAAAATATTTTACCCTATTTGAAATCTAACTGATGCAGAGAGAGTGCAAAATGATGAGTTTTACACTTTCAACATCGCATCTTATTTATGATTACAATATTGCAAATAATAATTTGGCACGAGTAAATAAAATAAAGAACCTTAGAGTTACATTTGTACCTTATCATTTAATCGTCATTTCGACTTGATCTGTTCTAAAGCCAAATCTATGTTAGAATTCCTAAAACGTACCATGAAAGAGTTTAATGATCCCATAGAATTTCAACAGCTCGAATATGCATGATGCGTATGGTGTTCCCATTAGGGATCACATAATTAGAATTGAGCCAATAAAAAGTCTTTCCTAATTTGGTTGGTTTGACAACCGATTACCGTGATGGGAAAATATTAGATATCTACCTCCATATGTTAAAAGCTGTACTTCCTTGACAATTTTGCCTTTCCTCTTGAAATTCGTCGTCAACATGTAGAAATGATATGTAATGTGGAAATCTTTGAACTCGCACACCTTTGAAAATAGATTCTCATATGGAAGTGACGAACCTTTGAATTCAATGTCGAAATGTTATAACGAACTGAGTAGTTTTTGTGACTTTATTTTAGTGATTAAATTGTTTTTGGGCTATTTTATTATTATATACTTAAGCGTATGTTGTACTGGAGCTTATGGTTCCTAGTTAATTTTTCTGAAATTAAATTTATTATCTCAATTTTTTTAAAAGGATGCTTAACGTCGTTACCGGAATACATACAACTGATTGGGTTGTTAAAAAATCCCGATATTCTTACCACAAGAGGTATGGTAATACCACAGAATAAAGCACAAAACATTTTTGACCTTACCTTTCATTTTACTTGTCGAACGAGTTCTGGAATTTGCGTTCACTTATCGACAATTTAGAGCTGCCAGTGTTGGATAATTTTTTAAATAACTTGAGAAATCTATTTTTGGACAGTGACTTCGAGGATGCTGAATTATCACCCAGTCACTAAATGCATTTCCGGATTATTTCTTAAAATCGAGGCAGTAAGGTTGCTTTATTTCACTATAGCAAACTAGCTGCATAAAGAAAATAACTTATGTCTGATGAAGTACTGAAGTACCTACTTGTTTGTTGTGGTTTTCTTTGGAACAACAAACAAGCGACTAGCTATTCATTCGTTTCTAATTTACAAGAAAATTAGGAGAAAAATTGCAGCTGATGTCAGAATTGTCTTCGCCATGAAGTTAAGCAGCTTAATTGTGCATCGAAAAATTAATGAAGTTTTTGAAAACTAAATCCAGATTTATCTAAAATTGATTAACACATTATAAAAATAAAAGTAAATTTTAGAATATATCTAAACACAGTGGATTATTCGGCTTATGGAAAAAGACGGAGTAAAAAGAACATAGTATCAAGAAGTCGTCGTCCAGAGCCAGTCTCACCAAGGAATACGATGGTATCATAACCAATGCGGAAGAATTACTCAAATAAGTAAAAATCTTCAAGACTGTCATGATTTTTGAATTTCGATACTGAATCTAAATCCAAACCAATCTAATTAACTAAGTAAGGTTTTCGAAACTAAAAACAATAAAGGAATTCCCTCAAAGGAAGAAGGGCAATTAAATTGTAAGAAATATTCAAATAGTAAAGATTACGTGAAATTTAAATTGTAATTGTCAATATTTTCGAATGGTTTCCTTTATTTTATGATAAAATATTTTATATCAATATTTTTATTTTGTTATTTTGGAAGAAAATGAAACAATTCAAAGGGAACATTCAAAAGTAACATTTCGGCGGCCATTTTGAAAAGAAAGAAATTAAGGGCGGTGCCATTTTTATAATTATTTTATAATTTCTGTTCCTTTATCTTTCAAATAAACCCAACTTTATAACTTTAAGTCGTTTTATGACAGTAAATAGAACACCACGTGCATTCAATATTTCAATATTTTTAATTTTTTTTGTTGCCTTTAACTTAGAAAACAACAACAATAACAACAGCAGCAAAAATATGTTCAAACTAATTTTTTTTTCAGTTCTACCAATCAAAAAATAAAAATCATAAAATTAAAACATGGCTTCCGATTACATATTACGAATTTATGTTCCAAAAAGAATAAAACATTCAAAAAGATGTCAGCCCTCAACAACGTATCCATTTTGCCAATATTAAATAAATTTGGATCATCCAATTCAAAATTTTCAATTAATGTTGAATTTCATCAACTTTCATTGATTTTGATCTTAGAACTAATGGAAGGGTTTGTAAAATAATTATTCCAGTTTCAATTGAAGTCCGTTTTTCTATAAATTAAGATAAAAAAAACCAAATCTAAAGTCCGTTTTTCTATAAATTGAGATGTTTGAAAAATCGTTGATCAACAAAAAAGAGTCTAACAGAACTTTATCTCACCTCCTCCTAACCCAAACCATCGTTTTTATCATACCTTTGTTAGAGCTCAATGTATACTCGCTCGAAATTTCGGATTGACTAGACGTTTAATAATAGGTTGCTATTAGAGAAAAATTTAGACTGAATGGCTTCTTCACATGATCCTCCTTCTACTCCTTCGATTACTTGATTTAGCACTATTTGAGCTGGTTTATAAGTTTCTTCGATATGGCGCACCATAAGATGTCTCCGATTACTAAAGATGACCTTCTTAACTACAGATGACACAGTCCAATTCATCGTATATACAATCTTACATGTTGGCTGGTTGTAGTAACTCCAGATAGTAAAATGATTCACTGTGTGTCAAAATTGATTATTATTATTGAATCATTTTTGAAGTGTTAGCCTCCTTATATTTCACGTAACCCTAAGCAAAAATTGCGAATATGTAAAATCAGATGAATAATGCTTATATAATAAAGACAATTGCAAATAAAAACCTTTATTTCTCATCTTGAATGGGTTGAAGCCACATCCTGCTAAAAGTAAAATCCTAAATAAAAAATTGAGTTGAAGACACGACTTTCTTTTATGAACGGGGAATTTTGAGATAAGTTGCAATTTCCAGTTGGCCCATTTTCAATAAAATTCACTGATACCCTCTAATTTATGGAAAAATGTTAAAACCACTTCAAAACATAATTTTTCGGACACAGGGGAATCGGGTTAATCCCTAAAAATGTAAAGGTCGAAAATACTTAAAGGAAAGTAAAAATTCTGTCAGCACGACTGCTACTTGAACAGTTTTAACCATTTTGGTTATTTTCAAAATTTAAATGTGCTACTCAATTGTATATCGCTTAATTTTCTCAATCATATAGATTTTATTTGTCAGATCAAAAATAATGGTTCTCTTTGGACCACCTATTACTTCAAAATAGTTTTTCTGCCAGCCCCAGGAATTTTTAAGTTCGAAATTGATCAGAAACCATGGTTCCAAATAATAAGCAAGATTTAACAGTTCCCACGTTAAATTTTACTAAAAATATTTTAAAAATTTATAATTTTAGAAATTCGATAAATTCGGGAAAATATCTGAATATTTTTGTTTATTCTGTGCTTATCAAAATTAGACACGTATTTGCCACAAATTAAAATTTTTAAACGTTAATTGCGAATGTTAATAAATGCTAATTATTAAAACTGGTTGAAAATTTAGTTTTCTTGCAACTTGTACATAGCTAAGCAATTCAACAAATCATTTATGCTTTCATATAACTCGTTAATATCCCCCTTCACAACTCGTTAATATCCCCAAACATAAGTTATGTTTAAATTAAGACTATAAACTGTAAGAAAGAAAATTAAATGTATAACTATAGCATTGGATGCTTGAAATTGAGCCTAACAAGTTTTGTATTTTAAAATTTTTCGTTCCACGTGCAAGTTGCTTTACCTAAAAAATATGTTTCCCAAAACAATTAAAAAACATCATTAAATCACTTCCAGAGTATTAAAATAAATATGCTGATTACAAAAAAATACATTGATTTTCATTATCCGCCCCAAGTACCTGAAATTAAAAGAAGATGAACGTAAAATACCTAAAGCAAACAAAAAAGAAATTAAAAGTAATTCTGGTATACTAAGGTGCCAAAAATATCAATTAACTAAACTTTTCGATACACAAAAACGAAAAAATTAAAATTCATATCTAAAATTTGTATTAACTTCGCATTTTTGGTGGTGGTGGTGGTATGTTTGCAAAAGATATACCCATCCCCTTTGCGTTGTGTGCACAAAAAAAGGCACATTTTCATAAAAAGTAATTAAAAGTTTTCTGTTCACTTTACTGTTGTTATTGGAATAATAATTTTTTACAGCTTCAACAAAAAAAAAAAAAAAATACAAAATCAATATTTAATACATTTTTGGTGTCTAAAAAACCAATTTACAATTTTAAAATATGCGCGCAAAAGGGTCGAATGAAAGTAAAGTGATATTTTTTGTGACTTTTCAATTAAAAACTTTTCACTTTCAAGTTGTCAGGATTTTCGTAGATAAAATCCAAAATTGTGCAAAGAAATGTACGAAGATTTTATATGGATTACAGATTCCTTAATATCGGTTAGCGCCTTACTTTAAGAAGACTTTATTTATGCGGATGGTGGTGTAATATTTTTCCTCGTTTGTAGTATTGGAAAATTCAAACCTTGTGTTCCTACTCGTAGCTTATCTGGCAGCATCAACAAATAGAAAAATGTAGCATATTACCGATATTGAATATAATTTGAAGAATATAGTCTGTCTCATAATGGACACGGTATATGGTACAATGTATGTACAATTTTTAACTTCTCTCACAAAAGTGACTACTACTGTGAGTTAATCGAACAAACCCATGGTGAGATCATGAATGTTTTGAAAAAATTGTAATCTGTTGTAAGCAGATTACTTATGGACTAAATCATAAGATCAAAAATCATTGGGTAATTGAAAATCAATTTAATTTGTGTCTTCACTAAATTTCTATTTATCGAATTTCGTATTTATAATTAATAAAATATGTTTTGTAAAATATCAATACAATCAATTTTACAATCAATTATCATTCAATGTACACCCCTTCTCATTTAATTTAGTTCACAGATTTTTTTAAATAATTTTACGGCGATCTAACGTTAACCGCGATTTTTTGTAGTGCTTTCTACCTATCATTTATAAAACTAATTCAAATTTGATAAATAACGAAAGGCCAAATGAAGAATTAAGTAAATTTAAGACAAAATCCATCCAATCAGTTTTAATGGTTTAGCCAAAAGCTTTTGCTCTTAAACTGCTATATATATCCTGCGCTTTATATCTTTATTTGAATTTTAATGTTCTAGAGAATCGCTTGCTTGACATTGGCATGCGTGACATTGGCATTTCGATTTAACTTTTGACGTTAGCAAGAATAAAATTTGGGATCGGTTCTTATGCCCGTATTTCAAAATTCAAAATGCACAAACCTATTGTATGGTTGTAAAAATACCGTTTTTAAAATCCCGAACTCTAAAATGCAACAATAAGAATTGGCAAATCCTGCCCAACAAATAAATTTTACTAATTTAATTAATTTTTTTAATCCCGCCTTATAATTTTACGTTTCGTTTGGCGAAGATTCTCTTACGAGCAATTTCTTTGCCGCATTGAACTTTTCTACAAATTGAAATATTTTGTAGAGGTTGGAGCTGACAACTTCGAAACTTAAAATCGTGAAAACAAACTATTATTGCCGACTCCCATAATCCGCCGAAATGTGGAGACCGTAAGTAAGTAAGGCACGTTGTGATAATAGAAGTCCTTGAATTTCAGAAGTTCCGATTGAGCTCCAACCAAATTGGTGGCCACAAACCGACGAAAGCACTCTATAGACGACTCGATACCACCTTAGTGGAAAATCATATAATTAAAAAAACAAACAAAAATTTGGGGACTTGCAAGAATGCTGGACAAGCAACTTCAAAAACGAATGAGTGGTACAAAGTAAAATCTGATGTTTTTGACCATAGGATAACAATGAATTTTGAAGTCGTCCACCTAGACTCTCCATTATCGTCTATGATTGGCGCTAACCATTGGAGAAATTTTCTCGATTCCCTTATTAGCCTGGGCATGTTTAATTTTATGTTTATGTTCTTGATGTTGAACTGACTTTATCAAACAAGTAATAGCGTTGTCAATCTCGGTTCGACTGAGTTCAATTGAATGGTTTGAACTAATTCTAAATCTAGTCCTGTTGTAGAATTTGAACATGTACGCCACAACTCGAAGTATAGAATCGTGAGTAAATCAAATCTAGTGAATATTTCAAAATCATTCGCTTGGTTGACGATGATCGTGAGATCGAGGCTGAATTGGATACTGGTAAATTTCGGCTATCCGATCTTGTTTTGTTTCAAATAATTAGGACCATACGGCATAATACCTTTTGATACGTAGTCAGCAAGACTTAATCATGTGTGTACATAACGCCAATTTGTTGGGCTAGTTTGCTCCCGAACTTTGGCAACATGGTTTGCTACGAATGTGTATAGTATTTATTTGGTTCTGATTGGATACGGTACAATGTGATTTACGATTCAGACTATACAAGTATTGGATTTATTGACCGATTTAGAATTTATTTAAAATTGTGTGGGTTGTATCAGCTAGCAGCAGAGCAGCACATATAGCTCTAAAACAATACTCTGTTTTTTTCAATAACGCAACTCTTGATTTTGCATATAATAAGTCTACATTATGGTGCAATCTGCAGAATTGGTCACACGGAGATAAATTAAATACCCAAATGCTTTCTCAGACACATAACCGACATCGTCCAATTCAACTCCTTTAATATATGATGTAAGAACACATCTTGATACTGTTAGTTTCTACAAATGAATCAACTCAGATTTAAAACTGATCCATTGATTTGCAATTTTGTTGCGAGTGGAAACGTGGCAAACTGATCCATTGAAGTATTCACAATGTCTGTTTAACTAATTTATAACGGTTGGAGTTAAGGACGCGGGTTAAAATATTAACGACGTAGAAGTCTTCACCTATGACCTTGGCAGCCAATAAAAATTTGTCCTACACGTTAAAAGCCAATTGTGCATAATTTAAATGATAGTATGCCGTCGGAGTTGTGATTGGTTTGCTAAGAATTTCAGCAAATAGAGTCTGTTAAATTGTTGAACCGACCATTAGATGAATTTGTTTTGGTATTACTCTCTTTTAGCACAGAGTGATATGGCATATATATGACATATATGAATATCACCTAAAAAAATATATTCCAATATAAAATCTCGGTATTGTTCATATACATACATTTGCTTTATTATGAAGACGTTTTTGTTGAGCTCCAAATTGTCGAAGTGCAGATTGAGCAGATTTTCCCAAATGCGTCGATATTGGGCTTAACAGCCAGTGCCACGGAATTTTTCCTCCCCTTACATTTTCACAAAAGGGCTTCTCACAAACTTCTATTTCGCCGATTACGTATTTTTGGTCGAAATAGTTTCCAACTGCCAAAATTGCTTTAGCTGGGATTCAACAGTTTACAGTTTACGTAAAGCAACATATGAGTGTACTCGTGATGTTAAGGTAAAAAGGTAAATTTGTTCATTAGTGTTTGATTGTTTACCAGGTTTTGAATGTTGGATACCTGTTAGCGTTTAAGTGATTGCTTGCTTCGGTTATCCCAACCAACCATGTGAGGTCCACTATGAAGAAGGGCCCTACGTATCACTTGATCACCATTTAAAGCAATGGTTCTCACGAGTACCGTCCCAAGCATAACTATCCCGTTTGTACCATTTATCGTGGAAGACTTAGATTTAGCGCATTCGAGAATACTTGCCGAAATATGCAACGAGTGGCTGATACCATCATTATTTAAATTTAAAGCGTTGTCATTCTCGACCTTTAAACTTAGATGTTTGGCTGGATTCGACGTTGTATTAATTCTCGTTTTTCTAATTTGACCACGAGTTAGCCCAAGCTCAGCTGGAGTCATAAATAATTATTTCAGCTTTGCGGTCTGTGGAAATGAAGCAAATCATGTTCTTAAGTTATCATAAGGTAACTTACTAAAATTACGAAATGTATGGAAATATTCAAGCATTCTAAATGCTCGTTCACACTATCTTAGAAGGTATTAAGAACCACAATCGGAGCACAATTGCAGATTTTTGATTTTTTTTGGGTCAGACTTTGCTAACTTGTAAGGTGAATTTAAAAAAAAATCGAATTTTATATGAAAGGTGTGGAAATAATCAAGCAATCTAAATGCGCCGTGGTACGACAGTTACAGCTCCCGAAACTTATAATTATCTGTACATTTGCAGATTTTAGATTTTTTGGCTTAGAATATGCTGATTTTTAGTAACGTAGCCGAATGTGTCGAAGGGCCGAATGTCGAAGGGCCGAATAGGTCAAAGGGCCGAATTTTTATTTTTGTTTTTAGAAATATAATTTTTTAAATTTGCTCTATTAAGGAATATTTGGAAATTTTTTTATCAAATATAAATTATTAATATTTTATAATTGCAACATTTTGTAACTGCAATATTTTGTAATGCAATATTTTGTAATGCAAATTTACTTACCTTACCCAGTTTTCTTATGTCCCTTATTTTAAGTTGATTTTTCACATGAGCAGGCATTTATATACATCAAGATGGTTCAGATTCAATTAATAAAAAACAAATGTTAATAATTAATTTATACACAAATTTTATTTAAAATTATAATTTCAGAAGTTAGTTTCTCTTCTTGAGATATGTTTGAAAAAATATAATACAAATTAAACTAAATTTAATGGATTTATAAAAATTCATAAGAAATTAATTAATATTTCATAAAAAAATTTACAAAATATTCCTTAAAACAACAAATTTAAAAAATTATATTTCTAAAAACAAAAACAAAAAACAAAAAAAAATTCGGCCCTTTGACATTCGACCCTTTGACACTTTCGGCCCTTCGACATATTCGGCCCTTCGACATTCCGCCCTTCGGCCCATTCGGCCCTTCGACCCATTCGGCCATTTGACATTTGGCCCTTCGAAATTCAGCCCTTGGACATTCGGCCCTTTCAAATTCGGCCCTTTGTACCCATTCCATCCTTTTCTATTTCATAATTATTGTCATTACATTTTACACCAACTTGCGTGAAGCAAACAACCTGGGTTTTCTGCACCTACAATTCCCGGTGCAGCCAGATTTGCATCTGCAGAATATTATTTTTAATATCTCCTCGGGAGCAGGTGGCTAGTTCATGGGGTCAGGTATTAAGAAATTTTGAAACTTCCATCCTCATTTAATTGGTGACAAATTGGCTAAAGTATTTTGAGTTACCGACATTTAAAAAAAAAAATATTACAATCAGAGTAATTTTGAACTGTTTCGAAATAAAAATATAGCGTCCCTCCACTATATGGAAATAATCAAGCAATATAAATGCGCTTTGGCACTTCAGTTACAGCTCCCGAAATTTACCCTTAGAGGTATTATAAGAACCGAATTTGGAGCACATTTGCAGATTTTTGATTTTTTGTTAAGAACTTGAGCCTGTTAGATTTGCCCAACAGTTTCCAACCGAAAGTAAAAAGTTGATATTGCAGATTACGTTATCCAAAGTTTAGCCGTAAATAAAATTTAGTGGCTGATGTGACTTATACCTAACTCAGAAAAAAAATTCAGTTCATATTTCCCGTGGGAAATCTCGGAAAATTAGATTTTCAAAAAATCATTAATAAAAAGTGTTTAGAAAATCAGCCTCTAGAGTATTACGCCTGGAGATAGATTGTCCAATGATGTTTCTAATGATTTTTGAAAAATCGAATTTTCCCAGATTTCTCAGAGGAAATATGAACTGAAATTTTTTCCTGCAATAGATATTGAGACATAAAGGCTGATTTTTGACACAGTTTCTAATGATCTTTGAAAAATCGAATTTTCTAAGATTTCTAATGGAAAATTTGACGGGAGTTTGACTACGGGCAGGCTACTAGAAATTTGAACTGATTTTTTTTCCTGCGTTAGCTATTAATAAGTCATCATCCATAGTAATTTTCCGCTAAATACTGTTGACTGATTACGAGGCATTACCTGTATTTTACTTTCGACTGTTTCGGCTGCCATTAATTGGGTTCTGCATTATCGACTTTTTACTTTCAGCTGTCAACTTTAAACTAATTTTAACAGTATCAGAATTTGCGGTTTTATAGTAAGTTGATTTTAAATAAATCGCATTTTCAATGATTTATATAAATAGTGAAACAACCTAAATGCGCGTTAGCACCTTCTTAGTTATCAAGAATCGCAATCAGATCACAATTGCAGATTTTGAATTTTTTACTTAGAATTTGCTGATTTAAAGTGAGGTGATTTTCAAAAATTCGAATTTTCTATCGAATTTATGAAAATAACGAAGCAATATAAAATCACGTGAGCACAACAATGACAGCTTTCGTAACTTATCTCTATAGAGGTATCAAGAACCGCAATCAGAGCAGTTTTGTAGATTTTTGATTTTTTTTGATCAGAGTTTTGCTGATTTATAGTGAAGTGATTTTCGAAAAATCAAATTTTCTATGAAATATAAGGAAATATTCAAGCCATTTCAATGTGCGTTACAGATCACGAAACCTATATTTAGAGGTATCAAGCACCGCAGTCAGAGATATTTGTTCGATCAGAATTTACTGATTTATAGAAACATAACAAAACCGAAGGGTAGGAATGATAGAAGAATCTGACCCTGTTCCAGACAGTGGCGAGAAGCAAAACTTTTAAAACAAAAATTTAACGAAGATTATTACTGACCTATTACTTTGATCCAAATGCTTATGTCTTCTTGTACCCCCTATATGATATCGAGTAAAGTCAACTTGAACTCAACAGTTCAAAATTTTGCCTTTATAAATTCCTGATACAAACACGTAATATTCAAAACAATTAACTTACTGATAAGAAAAGTAAAATGTCAAGAAAATCAAAATATGATTTTTCACTTTAAATTTTCTTTTATATATCGTCTAAATATAATAAAACGTAATCAATTATTTTTTTTTTCAACAACACATCAATTTGATCAACAACAACAAACGTCAATAATTCAATATCAGTTTTTTTTATTGTATAAATATAAAACATAAACTTCATGTTATCTGTCATGAAATTTATCAGCATATAAGAAGCAAAAAAAAAAAAAATTACAGCACCAGCTAAAAATAAAATAACAATAAAATTAAATTAAACTGTCAACTACACGATATTTATATATTAAGAGGAACGATTCTACACGTCGGTTATCTTCTTTAACTCATGTCTCTCGTATATTATAGTTGAGATGAAAAATTTTGAGAAATTACTATCGAATATTTTTTTTTTTTTTTGATAAGAAAACGATTTTTTTTTTGTGGTTGGTGAACCTTGTACAAAAACAAAAACAAATTGAAATGAAAAAGAGGAGTAGACGTAATGATTTTACGATGGAGCTGAAAGTTTTGTTCGGTTTCATTCTATTTTGTGATTTTTGTTTGTCTCTTGGATTTTCGCTAAGTTTCAAATACTGGGTTAGTTGGGTAACTGTTCCAGTATTTCAAACAACCTGAAAATCAACATCAGTTAATTACTCACTAATATGTACCTCATGCATCCGATGTATAGGAAGCAGATGGTTTAACATCTTAAGAATTTTAATTTTTTTTTCATCTAATATCATAAAACAATCAATTATATTCACATGAAAATTATTTTCTCTTCCCGCATGTAAAAAAAAAAATTCAAGTATTTGTTTGATTTAAAGTAAAAATTTTTGAAACGTGTTATATCGTTATTTTCCCAAACGAGAACTTTCTTTTCAAACTGTTCAAAATTTTGTTGTTGTTGTATATTAGCAACTGTGCTTTCTTCAACATATTATACGTATAATATGATAAATCATAAATTATTGGGAAATTTCATATGTCTAATATACCAAAAAAAAAAAAAAAAAAAATTATGAATTATCTTAAAAACACGTTGAGAACATTGGAAAATCGTTAACATATGGTGCTTGTTTTACGGATACAATGATGGAAACAAAGGGGCGGCGGCAGGGGTATATAGGTACGTGCGAAGTTGATTAATCTCTTTTGTTTGTGTGTCTGATCCAGAAACTTGGTTTTGAAATTTTCAATCATCGTAAGCAGCGTGGAATTTTGTATTAGTTTTTATGCTTATGGAATAAGTTTTCCACTGTGTTGCCAATGTTCGCTTTAACTATTTTTTTGAACTGTTAAGAAACAAACGAAGTAAAATGTAGGGTATACAATGCATCTTCAATATAATAATAAAAAGTTTACATTTATCGATCATGAAATATTTGTTTCATGTTAAGGAAAAGCATGAAAAAAATCGAAACTTTTTGCTTATAAATAAATAATTTTGCTGTTAAACTTTAAAAGTTTTAGTTATAAATGAAAATATCTGTTTTTCCAAGAAATTTACTGTTAGCGTAGGTATAGCGTTATATTTACTTTTAAAAATTATTTTATTTTTAAACAGTGCAACCATAATAGATTTATCGACAAAGAGAAATGTTTACTTGAAACAATTGATTAATTTGGCCGCGGAAGTTGAAATATAATATAAACTTATTTTTGGGACGTGAAAATAAACTGCTCTTTAAAAATGGAAACAGAATGATCTAACACTGCCTAAATACAAATTATTTATTCATCTATCCTAGTTACTTCTTTCAGAAAAAGAACCTCTAATTTGATGGGCAGAAACGATATTCGATAAATTTATAGATTAATATATACCCTTAGAAGGCGATTTTGGCAGAGTTCGTGAAACAAAATCAAAAGTAATCATATTTCATTAAATCACACTTTAAAAGTGGTCTCATGTTAACTTGTGTTAAAGAAAATATTGTTGTTGTCAAGTCTTTTAAAATTTCAAATAATTGTAATTGAATTACTTACAATATACTGTTACATTTTTATGCCTTGGCCAAAGTTTAACCTAATGTGATTTTAATTATAAAGTGTCTCAGAGCTTTAAGAGCTTTAATCGGGTTCAGATTCGTTATGTAGTAAAATTTCAAATATATTTTATTTTCAAGGTTTAATATAATTTTATGCTTGTTTAACCTTAATATAATTTTACATGAAAAAAGAATTTCAGAGCTTTGAAGCTTTAAAGTTTAAAACAAGCTAAAAAGAAATTACGATTTAATTGTCTTAATAAATAAAATGCTTTCAGTTATTGTGGGTCAGCTTCTATATTTTTTAACACACCCATTTACATCAAATTTTTAATTACACCGGTAAGATATTTTGTTGTTGTCAGAATCATTGAAAAGACGTTGTTGTTATCAGATTAACTGAAATATCAAAAAAATTTTATTTTCAAGGTTTAGAAATATTTTATACCATAGGCAAAGTTAAACTTAATTAGAACATTCTAAAAACAGATTACAGTGACTTATGGAAAACCAACTGTTTTTAAAACAAAACAAATACAATTTAGCTGAAAAAATCCAGCATAAGCTCCTGAATGGTACTATTACACCTATATTGTGTTAACGATGAGCGGAAAACGCATTAAGGACCAATGGAGGTCTGAGGAATTGGTCCACCTTAAACAGTATTACCCAGAACTACCAGATAGAATGCAGGAAGCAAGCTACCTACGAGTATAACATTAAAATCATCGGACGTGTCATTTGTTTTAAATAGCCCGTTTCTTAAGTCATCAAATCCTTATTATTCGACCAAATATTTTTCTTTGCCCAAACCGTGATCAATTAGATGCAATAGAGGTGGGATGTAATAGAGGTCCCGGGTTAAAATACTTGAACCCGTTTGTCTACTTCGTACACAAGTACAATTCTAATAGGAAAGACCGATTTAGGAAGAATTAGGAAAATCGCTTAATTAGGAAAGCCGTGTATTGTTGCTTACATATTTACATCATAATTTACAGATAGGAGGGTTACTAGTAATAACATACCATAGAAAGGTATTCTGGCTAGCAGGCCAGTATCTGCCTGTTGCTGGCGTGTTCTTGGTTCTGAAAAAATAGGCCAAGTACAGAGCTTTAAAGCTTTAATGATTGGAAACAGCAGAATTTATAATTACTTCGCAAGGAAGTTTAGTTTTTGACAATATGATAGGTGAGATGATGCTGTTGCCAAATCTATTTAAATTCAAATATTTCGTATTTTCTGGGTTTAGCATTCTTTGATGTATCTGTCATGGTCGAAGTTTGACCTCAATATCATTTTAATTCAAAGAATACAATAGAGCTTTAAAGAATACAGCTCTCCAATAAAATTTTCCCACGACTTTTGTTTTGATCTTGTGAGACAATTCCACAGACTATATTTAATACTTCTAACAGCGCAAAATGATGTGCCAAAAAAGCTTAATTAATACAGTACCAGATCCATGTTTTTATTTGAGGAAAACATGAAGTTATCATAAAATCTCAGGCGATTTAATTAATAAAACTGGAAGTCATCGCCGGTTCAATTCTGAAATAATGTTTCTATTTTCTGGCAAAAATTATACGAGGCCTGAATAATTGATGTGTTGGTTGGGTAAAGGCCCTATTTGCAAATAATTATCATAAAAAAATATTACAGAGCTTTAAAGCTTTGAAAATTAGAAGAAGCTAAAATCGAATTACGATTTAGTTATCATAAGTCGCTTTGTGTAATTCAGTTTCGGATCCTAGATTTGTTAACATACTCAATTTCCATTAAATATTTAATTAGGTACATCGAAAGAAAACTGTGTTGTTGTCAAATCATAGGTGAGACATTTTGTGGTAAATCTATTAAAATTTGGAATAACTGCTATTTTCAAGGTTAAGCATTATTTTGTGTTTTTGATAAAACTTAAACCTAAATACATTTTTAAAACAAATTAAAAATGTATTTAGCTAGGTTTAATTATCATAAGCCTCATTTTACATCAAATTGTTACCTAGGTACAATCAAAGAAAATTTTGTGTCTGTCGAAATGGTATCTAGGACTTTTTGTTGTCAAGGCTATTAAAATTCGAAATATTTGTCATTTTCAAAGTTTAGCTTTATTTATGCCTTGGCCAAAGTTTAAAATCATTAAATCAATATTACAGAGCTTTGAAGCTTTAAAGTTTAGAATCTGCCAATTAATTATCATAAATCGCTTTAAGTTATTCATGTTCTGATTTTAAAAAAAAAACAAAGTTGTTGTCAAAATCATAGTTGAGACAAAATTTGTTGTTGTCAAAATCATTATTTGGTTTTTGGTCCTAAATTTTGTTTAAAGGTTTGGCGGTATTGTGCTTAAGTGTCACGGTCAAAGTTTAACCTAAATGTCAATTTAATTAAATTAGTATTTTTGAACTTTAAAGCTTTCAAGTTTAGTACAAGCTAAAATCTAATTACAATTTGATTATTATAAGTTAGTCCAATTACAATCAATTTAAAATTTGTCAATTCCTCCAAAATTACCTAAATTTAAAATTTTGTGATAATGAAATTTCTTCGAATTCTTGAAAATTTTAAAATATTTGAATTTCTTAAGGTTTGCATTTTTTGTTTTGTATCTGCATTTAAAATTTTTAGGATTAAAAAATTATTCAACTTCTTCAAATTCTTCAGCTGAAATTCTTAATTATTTTAAATGTACCATATTTTAGAAACTCTAACCTTCAAAAAATAATTTAAATTTCTTGAAATTCCGATTACTGTCATTCTTTAAAAAACTTAAAACACCTAAATCTGTTTCTTGACATTTTTGGAATTTTGAATTACCTAATTTCCTTTTTCCAAAAAATATTAAATTATTCAAATTTTTAAAGTTTGTGAATTTCTTGAAATACTTTAATGAATTAATACTCCATCGATAAGTTAACAAATCAGATTGTGTTGGGCTAAAAGTTACAATTCTGCCTTAGAGAAGGTTTGGGTTGATACTGTCCGGAGGCAAACCCGTATTCTCAATAAAAGGTTCCTTGCATTTGATAAGTTTTACAATAGAGGTTACAAAATTTGACTGAAATAAGCAAAGCCATTTGACATCCCTCCATATGAAAAGGAACAAATCTGATAACATAGTTTGATATCATTTAGTCATGATTAAATGAAGTTGAAAATGTGCTTCTTGAAGGCCCGAATCAAGAATAACCAAAATTATTTGAAAGGTGGCAATATGTTGGAACGAGTTTCATCAGACGGCCGCATTTACGCTCTGCATACATTTAATATGCAATATCCTATGCTGAGGCGCACCAGCACCAAATGTTCAAACAACTGCGAACGTAATTTAAAAACAAATGTTTATTACTCGGAGAACTCTTTTAGAGAATCTTAAACTGAATGGGCAACTGGTAATCAGATCCATAAAAAAGGGCCAAAGCTCCTGTAAAATTGGTTATGAAAAGCTTAAACTTGCAATTTTTCTGATATTGAACAATACAACGAATAGCGAACATCCCTGCGGCATTGATTTCCCATACGATTTTATATAAACCATCTCGTGCCCATTTAACTCGGGGTAATTTGGTTAAAAATTGAAAAGCCCTTCTGTTATAACTTCTTTTATTTGTTTAGCAAATTTTCAAAATATACGACCGTTTTCAATAAATTGATATACGATTATCTCGATAAATTCTCGGAAATTTAAAATCTTACATTTAATCTGGGTTTTACAGGGTATATTCGTTCGCAAAATAAAGACCATCTAATAAAAGGTTAATGTGTATTTTAATTTGACCGATGCCGCCTTCAACTCAAGTTATGAATCGGAAAAATTTTTGCGCCACCATCTAACAGCATCAGATGAATTTCAGAATTTCGTTCGATATTCTAAAATTTCGACATATTTTGAAAGAGATTTGTATACTTGTCACATTTTTCGTACCTAACCCAAAATCCCACAAACTGAGTCACTTAACAAAAACCGTAAATCTCGAATAAATCCAAAACAAACTTGAAAAATTTGAAATTTATGAAACATTTTCCCATATTTTTGAAAGCAGATCTTGCTTCTACAAGTCATTAAATTAAATCAGATTTTATTTATTTTATTTATTTATTTATTTATCAATTAGCCAATGCTGTTTAAACCTAATGTTTTTGTACAACATGAATATATACAATAATTAAAGTAGAGAATAACAGACAAAATTTAAAATTAACACAAAGAATAAAACAAAATATACAAAGATAATATATATACAAAATATATACATTAACATATATACATTATATACATACTATTTACACCAATCAATCAAAAATTTAGATTACCTTGTACCAATTTTAACATTAATCCTTTAAAAATATTCAAAGAACCAATATTGTTTAGTTCCAGTGGTAGGCTGTTCCAAATGACAATCATGTTCACCAAACAGGAGTTATTGTAAACCTTTGTCCTATTGATAGGCAAGTTGACATTTCTTGTTCGCAACGATGTAGAAAAATCTAACTTCTCATGTAAATACAATGGTTTACCCGTTTTAATAATACGGAAAATAAAAGCCGCAGCTCTATAACGATAAAATTCAAACAAGTCACATCCAATAATAGAAACCCTAAATTCAGAGACATGGTCAAACTTCCTAAGATCATAAACATATCGAATGCAGTTATTAAACGTAACCTCAAGTAAACGCCTAGAAGTACTATCACAGTTATTAAATATTACATCACAATATGTGAAAATTGGTATAATCAGACTTTTAACAAGATATATGCGTAAATTCACTGGACAAAACTTTTTTATTAACCTAAGCGAGTATAGACAATAATTAACACGCTGGCATAGGGATTTTATATGATCAATCCAAATGAGTTTAGGGTTCAATATTAGTCCCAAGTTATTAACTGTAGGCACAAATGAGATAATATCATTGTCTAAATAAATCAGAGGTGCTATATTATGAGAATTATCAATAATGCTTTACTTTTAGTGGGATTAATAGCAAGTGAATTATTCTTGGCCCATAAGGAAACATTTTTAAGATCTGCATTAAGTCGCATGACAATCTCATCCAACTCTGAAAAATCGCCACCAATATACAGTTGCAAATCATCAGCATAAAGATGAAATCGACAATTCCGAATATGCCCAAGCAGATCATTAATATAAATAGAGAAAAGCAAAGGCCCCAAAATAGAACCCTGAGGCACCCCGTCAAATACTTCTCGAATACTCGATTGAGCTTCTCCATGCTTTACGAAATGTTTGCGGTCGCTCAAATAAGAATGAAGCAACATAATAGCAATATTCGAAAATGTATAATACAAATGTAACTTCTGAAGCAAGTGGATATGGTTAACACAATCAAAAGCTTTAGAAAAGTCTAAAAGGACTAAAATACCAAATGAATGGCCCTTGTCCAGAATAGTTGATAGATCATCAACTATATGCACCAGTGCAGTGGTAGTGCTATGACCAGGTTTGTATCCTGATTGAAATTTGCTTAGAAAATCAAACCGGATAAGGTGTTCGGTAATTTGGAGTTGAATAATTTTCTCTAGTACCTTTGATAACGCCGGTAAAATACTTATCGAACGAATATCACCAATACCAGAAACCACATCCTTTTTAGGCAGATGAATGATAGAGGCAACCTTCCACAAATCAGGAAACACCGATTTCGTTAAACATTGGTTAATAATAAATGTGATATGCGGCAGAAATAATTCAATAAACAATTTAAGTACTTTAAAGTTTATATTATCATATGCCATTAGATCCGATTTAACAGCACGAATCGCATTCAGCACCATAAGCTCATCGACACAATCAAATACAAACGCGTAGCTTACCGAACTAATAAAATTAGAATTAGGTAAAGGTAAAACACCAACAGAATCACTAAACTTACAAATTCCATTCAAAATTTCTTCGGCAGAAAACATAATGACTGCCTCATTTGATGTACCTAAAACTCCAAGCTTTTTTAAATTGACCCACGTTCTTTTAGAATTGTATACATTCCCAAAATAGAATGAATGCTTAGCGTCATTAATGCATTTGTTGGTTTTATTTCTATAGTACTTAAAGGAAGCCAAATCATGCTCCAATCCATATTTTTTATATTTTTTATAAACCAAATCTCTACGCTCCATTAAATCCAAAATATAAGCATTTAACCACGGAGCAGTAGGACACCTATTTAAAACTCTCTTACGAGGCACACAGATATTATCCAACTGTAAAAGGTTTAAGTTGAATTCCTCAACCATATCATTCACATCCGCATAAAAACGAAAATTCAACCAATCCAACGAAAAAAAACAACTTACAAAACTCTCACGTTCAATCGCTTTAACATCAGCAACTACGGTATAGGAAATTTTATCCCTGACTCGACAGAATTTATAGCATGCAAAAACCAAGTCGTGATCAGAAATAGCAGGAACAGCATGTTGCCCAAAATAAACAATATTATGCCTATCAGGCTCATACAAAATGATCAAATCCAACAAGCTGTTATCTAATCTAGTCGGTTTAAAAGGTAAATAATATAAATTGTACAAACTCAACCAATCACTAAGTTTATTGTTAGTCAACATGTTAAAATTAAAATCACCGCAGCAAATAACTTTTACATACTGAAACACATATTGAGAAAAAATTATTTGTAAATTATTAATATCCTCCGTACAAGCCGGAGGCGGGTTATAAACAATCAAAATAAGAATTTTTCCAAACCGTCCAATAAGTTCAGATGCCAAAATTTCAACTTTTCCAAATGTGCCAGAAAATAATTTACAGACTTTTAAAGTATCCCTGAAATAAATATCAACCCCACCCCATCGTGTATTATTTATACGATCGAAACGTATTAATTTATAATTATTAATATGGAGTGACTTGTCTGAAATTTTACCGTTAAGTAGAGTTTCCGTTAACGCAAGAAAATCAAATTTGTAAACATCCAACAATATAGTAATGTCATTAAAATGTTTAACTAAACTACGAACATTTAGATGACCAAACCATAAACAAGAACTGGCACTAACCTGCAGACTATCACCTGGAACAGCCTTACCACCGTTTGAAGTACAATCTAAAAACCTTGTGGATTGGGTTGGCGTAGCCCTAAAAAAGGATGACTCTTAGGTATATTTTTAAATTCCTTCACTAGAACACCAGCTGGCCAAGAAGTTGGATCCATCAATTTGTCAAACATAGTAACAGAAATTTTTATTTTAAATAATGAGTAATTCTGTTTGAAATTATCCTTTAATTTTGGTGTAAAGCGATGAACAAATACTTCCGACAAATTGAAATTGTCTAGCAAATATTGCCTGATATTTGCTTCAGTAACATCCGGGTGAAGTCTGGAGACAAAAATCTGTTTTCGAGGCTCCACAGCACGTAAGGTAACACCGCTACCATAGTGCCAATAATATAGTTGTTCATAACATTTTTTGAAATTGAAGATGTTGACTGCTGGGCTGGAGTATTCATGCTCGCGGGAGCACTAATAATTTTCTTGCGTAAATCCATTGTAACAGGCTGATTTGTCGTCAATGAGTTAATGCCAGGTAGAGGATAACCAACTGGCAAACCATTTGATTCCGTAACATCTGAAGCAGGTTGACATTCCGGTGAAGAAACATTAGGTAGAGGATAACCAACTGGCAAACCATTTGATTCAGCAAGATCTGAAGCAGGTTGACATTCCGGTGAAGACACATTAGGAACCGCTAATACTGATTTCGGTAACGCTGCACTAGATTGGCATAAATCAGTCTCCAATTCATAATCCACTTCTGGTTGCACTTTCTTTAAAGGAATCAAAGATGATTCAAGATTTTTCACAATTCTTTTTATATCACTAATGTTATTGACATGCATTTTATATACGTCATTACAATTATCACAAAACCAACATAAATTTTTAGAACTTCTTATACAGTCAAATGCTGCTTTTTTTATTCCCACACATTTGTAGTGTGCCACATTTGAACAAAAACCACTACAAACTAAACTATTTTCGTTTATGTTTGTTTCACACATCATACAATTGATGGAACTCATCTTATGTAAACCGTTCATATACACACACAACTAACAAAAACTTAAACCAAACTATATATATTAAATGTTAATAGATTAAAAATTTATTTATTTATTTATTTTTTTTTATTTTTTTATTTTTTTTTTTCACACAGCAAAAACATAAAACGTCAACTTAGTTCAAAAGCTACTCGGACATTTCCCGAAATGAATTTGATTCCTAAAATTTTTTAAAATATATTCTTAAATACAAATACTATTCTTAAATATAAACTTAAAGTTTAATCTAAATATCTGTATAACTAAACAAATATTATAGATCTTTAAAAATTTAAAGTTTATAGAGCAAGCTATACCTGTATACGATTTAATTATCGTCGCTTTAAGTTTTTCGGGTTCAGATTCTGGATCTCTTAGATAGATAAGAGAGGCTTTGGAGTTGTCAACTGTATTAAAATTTGAAATATTTGTTATTTTCAAGGCTTAGCTCTCGTATTGGGAGACTATTAATTCGTAAAATTAGATCGATAAAGTCAATTACAGGAAAATGGTCTTGTGCCTATTGCATGCAGATTTTAAGCAAAACCGTGTGGATCTATGGGACAATGCCCTTCAAAAATAAGCAGACTTTACGTCAACAGGTTATTAATTTGTGATTTAATAGTTAGTAATTCCAGATTTGCTGTTGCGAATAAAGAACTAAAAAAATTTACCCAAAAATATTAAACGCCTACCCAAAAAATATCAGATTACAAAACAGCAAGAAAAGGCCATTCGGATTATGTACATACGAGTATGAATGTAGGTAGGTCAAACTTCCAATTTAAAAACAAAAAAAAAAAAATGTTGTATAGCACAACCATAATATAATAACCGTCAAATATTATAAAAGCCCCCAAGTATTAATGATTCACAAAATAAAATCTCAAGCTGATTGTCATTGACGTTGTGCATTAAACGTTACAATATCACATGCTGGGACCATAATATGCGCGCTATATCAATAAATATCCAATTCACACACATATAAAACCGAGAAGTTTTACTTTTTAAAAATCTTGTAAATTGTTTTTTTTTTTTTGGTTTCAGTATAATAAAAATTATTTGAATTTAAATAAAAGTAAATGAGGCTTGGTGTTGTGTGTACGCGCGAGTCAACATATTTAAGGCTGGGATGGTGATTCGGCGAATAGAAATTTTACGAAAAAATGTTTTTCTAACAAATCTTTCTCAAAGCTTTTAAATTTCTCATCCATCCCAATATTTCGCGATACTTATAATACAAAAGTTGTTTTAATTTTTATACGTATAAAGTTTGTTTTCTTATTTATGTAAAAATATTTTTTTTTGTTTTCTTTATTTTTTTAAACATCAATAAATTTAATTTTTAATAATAACAATAATAATAACTGTCTAAAATAAAATTTAGTATTATGATCATTGAATTATTATATTTTTTGTTGTATTGTACAGTGTTTGTTGAATATATTGTGTTGTACATGCGAATTGTCTGGCACCATAATATAAAATACAAAACAACAAAATTCCACACATTTGGTGTATAGGAGCTTTGTATATATACACATATGTATATAGTTATTGTCATCTCTATGTATATCGATGTAGAAAGCACAAATTGGCAGTATTGATTGGTATATTATGGAAATTTGTGAATAAATTGAAATCGAAAATGATATAAATAAAAGCGTTTTTAGTTTAATTGGTGATTTGGCGAAAAATAATATTCATTCAGTTTATTATCCGGTGATTGAATTTGAAATAAATGGGAATGAGATGGTAATTTAGCTAATACACTCGTTTTTATATATTTAGGCAAAATGAGAGTGAAATTTATGGGATAATAGCGGCATTTGGTATATTATACACATAGTTCGGTTAAGCGTATCGCGTATGAATCAAATAAAATTTATTTGGTATGGAACTATCGTAATACAGAGAATACATGCAATAAAGAAAGCTCTGCTGTTTTAATAACATTATTTTGATTATTTAATTCTAATGCAGATATATTTACTCCTAGTTTGAAAATGATTATCTTTACTTAACCTACAAATGAGACATAACTATAAATGCGTTTAACCTCGTCCTATATGTCTGTAATTTCTAATTTGGATTCAAACCAATCGATTTTGCTGCGAAATAACATTTTCTAATGTTTATCTACAACAAGAAACTGGATGTAAAGTTTACACAGTACCCGATTTCTAACGCTTCTCCTTCGTAATTGTGAATAATTGTAATTTAAGTCAAACTATGAATACCGTGTATTTTTAATCCATTTCAATTTATAACCTTTTCGAAAATGGCATTAATAAAATGGATGGTAAATGATTAACTGGAATATTGAGTCCTATGAAAAACTGAACTTCATATTATCCGGTTCGGCTTTGTAGGAATTTTGATGTTTCTTAATGAACAGCAAACTGTCAGTTGATTCACAGTGTGATTCCTGCTGAATTTTGCCTCAAAATTATGATTAAAAAGAAGCCTTAATTCAAGCTAAACCAACTTTCAAAATCCTCCAAATTCAGTTTAAAAATTTAGCCTAAATTCCGACCAAAATTGCTTCTAAAAATTTAATTTTAATTTCTGTTTAAAAATTAAGGATAAAGTTAACTCTACAATTTTGCTTAAAACTCAGCTTTAAATTTAGACCTAAATTTAATAAAAATGTTATTGGTTTTCAAATTAAACTTAAAATTCAGCGTAAAATTTAGTATAAATTGCAGTTCCAAATACAGCTTCAAATACAACCTAAAACCCAGCCAAACAATTATAAATAATTGAAATTTTCCAAGGTAAAAGTTTTAAGATAAACAATAAATTAAGCCTCAAAATTCAGCTTAAAGTTGAGCCTAACATTCAACATGAAATTCAGCCGAATATTCCAGCTTTAAATTTAACCTAAAATGTCGGTAAAATTCCGCCTAAAATTCTATCTAATAATAGACTTATTAAGGCTAAAAACTAGCTTAGAATTTAGCCTAAAAATAAGCTAAAAATTCAGCTTCGATTTTGGCATGAAATTCTCTTTAATAGACACAAAGAATAGAAATCATGGGAGATATTTATACCCGAGTATCCGAACATTTATTCTATGGTTTTACTTCTGATTAATATTTCATCTTAACGCTTAATGATATACGATATAGATATACCATCGGCAAAGTATATTCATGAAGGAAAACGGTGCTATTAAACCAAGTATTCGATAGAATGACTGGTTAAGCCGTGTCTAAATAAAGCCTGAACACCTTGGTATTACCATTAACTCGGTTAAAGAAATTGAAGAAACATGTAAAGTATATTAAGCAGTAAATGATGTAACAGTAAGGGTAATTTTTGTTACCTTACACGTTACCTGCATATACTTGGTGGAATATTGCGTCTTTTGGAGAAATGAAATTAATACCACATTTGAATTTTAAGGACGTATTCCAGAAGATACCAGTCGGCACCAGTCTGGAGTAAGCCGTTCTATCAGTGTCGGTTGTGACAAATATGTGAACAGACAAAATTCAGTTTTTTTAACGCTTATTCTTGTTAGCCTAACATAGTCTAAGATAGTTTAAAAATCATCTGTCCTAAAAATGAGACAAAATTCAGATACAACTTTACTTAAAATTCAGCCTAAACTTAATCTTTTACTCAGCTAAAATTTCAAATTCAACTTCAGTATAAAATTCAGCATAAAACCTAAACGTAAAATTGAGCCTAAAATTTAGGTTAGGATTAAGCTCAAAATACAGCTTTATAATCAAAAAAAATTTAGCAAAAGTTTAGCAGAAATTTCAGCCTAAAATAAATTTAGCAGCAGAAATTCAGCCTAAAATTGAGCCTCAAAATTGAACCTTTAATATATGGTTTAAATTAAGCTTTTAATTCAGCTTAAAAATTTAGTTTAAAATTTAGCTTAAAATTAAGCCTTATGTTAAACCCAAAAACTCCAAAAAATAATTTTAAAATTCAACTTGAAATTCAGCCCAACATTAGATTTGAATTTAAGCTCTAAATTATGCTTAAAATAGAACTTTAAATTTAGGTTATGATTAGGAAAAATTCAGCCACGAATTTAAATTAAAATTGGGATCCAAATACAGCCTTCAAATCAGCCTAAAATGTTGCATTATTAAAACTAAAGATCCTGCTTTAAATTCAACTTGAAATTCAGCCTTAAATCCGGCTCAATTATAAGTAACTAAAATGTTGGTTAAATTATAAAAAAATAATTTCCGTGGGATGCCAGCCACTTAACAATTATTTAAATAAGAAAATGTTGTAAATAATTTACTTATCACTTAAAAACATTGGTGACCCTGTAGAAAATTAAGTGCAATTAGTGTGAGTATGACATAGGTAAAAAAAAACTTCACCATACAATTTAGACTTAAACTAACTATAAAATTCAATTTCAAATTAAGCTTAAAATTTAGTGTAAAATGAATCAACAAACTTAGCTTTAAAATGAGCATAAAATTCATCTTTTGTTAGTTTCATATTCGCAAAAAATTACAAAATTTACTTTAAAAATTCTGTTTGAAATTCAGACCAAAATTCACTCTTAAATTCTGCATAACAATCGATTTCAAATTCACCATAAAATGAAAATTTAAATTCGGCTTCATATTCGCCTTCAATTTAGTAAAAACAATTTAGTAAACAATTTACTTAAAAATCTCAAAATCGTGCTTGAAATTCAAGCTCTATATTTAGTTTAAAGTTTGGATCATTTATTTAAAATGCCCGATTCCTTTTACTCGCAACATAGATCGAAATTAAGCTTAAAATTCAGCTAAATTTCAGAAGCCTAAAATTGATATAGCCTAAAATTAATTTCTTCATTTTAAGGATTAAAATTCAGGCTAAAATTCTGCTTAAAAATTCTGATTTAAACTTGCTATATACCTAATTGCACCTTAAATTCAGAATAAAATTCAGCTAACCTTTCGCTTTAGCTTAAAATAAAAGCCTAAAATTGACTAAACCTAAAATTATTTTCTTCATTTTAAGGCTTAAAATTCAGGCAAAAATGCTGCTTAAAATTCAGATTTAAATTTGCTGTATACCTAATTGAACCCTAAATTCAGATTAAAATTCAGCTAACCTTTCGCTTAAGCTTAAAATTCAGCCTTAAAATCAGATTAAAATTTGCCATAAAATTACCTAAAGAATAGCCCCCTTATCAGTTTAAACCTTAGTAAAAAATTACTTTAAAATTCAGTTTAAAATTCAGCCCTAAAAGTACAGATAAAATTCATCATAAGATGAGATTATAATCATAAGGTCAGATTTAAATCTGACTTAAAACTCAATTTAAATTCAGCGTAAAACTCTGTTTGAAATTCTCTCTTAAGGGTAGAAATATATTCTCATGTTTAGTCCTAAATTCAACGTAAACATTAAGATTGAAATTCACTATAAAAACATTAAATTAAGCCTAAAAGATAATTTTCAATTCAGTTTAAAATTAATGATTAAAACCAAGCTTGAAATTCCTCATAAAATTTCGCTTTTAACTCAGTCTATAATTCAGCTTAAAATTCAGACCATAATTTACTTTTAAATTCTGCTTAAAAATCAATTTAAGATTCAGCGTAAAACTCAACGTAATGTTTAGGCTGTCAACTTTAAATTTAACCAAAAAAACTAGCTAAAAATTCATCTTCAAATTCAGCTTACTATCAGTCTCAAATTGGCACCTTAAATTCAAGCCTAACTTCAGCTTAAAATTAAGTTCATTAATTAATTGAAACACCAGCTTGAAAGTCAGGTTGTAATTCAGCCAGTAAATTCAGATTTAAGTGTAGCAAAAATTTAGATCAAAATTCGTCGATGCAATTCAGCCCTTATTCCAATTCCGCTTTAAATTAAACTAAAAATCAAATTTAATGATTCAGATTTACATTCACCAGTTTAAAATTCGTCTTTAAAGGTAGAAATTAATTCTCATGGTCGGCTTTAAATTCAGTTTAAGATTCGTTTCAAAATTAAAATTAAAATCTCCTATAAAAACCAGTTTAAAATTCAAGGTAAAAACTCATCTTAAAATTAAAAATAATATTAGAAAGCCTAAACATATGTTAAATATTTCACCCATGTTTAAATTTAACCAAAAAAATTTATTGAAAAATTTAGTTTAAAATGCAGCCTGACTATTAGTCTCAAAATGGCGTCAAAAATTCAAGCTAAACTTCAGTTTAAGATCATGATCATTATTCAGTTTAAAGTGCACGCTAACAATCAGCCTGAAATTCAGTTTACCAATCAAACAGCACAGTGGTTAAAATGGCGGCGTTTGGATCGCAGGGGGGAGTTACCGGATTCGAATCACGATAGGGGCGGGATGCAAAAGGGATATAAATCATCTGATTACGATCGGCGATGAAGTTTAAGCCAACAGAGACACCCCTGTTCAGAGTGCAGAATTTATGGGCCGATCCGCCTTTTATGTCAGTACGTTAGGCTAGCATGAAGAAACGTAATGTGGTCTATGAAAAACGGGCCCGTAGCTGTACTTCGTCGATTTGGGTGCTGAGTAACGTATGACGTTAAGAACGAACAGCGAAGGTGTTGACTGCCCCTTCAGCCCCTGAAATTATTGCAGAGATCGAAACAAACAAACAAAAAATTCAGGTTAAAATTCATTTTTTCAGTGTAAAATTTAGCTTAAAATTCAATATTTATTGAACCTTTATCAGTCCTAAACTTATCAAAACAATTAGTTTAAAATTCAGCTTTAAAATTAGCTTGAAAATTTCGCCCAAAAATTCAGTTTAAAATTTAGGATAAAATTTATTCCTTAATTCAGCTAAAAGTTGAGTTAAAAATTCTCCGTTAAAGCTTGAAACTCAGTCTCATGTTAAGCCATAAATTCAGACTAAAATTCATCTTAAAAATTAAGGTTGAAATCTACCTTAAAATTTAACCTTAAATTCAGCATTAAATTTAGCTTATAGATTACAGTTTCCGATTTATTTAAAATTCAGCTAAAAATTCAGCATAAAATTCAGCCTTATGCTCAGTTTTAAACTCAGCAAAAAATTAAAAAAATTTACTTTCACAATTTAGTCTAAATTTCAGCCTAAATTAGTAAATTCAATGTAAAATTTAGTTTAGAATTCAGCTTAACTATCAGTCCCAAAATGGCTTTCAAATTTCCATCTAAATTTTAGCTTAAAATTCAGTTTAAAGTTCAATTTTTTATTTATTTTAAAATACATGCTAACATTTACCTTGAAGTGCTGATGAAAATTAGCCCTATTAATTCAGCTTAAAATTCAGCTAAAATTCAGACTTAGGCTCATCCGATAAAATTTAGCCTCATTAGAAAATTCGACCTTAAAAAATCGAAATAATCTTACACCACAAGAAGAGCACGAAATCTATATGATCTTCAAGGCCAGGGGTGCTATTCTTGAAACATTACGAAAACTTTCGTATTGCGAGTTAGTGTCAAAGTATTACGAAAACCCTAAAATCGTATTCTTGAAATCGAATTACGAAAATTTTCGCAACGGAACGTTACTAAAATTTTCGTAATGGTTTTTTCGTTTCCCATTGCATTTCGTAATGAAATCATTTGGATTTTTGTGTTAATTATATTGATAAGGATGTTCATAAAACTTAATATTTTCTATTCTCAATATTTTATAAAAAAGTGAAAACAAAAGCGTACCTTTTTTTTCTTTGCTTCACGTGTTCTTAAAAATATGTATTATTTATTTCGAGATAACGATGTACATAACTATGCATTCGGTTTTGTTTACTACCTAACTAGCTAGAACAAAACCATATTTTCTTCTAAATTTTTGTATTTACATGTCGTATACCTAAATCTTGGGATATTTTTTTAAATGCTTGACCACTTTCTAATTTTAAACAATACGTGTAAGGGTATGAGATTTTTTCGTTATTGACAAAATGGAATATGTGATTCAATACAACCAAAATATGTTATTTAAAGCTATATTGCCTATTTAACTTTTATATTTATTTGTTAAAATTGTAATGATTGGAAATTAATTAATGCAATGTGTAAGTTAAAGTGTGATTTTTATCATTCATTAGTTCATTTGGAACAATTTTGTTTTATCATTTTAAATGCCCTGTCTTCAAACATTACGAAAATTTTCGTAATGCACAATATTTTCGTAATCGTAATGGTGAAATCATAAATTAGTATTCTTGAAGCCATTACGAAAATTACGAAGAGAGGAATAAAAAACTAAGAAGATTTCGAAAGAGATGATTTAAAATGTTAGTTTAGTTTAGTATAACTGAGAATATTAAGCGAAGCGGACGCTTTCTTTACTTAAAATTATAAATTGTTGTGAATTTTTGTCAATAATAGCTTATATATTTAATATTAAATTAAATATATTAAAAATGATTGTGTATGCTACTTTTTCGTTATAGGGAAAATTACTTCGGTCTAAAAAGACCAATGTATTTAAATCTTGTCAAAAATGGCCAAAAATTTGTTTGATCCAAAATCATTTATCTCGACGTTTTGAAAATCCTTGAGTCCGAAAAACGAAAATAAAAATGTCTGTCCGTCTTGCTGGACGTCTGGATGTGACATGATATCTCGAGAATCGCTTATCCGATTTAAAATTTTTTTTTCCAAAAATCTGTTTTTATGGTACGGCGGTACATATGATTGTATGATGGTACGATTGAACGATGATATAATGTTATGTCGTGTATGATGGCATGATGGTTTGATGGTATGGTAGTACGACGATATGATCCTATGCAATGCCACTACATAAAAAGCCATGAAAAAAAAACTTGTAGTGGTGTTAAGGCAATAAAGATTTTTATTTTCCAATGGAACGTAAACACAATCATATGGGATTTTGTGTTGCCTTTATTTTCAATTTAAATGAAAATTTTTATTGATAAATAGAAATAATTTTAAATTAAATACAATCTGTTTCGTCGGCAAGTGACACCCCTTGTGTGTTGGTGATAGATTTTCACATTTTTCATCATATCTCCCAAGTTATGGGCTCGATTTTAATTCTGTTTGCGGTTTTTTAAAGCTTTTGAGTCACTTTATTGGTTAATTTGCACACTAAGCCAGGTTTTTGTAAAGAATGTAACAAATTATGGGAAAATCACATTTTTTTACTTAAACGATTTTTTTATTTAAAAAAACCTCTACTTTTTAAAAAAAAATGAACTGTAAGTCGAAAAAATGTCCCATGGCATGGTTATTTTATTTATAATTATTAAAACATTGTTACTACCTAACTCATAAAATATTCGAACACCAATTTGTCGAAAAAATGGCGTTTGTAGCCGTTTAGGTATAGTGATGTTATCTAACCAAATCTTTTAAATGATCGAAAACTCAAATTGGTAAGTAATATTAAATAGTTCAGTTGTTCGCTAACTAATCGTGTGACACTTTCACACATGTACTCTCAGTGTTTTGTGTTTTAACAATTTTAAGTTTGTGTGAAAATTAAAAGGACAGTTTTTGTTAAGTAAACGCTTAATCATTACAATGACACATTTGCGTGATCCACCACCTTCTCATGTAGCCAAAATGCATTTTGTGAACCTGTTCTCTAATGGAAATGCACGCGTTGCTGTCGAAAAAATACAGGCGTCGATATCCAACAGGCCAGTACTTGGGTATAGGACATTCATTGCAATACATCGACGTTTTCCCAAACAAGGATTATTCCAACAACAACACGAGTCCAGCGTGAATATTAACGTACACGTTGGAAGAGGATTTATTACGATTAATACGCGCTGAACCTACGACAAGTATCAGCCGCCTGTCTATTAGATTAGGCATATCGAGGTCAAGAAGGCCTTAATCCTTATCACTTTCGTCGTGCTCAACATCTAGGAAATGTGGACCATCGTGCCAGATCAGTTTTTTGTAACTGGATAATTTCACAGCAAAGAAGTGATGTCAATTTTATAAGGAGAATATTGTAGACAGATAAAGCTACTTTCACCAGGGCGGGTATAACAAATTATAGAAACCTCCATGTTTGCGCTTTCGAAAACCCAAACGTCGTAAGGGAGACAGCTTTCCAGAGCCAATTTGCTATAAATGTATGGGCGGGAATGATCCACGATTAACTTATCGGACCTTATATGGTAATAAACAGGCTTGATCAACATGTATTATTAGAATTTTCAGGAATCACGTTGTCATGGAAAAAGTGCCATTGTTGCGAATGCAGCTGCAATTGGATGGAGCTCCAGCACATTTTGCAAAGATAATACGTGATAATTTGAATGAAAATAATCCACGGTGGATCGGTAGAGGAGGTCCTGTAGCCTGGCCGCCAAGGTCCCCTGATCTTACGCCTCTAGATTTTTATTTCTGGCAGCAAGAATTTTCGCTGCTGCAGCAGAAACAAGAGGCAACCCTTAACAACAACTAGTGTGATCAGGAGAGCCCTTGTTTGTTTACAAGAGAGTGGAGAGCATTTCGAATATGTCATTTAATTAAAAATGTTTAATAATTTGTAATAAAAATTGTTTTTATTGATTATTAATAAAATAGTATTATTTTATTTCTTTGACTTTAATTTAAATAACTCTTTTGTTTTATTTCCCTACTTTCTCTAGGTGACTTTTGCGCGGTATTTTTAAGAGTTAGCTAGTAAGAAAGTTTTGTCAATTTGTAGATATTATGCTGTAGATTAATAATAATAATTAAAATAATTAACTTAATGGGACATTTTCACGGTTTACAGTTCAGTTTTTTAAAAAGTTGAGGTTTTCTTTACTAAAAAAAATGTTATTTTCCCGAAATTTTTTACATTCTTTAAAAAAACCTAGCTAAGTGCGCAAACTATCAAATAAAGTGACTCATAAACTTCATCTTTTCAAAAACCGCAAACAGAATTATAATCGAGCCCATAACTTGAAAATGAGACACCCACCTTAAAGGATTTTTTGCGATAATTTTACTTAAATATTCAGAATTTTCCGGGCGGTCACTTGACGACCAAACCACAGAAGAAAGATTAACCAGAACAGTCATAACGCTGTTTTTGTATGGAAAAATTTGGACTCATTTTTTTGACCTTGATTTGCCGAAGGTAAGAGAAAGTTGGGTTATGTATTCTTTGGTTTACTGGTTTTTATTTGAAATAATAAAAATTAAGAATCCTCAACAGTATAGTTAGTGAAATTATATGACAAGTTTTGTTTTGACAGCATAATTTATATTAAATATTCAAAAAATTCATAATATTCGAAAATAATTATACTTCAATGTCCAAAAAAGAAGGTAAGATGAAAAAAAAATTTGATCCACGCAATGTCTATTCTGGTTAATCTTTCTTCTGTGACCAAACACATTGTATATCTTGCAGCTTGTACAAAATTTTAATTGAAATTAATAAAATTTTAATTAACAATTTTGCATTTTAGTAAATTGATTTTTAGAGAAATTTAGGGGAATCGTTAGGCTTCGTGTTTTTTTTTAAATTTCTTTTCGTAGATTACTAGATTAGTTTTATTATAAATCATGGCTGTTTATGTAGTATCATTGGTAAAGTAATAAAACTAATCTAGTAATCTACGAAATGAAATTTAGAAAAAAAGCACGGAGGCTGACGATGTTTGAGAATAAAAATCAATTTACTAAACCGCAAAATTGTGAATTAAAATTTTATTAATTTTAATTAAAATTGTGGACAAGCTGCAATTCGATATATTTAATTTAAAATTGTTTATAATTATCAATAAAAATGTTCATTTAAATTTAAAATAAAGACAACACAAAATAATTCCAATATAATTTTGTTTATGTTTCATAGGAAAATAAAAATCTTTATTCGCCTGGAGATTTGACTGTTTAGACTGATGTCACGGCTGTTTATGTAGTGGCATTGTCCTTTGATTCTATGGCGATATGATTTTAGATCGTACTGTCGTACGATACTATTATGGTATGATGGTATGATTGTATGACTTTACGTACCATTAGTATTAGCCGCCTGTGACGGTATATCAATCCAATTCCAATTACAACACGCGACATTTAAAAATACATCCCAAATTGTCAATTAGTATTGTAGCTATTACCCTTATTTTTAAGAAAATAATAAACATACCACAAACAAATAGGTACCCTTTTTTTGTGGTAATAAAATAATAAATATTTAGCGAAATGTAAATACATATTATTTTTAACCATCAACAGAAATTATTGAGTTTTATGAACGTCCTTATATGAATTTAATTAAAACAAAAATCTAAATGATTTCATTACGAAATGCAATAAGGAACAAAAAAACCATCCGAAAATTTTAGTAACGTTCCGTTGCGAAAATTTTCGTAATCCGGATTTCAAGAATACCATTTTAGTAACTTACATTTTCATCTTCTCTCTCGAAATTTTATTATTTCTTTTTGCCTCTCTTCGTTATATTCGTAATGGTTTCAAGAATACTAAATTATGATTTCACCATTACTATTACGAAAATAGCATTACGAAAATTTTCGGTTACGAAAATTTTCGTAATGTTTCAAGAATAGCACCCCAGACAGGCGAATCGGGCAAAATGTGCCTCGAAAACATCTTTTTTGTCGTTATTTTAGGATTTACGGTATTACGATTAATTAACGAAACAAAAAAATTATGAGTTGAAGTAAATTGGACACTCAAATCTCAAAGAAGATGTTTTGTCTACTATTTAATTATTACGAAATTCAATGGTTTAAATTATCATCGCAACCCATATAATGACTGTAAGCATCAATATCAATACAAGCTACCGCATAATAGTTGTATCTGTTGAAATTATAAAAATCCTGGTCGCTACTTTCGGTCGTTGCACTACTCCTCTTATAAAGTTTGGTGTGATAGTGAAAAATTAATGTCTAATTCCGAATAAATAAATTTACAATTCTCCAACCCAGAAGTCCAACACTCTTGGACACACTCTCTTGTATTAAAATGATTACAATACGCTGGACAAATTCGCGAATTGAACACTTTTTGATTTGTAAAGCAATTATAGTGTTTCCTCGGTATATATACTATGTGGTATCAACAATTTATATTTGCCCTTTAACAAAAGGGACGCGTATTCTATATAACACAATTAATCTTTCTAAGATGACCTTCCGGTGATCAAAAAGTCCAATTTATTAATTGAGATTTAGACTAACCAAATGTTAATTAAAATCCTGTTTTGTTTGACTGATTGATTTATTTCAATGTTCGTGTGTTTTAATCAAGCCTTAAATCCGTAAAATACATAACCTGAATAACAAAATTTATTTTGATTGTTATGTTAGATTTTTTGCAGTGGACAATTTCAATTTGCCAATTTTTTTATTTTATTTTAGTCCTATGCCTACAATATTACATATGGATATGTGTATTTTTATGGTAAATGTACATAATAAAACCAACAGCAATATGAGCATATACCAAACCAACCAAACCAAACCAAACGAAAAAAAATTGTTTGTGTTAACTTTACCAAATTAAATTAGATTTAGTTGTGTCGCAAATGAAAAACAATCAAATATTATTCACGATTTGTTTGTTCAATATATCAGTTTAGTTTGGTTTTTAGACCGACGAGGGGAGTTTTTCATCCCTTTTTTACCCTTGTTGCTGTATTTTGGTCCATTCTGTATTTACAATCGCGTACATACTACCTATATATAGTCTTTGATATTTTTATTGTTAAATGAAGTTATGTATATGTTGATGAAATTTAATTAAAAATTGTTAGTAGTTTATTTACAATTTAGAGGGTTTATTGTTTTATCATGTTTCGAGGATACCTGTATTATCATCCTGGTATAAGAAAATGTTAAAGTGAATATGAAACGGATTGAATATATGTACATTTTACATGTCGATGAAATTAGATGAGTTGAACTACCAGTTTTGGATAATCCAAAATTATTTTTCTTTACTTTGGAGGAGCAATAGCCACATCAAATGAGATGCCCAAATAAAAATTTTTAAATAAAAATCTCAACGGGGGGGGGCCATATTTTATGTATCATCTTAACGCAATACAACATTAATATAAACACAATAAATATTATTTTTTTAACTGCCCGAGGCCAATCAAAATAATTAAATCTAATTTGTCAACATCCTTAAACAAAACAGAAGAATATTAAAAGTCACCAAAATATAATAATGGCCATAATAATGTCATTTTGTATTAGCTTGTTGTTTTGTGCGACATGCATACAGACACACACACATCCACGTTAGTAAATATACAGAACACAGAAATTATTTTATTGTTAAAATTTTAATTGCTTTATCGAAAATTTATCGTAACAATAACAATAAATACACCTTCATCGCGTTCAAATAGCGCGCGCGATTCTTCGAGACAGTACCTAACAAACACATACTCGTATATGAAATTATTTGAGGTGATTTTATTAAATAAAATTTATCTTTACGAATAAAACTGTCAAATAATGCTCGTTTCTTTTGTAATATGTTTGTTTGTGTATTGTTTGGGTATACCATATATACAAAAGGAATATAACATTTTTATTTTAGATGTTTTGTTATTTTGGTTTGGAGGTAATTATCATGTTTAAATTTATAGCCTGTTAAAAAATTATTTGAGATAAGATAAGGTAATTTAAGTTGAATGCAAATTGGGTAGACACACCATAATAATAATATAAGAAAGTTGTTATGAGATGCCAGGACATGATCTTTGAATTTTTTATTTTATTTGTTATATTACATCGCACTTCACGTGGAAGTAACTTATCTGGATTGTGTTACAAGCATACATCTGTATATATATGAGATAATGTCTGTGTATATATGAGATAATTATGACCGTAAATAAAATTAATAGTTTGCATGCAACTTGTTTACGATGAGTGTGATATGAAAGTGAGTAGGAGTGATTGTCAAAAATGAAAACATGAAATTTAGCGATGAAATGAATTTATTATTTTATGACCCCTTTACTAATTCGAGGTGGCTGAGTAATAAATAGAGACACAGCACGTAGTATTAATGTCGGCTTAACGAACACTGATTTGTTGTTTTACTTAGAGAGTGGCAAAAAATGGCATAGGCTTTTGTGTTACAAGTCAATGCCTTTCATAGGAACGATTTGCAGAAGGCCTGACTTTACAAAGAAACATTTTGAATATTATGTCGGCGGTCGGATCTTTTTTATGTTGTATTTTTCATTCGTGCATAAACATAAAAAGTAAAAACTAGCCTATCCCTTGGTGAATAGGCACATTTTTTTTAATATGCATCAATTCGGTTGTCTAGCTGCTTTAGTGAGGGACTGATCTTAACCATTTGGAGAGCAAAAGGATTTAAAAGGAATTGTTTTACGAGATGAAGCAAAAACGGCATCTTTTAATTAAAGGGCACGAAATTAAGTAAATAAGTTAAATATTTTCTGTAAAGTGGTAAGCAGTTTTTTTCATGCAAAATGTATTGGGCTTAAAAATGAAAGCTCCATTGTTTAAAAACCGGTAAACAAAGCAATTGGATAAATGATTGATGCCGGTTCAAATAAGACAGAGCTCTTCCTTTGATGTTACATTAGGTATTTTAGAGCCATACTCGTCGGATATAATCGTCTTTGATACATTGTTAAATCGCCATCGCCTAGCAAAGCCAAACGTATTGAAAAGAAATGTGAAATGTGATGCAATTGTTGGGTTATAAAATCGTATGTAAAGTACAAGCACCAAGTAGTTCCATTCAAAATTGATGGATTGGATCAAACGTACCTCGCAAATTATCTTTTCGTTTATTTTAAATGCTTAACGATAAGAGAACTTAACCAATTTGGCAGCCTAAGGATTCAGCTTATAATTCAGTTTAAAATTAAGATCAAAATTAAATTCTAATTCTGCCTAAAACTAAGAGTTAAATTCAGCAATAAGCTCAGCTTTAAAATTTATCCTCAATTTGAATTCAAGTGAATTTTATGCTTAAATTCTGCTGATAATTCAACCAAAATTCAACGTTGAATTCAGGGTAAGACTGACATAAAATTAGGCTAGTATTCTCCGAAAAATTAGTTTAAGAAAACAGCACCAAATTCAGCTCAAAATGAACTTGAAAATTTATTTTAAAATTCAACCTAAAATTCACTCTGAAATAAAGCCAAAAGTTCTTCAAAAAATAAAACGTGAAATTCTGATTGAGATTCAGTCTTTAATTCAGCTTTTAAATTGAACTTAAATATTTGCTTTCAATTCAGTAAAAAATTACGAATATGGTTTAGCTTTTAAAGGCCAATTAAGATTAAAAATTAGCTAAAAATTGAGATTAAAATGCAACCTTAAATACAGCGTAAATTTAGTTTAAAACTGCTACTGTAATTTAGTAAACATTTGGCTTAAAATCCAGCTTGAAATGTTTTCTTAAAATCCTGACTAATATTCTGCTGGAAAATTCAATCTTAAATGTAGCTCTAAGTTCTGTGAACATTTTTAATAAACTTCAACTTGAAATTTAGCTTATAATTCAGCTCAAAATTTAGCAAAAAATTCAGCTCTTAATTTAGCATAAAATTCAGCTCTAAATACAGTGTTAAATTCCGCTTAAAATTCAGTTTAGAATTTAAACTGAATTCAAGCCAAAGATACAACCTAAAAATTTAGCTAAAAATTCGACTAAACATTGAAAGCTTTAAATTCAGAACAAAATTCAACTTAAAATTTATAAAATTAAGGTTAACATGCAGCCTAATTTTTGCCTTAAAAATTTAGACTGATTAAACCTCAGCTTGAAATTTGGCATAAAACTTGAATTTAGTTTGAATTTTTGGCTTCGTTTCTAGCTTTAACTTTAAAATTCCACTTAGAATTCTGGCAAAATTTAGAATTTAATCCATGGTAAAACTCAGCATAAAATTGAGTTTGAAATTTATCGAAAATTTGGTTTAAAAATTAGCCTGAAATTCCGTCCATAATTCAGCTTATAATTGGTTTTAAGAGTAAAGCCAACAATTTCTGAAGAAATTCAGCATGAAATTTTGATTAGGATTCAGCTTTAAATTCAGGTTTAAGATGAACTTAAACATTTTGGCTTTTACTTCAGCTTCTAGTTCAACTAAAATTTAGCCTACAATTCAACCTAAAATTTTGAATGAAGTCCAGCCTTCAATTCAACTATATTTAGAATAAAAATCAACCAAAAAATTCAAATCAAAATGCGGCTTTGATGTTGATTAAAATTAATTTTGCTAATACTGGAATAGAGCTGTGTGAATGTGACTAAGAAGCATTTGTATGGGAATTTGGCTATTTTAGTAAAAATCACTAATACAACCTGCACAGTATATATAGAATGTAAATTGTGGTACAATCAGTCCAGTCACCGAGCCCTGGTCGGACGATTGATTTTTTATGAATCGTGCGCTCATCGAAACTAGATTAAATTCTTTTAAAATCAAAAATTAAAAAATATTGAAAACCTGTCTATCTATGGGGTGTTGAATAATTATTCCTAAATACTAGCATACTTCTACGTGTTATCTGGATTTTAGGAATCAGTTGCATATTAGACATTACACGAATTAATTAATTAGTTCAAATTAGAATCACAAAAAATTGTCAATAGTTTTAAATTCAAGTTGAAATTCAAACTAAAAATGTAGCCAATAAATTTAACTTAAAAATTTATCCTTTCAATCGACCTAAAAATTAAGCTTTCTATTTAGACCAGAATTTAGCATAAAATTCCTACAATTCATCCCATATTTAGCGGAAAATACGGACCGAGATTATCAGTCTTCTTGTCAGAGACTATTCGGGTTAGCTATAGCCTTAAATTTTTACATTCTATTTAGCTTGAAAATCAGCCAACGTTTTATATTTATTGGAGTTCAGTGGACCTGGATTCCAATGTGTTTAGGACAGATATTGAATACAAGGTATCATAATCTTTGATTTTTAAAGCCTCATTGATTTTTTACGCTTCTCCAAGAATTTAGTTAAATTTTAGCCAAAAACCAAGCAAAATTTATACCAATTATTTATTCTAAAATTCAGCTTAATTTCAACTTGAAATTTAACCCTAAACTAATTCTTAAAAAACACTCCAAACTCAGCCTAAAGTTTTGCTTAAAGTTATGATTAACATTAAGGTTGAAGTTTAATAAAAAAAACTTTGAAATTCAACCTTTAATTTAGCCATTATTTTAGCCGAAAGCTAAAAAAAAATTGATATTAAAATTTAGCTAAACTTCGCCAGAAAATTCAACATTGAATTCTGAACAAAACTTAGCTTAAAATTCATCTTAAAATCCAATCTACACTCAACCTAAAATAAGTCTTTATTGCAGGCTTAAATTTAACTATAAATTCAGCCAAAAAAATTCAGCACACAAATCTAGCTTGAAAATCAGCAAGAATCCAGCTTTTAGATTAAGCAAAAATTTTAGTTTTTACATTTAGCCAAAAACTCTGCAAAAATTCACTCAAATTGGTATTCAGTCTAAAATTAAGTCTTAAAAACCACCCTAAATTTAGCCTACAATATTGCTTAAAAATTTGGTTTGAAATCCAAGTTGAAATGCAGCATTAAACTTTTAAGCACAGCCTAAAATTGAGACCTAAATTTAGCCGAAAACTCAACAAAATATTAAAAATAAAATCCAGCAGAAAACTCAATAAAAATTTATCTTGAAATTCTATCTAAAATCAACCCTTAAATGCAGCTTTAAGATCAACTAGGATTCAACTTGAAAATCAGCAAAATGCTGCCTTAAAACTAAGGAAAAATTTAACCTTAAACTCATTTTTAAATTCAGCTTGAAATTTAGATCTAAACTAAGTTTGAAAAATTCATTCAGCCAAAAACTCTGCAAAAATTCACTCAAATTGGTATTCAGTCTAAAATTAAGTCTTAAAAACCACCCTAAATTTAGCCTACAATATTGCTTAAAAATTTGGTTTGAAATCCAAGTTGAAATGCAGCATTAAACTTTTAAGCACAGCCTAAAATTGAGACCTAAATTTAGCCGAAAACTCAACAAAATATTAAAAATAAAATCCAGCAGAAAACTCAATAAAAATTTATCTTGAAATTCTATCTAAAATCAACCCTTAAATGCAGCTTTAAGATCAACTAGGATTCAACTTGAAAATCAGCAAAATGCTGCCTTAAAACTAAGGAAAAATTTAACCTTAAACTCATTTTTAAATTCAGCTTGAAATTTAGATCTAAACTAAGTTTGAAAAATCACCCTAACCTGAGGCTTTCCTTAAAATTATGAATAAAACAAAGGTTGAAATTCAGCAATAAATTTTCTACATAGCCTCTAAGTCTTAGACTTAAATTTAGCCGAGAACCCAATAAAAAGTTCAGTTTAAAATTCAGCTAAAATTCGGCATAAAATGCAGCCTTAAAACTAAGGAAAAATTTAACCTTATATTCATTTTTAAATTCATCTTGAAATTTAGCTTTAAACTAAGTTTGAAAAATCACCCTAAGCCTTTGCTTAAAATTATGAATAAAACACAGGTTGAAATTCAGCAATAAACTTTGAAAGAAGCCTCTAAACCTTAGATTTAAATTTAGCCGAAAACTTAACAAACAATTTAGTTTAAAATTCAGTTAAAATTCAGACTAAAAATTTAGCCTTAAATACAGCCTTTAAATTAAATTTAAATATTTCAAAAATTAATGTTACTATTCAGACTTATTTGAAATTTATTCTAATTGCCTTAAGTTGCCCTAAGCATTCTCTAAGATTTTTTGTGTTGTTGTGAAAGTTTCGTTATTACGAATTTATTTAATTCATATTGAATAAATAAAAATCGTTCTTAAGTTTGTTTATTCTTACAGAACCAATTCTGTTTGATGTGTGGGGTATATTCTGATGATGCCTAACCAAAATCATATAATTTTCTAAAAACTGAGGAACTGGTAGAAAACCCTTGTTTGATATGCTTTCGAATAATGCAATATAACGAATAGAAATCTGTACAAGTGGTTTTCCGTTTTTTTTTGAGAAAATCTTAGGAAACGGTCACCAAAATGTCCTATATTCTAAGTTGTCATAAGGTCTTGGAGTGGTTTAAGGGTGTGTTGGACAACTGGAGTTGAGTTGCAGGTATTTCCAGATTTTCCATCCTGAGTCTTGAGAATTTTAGAAATACTTCAGGATTTTCAATACCGAATCTCGAAAATTAAATCTCAACTCTAAGAATAATCATGTGTGACAACTGGTTTAGTGTCCGTTTCTTGGGATTTCCTCAAGAAAATTCTGAAAATCAAACGATATTATGTCAAAAATGTTGTGCTAAACACCTTAATCCCACGCTTTCTTGAAAAGCGAAATATGTTTCAAATAGCTATATTATGACAACTTAGAGTATAGGACATTTTGGTAGAAGCTTCCTGCGATATCCTGAAGAAAATTCGAAATATCGCTTATACGAAATATATTATTCGATATATTCATAATCAAGAATTTTTTACACCAGCACATATAAAAAACTTAAGACAACTTAAGGCGTCTTAGGACAAATTTTACGTAAGTCTATTCAGCATAAAAAACAGGTGGATATTCATCCTAAAATTCAGACCAAAATTGAACTTTAATTCAGCAAAAATTCAATTTAAATTGTTTTCCTAAAATTCAACCTAAAAACACATATTACAAAACATCTTTCAAATTTGGCAAATTTGGCTTGTAGTTTAGCGTAAAATTCAGCCGAAAATTTAACAAAAAATTGCTTTGGAATTCAGCTACAAAATTAACCTAAAATCACCCTAAAATCATTGATTTAGGCTTTTCTAAATTTTAGGCTGAATTTTAAGCTGAATTTAAAGTTCAATTTGAAGCTGACTATGATCTGAATCTAAGACCTAATTTTATTATGGGCTATAGGTAGAATTTTAGCTTGAATGTTAAGGCGGAATTTCAAAGTAAATTTTTAAGTTGAACAGTAAGCTGAATTTTTAGGCTAAATTTAAGGCGGAATTTCCGGTTTATTTTTTACTTATGGCTTTTTTTTTATCCTACCGACACAATTCACACTTCGAATATGTAAATCCATCTTCAATCTGGCTTGCCAGTTATGAGTTTACCATTCAATTGTCTTAACTTGTTCATGGAAGGGTTTCTGGTGTATATAAAAAAAACATTGACAAATGCAGGTTTCACTATGTAATACACACCATAAAAATGTTCCGATGTAAGCCAGAATAAATAAAAGGCCACTTCTAAACATTTATTTTAAAATTTGTAGCTACGGCATTCCAATTGAAATCCATTTTACAAATTTTGTATTTTCCAAAGCCAAGCGGCTATTCGTAGGTTTTATAAACGGTTACTGCATTCTTAATTCCAAACAAAAATTTACGATAAAACTGCAACTATCCTAAATTTATTACAAATTCAATAATCCCAAAAACAATAAATTCATAAGAAATTGTATTGAATTTAGCTCACATGTCCAGGCATAAACCTCATACTCAGATTATTTTGAAATAATTGCATTTTAAAACAAGCAATAAATAGTTTTTAATCCTACATTAATTACCAAACAAATATTATAAAAATTATTATTTGAATATATTTTGTATGTTTGCATAAAATTTTCTAATGACCAAATTGAAAAACATGGATACATATTTGCACATAAAAAAACATTAAAACATAAAATATTAAGAGTAATAAATATAATTTTTATTTTATTTTGTAAATTTTTATTATTTAAATTAATAATAACAAAAATCCAATTATTTCAGATTTATAAATTTGTTTTTTTGGGATCCCAGAATTTATTCAGATTGGACATAATTTTCATTTTCATTCCAGTTGCTTGTACAAATATTTACATATTTCTTTAGAATTTTAATCAGTGATCCGATGACAGTGTTCCACGGACCAAATTATGTATGCTACGAGTATTTACATTTTCTATTAGTGCAATGAGTATATTTTTCAATCATTTTTTATACGAAGAAGGTTGAGCAACACTGATTTGAGATATTTTGAATTTATGATTTGGGTTTTCTAATATTTTTATTTAATGTAAATAAGAATAAAAAAAAATTATTAAAAGCTGAACATTTGCATTCAATCATTCACAACATATACAGACACATACACACATTGTTACCATACTTGTATAATAATGTACGAGATCCGAAATATATAATTTTGTTTGGTTCAACATACACAAAATTATCGTAGCAAAAGACAAGATAGGATATCCTTTTATTTTCATTTTACAGAAAATTGTCTGATTTGAATTATTTACATGCGATTGATTTTTTTTTACATTCAAATTTTGGATTTTATTTATATTTCGATCGAATTTAGATTTGATAAGAAGATAATAATTCAAAAGTATTCAGGAAATTTGAATGAAGTTTTGAAATTGGATATTGACAAAAAAAAATTGAATGACAATCTAGGTATACAAAGAGGTGATGGACATTGTTCTTTTTGGATATTTGGATGTTCTATAAGTAGGAATAATATACAGGTGAATCATTTAGTTTGAAAAAATATTTTTTCATTTCTCGAGTTGTATACGTATACTTCCTTTTTGCTTATTAGCTTTAGATCAAGTTTAGAATAAAATAACTGAATCACGTTGATAAATCCAAAGGCCAAAAACCACTCAAAACTAATTTAATAACTAATTTAATTTTAGTGAATCCTAATTTTAACAGCTTGACCGTACTTGTTATTAGGCCAAACGATTTCAGATTTTTTTTTCTTTAGAAACATTTCAGCATAGAAATAGTTCACCTATTCTACCGACTAGCGACTTCAAATTTGTCTTTGATTGGTATAAGAACTCGAATGTGTGTGAAAACGATACCGAACGCTGCTAATATTATATATTAATTAGCACACCTCTGATAATAATTAATATACATATTTTGTTGCAAACAATTTTGCAAAACAACTCAAGAATAATGTTTAAGGCGAAATTTCCAACAAGCTTGTAATTTAGGGCTTCATTATATTTATATCCATGATATAAAAAATATCTTTATAATTATTTCCAACCATTAAATTTTTGTAATTAAACGAACAAAAAACGTCGCCTAATTATGATTTTAAGACGATAAAAATCAACAGGTATCACAAAAACATCGTCTCAATTTTTTATTACCGAAACATAAAGCGCGGACATTTTTATTTTTTTGTTAATTTAATTAGAGATTTTTTTTTTTATATTTTGGAAACATTTTTTTATATGTTCCTGTACCAGAATCTGGTGGATATTATTATAATAATTAAAACATTAATGCGGAGGCAAAAAATTGGGTAATAAAAATGTTTGATACACAAATATTTTGGATATTTTACCATAATTAAATTTTAAATAAAACCAACACTATGCAGAAGGTATGCCGATGTGCAATTGTGAGCTGAAGAAATCGAACAAAATAGTTAATGACTTCGTCAGATTTAACATAACTGGAAACTTAACAAATATATCAGCTCAAATGGCTATGAAATCAAATTGCTTGGAAAAATATAAAATAAGAAACTGGTTTAATTATTATCTGCTTTATTAAGAAGAAAACATAAAAAAAATGAATTGCCTTTGACTTTCAGCTAACCAATAAAAGTTGACTATTTGCAACAGTTTGTAAATCGTTTGACGTCTAAATAACATAGTACCAACAATTGCTAGATATTCTTCTCAGTCTTAAAGACGTTTCAGTTCACAGGAAAATTGGCCTTGGAATCACATATTTTTGACAGTTAACTGGATTCAAAAATATTAAAGAAAATAACAAAAATGTTTCTTAAGTTGTCCAAAATGTGTCCAAAGTCAAAATCATGTAGTACCCTAGAAATGATTTAGTTAATATGTCATGTGCAGTCAAATTATGTCAACCTGGATTTCAGCTAAACACGTTTTATTTTTTATATAGAGTGCCTACAAATACCTCTTACAATAGCTTTTGACATTTGCAAATATTTTGCTAAATTACTTTTAAATCGACTGGGTATTACTGCGGATTTCATAGAAAAATTAATTTTTTATTGAAAATCACTGCTAGATGTTTCCCAAAAATTCTGGGCCAAGAATGTACACTCTGTTTGCATATTTCGATTGATGTGGCCAAAACCTTTTTCAATAGCTTTTGACATGTGCAAATATTGTGCTAAATTACGTTTAAATCGCCTGGGTATTACTACGGATTTCATAGAAAATTTAATTTTTTATTGAAAATCACTGCTAGATGTTTCCCAAAAATTCTGGGCCGAAAATGTACACCCTGTTAGCATGTTTCGATTACTATGGCCAGTATTTCTAAAAGTAGCTTTTGATATTTGTAAATGTTATGCCAAATTTCGTTAAAATCTCATTATTACAGAATTCATAGAAAATTAAATTTTTATTGAAAATTACTCTTTGATGTTTCCCAAAAATTCTGGGCCAAGAATGTACACTCTGTTTGCATATTTCGATTGATGTGGCCAATACCTCTTACAATAGCTTTTGACATGTGCAAATATTAAGCTAAATTACGTTTAAATCGCCTGGGTATTACTACGGATTTCATAGAAAATTTAATTTTTTATTGAAAATCACTGCTAGATGTTTCCCAAAAATTCTGGGCCAAAAATGTACACCCTGTTAGCAGGTTTCGATTACTATGGCCTGTATTTCTAAAAGTAGCTTTTGATATTTGTAAATATTAAGCCAAATTTCGTTAAAATCTCATTATTAGGTACAGAATTCATAGAAAATTAAATTTTTATTGAAAATCACTCTTTGATGTTTCCCAAAAATTCTGGGCCAAAAATGTACACTCTGTTTGCATATTTCGATTGATGTGGCCAATACCTCTTACAATAGCTTTTGACATGTGCAAATATTGTGCTAAATTACGTTTAAATCGCCTGGGTATTACTACGGATTTCATAGAAAATTTAATTTTTTATTGAAAATCACTGCTAGATGTTTCCCAAAAATTCTGGGCCAAAAATGTACACCCTGTTAGCATGTTTCGATTACTATGACCTGTATTTCTAAAAGTAGCTTTTGATATTTGTAAATATTATGCCAAATTTCGTTAAAATCTCATTATTACAGAATTCATAGAAAATTAAATTTTTATTGAAAATCACTCTTTGATGTTTCCCAAAAATTCTGGGCCAAGAATGTACACTCTGTTTGCATATTTCGATTGATGTGGCCAATACCTCTTACAATAGCTTTTGACATGTGCAAATATTGTGCTAAATTACGTTTAAATCGCCTGGGTATTACTACGGATTTCATAGAAAATTTAATTTTTTATTGAAAATCACTGCTAGATGTTTCCCAAAAATTCTGGGCCAAAAATGTACACCCTGTTAGCAGGTTTCGATTACTATGGCCTGTATTTCTAAAAGTAGCTTTTGATATTTGTAAATATTAAGCCAAATTTCGTTAAAATCTCATTATTACAGAATTCATAGAAAATTAAATTTTTATTGAAAATCACTCTTTGATGTTTCCCAAAAATTCTGGGCCAAGAATGTACACTCTGTTTGCATATTTCGATTGATGTGGCCAATACCTCTTACAATAGCTTTTGACATGTGCAAATATTGTGCTAAATTACGTTTAAATCGCCTGGGTATTACTACGGATTTCATAGAAAATTTAATTTTTTATTGAAAATCACTGCTAGATGTTTCCCAAAAATTCTGGGCCGAAAATGTACACCCTGTTAGCATGTTTCGATTACTATGGCCTGTATTTCTAAAAGTAGCTTTTGATATTTGTAAATATTATGCCAAATTTCGTTAAAATCTCATTATTACAGAATTCATAGAAAATTAAATTTTTATTGAAAATTACTCTTTGATGTTTCCCAAAAATTCTGGGCCAAGAATGTACACCCTGTTTGCATATTTCGATTGATGTGGCCAATACCTCTTTCAATAGCTTTTGACATGTGCAAATATTGTGCTAAATTACGTTTAAATCGCCTGGGTATTACTACGGATTTCATAGAAAATTTAATTTTTTATTGAAAATCACTGCTAGATGTTTCCCAAAAATTCTGGGCCAAAAATGTACACCCTGTTAGCATGTTTCGATTACTATGGCCTGTATTTCTAAAAGTAGCTTTTGATATTTGTAAATATTATGCCAAATTTCGTTAAAATCTCATTATTACAGAATTCCTAGAAAATAAAATTTTTATTGAAAATCACTCTTTGATGTTTCCCAAAAATTCTGGGCCAAGAATGTACACTCTGTTTGCATATTTCGATTGATGTGGCCAATACCTCTTACAATAGCTTTTGACATGTGCAAATATTGTGCTAAATTACGTTTAAATCGCCTGGGTATTACTACGGATTTCATAGAAAATTTAATTTTTTATTGAAAATCACTGCTAGATGTTTCCCAAAAATTCTGGGCCAAAAATGTACACCCTGTTAGCATGTTTCGATTACTATGGCCAGTATTTCTAAAAGTAGCTTTTGATATTTGTAAATATTATGTCAAATTTCGTTAAAATCTCATTATTACAAAATTCATAAAAAATTAAATTTTTATTGAAAATCACTATTTGATGTTTCCCAAAAATTCTGGGCCAAGAATGTACACTCTGTTTGCATATTTCGATTGATGTGGTCTATACCTCTTACAATAGCTTTTGACAGGTGCAAATATTGTGCTAAATTACGTTTAAATCGCCTGGGTATTACTACGGATTTCATAGAAAATTTAATTTTTTATTGAAAATCACTGCTAGATGTTTCCCAAAAATTCTGGGCCAAAAATGTACACCCTGTTAGCATGTTTCGACTACTATGGCCTGTATTTCTAAAAGTAGCTTTTGATATTTGTAAATATTATGCCAAATTTCGTTAAAATCTCATTATTACAGAATTCATAGAAAATAAAATTTTTATTGAAAATCACTCTTTGATGTTTCCCAAAAATTCTGGGCCAAGAACGTACACTCTGTATGCATATTTCGATTGATGTGGCCAATACCTCTTACAATAGCTTTTGACATGTGCAAATATTGTGCTAAATTACGTTTAAATCGCCTGGGTATTACTACGGATTTCATAGAAAATTTAATATTTATTGAAAATCACTGTTAGATGTTTTCCAAAAATTCTGGGCCAAAAATGTACACCCTGTTAGCATGTTTCGATTACTATGGCCTGTATTTCTAAAAGTAGCTTTTGATATTTGTAAATATTATGCCAAATTTCGTTAAAATCTCATTATTACAAAATTCATAGAAAATTAAATTTTTATAGAAAATCACTCTTTGATGTTTCCCAAAAATTCTGGGCCAAGAACGTACACTCTGTATGCATATTTCGATTGATGTGGCCAATACCTCTTACAATAGCTTTTGACATGTGCAAATATTGTGCTAAATTACGTTTAAATCGCCTGGGTATTACTACGGATTTCATAGAAAATTTAATTTTTTATTGAAAATCACTGCTAGATGTTTCCCAAAAATTCTGGGCCAAAAATGTACACCCTGTTAGCATGTTTCGATTACTATGGCCTGTATTTCTAAAAGTAGCTTTTGATATTTGTAAATATTATGCCAAATTTCGTTAAAATCTCATTATTACAGAATTCATAGAAAATTAAATTTTTATTGAAAATCACTCTTTGATGTTTCCCAAAAATTCTGGGCCAAGAATGTACACTCTGTTTGCATATTTTGATTGATGTGGCCAATACCTCTTACAATAGCTTTTGACATGTGCAAATATTGTGCTAAGTTACGTTTAAATCGCCTGGGTATTACTACGGATTTCATAGAAAATTTAATTTTTTATTGAAAATCACTGCTAGATGTTTTCCAAAAATTCTGGGCCAAAAATGTACACCCTGTTAGCATGTTTCGATTACTATGGCCTGTATTTCTAAAAGTAGCTTTTGATATTTGTAAATATTATGCCAAATTTCGTTAAAATCTCATTATTACAGAATTCATAGAAAATTAAATTTTTATTGAAAATCACTCTTTGATGTTTCCCAAAAATTCTGGGCCAAAAATGTACACTTTGTTTGCATATTTCGATTGATGTGGCCAATACCTCTTTCAATAGCTTTTGACATGTGCAAATATTGTGCTAAATTACGTTTAAATCGCCTGGGTATTACTACGGATTTCATAGAAAATTTAATTTTTTATTGAAAATCACTGCTAGATGTTTTCCAAAAATTCTGGGCCAAAAATGTACACCCTGTTAGCATGTTTCGATTACTATGGCCTGTATTTCTAAAAGTAGCTTTTGATATTTGTAAATATTATGCCAAATTTCGTTAAAATCTCATTATTACAGAATTCATAGAAAATTAAATTTTTATTGAAAATCACTCTTTGATGTTTCCCAAAAATTCTGGGCCAAGAATGTACACTCTGTATGCATATTTCGATTGATGTGGCCAATACCTCTTACAATAGCTTTTGACATGTGCAAATATTGTGCTAAATTACGTTTAAATCGCCTGGGTATTACTACGGATTTCATAGAAAATTTAATTTTTTATTGAAAATCACTGCTAGATGTTTCCCAAAAATTCTGGGCCAAAAATGTACACCCTGTTAGCATGTTTCGATTACTATGGCCTGTATTTCTAAAAGTAGCTTTTGATATTTGTAAATATTATGCCAAATTTCGTTAAAATCTAATTATTACAGAATTCATAGAAAATTAAATTTTTATTGAAAATCACTCTTTGATGTTTCCCAAAAATTCTGGGCCAAAAATGTACACTCTGTTTGCATATTTCGATTGATGTGGCCAATACCTCTTTTAATAGCTTTTGACATGTGCAAATATTGTGCTAAATTACGTTTAAATCGCCTGGGTATTACTACGGATTTCATAGAAAATTGAATTTTTTATTGAAAATCACTGCTAGATGTTTCCCAAAAATTCTGGGCCAAAAATGTACACCCTGTTAGCATGTTTCGATTACTATGTTCAGTATTTCTAAAAGTAGCTTTTGATATTTGTAAATATTATGCCAAATTTCGTTATAATCTCATTATTACAGAATTCATAGAAAATTAAATTTTTATTGAAAATCACTCTTTGATGTTTCCCAAAAATTCTGGGCCAAGAACGTACACTCTGTATGCATATTTCGATTGATGTGGCCAATACCTCTTACAATAGCTTTTGACATGTGCAAATATTGTGCTAAATTACGTTTAAATCGCCTGGGTATTACTACGGATTTCATAGAAAATTTAATTTTTTATTGAAAATCACTGCTAGATGTTTCCCAAAAATTCTGGGCCAAAAATGTACACCCTGTTAGCATGTTTCGATTACTATGGCCTGTATTTCTAAATTAGCTTTTGATATTTGTAAATATTATGCCTAATTTCGTTAAAATCTCATTATTACAGAATTCATAGAAAATTAAATTTTTATTGAAAATCACTCTTTGATGTTTCCCAAAAATTCTGGGCCAAGAATGTACACTCTGTATGCATATTTCGATTGATGTGGCCAATACCTCTTTCAATAGCTTTTGACATGTGCAAATATTGTGCTAAATTACGTTTAAATCGCCTGGGTATTACTACGGATTTCATAGAAAATTGAATTTTTTATTGAAAATCACTGCTAGATGTTTCCCAAAAATTCTGGGCCAAAAATGTACACCCTGTTAGCTTGTTTCGATTACTATGGCCTGTATTTCTAAAAGTAGCTTTTGATATTTGTAAATATTATGCCAAATTTCGTTAAAATCTCATTATTACAGAATTCATAGAAAATTAAATTTTTATTGAAAATCACTCTTTGATGTTTCCCAAAAATTCTGGGCCAAGAATGTACACTCTGTTTGCATATTTCGATTGATGTGGCCAATACCTCTTACAATAGCTTTTGACATGTGCAAATATTGTGCTAAGTTACGTTTAAATCGCCTGGGTATTACTACGGATTTCATAGAAAATTTAATTTTTTATTGAAAATCACTGCTAGATGTTTTCCAAAAATTCTGGGCCAAAAATGTACACCCTGTTAGCATGTTTCGATTACTATGGCCTGTATTTCTAAAAGTAGCTTTTGATATTTGTAAATATTATGCCAAATTTCGTTAAAATCTCATTATTACAGAATTCATAGAAAATTAAATTTTTATTGAAAATCACTCTTTGATGTTTCCCAAAAATTCTGGGCCAAGAATGTACACTCTGTATGCATATTTCGATTGATGTGGCCAATACCTCTTACAATAGCTTTTGACATGTGCAAATATTGTGGTAAATTACGTTTAAATCGCCTGGGTATTACTACGGATTTCATAGAAAATTTAATTTTTTATTGAAAATCACTGCTAGATGTTTCCCAAAAATTCTGGGCCAAAAATGTACACCCTGTTAGCTTGTTTCGATTACTATGGCCTGTATTTCTAAAAGTAGCTTTTGATATTTGTAAATATTATGCCAAATTTCGTAAAATCTCATTATTACAGAATTCATAGAAAATTAAATTTTTATTGAAAATCACTCTTTGATGTTTCCCAAAAATTCTGGGCCAAGAATGTACACTCTGTTTGCATATTTTGATTGATGTGGCCAATACCTCTTACAATAGCTTTTGACATGTGCAAATATTGTGCTAAGTTACGTTTAAATCGCCTGGGTATTACTACGGATTTCATAGAAAATTTAATTTTTTATTGAAAATCACTGCTAGATGTTTCCCAAAAATTCTGGGCCAAAAATGTACACCCTGTTAGCATGTTTCGATTACTATGGCCTGTATTTCTAAAAGTAGCTTTTGATATTTGTAAATATTATGCCAAATTTCGTTAAAATCTCATTATTACAGAATTCATAGAAAATTAAATTTTTATTGAAAATCACTCTTTGATGTTTCCCAAAAATTCTGGGCCAAGAACGTACACTCTGTATGCATATTTCGATTGATGTGGCCAATACCTCTTACAATAGCTTTTGACATGTGCAAATATTGTGCTAAATTACGTTTAAATCGCCTGGGTATTACTACGGATTTCATAGAAAATTTAATTTTTTATTGAAAATCACTGCTAGATGTTTCCCAAAAATTCTGGGCCAAAAATGTACACCCTGTTAGCATGTTTCGATTACTATGGCCTGTATTTCTAAATTAGCTTTTGGTATTTGTAAATATTATGCCTAATTTCGTTAAAATCTCATTATTACAGAATTCATAGAAAATTAAATTTTTATTGAAAATCACTCTTTGATGTTTCCCAAAAATTCTGGGCCAAGAATGTACACTCTGTTTGCATATTTCGATTGATGTGGCCAATACCTCTTACAATAGCTTTTGACATGTGCAAATATTGTGCTAAATTACGTTTAAATCGCCTGGGTATTACTACGGATTTCATAGAAAATTTAATTTTTTATTGAAAATCACTGCTAGATGTTTCCCAAAAATTCTGGGCCAAAAATGTACACCCTGTTAGCATGTTTCGATTACTATGGCCTGTATTTCTAAAAGTAGCTTTTGATATTTGTAAATATTATGCCAAATTTCGTTAAAATCTCATTATTACAGAATTCATAGAAAATTAAATTTTTATTGAAAATCACTCTTTGATGTTTCCCAAAAATTCTGGGCCAAGAATGTACACTCTGTTTGCATATTTCGATTGATGTGGCCAATACCTCTTACAATAGCTTTTGACATGTGCAAATATTGTGCTAAATTACGTTTAAATCGCCTGGGTATTACTACGGATTTCATAGAAAATTTAATTTTTTATTGAAAATCACTGCTAGATGTTTCCCAAAAATTCTGGGCCAAAAATGTACACCCTGTTAGCATGTTTCGATTACTATGGCCTGTATTTCTAAAAGTAGCTTTTGATATTTGTAAATATTAAGCCAAATTTCGTTAAAATCTCATTATTACAGAATTCATAGAAAATTAAATTTTTATTGAAAATCACTCTTTGATGTTTCCCAAAAATTCTCGGCCAAGAATGTACACTCTGTTTGCATATTTCGATTGATGTGGCCAATACCTCTTACAATAGCTTTTGACATGTGCAAATATTGTGCTAAATTACGTTTAAATCGCCTGGGTATTACTACGGATTTCATAGAAAATTTAATTTTTTATTGAAAATCACTGCTAGATGTTTCCCAAAAATTCTGGGCCAAAAATGTACACCCTGTTAGCTTGTTTCGATTACTATGGCCTGTATTTCTAAAAGTAGCTTTTGATATTTGTAAATATTATGCCAAATTTCGTAAAATCTCATTATTACAGAATTCATAGAAAATTAAATTTTTATTGAAAATCACTCTTTGATGTTTCCCAAAAATTCTGGGCCAAGAATGTACACTCTGTTTGCATATTTTGATTGATGTGGCCAATACCTCTTACAATAGCTTTTGACATGTGCAAATATTGTGCTAAATTAAGTTTAAATCGCCTGGGTATTACTACGGATTTCATAGAAAATTTAATTTTTTATTGAAAATCACTGCTAGATGTTTCCCAAAAATTCTGGGCCAAAAATGTACACCCTGTTAGCATGTTTCGATTACTATGGCCAGTATTTCTAAAAGTAGCTTTTGATATTTGTAAATATTATGCCAAATTTCGTTAAAATCTCATTATTACAGAATTCATAGAAAATTAAATTTTTATTGAAAATCACTATTTGATGTTTCCCAAAAATTCTGGGCCAAGAATGTACACTCTGTTTGCATATTTCGATTGATGTGGCCAATACCTCTTACAATAGCTTTTGACATGTGCAAATATTGTGCTAAATTACGTTTAAATCGCCTGGGTATTACTACGGATTTCATAGAAAATTTAATTTTTTATTGAAAATCACTGCTAGATGTTTCCCAAAAATTCTGGGCCAAAAATGTACACCCTGTTAGCATGTTTAGATTACTATGGCCAGTATTTCTAAAAGTAGCTTTTGATATTTGTAAATATTATGCCAATTTTCGTTAAAATCTCATTATTACAGAATTCATAGAAAATTAAATTTTTATTGAAAATCACTCTTTAATGTTTCCAAAAAATTCTGGGCCAAGAATGTACACTCTGTTTAAATATTTCGATTGATGTGGCCAATACCTCTTACAATAGCTTTTGACATGTGCAAATATTGTGCTAAACTACGTTTAAATCGCCTGGGTATTACTACGGATTTCATAGAAAATTTAATTTTTTATTGAAAATCACTGCTAGATGTTTCCCAAAAATTCTGGGCCAAAAATGTACACCCTGTTAGCATGTTTCGATTACTATGGCCTGTATTTCTAAAAGTAGCTTTTGATATTTGTAAATATTATGCCAAATTTCGTTAAAATCTCATTATTACAGAATTCCTAGAAAATAAAATTTTTATTGAAAATCACTCTTTGATGTTTCCCAAAAATTCTGGGCCAAGAATGTACACTCTGTTTGCATATTTCGATTGATGTGGCCAATACCTCTTACAATAGCTTTTGACATGTGCAAATATTGTGCTAAATTACGTTTAAATCGCCTGGGTATTACTACGGATTTCATAGAAAATTTAATTTTTTATTGAAAATCACGGCTAGATGTTTCCCAAAAATTCTGGACCAAAAATGTACACCCTGTTAGCATGTTTCGATTACTATGGCCTGTATTTCTAAAAGTAGCTTTTGATATTTGTAAATATTAAGCCAAATTTCGTTAAAATCTCATTATTACAGAATTCATAGAAAATTAAATTTTTATTGAAAATCACTCTTTGATGTTTCTAAAAAATTCTGGGCCAAGAATGTACACCCTGTTTGCAAATTTTGATTGATGTGGCCAATACCTCTTTCAATAGCTTTTGAAATGTGCAAATATTGTGCTAAATTACGTTTAAATCGCCTGGGTATTACTACGGATTTCATAGAAAATTTAATTTTTTATTGAAAATCACTGCTAGATGTTTCCCAAAAGTTCTGGGCCAAAAATGTACACCCTGTTAGCATGTTTCGATTACTATGGCCTGTATTTCTAAAAGTAGCTTTTGATATTTGTAAATATTATGCCAAATTTCGTTAAAATCTCATTATTACAGAATTCATAGCAAATTAAATTTTTATTGAAAATCACTCTTTGATGTTTCCCAAAAATTCTGGGCCAAGAATGTACACTCTGTTTGCATATTTCGATTGATGTGGCCAATACCTCTTACAATAGCTTTTGACATGTGCAAATATTGTGCTAAATTACGTTTAAATCGCCTGGGTATTACTACGGATTTCATAGAAAATTTAATTTTTTATTGAAAATCACTGCTAGATGTTTCCCAAAAATTCTGGGCCAAAAATGTACACCCTGTTAGCATGTTTCGATTACTATGGCCTGTATTTCTAAAAGTAGCTTTTGATATTTGTAAATATTATGCCAAATTTCGTTAAAATCTCATTATTACAGAATTCATAGAAAATTAAGTTATTATTGAAAATCACTCTTTGATGTTTCCCAAAAATTCTGGGCCAAGAATGTACACTCTGTTTGCATATTTCGATTGATGTGGCCAATACCTCTTACAATAGCTTTTGACATGTGCAAATATTGTGCTAAATTACGTTTAAATCGCCTGGGTATTACTACGGATTTCATAGAAAATTTAATTTTTTATTTAAAATCACTGCTAGATGTTTCCCAAAAATTCTGGGCCAAAAATGTACACCCTGTTAGCATGTTTCGATTACTATGGCCTGTATTTCTAAAAGTAGCTTTTGATATTTGTAAATATTATGCCAAATTTCGTTAAAATCTCATTATTACAGAATTCATAGAAAATTAAATTTTTATTGAAAAAATCACTCTTTGATGTTTCCCAAAAATTCTGGGCCAAGAATGTACACTCTGTTTGCATATTTCGATTGATGTGGCCAATACCTCTTACAATAGCTTTTGACATGTGCAAATATTGTGCTAAATTACGTTTAAATCGCCTGGGTATTACTACGGATTTCATAGAAAATTTAATTTTTTATTGAAAATCACTGCTAGATGTTTCCCAAAAATTCTGGGCCAAAAATGTACACCCTGTTAGCATGTTTCGATTACTATGGCCTGTATTTCTAAAAGTAGCTTTTGATATTTGTAAATATTAAGCCAAATTTCGTTAAAATCTCATTATTACAGAATTCATAGAAAATTAAATTTTTATTGAAAATCACTCCTTGATGTTTCCCAAAAATTCTGGGCCAAGAATGTACACTCTGTTTGCATATTTCGATTGATGTGGCCAATAACTCTTTCAATAGCTTTTGAAATGTGCAAATATTGTGCTAAATTACGTTTAAATCGCCTGGGTATTACTACGGATTTCATAGAAAATTTAATTTTTTATTGAAAATCACTGTTCTAAAAGTAGCTTTTGATATTTGTAAATATTATGCCAATTTTCGTTAAAATCTCATTATTACAGAATTCATAGAAAATTAAATTTTTATTGAAAATCACTCTTTGATGTTTCCCAAAAATTCTGGGCCAAGAATGTACACTCTGTTTGCATATTTCGATTGATGTGGCCAATAACTCTTACAATAGCTTTTGACATGTGCAAATATTGTGCTAAATTACGTTTAAATCGCCTGGGTATTACTACGGATTTCATAGAAAATTTAATTTTTTATTGAAATTCACTGCTAGATGTTTCCCAAAAATTCTGGGCCAAAAATGTACACCCTGTTAGCATGTTTCGATTACTATGGCCTGTATTTCTAAAAGTAGCTTTTGATATTTGTAAATATTATGCCAATTTTCGTTAAAATCTCATTATTACAGAATTCATAGAAAATTAAATTTTTATTGAAAATCACTCTTTGATGTTTCCCAAAAATTCTGGGCCAAGAATGTACACTCTTTTTGCATATTTCGGTTGATGTGGCCAATACCTCTTACAATAGCTTTTGACATGTGCAAATATTGTGCTAAACTACGTTTAAATCGCCTGGGTATTACTACGGATTTCATAGAAAATTTAATTTTTTATTGAAAATCACTGCTAGATGTTTCCCAAAAATTCTGGGCCAAAAATGTACACCCTGTTAGCATGTTTCGATTACTATGCCCTGTATTTCTAAAAGTAGCTTTTGATATTTGTAAATATTATGCCAAATTTCGTTAAAATCTCATTATTACAGAATTCATAGAAAATTAAATTTTTATTGAAAATCACTCTTTGATGTTTCCCAAAAATTCTGGGCCAAGAATGTACACTCTGTTTGCATATTTCGATTGATGTGGCCAATACCTCTTACAATAGCTTTTGACATGTGCAAATATTGTGCTAAATTACGTTTAAATCGCCTGGGTATTACTACGGATTTCATAGAAAATTTAATTTTTTATTGAAAATCACGGCTATATGTTTCCCAAAAATTCTGGGCCAAAAATGTACACCCTGTTAGCATGTTTCGATTACTATGGCCTGTATTTCTAAAAGTAGCTTTTGATATTTGTAAATATTAAGCCAAATTTCGTTAAAATCTCATTATTACAGAATTCATAGAAAATTAAATTTTTATTGAAAATCACTCTTTGATGTTTCCCAAAAATTCTGGGCCAAGAATGTACACTCTGTTTGCATATTTCGATTGATGTGGCCAATACCTCTTACAATAGCTTTTGACATGTGCAAATATTGTGCTAAATTACGTTTAAATCGCCTGGGTATTACTACGGATTTCATAGAAAATTTAATTTTTTATTGAAAATCACTGCTAGATGTTTCCCAAAAATTCTGGGCCAAAAATGTACACCCTGTTAGCATGTTTCGATTACTATGGCCTGTATTTCTAAAAGTAGCTTTTGATATTTGTAAATATTATGCCAAATTTCGTTAAAATCTCATTATTACAGAATTCATAGAAAATTAAATTTTTATTGAAAATCACTCTTTGATGTTTCCCAAAAATTCTGGGCCAAGAATGTACACTCTGTTTGCATATTTCGATTGATGTGGCCAATACCTCTTACAATAGCTTTTGACATGTGCAAATATTGTGCTAAATTACGTTTAAATCGCCTGGGTATTATTACGGATTTCATAGAAAATTTAATTTTTTAATGAAAATCACTGCTAGATGTTTCCCAAAAATTCTGGGCCAAAAATGTACACCCTGTTAGCATGTTTCGATTACTATGGCCTGTATTTCTAAAAGAAGCTTTTGATATTTGTAAATATTAAGCCAAATTTCGTTAAAATCTCATTATTACAGAATTCATAGAAAATTAAATTATTATTGAAAATCACTCTTTGATGTTTCCCAAAAATTCTGGGCCAAGAATGTACACTCTGTTTGCATATTTCGATTGATGTGGCCAATACCTCTTACAATAGCTTTTGAAATGTGCAAATATTGTGCTAAATTACGTTTAAATCGCCTGGGTATTACTACGGATTTCATAGAAAATTTAATTTTTTATTGAAAATCACTGCTAGATGTTTCCCAAAAATTCTGGGCCAAAAATGTACACCCTGTTAGCTTGTTTCGATTACTATGACCTGTATTTCTAAAAGTAGCTTTTGATATTTGTAAATATTATGCCAAATTTCGTTAAAATCTCATTATTACAGAATTCATAGAAAATTAAATTTTTATTGAAAATCACACTTTGAAGTTTCCCAAAAATTCTGGGCCAAGAATGTACACTCTGTTTGCATATTTCGATTGATGTGGCCAATACCTCTTACAATAGCTTTTGACATGTGCAAATATTGTGCTAAGTTACGTTTAAATCGCCTGGGTATTACTACGGATTTCATAGAAAATTTAATTTTTTATTGAAAATCACTGCTAGATGTTTTCCAAAAATTCTGGGCCAAAAATGTACACCCTGTTAGCATGTTTCGATTACTATGGCCTGTATTTCTAAAAGTAGCTTTTGATATTTGTAAATATTATGCCAATTTTCGTTAAAATCTCATTATTACAGAATTCATAGAAAATTAAATTTTTATTGAAAATCACTCTTTGATGTTTCCCAAAAATTCTGGGCCAAGAATGTACACCCTGTTTGCATATTTTGATTGATGTGGCCAATACCTCTTACAATAGCTTTTGAAATGTGCAAATATTGTGCTAAATTACGTTTAAATCGCCTGGGTATTACTACGGATTTCATAGAAAATTTAATTTTTTATTGAAAATCACTGCTAGATGTTTCCCAAAAATTCTGGGCCAAAAATGTACACCCTGTTAGCATGTTTCGATTACTATGCCCTGTATTTCTAAAAGTAGCTTTTGATATTTGTAAATATTATGCCAAATTTCGTTAAAATCTCATTATTACAGAATTCATAGCAAATTAAATTTTTATTGAAAATCACTCTTTGATGTTTCCCAAAAATTCTGGGCCAAGAATGTACACTCTGTTTGCATATTTCGATTGATGTGGCCAATACCTCTTACAATAGCTTTTGACATGTGCAAATATTGTGCTAAATTACGTTTAAATCGCCTGGGTATTACTACGGATTTCATAGAAAATTTAATTTTTTATTGAAAATCACTGCTAGATGTTTCCCAAAAATTCTGGGCCAAAAATGTACACCCTGTTAGCATGTTTCGATTACTATGGCCTGTATTTCTAAAAGTAGCTTTTGATATTTGTAAATATTAAGCCAAATTTCGTTAAAATCTCATTATTACAGAATTCATAGAAAATTAAATTTTTATTGAAAATCACTCTTTGATGTTTCCCAAAAATTCTGGGCCAAGAATGTACACTCTGTTTGCATATTTCGATTGATGTGGCCAATACCTCTTACAATAGCTTTTGACATGTGCAAATATTGTGCTAAATTACGTTTAAATCGCCTGGGTATTATTACGGATTTCATAGAAAATTTAATTTTTTAATGAAAATCACTGCTAGATGTTTCCCAAAAATTCTGGGCCAAAAATGTACACCCTGTTAGCATGTTTCGATTACTATGGCCTGTATTTCTAAAAGAAGCTTTTGATATTTGTAAATATTAAGCCAAATTTCGTTAAAATCTCATTATTACAGAATTCATAGAAAATTAAATTATTATTGAAAATCACTCTTTGATGTTTCCCAAAAATTCTGGGCCAAGAATGTACACTCTGTTTGCATATTTCGATTGATGTGGCCAATACCTCTTACAATAGCTTTTGAAATGTGCAAATATTGTGCTAAATTACGTTTAAATCGCCTGGGTATTACTACGGATTTCATAGAAAATTTAATTTTTTATTGAAAATCACTGCTAGATGTTTCCCAAAAATTCTGGGCCAAAAATGTACACCCTGTTAGCTTGTTTCGATTACTATGACCTGTATTTCTAAATGTAGCTTTTGATATTTGTAAATATTATGCCAAATTTCGTTAAAATCTCATTATTACAGAATTCATAGAAAATTAAATTTTTATTGAAAATCACACTTTGAAGTTTCCCAAAAATTCTGGGCCAAGAATGCACACTCTGTTTGCATATTTCGATTGATGTGGCCAATACCTCTTACAATAGCTTTTGACATGTGCAAATATTGTGCTAAGTTACGTTTAAATCGCCTGGGTATTACTACGGATTTCATAGAAAATTTAATTTTTTATTGAAAATCACTGCTAGATGTTTTCCAAAAATTCTGGGCCAAAAATGTACACCCTGTTAGCATGTTTCGATTACTATGCCCTGTATTTCTAAAAGTAGCTTTTGATATTTGTAAATATTATGCCAAATTTCGTTAAAATCTCATTATTACAGAATTCATAGAAAATTAAATTTTTATTGAAAATCACTCTTTGATGTTTCCCAAAAATTCTGGGCCAAAAATGTACACTCTGTTTGCATATTTCGATTGATGTGGCCAATACCTCTTACAATAGCTTTTGACATGTGCAAATATTGTGCTAAATTACGTTTAAATCGCCTGGGTATTACTACGGATTTCATAGAAAATTTAATTTTTTATTGAAATTCACTGCTAGATGTTTCCCAAAAATTCTGGGCCAAAAATGTACACCTTGTTAGCATGTTTCGATTACTATGGCCTGTATTTCTAAAAGTAGCTTTTGATATTTGTAAATATTATGCCAAATTTCGTTAAAATCTCATTATTACAGAATTCATAGAAAATTAAATTTTTATTGAAAATCACTCTTTGATGTTTCCCAAAAATTCTGGGCCAAGAATGTACACTCTTTTTGCATATTTCGGTTGATGTGGCCAATACCTCTTACAATAGCTTTTGACATGTGCAAATATTGTGCTAAACTACGTTTAAATCGCCTGGGTATTACTACGGATTTCATAGAAAATTTAATTTTTTATTGAAAATCACTGCTAGATGTTTCCCAAAAATTCTGGGCCAAAAATGTACACCCTGTTAGCTTGTTTCGATTACTATGGCCTGTATTTCTAAAAGTAGCTTTTGATATTTGTAAATATTATGCCAAATTTCGTTAAAATCTCATTATTACAGAATTCATAGAAAATTAAATTTTTATTGAAAATCACTCTTTAATGTTTCCAAAAAATTCTGGGCCAAGACTCTGTTTGCATATTTCGATTGATGTGGCCAATACCTCTTACAATAGCTTTTGACATGTGCAAATATTGTGCTAAACTACGTTTAAATCGCCTGGGTATTACTACGGATTTCATAGAAAATTTAATTTATTATTGAAAATCACTGCTAGATGTTTCCCAAAAATTCTGGGCCAAAAATGTACACCCTGTTAGCATGTTTCGATTACTATGGCCTGTATTTCTAAAAGTAGCTTTTGATATTTGTAAATATTATGCCAAATTTCGTTAAAATCTCATTATTACAGAATTCATAGAAAATTAAATTTTTATTGAAAATCACTCTTTGATGTTTCCCAAAAATTCTGGGCCAAGAATGTACACTCTGTTTGCATATTTCGATTGATGTGGCCAATACCTCTTACAATAGCTTTTGACATGTGCAAATATTGTGCTAAGTTACGTTTAAATCGCCTGGGTATTACTACGGATTTCATAGAAAATTTAATTTTTTATTGAAAATCACTGCTAGATGTTTTCCAAAAATTCTGGGCCAAAAATGTACACCCTGTTAGCATGTTTCGATTACTATGGCCTGTATTTCTAAAAGTAGCTTTTGATATTTGTAAATATTATGCCAAATTTCGTTAAAATCTCATTATTACAGAATTCATAGAAAATTAAATTTTTATTGAAAATCACTCTTTGATGTTTCCCAAAAATTCTGGGCCAAAAATGTACACTCTGTTTGCATATTTCGATTGATGTGGCCAATACCTCTTACAATAGCTTTTGACATGTGCAAATATTGTGCTAAATTACGTTTAAATCGCCTGGGTATTACTACGGATTTCATAGAAAATTTAATTTTTTATTGAAAATCACTGCTAGATGTTTCCCAGAAATTCTGGGCCAAAAATGTACACCCTGTTAGCATGTTTAGATTACTATGGCCAGTATTTCTAAAAGTAGCTTTTGATATTTGTAAATATTATGCCAAATTTCGTTAAAATCTCATTATTACAGAATTCATAGAAAATTAAATTTTTATTGAAAATCACTCTTTGATGTTTCCCAAAAATTCTGGGCCAAGAATGTACACTCTGTTTGCATATTTCGATTGATGTGGCCAAAACCTCTTACAATAGCTTTTGGCATGTGCAAATATTGTGCTAAATTACGTTTAAATCGCCTGGGTATTACTACGGATTTCATAGAAAATTTAGTTTTTTATTGAAAATCACTGCTAGATGTTTCCCAAAAATTCTGGGCCAAAAATGTACACCCTGTTAGCATGTTTCGATTACTATGGCCTGTATTTCTAAAAGTAGCTTTTGATATTTGTAAATATTAAGCCAAATTTCGTTAAAATCTCATTATTACAGAATTCATAGAAAATTAAATTTTTATTGAAAATCACTCTTTAATGTTTCCAAAAAATTCTGGGCCAAGAATGTACACTCTGTTTGCATATTTCGATTGATGTGGCCAATACCTCTTACAATAGCTTTTGACATGTGCAAATATTGTGCTAAATTACGTTTAAATCGCCTGGGTATTACTACGGATTTCATAGAAAATTTAATTTTTTATTGAAAATCACTGCTAGATGTTTCCCAGAAATTCTGGGCCAAAAATGTACACCCTGTTAGCATGTTTAGATTACTATGGCCAGTATTTCTAAAAGTAGCTTTTGATATTTGTAAATATTATGCCAAATTTCGTTAAAATCTCATTATTACAGAATTCATAGAAAATTAAATTTTTATTGAAAATCACTCTTTGATGTTTCCCAAAAATTCTGGGCCAAGAATGTACACTCTGTTTGCATATTTCGATTGATGTGGCCAAAACCTCTTACAATAGCTTTTGGCATGTGCAAATATTGTGCTAAATTACGTTTAAATCGCCTGGGTATTACTACGGATTTCATAGAAAATTTAGTTTTTTATTGAAAATCACTGCTAGATGTTTCCCAAAAATTCTGGGCCAAAAATGTACACCCTGTTAGCATGTTTCGATTACTATGGCCTGTATTTCTAAAAGTAGCTTTTGATATTTGTAAATATTATGCCAAATTTCGTTAAAATCTCATTATTACAAAATTCATAGAAAATTAAATTTTTATTGAAAATCACTCTTTGATGTTTCCCAAAAATTCTGGGCCAAGAATGTACACTCTGTTTGCATATTTCGATTGATGTGGCCAAAACCTCTTACAATAGCTTTTGGCATGTGCAAATATTGTGCTAAATTACGTTTAAATCGCCTGGGTATTACTACGGATTTCATAGAAAATTTAGTTTTTTATTGAAAATCACTGCTAGATGTTTCCCAAAAATTCTGGGCCAAAAATGTACACCCTGTTAGCATGTTTCGATTACTATGGCCTGTATTTCTAAAAGTAGCTTTTGATATTTGTAAATATTATGCCAAATTTCGTTAAAATCTCATTATTACAGAATTCATAGAAAATTAAATTTTTATTGAAAATCACTCTTTGATGTTTCCCAAAAATTCTGGGCCAAAAATGTACACTCTGTTTGCATATTTCGATTGATGTGGCCAATACCTCTTACAATAGCTTTTGACATGTGCAAATATTGTGCTAAATTACGTTTAAATCGCCTGGGTATTACTACGGATTTCATAGAAAATTTAATTTTTTATTGAAAATCACTGCTAGATGTTTCCCAGAAATTCTGGGCCAAAAATGTACACCCTGTTAGCATGTTTAGATTACTATGGCCAGTATTTCTAAAACTAGCTTTTGATATTTGTAAATATTATGCCAAATTTCGTTAAAATCTCATTATTACAGAATTCATAGAAAATTAAATTTTTATTGAAAATCACTCTTTGATGTTTCCCAAAAATTCTGGGCCAAGAATGTACACTCTGTTTGCATATTTCGATTGATGTGGCCAAAACCTCTTACAATAGCTTTTGGCATGTGCAAATATTGTGCTAAATTACGTTTAAATCGCCTGGGTATTACTACGGATTTCATAGAAAATTTAGTTTTTTATTGAAAATCACTGCTAGATGTTTCCCAAAAATTCTGGGCCAAAAATGTACACCCTGTTAGCATGTTTCGATTACTATGGCCTGTATTTCTAAAAGTAGCTTTTGATATTTGTAAATATTAAGCCAAATTTCGTTAAAATCTCATTATTACAGAATTCATAGAAAATTAAATTTTTATTGAAAATCACTCTTTAATGTTTCCAAAAAATTCTGGGCCAAGAATGTACACTCTGTTTGCATATTTCGATTGATGTGGCCAATACCTCTTACAATAGCTTTTGACATGTGCAAATATTGTGCTAAATTACGTTTAAATCGCCTGGGTATTACTACGGATTTCATAGAAAATTTAATTTTTTATTGAAAATCACTGCTAGATGTTTCCCAGAAATTCTGGGCCAAAAATGTACACCCTGTTAGCATGTTTAGATTACTATGGCCAGTATTTCTAAAAGTAGCTTTTGATATTTGTAAATATTATGCCAAATTTCGTTAAAATCTCATTATTACAGAATTCATAGAAAATTAAATTTTTATTGAAAATCACTCTTTGATGTTTCCCAAAAATTCTGGGCCAAGAATGTACACTCTGTTTGCATATTTCGATTGATGTGGCCAAAACCTCTTACAATAGCTTTTGGCATGTGCAAATATTGTGCTAAGTTACGTTTAAATCGCCTGGGTATTACTACGGATTTCATAGAAAATTTAGTTTTTTATTGAAAATCACTGCTAGATGTTTCCCAAAAATTCTGGGCCAAAAATGTACACCCTGTTAGCATGTTTCGATTACTATGGCCTGTATTTCTAAAAGTAGCTTTTGATATTTGTAAATATTATGCCAAATTTCGTTAAAATCTCATTATTACAAAATTCATAGAAAATTAAATTTTTAGTGAAAATCACTCTTTGATGTTTCCCAAAAATTCTGGGCCAAGAATGTACACTCTGTTTGCATATTTCGATTGATGTGGCCAAAACCTCTTACAATAGCTTTTGGCATGTGCAAATATTGTGCTAAATTACGTTTAAATCGCCTGGGTATTACTACGGATTTTATAGAAAATTTAATTTTTTATTGAAAATCACTGCTAGATGTTTCCCAAAAATTCTGGGCCAAAAATGTACACCCTGTTAGCATGTTTCGATTACTATGGCCTGTATTTCTAAAAGTAGCTTTTGATATTTGTAAATATTATGCCAAATTTCGTTAAAATCTCATTATTACAGAATTCATAGAAAATTAAATTTTTATTGAAAATCACTCTTTGATGTTTCCCAAAAATTCTGGGCCAAGAATGTACACTCTGTTTGCATATTTCGATTGATGTGGCCAATAAATCTTACAATAGCTTTTGACATGTGCAAATATTGTGCTAAATTACGTTTAAATCGCCTAGGTATTACTACGGATTTCATAGAAAATTTAATTTTTTATTGAAAATCACTGCTAGATGTTTCCCAAAAATTCTGGGCCAAAAATGTACACCTTGTTAGCATGTTTCGATTACTATGGCCAGTATTTCTAAAAGTAGCTTTTGATATTTGTAAATATTATGCCAATTTTCGTTAAAATCTCATTATTACAGAATTCATAGAAAATAAAATTTTTATTGAAAATCACTCTTTGATGTTTCCCAAAAATTCTGGGCCAAAAATTTACACTCTGTTTGCATATTTCGATTGATGTGGCCAATACCTCTTACAATAGCTTTTGACATGTGCAAATATTGTGCTAAATTACGTTTAAATCGCCTGGGTATTACTACGGATTTCATAGAAAATTGAATTTTTTATTGAAAATCACTGCTAGATGTTTCCCAAAAATTCTGGGCCAAAAATGTACACCCTGTTAGCATGTTTCGATTACTATGGCCTGTATTTCTAAAAGTAGCTTTTGATATTTGTAAATATTATGCCAAATTTCGTTAAAATCTCATTATTACAGAATTCATAGAAAATTAAATTTTTATTGAAAATCACTCTTTGATGTTTCCCAAAAATTCTGGGCCAAGAATGTACACTCTGTTTGCATATTTCGATTGATGTGGCCAATAAATCTTACAATAGCTTTTGACATGTGCAAATATTGTGCTAAATTACGTTTAAATCGCCTAGGTATTACTACGGATTTCATAGAAAATTTAATTTTTTATTGAAAATCACTGCTAGATGTTTCCCAAAAATTCTGGGCCAAAAATGTACACCTTGTTAGCATGTTTCGATTACTATGGCCAGTATTTCTAAAAGTAGCTTTTGATATTTGTAAATATTATGCCAATTTTCGTTAAAATCTCATTATTACAGAATTCATAGAAAATAAAATTTTTATTGAAAATCACTCTTTGATGTTTCCCAAAAATTCTGGGCCAAGAATGTACACTCTGTTTGCATATTTCGATTAATGTGGACAATACCTCTTACAATAGCTTTTGACATGCAAATACTGTGCTAAATTACGTTTAAATCGCCTGGGTATTACTACGGATTTCATAGAAAATTTAATTTTTTATTGAAAATCACTGCTAGATGTTTCCCAAAAATTTTGGGCCAAAAATGTACACCCTGTTAGCATGTTTCGATTACTATGGCCTGTATTTCTAAAAGTAGTTTTTGATATTAGTAAATATTAAGCCAAATTTCGTTAAAATCTCATTATTATAGAATTCATAGAAAATTAAATTTTTATTGAAAATCACTCTTTGATGTTTCCCAAAAATTCTGGGCCAAGAATGTACACTCTGTTTGCATATTTCGATTGATGTGGCCAATACCTCTTACAATAGCTTTTGACATGTGCAAATATTGTGCTAAATTACGTTTAAATCGCCTGGGTATTACTACGGATTTCATAGAAAATTTAATTTTTTATTGAAAATCACTGCTAGATGATTCCCAAAAATTCTGGGCCAAAAATGTACAGCCTGTTAGCATGTTTCGATTACTATGGCCTGTATTTCTAAAAGTAGTTTTTGATATTAGTAAATATTAAGCCAAATTTCGTTAAAATCTCATTATTATAGAATTCATAGAAAATTAAATTTTTATTGAAAATCACTCTTTGATGTTTCCCAAAAATTCTGGGCCAAGAATGTACACTCTGTTTGCATATTTCGATTGATGTGACCAATACCTCTTACAATAGCTTTTGACATGTGCAAATATTGTGCTAAATTACGTTTAAATCGCCTGGGTATTACTACGGATTTCATAGAAAATTTAATTTTTTATTGAAAATCACTGCTAGATGTTTCCCAAAAATTTTGGGCCAAAAATGTACACCTTGTTAGCATGTTTCGATTACTATGGCCAGTATTTCTAAAAGTAGCTTTTGATATTTGTAAATATTATGCCAATTTTCGTTAAAATCTCATTATTACAGAATTCATAGAAAATAAAATTTTTATTGAAAATCACTCTTTGATGTTTCCCAAAAATTCTGGGCCAAGAATGTACACTCTGTTTGCATATTTCGATTAATGTGGACAATACCTCTTACAATAGCTTTTGACATGTAAATACTGTGCTAAATTACGTTTAAATCGCCTGGGTATTACTACGGATTTCATAGAAAATTTAATTTTTTATTGAAAATCACTGCTAGATGTTTCCCAAAAATTTTGGGCCAAAAATGTACACCCTGTTAGCATGTTTCGATTACTATGGCCTGTATTTCTAAAAGTAGCTTTTGATATTTGTAAATATTATGCCAAATTTCGTTAAAATCTCATTATTACAGAATTCATAGAAAATTAAATTTTTATTGAAAATCACTCTTTGAAGTTTCCCAAAAATTCTGGGCCTCAGAATGTACACTCTGTTTGCATATTTCGATTGATGTGGCCAATACCTCTTACAATAGCTTTTGACATGTGCAAATATTGTGCTAAATTACGTTTAAATCGCCTGGGTATTACTACGGATTTCATAGAAAATTTAATTTTTTATTGAAAATCACTGCTAGATGTTTCCCAAAAATTCTGGGCCAAAAATGTACACCCTGTTAGCTTGTTTCGATTACTATGGCCTGTATTTCTAAAAGTAGCTTTTGATATTTGTAAATATTATGCCTAATTTCGTTAAAATCTCATTATTACAGAATTCATAGAAAATTAAATTTTTATTGAAAATCACTCTTTGATGTTTCCCAAAAATTCTGGGCCAAGAATGTACACTCTGTTTCCATATTTTGATTGATGTGGCCAATACCTCTTACAATAGCTTTTGACATGTGCAAATATTGTGCTAAATTACGTTTAAATCGCCTGGGTATTACTACGGATTTCATAGAAAATTTAATTTTTTATTGAGAATCACTGCTAGATGTTTCCCAAAAATTCTGGGCCAAAAATGTACACCCTGTTAGCTTGTTTCGATTACTATGGCCTGTATTTCTAAAAGTAGCTTTTGATATTTGTAAATATTATGCCTAATTTCGTTAAAATCTCATTATTACAGAATTCATAGAAAATTAAATTTTTATTGAAAATCACTCTTTGATGTTTCCCAAAAATTCTGGGCCAAGAATCTACACTCTGTTTGCATATTTCGATTGATGTGGCCAATACCTCTTACAATAGCTTTTGACATGTGCAAATATTGTGCTAAATTACGTTTAAATCGCCTGGGTATTACTACGGATTTCATAGAAAATTTAATTTTTTATTGAAAATCACTGCTAGATGTTTCCCAAAAATGCTGGGCCAAAAATGTACACCCTGTTAGCATGTTTCGATTACTATGGCCTGTATTTCTAAAAGTAGCTTTTGATATTTGTAAATATTATGCCAAATTTCGTTAAAATCTCATTATTACAGAATTCATAGAAAATTAAATTTTTATTGAAAATCACTCTTTGATGTTTCCCAAAAATTCTGGGCCAAAAATGTACACTCTATTTGCATATTTCGATTGATGTGGCCAATACCTCTTACAATAGCTTTTGACATGTGCAAATATTGTGCTAAATTACGTTTAAATCGCCTGGGTATTACTACGGATTTCATAGAAAATTTAATTTTTTATTGAAAATCACTGCTAGATGTTTTCCAAAAATTCTGGGCCAAAAATGTACACCCTGTTAGCATGTTTCGATTACTATGGCCTGTATTTCTTAAAGTAGCTTTTGATATTTGTAAATATTATGCCTAATTTCGTTAAAATCTCATTATTACAGAATTCATAGAAAATTAAATTTTTATTGAGAATCACTCTTTGATGTTTCCCAAAAATTCTGGGCCAAGAATGTACACTCTGTTTGCATATTTTGATTGATGTGGCCAATACCTCTTACAATAGCTTTTGACATGTGCAAATATTGTGCTAAATTACGTTTAAATCGCCTGGGTATTACTACGGATTTCATAGAAAATTTAATTTTTTATTGAAAATCACTGCTAGATGTTTCCCAAAAATTCTGGGCCAAAAATGTACACCCTGTTAGCTTGTTTCGATTACTATGGCCTGTATTTTTAAAAGTAGCTTTTGATATTTGTAAATATTATGCCAAATTTCGTTAAAATCTCATTATTACAGAATTCATAGAAAATTAAATTTTTATTGAGAATCACTCTTTGATGTTTCCCAAAAATTCTGGGCCAGGAATGTACACTCTGTTGGCATATTTTGATTGATGTGGCCAATACCTCTTACAATAGCTTTTGACATGTGCAAATATTGTGCTAAATTACGTTTAAATCGCCTGGGTATTACTACGGATTTCATAGAAAATTTAATTTTTTATTGAAAATCCCAAAAATTCTGGGCCAAAAATGTACACCCTGTTAGCTTGTTACGATTACTATGGCCTGTATTTCTAAAAGTGGCTTTTGATATTTGTAAATATTATGCCTAATTTCGTTAAAATCTCATTATTACAGAATTCATAGAAAATTAAATTTTTATTGAGAATCACTCTTTGATGTTTCCCAAAAATTCTGGGCCAAGAATGTACACTCTGTTTGCATATTTCGATTGATGTGGCCAATACCTCTTACAATAGCTTTTGACATGTGCAAATATTGTGCTAAATTACGTTTAAATCGCCTGGGTATTACTACGGATTTCATAGAAAATTTAATTTTTTATTGAAAATCACTGCTAGATGTTTCCCAAAAATTCTGGGCCAAAAATGTACACCCTGTTAGCATGTTTCGATTACTATGGCCAGTATTTCTAAAAGTAGCTTTTGATATTTGTAAATATTATGCCAATTTTCGTTAAAATCTCATTATTACAGAATTCATAGAAAATTAAATTTTTATTGAAAATCACTCTTTGATGTTTCCCAAAAATTCTGGGCCAAGAATGTACACTCTGTTTGCATATTTCGATTGATGTGGCCAATACCTCTTACAATAGCTTTTGACATGTGCAAATATTGTGCTAAATTACGTTTAAATCGCCTGGGTATTACTACGGATTTCATAGAATATTTAATTTTTTATTGAAAATCACTGCTAGATGTTTCCCAAAAATTCTGGGCCAAAAATGTACACCCTGTTAGCATGTTTCGATTACTATGGCCTTTATTTCTAAAAGTAGCTTTTGATATTTGTAAATATTAAGCCAAATTTCGTTAAAATCTCATTATTACAGAATTCATAGAAAATTAAATTTTTATTGAAAATCACTCTTTGATGTTTCCCAAAAATTCTGGGCCAAGAATGTACACTCTGTTTGCATATTTCGATTGATGTGGCCAATACCTCTTTTAATAGCTTTTGACATGTGCAAATATTGTGCTAAATTACGTTTAAATCGCCTGGGTATTACTACGGATTTCATAGAAAATTTAATTTTTTATTGAAAATCACTGCTAGATGTTTCCCAAAAATTCTGGGCCAAAAATGTACACCCTGTTAGCATGTTTCGATTACTATGGCCAGTATTTCTAAAAGTAGCTTTTGATATTTGTAAATATTATGCCAAATTTCGTTAAAATCTCATTATTACAGAATTCATAGAAAATTAAATTTTTATTGAAAATCACTCTTTGATGTTTCCCAAAAATTCTGGGCCAAGAATGTACACTCTGTTTGCATATTTCAATTGATGTGGCCAATACCTCTTACAATAGCTTTTGACATGTGCAAATATTGTGCTAAATTACGTTTAAATCGCCTGGGTATTACTACGGATTTCATAGAAAATTTAATTTTTTATTGAAATTCACTGCTAGATGTTTCCCAAAAATTCTGGGCCAAAAATGTACACCCTGTTAGCATGTTTCGATTACTATGGCCTGTATTTCTAAAAGTAGCTTTTGATATTTGTAAATATTATGCCAATTTTCGTTAAAATCTCATTATTACAGAATTCATAGAAAATTAAATTTTTATTGAAAATCACTCTTTGATGTTTCCCAAAAATTCTGGGCCAAGAATGTACACTCTTTTTGCATATTTCGGTTGATGTGGCCAATACCTCTTACAATAGCTTTTGACATGTGCAAATATTGTGCTAAACTACGTTTAAATCGCCTGGGTATTACTACGGATTTCATAGAAAATTTAATTTTTTATTGAAAATCACTGCTAGATGTTTCCCAAAAATTCTGGGCCAAAAATGTACACCCTGTTAGCATGTTTCGATTACTATGCCCTGTATTTCTAAAAGTAGCTTTTGATATTTGTAAATATTATGCCAAATTTCGTTAAAATCTCATTATTACAGAATTCATAGAAAATTAAATTTTTATTGAAAATCACTCTTTGATGTTTCCCAAAAATTCTGGGCCAAGAATGTACACTCTGTTTGCATATTTTGATTGATGTGGCCAATACCTCTTACAATAGCTTTTGACATGTGCAAATATTGTGCTAAATTACGTTTAAATCGCCTGGGTATTACTACGGATTTCATAGAAAATTCTGGGCCAAAAATGTACACCCTGTTAGCATGTTTCGATTACTATGGCCTGTATTTCTAAAAGTAGCTTTTGATATTTGTAAATATTAAGCCAAATTTCGTTAAAATCTCATTATTACAGAATTCATAGAAAATTAAATTTTTATTGAAAATCACTCTTTGATGTTTCCCAAAAATTCTGGGCCAAGAATGTACACCCTGTTTGCACATTTTGATTGATGTGGCCAATACCTCTTTCAATAGCTTTTGAAATGTGCAAATATTGTGCTAAATTACGTTTAAATCGCCTGGGTATTACTACGGATTTCATAGAAAATTTAATTTTTTATTGAAAATCACTGCTAGATGTTTCCCAAAAATTCTGGGCCAAAAATGTACACCCTGTTAGCATGTTTCGATTACTATGGCCTGTATTTCTAAAAGTAGCTTTTGATATTTGTAAATATTATGCCAAATTTCGTTAAAATCTCATTATTACAGAATTCATAGCAAATTAAATTTTTATTGAAAATCACTCTTTGATGTTTTCCAAAAATTCTGGGCCAACAGTGTACACTCTGTTTGCATATTTCGATTGATGTGGCCAATACCTCTTACAATAGCTTTTGGCATGTGCAAATATTGTGCTAAATTACGTTTAAATCGCCTGGGTATTACTACGGATTTCATAGAAAATTTAATTTTTTATTGAAAATCACTGCTAGATGTTTCCCAAAAATTCTGGGCCAAAAATGTACACCCTGTTAGCATGTTTCGATTACTATGGCCTGTATTTATAAAAGTAGCTTTTGATATTTGTAAATATTATGCCAAATTTCGTTAAAATCTCATTATTACAGAATTCATAGAAAATAAAATTTTTATTGAAAATCACTCTTTGATGTTTCCCAAAAATTCTGGGCCAAGAATGTACACTCTGTTTGCATATTTCGATTGATGTGGCCAATACCTCTTACAATAGCTTTTGACATGTGCAAATATTGTGCTAAATTACGTTTAAATCGCCTGGGTATTATTACGGATTTCATAGAAAATTTAATTTTTTATTGAAAATCACTGCTAGATGTTTCCCAAAAATTCTGGGCCAAAAATGTACACCCTGTTAGCATGTTTCGATTACTATGGCCTGTATTTCTAAAAGAAGCTTTTGATATTTGTAAATATTAAGCCAAATTTCGTTAAAATCTCATTATTACAGAATTCATAGAAAATTAAATTATTATTGAAAATCACTCTTTGATGTTTCCCAAAAATTCTGGGCCAAGAATGTACACTCTGTTTGCATATTTCGATTGATGTGGCCAATACCTCTTACAATAGCTTTTGACATGTGCAAATATTGTGCTAAATTACGTTTAAATCGCCTGGGTATTACTACGGATTTCATAGAAAATTTAATTTTTTATTGAAAATCACTGCTAGATGTTTCCCAAAAATTCTGGGCCAAAAATGTACACCCTGTTAGCATGTTTCGATTACTATGGCCTGTATTTCTAAAAGTAGCTTTTGATATTTGTAAATATTATGCCAAATTTCGTTAAAATCTCATTATTACAGAATTCATAGAAAATTAAATTTTTATTGAAAATCACTCTTTGATGTTTCCCAAAAATTCTGGGCCAAGAATGTACACTCTGTTTGCATATTTCGATTGATGTGGCCAATACCTCTTACAATAGCTTTTAATAGCTTTTGACATGTGCAAATATTGTGCTAAACTACGTTTAAATCGCCTGGGTATTACTACGGATTTCATAGAAAATTTAATTTTTTATTGAAAATCACTGCTAGATGTTTCCCAAAAATTCTGGGCCAAAAATGTACACCCTGTTAGCATGTTTCGATTACTATGGCCTGTATTTCTAAAAGTAGCTTTTGATATTTGTAAATATTATGCCAAATTTCGTTAAAATCTCATTATTACAGAATTCATAGAAAATTAAATTTTTATTGAAAATCACTCTTTGATGTTTCCCAAAAATTCTGGGCCAAGAATCTACACTCTGTTTGCATATTTTGATTGATGTGGCCAATACCTCTTTTAATAGCTTTTGAAATGTGCAAATATTGTGCTAAATTACGTTTAAATCGTCTGGGTATTACTACGGATTTCATAGAAAATTTAATTTCTTATTGAAATTCACTGCTAGATGTTTCCCAAAAATTCTGGGCCAAAAATGTACACCCTGTTAGCATGTTTCGATTACTATGGCCTGTATTTCTAAAAGTAGCTTTTGATATTTGTAAATATTATGCCAAATTTCGTTAAAATCTCATTATTACAGAATTCATAGAAAATTAAATTTTTATTGAGAATCACTCTTTGATGTTTCCCAAAAATTCTGGGCCAGGAATGTACACTCTGTTGGCATATTTTGATTGATGTGGCCAATACCTCTTACAATAGCTTTTGACATGTGCAAATATTGTGCTAAACTACGTTTAAATCGCCTGGGTATTACTACGGATTTCATAGAAAATTTAATTTATTATTGAAAATCACTGCTAGATGTTTCCCAAAAATTCTGGGCCAAAAATGTACACCCTGTTAGCATGTTTCGATTACTATGGCCTGTATTTCTAAAAGTAGCTTTTGATATTTGTAAATATTATGCCAAATTTCGTTAAAATCTCATTATTACAGAATTCATAGAAAATTAAATTTTTATTGAAAATCACTCTTTGATGTTTCCCAAAAATTCTGGGCCAAGAATGTACACTCTGTTTGCATATTTCGATTGATGTGGCCAATACCTCTTACAATAGCTTTTGACATGTGCAAATATTGTGCTAAGTTACGTTTAAATCGCCTGGGTATTACTACGGATTTCATAGAAAATTTAATTTCTTATTGAAATTCACTGCTAGATGTTTCCCAAAAATTCTGGGCCAAAAATGTACACCCTGTTAGCATGTTTCGATTACTATGGCCTGTATTTCTAAAAGTAGCTTTTGATATTTGTAAATATTATGCCAAATTTCGTTAAAATCTCATTATTACAGAATTCATAGAAAATTAAATTTTTATTGAGAATCACTCTTTGATGTTTCCCAAAAATTCTGGGCCAGGAATGTACACTCTGTTGGCATATTTTGATTGATGTGGCCAATACCTCTTACAATAGCTTTTGACATGTGCAAATATTGTGCTAAATTACGTTTAAATCGCCTGGGTATTACTACGGATTTCATAGAAAATTTAATTTTTTATTGAAAATCACTGCTAGATGTTTCCCAAAAATTCTGGGCCAAAAATGTACACCCTGTTAGCATGTTTCGATTACTATGGCCAGTATTTCTAAAAGTAGCTTTTGATATTTGTAAATATTATGCCAATTTTCGTTAAAATCTCATTATTACAGAATTCATAGAAAATTAAATTTTTATTGAAAATCACTCTTTGATGTTTCCCAAAAATTCTGGGCCAAGAATGTACACTCTGTTTGCATATTTCGATTGATGTGGCCAATACCTCTTACAATAGCTTTTGACATGTGCAAATATTGTGCTAAATTACGTTTAAATCGCCTGGGTATTACTACGGATTTCATAGAATATTTAATTTTTTATTGAAAATCACTGCTAGATGTTTCCCAAAAATTCTGGGCCAAAAATGTACACCCTGTTAGCATGTTTCGATTACTATGGCCTGTATTTCTAAAAGTAGCTTTTGATATTTGTAAATATTAAGCCAAATTTCGTTAAAATCTCATTATTACAGAATTCATAGAAAATTAAATTTTTATTGAAAATCACTCTTTGATGTTTCCCAAAAATTCTGGGCCAAGAATGTACACTCTGTTTGCATATTTCGATTGATGTGGCCAATACCTCTTTCAATAGCTTTTGACATGTGCAAATATTGTGCTAAATTACGTTTAAATCGCCTGGGTATTACTACGGATTTCATAGAAAATTTAATTTTTTATTGAAAATCACTGCTAGATGTTTCCCAAAAATTCTGGGCCAAAAATGTACACCCTGTTAGCATGTTTCGATTACTATGGCCAGTATTTCTAAAAGTAGCTTTTGATATTTGTAAATATTATGCCAAATTTCGTTAAAATCTCATTATTACAGAATTCATAGAAAATTAAATTTTTATTGAAAATCACTCTTTGATGTTTCCCAAAAATTCTGGGCCAAGAATGTACACTCTGTTTGCATATTTCGATTGATGTGGCCAATACCTCTTACAATAGCTTTTGACATGTGCAAATATTGTGCTAAATTACGTTTAAATGGCCTGGGTATTACTACGGATTTCATAGAAAATTTAATTTTTTATTGAAATTCACTGCTAGATGTTTCCCAAAAATTCTGGGCCAAAAATGTACACCCTGTTAGCATGTTTCGATTACTATGGCCTGTATTTCTAAAAGTAGCTTTTGATATTTGTAAATATTATGCCAATTTTCGTTAAAATCTCATTATTACAGAATTCATAGAAAATTAAATTTTTATTGAAAATCACTCTTTGATGTTTCCCAAAAATTCTGGGCCAAGAATGTACACTCTTTTTGCATATTTCGGTTGATGTGGCCAATACCTCTTACAATAGCTTTTGACATGTGCAAATATTGTGCTAAACTACGTTTAAATCGCCTGGGTATTACTACGGATTTCATAGAAAATTTAATTTTTTATTGAAAATCACTGCTAGATGTTTCCCAAAAATTCTGGGCCAAAAATGTACACCCTGTTAGCATGTTTCGATTACTATGCCCTGTATTTCTAAAAGTAGCTTTTGATATTTGTAAATATTATGCCAAATTTCGTTAAAATCTCATTATTACAGAATTCATAGAAAATTAAATTTTTATTGAAAATCACTCTTTGATGTTTCCCAAAAATTCTGAGCCAAGAATGTACACTCTGTTTGCATATTTTGATTGATGTGGCCAATACCTCTTACAATAGCTTTTGACATGTGCAACTATTGTGCTAAATTACGTTTAAATCGCCTGGGTATTACTACGGATTTCATAGAAAATTCTGGGCCACAAATGTACACCCTGTTAGCATGTTTCGATTACTATGGCCTGTATTTCTAAAAGTAGCTTTTGATATTTGTAAATATTAAGCCAAATTTCGTTAAAATCTCATTATTACAGAATTCATAGAAAATTAAATTTTTATTGAAAATCACTCTTTGATGTTTCCCAAAAATTCTGGGCCAAGAATGTACACCCTGTTTGCACATTTTGATTGATGTGGCCAATACCTCTTTCAATAGCTTTTGAAATGTGCAAATATTGTGCTAAATTACGTTTAAATCGCCTGGGTATTACTACGGATTTCATAGAAAATTTAATTTTTTATTGAAAATCACTGCTAGATGTTTCCCAAAAATTCTGGGCCAAAAATGTACACCCTGTTAGCATGTTTCGATTACTATGGCCTGTATTTCTAAAAGTAGCTTTTGATATTTGTAAATATTATGCCAAATTTCGTTAAAATCTCATTATTACAGAATTCATAGAAAATTAAATTATTATTGAAAATCACTCTTTGATGTTTCCCAAAAATTCTGGGCCAAGAATGTACACTCTGTTTGCATATTTCGATTGATGTGGCCAATACCTCTTACAATAGCTTTTGACATGTGCAAATATTGTGCTAAATTACGTTTAAATCGCCTGGGTATTATTACGGATTTCATAGAAAATTTAATTTTTTATTGAAAATCACTGCTAGATGTTTCCCAAAAATTCTGGGCCAAAAATGTACACCCTGTTAGCATGTTTCGATTACTATGGCCTGTATTTCTAAAAGAAGCTTTTGATATTTGTAAATATTAAGCCAAATTTCGTTAAAATCTCATTATTACAGAATTCATAGAAAATTAAATTATTATTGAAAATCACTCTTTGATGTTTCCCAAAAATTCTGGGCCAAGAATGTACACTCTGTTTGCATATTTCGATTGATGTGGCCAATACCTCTTACAATAGCTTTTGACATGTGCAAATATTGTGCTAAATTACGTTTAAATCGCCTGGGTATTACTACGGATTTCATAGAAAATTTAGTTTTTTATTGAAAATCACTGCTAGATGTTTCCCAAAAATTCTGGGCCAAAAATGTACACCCTGTTAGCATGTTTCGATTACTATGGCCTGTATTTCTAAAAGTAGCTTTTGATATTTGTAAATATTATGCCAAATTTCGTTAAAATCTCATTATTACAGAATTCATAGAAAATTATATTTTTATTGAAAATCACTCTTTGATGTTTCCCAAAAATTCTGGGCCAAGAATGTACACTCTGTTTGCATATTTCGATTGATGTGGCCAATACCTCTTACAATAGCTTTTAATAGCTTTTGACATGTGCAAATATTGTGCTAAACTACGTTTAAATCGCCTGGGTATTACTACGGATTTCATAGAAAATTTAATTTTTTATTGAAAATCACTGCTAGATGTTTCCCAAAAATTCTGGGCCAAAAATGTACACCCTGTTAGCATGTTTCGATTACTATGGCCTGTATTTCTAAAAGTAGCTTTTGATATTTGTAAATATTATGCCAAATTTCGTTAAAATCTCATTATTACAGAATTCATAGAAAATTAAATTTTTATTGAAAATCACTCTTTGATGTTTCCCAAAAATTCTGGGCCAAGAATCTACACTCTGTTTGCATATTTTGATTGATGTGGCCAATACCTCTTTTAATAGCTTTTGAAATGTGCAAATATTGTGCTAAATTACGTTTAAATCGTCTGGGTATTACTACGGATTTCATAGAAAATTTAATTTTTTATTGAAAATCACTGCTAGATGTTTCCCAAAAATTCTGGGCCAAAAATGTACACCCTGTTAGCTTGTTTCGATTACTATGGCCTGTATTTCTAAAAGTAGCTTTTGATATTTGTAAATATTATGCCTAATTTCGTTAAAATCTCATTATTACAGAATTCATAGAAAATTAAATTTTTATTGAAAATCACTCTTTAATGTTTCCAAAAAATTCTGGGCCAAGAATGTACACTCTGTTTGCATATTTCGATTGATGTGGCCAATACCTCTTACAATAGCTTTTGACATGTGCAAATATTGTGCTAAACTACGTTTAAATCGCCTGGGTATTACTACGGATTTCATAGAAAATTTAATTTATTATTGAAAATCACTGCTAGATGTTTCCCAAAAATTCTGGGCCAAAAATGTACACCCTGTTAGCATGTTTCGATTACTATGGCCTGTATTTCTAAAAGTAGCTTTTGATATTTGTAAATATTATGCCAAATTTCGTTAAAATCTCATTATTACAGAATTCATAGAAAATTAAATTTTTATTGAAAATCACTCTTTGATGTTTCCCAAAAATTCTGGGCCAAGAATGTACACTCTGTTTGCATATTTCGATTGATGTGGCCAATACCTCTTACAATAGCTTTTGACATGTGCAAATATTGTGCTAAGTTACGTTTAAATCGCCTGGGTATTACTACGGATTTCATAGAAAATTTAATTTCTTATTAAAATTCACTGCTAGATGTTTCCCAAAAATTCTGAGCCAAAAATGTACACCCTGTTAGCATGTTTCGATTACTATGGCCTGTATTTCTAAAAGTAGCTTTTGATATTTGTAAATATTATGCCAAATTTCGTTAAAATCTCATTATTACAGAATTCATAGAAAATTAAATTTTTATTGAAAATCACTCTTTAATGTTTCCAAAAAATTCTGGGCCAAGAATGTACACTCTGTTTGCATATTTCGATTGATGTGGCCAATACCTCTTACAATAGCTTTTGACATGTGCAAATATTGTGCTAAACTACGTTTAAATCGCCTGGGTATTACTACGGATTTCATAGAAAATTTAATTTTTTATTGAAAATCACTGCTAGATGATTCCCAAAAATTCTGGGCCAAAAATGTACACCCTGTTAGCATGTTTTGATTACTATGGCCTGTATTTCTAAAAGTAGCTTTTGATATTTGTAAATATTAAGCCAAATTTCGTTAAAATCTCATTATTACAGAATTCATAGAAAATTAAATTTTTATTGAAAATCACTCTTTGATGTTTCCCAAAAATTCTGGGCCAAGAATGTACACTCTGTTTGCATATTTCGATTGATGTGGCCAATACCTCTTACAATAGCTTTTGACATGTGCAAATATTGTGCTAAATTACGTTTAAATCGCCTGGGTATTACTACGGATTTCATAGAAAATTTAATTTTTTATTGAAAATCACTGCTATATGTTTCCCAAAAATTCTGGGCCAAAAATGTACACCTTGTTAGCATGTTTCGATTACTATGGCCAGTATTTCTAAAAGTAGCTTTTGATATTTGTAAATATTATGCCAATTTTCGTTAAAATCTCATTATTACAGAATTCATAGAAAATAAAATTTTTATTGAAAATCACTCTTTGATGTTTCCCAAAAATTCTGGGCCAAGAATGTACACTCTGTTTCCATATTTCGATTGATGTGGCCAATACCTCTTACAATAGCTTTTGACATGTGCAAATATTGTGCTAAATTACGTTTAAATCGCCTGGGTATTACTACGGATTTCATAGAAAATTTAATTTTTTATTGAAAATCACTGCTAGATGTTTCCCAAAAATTCTGGGCCAAAAATGTACACCCTGTTAGCTTGTTTCGATTACTATGGCCTGTATTTCTAAAAGTAGCTTTTGATATTTGTAAATATTATGCCTAATTTCGGTAAAATCTCATTATTACAGAATTCATAGAAAATTAAATTTTTATTGAAAATCACTCTTTGATGTTTCCCAAAAATTCTGGGCCAATAATGTACACTCTGTTTGCATATTTCGATTGATGTGGCCAATACCTCTTACAATAGCTTTTGACATGTGCAAATATTGTGCTAAATTACGTTTAAATCGCCTGGGTATTACTACGGATTTCATAGAAAATTTATTTTTTTATTGAAAATCACTGCTAGATGTTTCCCAAAAATTCTGGGCCAAAAATGTACACCCTGTTAGCTTGTTTCGATTACTATGGCCTGTATTTCTAAAAGTAGCTTTTGATATTTGTAAATATTATGCCAAATTTCGTTAAAATCTCATTATTACAGAATTCATAGAAAATTAAATTTTTATTGAAAATCACTCTTTGATGTTTCCCAAAAATTCTGGGCCAAGAATGTACACTCTGTTTGCATATTTCGATTGATGTGGCCAATACCTCTTACAATAGCTTTTGACATGTGCAAATATTGTGCTAAATTACGTTTAAATCGCCTGGGTATTACTACGGATTTCATAGAAAATTTAATTTTTTATTGAAAATCACTGCTAGATGATTCCCAAAAATTCTGGGCCAAAAATGTACACCCTGTTAGCATGTTTCAATTACTATGGCCTGTATTTCTAAAAGTAGCTTTTGATATTTGTAAATATTATGCCTAATTTCGTTAAAATTTCATTATTACAGAATTCATAGAAAATTAAATTTTTATTGAGAATCACTCTTTTATGTTTCCCAAAAATTCTGGGCCAAGAATGTACACTCTGTTTGCATATTTCGATTGATGTGGCCAATACCTCTTACAATAGCTTTTGACATGTGCAAATATTGTGCTAAATTACGTTTAAATCGCCTGGGTATTACTACGGATTTCATAGAAAATTTAATTTTTTATTGAAAATCACTGCTAGATGTTTCCCAAAAATTCTGGGCCAAAAATGTACACCCTGTTAGCATGTTTCGATTACTATGGCCTGTATTTCTAAAAGTAGCTTTTGATATTTGTAAATATTATGCCAAATTTCGTTAAAATCTCATTATTACAGAATTCATAGAAAATTAAATTTTTATTGAAAATCACTCTTTAATGTTTCCCAAAAATTCTGGGCCAAGAATGTACACTCTGTTTGCATATTTCGATTGATGTGGCCAATACCTCTTACAATAGCTTTTGACATGTGCAAATATCTAAATTACGTTTAAATCGCCTGGGTATTACTACGGATTTCATAGAAAATTCAAAATGTACACTCTATTTGCATATTTCGATTGATGTGGCCAATACCTCTTACAATAGCTTTTGACATGTGCAAATATTGTACTAAATTACGTTTAAATCGCCTGGGTATTACTACGGATTTCATAGAAAATTTAATTTTTTATTGAAAATCACTGCTAGATGTTTTCCAAAAATTCTGGGCCAAAAATGTACACCCTGTTAGCATGTTTCGATTACTATGGCCTGTATTTCTAAAAGTAGCTTTTGATATTTGTAAATAGTATGCCAAATTTCGTTAAAATCTCATTATTACAGAATTCATAGAAAATTAAATTTTTATTGAAAATCACTCTTTGATGTTTCCCAAAAATTCTGGGCCAAGAATGTACACTCTGTTTGCATATTTTGATTGATGTGGCCAATACCTCTTACAATAGCTTTTGACATGTGCAAATATTGTGCTAAATTACGTTTAAATCGCCTGGGTATTACTACGGATTTCATAGAAAATTTAATTTTTTATTGAAAATCACTGCTAGATGTTTCCCAAAAATTCTGGGCCAAAAATGTACACCCTGTTAGCTTGTTTCGATTACTATGGCCTGTATTTCTAAAAGTAGCTTTTGATATTTTTAAATATTATGCCTAATTTCGTTAAAATCTCATTATTACAGAATTCATAGAAAATTAAATTTTTATTGAGAATCACTCTTTGATGTTTCCCAAAAATTCTGGGCCAAGAATGTACACTCTGTTTGCATATTTTGATTGATGTGGCCAATACCTCTTACAATAGCTTTTGACATGTGCAAATATTGTGCTAAATTACGTTTAAATCGCCTGGGTATTACTACGGATTTCATAGAAAATTTAATTTTTTATTGAAAATCACTGCTAGATGTTTCCCAAAAATTCTGGGCCAAAAATGTACACCCTGTTAGCTTGTTTCGATTACTATGGCCTGTATTTTTAAAAGTAGCTTTTGATATTTGTAAATATTATGCCAAATTTCGTTAAAATCTCATTATTACAGAATTCATAGAAAATTAAATTTTTATTGAAAATCACTCTTTGATGTTTCCCAAAAATTCTGGGCCAAGAATGTACACTCTGTTTGCATATTTCGATTGATGTGGCCAATACCTCTTACAATAGCTTTTGACATGTGCAAATATTGTGCTAAATTACGTTTAAATCGCCTGGGTATTACTACGGATTTCATAGAAAATTTAATTTTTTATTGAAAATCACTGCTAGATGTTTCCCAAAATTTCTGGGCTAAAAATGTACACCCTGTTAGCTTGTTTCGATTACTATGGCCTGTATTTCTAAAAGTAGCTTTTGATATTTGTAAATATTATGCCTAATTTCGTTAAAATCTCATTATTACAGAATTCATAGAAAATTAAATTTTTATTGAGAATCACTCTTTGATGTTTCCCAAAAATTCTGGGCCAGGAATGTACACTCTGTTTGCATATTTTGATTGATGTGGCCAATACCTCTTACAATAGCTTTTGACATGTGCAAATATTGTGCTAAATTACGTTTAAATCGCCTGGGTATTACTACGGATTTCATAGAAAATTTAATTTTTTATTGAAAATCACTGCTAGATGTTTTCCAAAAATTCTGGGCCAAAAATGTACACCCTGTTAGCATGTTTCGATTACTATGGCCTGTATTTCTAAAAGTAGCTTTTGATATTTGTAAATATTATGCCAAATTTCGTTAAAATCTCATTATTACAGAATTCATAGAAAATTAAATTTTTATTGAGAATCACTCTTTGATGTTTCCCAAAAATTCTGGGCCAAGAATGTACACTCTGTTTGCATATTTCGATTGATGTGGCCAATACCTCTTACAATAGCTTTTGACATGTGCAAATATTGTGCTAAATTACGTTTAAATCGCCTGGGTATTACTACGGATATCATAGAAAATTTAATTTTTTATTGAAAATCACTGCTAGATGTTTCCCAAAAATTCTGGGCCAAAAATGTACACCCTGTTAGCTTGTTTCGATTACTATGGCCTGTATTTCTAAAAGTAGCTTTTGATATTTGTAAATATTATGCCTAATTTCGTTAAAATCTCATTATTACAGAATTCATAGAAAATTAAATTTTTATTGAGAATCACTCTTTGATGTTTCCCAAAAATTCTGGGCCAAGAATGTACACTCTGTTTGCATATTTCGATTGATGTGGCCAATACCTCTTACAATAGCTTTTGACATGTGCAAATATTGTGCTAAATTACGTTTAAATCGCCTGGGTATTATTACGGATTTCATAGAAATTTAATTTTTGATTGAAAATCACTCTTTGATGTTTCCCAAAAATTCTGGGCCAAGAATGTACACTCTGTTTGCATATTTCGATTGATGTGGCCAATACCTCTTACAAGAGCTTTCGACATTTGCAAATATTGTGCGAATTTCATATAAAGTTCATTTTCTTATTGTAAACTACTATTTGTTTGCTCCGAAAATTGCATAAGCCTAAAAGGTAGTTCAACTATTTGCTTCTTGCGCTCAAAATTAGGTCATCATACATTCTGTCCAGAAACATCAATGTCCACGGAAAACAAAGCCTAAAATAAAACATACAAATAATTATTTTGTTAAATTATAAATTTGAATTATATAAACTTTATACTTAGCTTAATATTCTGAAATTTACTGCAAAAGTTTAATTCCTTATTTCTGAAATCATATAAAAAAACTTTAAACATTTTATGTAAACAATAAAAATACTTACGCAATCTCTTTGACAGTCGAATAGTCGATTATTGTGCTGCAAGTTGACATTGCGATGGTTGTTTTCATTTAGCATTTTGTTTTCTGTATTATCGACAATGATATTCTGTATAAACAACTCCATCTACTTTACAGTAGATCTAAGTAACTTCATTCAGCGTTTAGTACAGAATATTAATTGTCGCTAATTTCAATTTATTTCCGCCCTTTTTTTGGCTTAAGTCATTAAATTATATTTTTACTCTCGTTCACTTACTTTTTGGCGAGCATCAAGGAAACAACCATTGAAATTACAATTTGCATTAAATTAATCAATTTGAAATTTAAATTAAATAAAAAAAAGCAAATTACATTCGACTTTTTTTGGGTATTTGGAGCGTTGTTTTGAATTCGTACACCTCCAGTTGCACTTTAAGCCATATAATTAGCTACAGTTTTTTTCATCATGCTAAAATCTGAACACAAATAATTTAATTGTTGATTGTTTTTATCATGTTCTAAACTTAAAAGCTTATAAAGCACATCCCGATTTTCTATAACCAATAATATTTTGATCCTGTTAGCAAAACCTTACGTTATATAATTGATCAATAATTTATTAGTATACAACTCGAATTAATAAAAGCTTAAGTGGAATTTGGCCATTTTCTAAACTGTGACCAAACATAACACCAGAATAAAACTCAGCCCAAAAAATCACAAAAACTTGAAATTCTAATAGGTTTGAGAACAATGTCATGGTTAAAAATCTGAAACCAAATATCTTGAAGCATTTCGAGAACTTAAGCGCTTAAATTGCAGTGGTTCTAACAAATGCATGGAATCCGAGGATTTCTTGAAGGTTGAGTTGTCTTAGTTCAACATTCCAACACTCCTGGTTTTCCAAGAGAATTTTGTGTTTCCGCCTTATTTATCGCCGAAATTTTCAGAAACTCGCAAAAACAATTTACTTGGCCAATATACGAGTAGCATATGCAGAACTGAGAAACTTGGTCAGATGTATTAAAGTTAGTTTGGTGGAATATTGGGTTTTATAGACTGATCTCAGTAGTGTTAATTAATCAAAATTGGTTTTGATTGCCATTACGATACAAGAGTCGATTACTGAAAGTTTTCTTAAATACATAACAGATTTGATTAATGTTGACAAACAAAAAATTGCGTTGGCAAATTATTTCACACAAATTATCTACAAAAAACAAATTTTTGGAATTACCTATTCATCTCAACCACATCTTGTGCTGATTGTTTTTAGTTAAAAAAAATCGTCAAGTAGTATATATGTAGCTCAATACAAGGATCTGTAATACATATTAAATCAATAACATGAAGTTGCAGACAGATGTGACATTTAGTGTTTTCCTTTGATTGAATTTGTTTTCTTTTATTTTCGTTTGTTTCCTTCGCGTATAAGACGACTCGGATCAACAAACATTATATAGATACGTACAAAAAAATAAATAAACATTTTTTTTTTTTTGAGTTCAAACCAGCGTTCGAAATAACAACAAAACGAATCTTAAAGAAACATAATAAACTCTGAACAGCAGTTGAGATTTATGTACTTAAAAAAAAAAAAAATCCAACCATTGAATTGGAAAATACACAAGCTACGAGTATAATGTATACGAATATACAGACAGCTTACAAGTAGTTGTCCAATTGATGAAATGAAACATGTAATCTGTTCAATATTATTGACATGAAGAAGATTAATGAATTAAAATTTAATAAATAAAAAAACGATTTCAAATTAATTTTTAATTTGTTTAATTAAAAATTTTGATTTTTATCGTACATATTGTTTTTGCAAGCACAATAATGTTGAATTAAAAGCAAATTAATTTTTTTTTTTAATTAATTACATAAAGGTATACATCAATAGCATGTACAACGTCTTGTACTTAAGTAGAAATAAATTTGTGCTCTTAAAGATTTTATTGATTAAATATTTTATAGAGTTAACAGATTTGTTTATATTGTTTGTTTGTTGCTTTGATGTATTTTAATCATTTGGGAGTATCGATTTTTAACGTACTGACAATAAAATAGCGTAGAAATGAACTTTATATCATAGTTTGTGTGTCTGTGAGCGTATCCTGGCTAAAAGTCCCTAATATTATGCTGAAACAATTCTATTCAATCAATATAGGATTTTAAAGCTTCCGCTGAAAATGTATTTATACCATGGCTCATCGGTAGCAAACCAGTAGGATAATACATATTTTATTTAAAAACTTTTGCTTCCTCTTAACAATACATCTATTGTACCACATTGTATATTAACCTTTAATTCTCATTCATCCATCCTAAAATACCTTTTCTGTTCAGATTCTGAATGGCAAATTTTCAAATATCCTTGTACAGTTCGTCTATATACATAACAAACCGAATATTGATTCTGAACACAAATTATTCATAAATAACCATTTTAAATTTTTTTTTTGTTTGTTTGTTTATTGCCAGTTGTTGCTGTATATTTTATGGATACAAAAGCACATCTCAAAGATGCAAATGTACAACTCCAAAAGATGTATAAAACGGTAAGTTGAAAAGTAGAATTATTAGATTTTCATATTTTGTGAAATAAATTATTTAGAATTTTTTGAAAATATTTTTAAGATATGTTTGTGGATCAATTTATAAACATCCCTTTACATAACCTTTTTTGAAGGTTTTACACAAATTGTGCAAGCGCAATTCAAACAAAATATGTAAATATGGCGTACACTAAAAGAATGGAATGCTTTTAGCAAAATTCAAAATAAATTTAAAATCGATCTGATAAATTTATTTGAAGCAATTTTTAACGGTATGGTAATACTGAAAGTTAGTAGGAAATCATTGAAGAGTAAATTAAAGCTCCGTAAGCTAGATGGTTTTCATGAAGGTCACGTTTTGCAAAGGGACCGTCAAAAAATGTACATACTCAGTTACCAAGAACCAATTGTTATCGTCATTGGAAATTTGTATTTGTCAAATATTTGACTATTAAAAATTTTACAAAATTAAAAAATTTTTAAGTTTGGAGATTAAGAATTTGTAAATATTCTATGTAAGTTTTCTAAATCGGGATAATTAAACTGATACTTAAAAATTAAGGAAATTAGGATTTTAAATTTTTGAAAGAATTAAATTTGAAGATTTTTTTAATTTTATCATAACAATTTTAGAAATTCACTGTCTTAGATTTTTTTAAATTTATATTTTGAGTGTTTTCGAAACTCAATAATAATTTATCTTTATAGTTTTAGAATTTTAGCTCTTAAAACAACCACTGTGTTGTAACCAGGTCGACTAAGAATTTAGTACTGTTAATTAAAATATCTCAAAAATTTGAAATTTTCGATTTCCTTGTAAAATTATGGTAAATAAATTATTTGAGAATTCTAAAATTGAAAATTTTAAAATTCGCCTGAATTTTTAAAATTAACAATTTCCATCTCTTCAAGTGTCCAACTGGACTTCCCTGTCACACGAATAAGATGCGCCTTCATCGATTTAACTGCTGCTTCCCATAACCCACTAAAATTTGGGCTAGCTGCCAAGAAATACCATTTTCAGTCAGGTAATCTGAAATTATACTAGTATTATTAATTTTGTTAATATTGTGATAAAATTTATTTATTTTTCGAGAAGCCCCAACGGAATTTATGCCGTCGTCAGAATTTATTTCTGTGGGAAGTCTTCTTCGAGCAATAAATCTTTTGAGAGCGGTCAAAAATGCATCAGCGGTCAAATCCGATACGACCTCTAAACGGACTGCTTTTGTTATTATACATACAAACACAAATATCTACGCCTTTATAAATGTTGCCCCTATTCCTATTTTTGTGGCAATGGAAATTGGTCCACAGAAGTCTACACCAACTGGACTGAATGGTCTTGCAATGGTAACTCGAGATGTTGGTAAGGAACCCATTAGTTGCCCGTTGCCGTACGCACACTTGGCAATTATGTGCAATTCTTCGCGTCATTCTTCTGCCTTTTATCATCCAGTACCTTTGCTTAAGTAGAGAGGATAATAAGGAGGGACCAGGATGAAGATATTTTGTATGGTAATAGGTGGCTATCATTTTGCTTAAGATATGGGAATTTGGTAAAATGATTGGATGTTTAACCTTATATGCACTATCTGCATTCTGCAATCTACCGCCAACTCTGAGAATACCTTGACTCTCTATAAAAAGGAGCCAGTGACGATAATTTTCTGTTGGATGACAAAGAGCACGATGTTACCAGATTTGTCATCTCTTCAGTATAATGTTCCTGCTGCCACCATAATACGCAATCTCGTTCCGCGGATTGTAATTCGTGGACTGCAAGGATGCCGAATTTTTTGTTGCCCTTATATTTTGCTTTGCAATTATTGAAAAAACGTATACAGTATAGCTGAGCACTCGTCGAATTTTTTGCTATGATGAAATACGTCTAAATGTCCATCGTCTCATTGGAAGTTTGTACATGTAAGCATTGTATCCATTTTTTGCGTTCTTCTTGCTGCACTAGTGTCGCGTTTGATACAATTTCCAAATTTGTTTTCCAGAATAACTCCTTGTCTTTTAGCCACTTTGTTCCATACCACCACAAATCGTGAGATTTCAGGATTTCTGGAAGCATGGCCGGCTTGCACAATCTGAGGGATTTTCAGCTGACTTCACGTGATCCCACATACTGATGTTCTATTAGCGACAAAGGTCTTCCATCGACGAGGTTGGTCTGAGAGCCAAGCTAACACTATGGTGCTATCTGTCCAAGCGAATTCCTTTGTTTTAACTTCTCTAAACTCTTTTCTCACCTTGACTAGTAACCTGCTTAATAAAACTGCTGCACATAACTCCAATCTAGGCAAACTGATTGCTTTAAAGTGCCACTTTTGTTTTTGAGGTCAACAGATTTACTCGTATGTTTCCATTTTCATCCTGGACTCTATAATGTACCTCGGTATACTAATTTGTTTAAATTGCCCAAAACTGTTTCGAAGGTTACTCAATTAAGTCACGATGTCAGGTGGCAATTCATCATCCCAACCTAATTTGTGTAGCCACAATTTTTGAAATAAAATTTTTATTATTATGATTGACGGAGCGAGCCATCCAAGAGGGTCAAACACTTTAGAAGATTTTGACAACAGTGTTCTCTTCGTATATTTTATTTTGTAAGGTAAATCTACTTTAAATTCAAATATATCCCTCTTAGGATCCCAAGTCAACCCGAGAACTTTTACTGAAATCTCCTTTTCATAAAATGTGATTGGATCTACTGCTTCGCATGGTTGTGGTAAGTTGGAAACCCATTTTCTTAACGTAAATCCACCTGAACTTAGTACTCTTTGTAATTCCTGTTTTAGAATGATGGCTTCATTGATGCCTATATGGTACCCGACAAGAGGTCATCGACGTAAAAGTCGTTTTGAATAATATGAGCCACCTGCGGAAAATTTACTTCATTGTCGCGTGCTAATTGGACTAATGACCGAATTGCTAAAAATGCGCTGCCGATGTCCCGTAAGTGACTGTTTTAACCAGAAAATATTCTATAGGAGACTCGGGAGATTGCCGCTAAACGATTCGTTGAAAATTCGTATCCTATTCTCGTACTCTTATTTGACGGTACATTTTCTCAACGTCTGCGCATAGTGATATTGGATGCTTACGAAATCGCATTAAAATTGCCCATAATGTAGGTTGGATCGTGGGACCAACCATTAAGTTTTCATTGAATGAAAATCCATTCGATGTTTTGGCTGAACCATCAAAGACTGTTCTAAGCTTGGTTGACGTGCTAGAACTTTTAAAAACGGCATGATGAAGCAAATAGCAGTGATGATTGTCTGTAATATCCTCTCCATCAACTTTTTCCATGTGATCCAGTGTTAGGTAGGTATCCATGAAGCCCAAATATAGTTGCTTATATTGAGGGTCCTTTGTCATTCGCCGCTCGACTGATTTCATTCTTTGTATCGCTTGAAATAATGATTGGCCAAGCCTGAACCAGGTGACTTTAATGGTAAGGCAACCTTATATCTTCCATCTATTTCTCTAGATACATTTGCTTTAATCCAGGTCCTCACACTCGAAAAATTTCTGTAGCGTTTGATCGATATTGTCTTCAACAACTAAAATGTTAAAATTTTGTATGTTGGAGGATTTGTGACTTGCTTCTCCTGCTAATACCCATCCCAAAGCAGTATTTTGAGCAACAGGATATCCATCTTCTCCCTTTAATCTCCCATTTTCTATTATTTCGAAAAATTTGTTTGAACCTAATACAATGTCTATTTCGTTAATTGGTCAAAGTTAGGATCGGCTAGCTGAAGATTTTGCAAATAACCATAATTTTTTATTTTAAATGTGACATTCATTTCAAACAATTTGTTTGAATTAAACCTAGATTTGATGACGACCGAAGTCATTCCTCTTGTGTATTGGTTATTTGTAGCAATACCAGATACAGTGAATTTGGCACTTTTTCTTGGCAGTCCTAATTTTTGTATGCATGCTCCCGAAATAAATGACGCCTGTGAACCAGAATCCAAAAGAATCCTACATAACACAAACTTCCCAGCAACATCCTTCACCTTGGCTAAAGCAGTTCATAGAATGGTAGAGACACATTTCAAGTTTGTAGCAAGGTGGATTTCCGTGCTTTCTTCTGTCGTTTCACATTCAACTTTTTCTTCTTACACTTGTAAATTGTTAAGTTTGACTGCTGGTTGATTAGGCGCTATACCGTACCCTTTCACTTGGCTTTTGGCAGAATTGTATGAAACATTTCTATTGTCATGTATAATAACGTATGATGTCGTCGTTTACACTGTTTGCATCCAAACCTTGACATGCATGAAGTAACACGATGATTCCTTGATAAACAGTTGTAGCAAATTCTATTGGTTTGTGCAACTTTTGAAATTTCTGGCACGTAGACAAATGATGATCTTGATTACATAAAACACAAGGAAGTGATTCAAAAGAAGCGACGTTTGCATTTGTAGATCGATTAATTATGAAATTCCTCGATTTGTGCTTTTTATCATAGATGATATTTGATGTTTCATTGAGGGCCCTGCAACCATTTCGATTTCGTCACATTCTTTTCCCAAGAATTTCATGAATTCAGCTACCGTTGGAAAATCCGATCCCAGTCTTTATCCGATCTTTCGAGTATCCAATGGATTAACCAAGGATCTCGCGTTTTAACTTCACTACCCAATGCATCCAAACCTCTAAAAACTTCATTTGCGACGTTGTACAGCCCTTGCCTTTATTTCTCTGTTGTATTGTCTGAATATAGAATGTATTTAAGAGATTGGAAACGATACATTTTTTTTTATCGTATCGTTCGAGGATTTTCGTCCAGGCGCCTGCGTAATTAGCGACGGTAACGATTATATGCCGAATCAACCCCAAATTCCCCTTTAAGAAACCCTTTCAGATATTGAAATTTCTGCGCATTCCCCAAAGATTCCCTATTATGCACAGATAATTCATATAAATCGCGAAAATCTGCATAGTCTCCGCAAAAGTGAGGTATATAATGTGTGAGGTTTTACCACTTAAGAATATTGACAAAAGTATTCAATGCTATCCATTCATCCATAGTATTTTTCGGCTAAACACTATCGACTTATTGAAACTTAATTATTTATTTTCGGCTGGGATAGCACAATCTGCATTACCATTTTTTACTTTAGGCTGACATTAACAGTGTTCTGCATTAACGACTTTCAAAAGCGATAACGGGCTCTGATAATAAACCGATAGGTGACAGCTGGTAGCGAACGTAATAGACAATTTGACAAATGTAGTAATGAAATTTTAATGTGATAGTAAAATTTATTATTTTTAAGGAAAGTTTGCATCGAAAATTTTAATATTATCTGACATTTCCTTTAGCTTGTGCATTCATTTTTGCTCTGTTAAGTGACAGCTAAATTAAACAAAACTGAACGAAAAGTGTTTAAAGGGCCGCAGTTTTTCTTGTAAAATTTCTTAATTATAAGTGTTATTTACTGCCCGGACCTAGATTCTGATCAAGTGATAATATTGACAAATGACATATTTTTGTGACATATTAACTTATACAGTGAGTACTAAAATGCGATTCTGATCAAGTGACTTTTTCAAAATGTACATTTCCTAGATTTAGCTTAACTTTTAGACCAACTCCCAATCCCGTCGGGGTTTCAAACAATTTTTTTGTTCGTGTAATGTATTCAAATTATCCTTTTCATGTTTAACAGAAGAACGAAACACTTTTTATACTGTACACATCAGACATAACACAGAAGCGCTCTTTTAATCTAAAAATATGAAAACATGTTCGGTATTATAGTTGTTGTTGCTGTTTGAGCTTCCACCGAACGACAGAAAAAATATGCTTCAGGCAATAAATGACAGTAAAAATACACGACAAAAAATTAATGTATTTATCATAACATATTTTTTATCATACATACGTTCATACATATTTTTATGCTACATAATTTAATAAATTCATTTAACTACCACTTTTTGGTCTGTACATATAAGTATTTAGTTGGATATACCAAATTAGACGTTATGAACAGAATAATTTCATTACGGCACAAAGATAAACACGACATACACTAAAATACAATTAAGATCACGATTCTATATGGCAAAACTATTGCACAAATTAAAAATAAATATGTGTATATAGCTCGCAATTCGTACAATGGTCTGATACAGAGAAGTAAAGAACATTTAAAAGTGCAACAACAAAATCTAACGTAAGATTAAAAAATAAAAAGTGTTGCGCTTATATATTAAATATTTATCTTCTTCACACAGGTAACACACCTGTGTGAAATTTCATTTATATTTATGAGTCTACTTAACCGCATCTTTTATGAATATTTTTTGTTGTATTTATAAACATGTATATGTGTACGTTTCCAAGATATTGCCATCCGTGATCATGAAAGAGAAATTTATTGATGATCTGGAATTTTTATTACACAAAAAAAATTTCTTAGACTCGGTTGAGTAGATTTTCGTTTTTTTTGCTTTATTGCAATGTGATTGCACATAGTAGATAGTGAAATTGGAAATGGTTTTATAATTTATTTATATTTTTTTGCAATAATATTGCACAGGTTTGAATAAATCAGGGGTAGTGTACTTTCGGTGGTGAGCAGTTATAGATTTTTTATTGATAGTTTAGGAAAATACTTGAAGCACTCCCCTGCCCATTGAAGTCTACACCAAAGCTCAAATAGTCTATTTTTCATTGAAATATGAAAGTTTTGACGCTTTTATGAAACCTAGATTTAATAGAACAAGTTAAATGAATAGCTCAATATTATACTGTACTAAAATAGAATTTCCATGATACAACTGTTCTAAATACGTCTACACTATTATTACTGGAAAAGTCATGAACTTTTCCAGTAAGAATAGTGTAGAAGCATTTAGAACAGTTTTATCATAGAAAATTCTGTTTTAGAACAGAAAAACACACTAAAAATCCGGACTAACTCAGAAGCCCAGTTCGGAACAATATTGTTGGTTTGAAACGATTTTATTTCCTATAGTGTGACGGTGACACCTAGATTGTAATAGAGCAAGTTAAATGAATAGCTCAATATTATACTGTACTAAAATAGAATTTCCATGATACAACTGTTCTAAATACGTCTACACTATTATTACTGGAAAAGTCATGAACTTTTCCAGTAAGAATAGTGTAGAAGCATTTAGAACAGTTTTATCATGGAAAATTCTGTTTTAGTACAGAAAAACACACTAAAAATCCGGACTAACTCAGAAGCCCAGTTCGGAACAATATTGTTGGTTTGAAACGATTTTATTTCCTATAGTGTGACAGTGACACCTAGATTGTAATAGAGCAAGTTAAATGAATTGCTCAATATTATACTGTACTAAAATAGAATTTCCATGATACAACTGTTCTAAATACGTCTACACTATTCTTACTGGAAAAGTCATGAACTTTTCCTGTAACAATAGTGTAGAAGCATTTAGAACAGTTTTATCATGGAAAATTCTATTTTAGTACAGAAAAACACACTAAAAATCCGGACTATCTCAGAAGCCCAGTTCGGAACAATATTGTTGATTTGAAACGATTTTATTACCTATAGTGTGACGGTGACACCTAGATTGTAATAGAACAAGTTAAATAAATAGCTCAATGTTTTACTGTACTAAAATTGAATTTCCATGATAAAACTGTTCTAAGTGCTTCTACACTATTTTAACTGGAAAAGTGATTTTTCCAGTAAGAATAGTGTAGAAGCATTTAAAACAGTTTTATCATGGAAAATTCCATTTTAGTACAGTAAAACATTAAGCTAATTATTTAACTTGTTCTATTACAATCTAGGTGTCATCGTCACGATATTAACGACTGCACGTTTTCACTCTATATTCTCCAGTAAATATGTTAAAAACCTGACTCCTGCAAACTTGAGTGACGAATTTAGTAACATCAGTCGCTCTTGGGCCTTCAAATGATAATTCGAGGAAGACCTTATTGATAGTAAAATTCACTTCTCTTTTGGATTGTTTTCATCGGGGGTAATTATCCTTTACCATAACACTATTTTATAGATTTACAATTTTTTGTGAAGGATGGTGCATCATCCGCTTTACAGTCATTAAAATTGCATCATGTTTTTAAATCTCAATCCTTAATCATTTTAAAACGACAATATGTAGCTCACTCTCAAATTACTAGAGAAAATTTAAGAAAATTGTTTGGGTTAACCAACATAAATAAAACACTTTTTCGGGTCAGGCATAACGAGATTGCACATGTCAAATAATATTTGTACCTGTTTGACCGATGTCTTCCATATGTCCCGTACGTGGTGCTCTATTGACATAAACTTAGCTAAGACAAACTGGAGCAACTCTGTCAGCTGATTATTTACGACAAAAAAACTTGTTCTATACTGTTAATATTCGTTCAGGTGATAGCTGTGAAATTCCTTAAAATATTTCAAGGGTCCAGTTTCGATTCGGTTCCAATTCTATCCTTCCGGGAATCATTAAATTTTATTTACGTTAGCCACGTTAGGTCCACTGACTGTTTTAAAAATTAATTAATTCATTGCGAATCAACGAGTAATTCAGTTTTTAAAAATTTGATGTAGTGAATTTAAATTATAAGGAAAATGAATTAATTGTGCCATACAAAATTTTAGGCGGAATTAATTCAGTTTGCTGGAGAATACTGAAAACTTATTTTATTGACAGGTTTTGGTTTCGGTTCTTGGTTCCTAAATAAACTGCGTCTAGGGGTTCTGGTTCTCGGTTCCGGTTCGGTTTCACAGCTCTGGTGCTGATAAGAGCAACAACCAAAACACATGATATCTACCGTATTTTATGTCTTGCAAATTAATTTGTGTAGCTTCTGGCTGCTGAAGTAGTAATTTTAGTACAGACGGTTGGTGGTTGCGAACTCGTTAAGGACTCTGGCTGCTGACAAAAAAATTTGGCAGAAGCATCCAAAATCACTCTGAGTTTCGTAGTTGTGTTGCTATATAGTTTTCAGTATTGCTTAATACAGGATCTAATATTTGTTGGAAGTGTTGGGATTTTGTGGCCTGTCCAACGGCCCGAATTTCTCGTAAACTCAATCATGAATATGCTTTATGCATCTTTTCAAACAACCTGCAGCGCCCTAATTTCTCTTTATGGCCTTATCGATTTACTGCCGAATTATAAATTGTTTCTGACATATTTGTGAATAAATTTCTTTTGGCACGTTTTGTGAGTCTTCATTCAGCAGAATCTATAGAGTTGGTGTAAGATTAATGCCTATTTAAATGTTAACCCTGTCAAGTTACACAGTCCGCAATCCAACCAAAAACAGTTTCCACTTCTATCAGACCATTTGCCAAAGATATGACCTTGGACTCGAGGGCCTCAAATAACATATAGCTTCGTACTGGTGTGGCTAAAATTGGTTCACTCTTCTTTAATTTTATTCAAGTTTCGTCATGCCCCTTATCAAAATTACTGCGTTTTGTTATCTTCTAATATAAGGAATTCAATAACAATCATAAAGTCTGAAAGAAAATATTGCTAGCTTCGATCTTTGCCAATGCTGCTGGTAGTAGGTTAGAATTTAGTAGATTTAATGGCGGATTTGACAATTTCCACAAATACTACACGGAGATGCGCCGTTCCAATGGAGCCCTAGATTTTTATATAAACTATTCGAATACACCTTTGACATGTTTGCATTAAGTCCATGTGCATATGTCACCTAATAAAGAAAGGGGATCCTGTGATGACTAATCTGGCAAGAAAATATAATTGGCGATATTTATAAAAAACAAATCGTGTAATATAAGCTTTATTTTTATACTTAATCAGCAGAAACAACAACGAAATTATGTGTAGCGAGCAATATGTGTGTAGCGCCAATGATTGTATAATAAATAAGATTTAAGATAAGCGCGCGCAAAGAACGAAACAAAATTAAATAATTACGGTTTTTGTCGTATTTTTTTATTCATTAAAGAGCTTACCTTAATAATGAACCAAACCAATGCCAAACATGGTATCTGTGGATTATAAAATAAAAGTTTAGTTATTTTAAATATTTAGCAACCAACCCTATAATCTGTGGGTTAACGTGCAAATTCATATACAGAATACCTTTTAAGATATTAGTCAGGATGATAAGAAATTGCATATCAGATAATGAAATAATATTGAAAATTGGCTTCTGTTTGTGTGTGAACAAGAAATTATCACACGCTTTAATTTAATTATTGGTTTTGTTTTCAATTTTTAATTGGCGATTTAATTGGAGATTTTATGTTTATGCGATTAAACCGAATTACGCAGAATCATTTAATTGTGCCAGTACGATAATTTAAATGTCTGAATATTTGATGTTGAATTCAAAATCATATCGTACTAAAAAAAAAGGAAAGTATGGATGCCTCCTGAACGATTCTTTTTTGAATTGAACGACTTAATCGTATTATAACTTTAAATAGTTACTAAGAACAGAAAATGAAATGCGATGCTTTACTCGTAGATAATTAGTTTTAGAATAGTTAGCTTAAATCTTAGATTGCTACTTATAAGAATATTTATTTCTTAAAGCCCGGAAACGGCAACGTTTTTTAACTCCTATGGCTGCTCGTTCTGCTAGACGCGAAGTGACCGAGTGACACTTCACCACAGCAAGGGTTATTGACCCTTCCTTTATGAGGATTTAGTCTGTAGGTAAAGTGGTGCAATGGTGGCTCCGACTCCGACTATCGGAGAATCGAGGGGATTTAATCCGTTGCGTGAGTATAAATAGACACTCGTTGGCTTCAGTTTCCCACTGCAGTACTAACTGATTGGTAATTAATTTATTTTATTTTACATACGCCTTAATAACACAATATTCTAGCGAATTTAGACAAAATTATACAAAATGAAATAAACGAAGTAGTCATTAAGGCGCTTTAATTTGTTTCATTGTCCCCAATTTAAGGTGATGTTGTATTTCGGAGGTAGCGACCCAATCTGTCGACGTGCACCACCTTTGCTCTGCCAGTGGGTTTCTTTACCCGGACAATAAAGTCGTTCAGTTTTCCAATGATTTCATACAGTCCATCCCAATCGCATTGCAGCTTTGGGCAAAGGCCCAATTGTCGGACGGGGTTGTATAACCAGACCAAATTTCCAACGCCATAGTCGACTCATGAACCGACGAGCGATACGCCAACAAGAACAATGGGAGCAGTCGGTCCCACTTGCGCTGATTATCTCCAATGAATTTGGCTAAATAATCACCCAAGGTGCGGTTATGCCGTTATACCATTCCATCAGATTGCGGGTGCAGTGGAGAGGTTCTCGTCTCTTTAGCACCGAGAAGTTCCATTGTCTTGGTGAACACAGTCGCTTTGAAATGTACCTTTGAAATGTACCTTTGAAAGGTACCTTTTTCCGAATGGGTTTCGAGAGGCACACCATATCGAGAAGCAACCTCTTGGATCAATGTCTCGGCTACAGTTTTAGCAGTCTGGTCTGGTATCCCGATGACTTCTGGCCACTTCGTAAAATACTCCATAATGACTAACGCGTAGCGGTTTCCTTTATCCGTGACTGGAAAGGGACTCTTGATGTCAATTCCGATTCTTTCGAAAGGGGCGCCAACTACAAAACGCTTCATCCACCCACGAGTTCGGCGATGTGGACCTTTCCGTGCGGCACATACGTCGCATTTCCAGCTCCATTGTTCGATATCCCGGAGCTATCCTTGCCAATAAAATTGCTCGTCGGCCGGTTACTTTGCTGCTTCCAGTCGTAGATTCGTCCCAGAACAGCATCTTGCTATTTGGCTTTTTTGAAACGTGCTTCACCCGTATCTAGTCTTGTCACTTAAACAGTGGATTTTGCTTCGCGGTAATCGATTCGGGCACATTCGTTGCACTCTGCCGCGCAGGGACGTCGTGTTAAAGCGTCGGCGTTTCCCTGTTTCTGGCCACGGCGATACTGGCTCTCAAAATCATATTGCTGTAAAATTTCGATCCATCGAACATTTTGGCCTTCAGGCCTTTTAAAATTCAGCAGGCAGGTTAACGACGCATGATCCTCGGTAAAACGTTGGCCATACAAATAGGAATAGAAGTGTTGGAGAGATTTCACGACAGCTAATAATTCCCATCGGGCGGGTATTTCCGAAAGCCCATTTCGCGTTATCATTCCATTCGAATTTTCGCTGTTTTTCCGTCAATTTGAACAATATCTTGGAGATGGAAGCGAAATTTCTTATGAATGTGCGGTAGTATGAACAGAGGCCCAAAAAGCCACGCATGTGTAACTTTTGTTCTGGTCGCGGCCAGTTTCAGATTGTCTCTCTTTTGGTGGGGTCTGTTCCAATAACTTTATTACTAACAATATGTCTTTGGTATTAGAATACAAGCTTCATTTTCTTGGTAGTTCGTCGATGTCTTTTCCGTAGACGATTATATCATCTAGATAAACCAGGCACATTTCCCATGCCCTGCGACAACCATCTGCATTCCAACTTCGGTCCAACTCAACCTGCAAATAACCGGATTCTAAATCGAGGATCGAAAACCAGCATGCGCCTTTCCGTGAATCTAACGTAACGTCAATTCGAGGTAAAGGAAACGAGTCCTTCCGAGTGACATCATTAAATCGCCCCTATTCAACGCAAAACCTTAGAGACCCATCTTTCTTCCGGACAAGCACAACGGGAGAAGACCAGTCGCTGACAGCTGGCTCGATGACACCTTTTATTTTCATGTCAGTCAATAGGTTGCTAAATTAACCCTGATTCGCGATGGGTATCTTCCGCGGTGGTTGCTTTATTGGACTGGCCTCTCCTCCTTCTATCACCTGTTTAGTAAGAGTCGTTTTCCCGTAGTCCCCGAGGAATCTAGCAAATACGTCTTCATAACTATTTAAAAATTGTGTAACCGAATAGTGTAATTCTCTTGGTATTCCTTGAAGGGATCGTTAGATAACTTCGTCGATCTGGTTCATCTCGCCCACATAGGTGTTTTCTGGAAGGATCTTCACCTGATCTGTGATGTTAGCTATTCGCACATGCTTAAGAGGGCTACTTGCGTCGATGCGTCCTCGTGCGATCATAATTCCCTCCGTCAGATTTGACGTTTTTGGGTGTTTGATCACGTAGGTCCCTAAGCTGGTCGTGGTTAGTTTTACAGAGACAAACATTTCTGATCTAGGGGTTACGTTCACTCTTGATGATATCGCGATGTTGTTCAAGAGCAACCATTCATCCACCAGATTGATTTGGCATTGGAATTTCTTCAGGAAGTCGGTGCCGAGTATCACATCATCTCTTATATCGGCAATAACAAAACTTGCCGGATGTGCGAACTCTCCCAGCTTGACAGTTAGATCGACAATACCGCGAACCGAGCAAGGATCTCCAGTCGCCTCCAGTTGCATGGTCGTAAAATTGCTGTTGACTAAACTCACCGTAGCACCGGTATCGATGACGAATGTACACTTCTTCTGGTTGAGAAGTCCCTCGGTTGTCAAGGAGGCGCCGTTGGTTGCTTGGCTATCTGGGGCATTATAATTTTCCTTAGCCGCTGGGTGCCCTGTATCAGCGACTAGTTCTCGTTTTCCGATAGTGTATTGGTGCTCGATTTTAGTGCACAGGAGCAGGATTTATCGACGTCCTCTTCTATCTTTTCGGTGGGCGTTCTTTGCTACTCCTTATATCGATACCTGGACCTCCTTCGTGGAGTTCGATTACTGTCGATGTTGACAGTAATCTGTGAATGAACTAGCTTAAACGCTGTCCCCTAATGTTACTTCATGTATTTTTAACAACTAAACAAATTTACTAAAGCGTCCACTACCAAACACGTGTATATAACTTTGAAGAGTTCAATGTACATCTTTCGGAATCGGATGTAGAATCCCTCGTGCTTGCGAGTTTTCCTATTTGTCGGGATTCACGAGAAACAATTTCGCTAAGCACTATCACAACCCTGCTGCAGTTTTGGAATGTAGAGTGGCATGGCTTCCAACAGTTCAAACAAGGTTCTGATTTTCTCTATGACTTTGAGTTGCTATGTTCTTGGTGCCCCTAGTTTGAAGCTAGTTTAGGATTGCCTTCTTTGAATTTATGCACATAAGCGCTTGAAACCTGCATAGGAAATTAATCAGTCTTATCAATAAGGTTATCGCTAGGTTTGGTACTGCGAGAATGGTTAGTAGAATTATTCTTTCAGAGTTATTCGTTTTTTAATTCCGATCAACTTTTGAATATAACATTAGTTGCAACATATCGTTCGCAACAAAATGTTGGAAAAATAAAAAATGTTGTGGATATGTTCCTTGCGATTTTGATAATAGGCCAAATTTTGGGAGTATTTGTTAAAGCTGGGATAGTTTCCAGTAATTCAATTTTATATGGTAGGCACTTGATAAAATTTCTAAGAGTATATCCAGAGAATTTTTATCTCACGGTTTTTTGTTGGGAACGAAATGGCCTCAAACGAAGTTCACCTGGCAATTCATAAAAATTTGGAAATATTTTTATTATGCCACAGTTCCTACATATTAATATACTTCGGAATAAATTTTCCGAATTTTACGCATTTCCCAAATCTGTCTACTCCACTTATAATCTCCTTAGAAAATTTTATCAATTCTGGACACGGCATCTGAATAGCCGGCCCATTTCTTTTTTTTTTTGTGCGGTTGTCACTGCAGCGTTGTAATGTGACTTTTGGGTGCCTTATTGTAACTAATAAAGCGTTAGCAACTCGCTCACCTAAAGCTCCATCAATAATACATTCCTCTCTGCTTTATATAATTAAATCATAGGTGAAGCCTGTCCGAGCATCGCATTGTCGTCACATTTATATGCCACACTTAGTATGCTCCTTTATATTTCGTCATCAATTCGATTTAATTCATTGTACAATATGGCCAAATTAGTACATTTAACAGGTATTTGCAGATTTTTCCGGCGAGGCAAAGTACAACTTTGATGTTATCAGCATAAAACGATCACGATTAGCTGATCTTATAGTTTCATTTCCCAATCATTTTCAATTCGACCAATAATTTCTCTGAGCTGGAAATCGATTTTAAAAGATTACGAGACAATTATGACTTTTTTTTCCCAACGTCAGTCAACACTTGTCTAGTAATAATAGCCTCTATATTAGACTAGTCACATAAATGGGATTTGTAATAAATTTTGGTAATAGTAATAGAATGTAGCATGGGAACAAAGCATTTTTCTTTTGATCCAAACCACTTCAATGGAACGTCTGACTGAAACGTTTATTTGATCTGGCACAATTTCTCGCTCTGGAGTATATACTGGTGCATTGCTATCGTCGACTGTTTCTTGATATGGAGGAACATTTTCTTTGCCGCTTCCATTTGTCTGAACTTGTTTCTTGGGTAACTTGAAAGTTACTTTTGGTTGTTGTCTTAGACTAATCGGCATCTCCGTGTTTTTCAATTGATTGATGTGTATTTTCAATTGGTATTCTGTATCAAGCTTTATTAAATAATGAAGGCGTCCGAATTAAGGCATTACGAGTATTGCTCTAGAGTATTCTGTCGCCCACGCTTAATTGACGTTTGACTCTAATGTTTTCATTTGCCGTGTTTCTCATATTTCCTGAAGGCCGAATTGCGTCGAGTTTGATTGTTAGTTTCTGCTGGAACCAATTCTCTCCTGGACTTTTGCCATCATTCAAAGATGTGGCGCGATACCTAAACAGAATTTCACGAATTTTGTCTGAACAGGAACCACTTTTATTTTCCATGACCTGAAGCTTTCCCTTGAACGTTTGAACTGAACGTTTTGCTTGTCCGTTTGTAGCTGGATTATACGGTGCAATAAACTTTTGAAAAATTCCACATTCCGTGCTAAATTTGATGAATTTTTGACTTTTAAAAATGGTTGTGTTGGCTGAAAATGACTGGAATTTGTGTTTGCTATTTCCGGCAATTTTGATTTAGAAAAAATTATCCCTTGTACAGACTCGCATAGTCAAGATGAACACGCTCGAAGTTTTCTCCTGGTTCTTCGCAGTGATGTATTTCTTCTTTTCTGGGCTCTTTTTGCTTTTTAGCACACGCATTGCAACTTTTAACGAACGATGTTATGTCCATATCGATATTTCCCCAATAGACATACCGTCGAGCCAGATTTTTCATTTTACAAATACCAAGATGCGTATGATGTAGTTCTTGTAAAACTTCGATTCGAAGACTTTCTGGAATTACTACTCTATATCCTCGAAAAATTGTGCCTAGATGTAGATGGTATTTATCATCATTTGTTTCGCCGTTTAGAAGCGACTGTTTGAGTTTTGACAGAACTGTATCTTTGTCTGTTTCTAGCACGATATTCTCATTGGTAAGTATCAGAGAACTTATCGCGTTTATCGTCTGTATCTTCATGATGTGTGTGTCATTATCGTCTACTGGAACTTCTTGAATTAGTGCTCTTGAAAAATACCCTACATTTTGATGATTTTCTGCTTTTCTATGCTCTACTATCTATTGGGATTCTGAGGGAAATGATGCATACCGTAGCAGACGACTGGATGTGATCGAAGGCTGAATGATGTCAGATTTAAAAATGTGTGTCAATGGTATAATATCGGTCACCAGCTTGAATTTTTTATATGGACCAAGTACGTGTAAAATTTTTCACAGTCTAATTTTTAGCCAGTGCTTCTCGATCCAATTGGTTGTAGTTTTGCTCTGCGACAGAAAGGGATCGAGAAATGAATGCAACTGGTTTCTCTTCTCTTTTTATGACATGTGATAATACTCCGGCTATTCCAACTGGGCTTGCATCACATGCAACAGTTATGGGCAATGCAGAAAGCGAAGTGGGTGTGAAAGTGTCGATGCATTTTTGATAAATTTCGAATAGTATGTGATTAACCCCAATAACTGTTGTACTTCATGAGGGTTTTTTGGACCTGGTGCATCTAACACAGCTTTTACTTTTTCAGGTGCTTTTGAAATTTTATTTTATTCAATCTGGTATCCAAGATAACTAATTCTTGTTTGGAAAAATTTGCATTTCTTGTCATTAACGTGAAGATTGTATTTCTTCAACCGTTCAAAACCAGCAATTATCCGTTGGTAGCTCTTATTGTAGTTTGAACCTTGAATTACTATGTCATCTAAATAGGTTGTCACTCCTTCAAGTCCTTGAATGCCCTCTTCTTCTAAAGCAATTATTTCTTTTTCGACTTGATCTCTACGTGAGAATAGTACTTCACGTGCTTTATGGAATACTAGCTTTGCCTTTATTCGAAGTTTTAGTGAGCACTGAAGATTTGGAATTTTTCCAATTTTTTGTTCGAAGATTTCTCTATACTTTGGTTTAATGTTGCTGAAGTCCTTTTCGATTATTTCTGTCGATAAAATTTCATTGGTTGAATCACTCGAATTTTACTTATCTAAATCTTGCAAATTTATGTTGAGTTTCCTAATCCACGTTCTACCCAAAAGAGCTTGTCGGTCGTTATCTACAATGTACATTTCAAACTACACAATTTGCCACAATAGATTCTCACTATTGCCGATCTTCATCAAATTAGAAATATTTGGAGCAACATCCTAATTTAAGAAAAATGTATGACCATTCTGTGGAATATTATGATAAGCATACACAGTTTTCTTTGTTCTTTATCTTTAAAACGATTTTTCACGAGCCAAAAGCTTACGTTAACTCTTTTTAATATAAGTGGCAATTGTTGTGTTCTAATTAAACTATTGCAAAAATAATTAGACCACCTACTACAGTATTTAGAAAGATACAAACCAAGGGAGAGAAATGAATTGGCATGTGCTTATGCAAGAATTTTGCATGCACTGAATCGATTGAAACTTTGTGTACCAATTTAGATTGTGACTGAAACTGATAATTGGGCCTTAGTACTCCTTGGTATGCTTCGATAGTACACTTACGTAGTTGTGTATGTATGTATGTTCTCTCCGTCCAGCGAGCCCTAACTGTATGCCTCTATCCATGGGAATAAATTAGTCTGGAAACTTTATGTACCATGAGAATTTGACTTTAACTGTTTCAATCTTTTTTAATACCTACGGCTAGATATTTTAACTCCTGGTCCGATTGTGACAGTTTTGTATTGAAAAAAAATTTAGGAATATTTTTAATCCTTGAAAACTGACCGCAGACTTCCCAGTGATAGATCCAGCAGCATTTTTACAGTCGGCTAGGTTGCATTGGTTGCAGGAGTTCTTTTCTGGATCAATAGGAAGCTTAATTAATATGCTGTTTACAAATAAAAAATGATTGTGTTTCTGCCATTCTGGAATTCCAAATATATTAAAAACCCTTTTCTTTAAAAAGGAAACAACGCCTTTTATGGTGGCGTTATTGAACGGCTCCAACAGGACAAACTTCATATAATGGTCTAGTACAACTAACAGGTAGGTATTTCCGGTGGTACTACGCGGGTAGGGTCCTAGGAAATCCATAAAAGTCTTTGGAATGGTCGATACACCTCTCGATAATTTGGTGGGCCAATAGAACTGTCGCTGTAAAACTTCTAATGTTTTCGCGAATCCGAGATGCGCACTTCTTGGAGCATTGTGTGCTTTTTGTATAAGACCTACTTAGTACTAGTGGTTGCAGAATTACCAATTTCCAGTGTGAAAGATCAGATATTTTGTCTTGATCCCCATTAAGGAGTATTTACCATTTACCGTCGAATTCTCTGTAATTCGATTTGATGTTTTGATTTTCATTTAAAGCCTTAACACTGCCAACGTAAATATCATCGTTAAACACCTCATCGTTAAGGACCACATGCAGAGGAGGCAAATTCACACCACCATCACCGATAACATCACAGTTTATGAGAGCTTCGAGATGTATTCTGGATAGGGCATCCGAAACGACGTTTAGAGATCCCTTTCGGTACTCAATATTAAAATTAGAGCCTTGTAACTTGAGACTCCATCGCGCGAATCGTCCGGGTAAATGTCCTTTGATCCATTAACCATCGAAGATTCGAGTGATCGGTGATTATAGTGAAATCGTACCCCTCTACATATGGCCTGAATTTGTTCACGCTCATTACCGCGGATGAACACTGGAGTTCTGTTACGTTGTACTTACGTTGCGCAGAGCTCAGCTTATGCGAATAATACGCGATAGGATACACAGTACCGTCAACCAAATGCTGTAACAAAACACTCCCGATTCCACTATGGCTTGCATCACATTATATGCCCGTGTATTGTGAAGTCAGCATTGCGAAGGACAGATGCTGTTGTTAAAGCGGTTTTCAGTTAGTCGAATGCCTGTTGGGTTTCCTCATTCCATGCCAATTTTTGAACGTGTTTTAAAAGATAAAAGATCCGTAAGAGGAGAGCATATCCTGACAAAGTTACAGATAAATCGATAATACCAACCTGCCATTCCCAGAAATCGTGTTAGCTGTCGGGTTGTTTTGGGAGTTGGATGATCCGTTATCAAGGTCACCTTTTCCTAATCCATATGAATGATCCCATTACCAATCTCATGACCAAGATATTTCGCCTCATTTAAGACAAACTTGCTTTTCTCGACGTTTATTGTCAAATTAGCAGATTTGAGTAAACGCTCAACCTATGCAAGAAGCGGGAAGTGTTCGTCAAGATTTGTTCAAACTACAAGTAAATCGTCTAGGTAGGCGAAAACCCGATCATGTAAATGATATGGGATCACCCGGTGCATCAGTCTGCACATTGTTTGCGGTGCATTGTACAGACCGAAAGGCATTACGATGAATTGATATAGAGATCGGCCCGAAACAGTGAATGCAGTTTTGTCCCTTGATTGTGGATCCAGCGGGATCTGCCAGAAGGCATCTTTAAGATTTATAGACGAGATTTACTTAGTGTGTTCTAACCTATGCATCCTTTGACAGTGACTGAATTCACTTTCCGAGCGTTAAGACAAAGCCTCACCTTACCAGTGCTCTTGCGAATAAGGGTGACGGGTGAAAACCATTCACTCTGACATTCTTTTATAACCCCCAACTCCAACATTCTATCCAACTCCTTGTCGATCTCTGCGTAAATCGCTGGTGATACTTGATAGTAACGTTGTTTCACAGGCACAGCATTCCAAACATCAATGGTATGAGAAACAAGTTCTTCCTAAACCCTCTTTAGTGGAACATGGGAACAGTGCGATTATTTTGCCCAGTTGGTATTCTTATTTAGGCAGGTGTTTGTAACGATTACTTGAAATGACAGTAGGCTCTTGTATGTCCAAAAAACTAATTATAATAGGCCTTAGACCAAAAGCATCCCAAAAATCCATTCCAAGAAAAAGTGGTTGTACTACACCAGGGGTGCGATTATGTAAGCATTACGAGTTTCGAGTTTCTTGAAATTGCGACCGACGAGTTCTCGTAATTGCGGCTTGTTGTTGTTGTTTTACTCGTACACCTTTTTAAGTACGATTATTTTTAAAGAAAAAAAAACTCTTTGTAAGCGTTTTGTCGCAATTACGAGAAACTCGAAACTCGTAATGATTACATAATGGCACCCCAGGAGCTATTTGGAAACGTATGCGCTTTACTGTTCCTTGATAAGAGACCGAAAGAACAACATGGCCCAGGATGGGTGGTTTTTCGCCACTTTCGGTTTGCAGAAATTGTTCCGAAACAGTCCCAAGAACGCTGACATTAGCTCCACTATCTAATAGACCGGTGTTTGGCGTACTGTTGATAAGAACATGAGCATAAGGTCGCATATCATTATTTTTCGAATTTGTTTTCGTAAAATCCAGAAGCGAATAGATCGACTTGGGTTTGCTTTGGCGTGTACCGTTAAGGTTTGTGTTGCCTGATCAGCAGTATATTGTGAAGGATATCCCGAATCATGCACGGGATTAAATACATTTGAGGAATGATTAGGCAAATGATTATTAAAGGTACGTTGAGTAATAGATATATGACTCTGGTTAGAGGGGTGTCTGTGTTGCTTGGGCAAAATGAACTCCAGGTTGTTTCATTTGCCTGCGTTGGTTTCCCGTCATTAATGCATTACAGTTTTGGCAATTAGGTTTTAATACATTGGGTGCTCCGCATCCATAACAATGTCTTTCCTAGGATCCCAAATTACTAACATTTCCCGTTTCGGGAAGCTAGTAGGCACGTCGTGCTTAAAACTGTGTAGGTACATTTGGAGGTGGTGTTCGGTATATAGATGCATTAATTTGTCTTCCAACTAGACTATTTGATACGGCATTAACCATAGGAGACGTCTGGTTAGAACACTCCGATAGAATGGAAGCATCTAAAATTTCATGGACAAACTTACGATGCGATTCATGGTAATAACTCGCTCGCTTCCATTTATCTTCGATGTCAATACACTGATTATCAAGGTCAGGAACGGATAATATTTTCCGACCGGCCAATTTTAACTGCAATTCAGGACTCAGAGACATTTTTTCTTGTGACCTTTACAAAAAAATTATTAAATGTCATTTAGGCTACATACCAGAGATTTGGAGTCCATAGATCATCTTGACTAGATTCCACGAATATTGCCCTTCAATAGTTTCATTTTCCCAGAGAACTTTTATTCGAAATATTTTGTAAAGAAATTAAATTTTTGGTACAATATATTTCAACCTGGATCGTAATTGTGGAAAAGTTCAAAGTGAATCTATGGTAAAGTTCACATTCATAACTATCAACGAATAAAAAATGCTGGGCCAAGCAAATCGATCAATTATGGTAAAAGATAACGGTTGGCCCACGATTTTTTTAATTGTTTAGTCCATAAAAGTGTCGTCACACAGCCAATTGAGATTAACAAACTTGGTCATTTATTTGCTGACATCATTCTTTTATTCTGTATTTATTTAATGCCATTACAGAATCTCTACATATTATATTTAACTTGATACATTATATGACAGCACATACAATATATAAGCTCTTGATAAACGATACATCGTTAGAATTTTGTTAGTTCTTTTCTTAAATAGGATTGTGAAAGCAAGATTATCTCGCATATAAATACGATAATTTCCAGTTAAATAATTGGCTTTATTTATAAATATATACCAAGATTTTTATTTTATTTCCTAAAATAGAAAATCGATTCTTGCGTCATCACACATAATCCCATGTATACTCATAATAAAATGATATAATACATAAATAGACTTATATCCTAATATACAAAATAATTTATGTATAGACAAAATATTATGTCTAGGCTATTCACCTTTCGGGTTTCAAAGGAATATCATAATAAATAAGAAATCAAATATTTTACATAAAGTCTATATTACACGCAGAGTTTTGATATCACTTTAACAAAACAAAAAACAAAAAATCGAAATAAATAAATTTCGATATAAATTTACTGTGAAAATATCCATTTTCATAATAATACATTTATAACACAATGATAGAGATGGTAATAAATTACAAGCAATAACAACAACAAAATGTACTGTAACTAATCGTTTTGTCTTAGACGAAGAAATAAATAAAAAATAGTCACCCACACTGTGCGAGCTAAGCAATAAAATCTCATATTACAAAATTTTTTTTATTTTTTATTTATTTTTTAAACTACACACAAATAGTTTATCGATTATAATATTTCAAAATTTAATTAATTGCCTACAATTAATTTAAGCACAAAATAATAAAATTTCTGTAAGTAGCTGATATCGCACAACAAGCAGCTTACGTTTATTGATTGCGCGAACCGAATATTTAATTGGTTGCTCGCTCGCCTGTTGAATTATTATATTTTGCTTCCAGAACAACACCTGTACAACACGACTATATAGAATTACGTTCATAAAAGGATCAAGTCTCGCACGATAGGATAAAGACAAGAATTTATAGTTCGTATAATCCACTTGTAAATTTTTTTTTTTTGTTTTCAATTATTTTTACTTAACAAGATTTGCTTCTGTATCCTACGTATATATCTATATATACCTAGATTCCCATTCAGACTTTTCTTTACTGATTTTGTTTTTGTTTCCTGGTATTAAAAGTGGAATACTGGAAGGTATATACAGTATATAGCTGTATGATAGCTGTATAGTATCATAATCATTAAAGATATTAATTTTTATAATCGTTTGAGAATCTTATAAGAGCTGTGAAACACTATTACATTGAATTTAATAACCATCCATTTATTTACCGCTTTATGCGCTTTTCTATTTTTCTTTTTTTGTTTTATTTTATGCTTTTACAACTCTACAAAAAGCTTACCTAAAATGTATAAAATAAGCACGTAGAAAATTTATTGCCATATAGTTGTTCGACTATTTACTATATCACATATAGTTGTTGCGATTTTATTCGAATGTTTTAAGCATCCCTAAGGTAATTCAAAAACGATTAACTGGATGTGTTTCATATAAAATTAAACTAACTGCATCTCGAACAAACATTTTTCAAATTACTTTTGGATTTTTGGTAATATGGCTCTAATATATGTGTGGATAATGAAAACCCTGTTTTCAACTGTAATGAAATATTTAGTAAATTGTTACGCTCCGCTAGTCGCATTCAGACCAGATAGCGACCGCGCCTTATCTCTCCAATTTGTGTTAACGTCTACTTTATGAAAGTTGACAAAATATGTGAATGGACTAGTAAAAATGTAACGCTATACACAAAACAAAATGTATGTGCCTCACCCTTATAAGCACATGATGGAAGTGAAACGTCTGTAGTAAAATGATTGGAGTCGGTTTCTAAAGTAAATAATAGAGTTGTGATATTATTTTTTATTATTGATTTATTTTATTGTTTTTTTCTTGTATAACCGTAACTAGAGGCTTATGATAGCTAAAATGTGACACAAATATTCGCGTTTCTACAGTATGCAAATATCGACTAAAAACAGCGTCTATTGTTGCTGCCTGCCTCGTTGTGGATTTTGCAGGATCGCTTGTCATACTCAAATTGAATTTGTCTTTGAAAAATTTTATAAGTTGCATAGATGATTCTGCTGTAAAGTTTTCATTAAAATCCCCTCCAAGAATTATGGGTATTTTTTCTAAATTTAAGTTAAGTATTGGTGCTTCAGAGGAATATTGAAGTAACTTTTCATAAAGGAATTCAATTATGTTTTTAACACTTTGATGTTGTGATATATATACCGCTACCAATAACATCGTTTGACCGTGCTCTGTAGAACATTGACAGGCACATACTTCTCCTACTTCATCAATTTGCACCCCAAATGCTAGTGGTTTCTGTACTCTAATATCCCTTGATGTCGTTAAAACATGAGCAGTATCATCTGCATTCTGGTAAATAGCAACGCCACTAGATCGAACACTTGGCCGTTTATATTTAACTATACAGTTGAAATTCGGTATAGCGACATGTTCGTCGTTGTGAACCCACGTCTCCGACAAAATTAAAACATTAGAATGTTTAGCAACTCTATCGATTAGATCAAGGTTATGAGCCCGTAAACTTTGAATGTTGAAGGTATAAAGCGACAAACCTGGTGCGTTTGTGATGAAATCAATTAATTCAGATTCTAATGTGATGAGTGGATTCAGCGAAAGTCGTTTAAATTCCAGCTTCAACAGAAGAGTAGACGATGGCTCCTTTCTGCAATGATAAAATATTGAATCCTTATGTTTTGACACGATGTATAATTTTTCGATTGTAGTGACTCTGGATAAAGCAACGTATAGTAATTGCACCGAGTGGGTTTTTTCATACTCATACACGATTTCGTCGAATGTACCACCTTGAGATTTATGAATCGTCATAGAGCAACCAGATATTAGAGGAAAGTGACTTCGTTTTACTATCATTGTTCTGTTATTATTTAAAGAAATCGTAGAGTTGCGTCGATTGATTGGCACTTCATTCAATGTAATATTATGTTGTTGCATATATCCAGCAGCCTTCATTCGTAATTTTCTTCCAATTTTAATGTCAGGAAAAGTTAGCCAAACACGAGTTACTTCTTCATTCTATTTTGTTCAACGCGAACTAATTTGCCGACGGCGCCATTGGCTAATCCATCTGATACATCGATATTGGTTGTTATTATGTAATATTTGTCAATAACAAAAATTATATTATATGGAAGTCTGCCTGTGTCAATAGTAGACTTTTTGTGCAGTTTTTGACGTAGTGATGCCAACTGTGTAGCGTCGTTGTAGCCAGAATATACATCAATCGCGATGGACGTAATTTTAACCTCAGCTTCGTTTAAAATTTTATTATTATATGCGTTAACAGATTGATTCGAATAAAATAGTCGAATACCATGAGGACATAATGCATTGACTTCGTTTTCCGTAAAGAAACGTGACTGCATTAGAATTAACTCATCATCATCAAGTATTTGACCGTTTCCAATTTTCGTTAAAATATTCGAAAATTGAACGTTAGCTTTGCGCATAATTTCATCGAGTTCATAGAATTTGAGCCCTCTCCATAATATTGGTCCAGACATGCTTTGTTTCGGTTGATTATAAATGGGTGTTGCTTTAACTGGTGGTAATTGACGTAAGTCACCAATTAAAATAACGTCATATCCTCCAAAGTTAACATCAAAGATACCGCTAATCTGTTTGAGTCGTTGATCGATCTGTGCTAATAATTCTGCGCCGATCATACTGATTTCATCGATGATTAAGACTCGGACGTATTTGAATAGTGTGCGATATTGGAGTGCGATTTCATAAGACAATGGAAGTAGTTTTGACAACGTGATTTTTAAAGCAGTATGCACTGTGGTACCGTTAATAGCCACAGCAGCTTTGCCAGTTGAAGCGCACGTAATGTAAGCGTTACAACAACCATCGTTATCGGTAAAGCGATTGTAAATCTCCATTAGAAGTTTCATGACAAACGTTTTGCCACATCCCGCCGGTCCAGTGAAGAAAATTTGCAATGGTGGAGAATTAGGAGACGATAGATGCGATATTGTATGTAACAAAAGGCTTTTTTGTTTATCATTAGTCATTCTCATTAAGGCCAAGAACTCTTCATTGTCCATTAAATTTTCTCTCCTTTTGGCGATGGAACCAAGTTTATCTAGCAAAGCGAGACGAAGGTCATTGTTATGTTCAGAATTAGGATCGTTGTATAATTGTTGGAACGGATTAGGATCCGGAGCACCGCCAGCATCGGCATGATTAGTATCGTCTTCAGTATCATCATGGACACGACATAATTTTCGACAAATCTCGATGGTTTTATCAATATCTAAATTGGATTCAAATTCTTTTCTTGCTTCCAAAATGAATTCTTCATTGTCCTCGTAAATTTTTAGGAAGCACATTTCAGCCAATATATCACGTTCTTCATTTCTAAACGGTATATGTAGAGAAACCATTTCCCGTTTATAGTTGGTGAAATCTGTAGCCATGCCATAATTTCTGTACCGAATGATCCGCAATTCATTTCTTTTCGCAAATGTTCCGTCTTGTTTGACATTATAATGAGCAACAAATTGTGCTATAGAAACATTTTCTAGCTCTTCCCGTCGTTTCTCATATTTATCAAACCAATTTTCCTTCCAAATATTCGTAGGATCATCACCAACTTCTAATTGATTTATTTCTTTTTGAGTTTTTCTCATCCGCTGTCGTTCGATATGCCATACAGTTGAAATATATTCAACTTTATGAGATGATTTGGACATAGGTTCTCGAAGAAGGTACCATGCTGCTTCTTGACTTGTCATTTCGACAGTATTCAGCACATTTACACTCATGTTTCTTGTAACATCGACAATATCGAACTCAGGATGTTTGTTCATCGTTTCTATTATTTGACGCTGCAAATTACTGATTCCTCTATTCGTTTTGTTGACATATTCTACAACATATGCAGCGCAAGAATATTCTTCGGTAATAAATTGGATGTCCATATTAGATTTGAGAATACTGAAAAGGAATGGGTTGAAACCGTTGTGCCATATTTCACTAGTTTTTCTTTTTAAGAACACCCGCGGTCGTTCAATTCCAGCTTGTAGAATTTTAATGTAATCAACGTCACACGTAATTTTATTTTGTTCGTAAAACGTATCTATATCAGGATAGTAGATATTTTCCAAATTAAATCTTATTTTATTGTATCGTTCTTTAAGGTTACGAAATTGTGGTTCGTCTTTTGGCATTGGTATCAGAATCATCGTTGATTTGCATGGCATGAAGGGAGCGTCGAAGCGACATTTTTGCGGCCTATTTGATGTAATTCCTTTGTAGCAAGTGAAAGTATGTTTATGGGTTTGTAGTTTGATGTTTCCCGATGCTTCTGATGCTGAAAACGATATCAAGTGATCGATCAATTGAAGACTGTCGTACAATCCGGCATTCAATGGATCGTCCGGCGTCTCCTCCAACCATAAAAGTATATCAGCATGCGGACTTCCGCGATGCTGAAATTCGATCCTTTTAAAATATTTCCTGACGAAATAACGACCAAAAGGACTGTTTTTTTTATATTTAGATTGCAAAACAGTCATTACTGTATTTATCAGCTTATTGAAATAAATGGCACATGTAACTGCATCATCATTAACTAGTGAGCTTTTTTCCATAAAATGTAGTTGATTAACGGCTTCAACCGTGATTTCTTTTCCATATTTCAACCTATATAAGGTTCGTAGTAAATCAGTCCATCCTATTTCATTAGCGCTCATCGTAAGAAACAATGTGGGTTTACCATTTTGTCGTATCATTGGCAAACAAATCTTTCTTTCGATTTGCCCAATACCACGTTGAATTGGGAATCGTTCGGAGGAAAGCGAGGTTTGTATCAATGCAATCGTGAATATATTCTTCAGATTCAATTTGACGACGGGTTATGGCAGTATTATTTTCCACGTGTTTAAATGCAATCGTAAGACAATCGCGAACTCTCAGTCGCATAATTTTCATTACCATATACAGCAAGTGGTACGGGGTAACGCCACGTCGGTCTGATCTTCGTAGCTCACTAGTTGCCATCATGAATGGCGTGATGTGTGTGCCGTCTCTGAAAATTCGAAATTCGCCAAGATTATTAGACGGAAAAGAGAGTTCTTCTGCATGCTCATCAAAAAGTAGGCTGATAGGAAGTTCGGTTTCGCCAGGGGCAATTCGCAAATACATATCTTCATTCCAAAGTAACGTTTGTTGTTGCGCGGTAAGGCTATCTTCGATAGGCACAACTTCACTAACTTCATCCTGTGACGGTATGGTTTCTACTGCATTCTCCGTAAAGAAAGAATTATCAATCGTAATATTATAGCGTTGATAAAGCGGCGTTCGAATTAAATATTGTAACCAAGCTTTGATTGTTCCTTTGTTGACCAAGCCAAACAAATAGGACGATTTGTGTATTTTTTTCTTTTTAATGTGAACGTTAATGCAGTAATCATCGTTCAAACTCCGAGGTAATCGAGATACCATCGTATTAACATCGACCGGAACGTTTATGATTTGTCCATAAATGCCGTATTGACCGTGACTATGACGCAATCTACGAACTTGCATAAACGGCAAGCGCGGCGAGATCAACCTCTCCGTAACCATCTCTAAAGGAGGAAGATCGGTTGGCATTTTAGGATATTGAAATCCATTAAATACTGATAGAGTCGGTATAGTGTTTTTCGACAATGCCCTTTTGCACGTAAAGCATACCTTCGCGTTATCAACGTTCGTCAATATGTCGTTAATAATACCACTATATTGAGAAGAGACAGGCGATAAGTCATTCTTGAACCATAACCGATCACAAATTGAGCACGCGTACCCAAATGGATTGTTCAAGAATTTCATAAAAAGTTTTCGAGCACCTGCATGCAGTTGATAACCTTCATACCGCACAGGCGTCTCGTCCTGATTACTCGTAGACGGTTCACAAATATTTGATGCTTGCTGAAAATTATCGGAACATTCCATAACTGGAGGGTTGTTAAGGTTTGACATATAGGGCGCATAATTATTTCCATCTCCAGTGGTAGATGGATTAGCTATGCCCAGTAAGACACCGTTGGAGCTATCTAAATCAATTAAATTGCTATTACATATACATAATATAACTTAGCCAACAATGAATGAGTATAGTGACAATATAAAATTTACTAACCATTCATTACATTTTCAGTAGATAAACAATTATTTTCAAAAATACGTGCACGATTCTCTCGCTGCCGTTGTCGATAATCACGAAGACGATCAGCCGCTGTCCGGTTTCCTCGAGGTCTTCCTGAATTTTGCCTATAGCCACCACGCGGTCGTTGCCCTTGTTCTTGTCGTTGCCTTGCTCTGAATTCGCGAACGCGTTTCGTTGATGATTGTTGTGGCATTCTAAAGTATTAATATTGTTTCGGTATGATTTTTCGCATAAAAATTTACTATTGTGTAAATTCATATATAGGATACTTACGTTGTTAGTATATTCTAATAAAATTGTTCTTTTTAATCACTTTTCAATCACTTCACAAAAAATCACGTCTATAAATTAAATTTTTAAAGCATTTTTCATATAAGGAATGCGATTTTATATTATTTCCTATATAAAAATATGACATTCACCTTCATCGTTGGAAAATAAAAGAAAAATGCAAAAATAATAATACGTATGTAATAGCAAAAAGTAGGCGAATTACGAATTTACGATACAAATACGAGACGTAGTATGTGTGGATTTTGTTACGCATTATAATACCTTACTTGTTTTCTGTATTAAAATTGTTTATACAAGCAGCAAATGTACTGAATGAACAAAAACGATAGATCGCACTACCAAAGCGTTTCACTTTGATAAGCGTTTCATTTTTTCAAGACTCACTACCTTCGCTAAGGAAGTTTCACTTCAAAAAAACTCATTTGATTAAACACATAATGAAAATAACTGTGCATTTGACGACGATTGACAGGTAATCAGCTATTGACAGATGGCTATTTAGATCTGTGTTTAGGAGGAGGGCGTTTGAAGGACATTGACAGACAATCGTCAAAATGACTAAGCAGATACGGATATTTTTGTTAGTCAAGAAGTAAAGCTGGACGTAAAGCAGATTAGAGCATGTTATCATATTTTATGGGCCTTTGCGAATGTTTTGTGTCAGACGAAATATTTTCACGACCTCTCAAATGGTTTTTACGCATTTTTCAAACCGCTGACAAAATACAGTTGAGAATTTGACGGCCATTGGCAAGCAATAGAGGTGTTTTGGGTCAAACCAAATATTTGCACGATCTGTCAATTTAAGTATGACGAAATGTATAAGCGCCACACGTTGAACGATTTTTACAAATATTTCGGTAATGCTCTACAAAAAAAAAAAGTGTAGTTGGGCGTTTGACGACGGATCATAAAAATGACAACATTTTGAAAAATTATAAAAACGGTTTGACGGATTGCGCAAATATTTCATCCTACCCAAAACATCTTTAAAGATACATAGAATATGATGGCATACTCACCTACTCCATTTTTATGATTGTCTGTTAATTGCCGTCAAATGCCCAGGTACCGCTTTAGTTTAGTAGGGTTGTTATGAAATTTCGTGAAACCCGAATGACGGGTCCAGCAAATATTGCGTTGACCAAAACATCCTTAAAGGTACATACATTATGATGATATGGTCAGATCTGCGTAACCATTACTAAGATTGCCTACCAATGGCTGTAAAATGCTCAACATCACATTTTTTGTAGTAGAGCGGTTTTAAAAAATTCATGAGTATCGTTTCGGAAATATTTCGCAATACAACTGGGGCCTGTCCAACATGCTCCTTCATTATTGCGTACTACAGCCCAAAGAACGTCTATTTGCATTTGGACTTTATGTGGAAAAATTGAGGCAATGGTAAGAAAACTAGGTGATAATAGCTGTGCAACAGGCCACTCGACTGAAGTAGCAATAGGTTTGCAGATGCATAGTTAAGTAGAAGCCATATTTAGTTAGTTAAACGGCCAAGTTGCCAGACAGACTGGAGCACCGTGAAACATGGGACTAACACTCAGAAAGCTAATGGCAGTGTTAGTTAGAAAGTTGTTAGCAACTTCACAAAAAGGAAACGGCCCCAAAGAAATCACCATCTTGGCGAGTAACGATACATCTTTAACCGCCGAAGGGCTCCCAATTAAACGAAAATGTTAACTTGTTATCATCTTTATGAAACTGACCAACAACTGCGTGACCATGCCACCTGGCCGTGACAGGTGATGGTGTCCTTTCAGTGATATCGCTGATCTAATCATCAGGCTGGAAGAATTCACTCCAGTGTGATTATCGCAGATATTATGGATAACGCTGTGATTGAGATTGGTCTAATTAAAAATTTGGATGACAAAACTACTTATAGATTTAATAGATCATTATGTTGAAGGTAACTTATCCACCGAGGTCTGGAATGGGCATTCTTTTGGGCAAACTTTTTGACACAGTGTTTTAATTACATAATCTAATTCTGGTTGCTAGGATCAATAATCCACAGGAAGTTCGAGTAGTAAATCTGATCGACCTTCCAACTACACTCCTATTTCGTACTGTTTGCTCATAATGCCGACAAAATATAAAATTCACGTTGGAAAACCTTTATACCGATAAAATATCCGCTTTGTAAAATATTGTTGACTAAACAATACGAGCCGAGTAAATGACTCGGGTTGGACGTCAAGCCTAAAGATAGACACAATACTGATTTTTCGGACGACGAGGGCCTCTGGCAATTAACAGTATTATCTTTTGATTTATGTATTCCTCTGAAGGATTTGATGTTCATGGGGATGCCTTGAAAAAGGAGCCTAGTATACCAGGGCGATATCAACTTCTGCGGTAAGAACGTCAGCGAACTGGTAATGAATATATGAAACTGCTTTTCGAGCGATTTAGGAAGGAAAATTTTAAGATGATTCAAAACAAGTGACACCTGTGCAATGCAGCAATGTCTTATCCATAAGCTATTATTCTATAGTTCACTCTTGTATTATAAAGCAGTAATCGAATAGTCGGCTTAGATGTTTCCAGCCGGAAGCATTGGGAAGTGATGCAGGGGGGGTGTTGAGACATTTATTTATACCTTTTTTGCGTATAGCAATTCAATGAGATTTTGAATCTTTGGTTAAGTAGTTCCTTGGAACTCTTGTAATGACTATGGCTGTTAAAAAACCAAGATTTATAGAAGGAAGTAGGTTTAGGCCTTTGCTGTTTTGAAGTGATTGAATATACATATTGTTAAACCTATATAAAAGTCGCATCCGAATGGCAAGAAAAAAAAAATTCGGATACGATTTCATGGAATCGATTCCTTTGAAGGCCAAAAATTACAACATGCGGCTTGGAACGAATGTTGCAATCATTTTGATAATAGTTGCGCGTGTTGTACAAAATTTTATTAATCACCATAATAAACATTATAATGCATTAAAAGCATTCGAAGCTTCGAAAATTTATGTCGTAGAAAAGTCATACATATGTAAAATTACAGAAGTGCTTTAAAAATAAATCTTTAAAATCGATTTCAATTTATGTTCCTTCGCTCTCTTCGTAATTAGGTTTGGAAGGCTATAGTATTGCACGAAGTGTTCCACTGTTATATGATTGAATACGTTCAAACTCTAATGGGCAAAGAAAATTCAGATTTCAAATTGTTCAATGGCCTTTGTTAATATTACTCTAATTTATCTAAAAGCTTAAGAAAATGTTGGCTGTTAGAGGAAATAAATATCAATAATAATTCTTCAAACGTATCTTGGCAAATGGTTAAACATACTAGCACAAAGCTGATGAGTTAAGTGCGATTATTTCCATTATAACAGGCGTTTTTCGTGCGATAGCTGTAAAGAGCTGTAAAGCTGTAATTGAAAGTTGCTCAGTACTTAAGAATATGGAGTATGTACCAGCGGTTGGGGATTTTTAACGCGATTGGCCTTATTTATTCGATATCGCCATTTTGACGCAACAATTTACGAATGATGAAATATCAAAAAAACAATGATCAATCAAAAACAATTTAAACCAATGATAAGCAATCAACACAATTGTAATAAACAAAATTAATCTAGGAGATCCTACATGTTTGACCAATGTGTAATGATATTTTTAATAAAAATAAGCGTAACGATTAAAACATATAACAGCAATTTTAAACGGTTTATTTCCTTTGATAACTTTTAAATCTGAAGTCCATAGCTTAAATGTCAGATTAATTTCAAAAATATCATCTCTTTAAATTTTTCTCAACAATTTGATTTGAAGTAAGCTTCTTTTAATTTTAAATGCGTGTAGAATTGGCTGTAATCGCGTCAAATATTTTAGGAAACCTATCAAACTATTTAAGAGGCAACTTGAATGTCGCTTATTCAACCAATTCAATACATTTTTAAAGGGGAACTTGCTTTTAAAGTGTAGTTTTTCTAAAAACTCAAGAGTAACTCATAACGACATTTTTGAATGAAAGCTTTAATAGAGTTAAAACATTATCAGTATTGGAAACCAACGTCAAAATAAATAAACGCCATCTATTTACAAATTTGTAGAGATTACTAAATTTCTTTGATATATGCCAAATATTAGGATCTAAAATGCTTAAAGCTTACCGATTTTAGTTAAAGCTTTTTTCTTTTAAATGAAATAACGATGAAATATGAAACGTCTTCATTTTCAGGTTAAACAGATCAAACACTAACTTCTGGCTAAATAAACTTGAAAGCTATTTTTAAAATAAAAAAGCTTTAGTTATATTAATTTGTAATATTTTTGAAAATGTATTACTTTTATTTACAAACATAAACATCCTTTTCTCGTTAAGGAACATTAACAATTTATTTTAAGCTTTCTAGACTGTTGGTGATTCAAAATCCTATTTTATTTATGGAAAGAAGCCTTTTTAAAATCACATCATTGGAGTAACAAAACAAATTCTTAATTTTGTAAATTAAAATAAATATTTCCAAATATTCGCTTTAATTAGCAATTTTGATAAAACATAAGGAGGTTTTCTTACATATTTAAGCAATTGAAATCGTCCTAAAAATTTAAAACTTACAGGTACAAGAGTCAACTATTTTTCAATAGACGCGCTCTGTTGAATAGATAAATACAAATATTAAATTCAAAAGCTTTAATTACAGGCTCAACATAAAAACCCTCTCAATTAAATCTTTATTGATGAAATGTTATTAAAACAATTAATCTTCAAAAAGATAATCAACAACTAGAAGAACGAGCTTTCAGGGAAAAATCGTTAAGGTGTATTTATAGTAAAATTCCGCACATTTTTGATTAAAATTATAAGAAACATTTAGTTTAGCGATGCTCATTTATTTTTCAGTTGATCTTCTAAACCGTTCGACTTTTTAAAAAACGAATAAAATTTCGAGACTAATTATTTAAGTAAACATTTATAAAGATTTATAAATTTTTAACGCTAAACCTTATTTAACTTAATTATCTTAACCAGGCAAAGCGCCCCAACCCCGCAGTGCCGCTTCGTAGGTCTTATCCACAATACAAAGAAATCTAAACAAATCAAATAAAAAAAAACAAAAAGTCGTCCGAGCAAGAGTTATTCGTCCCTTTTTGATAATCCATACGTCTATGGTAACAAATAAAACGTATATAATATAATACTGAAGTTTAGGTTGTTTTCGGAACTAAGGGTCAATAATTTACTTATAAACAATATTTTTGGTAAATACCCTATCATTATTCGATAAATGGCCCTGATCTAAAGTATCTGTAATGTAAAATCGCAATCCATCAAACGAACGAACTCTACTGGCAGCAACATACAATTGTCCATGGGTATACACTTGCGATTTATTTATAGATATTGCAAAAGCTGATATAACTGAGAATTGAGTACGTTTAAAATGAAAAGGTACAAGTGTATCTGAATAAGTAAAATGAATCCGAGGAATTAAAATTCGTGTGTTACGTACAACGCCTGTCAAAATTTCACAATCAGTAGTATTTGTATGCATTTTTTTCATACGCATTCGAGTTCCATTCACCAATGCATTCTTTGTGTTTAAATTACTTATGAGTAACACAATACAATTCTATTTCAAAACCAATTTGTGTGGCGGCAACCGGATAATTGCTTTGTTCTCGAATGTCATCGCTAATAATCGTATCAAAACTATAGTATACTTTTTCATCGCCTCGTATACGATTCATAATTTCGGAATTGATAAAATAACAATCAACATTTTTTGGGGCCAAAATAATATTTAAAATATCCGAAGATAGAAAGGTTTCTGAAATATTACCAAACATATCTTGTATGATATTTGAAGAATCAGATAGCAGATGTGTTGGAATTTCAATGACATCTTGACCTTATCGAGGGAAAGTTTGCATATCACCATTACCAATAGATTTAAGGAATTTAACAACCCCAATTTCATGAGGTAGAGTTCTCATATTTTGTGTTAAAGTAACACGGTAAAAAGTTGAAAATTCAGATCAAGATATGATACAATTCTCAATTAGGGTGACACATTTGCCGAAAGTCACCACACAACAGAATTATTTTACCCCCAAATATTTTTTCTCTACTTTCATTCACAGTCAAATCTGTCAATAGTCTGTCAATCATTTTTAAGGCATGTAGTGGAAACATTGATACTTTCAACCTTGGGCACTGTTGGCAGTAATGCTTGATACTGAGTTTTCTAAAATTGGAATAGGTAACCTGAAAACATTATGCAAAGTTCGGCCACCAATCAAAAGAGTAGAAGCTATTGGTAGGCATGGTAAAAGCAGTTGGCATGGTATTTGTAATGAATATAATTTATGAATGATTGCTTCTAGGACATACGTTTTTCCACAATCTGCATGAGCTGTCAAACAAAATACATTGCTACCAGTATTATGATCTTATAATTCACGCAAAACCAAGTTTAAAACATAGCGTTGTTTATCATTGGCGCTGCTATACATCTCATGAAAAATGGTTTCTTCTTCAATAGGATCAACAAAATCGAAATCAATATTTTCATCCACATACACTGGAATTGGGAGCCCAAGTTGTTGACAGGAAATATTGTGTGTTTGAGTAACATCATCACTAATCAAATGCGATCTATTATATGAAATGTTTTCATTATAATACTTAAGTAAATCTGCACTCATGAGTATTTTAAACTATTCCCATAGAAGTAAGGCATTTGCTGGAACATTCAAACCACAAATAAATCCAAATAATTCACGTAATTGCCGAGGAGATTTAGTTTCTTTTGCTTCATTCAAACACTCACGCCATTCATTATCATTGGATGCAATACCTCGCGCTTGACATGCTTCGATAAATGTAGTATATTGAACATCTAAATACGTTCACAAATCTCCAAATGACTTTGGGCCTCGAACATGCAACAAAAGCAGTGGAACCAACATACCGCCCATTTAAGAAATTTTGTATCTCATCTACCTGAATTTCGTCATTTAATTCACCATTTAATTCCCCAAATTCTAACGATGCACAATCATATCCTTTGTACATGAACTTGTAAATGTATTTCACACTTTTAACGGTCGTATACACTTCTACGTTTAAATGAAAATTAAATTTGGCTCAAAGATATGGATTGTATGGAACGTCGAATCGATTATCAACAGAATGCCCACGAACATCAACATTCACACCATTATCACGTCGTCTATAAACAGGATATCCTTTTAAGCTATCACTTGTATAATCACAGAAATCTTTTGGAAAATGTTTGCTGCATTTTCCTTCTTTCATGCAGCCAGAGTTTGGATTAAGTAGACCGCGCATGGTCCATGAATCATATGACGCCTAACAATTTCATATATCTGTGGATGTAACCAATAAAAGATGATTTTATAATGATTTTACGGCCCACAGTATGTAAATCAGTTAAATTATTATACACTTCTGCACGTAATGTAGCCTGATTTTGACGAACAAAATGCAACCTTGTGCCTTCAATCCGCACATACATATCAACCACCCATTGAAGAAATAATTTTTGCGAATGATGGAAATGGCTAAACCCATCACCAATTGCAAGTCTATAATAGAGGCATATTGAAGCATTGTAACTTTGTTTCGAGGTACTTTAGAAGAAGAAGTAGTAGCTATGTTATGTGCTATATTGACATGCCAACCAGTATCACCGTTTAGGAACAATAACGGATAAGCTAAAGGATCTAACGAAAAATCTAAAACAGAAATATTACGAACTGCGTTTAACAATTTTGAAAAAACCATATTTCTCTCAAAAGGAGGTTTACCATCGTCATTTTTTAAAATGGCTGCGCCATTGGTCTGAACAACATCATTGAAACGACGTATATCTGCATTTCGATTAACTTTTATCACCATACAAACATCAGAAGCAATGTTTTCAGGCTGCTTACAATATTCTGCCATTGATCTGAAAGATCGAACAAAATCATTCACGCGATCTAATTCTACAGCCAATGCACGCATTAAATTAACATTACAATCAACATTTGCTCTTTCACGGATTCTATACTGATTAGCATTATCAACATCATAAAAGTATAATTTTGCATAGCACGGTTGACGGCCATATTCAGATGTTAAAGCCCTAGCTCGATGAAAAAAAATATTATGAATCTTAAAATGGTATACACCGTTCAACAGAGTATTAGACAATTTAGCCTCTAACCGTTGCAAATGCTGAATTATAGGAGCGAATATTTTCAAAGTAATTTTTAGAACGACTTTTGATCGAATTAACATTAGAAAAAAGTCCATCGCATAGATTTTTAAATAATGTATTCTGACCAAGATGAGGTAAATCAATTTTGCCTTTATGGCAACATAAGGTAAACGACTGTGTGTTTCGTAAAGTAACTTCTCCCTGAAAATGTTTGGCACTACAAAATGCACAACGCAAACTCATTGAACCACAACTATAAGAATTAAAATTACGCGGGGTTGAAAATCTCTTATTAATTCTGTCACGACACCGCTCCACTCTACCAGTAATAGTAGCACGGCGAAACATTTTTAAATTTAAAAAAAACTTACCGCCGTACAAAAGAAAAACAATTAATCACAATTGAATATAAACTCACCCGCAAAACCTATTTGTTGTAATGTGTTATTTTTAAACCGTTTAAACAAAGATTGTGCACACCTACATAAGAATACCTTTCGAATGGTATAATTTTTATGAAAATCGGTTGGATAGTTTCGGCGTAAAAGGGAGGACTAAATGCATGTTTGTCTATTAATATAATGATGATGATGACGATAAAAGTCTGAAGTGAGCTTTTTGGTATTCTCGCTTTATTGGAAACGTTAGAATATTAATAAATACATTTTAATTTTTATTAATTTCTGTTCTTAAGAATCTCAAGCTTTTACAAAGAATGTGTTGTATACCGTATATGTTACCACTTACAATTTTAGTTAGTTACAAGTTTAGCCACAATAATACGATAGGCATGTTTGATATACGATAGTCTGTTGGTTATCTTTAAAATTATTTTGCCTACATTTATGCAAATGTTCCTTTTAAATGCAGTTGTTTTAATTTCAAGAAATTTGAAACACTACATAGCAAGGCCCATGCTCGAGTTACCGGCGTGGTTTTGCGTTATTGCCACGGAAGTAGTTAGTACGGAATCAAAGAAAAATTGTATAATTAAATAATAAAATTACCATTCCCACTCCTACCCTTGGGGGTATTGCTGAAAAGAGTACCTGCACTATCCGTATGCGCTTTAGTGGACTCAAGCATAGGAAGCTCAACGGCAAGGTTATATACTTTGTTATAAATGATTTGTTTTAGTATACGTTTTATTGTGCAATGTGTTTCATATGTTACCCCACAGTTTGCTTTTATTTATCGGAACGAGTTGTAGAATGGAGAAAGTACTTCAAATTTTCTTATAGACTTAAAATAAAAAATACTGACTATGGCAAAGAATGAAGAAAAAGAATCTATCGTTAAATTAAAGAAAAGGTAATTGCGCTCATAGGAAGAACAAGTACAGAGTAATTAGCCCAGGTCCTAGGTGTAAATTTATTGTCAGAGGAGTACTAAATGATATGCTGTTGAAAATAAAAAGTTTTAAATTTCGACATATGACTGGAGTTCATCAAAACTATCTTAATTAAAAAAATAGACCCCTTCAACAAAAAATTAACAATACCCGTCCATGTCTAATAACTATTTGGAATATACGAAATTTCAATTATCAATTTTTAATTCTCGGCATAAGGAATCTGTAAACAGAAAAGTGTCGCATCAAAAATAAATGGACAATAAGTTAGAACGCTTCAGCCTAAAGTTCTAAGTCCCCTTAAAAAGTATGTAGATGTGCTAGAAATTCGTAATTTAGGATTACCAAATTTTGTGCTGAATGCCACAAGTAACACTTTACAACGAAGTGTCACGTTTTCAAGGTTGAACAATATGGCTCTGATTGTCGATTAGTATCATATCACTGAGGTACATCCATTTTGTATTGCACCGGTTAAAAAATAATTTTTATTGCAACTATGTATATTAAATCTATTATTTCCACTTGATCACAACGAAAATCGTAAACGTTCAAAAAAAAAATGCTTTAACACACCAACAACTAGGTAGTCTTCATCACGAACTAAAATGTAAAGAAATATTTCCATTATCAAAATTAAAGATTTGCTGCAATATGAATTGCCAACACATTTTCTAAAATAACATGATTTATTGACCTGAAAACCTTTTAAATTCACATAACCATCGATATCGAAACTCTCTCTATATATATAGCATAGTCGTCTCTATATATATATACAACATACAAATCTGTAATCGAAATGAAAACTACGAAGAAAACTTTTTTATTTTCTTTTAGTTTAGAGTTTACATTCATTTTCATTCCCACAACTGCATAACAGATTTATTAGCAGAATAAAACGTACAGAAACTACAACAAAATTATTTTTTATAAAATCGTTAAAACATTTTTTTTTTTTATTAATATTTTATTTTATACATTTAATTGATCATTTAATAATTCATTACAGATTCATTTATCATTTTTGCATTTTATTTTATTTTTTAGCTTTCTGGTTGTAATTCCAATTAAGAAGAGAAAAATCGAAAGGAAATATGAATAAAATTTAAATTTTTATGATTTGCAATTTATTCTTCTTTTCTTTTTTACTGTAGATTTCTAAATATAAATTAAAAATTAATAATTTATTTTCGATTGGAAAACAAAAAAATTATAATTAATAAATTAAAACTTGTTTTATTTAATTATTCGAGTGTAAAGTGCAGTTATAACTCACAAATTTCCCATATCGATTGAAATAAAATCCTATTTGTTGTTGCAATGAGAATGGTGACCTATTAACATGCATTTCTAAACATGTTTATATGAAATAGGTCCTTTCAATTAGATGAAATTTCGATATTTTGAACTTCTATATAAATGAAGGAGAAACAAATTAGTCGTGTTTTCCGTGAGAACTGCACTAGAACTCGATAAATTTTAAATCCCTTTTATTCTATGTAAAGAGAAAAAATAATAAATTCATAATGTGCTAATGTGTAGTGCATTTAACATAAATACACATTTTAAGTTGTTGCAGCAATAAATAATTACAATTATAGCTAATTTTTTAGTTACACTTGATAAACCCATGAATTTATCGAGTGTATTTGGGTGTAATGACGTCAGCAAGAAATAAGAAAATGTGGATGAAATAACTGAAGGGGGAAATTTTTAAACTTAAAATGTGTATTTGTGTCAAATACACTACATATTCGCGCTTTATGAATTTATTTTTTTTTCGATTTACATGGAATAAAAGGAATTTAAAATTAATCGAGTTCTAGTGCAGTTCTCACGGAAAACACGGCTATTGTGCCAATTTGAATAAAAACAACTTGCTACAGAAAAACTGCTTCAAGCTATCTAAGAGCTTGGCCGTTGCTTATACCAATAAATTATTAAAAATATAAAAAACACAACTTTGAAGCATTTACTTATTATAAAATACATATCTAAGAAAAAAAAGCTTTCCAACGCGGAAATTTTTAATAGTAGACTAAAATCGAATAACGCATCGAATATTGTGAAATCCAAAAGCTTTAATTGAACATAAAGCATACGAAGGAAATTGACGTATACCATCAGAGCACCCTGTATTTTATAAAGCCATAATCAAAAAATCTGAGCTTTTATAAGGGAATTAGAAACGACGAAAAAACGAAACTTTTCATAGTAAAACACACAAAACATATGGGAAATCACTTTTTTTCCTAAGACAAATTTTTAAATGAAAATGTTACAAATTCTTAATTATGATTTTTAAGATATGTTCATAAATGTTTGAATTTAAACATATATGAATATCGTTTAAGTAAATCCTTTTCATTTTCTTGTAATAATTGATTTATTTAAACCAAAATATTAAAAAAAATTCATAACAACAGCATTCTGGTCAAATTGAAATAAAAGCTTACTATGATTCGTTTGGTTAATAAGTCAATATACATTACATAGATGGCAGTGATGGCTGTAAAAATTTTAAAAAATCGTACCAAAAATTACCACCTGGGGAAATTTCAAGTTCAAAAATTGTAAGAAAAGCAAAACAAATTCACAAAATATAGGAACAACGTGTGATAATTTTGCGATTAAATAATTTTTTTCGTATTTTTCTGTAACCATTTTAGACATCTTACGTACACTAGTAAAACTAAAGATAAATTTAGCAAGTATTATTTTAATTTTTCAGAGCCAACTCTAATGTATTTTTCAAAATGAAAGTTCGAAAAAATATATTTTAGAAATAATTTAATTTTAACATTTCTGCAATTAATATTTACTTAATAGTGATATGCAGAAAACATTTATAGAAACATTTTATAATATTTTTGATTTTTTCATTGAAAAACTTGAAGCCAAAAAACACCATTTTTACTATGGATTCCTATGGAAATCAGTGAAAAGTTATACCACTAAAAAAGCTTCTAAAAAATACGTCATTAAGATTATGGCTCTATACTCTAGAAGGCTCTGATACCATACAACGTGCCTTATTTTGGATTCCTTGAATAGTCAATTTTTGGCTTTTGTTGCTCAAGTCATACCATGCCAGTGCAGCGTACATAACGATGGGTCTTATAAACAATTTGTAAATTAATAATTTATTGGAATAGTCAAGAACACTAATCCTGCAGAAAAGCGCGTGTAGCTTACGAAAGGCCATCGCAGACTGTCTACGTATACTTCGTTTATATGAGAACCGAAACTCAAGTTTTTATGTAAAGTGACACCAAGGTATCTCGCCTTGTCCACAATTTCGACTGTCTGATCGTTAATCGTTACCGGAATTGCATCCTTAAACTTGAACACGATGTTTGTGAGTGGGTCTAACAACTAATAGCTGAATTTTCGCAGCATTTATGGTAGTGTTCCAATCACGAAAATTCCCCGTCAGTGAGCAAAGATACTTTTGTATTCTGTAGTCGGCATACACCTGGACCCATGTGTCCTTTGAAGTGGAAGTTGGAATGTCGTTTGTTAAAATTACTTATAGTAGTTGGCCCAGTACAGCACCCTAATGGACACCTGAAAAAATTTTTTTAGATGAAACTGTTCTCAATACTAGAGATAAAACTGTTCTCAATACTGATATAAAATTTACGGTATAAGCTCCAATTAGAGCGACCAATACCAGGCAACTCCTCCTCGGATTAATTTAGCTAACAAACCAATGTGCCACACAGAACTTTTACGATGATTTTTAGCCTTCTTTAGTTGGGTTGTTAATCTCATAATAGCCTCCGTAGATGATCTATTAGGAACAAACCCAAACATAAATTCAGGAATCAGGTGGCGACAAGAGTCCCATAACCTACAGTAAATGATCTTTTCGGCAATTTTATTGAGTCCACTGAGCAAACTAATCGGCCTAGTATGTTCTGGTCTACAAGGTTTCCTGGGCTTAGGAATGAAAATTATTTTGGATAGCTTCCAACTGGGATCAGGGAAATATGAAAAACTAAACATAGCATAATTAATAGTTGCGAATTAAAAAAAACAGATTTAGGAAGAATTTTGATGGCCCGATTAGATGTAGTATCTACTCCGGTGTTTTTTTATTTTTTAACCTACTAACGTGGCAGGCTATCTCGGCAGAATTAGTTTTAATTCCTACTAGGATTTCCTTACTAAATGGAGTAGGGTATAAGGAGATGAAATTTGCAACCTCATCAGCCATATAAGGTCTGGCAACTTGATCAGATCCACTGAGTACTGATCCATAATAGTCAGCCATTTTGTTCGCCACAACAGAAGGAACAATGGCGGGACCATCATGATCCTCAAGTATAAGGGTTCTATTTTCTGAGGGCAAGATACCTCTTATGTTCTTGAATAAGTTGGACTTATCAGGCTTAATAAAGGATAGTTTTTTGTTAATATTGTCCCGCCAAGACTGCCGAATCGCATCGTGAATATTCCTCGTGAGACGGTAAACCAGAGTAGAGGTAAAAATGCGGGGTGACTTCCAATGCCAATTTCTAACATATTTCCTTATTTTAATTAGACTTACAAAGTAGGAACGAATTTATTAAATGCCTTAATAATGATACTAGAAAATCTTGACAGCCTCAGACTCATTTGACGGAGCCATTTTGTAATGCACAAAGTGCCTAAAGCCATCCCAATCCGCATTTTTTATGTCTGGAACATTCATCCTATCCGATTAATGGAAAATATTTAGATTATGGGGAATATCAAACACAATCGGCAAATGATCTGAACAGAATTCAGGCAATACCTTCATATTATCCGCCACATGAATATTTTTGGATATAGCAATATCCAATACTGCATCACCTCGAGTGTATTTAGGGGGGGGGGGAAGAATACGGATGTCGTTTGCCTCGCAATACTCAAAGAGTCTCTTACTCTCCATGTTACAGGCTGATGCAACATGACCGAAAGCCTGACACTTGCGACAATGTATCACCGACTGCTTTCATTTGGTTTCCCAAATAATTTTGTAACCGCAACATCCTCCGAATACTAAGATGACCGAATTTTTTGTGTTGTGCTCAAAAGATACCGTGAAGCATAGGAGTTTGACTTGCTTCTCAAAGCCGTTGTTGTCGCTGATTTTCTTTAATGTGGGGTAGACAATAATCACTTTATGACCTTTGTTCAAGAGGTCATTTCTTATATCTTCAGTGGCCGTCTCTTGGTGAATACCCTTAGATATCATTACTTTAGGCCGATTGTTTTTATAATTGAAAATATAAAAGCGTTGATCAGCTAGCTTCAGCTTCTCCACAATATTTTTGTTGTCCTCAGATATTTTTGTGTAAACCACAGTGCTATCTGTGTAAATTCTAAGTAGAGTTTTCCTAATCTTAATCTTCTGAATGACAGAAATTTCTGAATAATGAGATTTCAAATTTGTTTTTCGTTCTCTGATAGGTTATGGTAAACGGACTCATCCGAATTTTCCGTCTTAATTCAGTTTACAAGTATCAGAGTATATTCAAATTATGTCATAAATGACCAAGGTATTCAAAATTCATGTTGTAAATTGTGTTGCTCGAAAACAATTTTTCTTGTCGTTTAGAAAGTCCTTGAGTCCGAAAAAGCAAACAAAAATTTTGTCCATCAGTCTATCTGTACTCATAGTACAGAACAGTTTGACCTATTTGGATTTTTTTTTGTGGTCAAGCCGATGAGGTGAATTGAAAAGCTTTTGGAAGCAGTACGCCAAGATGTTCGGATACATGGCACACCAATTTATCCAAGTTCACCTGGTAATATTAGCACGTTGAACAATTTTTTAAATGTGCTGATTTAAGGATTGAGTTGGACGTTGAGTTAGCGGTTGGAGTTGAGTTGGAGTTGAATAAGGGTTTAGCGAGCAGTTGAGGAATTTTTTATTTATTCTGATTTGGTTCCTGAGTTTGGTATTGCATTTGCGGTTTAGTTTAGGGTGGAGTTGGGTTACATTTCGTAGTTAAATTGGGGTTGATTTGGAGTTGAGTTGTAGTTCGGTTAGGGTTTAGTGAGGAGTTCAGATTAGGATTTATTTGTATGTTGAATTAGCAGTTTAATTAGGTTGGGGGTAGATTAGATTTGGATTGCAGGTTAAGTTAAATTTGAATTGGAGTTGGGCTAGAGCTGAATTAGCGTTGAATCGGAGTTGAATTGGGGCTAGGTTAAGTAGGAGTCAGCAGTTGAGAAATTATTTGGGGTAGTGTACAGGGTTGAGTTGAAAGCTAGCTTGTGTTATTAGGAATCTAGCTTTTCGAGTCACATTGAGTTGAGGATTGAGTTGGATGTTGAGTTCTGGGTTAAGTTTGCGGATTGAGTTTGGGGTCGAGGTAAAGGTTGGGTTTGGATTAAGTTGAGTACATAGACATAGACAGTTTTCGCCGATTGAAGGTTGAGTTCGGCTTGAAGTATGGTTGAGTTATGGGTTGGTGGAGGTTGAGTTGAGATCGAGTTAGGGTTTAACAGGATTTGAGTTGAAGTTGAGTTGGATTTGAGAGAGGGGTTCGGTTGGGGATTAATTTGCGGTCGAGTTGAGGGTTTATTAGAAGCTTAGATTGAGTTGATTTCTTACACGCATTTAGCTTACGAAACGAGTAGATTTCGAAATTGAGTTGGCCGCTGAGGGTGGGGTTGAGTAGAGAGTTGACTATTGGTTTGAGCTAGGTAAAATTTAAAATGAGTTAAAGTTGCATTAAGGTAGAGAGAGGGGTTCGGTTGGCGAATTTTTTGGGTGTTGTTTCGTGAATTGAGTGAGGCGTGGAATTTCTGGTTAGGTTAGGGGTTGATTTAGGCTTGAATTGGTGATTCAGTTGAGGTTGGATTAGCGTTGGAAGATTGAGTTAGGAAGTTCAGTTAGAGTTTAAAAAAAAAAATCGAAATCAAATCCGGTAGTGCAAATTTTGGTATTTAAACTATCAGGAATGCTAGATGCTTGCTAATTTTGTATACGTTTGTCAGTGATGTGATGAACAATTTTGTTTTTGTATTTATTTTTTATTGTTAAAGTTTGAAGAAAGTTTCTAGCTGAAAGTAAAAAAAATCGGTAATGCAGTTTGTATTATTCCAGTCAAAAATAAAAAGCGCTTATGGTGCTGGATCGATGACGAGTTTATATGGGATCATCCATTGATATCACTTCTAACTATGTGTTAGGAACTTTTCCGTTCCTTCAGAAGCGGTATCGCCCCATATAGATTTTGAATAAGTGTGCGCTTTCTTTGTCTGTTTCATTACTTTGTTTGTTTAATGAGAGTCTTTCAAGGTCAGTGTTTCCTGATATTTGGAAAAAATCATTTATAGCTCCTACATTAAAATCTGGTAGAATGAGTAGTATTACTTGCTACAGATGTATCTCGATTCTCTTGGTTCTACCTAAACTTTTTAAATCGTTAGTATAATCTGTAATTGAGATTTATTTTAATGAACGTATAAATGCACGCCAACAGGGCTTCATTCGAGACTGTTGGCAACGATGCTTTCGAGACTGTTGCCAACCGTGGCCAGGTTGATGTTATCTACATAGTTTTCTTCAGAAATTGATTGAGTTCGGATCCAATTTCATCGCAATAAAATGGATCGCATCTTATCTGACATCAAGACAATATTATGTGAGTATTTCGCAGCCAACTTTGACCTTTGCTGTTCACTGTATTTATTGACGATGTTGTTCAGTGTTTCAGGTTTCGTAAGTGTCTATAGTATGCTGACAACTTAAAAATGTATGCTACAGTTAATTATTTAATTGACACTGCGCATTTGCAAGAGGACGAGGGGAACTTGATGTCTTTTGTGATTGGTCCGCTCAGAATAAGTTGCCCATGGACACTGTAGAAACATCATTGCTGAAGACGTAAAGCAAAGTACTCTTTGTTTATTATTTCAGTTTACTTTTCTCTAGTACTATGTTTACAATGTTGCTATACAGCACAATTATTATTCAGCGCTTCCAGCGTGACATCCCCCTTATTAATTTAAACAAATATACACCGTTAGTTCAATTAAGGTTTGTTTTTAAAAACTACTTTATAAATCTAATCGTTGTGGTGGTTTTATAATTCTTCCATACCTTGTTGTAACTGTATGCCGGGTGGCCTCACCGTTAGTTGATGTTGGAGAGTTATTCAACTGAGATTGCATCCTCGGCTGAATACTATTATTGCTTGTTATTCGAAATGTGCCCTCGTGATCTGGTATGCTTGAAGTGTTTGGAATGCTATCTACGGCTAACTTGCGTTCCTGTTTAATTTATGCTTTCGTTTTATGAATGTGAATAGTGTTGCGACAATATGATTTTCCGTTGTTGGCACGAATATTATATGAACGCGCCATAGAGCTTTCAACTGCTGCTCCGATCCATTTACGGTAACCAACCTGTACACGAACTTTTTCTCCAGGTCAAAATTCTTTAGAAACTTTTGTTTTCTTGTCAGCATAAACTTTTTGATTTTTTCGAATTCTTGTCAACTCTTCTTTAACGTCATACTCAACAATTTTCGGTGTTAATTTTGTTACGGAAACCGGTAACATCGATCTGGTATTTCTACTCAACAAACGTTGATTAGGCGAACCTTATTCGTTGTTTCTCGGTGCGTTGCGATAATTTAACAACGCCAAATGTATGTCTGAGCTATCCTTAGCACATTTTTTCAACATATTTTTCGCTATCTGTACGTATCGCTCACTTAATCCGTTTGATTTTGGATAATAAGGCGATGATGTGCGATGATTTATCGACCAGTCTCTCACAAAATCTCTGAATTCTTTGCTGGCAAATTGGGGTCCATTATCACTTTCGATAGTGACTGGTATACCGTACACAGAGAACCAGGACTTGAGCTTCTTGATGACCTCACCAGTTGTACTATGCTTCAATTTTTCAAAGTCGATGATTCCGGAATAACTATCGGCCAGTAACAAATATTCTTGTTGCTGGAAATATAAAATATCTACTCCTACTATTTCAAACGGTAGACTGGGAACTTCCTTTAGCATCAACGGTTCTATAGGTTTTGATGGTTGCATAGACTTGCAGATGCTACATTTGCGTATATATTCGACGATTTTCACTTGCCAATCTGAGACACTTTTGCTCACCGAAATGGCCAGAATGAATACTGCGTAATATGCGCGGTACTTGATCCTTTGGAATTATTACTTCTGTTCCTTTGAACAAGACTCCGCCATAGTACGAGATTCTGTCCCGAAAATTCCAATAATGCTTTACATTAGCAGGTACTTCTTTTTGGTTGTTTGGCCATCCGTTCAGTACCACTGAAATTAAGCTTTGAAGTTCTACATCTTCTTCCGTCGAAGAAATCATCTCTTTAAACGCTTTTTTTGTCATGTTCAATACTATATGAACCTGTAACTCCTCTTCATCTGGATCTATGCTGTTCTTGCAATCCCGACTTAAAGTGTCTGCGATATAAAGACTTGTCCCTTTTTTTATAATTTATGTTTGGTGAATAAGGCATGACGTCAAACAAGATTCGTTGCAATCTTTGTGGTGCCGTATGAATTGGCTTTCGGAAGATTATTTCGAAAGGTTTATCGTCAGACTCTATAGTCAGCCTCTTACCGTATATATATATATAAATGGAATTTCTGGCAGGCATATCGTATAGCAGCCGCCTCCTTTTCTATCTGTGGATAGTTTAGCTGGGCACGAGTCAACGCTTTTGATGCGTATGCGACTGGCTGCTTATTTTCCAGAAGTACGGCCCCAAAGATTTTGCTGCTTGAATCTACTTGCAATGTGACCTCCGCTTTAGCGTCAAAAAACTTCAAAACAGACGTTGTTGAAAATTTTTGCTTTATCACTCGAAATGCCGCCTCCTGTTCCTCCGTCCACAAAAATTCTACATTCTTGTGCAGTAGCGCTCGCAATGGCTGTGTTATACCTGACAGATTTTTAATGAATTTGCCCAAATATGTGGCCATTCCTAATATCCTTTGCAGTTTCTTTTTATTAGTAGGTTCCTTCAGATTATTGATTGCCTGAATTTTGTCCGGATCCGCAGATAGACCGTTTTCATTTAAACGATGTTCGAGGAATTTGATCTCATTAGCCTCAAAAATGCATTTTTCTTTATTTAATTTTAGCCCCACATGATTCAACTTCCTCACAACGCGGTTTGTAATGTCCCTTAGCTTTTCCTTTGTCTCGGCGTAAATTAGTATATCGTCCATTGAAACTTTAGTGTTTTCAAACTCTTCCAGAATTTGACTCATTCGGTCTTGGAACACTTCCGGTGCTGAAGCCAAACCGAATGGTAGCCGTTTGAACGCATATCGCCCCGAAAGTGTTGCCATAGTTAAATATTTTTCTGTTCTCTCTGAGACACGGATTTGTCAAAACCCCTTTTTGCAGTCTAATAGAGTGAAATACTTAGCTTTTCGAATTCGAGTGGCAATTTCCTCGATTGTACACAACGGGTGATATCTTCTAAGGATATTTTTGTTTACATGCGTCAAGTCAACGCAAACCCGCAGTTTACCATTTCGCCTAACTACCACCATTAGAGATACTGCTGGTGTAGCTCCTTGAGTCTTGATTAAAACTTCAGCTTTAACTGCTTCATCGATGTATTTCTTCGTTTCCTCCCGAAGTGTAATGGCCAATGTTCGCGCCGGAAAAATGTGAAATTTTGGAACGTCAATAAGATCTATGTCCTACTCATAATCATTTAGACATCCCAGACCCTCAAAAATGGCTCCTTGGATCTCCGAAACTCTAATGATCAATTTCAATTTCTCGCATTCAGTTTTTCCTAATATTGGGCTGACAATATTGAGAAGCAAATCTACCACTATAAACTTCAATTTACGGTTTTTATTTCGCACTATACAATCGATTAAACTTTCCCCCACTACCTAGATTGGATGGTCTCCGAACGTTAGAATCCTTTTTGTATGTGACTCATCGATTTTTACTCCAATTTTATCAACAATAGATTTGGGAAGCACGTTACAATGCGCTCCGGTGTCTAGCTTGAAATTAATGCTAATTGCATCATTTAGCTTGACAGCTTCGTAATAACTATTTTCGTTGTCTTTATTCGTAATGGAATGCACGCAAAAGTTTGATAATTCAATCTCTAACTCCGAATCGGTTGCGTCATCTCGAATAGATTTGTTTTCATCTTCAATTAGGTTAACTTTTTTCGAATAGCAAAACTTTGCGAAGTGCGGCCTTTATGTTTACATTTGTCACATGTTTTTTGATAAGCTGGACAAGATTTTCTGCCGTGAAGTGTGCCACAATATTTACAGTTCCACACTCGGCTTTTATTCACCTTCTCGCTCACTGCACTGTTTTTTGATGTATTTTCGGGTTTTGTGTTATTTTTATATTTCCTACACAATATATTATCTACTGTTTTTATTTGGTGTATATCGAATTTATTCAGTTGTTTGGTCGTTATTTCACTAACTCGACATATTTGTATGGCTTTAGCTAACGTCAGGTCTTCTATTTCTAAAATTTTTCGCGCACAGCACCATTAGTAGTTCCTACGACTATTTTAACACGAACCAAATCATCGTTGAGATCTTTAAAATCACAATACTTTGCTTTTAACTGGATTTTAGTTAATAATTCGTCGGAAGATGTCTCATCTTGAACTATTTTGTTAAACTCATAGCGTTCAAATGTTATGTTTAATTTTGGCTCGAAATATTCGTTAAATTTAGCTTGAATTTTAACTAAATTTTTGCTGTCGTCTTTTGTTAAATTGAACGAATTAAATATATTTACTGCATCAATTCCCAGCGATGACATGAACGTAGCTACCTGAATAGATTCTGTTTTTTTATTCAGTTGCGCAGTAGAAGAGTTTCTGATATTTGTGATGTTGGCGTTATTTTTTCTTGCAACCTTACATTTACAAATTATGTGGACTACATTGTAAGCAGAGGGTATTCATAATTTGATTTCAGTACGCGTAAACGGAGGGAATTTTGTGACCCTCCAACATTGAAATCTCCCAATCACTCGCATTCCGTGAGTTAAACTAAATAAATAAAAAAAATAAAGTTTGTTCTAAGCCCTAAAACTACAAAAATAAAACTTTAGGATAAACTTTACGCGATTGCACAAATGTATGAAGTTTGTCCTAACTTCAAGTAAATGTATTTATTAGTAAGAATAATGTTTGAAATGCGGATAAACCGATAAAACGCTAACGCTACTAAATCTAATCCGGACTCAGAGGATAAGATTGTTCCCACATATGTAATATTTTATGGATTAAAAATTTGTCGAACTGGCCCAAATAGCGTACCCAAGTAGTCCGGGACCCTTTAAAATCAAAAAATTTAACAACTTCTAAAAATGTTGACTATACGTGTCGTAAGACAAAGGTGGTGCGTCCCTAACAACGTCCTAAAATTGAGATGATAAGTGACTCAGGAGAGGTATGTTATATCAATATATGTAGGCTTATACGAAATTTGATTTTAAAAAAATGGTCAAACTTTATACGAACTTACATATGCCTGTTCTAAGTGACTTTACGTCAGATTTTGGAAAGTTGTTATATTTTTTAGATAGAGGAATCGCCTGCCATCCTATAAAATATACAGCCCACTTGTGTTTCATTTCCACTTTAAACCTAATTGAGAAATTTTTGAATGGTAATTTTGGGTGAACTTACATAGAGGGATGAAATATGTCCTAAATCGTAATATTCTTGGTTTTGTGAAGTAGTTATAATTAGTTATGGATAGACGGGACCTCCGAATTCATAATAACGAGAGATTTATTATTCTTCTTGTTCCACTTTCTCGTGGAAAATTTATATATTCCAAAAAAATATTTAAATGTGGTATAAAAGCTGCCTTTAGAATGTTATGTCTGGAGACTTAAGGAGTGAAACTTAATTGATTCAAAGATCACTGATTGTGATTTTGAATGCATTAAACTTTTCTAGAAACTAAATTATTAAACATTAGTTTAGTTATCTTATTTATGTATCTCAATTAATTTAGTTTTATATTTTGACCCTACTTGGTTTGTGTATACAAACTACGGAAGATGATTAGTTAAAAGTAACCTCGATGATTAACCGAGCGTGTTCAAAATACGGATAATCTAACTAATATTTGCTAATTTTAAACAAAACTCTTTAGGTTAGTGAATAAGGCTAACATTTAAAAAATTTGCAACTAAAGCTCCAATCATTCTGGTGTAATCGAGCTCCTAAAAATTTAGGCTTTTGCTGGGTTTTCCATCCTTTTTATTGTAATATTGAGAATCACTGAATAAAACATTAAAAACCATAAAGTTGTCGACTTTCCAAAATTTATGCCGCTGTTATACTGTATCGGAAGCATGCGGCTTGGTATACATTAAATGCATAAATTTTGTAACATTATTTTTTCCATGTACATATACGTGTATAAATAAATACTTAATAGTTTATTGCATATTGAAATCAGATATTGTAAATAATTTTTATTTTTATTATTTTTATAAACCAAACAAACCCACCATGTTCACGTAAGTACATAAAATATAAATAAAAATTAATTTTTTTATTTTTAATCGCGCACATTAAAATAACGAATTTATAAAAATAAAAAATTTAATTTTTATTAGGTGAAATGACACGATCCGATTTAAGATAAGCCCAAGAGGCAAGCAAAATATTTTTATTTATTTTTTTGAATCGAACGCTTTAATATGCAAACAACAAAACTACAAAAAAAATTTATGTGCCAATTATTGATTTCTTTATTTATTTTAATTTAACGATATCGTAATTAAAAAATTAAATTTTTTCTTTTTTTTTTTAGGTAATTTATTACCAAGAGCACGCATAAATTTTCCAGCGAATCAATGATTTTATTGTGCACACAATGCAATAAAAATTTTCCCGTTTACATATTTTGGGCTTGGGATATTTTTTTATTATATCGGATTGAAGTTTAATTTATGGGGTGGTAACTGGTAACAGGTTTTTTGTGTTTAGTAGTTCTACCCCCTGGTGATCCATTGAACATTGATTATAATAAAAATTATATGGTTAGCATTTTATTACGAAATAAACTCAACTTCCCCCGCCCTTCTTATCATAATGAATAAATTTAAAAAATCGAAATTCCCATAGTTGATAGGCATTAGTCTCGATGGTTTTAAATAAATAAAATGATATAAATTTGCTTTTGTATATTTTACATGCAGGAAGAGAATAAAATATTACAATTACTCTATAGTAGGCGACAAGATCAGCAATTTCCATAAAGCAAAATAGGGACGGTTTTTGAGTTGTTTTTTGTGAAATGCTATTTGCCTTGGTAATTATAAATAGATATAATATAGCTAGTTGAGCTTGGGTATATTATTACAAGCAGGAAGAGAAAAGGAATAAAACTAAATTAAACGATAAATTTGGTAAAATGCCATGTGCCTCGAGTAATATAAATTCATATAATTTAGTTAGTTTAGCAAAGTGAAATTATTACATACTGGACGAGAATAAAACATTAAATTTATTTTCTAGCAACCGAAAAGGTCCCTCTCACAAATACCCTAACCCGAAATCCCGCAATAAGAAATCTTTCAGATAATTGCAATCACTGATTGAGATAACTACACAAAGGATTAAAACTGAAAATGTGGCGTCAAAACCACTTTATTCAGCTTCTGTTTTTGTAACAGAAGCTGGACAAAGTGTTTTTAGTAAAATTATTATTTTGTAAGCATTGTAAGCATTTCAGTAAAAACCATTCAACCAAAAAATTCCGATTAATCATTAGTCGAAATTTTTGCCAAACAAATTAATCGACCTTACCCTATTAGCTAAAGACACCATTAGCTTAATTAGAATAGGTTTCTTAAATATAATATTGTTGCAAGTGCCCGATATATAGCCTTGGGCTGGAAAGTTTTATTGACTTCTATATTCCAATTGAAATATTCATGTAGTTTAAGTAATACGTAACAGGTCAGGACTGGTGTATGCGCTAGGATTTCACGACTATTTCAATATATATATTGCACCCTGTTAAAGTTAGCCGGAAATTTCCAGCCGAAAGTAAATAGTCGATAATGCAGATTCAGTTATTAACATTTCAGCCGAAAATAAAAACTGAAATTGAGATGAATGCATTAATGCGATTTGTCAATAGCTATCGCAGGAAAAAAATTCAGTACAAGTATACCGGCGGAAATCTGGGAAAAATCGATTTCCCAAAAATCTTTGGAAAATTTGTATTATATCTGCCTCCAGAATGTTATATCTGGAGATAGATTGCATTGATGTGACTTATCAATAGCTTTCGCTGGGAAAAAATTTTGTTGAAATTTCCCATTCGGAAATATGGGACAATTTGATTTTCCGAAAATCATTAAAAATTTTCTTAAAATCTACCTCTAGAGCAAGTGTTTACTACAAGTGTAGTAGCAATTGTAGAGGCAAGTGTAGTAACAAGTGTAGTACCAAGTGAAGTAACAAGTGTAGTAACAAGTGTAGTCACAAGTGTATTAACAAGTATACTAACACTGTAGTAACAAGTGTAGCAACAAGTGTATTAACACGTGTTATATTCAGTGTAGTAACAAGTCTACTAGTAAGAGTAGTAATAAGTGTAGTAAAACCTGTAGTCACAAATATAGTAACAAGTGTGAAAACAAGTGTAGTAAGTAGCATAGTAACAAGTGTAGGAACAAGCGTAGTAGCATGTATAGTATATTCTATTTTGAGCTCTAGCTCAATTATAATCAAATGTACAGCAAGAGGTGAAATAATTTAAAAAATTAGCAATAATAACATTAATAAAACCGAATTAAAAACTATACGTATTGCCCACGAATCACGCCACTCTAAAAATGTTGACTTAAATAATTTTGCCGATCCTTACCTATTAATTTGCTTTGGAAATGAATTCCATAGGGTAACTCCCTAACATAAAAGGATTTGTTTGACTACCTACAACAATTTTTCGCAGACCTTAGGCGGAAGTTAGAGGAATGAAACCTACTAAACAGTAATTCCCCATAAAGATAACAAGGCTATTTAGCGTTGAGAAGTTTGAAAATAAAACAAAAAACCCGAAATTCGTAAAAAAAAAAAAAAAATACATCCTAAAACCAGGAAAGAGTAGTTATGTATGTGAGGTTGGCCCAAAATTTAACCCAAAAAACGCAGCGGTAATACTCAAATAAAAATGTTATTCATATAGAGCTGATACTTGCCCAAAAAAAGGTATATCGTGATACAATTTGATATGTCAGCCCAAAAAAGTAAATCACGATAGCAAAATTTATTAAGGCAAAAAAACTGAAAATATTGCAAAAGTGCTATGGTTTTCATAGTAAAGCCTTGCAATGAATCATCATGGGTCATATTCACCTAGTCTTCGCAAATTAACTTAGTATTGTCCCAAGTACTGCATTGTTGGCACCAATCAATTCTGGAACTTTTTATGGCCGCAAAGCCTTGTGATTCGTGTTTAATTAAATACCAATTGACAGGCCAAATAAAAACGCATCGGGAGATTCGTACCAACAATACAAAAATCCAATTAACAAATTACATGCTGTCTCCATCACAAAATTCTGTAAAAGTTCCAGAGTACTCACAATTAATAGCCCTATTATAAAATCATCGGGAGATTGGTGCCAACAATACAGTACTTGAGAAAATATTCAGTTGAATTGCAGAATTTAAATTAAATAACACTCACCAGGTTTTCCGGCCATATTGGACCATGCTATCGCTATCAAAAAATTCTGAAAAAGTCCAGAGTACTCACAATTGATAATCCTAATTAAAAATTATCGGGAGATTGGTGCCAACAATACAGTACTTGAGAAAATATTCAGATGAATTGCAAAATTTAAATTAAATACGACTCACCTGGCTTTCGGCCACATTTGACCATGCTATTCCCATCACAAAATTCTGAAAAAGTCCATAGTACTCACAATTGATAGGCCTAATAAAAAATTATCGAGAAATTGGTGGCAATAATACAGAACTTAAAAAAATATTCAGTTCAATTGCAAAATTTAAATTAAATACGTCTCACCAGGCTTTCCGGCCATATTTGACCAACCTAACCCCATCATAAAATTCTGAAAAAGTTCCAGAGTACTTACAGTTGATAGGCCTAATAAAAAATTATCGGGAGATTGGTGCCAACAACACAGTACATGAGAAATTATTCAGTTGAAATGTAAAAATCAAATTAAATACGACTCACTGGGCTTTCCGGACACATTTGACCATGCTACTTCTATCACAAAATTCAGAAAAATTCCAGAATACTCACAATACAGATCAAATTAAGCACGATTCACTAGGCTTTCCGTCCAATTTTGACCTTGCTACGAGCATCCCCATCACAAAATTCTGAAAAAGTTCCAGAGTACTCACAGTTGATAGACCTAATTAAAACTCATCGGGATATTGGTGCCAACAATACAGTACTTGAGAAAATATTCAGTTGAATTGCTAAATTAAAATTAAATACGACTCACCAGGCTTTCCGGCCATATTTGACCATCCTATCCCCATCACAAAATTCTGAAAAAGTTCCAGAGTACTTACAGTTGATAGGCCTAATAAAAAATTATCGGGAGATTGGTGCCAACAACACAGTACCTAAGAAAATATTCAGTTGAGTTAAAAATTTAAATTAAATATGACTCAAGAGGCTTTCGGGCCATATTTGACCATCCTATCCCCATCACAAAATTCTGAAAAAAAACCAGAGTACTCACAGTTGATAGGCCTAACAAAAAATTATTGAGAGATTGGTGCCAACAATACAGTGCTTGAGAAAATATTCATTTGAATTGCAAAATTTAAATTATTTACGACTCACCAGGCATTCCGGCCATATTTGACCATTCTATCCCCATCACAAAATTCTGAAAAACTTCCAGAGTACTCACAGTTGATAGGCCTAAATAAAAATTATCGGGAGATTGGTGCCAAAAATACAGTACTTGAGAAAATATTCAGTTCAATTGCAAAATTTAAATTAAATACGACTCAAGAGGCTTTCCGGCCATATTTGACCATGCTACGAGTATCCCCATCACAAAATTCTGAAAAAGTTCCAGAGTACTCACAGTTGATAGGCCTAACAAAAAATTATTAGGAGATTGGTGCCAACAATACAGTGCTTGAGAAAATATTCAGTTGAATTGCAAAATTTAAATTATTTACGACTCACCAGCCATTCCGGCCATATTTGACCATTCTATCCGCATCACAAAATTCTGAAAAACTTCCAGAGTACTCACAGTTGATAGGCATAATTAAAAATTATCGGGAGATTGGTGCCAATATTACAGTACTTGAGAAAATATTCAGTTCAATTGCAAAATTTAAATGAAATACGACTCAAAAGGCTTTCCGGCCATATTTGACCATGCTACGAGTATCCCCATCACAAAATTCTGAAAAAGTTCCAGAGTACTCACAGTTGATAGGCCTAATAAACAATTATCGGGAGATTAGTGCCAACAATACAGTACTTGAGAAAATATTCAGTTGAAATGTAATAATCAAATTAAACACGACTTACCAGGCTTTCCGGCCATATTTGACCATGCTATCCCCATCACAAAATTCTGAAAAAGTTCCAGAGTACTCACAGTTGATAGGCCTAACAAAAAATTATTGGGAGATTGGTGCCAACAATACAGTGCTTGAGAAAATATTCAGTTGAATTGCAAATTTTAAATTATTTACGACTCACCAAGCTTTCCGGCCATATTTGACAATGCTACCCCCATCAAAAAAAATCTCAAAAAGATCCAGAATACTCACAAATAATAGACCTAATAAAAAATCATTGGGAGATTGGAGCCAACAATACAGTACTTGAGAAAATATTCATTTGAATTGCAAAATTTAAATTAAATACGACTCACCAGGCTTTCCGGCCATATTTGACCATGCTATCCCCATCACAAAATTCTGAAAAAGTTCCAGAGTACTCACAGTTGATAGGCCTAAGAAAAAAGTATTGGGAGATTGGTGCCAACAATACAGTGCTTGAGAAAATATTCAGTTGAATTGCAAAATTTAAATTATTTACGACTCACCAGGCTTTCCGGCCATATTTGACCGTGCTCCCCCATCACAAAATTCTCAAAAAGATCCAGAATACTCACAAATAATAGACCTAATAAAAAATTATCAGGAGATTGGTGCCAACAATACAGTACTTGAGAAAATATTCAGTTGAATTGTAGAAATCAATTTAAATACGACTCACCGAGTAACCATTTTTTATTAATTATAACCGAGTGAGATTTACTCGCATTTAAAACGAACCTTATAAAGACTTCACTGTCATATCACTACTAATATATATAGAAAATAATAGAGGACCTATCACTATACTCTGAGGCACGCCGGAAATTACAGGACGTAAATGAGACAATAAACTGTAGAAAAAACTGCCTGAGAAAATCAATTTCACAGCGGAAACCGAAAATCTAAACTGAGATGAGAGTTCAATAGACCGAGTAACGATTCATTTTACTTTTTTAATAAACGATAAAAATTTGTCCTCGATGTAATGGCATTATTGCTTGTAAATCGTATACAGCAACGTGTGCACCATTTGAGTTTTTTTTGTCGCTATCCTTTTCCTTGCGCGACAAATATTTTTCTTTTTGGTGAGCGTCATAACTTATAATGAGTTTTTCCTCTCATCATCAGCATTTTTAAACGATTCGCAAAGGTCTTATTGATCCTTTTTCGGTACGTGCAGTACTTTTAGAACTATCGATAAACTCGCGTGTAGTTTGTGATCTTAAGTAATGCGATTCGATCCTAGGAATATTATTAATAAAAATTGTCACGCTTTCTTTAATTCCGGCGTCAACAATAGTTTGTTTGCCAGGTTTACCTCTCATCTCACCATGAAGGATTCGGTATCACTTTTATTCGACAATGTCATCTTCGTAGGACGATCGTTAATATCAAGAGTAGCTTTGAAAAATAACCTACATACTCTAATGCGTATTTCACCTACCTCGAAATAAAATGTTGAATTCAAATTTCTGATGTCGTGAATGGTAGATTATCGATATTTGGGTTTTATATTTTCAGTGCTTCGTAAGATAAATTCTCTTTGCATTTGTAAGTCAGCTAAGTTTCAATAATTTCTAAAAAAATTCTCCAGCCGTATAGCACTTATTTTACTACTGCAGCCGAATTTACATTTATCTCCACAAACCTAGGCGCACTTTTCTCTCAGGATTTTTTTTTTAGTTTTTGATGCCGATACATACGCTTTTCCTGAAGTCCTTAGTAATTTAGTTTTTTCCCCACCCAATTTTCCGGTTTTCGTTTTGCCTTTTTCTTCTTTTTTTCTACATTTGTATTTGCAACTTCGATTTGCACTTCAGCGGGAATATTTTGTTCATCTACACTGTCGGAGGAATCACTTGTACTGGTTAAATTATTATTAAAGTTAGGATCTGCATCTGAGTCGTCGATGTCGCTTTCATAATATATAAACAGTGCCGGAATTGATTTCAGGCCTGCTTATAGTGACATCAAATTTCACCATTTGAAACGGAATCCGTGTTAAGCGCCAGATTATTTTCATGCACATGGGAATGTGCATTTGCACCATGATACTTGCGCGACTCGAAAAATCCATTATTTTGCTGTATTTAATACTGAAAATGAATTTCTCGGATTATTTCAACTAAAGTGACATAACTCGAATTAAGAGTAAAAAACAAACAAAATCAGCTGTTTGAAAATTAAATCCAACAGCAAATGTTCACTTTATTAGTCTAGACTGACTCAACTTGAAATTAATGTCATTCTAAGCTCACCGAAGCCCAAAATAGAAAAAAACAATTCTTTGACGTGAAAAGTGTCATAATTCAAAATGCATTACAATGTGTCTTTTACAATGACATAACTTAAAATAATTGAAATATTCATTTTTACCTTGATAGACTACAATGTCACAACCCGAAATTAAATCGTTTTCAAAATATACGTTGGTTAACTAAACCGACTTAATTCAAAATATTACTAAATTAACTAAGCGATTAATTTATATTAACGGCACAACTCAAAATAATACGGTTTTGTACTCTCATTAAGACAAACATTCACCTTGCAGTTTGAAACACAACTCAATATAAATCACTTATGTTGCAAAACTTAGAAGATTCCGGTTTAACTTTCTAAATAGCAGATTATAAATCCTCTAGAAAAATATTTTAAAACGAAAACGAATTAGAAAAGGCGCTAGAGAACAAATCAATGGTACTACTACCCGAGCTCAAACTAGAGCAAGAATAGCAACTCTATTACGAGCCTGCTTATAATCTTTTTCAAGTGTAGTAACAAGTGTAGTAACAAGTATAGTTACAAATGTAGTCACAAGTAAAGTCACAAGTGTAGTCAAAAGTGTTGTGAAAAGTGTAGTCGAAAGTTTAGACAAAAGTGTGGTCAAAAGTGTAGCCAAAAGTGTAGACACGCGTGTAGTCGCAAGTGTAGTCACAAGTGTAATTATTAAATTTAGTCGTAAGTGCAGTCACCAAATGTAGTCACAAGTATAGTCACGCTGAACTTTTTTGTCCAATAATTATTTCGTCTGACCCAAAAGATCTCCAAAGGTCTAAACAATATACGATGTCATACTTATACCAATTGGCCGTCAAACGCCAAGCTTTACTATTTTTTTAGTATAAAGCAATTTTGAAAAATTCATTAAAAACCGTTTCACGAGTCGCGTAAGCATTTCGTCTAACCTACTTAGCAACTTTTTGAGCAAATTTCTTACAAATGTATCCAACTTTTCTAAATTTTTTTTTTTTTTTAGTTTTTTTTTTTTGGATCATTTTGAATTTAATAATTTTTCAGTAAATATTATTAAAATAGAATATTAAAATCATTTTTCACTTACGTCTATTTTACGATTTAGCTTTAGAAAGATAACATTGTAAATCAAGTGCAGAGACATTGTTTCTATTAGCCGCGGACATCGATTGCAAACCATTTTGTTACGGACTCTTTGAGTATTGCAATGAGTACAAATTGTAAACGAATTTTAATAGAAGGTAGGGAACTGTGGGAGGAAATAGAAATTTATAAAAGATTAAATTTATTGACTGCCACTTAACTTCCCTTGCAGTTTAGCAGTGGGGTCAAGCCAGTCTTGACTTTATCCACACGAACGAAAACTTGGTCGCAGTCCATCAAGTCTTTGGGAATAAAAATGTTGTTTTAAAGTCTGCTCCGGGTATCCTTAGGTACGATGTTACGCATCGACTGCTGTAGTCTACCGACCAGTGAAGAATGGTCTGTCGATGTCGTATTTTTCAGAGTGCAGTAAAAGTTCTCCAGGGACCTTGAGTGATTGTCCGTAGACAAGGTCCACTGGAGTGCACCCGAGATCAGTTTTGATCGATTTTCTAATGCCAAGGAGGATGAATGGGAGTTCGTCACTCCAATTTTATGTGTTCGATCAAGCATATAATGAGGCTTTTAAATGGCGGTGGAATCGTTCCACCATACCATTCGCCTGTGGATGATACGTCGTTGTCCGTATTCTGTGAGAACCTTAAAGTATGTATAATTAGTTCCTGAAACAGATTGCTCTCGACCGTAAGGCATTCACATGAACTCAAAAAGACCGAAAGGAACAATAATAGCAATCTTATATATATATATATATATATATATATATATATATATATATATATATATATATATATATATATATATATATATATATATCTTCAGTAGCGACAGGTATTTGATGGTAAGCGCGAACTAGGTCGATCTTTGAGAACATCTTGCACCCTTGAAGGTACTTGGAAAAGTTGTGAATATGCGGAAGAGGATACCTATCCGCTATCGTTACCGCGTTTAATCTTCTGTAATCTCCGCAGGGCCGCCAACTACTATCGCGTTTAGGCACTAAGTGTAAGAGAGAGGCGACGCTGGATGAACTCGGCCTATACATACCATTAGTTGCATCATATGGTCAATCTCAATCTGCGTTATTCTATGCTTTTCAGAATTCAGGCGTCTCGGATGGCAAAAAGGTAATTGCCCTTGTGTTCCATTCGGTGCACGAAAAAATGTTTCACCGGGAGATCGTATCGAGGCTCTTGTGACAGACTTGTGTATTGGCGAAGAAGTTCGCAAAAGCGACCTTCGATAACAAATATTCTGGGCGATACAATTTCTTCAATGGGAATACCTTACGTTCATTGCGCTACCGTAAGCAAAGAATTTGTATTCAAAAGGGACCTAATCAGCTCCAATAATCAATCAGGTAACTGAACCGACGACAAATGCATGGCGAAAGTCGCGACGTAACCCTAAATCTATGCATAATAACCATGTACCATAGGTGTTTATAGGTGTTCTATAAGCGGCGACTAACAGGTTATCTGTATCGCTAAGAGCATCTGGATAATATTTAAAAGGAACAACAGAGACTTCGGCACCAGTATCTATTAGGAAACTTAATTTGTGGTGGGTCACGTATTAACTAGGCGACGATTTTGCTGCATCCCACCAGCCCTCTAGTTTTCCGACTTCGAAGGCGAAGGAGAATTAGATCGTTTAAACGAACACGGTTCTCGACATTTCCTATAGCTCTTATGCCAAATTTGTTATGAAACCAGCAGTAACAATTAGATCGACTAGGTGATCATTCTCTAGAGATTGGCCGATTCCGTGAGGAATTGCAAGACCGGCTTCTACCACGAGATCGATTATTACTACGGCTGAATTGCGCGCATAGTTACATCTCCTTAGATAACGTTGCGGGTTGAGCAGAATTACTGCAAATTGAAGATGACGAAGGACCGGAAGGACGATTGATTTCCCAAATTTGATCGGCTAGGGCGATCAAATTATCCATGGAATCCGTGTCACGTCGCAATACAATTATTGCTTTAACAATGTCGGGTAAGTACTTAAGCCATATAGATTTTACCAAGTCTTCACCCACAGCCTTCGACGTACCAGCGGCTTGCTAGAGCCATCGAAAAAACTTAGAGGGCGACTGGTTAACCATAGCAGTGGTTCCAAGCACCTGTTCGATACGTTGCGTTTCTGACAATGTTTTGGTTTTTATTACTTCGACCCGTAATTTATCGTATTTTTCATTTAAATCTTCAGTTGCTCTTATTATGTGAGCTACCGATCCTATTACATCCGGTGGTAGAGCAGATATCGCGTGATAGTATTTGGTTGAGCTTTATTCAATTTGTTTGACTGTGAACCAAGATTCTAGTTGATCAAACCATTATTATTATTATTTACTGGAGGACCATGTGGGCGATAAGCCATCTCGCACCGCGACCTAAAAGATCTATTGTGCTTGACCCCACTTAATTAGATGTCCAGTCAATATTCAGGCTCTTAATGAATCTGACAATACTACTGGCCGGCACAAGATACATACTATCCGGGCTCATTGCTCTCCCTCCTAGATGTTGCAGTCTTTACTGGAAAATGGCTAGGCAATGGTACAGAACATGTTCCGCTGAGTCCGCTTCCAGACCGCAGAAGCAGCATCCATCTGTCGTACTTAGGCCCATCTTCTTAGGGTGATACCGTAAAGGAACATGACCTGTGAGGAAGCCAGTAAGCAGCCTCAACTCAGGTTTCCTAAGTTCAAGACACTCCTTAACCCTGACAGACGAAGGTGATATAAATTTCTTCGCCTGTCGTAAACCTGGAATTCTGCGCCAGTAGGAGGACTTTTAAGCATCCTCCCAGCGTTTTACCGCTGCTCTAAGGTGTCCCTTAGTGACACCAGAGGGGGTCTGGTCCAATAAATGGAGAGGCAGAACCCTCACGGGCGAGGCCATCAGCTGCCTCGTTTCCTTCGATTCCAGTATGACCTGGCACCCACATAAGTGTAACTTATTTGAGCCTGCCAGATGTTTAATAACCTTCAGACAATCCCATACCAGCCTTGACTCAACGATACAAGACCTGAGAGCTTTTAAGGCCGATTGGCTGTCTGATACAATATAAATCTTTGCATCGTTTAGGCCCTTTGCTATGCCTATCCTAGCGCAATGTTCTATAGCATGTACTTCTGCTTGAAAAACGGTAGCATTGGTACCCAAGGACTTCGAGAGGGTAGTGCCACTCCCGTGTATTCCTATCCCCGCCCCATCTTCCGTTTTTGATCCATCTGTAAACCATACCATGGACCTTAGCTCAAATGATGGTCCACCTGCCCTCTTCACATCCCGGTCAGGTAACCTAACACAGAATGGTTTGTGGAAGTCCAGTTTAGCTGGCATACAGTCGGAAGGCATTCCTATGGTAGAGTCTGTCTGAAATTCCTTAAGGATTTCCAGATGACCCACCATATTGCCTGGTTTGATATTTCCTTCCGCCTGTATTTTCAGGACCAAAATTGCAGCATCCTTTTTAATATGCAGGTGTAACGGTGTCAGTCCTAGAAGTGTGTCCACCCCCGCGGTTGGACATGACTTCATTGAGCCCGTAACACCGATGCAGGCTACACGCTAAACCTTATTCAATAAGGTTTGCGTTGTCTTCTGCTCAGTTTTAGGCCACCATACAACCGATGCGTAGGTGACCATAGGCCAATGATTGTAAGAAATGACCAGTAGATCATTTTTGGTTGTAGTCCCCAAGTGCGCCCATAGAGCCTTTGACAGGCCCAGAGAGCCTTGATGGCTCTATTTTGAACTTTCAACAAATGTTAGTTCCAGTTCAGTCCTTGATCTAGGATAACTCCTAGATGTTTAACCTCGCTGGAAAAAGGCACAGTAGTACCGTTTAACAAGGGAGCTGTAAGCGCAAGCTTTTTCCTCCTCGTAAAAGGAACAATGACAGTTTTGCTTGGATTGACACTGAGTCCTTCCTGGTAACACCACTGCCATATTATATTGAGTGAATTTTGCATGCGATCAGAAATGACCTCATCAAACTTGTCTCTGATTATGATAGCCACATCATCTGCATAGCCCTAGACATCAAACCCATGGCTACTCAGAAGGACCAGTAGTCCGTCAATAACCAATGACCACAAAAGAGGAGATAGTACGCCTCCTTGGGGACAGCCCTTTACGGCCTTGATAGTTACTGATTCGCCACCTAGTCTGGCAGTAATCTCACGATGTTCCAGCATGGAACGGATCCACCTAATTGTAGAAAGCGGAACCCTTTTCCCTATTGCTGCCCACTCTATAGATCCATAGGAGGTATTATCAAACGCCCCTCAATGTCCACAAAGGCACAAAGGGCAATTTCTTTATACGTCACTGCTTTTTCAATCCTCGTGGCTAGACCGCTAAGGGCCATAACCATGTATTTACCAGTTTGATACGCAAACTGGTCCCGATGCAGCGGATTCTTTCCAAGGACCTCACTTCTTATTTGATAGTCCAGGATTTTTTCCATCATCTTAAAAAGAAACGATGTGAGGCTAATTGGCCGATATGCCCTGGCCTGGGTGTCTGGACGACCCCGGCCCTTTGGTATAAAGACCACATTTACTTTCCTCCACAGTTTCGGAATATAGTTAAAAGCATAACTTGCCCGAAACATCTGGATCAAGCTGGGGAGTATTTCCTCAATACCTTTATGAAGTAAAGCTGGAAAGATGCCATCCCCTCCATCGGATTTGAAAGGTTTGAAAGACCCAATAGCCCATCGCACCTTGCTGGGTGTGAAAATTTTCCCAGAGAGACTCCAGATCCTACTATGAGGCGCATAGGCCACATCCGGAAAGTGGGTCTTTAACAGTACATTTAAGGGTTCCTTTCGGTTTTCAGTGAACTCCCATATCTTGCTTCCGGAGAAGTCCTAAACCATTTGAATGATCCCTGGAAAGGACTTTCTGGAGACGAGCTGCAGAGGGCAATTCATTCATTCCCTCACAAAAATTCCTCCAGGTAGCCCTTTTGGATCTCCTTAGTTCGAGATTATATTCCGTCAAGGCCATCCTATACTCGCCCCATTCACCGGTGCGTTTAGCCTTGTTGAACAATCTTCTCGATTTTTTCCTCAGTTTACCCAGCGTCCCGTTCCACCAAGGGACCATCTTTGTGGACTCTTTTCGCTTAACTGGGCAGCTATTCTCGTAAGCCAAGTGTATAGAATTATGCAGCTGGTTTGAACAGATCTCCAAATCCTTTGGAGACTCTATGTTCCCCACAACCGAGGGCATTTCTGATTCGAGGGAGACTCTAAAAGAGTCCTAGTCGGTCAGTTTTGGAATTCTGATTTCCTGCCGCTGCATGGTCTCAGCCGCCAAATCGAATCTGATGTGCAAGTGATCCGATAATGAGGCCTCTTCAGACACATGCCAGTTTTTGACCAAGTCGCTGAAATGCGGACTAGCAAGTGTCAAATCCTGGGACCTCTTGCCTAATCGCATTTATAAAAGTAGGTTTCCTTCCCCTATTGACAATGTCTACATTATTTGACATCAGAAATTCAAAAAGGTAATCACCCCTGTTATTGATGTCCCTGCTACCCCACACCGTGTGGTGCGCGTTTGCATCGCATCCTATCAGGTAGGCCAGCCCATTGCGTTTGCAATGAGCTATAAGCCGCCTAACGTCAAGTGGAGGTATTAACTCTGAGTCTCCAGGGAAGTAGGCGGAGGCCATTATAGCCTCCTGTTTGCCTTTTTCACCCAGAACCTCCATTATTACTGCAACCAAGTCCCTGGAGATGAACTCTGAAATTAGAATAAAATTAATTTGAGAACTGGCCGTTCCGTTATGATAAATTAACTTACCCACTTGATTTGGTATACCTCTAATCTAGATACCAATCACCCATGGCTCCTGGATTAAAGCCATGCCAATATTTTGGCAGATAAACCTACGACAAAGGACGTCCGAAGACGCCTTTGCATGATGCAGGTTTATCCGCAGGCAGGCGATGTGTGCCTTCAATTTACCGAAGGCCCCTTCTGAAGGCCCTGCTCAGCCTCCTTTTCAGCACCGCCACCACCCGCATGCTTTTTTCCGGCCGATGGCTGATTAGTGTCCTCCATCGCCGTTCTGCTGGTCCCCGCTGCCTGAGAGCCTCCAGGCCTAACCAGTGGCTTGCACGGGGGGAGCCCTTGTGAGGCCTTCCCCCGCGGAACCGCTGACGCCTTCCTTTCCCTTTCCCGTCTTCTCCTCACCTGTCTCCTCGAGAGGGTGGCCACCCCGGTGGTCTTAGCTACAGGTGCCGCTACCGTAGCTTGTACAGGCTTCACCACTTGGGTCCCGCTGACAGAAGCCGGTTTAGCTCCACTCTGACCAACCTTGGGATGCAATTGTACAGTCCCAAACTTAAAGTTGACCTTAAAGCCAACCCGCTTGAGCTTCTCAACTGAAGTGTGGTCCATAGAGAACGTGAAAAAGGCCGAAGAGCTTTTCGCCTCTCTCCTGATCACTCTCCAATTGATCGCCTGCATGCCCTCATTTTGGCTTTTTATAAAGCCAAAAAGCTTCTCCGTGGGCAATTCAGCACTATTTGGGAAGGTGCCGAACACAATCCTGGCTCGAGGCAGGTTTTTCGCCTCGGCCACGATCAGCTGCGCACCCTCCCATGGTCAGCACAGGTTAGTACCAGCCAACCAGGCTGAAGCTGACTGCCAAGGAACTTAGGTTTAAGCTCCTTGGCCTCTTGCTCTAGCACCTTATCTAGAATGCCCTCCTGGACAGCCTTAAGCTGCTCTACAGTGAAGACAACCTCTGGAAAATCGGATCAAACCATAGTTCTGGCATTTGCTCCTAAAAATTTAGAAAAGAAACAGAAGCTGAATCAATTTCAGCTGTGGTTTCAGATTTTACATCGTCACCAGCCATTATTATCAACAAAAATCTTAGAAAAAAAATATAACACGTTCTTTATTTATAATTCGAAAAGTTAGAAAAAAAAAATTAATATTAATCGTAAATCACGAACGTAACTGTACAAGTGGAATGATATGACCATCTTGAAATAACTGTAAGGGAAACGGAACTTGTATGGATGGATTTTATAATTCACTCGATTTGTAGGCAATATTTGAGAAAGCAAAACGATAAATTTAAGAAAAATACATCTTACTCTTCCGATATCATTTACTGCAAAGTATCATCGAAATTATCCTGTATCCGTTTCGATTATATTTTCTTCAGAAAGATGCGGTGATGTTTACAATTCCATTTAAAATCTAAAAAAAAAAACAATTTGCTCTAAGTAATACAATCTGGAACGATTAAGTCGACCTTATTTCCCTCTGCATGTTACTGATATTTTCCACCAGGTGAACCGTTGTAATTTTAGGTAGGTATCGTTGACTAAAGTTGTATAAATATTTTAATATGTTGACATTATTCTAATGCAGCTATTCAAATTAGTTTATACAGGCTTCTTTAACCGTGGTTTTTTCTGGAATGTGGTAGACTGTGTAGGTGTAATACTTCTAAATTTGATGTGCAATCGGTGTTTCAAAAACCATTCGAAGAAACTGTTTAATTCCGTTGTGTGTGAATTGCAAAACTGCGAAACTTCACTGTTTCAGCGATCCGTAGTATTTAATTTTTCGCCTTCATAAAATTTAAAAATGTATTTTAGAAATACTGAGTCCAGGCGATGATCGTTGCCTGCGGTTTCTACTTATTTTTATTAATATGAACCAATCGATAATTATAATTAATTTAAATATAAATTGACATCAAACAACATGTTCAAAATGCAAATAAAAACTACATTGCATGTAGTTTTTTGAAATGTGTCTTCGCTAAATGCATATTTTCCATTTCGGAGGTACCCATTGTTTGAATTAGCCGCGGACATCAATTGCAAACCATTAGGTTACGGACTCTTTGAGTATTGCAATGAGTACAAATTGTAAATGAATTTTTAATAGAAGGTAGGGAACTGTGAAAGGAAATAGAAATTTATAAAAGGGTTAATTTATTGACAGCCACAGCATTAACATGCAGGAAGTTGATGTATTTATTTATTTATTTATTTATTTACAAAAAATCTATTCTACAGTTAAAAAAAACAACTTAATGAATAGTAACTACATGGTATAATATAATAATTAAAATTAGTACAATACAGAATATATGTCAAAAATATTATAAAATCAAAAATTGCAACTACGAATTTCGTACCGAAAGCATTTTCTCGATTTTTCAAAATGAAACAAATGATAATAATCATTGAAAATTCTGGCCATTGAAGCCGTTGGTTTGTTATAGCCATAATTAGTTCTATGAAATTCGATAAATAGAAATTCCCTTTGCCGCAAACTTCTACCCGGCACATAAATGTTCCAGGCAGAAATAAGATTAGGGCATCTTATACGACCGTTCTAAGAATCCCCGACAAACATTGCTGACGCAATTTTTCGACGCTTCGCTAAAGTGTCAATTCGAAGGCTTAGACACCGATTTTCATACCCTGGAAGATTACGCACTTGCTGCCACATAGGCTGATTACGATCTGAAAGATAACCAAGTTTTCTATAAATGTAAATGGTAAAACGTTTCTGAATTGATTCCAATCTTTTAATCTGTACTTCATGGTGAGGATACCAAACCACCGCCGCATATTCCAGGTGAGATCTAACTAGAGAAGTATATAAACTAACACATGAAAAAATATCAACAAACTCTTTTGTCATTCTAAAAATAAAACCCAACATAGAATTGGCTTTTAATATTATTTTGTATAGATGTAAAGCAAAAGTTAATTTTTGATCAAAGAATACACCTAAGTCAACAATTGAAGTTACTCTACAAAGTGCATTACCCTCCAACTGAGGGTAGAACGACATGATGTTGCATTTATTAATATTGATCAACAATTTATTCGTAGAGCACCAACGAGATAATGAATTAATTTCTGATTGAAATACTTCTGCGTCATTTAAAGATTGAATATGTTTAAAAATCTTCAAATCGTCTGCAAATAATAAGCAGTTACAAAATTTAAAAATATTCGGAATATCATTCACAAATAAAAGAAAAATGATTGGCCCAAATGTGATCCCTGCGGAACCCCAGAATGGCAATATATATAATCTGATTTGACTTGATTCAATAAAACATATTGTCTTCTTCCCACCAGATAAGAACCAATCCATTTTAAAAAATTAGGGGCGACACCAATTTCTGAGAGCTTTTTTATAACGATTGTATGGTCAATTGAATCAAAGGCTTTAGCAAAATCAAAGTAAATCGCATCAACCTGGGCGGCTTGTGACTCAAGTGATTCAATAGTGAATTAAGTAAATTATAAAAGATTGGTAGTCGTAGATTTTCCACTGGTGAAACCGTGTTGAAAATCCGAGATAATTTCGTTTGTATGAAATGACAGATGTTTTGTCACAATTTACTCGAAAAGTTTTGGGATCGATGAAAGAATTGAGATTCCACGATAATTGGATACATCAGAGCGGTCCCCCTTTTTGTAAATTGAAACAATATGTGACACTTTCCAAGCGGTTGGAAAAAAGCCGTTAACTAACGATTGGTTAAAAATAAAACATAACGGAGTTGCAATATATGATGCAAAACATTTAAGTATTGACGAGGGAATACCGTCAGGCCCACATCCATCATTAAAATCCAAAAGGGAATTACATATATCATCTTCAGTTATAGATAAATAAGGAATATTAAATTGACAATTACTGACAATAGGGTCATCAACAATAAGACTACTATTATCTTTATAAACCGATTGAAAGAAGCTTGCAAAACCTGTACATATTTCTGATACAGTGCAGAGCTAAACTCCATCATAATTCATAATCGACGGAAAGCCCGTTGTTTTGCGCTTATCATTAACAAACTTCCAATAATGATTTGGGGTTTTGTTTGATATTAGCTTCGATCGTTTTTATGTATTGTAGATATTTAGTATGAAATTCGGATTTAAATTGATCCCGAAGATTGACAAAAATAGATTTGTTAGAGTCACAATCATTGGTTCGAAGTCTGTAAAAGGCTTTATTCTTACGGTTACGCAGATTAATCAAATCCGAATCAAACCATGGAGGGTAACTGTAGTTACGTTTCCTTTTCAAAGGTACGAAACGGGCGAAGGCCAGAAACAGCAAATCAATAAAACTTTTTACATTTACATCAATATCATTGTTAAGAAATAACTCATTCCAGCATATGCATCGGAGAAACTCAGACATACCGTGGGAATCGCATGCTTTAAAATCATAAAACGAATCATCCACAGAAAATTGACGACATTTAGCATTAACGTTATTAACATGAAATTCAATTTCGAGAGAATTATGATCTTTATCATTGTTCTTAAAAGTTGTCAAAGATTCGTAAACTGACAAATATTCCGTATTATTAACAAAAATTAAATCTAGAAACGAATTATTATCATTAGAATATAAATTAATTTGTTTAAGATTAAAACTAAATAATGCGTCTATTACCGCCGAGTCATTGATAGACAGAACATTAGAAGGTAATATATCTAATGATTCGGAATCAACCGACCAATTAATATTGGTTAAATTAAAATCGCCCAACACTAATATAGTATCATTACAATGAGACATATTAACTATTTCACTTATACAATCTATGTAATTTAAATAAATATCGATAGAAGATTTAGTCGGTATATATAGAACTATAAAATAAAATGTTTTTTTACAAATAAAAACTTTAACAAATAAAAATTCAATTGTTACACAGCCCGGTACAATGATACGCTCACAATGAAGTGATGAATGAACAGCCAAGAGAACACCACCTCTCGTTTGTTTCGAGCTATTCAAAGGTGATCTGTCACATCTAAAAACAACAAAATTATTTGGAAAGAATTCAGCGTTGTAAATTCCACACTGAAATCCAGTTTCCACAATAGCATATAATTGGAAATGCATCGAATAAAATAAATTGCGGAATTCCGTAGACTTCGATGACATTCCCCAACATTGCGATAAAATAATTTATAGAGTATGCAATTCGAATTTTGGCTCTCGACAAACCAGAATTTCATAAGCACCTTTGTCTTCAATCAGCGCATATTGAGAAACGATAGCAAGGCGGCGAAACGCGTTATATATTTCTGTGTTCATAAAGACTTTTATTGTAACGAATTTAATCCTTAGTTTTAATTACTAAAATCAACAACATATTTTTCACCAACAATAACAAGATTAAAAAAATAAAAAAATTTAAAAAAACACAACAAAAAGCAAGGCAGCAGCATAAATAAAAATTGTACACAATAAAAATAATCTGAAAATTCCAAATCCATGTTCAAGAGTTTTTTTTTTTTTGAGCACAATGTTTATTTTCAAACAAAGTTTTTTTTTGTGTATTGTTGTTGTGTTTTATGTAAAATACCAAAAAACAAAAAAAAATGTTAAAACCATTTTGTGCGATTTCAAACAGTTGTGAAAACAATCCATTTGTAAAAGAAAATTTTCATTTCCAAAATTTTACAAACAACCTAAACTATATGTATAAATGCTTATCTATCTATATAGGAAAATCCTGTGTTAGTGTGTTCGAGTGAACACACAAAGACAAAACACAAAATGAAACACATTTTCATTTTCCAATCGCACAATATTTTTTTCCTTCTAGTTTCGCTTCAAAAATGTTTAAAATTTGTTTGTGTGTGTGTGCTGTTGTCTCATGATGTAGCGGCTGGATTATTCTGTATATATGAACATACCAAACAATTTTGGATCTGGTGGATGGGATGATTGTCAAATTCAACTTCGTTTCAATAGCTTCCGGCCATTTGCTTAATTTTTTTTTGTGTCTTTGTTATTATGTAGATTCGTCTTGTGAAGACAAAATACTACATCGTAGTGTGTTATGGTATGTCCTGCAAAAATAATAATTTTGATAATTGAAATAACAAAATGCGACGAGATAAAAAAAAAAAAAAAAATTATAAATGGATTCTTTTTTTCCTGTACTTTAGGCATTTTCCTATTCTTGTATATCAGTGATGTGCGGAGTATAAAAAATAATGAAAACGTTTCGGAATGACATTATAGTCGTTGTTTCGGAAACTTGCGTAATTTAATTTTTTGGTTTTTCCTTTTATGCGGCATCGGCAAAATACTACACTGTGTGCTAAATACTGATTTGTCGCGGAAGAACTACCACTCACAAACTCTTGTATAAAATATAATCCAACATAATATTTTTTTTTTCACCAACTGCAGTGTACCAGATTATGATAAGAAGACTGTATAAACATTTCAAAATCATACATTATATGGAACAATTTATAATATTTGAAATAACCAAAAATTGGAAATAAATCTATTGATTATTTTCAATTATGTATTGTTCAGAATAATGACTTCATATTTTTGTTCTAATAGAGCACAACCCAGAGGAAAAAAAAACTAAAGAATTAAGACGTTATGTTATAAAATGATAAGAAACCAGGCAGCTGTATAGCTGGATTATACGAAAAATATAGATACGTATATTTTTGGGGAAGTTAAATTGACCGAATGATTATTGTTTTAGTTTGGTATTTATCTATAAAATACAAAAAAATTATAAAAAATTGTTAGAAAATAAAATTATAAGACTAATAACTGTATTATTGTACATACAGAGCTATATATCATTCTGTATAATATGTGTATAAATACTATATACAGAGACGAACATCAGAATAAGGACAGAATAAAATTATTTTAAGGATTATCACATTCAAAATGATTTACTTTATCTTGCATGTTTATGGTGAACATACTTATTTGAATTTCGTAGACAATATTCTAGAGTTTATGCTTCTGAAGTTTGGCATTGCCAATAATCATACCATACTTAAAATTAGGTTTGAACACAAATTTGTTGTTGAGAGTTGAATAGAACACATGTCGCTTTCCTAAACGGTGATAACCTCAATGAATTAGAGGTTTAGAAAATTTGGAGCTTTCATGCTTAAAAACGGATTGAATACAAATTCGTTGTTGAACTTTAAAGGTTATCACCGTTTAGGTAAGCCATATGCGTTATATCTTAATTTTAAGTATTATCGCTCAATTTTTTTCTAAAATTGGCCAAGACTATTGACAGTTGCCTTGTCCAATAGAAAATCATCATTTTTTTTTTTATTTTTTATTTTTTTATTCGCACTAGCCCCAAAAATAGGAGCTATATCCCATATCATTTAAATAAATGCATACACCTCCTTATACCCATTTGTTCCCATTCGTAATAAATCATTCAAATTCCTTGCACTTATAAGGACATCGAACATTCTTCTACTCTGAGTAAAATTAGGACAGTGCAGAATTAAATGTTCAATGTCCTCCACAATCAAACATCTTTCACATAAATCATCCTCAATCAAATGATGTTTCTTTAGACTTTTTTTCCAATTTCCATGATTCAATCTCACTCGTTCCAGTGCACGTCATTGCAGTGTTCCATTTGAGTTCCTTAAAGAAAGGTTTACTCAAAGGTGCTTTGCACCATTCAAAGTACTTCTTGCATTTCCCACGACTCTTGTCAACAAATTCCCTCTCACATTTTCTACACAGATTCACCTGAAATACACAAAGTACGTCCCTTCCATCCATAAATTGATATTCAGTTTCTTCCTCAAGCATACAACCCCTTTCGGGGTTCGCAAGCATATCAGCTCTTTCATTATCCTCAATCTGTAGATGCGAAGGTATCCGTTGAATGATCACCTCGCTCCCACAAGACTGAAGGTATTCATATATCATTTCAACATACACATTGCCTTGAGTACCCCCACCCCTGTTAATTAAATCCAATCCACTCTAAGAGTCGGAGAATAGAACTACTCTCCTCCTCCCTTCTGTCATTGCCAACTTAATTCCTTCCATAATCCCTATCAACTCTGCATTCATTATACAGATGTTACCAATAATTCTCATCATTTTTTTTTCATAGTTGGAATAAATATTCCTACACCTACCCGATCCTCATTTACACTAGCATCTGTATACACTTCCACATGTGCAAAAAAATTCAATTATATTTTTCTAAATACTCTCTTAACCCATAACTCATTCATCATCGCTTTTGTTGTCTTCAAAATTCAAAGACACAGTAAGACCGTTCGAAGGAACTCTCGGATACACTTGTCGGATCTTGGATAATAAGTGAATATTTTCCAAAATTATCTTCGTCCTTTGTGTCTTCCGGAAAACCGTTCCTCCTTGCAACCTTACTTTCATCTCATTCACTAACACGTTGTCTTAGGTCAACATTCGCACAGTTTCTCGTACGGTGATCCATTCTCTCTTATAATTGAGAGGTGAATCACCCAATTCAGACCATAGAGTTTATATTGGGGTTGAACTAATCGCCTCCAATACCACTCTAGCACATGCATGCTCATTCACGAATTTATCCAATCTTCCTTTCAACATTCCATTCATCATCTTAACAAAAACATTCAACATACATACTCCTCTAAAATTTGATGCCAGATTATTATCTTATCCTTCTTAGGAATTAGAACCACTCTGCTCTCCTTCCATTTTTCCGGTGTTTGGATATACTCATCCACACCTTATTTAGAATTTGCAGCAACGTTCCCTTTGCCTCAAATTCTAAATCAACAATCATTCTATAACTCACTCTATTAGTTCCAGGAGTAGTGGATTTTGATGACTCCACAACCCCACAGAACTCGTCCCATTCAAATTCAACACACATTTCATTTACAGATTCACTATTATTTTCAGGTAACACGCAATCATTATTTTCACCTAAATTATTCCGTACATCCGTCATCATTTTTAGGAATTGATTTCCATTCGCTCTGTCATCTAACACGGCATTCCTGCCTTGTGTTTTATGACCTTTAACCCTATTCAATTTATCCCATACATCCTTAGTTGTAGTTCTATGTATCATATGAGACACATTCTCCCGCCAATTTTTTCTTTTCACTCTACGGATATCCTTTTTTAGCCTTGCATTCGCCCGTCCATACCTTATCCTACACTGGTGGCATATACACCTATTAAATTCAATCAAGCCTATCCGTTAACGTTCATACCAATACTGGATTTCATTGTTCTACCAACCATGTACCTTAATTTCATTCACTCTTATTTGCGTACTGCACATATCATTCACTCTCTGTATTTCATCTTCAAATTGGTTGACCTCATTTATTTCATTCATCATGAGAATTTCATTCATACATCTGACCCATTTTTTCCTATTTATAATGCTCTTTGGTCAATGACTACATTTACACCAGCTATACAAGCTTGAATCAAATAATGATCACTACCCAAATTCTCTTCAGTAATATTCCAAGTGACTTGGGCCGTCAGCCCGCTAAACACTAAGGTAATGTCTATCGCGATGGCTGTGGCCCCTACATACGCCATCCTTGTTGGTCTTCCATCATTTAGTATTACAAAATCGGAATCCAGAATGAGGTCCACCAACAAGTTTCCCCATGCATTATTCCTTTCACACTCCCATACCCCCGAATGTGCATTCATATCACCCCCCACAATAATGTCACTTTTTCCACGCACCCAGTCAAAAAATTTCTTGAAATCCCTCAGGCCTTTTTCTCTATCACCCGCAGATTCAATTGTGGTTGCATATAGGAACACTTACAATTAACAAATCTCTATCCAGATTCCGAGTTTTGGCAGCGACGACTTCAATGTGTTCAAAATCAGGGACCTGCACTGTTTATGGCGTGATATTGGATCGCGCCAATATCGCTACTCCCCCGTAAACACCGGCCCTCGGTCTGGATAGGAAATTGTAACCATTCACTCGATACGATTTGTTCTCACGTTCCCATGTCTCACTGACTAGCATTACATTCACATAATTATTGGCCAAATAAGTCCGCATCATATCGCCGTTGGCATACATGCTGCGGATGTTAATCTGACCAATACACATACATTCATTGGATCTTACCATTCGCTCCGTCATGCGGTTTTATTCATTCATCCTTTCATCCTCTTCTACATCTATTATGATAGTGAGCTCGTTTGGACTCAACCATTTATATTTATTTTGGGATGCTGCTGCTCTTCCATCTGTAGTTTTTATTGTTGTTTCCTTTGTTGTTTGTTTTTGTAATTCAGCTGCTGCTGAAAAACTGCTTGTTGTCTCTTGTCTTATTGTTGTTGGTTTGATTTCGCTGTGTTTTGTTTTATTAGTTTCTGTTTGTTGACTTTTGTTGTTATTATTTGTAGTATTGTTTATTTTACTTTGATTATTGTTATTTTGATTTTGATTATTGTTGATATCTTTACTTTTGTTGTTATTAGTGTTATTTGTATTAATATTATTATTGTTAATTTGATTATTATTGTTTGTTTCTTTTGACTTTTGACTTGTACTTTCGGTATTTGTTAGCTTCGTTTTTAATATGTCACTGAATAGAGGTTTCGTAGGTGCTGCCGTAGATGCTGGTGTTGTGTTTGCGTATTCGCGGTAATACATTTCCTTAGCCCTGAAATACGTTATTCTGTCCATAGTTTTGATTTTCATTATCTCCTTTTCGAAGTGGTGTGTTCATTTTAACAATTGGCACATTTGATGAGTGCACATTCAATCGTCTCATGTCCCTTTGGAATTTGCTTTGCGCATTTGGGACAAACCGGCACTCGGGTACATTTGATTTGTGTGTGTCCGTATTTCTAACAATTAAGACATCCCATTGGATTTGGAATGTATATCCTTACATTTAATTTCACAAACCTTCCTTTGACATCATTTGGTAGCTCAGTCGTGTTAAATGTGAGTATATGCAAAGGCGTGTCTTTAAGCTCCTTTGATTTTCCTCTTGATCCTCTCGACTTTTGTAACCTTTTGACTCTGTAACTCTTTCACAATTTCATCAATATAAATCACTCCTTTGCTGGTATTCAAAAATGTATACTCTTCCACTGACACTGGAATCTCTGCGATCTTGGTTGCTTTCATCAAAGCAAAATAACCTTCCTCTTTGCTGGTAAGCACTAGTATGTCCCCACTACGCAATCCTTGTGTTTCATATATGTGGCATGTTACCATTGCTAGCCCTTTTCGATTAAAAACGATTAAATGCCTTTAAAACTGTGTTCCCCATCTGTTTTTTTTATTACCACATATTTCTGACTGCCTATGTCATCAAAAAATAATGTCCTTCTTTTTTGATTGTTTGTATCCGCTAATATAGGATAAGCATGTCCCTTCATTTTCATTAGGGTGCTAAACCGTAGGTAGATGCCGTTAAAGATTCACGGAAACTTGTTTTTTTTCGTCACTCACTAAATGAAATTTGCACTTTTTTCGCTTGCTGTATCGGCTGTGTAATCATTTAAATCACCAATTCAAAACACTAAATTAATTAGTAATTCCATTAAATGTAACTAAAAACCAAAAAAAAAATTCTAAATTGATGAGCTGTCAAAATTTGTGTTTCTTGCATGAAATCGCAAACAAGACTGATCATTAGACGATACGTGTTCTAAATTCAATATTCAACAATGACTTTGTATCCAATCCTTAATTTAAGCATGAATGCCTCAATTTTTTATTTGAAAATGGTCAGAATTATTAACAATGGCCTACTACAACTGGGAATCATCATTAGACTAATGGTCTTAGAGCTTTCCATTAGTTAGGAAATCGTCAATTTTTGAATAGAATATTCAACAATCAGCTTATTGAATGTCACATCGATACATTGATAGAATATATAATTTTGGGTACGTTTTCGGAAAAAGTTTACAATCATTAGAGCTCTACGATCTTAAATATGAAATACAAGGGTATACTGTTTGTTTCTACCTGAATATTATTTTCAAAAAGTTTGAAATGTTAAATTTAAACATTTTTGTAATATGAATTTCTGTTGAAGACAAAAATTCCAATAATTTTAAACTTCCGAAATAACTAAATACTTAAATAAATCAAATTTGAAATTTTTAAACAACAGCTTATTAAACAAAAATACAAGAATTTTTAAATTTCATATAAGTGCCATAACTTTAAAATTCTCTTATTCTAAAAATTTTAAAATTCTGTATCTAAAATTAGAAACCAAGTCGATTAAATATTATAGTGAGTAAACGTTCCAAATCTTAAGTCTATTTAAAAGGTGTTCAAATTTGAGGAATCTTTTTAAATAATCCGCCATTTATATTATTTGTTAGTGAGTACCAAATGTTATTTGACAGATGACAAGTACAAAGATTCCGGCTAGTTAAAATGGATAACGTGTTTTCATCATTAAAACTTATTCTAAATATCGTGAAAGTTATTCAAAATTTGGAAGAAAATTTCGTTCAAAATACGGTATAGAAAATGTTCCGACAAACCGTGCTATTAAACTTATCATTGACTGTTAAATTTGACGAAAACTGGTTCAGTTCAAGATCAGAGAAGCAGAATTTATTATCGTAGTGGTCGTTCAAGTGAAAATATTGCAGCTGTTAGATAAAGTGTTGCTGAAGAATCATAATTCATCGTCGTTCACAGCACATATATGTAAGATGATGTTATTCGGCGTCGGGCGCTGCCTAAACCTACTTTACATTTTTTTTTTTAGCTAACTCGAATCAAGGGCGGAAGAAAAACACACGTTCTGTATTATCTCCCTTACAATCCGGACGCTCAGGCTGGGTCGGATAGAAGTCAACTTCACCTTGTTGGCGGTTCAACCAAGTATCTGTCATTGGTATGAGGCGGAATTTCCATCATCCCGTATCTTATTTGTTCCGATGTTGTAGCCTTTCAGATTACGATTCGCTCTAGCCGTTGTTTGGGATCCGTTAAGGAGTAGTTTGTGTCACTCCTTTTCCAATAGATCGATTGATGACATAACCGCTACTACATATGCCGCATCATCCGAACGAAATACACGGATCACTATTACCACACACCGTCCGTATACTGCATTCACATTTCCCCTATACCTGATCTTAGAATTACCCACCTGGATGACAATGGCTTCTCGCCTTTTCCTGCTCGAGATTAATACCACCCCTGTCTAATGTTCGGCAAACAGAAGTGCTGGGTAATGGCTAAGGCCCCGTTCCAGATAATTTCTGATTCGCTGTAAAATTTAGCCAAAAAAAAATGCAACGCCTCCCGCTGTTGCTTCCTCAGGTATGCGAAGTCTAAGCACACCTCTGTACATAATATTCCATAACAATGGACCCAGCACTGAACATCATCTAAGTAGACAATAGATAGAAATGAACAATAGATGGACCTATTTTATCTGAGTAGACAAAAGATGGATAAGTTAATGGTTAACGGTATTCCTTTTGTGCGCATTAGTTTTTTGCGTTCACAAATAAATAAAAACCAATTATGAAGTTAATTTAGTAAATTATTTATTATAATAAATTTTAATTTTATTATTTTATAAACATTTATTTTAATACATATTTTGTCACCATTTTGCCGACAGCACTAAATATGGTGGGCGACCAATACCACGAGCCATGAGTTGTCGCCGCAGAGAACGAGAGCAGACTAAAGTTAAAAGAGATATTTAATTTTATTTTGGTTTGTTGTCTCTTCGTGCGAAAGAGACAGTAGTTCATTGGTTCAATGTGTTTGTTTCCAAATGGTAATGTCAACATTGAGCGGCGTGAAGACGTTGCATTAGTGGTTGGGTGAACTCAGACACCAATGTATATTTGAGTGATACTTTGTGGCGGAGCACGATTTTGCCGCTTTAAATTGATGTTCAAAACTTCAAACATTCCGCTTTTTGGACTAGGTCGGCGACAGATCCCTAACCTCAATTAAACTTATCAACTACGCAATTAAACTAATTTCTTCCTATTTGCTTGCAATCATTTTGGCAGAAATGTCAGTTCAAACATGTTAAATATGTGAAATTTACGACAAAACTAATTGTTTTTAAATTGTATGGTATTTTGTTGAAATTTAGGAAAACATCAATACAAGACGTTCCTAGCAGTAAGTAGAATGCGTCAGATATACTAAAAATTTAATAAACCGGACCAATTTCTTAAGTCATTTTCTCAAATCTCTTTTCTGGGATTTTAGCAGTGTGATTTTTAGCTTCAGGAGATCTTAATTTAAACATTTAGGACAAAGAAAAAAAATTTGAACACAAATTACAAGGCGTATTGCACGACCGAAACTTAGTCCATTATGCTTCGTATAATTTATAACTCCTTAAACGTTGATCGACATGGCTAAAGGACTACACACATTTTGTTTCATTAAGTTCGTTCATTTCCGTATATAAGTGACCTGAACATTTTTTTGTTAAAATGACTTAAGAAGGCTACAGTTTCTAGCTAGTTTGAGTTTATCTGGTGCCCCCTGTCAACTTTAGAATTATTTTACCCTAATATAAACCGACTGGTTACTAGTTAGATGCTAGTGAAAAAAGGTGAGTGGAAACCTATTATAGTTAATATATTATAGCTTTAAGTTGGCTGATTTGTCTTTAAATGTTAGACGGTGTGAGAGGTTTAAAGTTCGAGGTTAGAATTTAGCTATTCGAGGTTAGAGTTTAAGGATTAAATCTAGAATTCATAATCATCATGTCTAGTAAATTATTGATTCCAGGTTTAAATTTAAAAAAAGTTTAGATATTAGCTGTTAGTGTAGAGTGGTCAAAGTTGGGATGTCATTGGCTACAAGTTACAGGTTACCATAATAGTTTGATGCTTATAAGCTAAATTTTAGAGTATAAAGCTTCTTTTCTTCATAAACCTCAATAGTTATTGGTTAAACATTAAATTACATAGTGACCGGGTAACACTTAAAACCAAAAAAATAACATCCAAGAGCTTAGAGCGCCAAAAACTATAAATAAAATATTAAGACGTCTTATGAATATTTATTTTGGAAACTAAAGCAACAACAAAAAAAAATGAAAATTACATTAGAATCCCAATAGATCATGTTTAAATGTCAAATTTTCTTAAACCGCAAAAGCTACCATCTTTCGAAAAACTCCGAAAGCATCAGCAAATTTCACAAAATGCCACTAGGTGTCACTAAATTTTTGCTGTCAAAAATTTTAGTGTTTTAAAAGTGATTATTATTAATAAGTAATAATTAAATAGATTTTGAGAACTTTTTATAAACGTCCTTTTGAACAACGTCAGTAATATTTTTTTGTTTTTGTAGTCACATCTAGTGGGAAACGCTCTGTACTTTTCCTTTAATCGTGCTGCCTCTTTCGGAAAACATGATCTATAACTTTAGTTCTTTGCTCATTTAACAAACCAAATTATTTTTGATAATTTCTCACTTCCCTAAATTTGTTTATGGTTAGATTTTTTTAAATTTTTAATTGGCTTAGACGTAATAAAGAAAAGTTTTCTATAATCCTGTCGTTTTGATTAAAGGTTATCAAAAGAAATTACAGCGAATTTCATTTAAAGTGACAAGGATTTTGATAACGTTTGCAATTTTTTATTTTACGACAATAATTTTGGATTAAAACCAATATTTTAGAAATCTTCGCTTAAGTATTAACTTAAGATAAAAGAAGGGCAAAATAATTTAAGCCAACACAAATAGTCGACGATAATTTTTTTTGGAAATCGTAGTCAAAGTCAACGTGCATGAATTTGTAGAATTGAGCTTTCAGTACCCATGGTCCAAGAATATTTGAATAGATCAGAAATTTTAGAATTTATATTTTAAAAGTTAAAATGTTTGAGTTTGCCTTTGAAATTCGCTATTCTTGGAATCATTCCGGTATATCATCCAGTCCAGTCGCCAACAATATAAATATAGCAAAGCAATCAAAACTTGCCAAAGTTCTCAATTTAGAATGAGAAATGTTAGACAAATGCGTGATTTATAGATACATTCAACGAAATTTTGAAGAAAATATTTACTTTAATCTCGCTACCCAATTTTAGTTTTTTTTTCAGATAACAAATAAAATTAAATAAAAAATATCATAAAGCGTTAATTATTTGGTTTTCTTGGCATGTAACCATATCTCACTTGTTTTGTGTAAGCATCGACATTTTTACCGAAAAAGATGATACTCGTCGTTTTGAAAAGACAGATTTAATAGTCGATTTTAGGGTTTAGTTCTCGGGTTACATCTGTTTGATTGATACAAGATTAAACTTTTTTTCTATTCCTCTTTTAATTTGTTTTCAGTTTTGCATCTCGATTATTTTCAAGATAATTTTACCTCCAAAATTCGTTGAATGTATTGTCAATCACGCAAATCTTACAGTTCCATGTTAGCGCAGCCACTAGTTTTCGAACATTATTTTTCACCAAGTATATAACTGGCTATGTTTATTAATAAACATTATATTAAAAGCCTTATTTACCCTGTACCCATCGTATATAGTCTGCTCTATGAGAAAGTATTGAAATTGAAAATTTTTGAAATTTTGCTAGAGAATCAAATCCCTTTATTTAAATAACATATACATCTTAAGAAAGACTTACTCTTCTTTCAGAACCAAATGCCATAGATTTAAACTCTGTGCTGCATACTGTTAGCGAAATTTCAATAGTAGGCTTTTGTTATTCCTCTCAAATACCAATAATTTACTGTGATACTCAGTTGTTATTGGAAAATTCGAAATTTAAATAAATGAAAAGTGGGGCTCACCTATCTATGAAAAACTGGTATCAACTAAATTCCAAAATTTTGCTAATAAATCGTTCTCAGGCATACAGCCTTAGAATACAGGAACAGAATCTGAAAATTAAATTAAAACATTGAAAATATTTAAAAATTCGAAAGCATTCAAAAAATTAAATTTTGAAAATTTAAAAAAAAATTGAAAGTTTAACAAAAAAAAATTGAATAAAATTCCGGCCACTTTGAAATTATATTATTGTAGAAAGAACTGTCACCTAGAACTCTCAGTTGAATTTTCAGCGATACATCTGGGTAACTTATAAGTTGCAATTCTTTCTACAATAATAAAATTTCAAAGTAGCCGGAATTTTATTCAATTTTTTTTGTTAAAATTTTCAAAATTTAATTTTTTGAATGCTTTCGAATTTTTTAAATTTAGTAATTCCAATATTTTAATTTTTCAAGTTTTTCTAATGTTTTATATTTTTATGATATCCCAGAATTTTTTCTTCAAGTGAAATGAATTTTCCCGGATTTCCTCCCCACTAGGAACTTGACCTGGGTATTTGTCAGGGATAACTACTGCTAAGGCACACTAATTGAAATATTTTCCAAACGTGGTACTTTAAAGGTTCAATTTATATAAATTTTTAAATTTTATATGGGCCTTTCATTCCAAAAAAAAGTTTCCAGGCTCCCCCGCATGAAACTTTACCTGATTCATTTAAACCAATTTTCTCTGGCTCCCCATAGGAAACTTGTCCTGATAATTTTTCTAAATATAACTGTTAGCTAGGCACAGTAATTGAAAACTTGCCAGACATTACAGGTTGAATTTGTACAAATGTTTAAATTTTTTATGGACCTTTCTTTAAAATGTATTTTTTTAAGGCTCGCCATATAAAAGAAGCCCTGATAATTTTTCTAGGAATAACTACTGCTAGGGCATACTAATTAAAATACTTTCCAGACATAATACTTTAAAGGTTGAATTTATATAATATTTTAAATTTCCTATAGGCCTTGAAAAACGTGGCCTGATAATTTTTCTAGGAGTAACTATTGGCAAGGCACTTTTATTTACAAATTTCTAAATTTTATATGGGGCTTTTATTCAAACGAATTTTCTCGTGACCCTCACACGAAACTTGACCTAATTTATTCAAACGGATTTTTACGGGCTCTCCACATGAAGCTTGACCTGATTGATGTAAACAAATTTTCCTAGGTTCCCCGCATGAAACGTGCCCTAATGAAATACTTTAAAAGTTGAATTTATAAAAATTTTTATATTTTATATGAGCCTTACAATTAAACGAACTTTCTTGGGCTTCCCATATGAAAGTTTTCCTGATAAACTTTTTAGGATTAACTGTTGGCTAGGCACATTAATTAAAATACTTCCCAGACAAGACACTTATTTCGGCCTAAACAGACCAAAGTATTGAAATCCTGTCAAAAATGATCAAGAATTTGGTTGGTCCAAAACTACTTTTCTCGACGTTTTGAAAGTCCCTGAGTCTAAAACAGAAAAAAAATGTCCGTCCATCTATCTGGGTGTCTGGATGTCTGTGTGTCGGTAACCACGGTATCTCGAGAACGGTTTTTTCGACTTAGAATTTTTTTTTGCCAATCTGTTTTTATGGCCAAGGCCGAGATTTGAAAATCTATTGGAACCTGTGCGTTAAGAGGACTTGCCATACGAATTGACCCAAAATACCTTGTTATAAGTAGCTATTTATCAATTTTTTATAGATGCAGGTTTGAATATTGAGCTGAATATTGAGTTTGGGGTTGATTTGAAGGTTAAGATAGGGGTCAAATTTGCAAATTGAGTTGAAGTTGAGTTGAAGTTGGGTTGGGGTTTGATATAAAAATATTTACGAATTTTTGATAAATACGGGTTTGATTTTTGAATTGGACATTGAACATGGGGTTAATTTTAAGGTTCAGTTGAGGGTCGATACGCGGGTAGAGTTACGGTTGAGTTGGAGTTGAGTTGGGGTTGAATATAGAAATATTTACGAATTTTTTATATATTCTGGTTTGATTATTGAATTGGGTAATGAATTTGGTAAGGTTAGGTTTGGGATCAATTTGCGGGTTGAGTTAAAGTTGAGTTGGGGCTAGATAGGATATAGTGAGTTGTTGACCAATTTTTTATATATGCTGGTTTGTGAAGTGAGTTTGGCGTAAAGTTTGTGGTTTAGTTGAGGGTTGAGTTGGATTCCGTTTGCGTTCTATTCCTTAATTTAATATGATGAAATTTGACATGAGCGTTTTAAATGGGATTCTAAAACGATTTTTGGATATAGTTCCGGAATATGGCCAAGTAGGATGGAACTTGCCTATTTCTTAACCGTGGATGATGGAAATAGGATTCTAAAATAATTTTTGGATAAAGCTCTGGAATATGGTCAGGTAAGATCGAACTTGGCTGTTCCTTAACCGATTATGATAAAATTTGACATATGCGATGGAAATGGGTTCTAAACTGGGTTTTAGATCTAAAATCAATTTAGAACTCCATTTCCGACGCGCATGTCAAATTTCATTTATTAATTTGTTTCGCCATATTCTAGAATTTTATCCAAAAATCATTTAAGAATCGCATTTCAATCATGGATATCAAATTTCACTAAAACAGGCTAAAAAATTGCCAAGTTCCATCCAAATTTACTACGTCAATTTGAAATGTTAAAGGTTCGATTTGAAGTGTAAAAGGAACAAATTAAAATAATAAAGTTTCAATTTGAATTGTACTCATAAAACCTGTATCATCGCAGAAATATCTGTCCGTGTCCGCTCTAATAAAGTGTCAGCTTATACATATAAGGGAGGTTTTCATTGAAAAACTTCAGTTGCATGGGACTTGAAAGTTTGTCCGTTGAAGTGAGGATTTCGCTAAATTGAGTGTCTGTTGAAATAAGGTTTCACTGTTTTTGTATATACTGTTGTATAGTGAGTGTTTATATATATGTACAGTATATATGTGTGATATTTAAACAAATGCACACGTATTGAACGATTTGAGCAAAACTTTACACAAATATTGGTTAAGACTTAAGAAAGGTCAATGTTAATATCTCAAACATTGATCTCCTCCTTAAGAGATGATGATCAGGTCTAAAATTACTACAGAGGAATTTCTGAAACTTCAAAAATTGAGTTGATTTTTGATGACGGTATGATGGTAGAAAGATGTGATGTTATGATGGTATAATGGTATAATGGTATGATGGTTTGTGTATATGAATTGTGTGATGGTGATTGTAATGGTGATGGTGGTATAATAATGATGATGGTATGATGGTATGTTGGTATGATGTTATGATGATGATTGTATAATGGTATAATGGTATGTTTGTATGATGGTATGTATGAGTTGAGCAGAGGGTTGAGATTTGGTTCGAGGTAAGTTGAGTTGAAGTTGAAGTTAGTTATATGCAAATATATAAAATTGTGTATGGGCCTTTTATTCAAACGAATTTTGTTATGTTTCCCAAATGAAACTTGCCCTGAAAATTTTTCTAGGGATAACTATTGTCAAAGCACTCTTATTGAAATACTTTCCAGACGTGACATATTAAAGGTTGAGTTTATGCAAATTTTAAAATTTTGTATGGGTTTTTCAATGAAACGAATTTTCCTGGGCTCTCCCTCGAAACTTGATCTGATAAGTAACGTGATAAAATCTTTGCCGTGTCACTGAAAAATGAGCTTGTATCCAGCCATAAAATCACTAAATAGAAATATCAGGTTATACAGGTCAATTTGTCATTTTATTTGAAATATGTTTCAGCTGAAATATGTCGGCTGGTAACTTTCGGCTGAGATAGCAAATGTAATATCTGCATTACCGACATTTTATTGCTTTCAGCTAACTTTAACAAAGTATGTAAATTTATTATGATATTTGATAGTAAATTGCGCAAATAGAGTCACCTGAACTGTAATAAATCAAATTTTATTTCAATATAAAGAGACTGGCTACAACCATAGCTCGCTATGTTGATGAAACCATAAAACAGTTTGAAATGTATAAACATAACTAGATCGTACCATGCCGAATTTTAATTAATCCGAAACTAAATAACACGGTTTTCGTGCGAACTAAATACAAACACACAAAATATAGTAAATAATAAAAGCACAAAAGCAGCAGCCGCCACATCTCTTATATACATACATATATATATACATATAGCGCAGTAGCTCTAATATAACAACCAATTTTCTAAATTACAATCAATTTATAAAATAAAATAAAAATTAAATAATTTTGCTGTTCAGTTCTTACATTTCGTAATCTTTAAGTTGAACACATTAATCAACAATATTGTGTTGTATAAATGATCATTTAAAAAAGAAAAAAAAAATCTCCTTTTGTATTCTTATGTATATAGTGTTTCTACAGCTTTGGTGTAAAATGTGTTAATTTTAAAAAATTACCACCATTCTACTTGAATATGGCATGACGGCAATGGTATATATATATAGTATATAGCCAGCAAAGTAACATTTTGATATGATTTTATTATTATGTTGTTGTTGTTCTGTTAAAGATTTTTTTTTGTTTGTGTTATTTTCTTAAATTGCTAATTCGAATAACATCTGACACTTTTAGAACTGTGATGATTGGTGTAATAATCATAATAATAATAATATACGGGATCGCATAAAGTTAATGAGAAAATTTTAATGAATATTGTGAATGGAAGATTTGATTTTTAATATGTTGTTATAATGCAGCCTGATAACATAATTTAGATGTATTCGTAAATAAGGTTAATAAAATCATAAGAAGGAGCCTAATCAGAGCCAGGCTCTAATTTAATTACATAATTTGTATTTGGCAAAGCTTCAATGGTGCATCTCCTAAATTATAACCTATATGCACTTTGCATTGCAATAAAGAAAATGTTTTTTGCTTCTTTAAGTAATTACAACCATTATGTACAGCTCTTGTACAAACCCCTTCCAAGTAATACACTTTTATTTATTGTTCATTTCAACTCGTACATCTTTAGTCACGTACAAATGTGTTAAGTAATTTAAAAATTATAAATGAACAAAAAAAAACTTTTCTGTTGTTTGTATTTTAATTTAGTTTTCTTTTTTTGTTAGTTATAGTTTTAAAAGCATTCCTATTGTACTGTTTGTTAATTTGAAATTATTTTTGTATGTTGCAAAAATTACATCGAGTAATAAAGTAAATTAAAATCCATTAGTTTGGGTGTGTTGCTTAAAAATAAAAAAACACAAAAATACAAAATTAAAGTTTAGCTGATTTTTTGTCCAAAAAAAAAAAATTGAGATGCAACTGTCCAACCATATAAAAATGTTGTTGTTTTCAAATATTGATTGGCAAATTTTTAAGAAATCGTAAAACTTTATATTTGGTAATAAATCATTTGCAGCCATACACATATTGTATCAAAAAGGGTTATGCTGTTTTTTTGTTAATGTTTAATATAATCCATCTGTTGTTGTATCAACGAGTTTGATTTTTAGCAGAAGAATATAAAGAACACCAAAAAAAAATTTAATATATCGTTTTATACTGAATCAACAGTTTTTAATTTCACTGTACTGAAGGCTATATATAAATATATATATATATATATATATATATATATATATATATATATATATATATATATATATATATATATATATATATAATATATATATATATATATATATATATATATAATAAATATATATATATATATATATATATATATATATATATATATATATATATATATATATATATATATATATATATATATATATATATATATATATAATATATATATATATATATATATATAAATATATATATATATATATATATATATATATATATATATATATATATATATATATATATATATATATATATATATATATATATATATATATATATATATATATATATATATATATATATATATATATATATATATATATATATATATATATATATATATATATATATATATATATATATATATATATATATATATATATATATATATATATATATATATATATATATATATATATATATATATATATATATGTATATACATATATAGGAATGCAAGGAATACGAAAACGAACAACAACAAGGATAAATGTGATAAGTAACAAACAAACAATTATACCGCCTTCACATCATCCTTAACAAATTTATTAGATTGCTTTTTTTATATTTCGTTTTTGTATACCAGCACGTTTGGCATATGTCGATGGAAACATGTTTGTCGATAATTAAACTATTTGGCCGAAAGGATTCGATTCTAATATAAAGGCGATATCAATTGTGGGATGTCCGAAAATTCGTGTATATTTTGCTATTTAGTTTCCAGAAGGATATCATAACACCACAAATTAGGCAAAAAAAATAACAAGAGACTGTATATGGGAAACGGTTAAATTACTTTATGATACAATAATCGATTAATTTAGTGCTTAACGGATTTTGTGTGTTTATTTGGTCGACTTATTCTTATTTGTGTCAATATTGATTGATTTTTTTTTTTTTTAAATCAAATTAAATATTTATGTTTAATTAAATTGTGTACACGATTAAGGTACCCTGAGTAGACTGGTAAACTAAAATCATATTACAGCCTAAAATAGATCAACCTCATTCGTATACTATAAATAATTGCAGAATTTAATAAACGATTAAAAAAATGTTAAGCAATGTTTTAGCAAAGCTTGTCATTTATTAAATATATAAATCAGAAAAAAATCCAACATCTCAAATTGTGCTTCGATTACGGTTCTTAACAGTGGCGTGACTAGGTACCCGCAGCCGCGGTGGGGCCCACGGTTTTTAGAGGCCACGAGATCTCCTTTATTAGTTCCAATTTAAGACTAAATAGCTCAGATTAAGATACTGTTAAAGTTAGCCGAAAGTTGCCAGGCGAAAGTGAAAAGTCGATAATGCAGATTATGTTAGTCCAGCCGAAAGTAAAGCAATGGTAAGGCAGATTGTATAATCCCAGCAGAAAGTAAAAAGTCTTAATGCAGATTATGTTATTAACATTCCAGGCGAAAATGCAATTTTTTGTAGTTAACAGCCGAAAGAAAATAGGATACAGGATTTAAATAAATTTTTTTGTAAATAGTCTTACGTGGCAAACTTGGTTTAACCTAGTCGTGCAAAATATCGGAAAATCATAAGAATCCACAAAATTGGAACAAAATCGGCCACTAAAGTGTGTATATCTGAAGTCGAATCGTTTTTATGTGATTTGTCAATAGCTATCGAATGAAAAAATTCAGTTCAAGTTTCCCTTGGGAAATCGATAGCTATTGACAATTCACATCAATGCAATTCATCTCTAGACATACCATTGTAGAGGTTGATTTTATTCAAATTTTCAAATGATTTTTGGAAAATCGAATTTTCCGAGTTTTCCCACGGGAAACTTGAACAGAATTTTTTCCTGCGATAGCTATTGACAAGTCACATCAATGCAGTTCATCTCGAGATATAACACTCTAGAAACCGATTTTATACAAATTTTAAAATGATTTTTGGAAAATCTAATTTTTTGAGATTTCCCACGGGAAATTTAAACTGAATATTTTTCTGCGATTGCTAATGACAATTTACATGAATGCAATTCATTTTCAGACATAACACTCTAGAGGCTGATGTTATACAAATTTTTTAATGATTTGGAAAATCGAATTTAACGAGATTTTCCATGGGAAACTTAAACCGAATTTTGTTCCGGAAATAGCTATTGACAAGTCACATCAATGCAATTCATCTCCAAATATAACACTCTAGAGGCTGATTTTATACAAATTTTCAAATGATTTTTGGAAAATCGAATTTTCCTAATTTTTCCAAGGGAAAATTGAACTGAATATTTTTCCTACGATAGCTATTGATAAGTTGATTTTTCGGCATTTTTTATAGACAAATATATTAATTGTTCCATTGATTGATAGCTATTGATAAGTTACATCAATGAAAATCGAATTTTCCGAGATTTCCCACGGGAAATTTGAACTGAATATTTTTTCTGCGATAGCTATTGACAAATCAAATCAATGCAATCCATCTCCAGACATAACACTCTAGAGGCTGATTTTATACAACTTATCTAATGATTTTTGGAATATCGGATTTTCCGAGATTTCCCACGGGAAACTTGAACTGAATTTTTTTCTGGCGATAGCTATTGACAAATCATATAAAAACGATTCAACTTCAGATATACACTCTGGAGGCTGAATTTATTCAAATTTTGTGAATCCTTCTGATTTTCCGATATTTTCCACGACGAAACAAAGTTTTCCAAGTAAGATTATTTACAAAAGTTTTTATTGCAATTCATGTATCCTATTTACTTTTGGCTGTCAACCACGAAATTGCTTATTTTCGGCTGGAATTTTAATAACATAATCTGCATTATCGACTTTTTACTTTCAGCTGGAAACTTTTGGCCAACTATAACAGGGTCAGATTAAAGTGAAAGTGCAAATTTGCAGAGCGGTATATTTCTAGGAAATGTTGAAGAAAAATGGAGTGGTCAAATTTTTAGAGAATGAAGAAATCGTTCCTGTTGCTATTAAATGTTTTCTTAAGACAAGCTTAATCATTTTTTCATGGTTCTGACTCCATATTAATGAAAATGCTTTTTGGTTCCGGCCGGTATTTAAATCGAGATTATTATTTATTTTAGACCGAGAATTTTAGAGCCTGTTCGAAGCATGCGATTGTTTGATATTTAAAAAATTACCCGATAAAAGCCGGGCGGTTCCATTCTTACTTTATATTGTTTTGTTGAGTTTAACCTTAACTTGCTTGGTAATATTAGTAACATTAAGTTACTTGACAAATAATTCCAAATTTACACGAATTTTCGGAATTTCTCAAAATGTTCGTAGGTTTAATTTCTAGATTTTACGGTTTTATTGTAATTGTTTGAGATCAATCGACATTCATATAATATTATAGATTTTGCTAGGTTTCTTAAGTTTTTCTACATTCCTAGAATTATTTGAGATTTCTAAAGATTTTCAAATTAATTCGAATTTTGTAAAGCAATGTACTGCGCTTATCTTTGAGTTGTAACAACTTGCAGAGTTACACGTACATAATCTAAATGGTAATATTTCCTGTAGGTTATTCGAAATTATTCAAGAATATCCAGGTTATTTACCTTGTAAATTCCTTTGAGAATTTTCAAGAATATAAAAGATACTTCAAAGATCATTTCGAAACTCTTGATATTTTTCAAATTATATTCGAAATTTGTGATGCTTTATCGATATATTTAGAACTCGTCATAGCATAGATTTGCAAGACGTTTTTTTTTATTTCACGTTCCGTTTTATCTTCTTGAACGATGGCCGGAATATGTCTACAAAATTAAATCTGAGTAAACTAATTGGTTTTCTTCCATGTGCACGAAAATGAAACACGTTTTGGATAAAGGATGTTTACATTGAGAACATATGTTCTGAATTTTTTCCAAAAGAATACCATTTGTAATATCAATTTTCATAGTAAAATGATTTGAATTGAGAAGCTTCGACACGTGAAAGCTCTTAGAACTAAAAGTTCTTTACATTTCTTGCAAATACATGATTCATGCTCATAAAACATTTTACCGAAAGACAGAATTTATGAAAAGGCACAAAAATTACCGAAAATTCATTGAAAACAAATACTCTAAGTTTGTCTTAAAATACCACGTTCCTTTGTAAATCAAATTTGAAAGTCAAATGGTTTGGTTTGAAAAGCTCTTATAACTAAAAGCTATTTTAAATCCGACTCACAATTCAGCCATCCCTTGTAGTATCAAATTTCGAAGTAAAACATTTGGTTTAAACAGCTTTAATATGTGAAAGCTCTTAAAACTAAACCTTTTGACAATTTTTTCAAATGTTTTATTTATGATCATAAAACATTTTATTAAATGTTTTATGATCATAAATAAAACATTTTATTAAAAACCGAAAATTATTAAAAAGCTCAAAAATATTAAGTTTAAACTTAAAATGTATGAATTAATTGTCAAAGCTTAAAGCTTGTTGAAAACAAATATTCTAAATTTATTCCAAAATACCACCTTCCTTTAAACTATCAAATTTTAGAATAAAAAGTAAATGATTTCGATTAAAAAGCTTCGATACGTGAAAGCTCCTAAAACTAAATTTCGACATTTTTACAAAAACCTCAAATTATGAAAAGGCTCACAAATGTAAAGTTTAACCCCAAATAGTATAAATTAATTATCGATCTTAAAGCTCATTGGAAACAAATATTCTAAATTTATCCAGAAATTCCTTTACAAAGGGTTCCAGAATTATGAGATAAAGTGTTTAAAAAGTTTCGGTCAGTAAAAACTCTTAAAACTTTTAACCGATATATGCAGAAATGTTATGTTTAAACCCAAATACGTAGTATAAATTAATTATCAAGCGCAAAGCTCATCGTTAATAAATATTCTAAATTTATCTCCAAATTCCGTTACCCCTTCTATTACAAAGGGTTACTATAAAATTTCTGAGTGAAATTATTTGGTCTAGAAAGCTATGATATGTGAAATCCCTTAAATTAATTATCGATCTTAAAGCTCATTGGGAACAAATATTCTAAATTTATCGAAAAATTCCGTTACACAGGATTACAAAGTTTTGGGATAAATGGTTTAAAAAGTTTCGGTCACTGAAAGCTCTTAAAACTTTTTGCAGATATATTTTTGCACATAACACATTGTAACAAAAACCTTAAATCATTAAAAGGCTCAGAAATATTATGTTTAAACCCAAATACATAGTATAAATTAATTATCAAACGTAAAGCTCATTGTTAATAAATATTCTAAATTTAGCCCCAAATTCCGTTACCATTTGTTCTATCAAATTTCTGAGTAAAACGATTTTTTTTAGAAAGCTATATTGTGTGAAATCCCTTAAATTAATTATCGATCTTAAAGCTCATTGGAAACAAATATTCTAAATTTATCCAAAAATTCTGTTACAAAGGATTACAATGGGGATAAATGATATGATAAATTGTTTAAAAAGTTTCGGTCACTGAAAGCTCTTAAAACTAAAAGCATAAAACATTGTAATATAAATACATAAAACATATTAGCAAAAACCTAAAAGTATAGGAAAGGTTTAACGTTGAGCCTTTCTTATACTTTCAGGTTTTTGCTAATATGTTTTATGTATTTATATTACAATGTTTTATGCTTTTAGTTAAGTTAAGTTAAGACCCAAACTTGTTTAAATTAATTATCAAACTTTAAACTAATTTACAATTTTTCCAAACACATATTTTATGCTTATACAATTTTTTAACAAAACTTACAGTTAATTCGATATTTGAGAACTTTTAAGAATATTCAAGATGCTTTGAAAATACGACATTTTTGAGATTATTTTCAAATCCTTGGTATTTGGCAAATTATATTCGAAATTTTTGATACTTTATCGATATATTTCGAACTCATCAGAGCATTGAAACAATAGAAATAAATAAGTTTTTCACTAAAAGCTTTACTTTTAGGGGTAAAAAAAATGTTGCGGAGGGCCCGAAATTTGTAGTTATGCCACTGGTTCTTGATGCCCCTAAAGAAAGATTTCGGGACTCCGTAATTTCCGTCAAAATTTCATATTGAGCTTACCTACACATTTAAATATCAAATATTCCACAATTTTAAAAATTAAATGTGTTTCATGCCTACGAAAATCGATATCTCAAAATTTTATCCTATCAGCAAACATCTGATGTGACTTTCGGGCTTCGGAAATTCCAGTCAAAAACATTTTAGTCAAAAACCGAAAAACATTTCAGTCAAAAATTAAAAGGCAACTCATTCAAAATAGTTTTAGACTAAAATGCCTCCTCAAGTGGAAGTTTAATCAAAAACTTAAAAGGCATTCATGTCAAAACTATTTTAACTGGAATTATTTTTGGGATTTTGACTGAAATACTGTAAAGTGAAGATTAAGTCAAACAATCCAGTCAAAAAGAAAGGCGTTTTTTCATGAAATGCCCTGTATGTATTTGGACTGAACAAAATTTTAGTTAAAAAATTTAAGACTGGAAAACCTATTGGTTGGTTTGTTTTTTTGACTGAAATGCCTTCTTATAGATTTGTACGTCGGCTCCGGAGAAAACGTGAGAAAATTAAACGTACAAAATATAAAGAACTAAAACCTCATAAGGTGATCAGAAATTCGATCAATTAAACTCCCAAATCAATCCCTAACTAAACCTCTTAAGACAATCTTTAGTTCAACCTCCAACTCAATTTACAACCAAGCCTCCAACTCCATCGCAATCACCAAACTAACCACCAACCCAACCATCAACTCAATCTCCAAATCAGCCCCAAATCAACTTTAAAATCAATTCTTAACCTAACCCTAAATCAACCGTTAAATAATTCTCCATCCGAGCAACTCACTCAAATTAAATTCAAACTATCTAAACCATAACTCAACTTTAGCTCAACTTAGCTCGAATAAAATCTCAACCGTTTGATCAAATTTACACTTAGCGGTCAACTCAATCCCAAAATCTACTTGATTCGCTAGCTGCACGTCTGTATGAACTCAACTCAATCTAACCTCCCACTGAATACTAAACTTGACCCCTAATTAATCCCTAACCGAACTTCTCACTTAAATCCAACTCAGATTTAACTCAAACCATAGTCACCATCATACCACAATAGCAACGTACAATCATAACTACATACTATTAGTCCATCTACGAAGCCATATCGTCCAGTAACCAGCCGCGAAGCCATATCATGAAAATGCAAACAAGCATTCCACCCTGGTTGTGTCGTCTGTAATTTTGAAAAATGAGCCAAATAGTTTAAAGAATTCCGTAATGCGAAATTCGTTTGCAATAGCTACCAATCAATTGAAGACGATTTGCTAAACCAGGAAATTCATGATGTTAAGGTGAAGTGCGAAGATTTACTCAACTTGGTCACCAATGAGAGTAAAATGGATGAATCGAAAAGATTGATTAGAGACCAGTGCCATGTTCAAGTAACTGATGGCCTATCACCACACTTTCCGCCATTGTCGCCCGATGAAGTTATTACGAACATTCCCACACCTGTTAGTCAGGAAGCCGTTTGGGTTGAGAATTCAGGTAATCGAAGTTCGGATTGCCCAATCGTGGGATTGTGTACAGTACCGTCTTCATCCAAGTACTACCTCCGAATCGATATCACGTTACATTGCATCCAAAAACAACGTTTTTTACCCATTAAACGTGTCCTGTGCTTCTCACTGTCGCTTAGAGACCGGGATTCAGTAGAACTAACGTTTGTGTTTTTCAAGATGGGAGTCATCGAAAACTTGCATGGTACTTTAAAAAATCATGATTTTTGGACACCTGAGGTTGGAATTTTAGAATCTAATTACGATGAAAAAATTCTGACCGAAACATGGCTTTCAGTTGATTTTAATGATGCAAAGTTTTTCCGGAGAAATTATTCTTGTGAACTTTTATTTTCCGACCCAATCATGGAGTTCATTGCTGTTAAACTCAAATAAGATTCATTTTCCATAATAATTAGCACAGTTTACTTTCCTCTAGAACCAACCTCGTCATTTTATCAAGATTTTATTAACAAGATCTCATGTAATTTATTACCCAGATAATATACAACAATAATAATAGGTGATAGCACTGAGTTTGTTATTTTCAGCTATTTCAACCTTCCAGATCTAATTTGGATGATAGAGGATAATATATTCCATCCCAGCTAATACTAACGAATCATCAGCCTTAATTTGTAATTTTATGGCAAACATGGCAAATTAACAGTGTTCCAAACAGCCATGGCACTTATCTGTATTTGGTTTTCTACTCTAATAATGGATCTCTTAAACTAGAATCTTGCGACAACTTTGCCGGATCTTTAACTGTTTATCGTATCCCGTAATTTGTACTTTACTAAAATTGTACCGTATTTATATATTCACAAGTCGATCACAGCTCATTTATTGATTTTTCAGCTGAAGTGGATTGGGCTGATACTATAACAAACATTGATATCAACAGTTCATTAAGCACCTTCAATGAATTGTTGAAGGGTGCTATTAAAAAAGAAGAAGTATAGGTGTACAGGGTTGGCCCTTGAATATATCCAGTTTAAGTCTCTGCCCAAACAGTTTTGCTATCACAACCATTTCCTGTATAACAATTACATAATTGACATTGAAGACGATTTGCGATGTAATCCGAAGAATTTCTGGAGATTTGTCAAGTTTAAGAACCATAATAACGGCTTGCAGTCATTTTTAGAATTCCCTGCGATTTCTTCGCTGAATACTTTAACAGTGTTTTTGTTAAGGATAGCTCACACACCGTATATTATCTAACTCCAATAATTTAAAAATTGTTCTTTTTGAACTTGACGGGATCAGGACTTTGATGAACAAGAACGTTTCTAAGGGTCCTGGGCCAGATGGTTTATTAGTGTCTCTATTGAAGTTATGTACTGTCGGTTTTGCCGCTCCTTTATGCCATTTATTTAATTTAAGCCTGCGCCAAGGCAAATTTCCCGATCTTTCGAAAATATCAAGCATCCGACCAATCCACAGAAACGGCCCGCACAGTGAGGTAACTAATTAACGTGGAAATACAACACTATCTTGCATTCCTATACTATTCGATTCGATAATTAACAATGTGATTTACATCCACTCCAAGCAACGTATTAGCACACGTCAGCATGGATTTTTTCCGGGCCGTTCAACGGTCACTAATTTAGCAGTCTTTCAAAATAATTTAATTAACTCAGTTGCCACGAAAGTTCAAGTCGATGTGGTTTATACCGACTTCGCTAAGGCATTCGATGAACTTAATCACAGGATTTTATTGAAAAAGTTCAGTGAACTTAATTGCGACATTATTCCCTTAAATTGGTTATGTCTTATTTTTCGGATCTCCAAATGTATGTCAAGATTGACGATACGATCTCAGAATGTTTTATTGCGACATTTCGGGTGCCTCGAGGTAATCACTTGGGTACACTATTATTTTTATTGTTTATTAACAATGTTGTGTTTCAAATTCGCAGACTGTATTTTATCTGCAGACGACATGAAAATATATGCAAACATATCATGTGATCTGGATCGTGATCAATTTCAGCGAGACTAGGACACACATTGCGGTTGGTGTATTGCCACCATATGTAGACCGATGTCGTTTTCTGCATCTCCAATCGTTAAATACTAGGGGTGGCATTTGCGCATGGCAGCATACATATATAAAAAATTTGTAAATATTTCTTCGTATAACCAAGTGTTTTGGGTTAATTCTTATGAAAGGTACCCAATCCTTCTGACGTACGTACAGGTTCCAAAAGCTTTTCAAATCTCCGCCTTAACCATAGAAACAGATTAGCGAAAAAAAAATTCCAAATCGTACAAGCCGTTCTCGAGATACCATCGGTACAGACATCCAGGCATCCAGATATCCAGACGTTCAGACAGTTGGTCGGCCATTTTTTCTTTTTTCTTTGTTTTTTAAAAACTCAGGGACTTTCAAAAACGTCGAGAAAAGTGGATTTGGAGCAACAAAATGTTTGGTCTTTTTTGACAGGATTTCAATACTTTAGTCTTTTTAGCCCGAAGTAAATCATTATTGCGGTTGAAGCCCGACCGCCAACAAATAGAACGCGAGAAACTATAGGGTTTATCCACTGAAAAACGAAAACCAAAATCGGACTTAGCTTTTTTCGTTATAATTTCACAACTATTGCTTTATCTTATCTAAAATCTTCTGCTGCTTTACCGAATGTCATAATACTTTGCCATATTTTGGAACTATGCTTGCTTTAATCTGGTGCCCCTATTAAAAGTTGGTTTAATGATTTCGCTCACGCCGATTGCTGATTTCTTCGGCGATAAATTTTCTTTGTAATAATTTCCAGTTGATATCGTTAACTTGATTTCGTTGTCGTCAGTTTGGTTGTTGTCATCTGCTATTTCTCTACTTTTTGGAGTATCTAATGATGTTTATTTGTATCGCCGTTCATTGTTTCATCAGCAGTCTTACGTTCACTATCTATTTCCAAATTTACCAATGCCCTTAATTTTCGTATTTTTCCTGTCTCAAATTTATTTTCATTTTCAGTGTCACTCTTTTTGTATAAAGCTATTTTGTTTTTAATTTCACCGTTTTTACTTTAATCAAAAATCGATTGTATGCTATTCTCACTGGGGTTCCTTTTAATTTTCTCCGTCCCAGTTTGCTTTCGTTGAGTTGCTTCATTTGAATTAGATATTACTGCTTATTTGGCTTAACACAGAATTAACGGATGTTCGGCGACCACACTTCCTTCTAGCTTTATTCGAAATGTTAAGCTTTTAATTTTCATGAGCCATATACGTAACAATTTGCTTAGGCATTGCGGTGATTTTTTGGCACTACTCATTCACTTCATCGTTATTGTTCGACAGGTTGGTAATTCGGGACGAGTGGACAGTTCGCTCTTGTTTCTAACATCGACAATGATGATAAAAATACCTACATTTTTTTATTTCCATTATACGAATGGTGTCGCCTAAAAGTTTTCACTCGTGCTAATCCACTTAATACAAGTTTAATGTCCATAGTTTCGACCATTTTGTATACTTCACTGATCGTAACTAATTTAGTGATTTGGTTGTAGAAAAAAAAATATCGAAAATTTTATCGTTTTAGTCGAAATGTCTCAATAAATCTCACTTCAAAGCTTTTACTTTATCACCGTTTAAATCACGTATTGAATTTTACTCACATTTTTATAAGATTTGGGTTATACACACAGATTTATTAAATAAGCGCGAATCCTGCATTGCAGTGTAGAAGTTAGAATCTTGTGTATCTCGTTTCCATTGTAAGGTGCTGGTTAAAATAGTTGTTTGAGCCCACGTCTAAAAAGGCATTTCAGTCAAAAAAAAAAAAACCAACCAAACAAAAAGTATTTCTATCCAAAAAAATGTGACCAAATACCCAAATAGCTTTAAAGTCAAACTGTTTTCTGGCTGAAACACCGTTTTTATTACTGAAGTTCCTTTTTAAACGGAAATTTAGTCATAATATTTGTATGGAAAATTCTATGACTGAAACGAGTTTCGTTTTTTGACCGAATTGATTTTGACTGGAATTCCCGGTACTCGATTTTCTTTTAGGCATATGTACGTACTTTGGTTATGCTTATCCGCTTATATTTTTAAGTGAGGTTTCAGTTAAAATTAAATCATATAATTATTTTAGCTAGGACGCTTTTATTAAATTTATTGTAAAGTATGAAGGCTTTTCATAAGATTTCAGTTAACTGACCAAATCGCGGATTTTATTTTGTGCGATGAATTAATTAGATTGTATGTTGTAGCTTGTAATATGTGTAATTTATTTTAAAATCTGCTATAAAATATTTATTTAATTTTGAAAATTTCCATAATTTAGAAGTAATGCAAAGCTTTCATTAGGCATTAACATTCTCAAATTCCTGAAAAAACTGTTCTAATTGTTGAAAATGTTGTTGTTGATGATCTAGAACTGCAGGCACAATTTGAAATTGTGGAATGGATCGCTTACTAACATTTACTTTAATATTACCCAAATATTGATCGATAGTAACAACTGATGACTTATTAACAGGAGATCCGTTTTGTATAAATGTTACTGGGTATGATTGAGCATTATTATTGTTACCATTGTATGTTTCAGAATAGTTTCCCACTTCACTCGAATTAACCGTGTTACTAGTTACCGATGAAATGGTTATCGTAGGGAAAAGTAGACACCAGATAAACGGAAATGCCGCTGAATTAACCTAAAATTTTGTAAAATAATATTAGCAGATGAGACATTTATTACGAAAACCTAAGTTTGGTTACCTGAATAAAACATGCAATGACAAAGAGTGTAAACCATGCATAACCTTTTGCCATTTTTAGATTTCTTGATGTGCGCGATGTTTATCAGAGCAATTTAAATAAAGCTATGCGCGAAATAGTTTTGAACGGCAGTTTATATAACAAACGTCGGTACCCGGATATTTATTTGTGTCACCTTGTAAATCATGTAAAGATAATTATTATCTGGAAACGTGATATCTCCAGAACAGGTGTTTAATCACAAATACGTAATAATCAATATTTTCAATAAATGACTTTTCTTTCTTTCAATTTGTATATGAAACAACAAAGTTGTTTATTTATTGCAGCTGGTTTAACATGGGCGACATTGAACACTTTTGTCAATAGTTATACCGAAGTGCCGAAAATATTTGAAATTGGTGAAAAATCTTCTCCTAGGCTTTCTTTCGAAAAGTCATTTGAAATGTTGTATAAAATCAAACTCTAGAGTGTTCCGTCTGAAGATGGACTACATTGATGTGATTTGTCAATGGCTACAGTAAACCATTTTAGGCTTTCTGTGGGAAATCTGGGAAAATTCGATATAATTTCCTGCCATAAGTAAACCATTAATGCAGATTTTGGTATCACAGCCGAAAAATAAAAATAGAGTCATGGTCAGTCAATATTCTTTACTCAAAAATTACTAAGAATGCATTGGATAGCATTGCAGATTTTTGCCAATACCTCGCTCCATCTGTTCATGGAAAATTGTAGAAAATCCACGGAACCCACAATACATTTAAAGCTGGTATAAAATCAACCGCAAGAGGATTATGTCTGTGGATGGATTCCGCTGATGTGATGTCTTAATAGTTATAGCTGAAAAAAAATAAACTCAAGCTTCCCGTGGAAAATCTGAGAAAATTCGATTTTCCAAAAATCATTATCAACTTTGTATGAGAGAGTGTTATCTATGGAGATCGATTACATTGATGTGATAAAGATTCTAATGATTTTTGGAAAATCGAATTTTCACAGATTTTCCTCCGGAATCTTAAAATGAAATTTTTCCAGTGTTAGTTATTGACAAATCATATAAAGACAATTGATTGCTAGATTTACATTCTAGAGGATGACTTTATAACTATTTTAAGTTAGTTTTGCATTCTTCTGATTTTCCAATATTTTCCACCAGCTGATAACCACATGTATTTTAATATCGGCTGGAACGTAAATAATATAATCTGCATTATCGACTTTTAACTTCCCGCTAACTTTAACAGGGTACGACGTGGATGAACACAGACATTGTTTTTTGGCATGTAAGATAAGAATGCTTACCGCTTGCCAAATGTTATTAACCGATAAGAAGGACGACGTTTCTTCATCTCGCTTAATTTTTTTTTTTTAATAAAACCACACAACGAATAAGTTTCATTTGTGATGTTCTCAGTGCACACAAATATTACGTAGATAATAATAAAATAATTAATAAAATAAAAGCAAACAACACAAAAATTTAAGTTGCACTTAGAAATCTTAAATAAAACCAATTGACAATTTATGACCGCCAAAAATACTGTACAGTTAATTTTGTCAGGGCGATCCGAGAGTTTTCCGATATTTCACATCATAAGCTTTAAATAGCCCCTACTATAAGCTTTTGATATGAAAATGTCAAATTTAATGGCTCGTGGGGAGCACTATGAGTTATCAAGCTCTGAATTGACGAGATTTACAAAATTCACAAGTAATTCACAAGTTATCAGGGCGTTCCCAGAGTTTTCCGATATATCATACTTGCCAGAGCTGAAATGCCATGATAGTCACATTTTACAAGTATTTTGGCCAAAATGGTGTTCAATTAATTTTGTCAGGGCGATCCTAGCTGAGTCCTCTATACATGGCTATACTACAAACTACTTCCGCAATATGTGCAACTTGCTATCAAGGTCATAAAACGTTAGAGTTTGTATAATTCAAGAAAACGAACGGATGTCTTTAAGAACCACTCAAGGGCAAAGATTGTTTTTGTCGTGATTTAGAGGCTACTTCAGATTATAAAATTATTTCGACTATTTATACAAGGCCTGTGATCAGTAATGTGGTGAGCAAATTATTATTTTTTATTAATTTTTGAAACTTCATTGACTTACGGAGAATTATTTAGAGGTTAGCTATTGAACTTACAAAGAGCTTTGGAACACATCTTGAGAAACTGAAATTCTTCATCTTTCTAGCTTTTGCTTTATAAAAATATTAGACCTGTTATGGTTTATTCGGATATGGTCTATTTAGCAAAGCTTTGAATTAAAAGCTTACATAAACATCGTACATAGAATTGTTCTAACATTTAAATGTATAATTTTTTACCTTTGATGTTTTGGTTTCAAAAATTATTTTTCCCATATTTTTAAAACCATTGTCGACTTAGTTGAGAACAACACGAGCAAACCCTAAATAGAGGCCAAAACTATTTTCGCGAAAATTTGGCACAAGCACAAAATTCACACAAGCAACGATGGATTGGTTATAGTGGATGGTAGAAGAAGCTACTTATTTGGAATAAAATATTTATATAATTTTGAAATTGTTTTATTTTTTATTTAATCATCAACATTTTTAATCAGTTCAGTGATAATTGGTAAATGTATGGTTGATAGTAATCTTAATCTTAACATTCACTTTAATATTGCCCAAATATTGATCTAGAGTACCAACTGCTGATCCATCAACATGAGATCCATTTTGTGTAAATATTAACGGGTACGATTGAACATTATAATTGTTACCGTTGTACGTCTAAGAATAGTTTCCCACTGCACTCGAATTGATCGTGGTAGTAATTACCGATGTACTGGTTGTTGTAGGGAAAAGTAGATTCCAAAAAAATGGATGTGTTGCTAAATTAATCTAGAACATAAAAATAATATTAACGGTTTACAAAGTGTTACGAAAATCCAAGTACAGCATGCAATCACAAGTAGTGGGAACCAAACATAACCTTGTGCCATTTTTATATTTCTTGCTGTGCACGATATTTATTAGATTAGTAAATTAAGAACGTTGCTTTATATAATAAACATTGGTACCCGGATATTTATTTGTGTCACATTACAAGTCAAGTGAAGGTTTTTATTTATCACATTTTTTCAGAATAAATGTGCAATACATATTTATTTGCATTAAATTTAATGGTTCGCATAGTAAGTGTAAAGCAAAGGCAAAATTGCCAATCACAACTAAATATGGTTTTTCATGGCATTTAAAGGTTTATTTCCCTTTGTATGATATGGTGTAGTAGAAACTCTCGTAATTCCCCTATTTTCTCCCGTGGACTCTATCCCAACTTTGTCTGCAAACGGTTTTTTTGGGTCTGCTTCCTCAGATTTGCTCAAGAAAAATTTTGTGTACGATCATATCGAACATGGTTTTCCTAAACACCCTAAGCCTCTATTTTTCCAAAACTAAAAATTGTACCGTATAGCCTAGATCCTGTGCCAACTTTGTATAAAAACGCGTTTGGTATCAGTTTTCTAGACAATCTTCTAGAAAATTGAAAATTCGTTTATCTTTTATATTTGAATAGACCAAATTGTGTGAGATCGTTTTAAATATGGTTATTCTTACCACACTTATCCCCTATTTTTCTAAAACTGAAAATGATTTTGGAGAGCCTGTACTCTGTCCCAACATTGTAAGTAGTCCATTTTGGTGTCACCTTTCTATGATTTTCTCAAGAAAATTAGGGCGATCATTTATAATAAATAGTTTAGCCCTAACATCCCTAATCCCTTAATTTTTCTCAAGAAGCATTTTGTAGAATAGGTCAAAAATTTTAATTTATTTGACTAATAAATGCCCAGACGAACCTTTTTATTATTTTGAGGAGACACGTACCTTTTTATTATTTTGAGGACAGATTTAGGACAAACAATAACTTCGTACCATTGATCAGTTTTCTTCCCATGTAAGTGTCCTTCGAAAGTTGTGCGAAAAACCAATTCGACCCCGACATTCGCTTAAGTTTAGGATCACCTTTTATCACTTGTAGACTTAGAAAGTTTATTTAGTTATTTCTCTTGTAGGTTCGATGAAATGTATATATCAGGTGACTTTAATTTCGATATACTCCAAAAGTCCGGCTTCCCTCGGGATTATTTGAATCTTTTAAATAGTCTTAATTTATCCGTACACAACACTGTGGCACCAACGTTTTCTTGTCCAACCGCTAGTGGGGCATCTTATTCCCTTATTGATCATATCATATCTTTTACTAATAACTCTATTTGTTTTTTCAATCAGTTGTCTCTCGGTATGGGATCCCATCATGATCTTTTAGTTTTTTCTGTAAACTCTTACTCTCCACCTAAACCTAAGAGTTTTAGCTTTAGAGATTTTTCTAGTATAGACAATTCCCGCCTTTACTTAGTTTGTAACTCAGTTCCTTGGGAGGATATTTTTTGCCTTAGTTCGGCAACTAGCCAAATAGAATTTTTCAACTCGTATATTAGTTAGGTGTTTAATAGTTGCGTTCCGCTTAAAAAGGTTACTTGCAAAGCAAAATCTCCGCCTTGGTTGTCTCAGGAAATTTCGAATGCCATAAATATTAGAGTTAGTAAATATCGTGTATGGAAAAGGTGTCCTAATAGTCAGTCTCATTTAGATTACAAGCAGGCTCGTAACAGAGTTGTAGGGTTAATTCGGATTGCTAAACGTAATTTTTTCAAGGACAAGTTAGACTTCTCTCTTCCTCCCAAGGTTTTCTGGCGTAATGTTCGTAATTTAGGCCTAGGTAAATGCAAGATTAGTTCAAGTGGGGATTTCAAACCCAATGAAATTAATAGTTATTTTTGCTCTAGTCTGAACTCGGGCAGTAGTTCCGTCGATTTGTTCTCTAACGCGTCCTCTAATTCGTTTTCGTTTTCAAATATTTCTCTCGAGGATTTACAATCTGCTATTTGGAAGGTTAAATCGGAATCTTCTGGTCTGGATAACGTCAATTTAAAATTCGTTAAGGTAGTTTTCCCTTTCGTCTCAAAATACTTGTTACATATCTTCAATTTTATTCTCACGTCCTCTTCCTATCCAGATCAGTGGAAGCTAAGTAAAATAATTCCGATTCCAAAGATCAGTAATCCTTTAGAGCTATCCCATTTTCGGCCAATTAGCATTTTAAGTTCTCTCTCTAAGGCTTTCGAGATAGTTGTTAAAAATCAAATTCAATCGCATTTACATAGCAATAGTTTAATTAGTTGCTTCCAATCTGGGTTTAGAAAATTTCATAGTACTTCTACTGCGTTACTAAATGTATGTGATGATATTAGGCGTAATATGAATAATAGGGAATTAACTTCTTTAACTTTGTTAGATTTTTCTAAGGCCTTTGATTCTATTAATCACAGAATTCTTTTCAATAAACTCTTATCTCAGTGTAGATTTTCGCTTTCTGCTGCCAAATTGATTTTTAACTATCCTTCTAATCGTTCTCAGGCAGTTTTTTTCGACAATTCCTTGTCTGATTTCCTTCCTGTAATTTCCGGCGTGCCTCGGGGTTCAGTGCTGGGTCCTCTATTATTTTCTATGTACATAAATGACATAGAATCCTCCATTCAACATTGTTCATTTCATATTTTCGCTGATGACGTTCAAATTTATAGAAATAGTCGTTTAGATCAGGATTCTATTGTTAGGAATATTTGTCTTATAAATGAAGATTTAAGTAATATCGTTCGCTGGTCGGTCTCTAACAGGCTTGTTTTAAACGCGAATAAATCTCAGTCGATTATAATTTATAAAAAACCGTTTGATACCTCGTCCTTTCCTGGTATTTTTCTGCAGGGTTCGCTAATTGTATATTCAAATACTGTTAGGGATTTAGGCTTAGTTATTAATAAAATTCTTACTTGGGGTGACCATTTAGTTACTATTAGTAAGAGGGTCTTTGTCATGCTTAGTTATTTGTATAAAGTGGTTGGATTTTCTGATAGTCAGTTTAGGAAAAAATTGTTTTTGTCTTATCTTCTTCCTCATTTTATTTACGGTGACATAGTTTTATTCGGTATGCTTCAGGAAAATATGAATGTTCTCCAAAGATGTTTCAATGCTTGTACCAGGTTTATTTTTGGTATTAGGAAGTTCGATCATATTTCTGCCTACTCTAGCCTTGTTTTAGAATGTAGTTTACCTATTTTTTACGAATTTCGCGTTTGTCTTTTTATTTTTAAACTTCTTAAAGCTAAGGAGCCTTGTTATCTATATAGGAAATTAATGTTTAGTAGGTTTCATTCCTCTAACTTCCGCCTAATTCCGGCTAAAAATTGTTGTAGGTCGTTAAACGCGTCATTTTGTGTTAGGGGAGTTTCCCTTTGGAATTCAATTCCATTGGAAATTAAGAGATTAGGATCGGCAAAATTATTTAGGTCAAAATTTTTGGAGTGGCGCGTGATTGATGGGCAATACGTAGTTTTTTAATTTATTTTTAATAACCATGTTATTTTTGTTAATTTTTAATTTTTAATATTATTTCACCTCGTGCTGTACATTTTATTGTAAATGAGCTACTGCTCCAAATAGAATGTGTAAGCACGAGGTGGAAATTGTTTGAAAAAATTTAAGAGGTTTTTATGCCTAATGGAAGCAACTTCTTTTTTCTTTTTTGTTTCGATTGCTTTGTTTCCATGTGTGCTTTTCCTCTTAATACTAAATTATTTATAAATACTATAAATAAATAAATAAATAAAAAAAATAAATAAATAAATATAGAGCGCGTCGTGCTTTTCTTCTCTAAGCTTCAACAAAATAAGTTTCATTTCTTAGTGATGGTCTGCGTATACCTAAAACTATGCCCGAAGCATAGGTACAAGTCTATTCCATATTTTATTGAACAAATCGGTTAGGGTAAGTAAAGGCTTTTTAAATTTTTAATCAAAAGTATTAACCTTTAAATATGACCGATTGAAATAAATTGTCACAACCAACTTTATTCCGCTTCTGCAGAACCTTCATAGGTTAAATATTCTATATAAGAACAATTATTTCGGTAAATGTTAGCAGTTTTATCCTTGATTTAACTGTTTACCTCCAATCCACCAGGCAACTAAAAGCATAGGTTAAAATACATGCGGAAAAGATTGGCAATTTAAAAGATGCCCTTTCGGGGGCGAGTGCTATACCACAAATATCATTAAAATCAAAACTAACAACACAATTTTATTATGTTTTCTTGTCACAAATTTCGACTGCTGTGGTTCAAAATTCCTACAGATCGCGAACCTTTTTAAATTGCAGAATGACTCCGGATTATAGCGTTATTTTTAACATAGACCTTTTACAGTGATAAAACTATTGTGGTGTGATTTTATTAGTGATGGGCTAATAACTATAATTTCTACAATTCTTTAATTGCTCAGAGAACGATATTTGACTGGATTATATCTGGCTGGATTACCGGGGCGTCGGAGAAGTGAAATAGTTGAAATATCGACATTGATAGCACTTTAAACCTGTTCTTCAAGAAAGAAGAAATCCCACATTTTGTATGTCGTTCTTAAAACGTAAAGATAAAATTTATTCCACAAAATGGTCAGACGGAGATGCAAGCGAAAAGACATACTGTTCCATGGTATATTTGAGAGTTAAAGGAAATGGCGTCGTAAGCGTTAATTTAATGACATCCAATACTAAGGTGAAACCAATCAAAGAGATTTCTCTCTCATGATAAGGGCTATTTGGAGCATATTTAGTTACAGAACATCTAGTACTGATAAAGGAAACACCGTAAAGCGACGTGACAAGCATCCTATACAATGAAATGGAAAACGTTTACTTCAGAGATCGTAAATGAAATTCTCCGAAAATGTTGAAATGACGTACATAATCCAGTGGATTGTTTATCAAGAGGGGTGCTTAAATCAAAATTTGCGAATTTTCAGCACAATGTTAGTATGGTCCAGAAAGATTGCAGAAGGCTGATATTGTACACCCTAAAGTGAATTCAAATTTTCTTAATAAGTTTCTCAAAAGTCCTCTGTATTTTCTTATTGCATAAATGGATTCACCCTTATGGATGTTTCAGCGACCACTACTTGTTTTGCTCCCAGCTTTACTACTTCTAGTCGAACTTTGTTGAACCCAATGTTCAGTTAAAAATTCAGACCAAACCCACTCAATTTTGTTCTACCCAATTTTTACGAAGGTTTTATATTTATCGAACGTCTTTGAATACAGCCTAATGTATTATTGGGATCGGTTCAAAAGGATTATTTGCTACCTTAAATCTGCCATTTTACAATATTTTGGTTTATTAACCTAAGCCTATTATTCGCTAATTCAACTGAACGCAAATACGGACTAACAACTTAACGCTTTAAAATTTCCTAAACGATCGAACAAACTTCGAGAATTCTCAATAATTTCGAAATAATCTCGAAAATGTTCAAGGCTTTTTCGGGATACACAATCGGAGGCAATTGTTTATGCGTCTACACATTTAAAAAATCTAAATCACAAATTTAGCAGGTTTTTAAGAATTTCCAAGATTTCCGAAATTTTCTAGGTTATTCGAAATAATTGTAGAATATACAGATTATTCATGATTTACGTGGCGGTAAATAGCGCATAACTCAATCATTCTTTGGTTTTCCAAATATACAGACAATTTGTTAATTTTTAAAAATTCAAGAAAACATCAATGTAGTTTGGAGCTATGATCATACTCGGAATTACTTCGAAAATAAACTCGCTTCCCGCCTTTTGTAGAGTCAAAGTTTTGGTTGTAAAATGAGGCTTGTCAGTTGTGATTTTCACCTATAGACTAGAGGTTTGTATGTAACTAGATAACTAGATACAGCGGATTTTATTTATGATCCTCTGAGTTTAAGGTCCTCCAATTGAATTCAAATTTTTTGAAGATTTGATATCGCGGTTTGTTACAGAATCTCACTGAGTTTATTTAAAATATTTTTGATTGGCTGTTGATTATGGCTACTGCAGTTTATACGTTTATTTCGATCATTTAGGTGTCAGAAAAAAAATTACATAAACTTCTATAGGACTTAGGAAGAATTAGAACGAATGTGTAGTTTCCGACAAATATCAAAAACTGTATATGTATTGGTAAATTTTTTTTCCAGTAGACAAAAAAATAGTTATTTCACTAAAACAATATGGTAAATCGAAATGTGTGATTAAAATATGTAAGGTTTCAATATACTGTAAAGAAGCATCGCTGTGCTAATAAAACAAATGGTAAGTAAATAAATTGATTCAAAAATTTAATAGTATGTAATTAGTAAAACCAACGGAATTGGTAGAAAAAATTTGTTTTACAAATCATAGTTGTAAACTGTATCGATGATTGGCCAGCTCACAGATATTTCGCAAGAACAAGGCATACCTGATTAGTTAGGTAAAGGCATGCTCTAAAAAATAAAATTAGCCCCATTTCCATAGGATGGGGTTAGACCTTTTGTTATTGACTTGGTACTTAAGCGATTTTTATGAAATTAATCAAAATTAGGGGTTCACTTTAACGTGGATTGGCCAGCTCACAGAAATTTCGCAAGAACAAGGCATACCTGATTAGTTAGGTAAAGGCATGCTCTAAAAAACAAAATAAGCCCCATTTCTATACGATGGGGTTAGACCTTTTGTTATTGACTTGGTAATTAAGCGATTTTTATGAAATTAATCAAAATTAGGGGTTCACTTTAACGCGGATTGGCCAGCTCACAGAGATTTCGCAAGAACAAGGCATACCTGATTAGTTAGGTAAAGGCATGCTCTACAAAATAAAATTGGCCCTATTTCCATACGATGGGGTTAGACCTTTTGTTATTGATGGAGCATTTATATGCATTGATACTATTTAGTGTATCAGTAGCCCCCCCTCTTGGGTATAAAACGGCCAGTAATAGCACATCACAGAGTTTGAAGTTTTAAACGATGAATCCTATTCCTTAATTGAATATTCAGAGTTTTGGTGAAAAATTAAATGAGTTTTAATCAAACCACTGTTTTCAAATTTTGCGTATTTTGAATGAAATACACTTGCAATAGAAAATTAAAGTCAGGCATGTTTATTTTTTTCAACAAACTACATTCAGCGTAACCCAGGAACAACGACGTGGACGTAGTAGTATTTTGTTCCCTCTGGGGTGCTTGTTTTAGGTAAGTCCCCTCGCATCTCACCATCGGGGTGCTTATTTTATGTGAGTCCCCTCGCCTCTCACCATCGGGGTGCTTGTTTTAGGTAAGTCCCCTCGCCTCTCACCATCGGGGTGCTTATTTTATGTGAGTCCCCTTGCCTCTCACCATCGGGGTGCTTATTTTATGTGAGTCCCCTCTCCTCTCACCATCGGGGTGCTTATTTTATGTGAGTCCCCTCGCCTCTCACCATCGGGGTGCTTATTTTATGTGAGTCCCCTCGCCTCTCACCATCGGGGTGCTTATTTTATGTGAGTCCCCTCGCCTCTCACCATCGGGGTGCTTATTTTATGTGAGTCCCCTCGCCTCTCACCATCAGGGTACTTGTTTTAGGTAGGTCCCCTCGCCTCTCACCATCAGGGTGCTTATTTTATGTGAGTTCCCTCGCCCCTCACCATCGGGGTGCTTATGTTATGTGAGTCCCCTCGCCTCTCACCATCGGGGTGCTTGTTTTAGGTAAGTCCCCTCGCCTCTCACCATCGGGGTGCTTATTTTAAATGAGTCCCCTCGCCTCTCACCATCGGGGTGCTTATTTTAAGTGAGTCCCCTCGCCTCTCACTATTGAGGTGCTTGTTTTAGGTAAGTCCCCTCGCCTCTCACCATCGGAGTGCTTGTTTTAGGTAAGATGGCATTTCATTCAAAATCCGCAAAATTTGAAAACAGTGGTTTGACTAAAACTCATTTAATTTTTCACCAAAACTCTGAATATTCAATTAAGGAATAGTAGTCATCGTTTAAAACTTAAAACTCTGTGATGTTCTATTACTGGCCGTTTTATACCCAAGATGGGGGGCTACTGATACACTAAATAGTATCAGTGCATATAAATGCTCCATCAATAACAAAAGGTCTAACCCCATCGTATGGAAATAGGGCCAATTTTATTTTGTAGAGCATGCCTTTACCTAACTAATCAGGTATGCCTTGTCCTTGCGAAATCTCTGTGAGCTGGCCAATCCGCGTTAAAGTGAACCCCTAATTTTGATTAATTTCATAAAAATCGCTTAAGTACCAAGTCAATAACAAAAGGTCTAACCCCATCGTATGGAAATGGGGCTAATTTTATTTTGCAGAGCATGCCTTTACTTAACTAATCATGTATGCCTGGTTCATGAGAAAGCTGTGTTTTACATAAATTGATCATATAGTTTTTTTAATTATAAATTCATTTTTGAAATTGTTTTTTAGTCCATTCTGGTACTCAATGATAATCTTATCATTACATTTATTAAAATACTTTTTTAAGTACCATTGAAATCTAAAATTACTTTTGCCGACTGTTTTACCGATACATATACATTTTTTTGTTATTTCGACAAATTTTGTGTACATATTTGTTTTTCAATTTGTCGGAATTTGGCAGAAACTTCACATTCGTGAATTAGATACATTCTTTTCCGTTGATTTTTTCAATATTGGATCTTATGGAAAATTTTTAAAGAAATATTAAAGAGATATTTCACAAATAGTCTAGAACTAAATTCCTCACCTGCAAGTTGTTAAAAGTGTCTATACGAAGAACATATTACGAATTGTGTTGGAACTTTTACTGAGATGCAGGTTGAAATCAATGTTTTACTAAAGATACCTGGTTTTGTATAACATAATAATAGACCTTTAGAAACGTTTTGTTTATTCAAATGTTTGCTTTTTCTCGATCTGTGTCAGAAAGAGGAAAAATATTTATTTAGTTTTGACCTTATCTTGTAGTAATTTACTTAATGGTTCAAAGCAATCATAATGCACTGCAATTGTGCAAATAACAATCGAAGCAAAATTATTTCCTATAAAAAAGCGCACTACTATGTCTACATCATTATACAATTCGAAAGTAAACTTCGTTGTAGGTTCACAAAACAATTAAAATGAAACTATTTGTCTTCCCAACACTTTTGGCTGTGCTTGTGGCTTTTGTAAGATTCGTAAAAATTATTAATTGTTCGTTAGATTTTTGATAATTTTGTTATTTTTTCAGGTGTCCATTGCTGCACCGGCACCATCGCCAATCAATTACGTTTTTGTTAATAGCACGAATAATAACAACTCATATTCGTTTCCCTTGAGTTTTGCACAACTAGGACCAAATTTCACGAATGGTGCTACCGTTGATTATTCGGGACAGGAAATTTCCGGAATTTCGTTCTCAGGGTAACAATGGTTAGGTAGGAGATTATGAAAATTAGTTTTGTAATAAAGTTAATTGAAGCAAAATCTTTTTTTACCACTCGTATCATTAAAAATTGTTGCTGTCTTTGTTAAGGTGTAAAATTGTTTATGAAGAGTTGTAATTTATTACAGAATTTGTCATCGGTTAAACCTGGAAAGACAGTAACAAAGACATATATATGTATATAAAAGTCAGATTACCGTTTTAAGCAATTTAAACACACTTCTACCACAATCGTCAAATAATTTTGAGGAAAGTAGAAACCCCAAGAATATTAGAATATCATAAAAATTGGTCTAGTAAAATGTCAAGAATTTTTTTAACTTTATTATATATTTATATAGTGTGACCATAGTATCGTACTCCAAATTACCTTCTTTCTATCCTCCCAGAGAGGTTGTGAAAAAATAGTGCAAAAGGAGCACAGTTACAAATATATGGTTATCTCTCCAAATCTTGTGGGGTGTACGATTTGGCTTGTGATGTTCAATAAAATTCAAATTTCTATTAAATGTGATAAGAGAATACAACTGCCAGTTGGCACAAAAATTGCAGGTGCATAAACCAATTGGTATATAGAGGTATCAAATATTACAATAGCTGCACAGTCATAGATTTTATAATAACATTTAAAAATTTCAGAGCATGGGTTCTGAGATTCTTTGTAAAATTCCTTAACGAATTTCGGATTGCAAATTATATATCACGAATGATGAATAACGAAGCACAAACAATGAATTACGAGCTACGAGTGACGAATTACGTAATGGAAATTTACAAACTAAAAATTAAGAATTGTAAATAACGAATGCTACCCAAACATTTGTCATCATTGATGGCAATGGCCAATATTGGCCCTTGAGGGTTGTGCGCGATTTCCAAAACATAGGGAATTTTGCAGAATTTTTAGTAAACGAACGATTCGTATGGACTAGAGATTTTTAACTAGGTAATTAAGGGACCTAGTCCATATGCTAGCCGAACCTTTGTTATCATTGTTGGCAGTGGCCGATATTGGCCCTTGAGTGTTGAGTGCGATTTCCAAAAAATAGGTAGGGTTGCAAAACTTTTATTAAACGAACGATTCGTTTGGATTAGGGTTTTTCAACTAGGTAATTAAGAGACCTTTTTCATGTGCTAGCCAAACCATTGTCATCATTGTTGGCAATGGCCAATATTGAGCCTTGAGGGTTGAGTGCGATTTCCAAAAAACAAGTAATTTTGAAGAATTTTTATTAATCGAACGATTCGTATGAACTAGGAATTTTTAACTTGGTAATTAAGGGACCTATTCCATATATTAGCCTACCCTTTGTCATTATTGTTAGCAGTGGCCGATATTGGCCCTTGAGTGTTGAGTGCGATTTCCAAAAAATAGGTAGTGTTGCAGAACATTTATTAAACGAATGATTCAAGTGGATTAGATATTTTTAACTAGGTAATTAAGGTACCAGTTTCATGTGCTAGCCAAACATTTTTCATCTTTGTTGGCAATGGCCAATATTGGCCCTTGAGAATTAAGTGCGATTTCCAAAAAATGGGTAATTTTGCAGAACTTTTATTAAACGAACGATTCGTATGGACTAGGGATTTTTAACTAGGTAATTAAATGACCTATTCCATATGCTAGCCGAATCTTTGTCATCATTGTTGGCAATGGCCGATATTGGCCTTGAGGGTAGTGTGCGATTTCCAAAAAATATGTAATTTTGCAGAATTTTTATTAAACATACGATTCATTCGGATTAGAGTTTTTCAACTAGGTAATTAAGGGACCTTTTTCATGTGCTAGCCAAACCTTTGTCATCATTGCTGGCAATGGCCAATATTGAGCCTTGATGGTTGAGGGCGATTTCCAAAAATCAGGTAATATTTCAGAATTTTTATTAAACGGACAATTCGTTTGGATTAGGAATTTTTAACTAGGTAATTAAGGGACCTATTTCATGCGATAGCCAAACCATTGTCATTATTGTTGGCAATGGCCAATATTGGGCCTTGAGTGTTGAGTGCGATTTCCAAAACATAGGTAATTTTGCAGAACTTTTATCAAACGAACGATTCGTTTGGATTAGCGTTTTAAAATTAGGTAACTAGAGAACCTTTTTTATGTGGTAGCCAAATCTTTGTCATCATTGTTGGTAATGGCCAATTTTTGCCTTGAGGGTTGAGTGCGATTTCCAAAAATCAGGTAATATTTCAGAATTTTTATTAAACGAACGATTCGTTTGGATTAGGGATTTTTAACTAGTTAATTAAAGGATCTATTCCATATGCTTGACGAACCTTTGTCATCATTGTTGGCAGTGGCCGATAATGGCCCTTGAGTGTTGAGTTAGATTTCCAAAAAATAGGTAGTGTTGCAGAACTTTTATTAAACAAACGATTTTTTTGGATTAGAGTTTTTCAACAAGGTAATTAAGGGAACTTTTTCATGTGCTAGCCAAACCTTTGTCACCATTGTTGGCAATGGCCAATATTGGGCCTTGGTGGTTGAGTGCGATTTCCAAAAAATAGGTAATTTTGCAGAACGTTTATTAAACGAACGATTCGTTTGGATTATGGTTTTCTAACAAGGTATTAAGAGACCTATTCCATGCGCTAGTAAAACCTTTGTCATCATTGTTGGAAATGGCCAATATTGGACCTTGAAGATTGAGTGCGATTTCCAAAAAAAAAGTAAGTTTGCAGAACTTTTATTAAACGAACGATTCATGTGGATTAGATATTTTTAACTAGGTAATTAAGGTACCTATTTCATGTGCTAGCCAAACATTTTTCATCATTGTTGGCAATGGCCAATATTGGCCCTAGAGATTTAAGTGCGATTTCCAAAAAATATGTAATTTTGCAGAACTTTTAACAAACGAACGATTCGTTTGGATAAGGGTTTTTTAATTAGGTAATTAAGTGTCTATTCCATGTGCTAGCCAAACCTTTGTCATCATTATTGGTAGTGGCCGATATTGGCCTTTGAGGGTTGAGTGCGATTTCCAAAAAATATGAAGTTTTGCAGAACTTTTATTAACGATTCGTTTGCATTAGTGATCAACGTTCCAAATTTGAATAATCCACTTTGATTTCGTTCGCCTTTTTATATACACAAACCAAACTTCTAGAAAGTTCGTGACTTTTCAAGTACTAATAGTGTAGAAACATTTAGAACTGTTTTATCATGGAAAATTCCATTTTAGTACAGTAAAACATTGAGCTAATAATTTTAACTTATTCTATCACACCCTAGGTGTCACCGTCACAAGGAGTCCACGATAAAATATTACAAACACATTTTCAGCCACTTTTTTTGGTATAATTCTCTACGCAATATTTATTACATAAAATAGGCGAAAAGAAACAAGCTTTATTCTAAATTTTCTAAGGTCGATGTTGATCAGAAAATTTCAATTAAAATATTTTTAATATAACAGGCATAACTTGAAGGCAACCGTCCAATAAATATTAAGTAATTGTTTACCGTCCGCGGTTGATATGGGACGATTTCGTTAGAAGCGAAATTCTACTTGGGAAAAAACTCTTTCTAACTTTCTAAAAAAAACTCAGTACAGGTATGGTCCTGCAAGCGTCGTTTGCCCTCTCTCTGCCAGTTTTTTTCTGAGAAACAGCGGCACAAAGTGGCCGACCGGACGAAAACGTTTCAGTCCGACCGTTTAGTCGTTCATCAATCGCACCACTCAATGTGTATATCATCCACACTACTAACTTAAGATGTTTGAGTATTTTCCCCTTCTAACGATAACATTTTAATATTTACTGCATTTATACATTTATGATGTAGGTATGATGGAAGTCTGCAGGAGTAGGCCATTCGTTGAAAACGAATCTTAGCGCCTGTTTTTGTTAAACTTGTAATGAATATTTATGAGCCTTTGTGTATACTAGTAATTTGTTTCTGCTGTCTAGACCACTTTTGGAATTTAGTACTGGGTAAAGTAGATTAATAGCCATTGATGCCATTTACCGTATGCTTTTAACGAAAATGGAGAAACTAAAGTCACTTAAAAAGGAGATACCGAGATATTTCACTGATTTCACTATACATCTATCAATTTTTCGTTTAGAATAACTGGGACAGCCTTATAAAATGTATTGCTATAATTTCTGGTTAAATGGAAATATGTATGTAAGGCTTGTTTTAAAATATGGTCGAGAATCTTTTTTGAATTTTTATTAAGCACTGATATTCGCTATAGCTGGATGTAATAATTGTTGTATCATCAGCATATGGTATATCTAAATGTTCGTCTCCGGACTTGACGGTATTGGGATGTCATGTGTGTAAAAGACCTAGAGGAAAGGTCCTAAGACAGAGCCCTGCGGCACTCCGGTAGTTATTTCTCTGATTAAAGAATTGAATCGGTTATTAATGCTTACAAAGGATTCACGTTTCGACAGATAAGATTTAATCACTGCAATTAAATTCGGTGAGACATTTTTATGCATTAGTTGCCAGACTGTATCAAAAGCTTTCTGAATATCAAGGAAGATAGCCGCCGAAACTTTCCCATACCTTTTTTGTTGTTGTTGAAGTTTAGCAAGGCATCCGTAGTTGAATGTTAAAAGACAAACCCAAATTGTTCATATTCTCCGGAGTGTAAGGTTTTCCCGGTTTTGGGATAGTTATTACCTTTAAAACCTTCCAGCAGTCCGGGAAATGAGCAAAATTAGACATGGCGTTAATTATAACCGTTAACTGAAAAAATGCTACGTGCGGTAAATTTTTAACTGCACTATTAGAGACTCCGTCTAAACCAGGTACATTGTCATTTTTTTAGTTTTGAGACTACATTCTTAACCTCATCAACCTTCGTTAAAAATTCATTAGAAAGGAATGGAATATTTTGCTGAGAGGCAAAGCTATCAATAGCCATCTTCACCCGGCATTGCTGATTAATGTCGCCCGAGCAAACTTTCACCAAATGGTCTGCCAATCTATCTAAAATGACCTGTTGGTGAATTATTGGACCCTAGTCTTCTAGTATGAGATTGCTTTATTTATTGGGTCTAAATAATTTAAAGTGTTTGTAAAGATTAGATTTATCTGGTGATATATTATGTAGTTTTTTTAGAAAGCACCTCTTGACCATGTTGTCTAATTGTTTGCAGAGGGTATTTATGATTTAAGTTTTTGACATAATTCCTGAATTTAATTGTCTGTAGAAACATAGGGGGAATCTTAGTGGTTTTTGTATCGAACTTTGGAATAGATCTACCAATTGCCAGATTGAGTAATGATACTCGACTCTCTAGTTCTTTAATAGAAGTGAGTGCGAGTCTTTTGACAGGGACTCTAATTTAAAATGGGTGATATGTCTGAAGACCCAGTGGAATCATTTACGCCACTTCCATTTCTGAATTCATCTTTGATGAAGAACACTACCGGTAGGTGATCAGAGTAGAATTCAAACAGCACTGCGGGTGCTTATTAAGTCATTTTTGATATCTGCGGTGTCAGTATTTTGATAAATTTCACTGATTAACATGACCTTGGATCTCATATCTTTAGTTACATAATTTAGTGACAATTCCCTTTCTATTCTTTATTCTAATTTATATACAAACTGTGAAAAACATTTTTTAATTTTCGTAATGACATTTTTGCGGTGAAAATGATCTCCGGTGTAATTTTCATAATAATCCTCGATTTCCCTTTCGTTGAAATTGTGCATTTTCAAGTGTTCAAATGATTATAATTTTTTTGGCGGAAACGGTCAAAGCAAGTTTTCTTGAATATTAGCACTTATTAATTGATGAAATTTACGCCAAGACACTTTTTCTAGCGTTTTCGCTCAGATACCGATTTATTGTAAACAATTTAATAACTTTTGTACTTAAATGATTCTTCAAAGAGAGAACTACGTACATGATGCGAATAACACACGACATCCGAAACGATCTCATCGGATTCATGTAACTGTATAGGCTATGATGGCTAGGATCCATTCAGCCTCCGACTGTCGATTATGTTACTCTTGTTCTTCGAGCTATGAATTTCTAGAGCTTAATTTGCAAAGTAGCAATTGTATGAAACCCCGGTTACGTATGGTTTGTGAAAGTTCAAAATTTCTTACACGTAATCGCATTGTAAATTTTTTTGCTGCTAAATTAATAGAGAGCTAGTTTTCGGGGGACACAACTGTGTTGAATTTAACGTCGCATTGAGGTAGATTTTTCAAATTAGAAATTCTGAGATTTTTGAATCAACCTGTAAATTTTCAGGTTTGATTAGCTATAAGTTATTCCAAATTAATAACGTTCAAGATTTTCGAGGTTATTCGACGTTCTCTAGATATTTTTTTCGACAACCCTGTTTTTGTTGCTTTTTATTTGCTTGTATCATTTATTGTTTGTTACATTGTTATTTTAGAATTTTAATTTTACTCGAGATTTTCGAGAATATTCAAAATTTCTTGAGAATATCAAGATCATTCGTGCTATTTAAGATTACATGAGACTGTTCGAGTTATTTCGAAATTTTTGATATTTATCGGATTCTCGAGGTTTTTCACGATTATGTGGAGGTTTGTCTGGACTGAATTAAACCTAGCATTCAATTTTATGATCTTACCCTTTTTTATGATGTTATATCGTTTAGTTATAACATTATTAAAGGTAAAGATGAATTATCAGTGGAATATTTGTAATTTAAACGAGAGGCTTCGTCATTCTATCTCATTTTGCTTTTAACGTCCTACATTACGCAGTATCCAAATCGAAGACGTACGTAATGATAACTGTTTAATGAATCTTTTAAAATTAATATTGTTATCCTGAAACGACAGTAGAGAATTAAATATTTATAGTTCTTGGAAAAATTATTTACCGTATTTTTCATACTTATTTGCTTAAGTAGCAAACATAAATAAAATGTCAACAAAATATTTAATTAAATTTCCTCGTCAGTTTCTTTTTGCCATTTAACACCTTTCTTATAACAATAATATATTTTTGTTGTTTAGCTTAACGATTTATTTATTTGTTTTCCGTATAACTATTATTTCAATTTTTCATGAGTTTTTTGTTTTGTTTAATTCGACTGTACATTGTGTATCAAGTTTCGGGGAAACTGGGAAAATTAATTCTCGTAATCCTTTACTTTTTTTTTAATTTTAATTAGATTTTTTCTGTAAACATAAATAAAATTATTCACAACACACACTTTCAATTTACTAAAGATGTTCATGTACACATAATACAGTCAATGCTAACACTATTTAGCTCATTAAACTTTTACAATGCAATGTTATTAAATCTCTGGTGAATAAAAATAACATAAAAAAAGCTTCTTATGTACACCGCGCACACACATACCATGTCTATCATCATCATCATCATCAAACCATTAAAATGGAAGCGCACTCATAGTAACAATAATATGCGATGGTATGAAATAAAATGAAGTGGAAATACTTGCTCACTTAAATATGGTGGGCACAAATACGGGTGCGGTGGTGAAATATATCATCTTATAATTTGCTATACATACATACTTACAATATTTTATTTTATTTTCAGTTTTTTTTATGATTTTCACAAGGAAAATCATTTTCCTTTCTTTGGAAATGATATAGTATTTTGAGATTTGATACGGAAGCACCAACAACCATTGACAACAACAAAATTATGTATCATAAAAAATATGTACACGCTTTTTTATGTTCTGGCACAATATTAATTTTGTTATGTTTAGTATTTATGTTATGGGTAATATGAAATAAATTTCCATACACATTTGCGTTCATTTTATGCTTTGTGCGGAAATATTTAATTTGATGAAAATTGCTTATGTGAGTTTGATTTAATTTTAAATAATTTAATTTCGCATCTTAGCGAAGAGGATATATTTTGAAAGATTTCTAAAGAATAATAGTAATTGAGTCTGTAGGGTATTCAATCCTAAATGAAGATTTTTCAAATACTTCTAATTTTCAAAAGTCAGCCTTATTCATGAAATGTAAGCCTGTGGTAAACTGCATAGTAGTATCATGCTAGTTACGTAATTATTTTCAAAATTTTGTAAGCGAAAAGCTTAAAAGAAAATTTTATAAAATTATCGTAAGTAACAGTTTACGTAAATTGGGTCTTCATTTTAGAGCTTTTCGAAACTTGATATATTCAAATTTCTCAATCTGGCCCAAAGATCGTAACCAAGTAGTCACATATTTTACAGACAGTCGAAACGTACAGTTACGTCCTTTGGTATAAGTTCACCCAAAATGTCTATTAAAAAATTTCTCAATCTGGCCCAAATATCGTACCAAAGTGGACATATATTTGAAATGGCACTTCGCGTCCTCAGGTGACGTGTATAAGATTAGCCTAACTGGTTCGCTAACAATTAGGTGGGAATGCACCAAACCTAGCACGCTAAAACATATGTTCACCATAGGAGGTGCGGCTTCATTCAAACCCTTTGTTGAGTGGCTCTCTGATCAGCGTATGTACCCCAAAGGGTGGTGGGTGTTGTTATACTTATCAGTAAGTATAAAATAATAGGGGAAGGAACCCCGAATAATAAACCTATCAAATGTGGTCAATTGGATACGATCTTTGGGACAAATTAACAAATTTTTTAACATCAAATTTCATATGAACTTACATATAGGGACGGAACATGCTTTTTCTTAGGTAACTTATTGCATAAATTTTTAGATGCAGTTATGTTTTTGCATAGAAGGGATTCTCGACTACGCCCAAAATAATGTAGCCACTTGGGTATGATGCTTGGGCCAGATTTAAGCGGGAACATACTTATCCTGAGAGGCAAGATTAGATTTAGTCGCTTAAATATTCTATAGGTTTATCCGAATTTCAGATATAAAACTTCCCACGTTTGTGCAGTGCCATGAAGTTTGTCATAAATTTGGTTTTTGTAATTTTAGGACATATCTAGGACTAACCTTATTCGAAATAAACTTCAATAATTGAATTTACTATATCTACTTGGGTGTCTTATCAGTAAATGTAGCTAAAAACAAAATGTAAAACGCCTTGACTTATGCACATGTTAGAGACATTCTCTTGGAGCTACGAGGGTTACATATGACGAAATTGATCCCAGGTTCGTATTGGAAGGCTAAAGTTCAATATTTGATTTTGCTAAACCATCTTCGTGTTCAAAAATAAAACTAATAACAAAATGTAGACCATGCTCTAGTATTGACCTACGCAAATATTAGAGATATTCGCTTGGAGCTTAAAGGATCATATAGGACAACACCCCAAGTTAAAATTGAACAGTTAACCTTCATAATTTGAATTTAATAAACAATTCTCGGTACATCAATCAGAATGTCTCGAGTATGCATAAGTCTCTATTAGCTCCAAGAGAATGTCTCCAATATTTGCATAGTTTAAGAATGGATCATGTTCTACATTTTGTTTTTGGCTCTACTTCCGGACAAGGTACCGAAGATGGTTTAGTAAATACAAGTATTGAAGGTTAGCCATTAAATTTAAACTCGGGATGACTTTCGTCATGTCTAAACGACTTAGCTCTAAGAGAATATCTCCAATATTTGCATAAATCAATAATGAACCATAGTCTACCTTTCGTTCTTAGTTACAATACAAACAAAGATTTAGGAAAAAATTCTCACGGACCTACTATTACACTATTCTGTTGTTACATACGGTACAGTAACACATCAACACCTTTGGGACTATCCTTAATATTCTTGGATCCTTTAAAAAAATTCTGATTATAATACTCGTATGAGCTATGCAGTAATAATTAGTCATCTATCTCTGGGAGCCCCATATTATAAGGGCGACTTGTAAAATCCATGAAATTCATGAAATTTAGAAAAATTCCAAATTCATGAAATTTAAAATTTTAACATTTGAAGAAATTTGCAAAATGAAAAACATTAATAATTCAACAAATTTTAATACATAAATTCTTATACATAATTAAAAAATTGTTGAATCCTTGAAATCCCTTGAAATTTTTAAAAATTGATAAATTCCTAAATCTGCGCATTTCATTAAAATTATTTGAATTTTTTTTTTCACATTTTAAAAAGTCCTAACTGCGTTTGTAGTAGGCGTTCGCCATCTGTTGAAACTACACAGACGTCGACGTCATGAAAAGTGAAAGGCTAAAGTTCCAACGGTTAACGGCGAATGGGCGGAATGAATCATTTAAAGTAATTTTCACAAGGACAACCAAGACAAAGTCTTATTTCTATTTGTCGTCAATTATACAATTGATATAGAGAATTTCCAACTTGTTAATTTTTTCATTTGTGAGTCAATCTCGCAGTCGTGAGTGAACCAAAGCTGAAAGTGGACTAAGTTAAGTTACTTTTGTAGTTGCAGAAGAGGACATCTCGATTTTTCGTTTAGCCATAAAAACGAGTGAAGATTTGGCTTTTATGCAAAAAGGGGCATAGTATTTAGCTTCTCGGACATTTAGTGTCATGTCATCGCTGACTGGTGTTAAATTTTGCGACGTCTCGAAAATTTCTTCAACGATTATCCAGCATATTGCTTATTGCTGATTATTAATAAAATCTTTGAATACTTCAGGGTCTGCAATCCGATGTGAAAATCCAGTACAAATTAAGATGTTCAATAGTCTGATAGAATAAAACCGACATTTTTATCATTCCAGTTTGGATTCAATTCCAACAGATTTTATGTTCCGTTTGCTTGCTCCAGTTTTGGAAAATATTGTACGCTCTTGTTTTTTCCAGAGACGACCAAGCTTCAAAAATTAATTTAATATTTAGCAAAGCTTTTAAACTTTTTTCTATATTGGACAAGCTGTGCTTGAACTAATACTTCTATCATGGCCTCACTTTGTACTGATGACTGGAACCTTAACACCAACATTTGGTTGCGCTGACACGAAGTCGTCAAGTGACTCTTAGATGAGATCGACATAGTGTACATGAATAGTATTATAGTTCCTATTCGAAGCTACGGTTTGGAATATATATTCTTTTCGTTCTTCACGAAAATCGTAATAGAATAGTTCAAAATTTAGACAAATTTGGGATCTGGAGGTGGTACGAATACTGTATATTTGCAAAAAAGTATTTGTAATAATTATCGAAACAATGAAACAATTAGCATTCTAAGAAAAACACTAACATCTCTTTTTGGCTTTAAGTAAAGAAGAGTTATTGCAACTAAAGCGTGAAAATGACCAGTTACGTAGTCGGTCACGTGTATGTCAAAGTGAAATAGAAATGTTATCCGACGTAAGTCAAGCGACAAGTGAAGTCAAGGCGAAGACAAGTACCACTGTCAGGACAACATTAGAATTTCGAATACACTTCTAAGAGCGATGAATATCGTTTTGAAAACTGTATCGACGATTTCGGAAATACGGTGGCTCTTTTTAAATCAATTCTGCTACAAAAATTAGATTTTGATAAACAATCGTGACTGGTATCGGCAAGGGAAGCACTCAAAACAACACCAAATATTAAAAGTTGGGGCGATATCAAACATTTATTATTGAGGGAATATAAGAAGACAATTACGAGTGTGGACGTTTAGCTACAAAGAAATAAATTAAAAAAAGGAGAATCATCCGGTGAATATTTTTTTGGTCATGAGGAATGTGGGCGCGTTAGGAAAAATAGAAGACAAAGCAGTTTTTCAGTATGTCATCATTGACATGTACGACTTCAAATTAAAGAAAGTGTTATTATGTATTACTAAAACATTAGAAGGTTTTAGGGAGAAACTACAGCTGTACGAAATGTATAAGTAGAAAGCAAGTATCCAAGTACAGCCTGAACAAAGCTGACCAAATATTAAACCAACCAGTTCAGTTTTATCGAATAAGTGTCCAATGAAAGATAAAGGGCCAACATGTTTTATGTTTTCCTGACTGTCCTGAAAAACAGCGACCCATACAATCACAGACACAGACGTTACAGAAAGAAGTAGTACCTAATAGGCAAGGTAGACAGTTTTATCTAAACTATAGACTTCTTTTTCGGAAATAAATTATAGATCATGATGGATTCAGTGGAAAAATTGTACCACAACATTCGAAATCGGAAACGATATGTTACACAGAAGCGGAATTGTCATAAGAGATGATGGCATCTTTGTTAGGAAGAAACTATTCTAATAAATAGCGATTAGAAGAATTGAAAAAAACTATGAACCTTAAAAATTTAGAGAATTGATGAAATTGATCCTAACAACCGAACGTTCAATTTTCCAGCCACCAAGATGAGTTACTCCAAAGGAAAAAATTTAAATAGAACGACCAACTAAATAAATAGGGCAAGTACTTTCGAATAAGGCAGCCAAGTTATATTAGTCAATAAAAAGATGCTTAAAAGACTAAGAGAGGTGGTTATGGATCGTTATCCCCTCCCTTTAATTAAGGACCGGAAAGATCAATTTTCTACACCAAGAATTAAAAATACTTGGAATGAGTATATTCCAAGTATTTTCAATTCTTAATTTAAAAAATCGATTTTTGTACGTGCCAATAGAAGAAGCAAGTCGACAAATCACTTTTTTCATTACTTAATCGAGAGCATTATGGGTTTAATAAAGTACCATTTGGTACAAAATATAACGCTAATACTTTACAAGGATGATGTAATTGTAGGAGCGGCAGATGCTGGCGAAAAACTTAAAAATGTGAAAATGGCAAAATCTTTAATTAGTTCTCCTATCCTAAGTATTTTCAGGTCTAACAACACTCAAACGGAGTTACATAAAGATGCTTCTAAATATGGTTATGAGCTATCTTTCTGATGGATCGCATAGATGAAATCTACCATCATTTTTTACAAAAGTATTAAGACAGCCTCAACACATCATGCATAGTCACAATATGAGAACATCTATGATGTTCTTGTTAATTGGCATAGTGTTTCACAACATCGATTCCGGCCTACATATATTTTGGGCAAACTACGTTAAAGTGGCATTTTACAACTTAAATATTTTTTCAAATTTATAATTTATTCAAAAATCTAAGGATAATTACATTAAATCGTTCTGTGTATTTTATCCCAAACCTGTCCTAAAAAAAATAAGATTTTTGTTAGGACTTCACGAATCCATATACTTAACCGAAGTTTGTTTAAAATCTGTCGTAAAAATCGTCAACCAAAATTATTTTTAACATGTAATCTTGCAAAAGGAGAAACTCTCGTTATAACGAATTTCGTTTAGTAACTATAATAAAAATAATTTAGGAATTATACTAAATACGATTCTTTATAATTTAATATAGCGAATAATTATGAATAATGGTTTTCCAATTTTTTTAAGCAAACCCTAGGAACCTGATCCAAACTGGTCTAATTACAAAACTAGCATAGGGTCTAGGCTATCTGTCACTATTTTCAGTTTTGAAAAAAAAAAAAAATAGAGGATTAGGTTATTTAGGACAACAAAGTGTGATACGTTCTCACCTAATACCAAATATTATGAATAAACGAATTTCCCGAACTCTTCAGAAAATACTAGGAAGCTGACCCCAGCTTCCTAGGATTTTCCCCGTTAGGTTGGACAAACAGTATTGAGAGATTTTTGTCACTAGATGGTGTCATATATCATAATAATCTATTTGAACATTAATCAGGTTGCATGATTGACGAATTTGATTCACCGAATTTGATTCACCGAATTTTCATCAGCGAATAGCTACTGAAATTCATCAAAATCGACCCATTTTTGTAGCAAATACTGGCGTTGAAAAAGGGGTAAATTGAGGGAATGAAGTTCGAAAAAGATCATGGTCAAAACAGGTGAACCACTACATACGACTTCAAAGGCAGGATTGCCCCGTTTAACGTTATGCTGTGTGTATGGTGAGATGGAATGGAATCCACACACATCTTTGATAACCCAGAAAAAAATTGAGAGAGTTTAGCTGGGATGTTTTGATGCATCCACCATGATTGCCCTGATCTTGCATTGTACCCTCAGACTACCATTTGTTTCGATTTCTGCCAAATTCCCATTGATCGTCTAAAGTTGGCTTCATTAAAAGGCTCTGAAAATCACTTGCCCAAGTTTTTCGCCAATAAAACACAGAAGTTCTACATCGATGGAATTATAAAACTTCCTGCAAAATTGCAGAAGTCATAGATTATTATGGCTAATATATACTTAAATAAAATTCATTTTGAATAACTGAAACATTTAATCAAGTATCAGACATGGTTGTCCTAACCACCCAGTCCCCCATTTCCTCTAAAATTGAACGTTGTTTCGAATAGCCTAGGTCTTATGTCAACTTTCCATGTAGGCCACGTTTGTGTCATTTTCCTTAGGATTTTCTCAAGAAGATCGGAAAATCATTTTTTCATAATATTTGTTAAATGTTGGCTGAGATCGTATCGAATTTGGCTGTCCTAACGACCCTATCCCCCCTATTTCTAGAAATAATCTAATTAATTTTTTTTTTATCTCGTAATCTTTCTTTTAAAAAATGTCTAAGTTTAATACCCAAAAAAAAAATAAAAAATACGTAATAACGAGACATTCCGATTTTTTCTGGACACAGGACTCAAAAATGGTTTGCGATTTTTTTTGGATATAAGGAAAAATGTGTCGGTATATTAAAAATATTGCAGCCCCCTATGAAATATTATTTACATTGTATTTAAGTCCAAAGTACTAAATTTTGAATTATGAGTACAAACCCTTGAAATTGGAAAAATTGATTAAAATTTTAAAAAGGTTTTATAATTATTGATCAACCATTTTATTGATTTATATTAAATATTATGCTGCTTCTAAATGTATACGCGGCTGCGTTTCGTATTGTTGTGAGTTACGGTTGTCGGCATTACCGATACTAATCGGCAACGTGTTAGTTCCCGAATTAGTTTGGAGGACGGCTGAATTTGAAATTTACTGATGCGGATAAGCGACCGTACCAAGAATCTACGAGTAAACATCGCCTAAGTTTAAATAATTTTATTCTATTCGAATATATGCGTACCTGGTAGCCGATCATAAATAACATGCTTATTACGACTAACACCCTCATGTTGATTACAGCAGCAGTATATAAAATCGATTTACCTTTTGATGCTTGATTGCAACGGAATTTATACTGAAAATGATTGCTTACATTTAAAGCCAGGTTCTCGCACGTATTTAATTAAACAGCTGTTTAAGTATTTAATAAATATTTAAACTCACCGTATTTTTCTGAAAAACAATGCTGTAGTAAATGACATCCACTGTACAATAATTTTTATTTTTTTTTGTATAAAATTCCCAATTCACAACAAATCCGAAACAAAGCAAATTAGATATAAAAATTTGTTAATATTTAATTCTCTATTTAATTTCACCACCAAGTGCATACTGTGGTCATTAAAGAAAAGCCAATACAATTAGGGATTTTTGATTTTCGATGAACAATATTTTGCCAGTTTTGGCAAGCTAAAGAGAGGGCTGCATTCAGCATCAATTTATGAGTTAACAATGAATCACCAATCGTCATAACACGTTGACAATTCCAATGTTTTCAGTGCCCGACGAATTGCCAGAGCTATCGAGACAGATCATTCAGGCCTTTTGGTAGAGCTGGATTAACGATAATAAGCCAATCTCAACCAAAATTTGTCATGTCTGAATTAAATTTTGTTTTTCATGCTTTTCATAAAATACCAAAAAAATTTTGCGAAATTGGTGAGCCAAGAATCTGAGTCAAAATTTGTCAGAATTCAACTTAAATTTCTAAATCTGAAAATTAGTTTCGAATTTAAATGTATTTTTGCTCTCCAATTTTTTAATTTTTAATTCATTCAAATTTGCTCCAAAGTAAATTTTCCAATTTTTAACTAAAATTTAAAAAATTTCATGAAACATCCAACATTTTAGAAATTCATTGAGACACAAATTTTTTTGTTATTGAAATCCGATTAATTATTAACTAACAACTCATTAACCACCGTTACGACAAGGCAACCATTTTGGCCAATACCAGAATAGTCATTAACATTACGAAGCGTATTTCAGATAATCGAAACAATCGATTACTTTCAACTCAAAATAGTCAGCATCAGCGAAATTGCTAGGTTAGAATAGAGTCGACACAAAATCGACTACCTGATGTATAAAATAGTAATGTAGTAGGAATTTTGAAAAACGCAAAAGCAAAAAATCCCTGTAAAACTTCAAACTAATCACGAAAGCTACATTTTACAGTCATCCCGAAGTAACTATTACTCGATATTTTAGTGGCGACATTAGAAATATTCTTGTGGCTTTACATGGTAAAGATTGAAATGACTAAGGCTTTAAAATAAATTTAGTAGAGTAGTTTACGATATATACAGATACGCTGGACTTGGTGAAAAAATGCCAAAACTTAGGAGACAGATCAACAAGGTTATTTGTCCAAACTGGTTTACTATAGCGGCAATCTGACTGAATTCAAACGACGATCGCCAATTTAACCGAAATCTTATGGTAGATATTGTGAAAAAAATTATGTGGCATAGATTCTTGTTTTCTCAAAGGATCAAGGCCAAAATGGAGGAGTTTATTTCAAATCAGTGTTTTTAGTTGAAACTGAATTTGTATTTTCCCAAAAAAATACGTTTCCCTCAAAACTACAAAATTTAGTTGTAAATGCTCCAGTTTAAGCATCAAAATGGTTGGAAAATGAACGATTTATACGAGACTCATGTTTCCATACTGTGAGATAAGTAAAAACACAGCCACACGGTTAGCCGAAGTTGGTATGATAACATTTTCTAAAATTGTTTTGCATTGGTTTTGAGAGAATTTGGTTTTTGCTTCATGTTTCCAGCTAGTGCGGTTCAAGCCGTGTTAACATTTGAAAATTGAGTTATAAATCATGTGGTGGGATAAGTAATAAACCTTAGCCACATGATTAAACAAAGTATGCTATGGTAATATTTTTTAAGATGGTTTTGAATGGCCTTGAATTTGGTTTTTTTTTTCATGTTTCTAGCTATAGTACGGTTCAAAAGATATTCGCATCAAAAAAAAATTTTGTTTTAGGGTGGCCCGTTTTCTGTGCCGGTGAGTGCAAGTATTGTATATTTTACTTTGACATATTGCTTGTAAATAAACACAAAAAACACTCTATGAGTGTGAGCAAGGTGTTGCCTAAGATGTTTAGAGAATCCCTGTAAATTGTGTAGTCCATGTCCACATTCACTCAAGTTATAATCTTTAACAAACACTGCCACATGGTCATTTCCCCTATTAGATCTACAACGAAAAAGTCGTTAGTCGTGGTATATGTCCAAACTCAGCACGATACAAAATCCGTTTTAAAATTTCCTATATATCAAAGAATACTGCGGCTTATGCAAACTTAATCTGGCATAGCACAAATTTGGTTTCACCAAATTCTTATTAACTAGAACCAGAGCATTTTGTACTATAGTCGCGTTTTTTTTAGAACTGCACTAGAACTCGATAAACTTTAAATTAATTTTATTCTATGTAAACCGGAAGCAATAAATAAATTCATAAAGATCGAATTTGTAGTGAATTTAACATAAACAACCTTTTAAGTGTAAAAGTTCACCCCTCCCTTCCTTTAATCAATATTTTCTTATATCTGGCTAACGTGTGCTAATGCGACCTACACTCGATAAATTCATGGATTCATCAAGTATAACTAAAAGTATAAGCTACCATTGTAATTATTTATTGCTGAACAGCCTAAAATATTGTATTTTTGATAAATGCACTTTATATTGAGTTCTAGTGTAGTTCTCATAGAAAACACGACTTATGGCGCGTTCCGTTTTTTTTGCTCAATATCAGGTATAGCAACTGATCAAACAAAATTTCGTTATTGCTTGAAACGATTTTTGATGAATTCTCTACAATGCGATCACAATTCGGGGCATCCTTTAAACCTGTTTAAATTTTATTCACAGAATTGATATGAGTAAAGACATAAATTCGACGGTGATTGTCTGCCCAATGTCTATAAAATCGCGAAATCAGGAATTCGATTTAAATGAACGCTGCTTCGGTCAATCAGTTCTCTGAGCCACCATTTTTGTTATCGAAAGACGTGAGGTGACTGTCAACGACCTTCCATGTTGCCAACGTGTTTTGAAGTTTTACAATGTTAAGGAACACAAAAAATATGAGTTACGTATTTTTTCAGTGCCAAATATAGCTAATGGGGTAAAAACTACTTCCAAAATACGAAAATTGAGGATGCCGAACATTAGGGGTAATTTTTACACCTTATATGAGCGAGTTAGCACTAAAAAAAATACGTGACCCATACTTTCTTGTATTCTTTAACGTTGCAAAACTTTTAAACAATCGATGAGGTACACCGTCCTTGTTGTTGTAACCTTCTACTACAATTTGACCAGACTCTAATTTAGGCTGGTTTGTGTCCTGCCTCGAAGATAATTTGTTGCTGATTTGGTAGGTGAACTGGGAGCCTTATGACGACATGTGAGCGATCGTGCATTTTTTAATCTCTCAAACGCCAGATTGCTTCCGAAGCGCTCATATAACGGCAATCAACAAAGTTAGAAACTTCATTTATACGTAGTTCTGGCTGACCGTTTGATGCGATTGTAATATTCGCACAATCGAATCCAATAAATATATATTTGTAAATATACTTTACAAATCGAAGAGATGTAGCGACTTCTACATTTATGTGCGCGTTGTAAGCCTGCAAATTAGCGTGACGTCTATACGATGGATAACCATTGACATTTAGAAAGGGTGACATCATTGAAGCATTTTGGAAATTGTTTTTTGAGCATTGACCGTCCTTCATGCAAGGCGAGTTTGAATATCTAAGACCACAGCGGCCATGCATCATAAATTTTAGCACAATGTTTAGAAGCTTTGGCCTCGTTTTTGATGGAATTTCAGCACTGATAAATTGATCAATTCTTTGACTGTTGTAAATTTTTCTTCGGCTCTTAAGGTCACCAGAATGTGTGCGTGAGGAAAGCCTAGCTTTGGGAATTCGATGGTGTAGATGTTTGCAATTGATATTCCAAAAACTCCGTGCTTCGGATCCGAAAACTTCGTGCTCCGTACTTTGATCTAAAGATTTCTCGCCAGGTTTAAAATTTTGAGCAATCTCACGCTAACCTGGATTTTCAGTGATCGTTATAAAAAGATCTGGAGAAGCTTGATTGCAGAATAACTGAAACACCGACGGCCAAGATCTCGTTCTGACCCATGTTCTTCATGTGATCAACGAGTCATTTATATTGCTCAGCTCTCAAATGATGCTGATTTTGGCGGATGTAATTGAGATTGTTTGCTTCAACTTGCAGATATGAGTCTCAAATGGCTGTTAGTGCAGCTTTAAATTGAAGCATCCTGATGTTGTTTCGCACTCGATTAAATATAGATCCTGCATAACTTTCACATTGCCAATTCGGTTGCCAGCCGGGTTCACCATAAGGAAAGATGAGTCCATAAGTCATAGGGTTCAAATTGGGACTCAAAGCGCTAAGGTTTATAAATTGTTGGATGTCTCGATGAAAAGGAAGCTCGCCGTATTCGCTTACAAATATCACTTCATTTGAAATCGGAGCATTATATCAACGTTGATCAAAATGTCTATCGCGCCTAAATGCCATACTCACAATCGGAATTAATTCACCTGATTCATCAGCACGCGCAGCTTCTTGCGCCTCCACATCTCTCATTAATTGATAGCTTTGAGCTAGTCGGCTGTTTACACGAAAGAAACGGTCCAGTTCGTCAAGAATGTCACCTCGGCAATTATGATTCTCGGCGGATTGTTGACGTATTTCTGTCGATTGAGTGCTATCAATCACATATAATTGTGCGTATTGCGGCGCCTGACTGTCAATTGGTTCCATATGCGAAGTGCCATGATTTTGAATACATAAGGGCCTCGTCCTGGCAAATTGGAAATTTTCGCACCCATCGCAGCGAATGAAACAGCACTGTTATATGATCTAATTTGATCGCGAAAGTGTGTACGAAAGTGTAGCTTCTCAAGGAACTCTGGATAACTAAGTTCGTCGATGTCTATATCCTTTGGCTTAGGCAGCATAAGCATACCTTTTCTGCAGCAGTCTGAGAATTTCTGATCTTTTCGAAGTTCAGCGCGATAAGTTTTGCTTTACAAAAATTGGCAGATGACATTAAATGGACCACAATGATGGTCTTCAACTTTGGTGTCATAGAAATTTACTGCCTCGTCTCGAATAGCTAAACTTTGACGTATTTGAGTCAAACGATGAGAAGCTAAGTTGGGTAATTATATATTAGATTTCAAGGTACCTAATAAAAGAATTCTAAATGAGATAATAGCGTTCCAAATGTAATGAACTTTATTCTACTAATATCGCGTAACTAGCCGAATACGGAAAATGGGTCAATACCGAAGTATAACGATCGACTATCCTGGACAAAATCAAGGTTAAAGTCATATATTCCTCATCCCCGCTCAAATCACGGTCTATAAATTGCGCTATCTGACTTTCTAGATCAGACTAATGAACAAGCTTAAATCGTTAAATATAATGGTCTGTTTCGATCGCGAGAACTTTAGTATTTCCGTGGCCTTCACTATACCTTAAATATATATAGATTCGCTGCACTTATTTCCAGTCTTGCAACTCTCAGTTTTCTTTTGATTAGGACAACTCTGCTTTGCTACCAACAAGCTTGTCGTAAATTGTTTCGAGAATTCAAACCATTTATGAATTTTAAATAAGCCACTTCTACAGAGGCTTACTGAAACGCATTAGAAAATCCATGTTACTTGAATTTTTGCGCTGACGCTTTTTTAACCCATCTTGGTAACTTAAATCTGCTTAATTCCCCTAATTCAGTCTTATATTTTTTTAATTTTTGTTCTATAGCTTCAAAAATCTTATTAACCCACTATATATCAGCTGTCCAGGTCTCTCGCTTCACAGATTTTATTTTATTCTTATTTGTGGTAGCCAGCCAAACAGATCAAATAATTTTTGAGAATCGGACAAGAGTAAACATTTCGATAGTTCCGCCTTTGAAAGGTTTAGCCTGGTCATGTCAAATTTAAACGTGTCACCTTCAAGACTATACAGAATTCCTAGTGTTTATATTATGTGGTTAATCAATGTGCAATGGAAATTTTTTGCTCAGTGCAAGTTTAACCATCAGTTATTGAATGCATACGCTATCACCCCAAATCAGAAGATCATCCATGTAAAAATCTCTTTCCATGATCTTAGCTGCGCTATTGGCTTTTGTTGTTTTTTTCTTTACAGTTCTTACAGAGATACGTCGTTTCTGTTGTTCCATAGGCGACCAGTTTTAGTTTGTATTCTTCTCGTTGCATGTTTCCGTATCTGCTGTTAACACAAATTGCTTACGAAACTTCAAGATAAAATCGATTAAGTTACTTGAAATTTTAGGCCCGTTCATAATTATGACGTTCAGCGTTAGTCCCTCCTATGGTTATGCTGATAAATTTTCGTTATTACGCTGAGTTTTGTGGTGAGCAGTTTGATTATTACAAGTATTTGTAATTTTAAGATATTTGGCAACGACAACATTTCGTATTTTCATTTTTATTTGGTATTTTATCAATAAAAATTCATTAACTTGGATTATTTAAAAATTTGATGTAGTTCAAATAAAAAAGCTTTACAACATTGGCTAAGCTTTTGGTTAACACAAGTCTATAATTCCTATGACAAAATTGTAAGATGAATTGAAAGCCGCATGTCATTCAAAATATTTTTATATTTTCATATATTTTAAAATTAAGAGCTTTCAACAAATATACCTGATAATTTGAAATTTAAAAAATATGTTCTGTTGCAGCTTATTATTGATAGATTAAAATACATTTATTAAATAGCCTTAGCTAACCTCTACATATTTAGAAAATACAGGATATTTGAATTAAAGCTTTAAAGCTCAATGGTAAATATCCGCCAGCTGTTTTAATTTTCGACAATGTTTATTACAAAACAATAGAATCGAATTTGTGTGTATAAATTGTCTTCGTCCAAATCAGCACAGTCTTTCCTTGTCTTTTGTGTAGTTTTGAACTTTTGTTCCTCCCACACATTTTATCAATATATTTGTTTATACTGATTACAGTTAATGTAATGTGGTTAACTTGTTTTTGTTTGTTTGTAATCATTACCGTATGATCAGTACCAGTTGAAGCGAGAGAGACAAATCAAAAGAGTAAATAACGTCGACATACTGTTAAGCCCTTCGTCAATCAGTACATTTAGTAGTAAGTCAACATTTGCATCGTTAGTTTACTGAAGAAAACGTATAAATAGTTTTGTGTTTAATTAAAGTTATAAGTTTTTGGTGATTGTGTGACATTTAAAAAATTTCTTAGTACTATAGAACGTGATTAAAATAATAATATCAACAAAGTGCATAGTGATGTGATAATGAACAAATTTGATAGCTTAAAAAACAAGACTTTTCCTGTTCGTGGTTATGCCCAACCAAATTACAAGGTAATTCACTCTTTTTTTGCTGTATTGTTTTAGTTTTTTCCAATTGGAATGTTTTAAGGGTGCTTGAAATTTTGGAATTTTATGTTACTAAAATACTTTCTATGTTTATGCGAAACATGAGTCATTTGGCCACACATTACTAAGGTAATTAACAGGTTGATGCCTTAAAATAATAAGCAATATTTATGGCAAATATTAGTCGATGCGTATTCGGTACAAAACAAAATATTTATGTAGTTATTACAGGGCCCACTCAAACATTCTACAACCGCACAGATTGTAGTTTTCATTTATAAGAAAATTCCATAAACTGTTTTGTGGCTGCATTTTTCAATTGGATTTCTTAAAGTCAACTGGTGTAACTAAATGAGATTTTAATAATATACGTTATCAACGTAATAAATATGTATGTTGGGACACAAGCCTTTTTGTGCCGTTGGTAAAAGATGTTTTTTGTTGAAACAGTGAACTAAGTTGTTTCCAAATTATATTTTTTTTATTATTAAAATTATTTTTATTTTTTCTATAAATTTTCACACGGTTTGATTTTGTACCAATGGAGGTTAGTTTTCCTTTTACTTTTCAGGTTATGTTTAAATTTGATGAGACGATTTTCCTGTTGCCGTTCGTTTTTGCTTCAACATTCTCCCCGCCTTGAAACAGCGTAGTTGTTTCAATTTGATTTGATGGAAGGCGGCATATTTTTGAAATTCCTCGTTTATACGTACCTTTTGCGGTTTTGACTATGGCTACGTGAACTAGCCCGTCGTCTCCAGTGTGAATTTTTTCTACTCGACCGAGCTTCCATTTGAGTGGTGGTTGATTTTCGTCAACAAGGATTACTAATTCACCTATTGCAAGATTTCGTGTTGAATCGGTCCAGCGATGCCGTTGCTGCAGTGATCTTAAATATTCGCTTGACCAACGATCCCAAAATACACGATGATAGAAATCAATTTGTTTCCAGGTGTCAAGCGGTGGTTTATCGGTTAGTTCAGGCACGGGAAGAGCATTGAGCGGTCGCCCAATCAAAAAATGACCTGGAGTAAGACAATCCATGTCGTCAATGCTGGTAGTAATTGCTCCGAGTGGCCGAGAGTTGAGAACAGCTTCAACTTGCTTGATTAGAGTTAAGAGCTGTTCATAAGTTAGTTTGGCCAATCCTATTGTTCGACGCAGATGAAACTTGGCTAGTTTGACAGCTGCTTCATGAAGACCCCCAAAATTTGGAGTTAAAGGCGGGGAGAATTTCCATTCAATCTGGTGGTCTTCGCTTAATGATTGAATGTCTTCCTTCAACTGTTGAGATGACAACATTGCATATAATTTTCGTAATTCTGAATTGGCGCCGATGAAGTTGGTGCCATTGTCAGAAAACACTCGCTTACAAATATTTCGAGTGGCTATAAATCGTTTGAAACATCCTAAGAATGCCTGTGTGCTTAGGTCTGATGCCAATTCCAAATGTACGGCTTTGGTGACGTAACATATGATGAGGCATAAATACGTTTTTGTTGGTGGCTTACCGCGGATGCGATAATGTATAAAAAATGGGCCAGCGAAATCTATGCCGACTGTGTAAAAAGGTGGTGCGGCAGTTACCCTTTCAGGAGGTAGGTTTTCATTTGCTGTGTCATGATAATTGGTCGGCATCGATAGCATTCCCTGCATGTTCTGCATACCTTTTTGCACACCGTAGCACCATATATTGGCCAATACTCTTGACGAACAGCTGCCAATAGCGCTCGTGAACCGGCGTGAAGTAGCTTCCGGTGATAAAATGTAATTAACGTTACAGTAAATTGATGTGAATTAGAAAGCAGAATGGGATGCTTTGATGTGTATGCGAGCGTAGTATGATGAAGACGACCACCGACTCGAATGATATGATTTGGATCCAAAAATAATGACAATGATTGAAGTACAGGTTGCTTGATGCGAAAGTCTGCTTTTTCCAGTCCGACGTATTCGACTGGAAAACTTTCTTTTTGGACTATGCGGATTATGGCGTGAAGCGCCCGCTCTAACTCTTCCAGTTTTAACGGTCCACTAAATTTGAAGTTTGGATGTACTTTGAATCGAAGCATATATGCAACAGTTCGTCGCAGCTTCTTGAAGTCGTGATAAAACTTAATCTTGCTAAGTATATTAGTAGTATCAGATGATACTGTGTTAACTGCTGCAATTTTCTTCAATTCCGAAGGCGTTTCCTCTGGTAATGGAAATTCTTCACGTAATGTTGGCCAGAACGAAATCTGTTGTTGAAGAAACTTAGGCACATGTAGCCAGAGATCGGATTTAATGAAATTTTCTGGAAGTAGTCCTCGTGAAATTATATCGGCTGGGTTATGTTCGGTTGGTACGTGTAGCCAGCTTTCCTTTAGTGAGACTTCGTTAATTGCGGTGACTCGATGTGAAACGAAAGTCTTCCATTTCGATGGGCACGATTTTATCCAATGCAATGTGATTGTTGAATCGGACCAATAAAATGTTTGATCCACATTAAAATTCAACCTTTTGTGAATTTTGTGAGTTAGTTCTGCCAATAGCACTGCTGCACATAATTCTAGGCGCGGCAAAGTTGTTTTCTTTAATGGAGCCACACGTGATTTTGAACAGAGGAGCTTGATGGATACACTGCCATCGACCGTTGTACTGCGAACATATAGCACAGCACCATATGCACGCTCGCTTGCATCGGCAAATCCATGTATTTGGATGCTTTGTGGTCGAGTTGAGTCAAATAGATGACGATCTATCGTAAATTGGTTGAGTATTGTGAGACTCCTTAGAAATGTTTGCCAGTATGTATGCAGGTGTTGCGGAAGTGCTTGATCCCAATCTAGCTGTAATTGCCATAATGACTGAATCAGCAATTTTCCCAATATGACTACAAGTGCCAACAGACCAAGAGGATCGTAAATTCGAGCGATTTGTGACAATATGACTCTCTTGGAAACGGTTGCATCTTCGTTAAAGTTGACAGCAAATGTGAATTTGTCAGATGTTGGATGCCAATAAATCCCTAGTGTTTTGATCAGATCAATTTCGTCAATTTGCAGCGATGTTTCTATGAATTGTGGTGGAATGTCCTGTATAATTTCAGAGTCGTTGGAACACCACTTTCTTAGTTCCATGCCTGCCGATTTCAATATCTTCGAAATGGAGTCCTTCAGTTCAATGGCGGCACTAATGGAATTTGCACCAGTCAGTACATCATCGACATATATATCACTTTCAATGGCGTCGGCAGCGGCAGCGAACCTATGTTTGTTGTCTATAGCTAACTGCTTCAAGCATCTAGTGGCGAGAAATGGAGCAGAGGATGTACCATACGTCACAGTTTTCAGTCTGAATGTTGAAAGTGGTTCGACTAGAGAATTTCTCCACACAATTAGTTGGAATTTCTGGTCATCTTCATGTACCCGTATTTGCCGATACATCTTGGCAATACCGGCGCTGAATGCGTATGCGTGCATTCGAAAACGAACCAATATCGAAAACAGGTCGTTTTGAACCACTGGACCCACCATCATGATTGTGTTTAATGATTTTTCGCTTGACGTCTTAGCGGATCCATCAAACACCACACGTAGCTTCGTTGAGGAACTTTCAGGCTTCATGACGCAATGATGTGGAAGGAAAAAATTCGGTGATGTGATGGATTTTGAATCGATGTGCTCCATGTGGCCTAATGACTTGTATTCGTCAATAAACCTTGTATAACCGGATAATAATTCTTGTGACTTGTGGAGTCGCCTTTCCAGACTATAAAATCGCCGTGTAGCTAAATTTTGTGAATTACCCAAAATCATTGGATCTGATGAAAATGGAAGCCTCACTATGAATCTTCCCTCACTATCACGCGTGGTGAATTTAGTGAAATGATTTTCACAATCAATTTCTTCGGACGAAAGTGGTTTGATGGAATGAGGGAGATTTTCGATGGTCCAAAACTTCTCTATCTGCTCGCTCAATTGCTTCGAACTGTTAACAACTGCATGGCAAGTGTGGTTTGATTGTGTGTGCGACGACAGTTTTCCGGAAACAACCCAGCCTAATACGGTATTCTGGAGCATAGGAAAATGATTAGCCAGCCTGATTTGACCCACCGACAGTAGTTCTTGGTAAATTTCTGCACCTAGCAGCAAATCAATATCTTGGAATTTAAAGAATTCAGGATCTGCTAACTTGATATTTGATGGTATTGACCAAGCCTTGATGTTGTAAACTGTTGTGGTTGGTTGATAACTGGTTATTCTTGGTAATACTTGGACATCTAGCGTGGTGGATAAATTGGTCGTGGTTGACCTCAAGGTGATTGTTACACAACTGGAACATGCAATGGCGTTGGATCCAATCCCATGAATTTTTGTAGCACTATTGCGACGTGGTAACTTCAGCAGCGATAAAAACGACTCGGTCATAAAATTTAGTTGGGACCCGGAGTCTAAGAGTGCCATCTCAATCACTGGATGTCCAGCATGATCAAGAACCTGAATCAGTGCTGTGGCTAAGTACACGAATGATGGTGACTTTGCTTTTGAATGGTCAGCAGCAAGGGCTGACTGTGATGATTTGCTTGCGGTTATTGAGGTGCTTGCATCGCAAGTCGTAGCCATTGATGATGATCCAGGCTTCGATACTGCAGACAGCGGTTCAGCTTTGGAATGTGTGGAAATAGGTTCATTGGCAACTCTATGTAACAGTGAATGATGTTGAGAATTGCAGTGTCGGTAACGCATGGTGACTGGACACGACGAAACCGTATGATCGGAGCGAAGACAATTGAAACATAAATTTGACTTCGTTATGAAATTGTGACGCTGATCAACGGTGAAATGCAGAAATTTGAGACATCTAGATAATGAATGTCCATTGGTTTTGCAGTGTACACAATAGTAATTAGCATTAGTGCTAGCAAGCGATGTTGCAGTCGAGCGATTGTAGCGATTCTCGGGTTTCAATGTTGACCCGATTGCACCAGACGATGGTGGTACAGCCCTTGATTGAATGTAGCGATTAGCAGTTGTTGATGATGGTTTGGTTGCACCAGACGATGTTGGTACAGACCTTGAGTTATTGTCTAACCGATGTGCACGGGAACTGATAAAATTGCATAAGTCGTTTACTTTTGGAAGGTGAGTTGACGGGGCAACATCATTCCACTTGTGTTTTGTCTCACGATCTAATTTGGAAAGCATTAGATAGACTATCAGGTCATCCCATTGCTTCACCGGTCTTTTTTGTGCTTCTAGAGCCCGCAAATGAGATCGAAAATGGTCTAACAGACTCAATAGTTGTTTGGAGTCTGGTTGATCGATCGGTTTTACGTTAAACAATTCTTGAATGTGTTTCTCGATGATGAAATTTGGCTTGTAAAAACGATCCTTGAGAATGCTCATTGCTACCTTATAATTTTCTTCACTCAACTCAACTGCTGCGACAGCACTAGCAGCGACACCTCCTAGCGCAAGCTTCAAATACTGAAATCTGGTTTGATCAGTCAACGATGGATTGTTGTGAATGAGAGTGTTGAATGTGCCAATAAATGAGTGCCAGTCCAAATATTCACCACAGAAAGTTGGTAACTCGACTGTTGGAAGCTTGGCGCTCATTGTTGGTAAAATGGCATTTGCTTGAGTAGGCTTATCTTCTCCTATTTGTGCTTTACGGCGTGCCTCTTTTAGCTCGTCTACTTTGTCCTCGAATTCTGCCATAACGTTGATGTATAAATTTTCGATTCGCTCTCGAACCGCGTCTGATAATAATTCAGTGTCCATGATGTCGTACGGTGGCAACATTCTCTGGTACACTGACCAACTTTCATTAATTTCGCTAATGCGGTATTGTATTTGTTTAATTTTTGCAGTGGCGAGTTGAGTCTCGGCAAACGTTTCATATCGTTCCAATTTTTTGATGAAATTGTCTATGAATTGCTTTGATCGACGTGGATCCACGATTGGCGCTATTATACGAATATAACTAAATTAATTTTACTCACGAGTTAAAATTAATATACTGTAGATTACGGTTATCCAGAATGTGGAAAATGAAAACGTGGTTTCTGTTGTTGAGGGCGTGGGTTCATATCCCACTTCTGACACCAAATGTTGGGACACAAGCCTTTTTGTGCCGTTGGTAAAAGATGTTTTTTGTTGAAACAGTGAACTAAGTTGTTTCCAAATTATATTTTTTTTATTATTAAAATTATTTTTATTTTTTCTATAAATTTTCACACGGTTTGATTTTGTACCAATGAAGGTTAGTTTTTCTTTTACTTTTCAGGTTATGTTTAAATTTGATGAGACGATTTTTCTGTTGCCGTTCGTTGTTGCTTCAACAATGTATATTTATAAAGTAAATGTAATCAATATTAGAGGTGTGAATTATATTTAGGAACATTTAGACGTTGAAAGCTAGGTAGTTTATGTTAGTAATTCTCCTATTAGTAGGCTCAAAATTATTTTTAAATACAGGCGGCCGCAAATGTCACATTTATCGCCAAATTGTTCATTTGTTCAAGTACAATTATGAGCCTCCATCTCCATATTTGTATGCCAAGTCAGGGTGGTACAAACTTCTATCCTTCCTCTGAAAGGAGCGATACTATGATGGTGGCGGGTGCTATGTGTATTTGTTTTAGCTGAGTTTTTGAAATTACTATAACAAAAACTATAACTAATTAAGGTGCCACTTCCTTTCTAGACTCGGCATTGATTTTAAAGAAGTTTTCACGTCAAAACACCGAGTAAATCTTGTGAAGTACGCTAGAATTTGTTGGGCTGTGTATTTTAAAAAAATAAAGGAATGTGGCATTATGTCTAGGTAGTAATTAGGTTGGCAAACTAGTATTTTTGACGGTAAATCATTTAATCACATCAAAATTGGAGGCAAAAATATATTTTGAAAAACTCAAGCCTCTGCTTTGAATTTGTGGGAGTATTAGCCTGGTTACCAGGAAAGGGCCAAGCGAATACTCGAGAGAACTTTTAATTAAACTAGTTTAACGTTCGTTTTAATTCTGCTTTATTTTACAATATTCCGTGCTATTTATACAAAATGTGATACATTCTACACTACATTCTGCATTCTATATGTTATGTATGTACAGAATATATACATAACATATACTAATTTTCTCACATTATCAAAAAATGGAAAAAATAAAATTTATATACAAAATGCATATTGAGCATTTTGAGGTAACATGTAACATGTACACATTAATATAATTTTAAATATAAAAAGATAAGTTTAATACAAAATGCATATTGAGCATTTTGAGATAACATAATTTTAAAACCTGTTGATCCGTGATTCAACATACTCCCGCCTCTCACAATGTTTATACAATGCTGTCAGCCGAGCCTGGAAGTGGAGAAGGAGGTATGTTGGGTATCCGTCTTTCCCTTATTTTGCATGTAATCCAGCTGATTCCTATAGCTAAGCAACTCCAAAATATCACGTGAATCATCGTATAATGGTGAACGTGATGAATGTTCTGATGGATAGGTAGTACTTCCTTCTCCCTCAACTCATTCAACTGTTTCTCCAGCTCAGTTGTTTCTGGTGTAGTCAACAAGTTTAAATCGTTGTGAGCCATGTTCTTCTTTATCGATGTAACCAAATCGTGCAAATTATGGGCACCATGCATTAAATGTGCTGTTTCATATAACGTTTTTTTGATGCTATGCTGAGCGGTCCCTATGGCAATAATTTGAATATTGGCGTCTCGTAACACACAGATGTAAGGCTGTATTCTGGAATCACATATGACATCAACAGTAGTTTCGTTTCGTACCACATATATCCACTGATTTGGGACATGAAGTTTAATCCAATGGTTGGTAGCGTTTATTGTTCTAATGTTGCATGTTGTGTCTAACCCGTCCTTCCGTTGCAAAATGGCTATCTCACATTGATTAGGGTCATTCAGGGAAATAACAGGTGACACTTCACACAAAAATTGCTTATGTTGGAACATATGGCATCGGTTTACATCTTCTTTTGTCATCAACGCGAAATGTTCGCGCCGATTGTCCATGGCCAAATAGTCAGTTGAAGGGACAATGTGTGACTGCGTGTTTCCATGAGCAATATCTGGTACAGGAATTATAGCTATAGGCGTATAATCCCATGCAAACGAAAGTGGTATTATGATTTCAATTATTACATACTTCTGGGTTACTCGGCTGCGTACGGTCATACTTTGGTACACATGACGGAGGTCATGAATATTGTGGCCCGGAAGAGTAACGGTTGTTGGCACGTGTTGTCGGATCACTTGCAGCTCTTCTTCTAGCTGAGTTGGTGTAAGTATGGACGGGTGCAGAATGTCTTGATGAACATGATGAGCCACGTCAAGTAAGCCTTGCTGTGTATCCTCAAGGCTCTTAAGCACTAAAGTCATTTCAAGCAAGTTTATAAACACTTAGCGCACTCTATCTTCATATGTTCTATATTCCTGTAGCAACATCATATCCTGTCGCAGACGATGTTGTTCCTTGATTAAGTTGTTTATCGCTGTGATGGTAAGGTTGGAGTTATGTCTCACTAACTTTACGGTGTTATCTATTACGCTTGTTTGATTTTTTATCAGAACCAATAGATGATTCTCGTTGTTGCCAATTGCCTCAAACTGAGCCTCGTATATTTCAGCCTCACGCTGACTAAGAACTCCGAACATGTCCCCTAGTACCAGGCCGACGGTATCTCCGAAACCGCGTTTTACCCGTCTCCGATTCTGATTGCTTTCAAACAATAGCACATTATCTGCGATCAAATTATTGTATTGCCATAGGAGTTGTTGGAGCATGATGTTACAACTTAGATTTAGCTCCGCGCACACCGTTGTTAACTCGGTGTGAGCTTGCTTAAAATTCTCAATTTCATCCCAGTAGCTGCTCAGGTTGTAATGAACTACTAATGTCCATCTCATTGCCACAATTTCGAGCTTGCCTAATTCCTCGAAATGTATTCCGGTGGACTTGTTGAATGGAGTAATCCGGATGTCTGCTTGTGCTAACCCCAGAAGGCAGCAAAAAGAGAAAATTGCAAGAGCTACTTGGTTTGCTCTACCTAGCTTTGCTCGTCGCTGAGGTTGTTGCCTGGGAGCAGCGTTGTTACTGCTAGGTAATGCGTTGCTGACTTTTTCTTGTCTAGGACCTGCGCTGTTACTGCTAGCGGAGCCGTTGTCAATATATGGTGCAGGTGCTGCATCACTAAGTTCTTTCTCAATCGGAAGTTTGCATAATTTGACAATTGGTCTTTTGTATGTCGCATCCTGGCATTTAATTGTTGCGACTCTAACTAGGTCATCCCTGCCAGCATGAACCTCAAGAACACGTCCCAATTTCCATCGAGTGGCAGGTAGCTGATCATCTTTTAATAGTACTAGATCGTGTACTTTTAGATTGGGTTGGACATTTTTCCATTTATACCGCTGTTGTAGTTGGTGAATGTACTCGGATGACCAGCGTTTCCAATATTGTTGTACCATTTGTTCAATCATGAGCCATCTTGAATTTAACCCAATGGCTTCGATGCTCGCAGATGGTGGCGCCTTGAGTGAATCACCGATAAGAAAATGCCCTGGTGTTAGTGCTGTTAGATCAGAAGGATCATTTGAAAGTGCTATTAATGGCCTGGAGTTGAGACATGCCTCGATTTGGCTGGTTACCATGTACAGTTCTTCAAATGTTAATGTGGATTCTCCTACAACCCTCTTGAGATGGAATTTTACTGATTTTATTCCTGCTTCCCAAATGCCTCCGAAGTGAGGAGCATGAGGTGGTATGAAATGCCAGTTAGTACCATCAACAGCTATCATAGCGGCGATGTCGGTTGGTAGTGATTTTATGGCGGTGTGATGATTCTTCTTTAATACAGCATCAGCTCCAACGAAATAAGTTCCGTTGTCGGAGTAAATATCCGTGCATAAGCATCGTCTGGACACGAATCGTTTGTAGGCGGCAATGAATGCTGCTGTTGTTAAGCAGCTAACTATCTCGATATGAATAGCTTTTGTTACCATGCATATGAATAGAGCTATGTATCCTTTATATGACTTGTAACCTCTTCCTCTAGTTGTCCTTAATTAGATGGAACCAGCATAGTCGATTCCTGTTTTTGCGAATGCTCTTCCTTCCTATATGTCCGCCGGGTTGTCACTTGACTTCACATGATTCCATGTTGTTGTTGGTAACATACTATTTATAGCCGATATTCTATTTGACACAAATGTTTGGAACCGGTTTGGTTCCCCCTTTATCCAACACAATGTAATTGTTGAATCGGACCAGGCATACGTTTTGACGTTATTGAGTCCCATAGCACTCTGAACATGATTCATCAGTTTTGCCAATAGCAATGCTGCGTTTAACTCAAGACGTGGAATTGGCTGCTTTGTTTTGATAGGGGCCACTCGTGTTTTTGACATTAATAAGTTTGTGGTAATGTTGCCCATACTGTCGATGTTTCGGCAATATACCACGGCAGCGTATGCCATCTCTGATGCATCTGCAAATCCATGAAGCTCAACTGATGACTCCCTCGTTATACCAATCCATCAAGGAATTGCAATCTCCGTCATTATTGACATCTCCTCTTTGTACTTAACCCAGCTAGTGTTTAATGTTGCTGGTAATGATTCATCCCAATCTATTCCAATTCTCCAAGCTTCTTGCATCATCAGTTTGGCCGTGATGGTTATTGGTGATAGCCATCCTATGGGGTCGAATAATTTTGAGGAATCTGATAACAATGAACGCTTTGATGGATTGCAATCGGATAGATGCAATTCGGATACATCGAACTTAAAAACGTCCACAAGGGGATGATATATTATCCCTAAGGTTTTGACGGAATCATTTAGCTTGATTGATAGGTTGCCTGTACGATGCAATTCACTGGGAATATGATCCAGAACGTCCGCAGAATTCGAAGCCCATTTCCTTAGAGTAATTCCGCCTAGCTCTGTGAGAGTCCTTAGCTGATTCACGGCCAAGATTATTTCCGCCTTGCTGTCACCTCCAGTTAAAAGATCATCTACGTACAAATCTGATGATAGAATTTTAGCAGCGGTTGAATAGATACTGCTATTATCTTCTGCTAGTTTTAATAACGCTCTTACGGCTAAGAAGCTGGCAGCGGTGGTGCCATATGTAACAGTGTTTAGTCTGTAGGTGGCCATAGGTTTTGTTGGATCATTTCGCCATAATATGCGCTGAAAATCTCGATCCCGTTTATGAATCCAAATTTGTCTGTACATTTTTTCGATATCAGCGGTTATGACGAATTTGTGTCTACGCCACCGGAGGAGAATGTCAACTAAGTCCTCTTGCAATTTTGGGCCAGACATCATTAAATCATTTAGTGACACTCCCGTAGTTGTTTTTGCAGAAGCGTCGAAAACGACCCGGAGTTTGGTAGTTGTACTATCTTGCTTTATAATGCCATGATGTGGTATATAATAGCTTTCACTCGCTTTCAAGCGTTCAGACTCTGTGTTGATTATCTTCATATGTTTAGGTCAATGTATTCTTGCATGAACTGATGATAATTCTGCTTGAAAGATGCATCCTTGTCGAACTTTCTTTCGAGCTGTAATAATCTGGCTACCGCTGTTCGTCTTGACTCCCCCAAGTTGATATTATTTGTCTTAAATGGAATCCTTACCATGTATCTTCCATCGGGGCAGTGCTCTACAGTTGACTCAAAATGTGACTCAATCTTGATTTCTTCCTCAGTGCGGCTCCTTTCCTCTGGAATATTGTCGTTTTCGATGAATAATTTTAGTTGTTCCTCAATCGTCTTGGTAGTCACCATGCTTGTTATTGTTTGGTCTGCAAGGGCTCCTAAGTTGCCAATAATGGTCCACCCAAATTCCGTACGTTGAGCCATGGGTTCATGGCGTTCTCCCTTCAGGATATCGTTGGTTACTAATAATGGGTAATAGTCCGCACCAATTACCAGGTCAATGGGTTGTGACATATTGTATTGTGGATCCGCTAACTGTATGTTGTGGAGATGCTTCCATTTGTCGACATTGATGTTGGTCTCAGGAAGCTGTTCCATTCAAACGAAAACCTCCAAAGAATCTTGGTGCTATCTCGACGTTGATAGTCTGCCGACATATGCCAGCATTATTTCCGCCTATACCCGAAATGTTGACGTGGGTTTTTTGTCTTCTAATATTCATTTTGAGATAACATAATTTTAAAACCTGTTGATCCAAAACCGCTTAAACGTCCAATCGACCCAATGGAAACTTCCTGAAGAGCCAAGAGCGAAAAAATCTCCTTAGAATGACTGTAGGAGCTAAATGCCATACCGAAAGTTCTAGAACTCTGGCACAAGTGTTTTATATCTGATGGAGGCTACTTTGAATGTAGGACTGTCTTAATATTATCGAATAAATAAAAATTTTGGGGGCAATCTTAACACTGCCGCATAAATAAAAATTCTGTGGGATAAACGAAACCTCAGCGAATTTTGGTATAATTTCCGCTGCATAATTATAGTAGAATTTACACACTTAAAAAAATATTGCTTATGTAATGTAAATTGCATTACATATAGGTCCAGTGGAAGGTTGTATTACAAAATAATACAAAGCTTGGATTAAATAGGATTTTATAACAATTTTCATTAATTTGTCATACAGCAATTACAACATTCCATGAGAATGTAAAGCAAGCAGGTTGCCTTAAAATATTTAATAGTTTTATTAAAAATATTTTTTAATGCAAATACTGCCTTAGAAATCTTTATAATTACGTTAAAATTTATTTTAATGCAATCATTACTTTACATGAGTCATATTGCAAGGCTTGCATTAAAAATTAAAGTTATTTTTTTAAGTATGCAGAGGCAGGACAATCTATTATCGAACGAAATTGCGAACAAGGCCAAAAGTGCTTTTCTAGCGTGGTATGCATTTGTCAGTCGGAAAACTCAGTAGGACAGATATAAGATCAACAGCACACTTACTTGTAAAATATTTATTTTGATTCTCCAAATACTGAGGATCTTTCCGGTCACATTCTAACGCTCTAATGCTAGTTTTTTGAGAGTAAAGACGACGTCATAATTATAACTCCAACAATACATCTTCGCCAATTTTAAGACAAGAAGGGTATTGCTCCCCGTCGTTACACAAACGAATACCGACCTCGAAACAGCTTTTCAGACGACTTTAAAACAGATCATTTAAAGCTTTAGACTTGTGTTTATAATCACTAATATTTTTCGTGGCTGTTCTCATATATGTCACTGACTTTGTATTTCCAAATTATTCACCAATTTCAGATCAAATTTGTCCTAAAATTTAAATTCCAATTGAATTGTAATTTTTGACGAATTTCATATTTTTTACAGATTTTAATTTTTTTTGCTCAGAATTTGCTGATTTATAGTAAGGTGATTTTCCAAAATATCGAATTTTCTACGAAATGTATGGAAATAATCAAACAATCTTAATGTTCGTTGGCGCAACATTTACAGGTATCGAAACCTATCTTTAGAGGTATCTAGAACCGCAATCGGAACACAATTGCAGATTTTGGATTTTTGTGGCTCAGAATTTTCTGATCTATCGTAAGATGATTTAAAAAAAAATCTAATTTTTGTATGAATTTATAATCAGGCAATCTAAATTTGCGTTGCAACAATAATTACAACTCTCGAAACTTATCGAACGAATGTTACGATTTATGGATCCTGAATGACGAATAACGAATTGTGCTGAAAAGCTTTTGCTGAAAACATTTACATTTTTACATTTTCATTTTACTGGTGACCAACTGAGTTTTGTCGGTTTTGTTTGGTGAGTTTTGTTCAATCTGTAATTCCTTTCGGTAACCTGTTGGACGGTCTTCTTCAAATTGCGATATAATTTAAAATTTTTGTTTAGGTCGAATTTATCTTTGCTGCTCCGTCTCTCTGAATTATCGATAGGATTTACTATTAGTGCCCCTAGTAACTAATAAAGTATTATCCTTGATGAGTGCCTTTGTTGGTTTTGACCATATTAAAATACTTAGAAATTCAAAATGGGGTTTTAATTAATCCAATTAATTATTCTCGAGATTTATCTTCATACGTATACGATGCTCATTTTATGAATGCAATTTATGTACCAGCCAATTACTCCTCTTATAAAATGCATGTGCACATATAAGGCTGCAATACCAAAGGAGTTTTTTATTATTCCTTGAAACCCTTTTTTATTCAAACTAACTCCTTGTGTAAAACAATACCGTACTATTATCCGCCTTTCTCTTTGCCATCATCAAGTTTCCTTTTGTTTTAAAAACATTTAGACGCCATAAAAGTCCTTCGTCCTCTTTTTTCCATGTGTTTTTCTATATACACAAAGAGGTACAGCATTAAGGTACATCGTATACTATACTCAATCCATCATTTGTGTTCTTCACTGTTCTCAAGTATATTTCCCGTGATACAAAACATAAAAGAAATTCGCATTACAAAAGAATCCAACAACAAAAGATGCTCAGATTTCACTACATAGTACTCGACTGTATAATGATGGCGATATACGAGTACAAGAAATCCTTTTAATATAGAACGAATAAAAAAAGGGTTACGAATTTCTTAGGGACATGGAAAATGCAAAAAAAATGGGTTGGTGCATTGGAAATGCATTATATTGCATCCCCTGATTTATTTACACAACAGAGCATTATGTACATGAGTTGGTTGAATTTATTGTAAATTTAAAAAGTTTTTTAATCATTGAGAAACCATTTTATTGATTTATACACTATGTACGCCATGTTTAATCATTGTTATAGTTATATCACCATCGTGCTGTAGTATGGACAGTAGCGGCTGCTGTAGTTGTTTCAGAAGCTCTGGTAGTTGCTGTAGTAATTCTATAAACGTTTATTTGGGTAGTTGTAGCAGTTGGACGCGTATGCGGTTGTTGTTGTTGGTACGAGTTATGGTTGTCAGCATTACCAATACTAATTGGTAACGTGTTGGTTCCCGAATTAGTTTTGATAACAGTTGAATTTACAACTGGCGGTTGCGGATAAGCGAACGTACCTATAATCTAAATGTGACCCAACATTAAATAATCAAATAAAATTTAAAAATATGCATACCTGACAGGCCATTATTACGATTAAAAGTTTCATGATGCGGTTATTGCAGCAGTTTAGAAACACGATTTGCCTTCTGAAGATAAAATGCAGCAAATTTATACGGAAGTGAAAATGAAATACACATGGTTCTAGCATGTGACAAAGACAACTAAGGCACATTTAACTAAGCAACTGTTCAAATATTTACACAACAGCGTGTTTTCTGAACTTATCTAGATTTACTTTAAATGTTTGTTAAAGAAGATCACATCTATTGTAGGTATGTACAAATTCTTGCTCCATTTTTACAGTATTATGTAAATATTACTTCGGTCTAGAAAAACCAAAGTATTGAAATCCTGTCAAAAATCTGTCTCGACTTTTTGAAAGTCCATGAGTCTGAGAAAAGCAAAAAAAAATAATATCCGCCCGTCTGTCTGGATGTCTGTTGGCCTGTACCCATGGTATCTCGAGAACGGTTTGACAATAGTTTTTATGGTCAAGGCCGAGATTTGAAAAGATTTGGAACCTGTGCGTCAAGAGGATCGTGTACCTGCCATACGAATTAACCTAAAAATACCTGGTTATAGAAATATTTACCAATTTTTTATATATGCTGGAATATATGGCCAAGGATGAAGAAACTTGCCAATTTCTCAGAATGTGGCCAAGAGTGAGGGTACTTGCCTATTTCTCAACCGATTATGATAAAATTCGACGTATGCGTTGGAAATGGGATTCTAAAATGATTTTTAGATGAAGTTCTGGATTACGGTATGATGGTATGCTGTTATGTGCTGTGGTGGTACGATGGTTTGATTATATGATGGTATTATGGTGATGATATGATATTGTTGGTTGGTAAGTTGGATGTTCTGGAATAAGGCCACCAATTAGGATGGAACTTATCTAATTCTCAACCGTTTATGATGGAATTCGATATGTGCATTGGAAATAAGATTCTAAAATAATTTTTAGATCAAATTCTGGAATGTGGCACATTAGGATAGAACTTATCCATTTTTACAAAAATGGATTCTAAAATTATTTTTAGAAAAAGTTCTCGAATATGGCCCAGTAGGTTGGAACTATGCCATTCTTTAACCGATTATAATGAAATTCGAGATTGGGAATGAGGATTTAAAATAATGTTTCTAATTCCGAAACTCTACAATACCGTTAAAAGTTTCAATACTGCGGCAAATACTCAGAAAACATAACTCAATGTTTAAAGCGAAGGATTGGCAAGAAAAATGTCTAATCAAAACTTTATTACAGAGATAATATTCATTGTTTAGCAATTGAAGTAATACGTTAACGCTGTTTCAAAGGAACCTCAACAGCTGTAACATTCACAGAAACCAAAGCAGACAACTTTATAGAAGCCATATTGACATATTCCTCACAACCTCGTCTAAGAATAATTATTGGGTAACATTTCGTTCGGTTAGTTGGAAACATCAAAGTTCATCATAATCGGTTAAAAATAGTTAAGTTATATTCTTATTGGCCATATTCCAGAACATTAGCTAAAAATCATTTTAGAATCCTATTTCCAACACACATCTCAAATTTCATCGTAATCGGTTAAGAAATAGGAAATTTTCATCTTCCGTCATCATTGGCCATTTTCCAGAACTTCATCTAGAAATAATTTTAGAATCCCATTTCCATCGCGGGTGTCAAATTTCACTAAAATCCTTTAAAAAAAAGCCAAGTTCCGTCCTAATTGGCCATATTCTATAACTTCATCTAAAAAACATTTTAGAAGCCTATTTCCAACGTACAGATCAAATTGAATGATAATCAGTTAAGGAATAGCCAAGCTTCATCCTAGTTGGCCATTCATATAATTTGCCAAAGGCTCAATTTGAAATGCAAAAGGTTAAATTTGCAATGTAAAAGGTTGAATTTAAAGTGTAAAACCTGTATGTTGGTATAATGATACAATGGTATAATGGTATGATGGTATGACGAAATGATGGTATGATCGTATGATGGTAGGATGGTATGATGGTATTACAGTATTTACTCTAGAATGATGGTGTGTTAGTACGATGGTATGACGGTGTAATGGTTTTACGGTTGAATGGTATGGTGAAATCAAGGCCTGACAATATGATGGTATGATTTAATGGTGGTATGATGATACGATGGTACGATGTTACGATGGTATGAAGATGTACTATCTAACCGTGGTATGATGGTTTGATGTTTCGACGATACTATAGTACGTTATTATGATTGTATGATGGTTTAATAGTGTAGAGTTATAATGGTACGATGGTATAATAGAATAATGGTATGATGCAATGATTGTTTAAAGTTATGTTCGTACGTTTCTATTATGGTATGGTGGTGAAGAGGGTTTGAATTAAATTTAAGTTGGATTTGGAGTGAGAAGTTTGGTTAGGGATTAATTTGGGGTCAAGTTTTGGGTTTAGTGTTAGGTTTGATTGAGTTGAGTTCTTACACGCACGCAGTTTGTGAATCAAGTTGATTTTGGGATTGGGTTAAGCATTAAGTGTCGAGTTGAGCAAACGGTTGAGATTTGGTTCGATGTAAGTTAAGCTAAAGTTGAGTTAGGGTTTAGTTTGCCTGCATTGGAGTTGAGTGAGTTGCTCGGTTGAGGAATTATTTATGGATTGATTTTAAAGTTGATTTGGGGTTGATTGGAGATTGAGGTGAGGGTTGGGATGGCGGTTAATTTAGTGGCTGCAGTTGATTTGGAGGCTTAGTTTTAAATGTATAGGTTGAGCTAAAGTTTGACTTAAGAGGTTTAGTTAGGGATTGATTTGGCAGTTGAATTGACCGAACTTCTGATCACCTCATTAGGTTTTAGCCCTTTATATTTTGTTATTAAATTTGATTTCTTTGGCTAAAATCGTTAAACCAGCTACATAGATGATTTTTAAAGGAACAGTGAAAATATTTTCAGAGTAAGTCGACACGCACAAATTTTAAAAAATTCAAAATTCTTCAACGGAGCATAGTACAGTATTAAAATCAATTGAGACGGAGACATTTAATTTCTATGAAACTGAATAAATGAGCAAAGTATAGGCAATGAGCAAATCTAGAGCAAAAGGCTCGTTTTTTATATTACCGTTCAATAAAATTAGTCCGGGAAGCTTATTCCAATATTTTTGTGTATACATACCTTAGTACCTGTGTAATTGTTTAATTGAAATTTTGTTATATGTACAATGGCTAATAATCACTACTGGATAAAATCAATTAATTGATGAATTAAAGGAAAATTTCTTTCGATTTCTTATCGACTGCGACTTAAAGGACCAAGAGATTGGTGATGAAAATAAAACTGCAGGTCGACTGCCAGTTGATGTCGATCTAGATAAAGCAGTGGTTTTTCTATAAAAGAAGAGTTTGTTTCTTCAAATTCAATTGCAGACGTTACATCAACGGCAACTGAATGACAACATATACCCGAACCGGTACATGGTCACTATGATACCTCCTTTTGAATTGAAACATTTACAATTTGTATGCGTTACGGCTGTACTCGAATGAGCATGTGGGCGAGTTGATGCTTTATTTGTCAGCGGAAGCACCACACTCTCTTACACGATTCTTATGAGTTGGACAAACTAATACCTGTATACCTGTAGGCCCAAGACAGAAAGCAAAACAACATCCGAACCAGCCCAAACCGGTAATAATTCACCTCATGTCGACCGCATTAGTAAGAGAGGTAGATCAATATGGCAATCATCATTTCTGTCGTATTCTGTAATACACTTGGTCTACTGGATATCTTATGAGTGAGCCGTGTGCGACCGGGTTGTGTGGTAGGACCAAAAGATCTAACAGCTCAAAACACTGCGCTTAGCTGGATAATTTCTGGAGAAAATTCAACAAGAAAAAATAAAATCATTAATCTTTACACGGAATTCAATGTGGATGAGAGCCTGCACAAATTTTGGGAACTCGACGAAGTACCATTGGCCAGGAAATACACACTAGACCAGCAATACTTTGAGGAATTATTTACTACAACTTTTATACCTAATTCACCTCCGCTAGGAAATTCTTTGGATCAAGCAGTTTCTCGATTTCTCGATGATGCTTTGAAAAATGAATACATACGAGTCATGCACGAGTACCTAGATCTAAACCACATGGAGAAACTCGACTCTAAAAACCTCGATCTAAACACAGAACATTTTTACCTTCTTCATCACCCTGTCATTAAGCCTGATAGCAACACAACGAAGGAGTGCATTGTGTTTTACGCCTCGGCAAAAACCACTACATCCATTTCTCTCAAAGGTTAATTACTTGTTGGCCCGATTAATCAATCCGATCTTATTGACGTCATCATGCGATCATCATTCACCGCCGATATCACAAAAATGTATCGAGAAATTTTTTTTTGCCGAAGCATCCATAGCTTTAATGGCTGATCTATATGTGGACGATCTCCTGACTGGCGAACCAAATAATCAATATTCTAAAATCTGGGGGATTCTCGCTTCATAAATGGGCATCAAATGTAACACAGTTCCCAGCATCTTTACCAAGCGAGCAAGAAAACGAAACTTTGGTTAAATTATCGGATGGAGTCGGATCATAAGGTCTTGGGATTACTCTGGGATACACTGGGATAGGATTGCTTTTGATTCAAGGTTAGTTTACCCGCACCACAGCAATCTGACAAATCGACGGTTACTTTCCCAATTGTGATGGTTATCACCAGCAACTGCTCAGTCACTTTTTCAGCAAACTACAATTGGGTTGGGATGATGAACTTCCATCAAAAGTAGCTGAAAAATGGAAAGAAATTCACAAATCGCTGATTTCCATTGAAAAAATTAAGATAGCACGATTTCTGAAGACTGGATTGGATCATCACTAGAAATACATGGATTCTCAGATGCCAGCAAAGTACCTTACTCAGCAGTCGTAAATCCCAGAAATACACCAAGCTGAGGAATATTTATGTAAATCGGCGAATTTCAGGAAGAAATTCAAATACTGTCCGCCAAGAAGCAAATTCTCAAGGCAAAGTTGTCATTATTAGCTCCATTTTTGAACAGAGGTAGCATTCTAAGAGTCGGCGGTCGACTAAGCATGGGAAGTTGCGCTTATGCACATAAGCATTCAGTCATTTTGCCATTGTCTCATGTCCTGAGTTCCATGATTCTTCTACTGCACAAACGTTTTCTCATCTCATCTCTCAAAATTGTCCTACTCCTTTGTACCCTTATGCGGTAAATTACTCATGATTGCTCTATATGTTATAGGTTGCAGAGTCATCTGTCAGCTCCAATGATGGGTAATCTTCCTGCCGATCGTGTATCACCCTCTCGGGCATTTAACCATACTAGAGTGGATTTCGTGGGTCCAGAATACGTCTAACGCTACATCTCGATATTTGTGGCATGACAGTCAAGGCAATCCATTTAGAGCTCATGATCGAGAAGAGGTGTGTCCGCTGTCATGTATTCGGACAACAGTACTAATTTCGTAGGGGCAAAACGACAGTTGAACGAAATGAAGCAACAATTTTACCGTACTACAACAAACGAAAATGTACTTGCTCAAATAAAAGAGCACAATATCAAGTGGATATTCAATCCACTATCAGGTCCATGGTTTAGCGGACTTTGGGAAGGTGCTGTCAAATCCATGAAGCACCATTTAATCTGAGCGACAGATCCGAGACGATCCTAAATTCTCACCCACTCACTCTAATTGAAGAAGACGAAAGCGGTCTATTTGCATTGACACCGGTGTATTTTCTACTGGCGCATCATCTATTGGCTATTCCGGAACCAAGCTATCTAGATATTCCAGATAATCGATTGTCAATATAGCAAGAAGTCAGAAAATGGGTAGATGGATTCTGGTCCCGTTTCACAAAGAAATATCTACACAATCTGCAACAACGGCGAAAGTGGAAAACCCAGGATAACTTGCAAATCAACGATGCCATCTATTCGGTAGAAATTGGAAGATGGTCTGATGTACTTCACAGGCCAGTTGAAATAATTGCGTTTACTGATAAGAAAATTAATTGAATATGTTATGAACAAGAACAAATGTCTGTAAAAATTTGAATAACGTCATGTTTTGCCATATTATAAGAAAATCTTTAACTGGCGCTGTTCGTATTCTAATGGTATAACTTGGTATTAATGGGAGGTGGACGGTTATTGAATCTCCAGCTCAACCTTTACACAATTTCCAATTTTACTTCTATTTCAATCAAAACGCTATCATTAAATCAACCACCAACCTAATCGTCAAGTCAATCATAACTTTAATTTAACCCTTATCGTTACCGAAACTCAACGCCTAACTCAATCCATAAAACAGGCTTTGATTTTCACGTCGCTCTAACGTGTCGCCAGAATTAATTTCGGGTCAAAAAAAATTATCCGACTGTGTATCTTCTGACGATTTTACGGTCTGTGGAACAGGCAAGGATCGGTAGTACATGTTTCTACCAAAGATGCTGTAAAATTCGAATTTGGTCTGAAAAACTACATCCGTACATTATCTCAAGCTGACCCTAACTAAACCGCCAATCTTTAGGATAACTGCTCGCTAAACTCTATCTCTTAATCAATCGCAAACTCAAAGCACAACTCAATCTTCAAACCACCTTATAAATAAAAAATGTCCAATTGCTCTCTAAAACATAATCCACAACTATTTGAACAAAAAAATTCAAAGAAACTTAATGGTAACGAGAGTAACCTGGAACGAATTTTCGTTAATTTGTGTAGCTACACTTTGCATGAACAACTTCGCGCTGGTAGAAATGTAAGGGTAGCTGATATCAAAGTCTGTTATAAAACCAAAAAGCTATATTGGATGAGCTGTAGTAAAAATTTGTTGATCGGTCTTGGTCATTGCTGCTGTTGTTTTGTATAATGTGGTAAATTAAAACAATTTAATGTAATTATCGTTATATTTTTGAAAAGTTTGAACAGATGTTTTGATAGTTTCCAAAAACCCGGAGCACACACGGTTTAAGAAAATCTCTAACTGAAATCAGTAACCACATACATGGGACAAACAAGTAAAAATTATTTAGAATTTGTGAATTTCGAGAGAATTAGATTTGGATAACTGCTTCAAATTATTTTGGTTCTGTATACGAAAATGCAAAAAAAATTGGAAAACCCATTGAAAATTTAAAGAGCTTTTTATAATCATTGAGAAATAATTTTATTGATTATACTTAAGTTATATTTATTCATATTTAATACCATCCATAATCATGCGACGAGTTTGTTGGTACAATTGGTGCATCCGGTGGTCCTTGGTACGAGTTATAGTTTCCTGCATTACCGATGCTTATTGGTAAGTCATTAGTTCCCGCGTTAGTTTTGATAACAGTTGAATTAACAATTGACGCTTGTGGATGCGCAACAGTACCTAAAATCTAAATTTTCTCTTATTTATTTTAAATTAACAATCACCATTAATTTATTTAATTATACCTCATAGGCCACCATAAATAACATAATTATTACGATTGAAACTCTCATGATGATTACTGTACCAGTTTATAAAAACGATTTGCCATTTCTAAATCATTTGCAACAATTTATAGGAAAATTTTGTTTACATTAAAATATCGTTCGAATTGTATAAAGCACGTGATTACTAAATACAACCGGTTCTCACACGTAACTTTAACGCAAGCCGCAGTGAATCAAACGGCTGTTTAAATATTTAACAATTTCATTTGATATAAAAACTCCAGACATTTTAATGAACTTATTCAGTTTTACTTTAAACGTTGAACTAAACACTTACCATAAACAACGTCATGAAATTTGTATTACTCATTATGGTTATAGCTTTTATAGCTGGTTTGGTAAACAAAATATTCAGCACGCAAGCATACGTCTACTGTATAGTAATGAAATATATATTTTTTTTAATTCTTGTAATTTATAGATTAATGCGGTAGGCCCACAAAATGGCACTTCTACTCCAGTCGTTAAATCTACGGTGATTGAAACGAACAGTGGAACTAATCAACTTCCCATCAGCATTGGTAATGCAGAAAATTCGAACGTGAAACATGTTGAACCGGCCGAAAATCAAGGCATATTGAATTAATAATTTATACAATTTAGACAAAAATTAAATTTATAATTGTAATTGATATGTTCTCTTTTATTTTTAATCCCCAAGTAAGCTTGAAAGTGTGAGCTACCATTAGTTAGTTTCTATCGGTTCGGAATTCTCAAGTCTCCATTTTACGACCAAAATCGTTGATGACATAAAAGTGTTGGAAGTGTCATTTCCTTATCTAGAGACTCATTCTCAGACGCCACAACACAACTTCTGCCTAAATAAATTAAAGGTTCAGGCTTTTCGCGCGATAATTTAGTCAAGGCTGTCTATTTCCCGTCGGAACGCCAGCTGCCGTTGAGAGATGTTTAATTCCTTCAGTATGACAATATTCTTGCAATTCCGTAATGTAAAAGTATGTAAAAGTATTCGTAATTTATGCGAAAGCACTTCACACACAACTGACTCGGACAACAAAGATATCATTCGAACAGCAACATCGTTAGAGTGATAATAAAGCAGATTACTTTACAATGTCGGATCCGGACATAATATTATCAAGGCGCCAGCGCTTTTTGAATATAAAATTTTTCTTCTCAGCTTGGTTGCTATGCTGCTCTCTTTTAATGAACTGTAGACTTCAAGGTTTTTTTTAAAAAGAATCAAGAAATTCAACACCACCCTTGATTTGTAGTTCTAATTAGCATTCAAAACTTTTCTGGTTGATAATTTTAATTGTAATTAATAAACCGACTGCGAATGAATTATTTTATACAAAGACCTTTGTAAATCGCACCCCTCTTTCAAATTAACGAAATTTCCAATTTTTTTGTTCTTGTTTTTTTGAAAAGTCATTAATACCCATTTCCGTTTAATTAATGCAATAACATCAGAAATTCATTAAAAATAAAAATAAAAACAAAACAAAGTGCGGAAAAAAATATTCGACTGAACTTTCATTTCAATTTACATTTTCCCCATTTTCTTTTAATTTATGTGTAATTCTTGTTCTGCAATTTAAGGGTTGTTTCTCTGGTATGTTGTGCTTAAAAAAAACATAAAAACAAAAAATTTTAAAAGTGAGGCGGGTACATTATACTCGTAACACTATTTTACTGTTCAGTGTAAGTATATTATGTTGTTTATGGTGAAAATTAAAGAGGATTTTGTTGTTGTGTTATATGTGTGTGTGTGTTGTGCTTATAGATTCAGTATACACATTCGTCTCGTCCAATTAAAAAAAAATGTTTTAAAGTACATTATTTAAATCATATGTAGATATAGATGTAGATGAGATTACATAATTGACACGAGACTTTGTCATATGTGGTACACACATATGTATATGCTCATATGAATAATGGCGGGTCGCTTTTCGTAACTTATTTAATATTCATACATGGATGAGGGTTGAAATTTAGTCGAAAAAAAAAATGTGATGAACATTAAATTTTTTGTTTTGGTTTTGTTTGGGTGGTTAATTTTTAAGAGTTTAAGGGGACACATCATGTCGAGTGTATACACACAGTAACAGTTTGAAATTCAATTAAGTTGTCGTGCAATACCACTTTATAATTATTTTTGATTAATTATACGAAATTTTAATTGTGTGGTGTGGACGATAATTACCCGCATGCCACTTTTTAAATTAATTTTGATTAATGTCGCACAATATTTTTTAGTATTGCTTTATCTTGGCTTATTATTTGCCATTGTCGGCCCACTGCATCATTCGGATTAAATTCATCAAAAAAATTCCTGATTTTACGATTTTTTTAGAAATCGAATGTCCTAGCACATTTGTAATTAGGGCACAACATCACACGTTTGACTGATCTCTCGAATATTTCATTATTCAGGTTCTTTTCGAAATCATCAATTATGGTCGGCAATAGTAGTTGGATTTATACTAATTACCTACATTTATGGACGAATAATATCGACAAACTCTAAAATATAGACTTCGAGAGTAATTCCACCCTTGTCTAGGTTTAAATCCGGTATTTTCAGATATAAAAGGCCATTAAACACTGTGATATTTGGTTGGTTGCAGATAAAGTAGCAACAAAAAAAAAATTGAAATGTTACGTAGTATGCCTGGTTATTTTATTTAAATAGCAATAACATTCGATGACATTAAATTGACGTTCGAAAAGTCGTACTTTACAAAATGAAAAGTATGGTACACGACGTTGAATAAACCTATAACCATCTAGGAATGACTGGTATGGCTGGTATATCAACTTACCAATTAATTAGAAAAGGCGAAAATTTTGCCAAAATAGCAACCAGACCCACACAGCATTTACATTCAAATCTTAATCTTAATATATATCTAAATCGAAATCGAAATCGAAATCGAAATCTAAACCTTAATCCAAATCTAAGCCTAAATCTAAATCTAAATCTAAATCAAAATCGAAATCGAAATTTAAACCTAAATCTAAACCTAAATGTAAATCTAAATCTAAGCCTAAATCTAAATATAAATCTATGTAAATCTATATCTAAATTTAAATCTAAATCCTATATCTAAATCTAAATCTAAATCTAAATATTTCAATCTAAATCTAAATCAAATTCGATATCGAAATTGAAATGGAAATCGAAATCGAAATCGAAATCGAAATCGAATTCGAAATCGAAATCTAAATGGAAATCGAAATCGAAATCGAAATCTAAACCTAAATCTATATAATCTACCTAAATCTAAAATTAAGCCTAAATCATCATAATCTAAATCTAAATCTAAATGTAATCTTAATTTAAATCTAAATCTAAGGCTAAATCATCATAATCTAAATCTAAATCTAAATGTTAATCTAAATCATATCTAAATCTCAATCTAAATCTAAATCTAAATCTAAATCTAAATCTAAATCTAAATCTAAATCTAAATCTAAATCTAAATCTAAATCTAAATCTAAATCTAAATCTAAATCTAAATCTAAATCTAAATCTAAATCTAAATCTTAATCTAAATCTAAATCTAAATCTAAATCTAAATCTAAATCTAAATCTAAATCTTAATCTAAATCTAATTCTAAATCTAAATCTAAATCTAAATCTAAATCTAAATCTAAATCTAAATCTAAATCTAAATCTAAATCTAAATCTAAATCTAAATCTGAATCTAAATCTAAATCTAAATCTAAATCTAAATCTAAATCTAAATCTAAATCTAAATCTAAATCTAAATCTAAATCTAAATCTAAATCTAAATCTAAATCTAAATCTAAATCTAAATCTAAATCTAAATTTAAATCTAAACCTAAATCTAAATCTAAATCTAAATCTAAATCTAAATCTAAATCTAAATCTAAGTCTAAATCTAAATCTAAAGCTAAATCGATATCGATATCGATATCGATATCGATATCGAAATCGAAATCGAAATCGAAATCTTAGATATTATTATATTTACGGAAATATTTTTAGATAAATTTGAAACCGAACATTTTAATTTAAATGGGTATATAGCATTTCACAATACTCGAGATAACAAATCTGGTGGAGGTGTCTCGATTTTGACCATCGAAATTTAAATTTTACTTTAGTAAATTCTTCGATAATTTGGGCAAAAACCAATGCGTGATAACTTATTCTAGAAATATAAATTTGTATGTAACGGGCATATATAAACTTGTCATCACAGATTCGTATCATTTTTAGGTGATTGTTTGTCTATGCTTATAAAAACCAAATTGTTTTAGGTGATCTTAATATTAACATTTTGAGCAAAATCAGTTCACAGACTCAACTAGGTAATTACATTTCAACATTATTCTTAAACAACTACTTTATTATAAATGAACCCAATGAGTTATATGCTACTCGGATTTCAAGCTCCACTAGAACGATAATAGATCACATTTTATCTAACCACAATTTTACGTGTTCTATGGTGATACTAGTATCAGTGACCATCGATATATGTTAGCAAAATTTGTTTTACCAAAAAAGACTGTCAATTCAATTGGTACAAGTGCTAGTATTAACTTTGATAAGGTATTGTCTGATAAATGTGATTCATCAACCATTCCTGATTTTAATTCACAATATTATGACTTTATTGTTACTTCAATTAAAGATAACAAATTAACTAAATATGCCACAACATAAGTATTCTTGGACCTTAAAAAAGCATTTGATCGTGTGAATCATATATTAATTGATAAGTTTATGAAATTTGGAATCTCTGGCACTGCCTTAAAATTGTTAAAAAGTTATTAAACTCAAGGATCTATTCTGGGCCTCCATCTTTTTTCTAATTTATGTAAATGACGTGTTTAATTTAAATCTAAGAGGCAAAATTCAGCTATTTGCAGATGATGCTGTCCTCATTTACAGTTCAAATTCTTACGAGCAACTTAAAATTGATATGGAGAGGGATTTTGGCTATTATCAACGAATGGCTTGAACGCAACAAACTAGTATTGAGTATTTCTAAATCTAATTTTATCATATTCTACCTTAAACTGTGTTAACTGTGCTCGTTACTTGGAGTTATTACTTAATTCTAAACTTTCCTGGACAAATCACATTAATGAAGTTAAACATAAAATTTCTCTTATTATAGAAGTTTTTCGGCATGTTGCTCAATATATACTTGATTCAGTAAAATACCACTTATATTACACTTATATTCATTGTCATTTAATGTATTTAATTGAGATATGGGGTTCTTCTAGTAAAGTTCGTTTAAAAGATTTACAAATCTTACAAAATAAAGGATTAAAATCTTTAAGAAATCTACCAAAGCTACAAATAAACTGCTTTATAGTGAGAATATTCTTCCTATTTCATCGCTGATTGAATATCAATATATCATCACTATACATAATATTAGGCATGGTACAATTAGGTATAACAAGGAACTCCAAACAAATCTTTCTGTATCTGAAAAACTTACGCGTAGTTTTCTGAGTTATCGCCTTCCTAACTATAAATACAGTAAGACTCAGAATAGCATCTTGTATAAACGTGTTAAATTAATTAACAGTTTGAGCGTTGAAATGAAAAATAAGAAAATTTCGGAGCTAAAGTCATATTTCAAATCTAAATTAAATTTAAATCTTAATCTAAATTTAAATCTAAGTCCTATATCAAAGTCTAAATCTAAATCGTAGTCTACATCTAAATCTAAATCTAAATCTAAATCTAAATCTAAATCTAAATCTAAATCTAAATCTAAATCTAAATCTAAATCTAAATCTAAATCTAAATCTAAATCTAAATCTAAATCTAAATCTAAATCTAAATCTAAATCTAAATCTAAATCTAAATCTAAATCTAAATCTAAATCTAAATCAAAACCTAAATCTAACTTAAAATCTAAATCAAAACCTAAACCTTAATCTTAATCTAAATCTAAATCTAAATCTAAATCTAAATTTAAATTTACATTTACATTTAAATCTAAATCTAAATCTAAATCTAGTTCTAAATCTTAATATAAATCTAATATAAGTTCTAAATCTAAATTTTAATATCAATTTAAATCTATATCTTAACCTAAATCCGAATCTAAATCTTAACCTAAATATTAATCTAAATCTAAATCTAAATCTAAATCTAAATCTAAATCTAAATCTAAATCTAAATCTAAATCTAAATCTAAATCTAAATCTAAATCTAAATCTAAATCTAAATCTAAATCTAAACCTAAATCTAAATCTAAATCTAAATCTAAATCTAAATTTAAATTTAAATTTAAATTTGAATTTGAATTTGAATTTAAATTTAAATTTAAATTTAAATTTAAATTTAAATTTAAATTTAAATTTAAATTTAAATTTAAATTTAAATTTAAATTTAAATTTAAATTTAAATTTAAATTTAAATTTAAATTTAAATTTAAATTTAAATTTAAATTTAAATTTAAATTTAAATTTAAATCTAAATCTAAATCTAAATCTAAATCTAAATCTAAATCTAAATCTAAATCTAAACCTAAACCTAAACCTAAACCTAAACCTAAACCTAAACCTAAACCTAAACCTAAACCTAAACCTAAACCTAAACCTAAACCTAAACCTAAACCTAAACCTAAACCTAAACCTAAACCTAAATCTTAATCTAAATCCTAATCTATATTTAAATCTAAATCTTAATTTAAATCTTTGTAAATCTAAATCTTAATCTTAATTTAAATATAAATCTAAATCTAAAACTGAATTTAAATCTAAATCCTATATTTAAGTCTAAATCTTAATATAAATCTAAATCTAAATCTGAATCTAAATCTAAATCTAAATCTAGATCTAGATCTAATTCTAAATCTAAATCTAGACCTATATCTAAATATTAACCTTAATCTAAATCTAAATCTAAATCTAAATCTAAATCTAAATGAATGTGGCACAAATTTCGTATGTCGTCTACAGTGTATACTTATGTGGTGTACCTTGTAACGCTTGAAACCAATAACATTCATTGTCACCTCTCTTTGTAGCAACGATGCTTGGCCTAAAGTTAGCAATAAAATCACAAAAAATGTAACTTAAGCCATTAAATTTTACACAAGCATCATAGTACTAATGAAAATTATTCCAAATTGATGAAGTAACTCTAGCACACTAAAGATAATAAATTTAATTACACCCTTAATGACACTTTACTTTCTCTTCCAAAGTCAAATTGAACAAATATAATTTTCACCAGGACCCTGCTTAAATTAGTTGTACCTATTCATAATATACGAGTATAAGTAACTGTTCAACTGTTTATGACCAATTACATCATTTGTGTGCAAAATTAAACCCAGTTATAAACACAATGTGTAAAAATGTAGCACTTGACTTTAAAACTGTTTAACTATTCTTGCAATTTATAATTTATGAAATTTTATTATCTGTGGTCATTGAAAACGAAGTTTATTTAACTTAATTAACTTAACAGAGCTATCGAGTGACCGTTAATCATCGAAAGCAATTCACAACGGTGCGATTTACACATAGGAAAAATTACAAACAAACTACAATTAAATTTTTAATTAAACCATGATATGCATGAAAATGTCTTTTTCTAAATATTTACTTATTTTAGATCTGGAAAACTGTGAAGCAACAACTTAGTTTTCCGGAACGTTAAAATAGAAAATTATTTAACAAGAATGAAATGCCTATACTGATTTATACTGAAAGTCTGCTTGAGTTCGCCTGAATCATTTACAAAAATTTCGTTTATTTCAATGTTCTTGACTAGTTAATATAAAAGTTTATCGTTTTTAATCTCAAAATCTTTATTTTTATCGCATATTGCTTGCCGAGTCTAAAGAACTAAAATAAGGAAAAAATTATTAACAAAGAACAACCTTATTAATGATTTATAACCTAAATAAAATGTGTATCTAAAAGCTCAAAATAATAACAACCTCATAAAGTCATAATATATTGTATAATATTTTGTTCCAATAACAGTACACATCTTTTATAATAAACATTGAGTTGAGAGATTAAAGATTCTTCTTGTGTACACACACAAACAATAATTACAAAAGTGGTATCTTGATGAAGAATTTTGTTGTATAATAAGTATGTATGTAGGTACACATATAAGAATAATTTACTTTTAAATCACAAACAAAAGATAAGAAACATTGAATTCAATGATGTACTCACTCAATGTTTTGTATGTGTACATCTGTTACCCAAGAAACGTGCCAAGATTTTATAAAAAAAAAAAAAAATCCCAAATTTGTGAGATGACATAAAATATATGAAGCATAAAAATATTCTTGCTACGTAGCTACTGCATCTTGTCGTCATCGACGTCGATCTGATTTGAATTTGAATTTCGATTTTCTAGATGAATAATTTACAATCAAACTGTATCACGGTCTCGTACAAATATTATAGAGTTTATGTAAATTGTCGATTGCGCTATTGTTTGTCTCACAGGCACATAACACATTTAGAATTTTAAAATTTTATACCAAATGGTACAATAAAAATTGTTTTTTTTTTTTGTTAAAATACACCACCACATCAAACCACTAAATAAAAGCACAAAAGCACAAAACAAAATGTAACCGAATACCAAAATAATATTTATGCATGCATTAAAATATTAGATTAATAATTATATTAATGGGATTAATAAATTATGTAATTTATAATAATATTTAATGCCGCGAAATTTTTTATTTAATTTTTCAAAATATTTGAATATTTCCAAATACAATAACCGATTATTAGTGGTCGGCATTCAACAATAAATTGTTAACCTTTTTTTTTGTACTAACTACATAAAGAGATCAATGGTTAATTTATTATAGTCCATTATAGTTTTTATTAATACAATTTTATAATATTTATTGTTAAATAATTAATATTTATATAAATTGTGGATGACCACAGACAAACTTTGTTCACGTTTTTTTGTTAATTATTTAATTACTGAATATTTCTTTTATTTTAAAATCTATCATTTTATTTCATTCTAGAAATATGAAAAAAGGGGAGACATGAGAACCAAGTAAGTGAGAAAAAAATTTCCTCCGATTATAACAAAAAAATATTTGATTTGTTCGATTTCTCTGAATTTTGATCGAAAATCTTTCCTAATTAAGTTAAGCAACTAAGTACAAAATGTTCCAAATAAAAAAAAAAAGATTTAAAATTAAACACATCAATTTTTTAAGCAATTTACTTAATAAGTTTCTTAAACCCTAATATTTTAAGATTTTCAAATACTTAAGTTTCACGTTTATCATGAAAATTTTGGAGCTTGAGATTTTTAGAGATTTATATTTTCTGAGAAATGGTGTCTGTCTGTCAGTCTGTCAGTAGGTCGGTCTGTGTCCTGTCTACAGCCCAGATGGTTTAACCAATCGATCTGAAACTTTAGATTTAAGTTTTTTTGATAAATTGGGAGGTCTCAGTGAATTTTACTCTAAATCAGCTAACCGGAGTTGCCACACACTTGGTGCAGAAAATTTATTTTGCAAATATCTTAAGTATAAGGTTAAGGTTTAGAAGAAACTGCTTGATATAAAATATTTTCAAAAAATAAAATAAAATAAAAGTATAAAATTAAAAATTTAAAAATTTAAAAATTTAAAAATTTAAAAATTTAAAAATTTAAAAATTTAAAAATTTAAAAATTTAAAATTTAACAAAAAAAATGAAGTTTCTCAAAATTCGCTGTTTGTAAAAGAAACTCGTGTGTTAAATGATTTTTTTTCGGCTTTTTGTAGACACAAATATATTAGTAATAAATGGCATTCACAAGATCTCCAAATGGTTAATCATAAGCAAAATCAAGAGGCCTATCATTTGGCCAATCATTAACTACAATAATACAATTCATACTTAACACCGAGAGTATCAAGTACGAACGTAACGATCTAGCGAATTAAATTCACTAAATAAAAAAACAAACTTAAAGAAACCTTTCATTTGCGTGTGATTAATGCCCACACAATTAAATATCAAGATAAGATAAGAAGGTCTGTTTCAAATATCAAATGATTTTATTTTTTTGATGGTTGGTTTCTTGATTTTGCTTATGATTATGATTAACCAATCGAAGATTTAGTGAATGCCGTTTATTACTAATATATTTGTGTCTATAAAAAGCCACAGACATTAAATAATCGTCTGCACGTTATTAAAAGCTTAAATTTTTTTAAAGAAGGCAGGATTTAAATAATCGTTGCCAAAACATTTTTATTGTTGTATTTGTAGGTTATTTTATACATTATTAAATACAAACCGAATTTTTAAGGATTATTTGATCGTTAGTGTTCTGAAAGTTTAGCCCCAGTATCCTTGTCCCAATTTCTTATTTTAGAAATAAAACCGAAAAGTTCTTGTTCAAGCATCGTGAGCTACAGTAATAACAGTTTAATGCTAAGTCTTAAAATAAACCAACATAAAGTAGAAGTTAACGAATTTTAAAACTATTAACGATTTTTCGACTCAAACGATTTTATGGCCAAAATTCACTGAAACCTGCCATTGATTGTTTGATTGATTTTGAATGTACGACCAAGCATTTAGCAAGATTTCCGGTAATTCTAAGAATTTTTGACGCTGGGCCCCACTGTACACCCCTTTTTTAGAGGAAGAACTCTTTCCTTTAATGAATTACTATTAATGTTACCAGTAACCAAAATTCAAATAATAAGGAATAATAAACAATTTAAAGCCGCGCCCGATTTGTCCACTCGAAAAATCTCACTGCATCGAATCTGCATCGAATCCGCAACACAAAAAATTTAATACATTTTACACTAAATTTTTAAACAAATTCTAAAATTAATTTCCAAATTTACAACTTAATTAGCCATGGGTAACATACGCCCTATTATGACGCCCTATTGTGAAGTTCTGGGATATGGCTAAAGATTTTGAATGGCGATAGCTAAGCAAAATTCTCGTCAGGCGTTGGCAGTGGAAATTGTTCCGGTTCAAGCGAATCATTTAAGCCAGTTGAGTAGTCGGCGCAGATTCTAACCCGTCCATCCTTCTTCTTGACAGCGACGATTGGTGCGGCGTATGCTGAGTATCGCACGGGGCTAATCACATTTAAGAGCTGCAACCGTTTGATTTCGTTCTCGATAGGCTCCATAGCGGCGAACGGAACTGGACGGCTGTTGCGGAAAATTGGTTTTGCACTTGGTTTGAGCATCAGCGATGCCTTTTGGGTGCAAAGGCCGAGCGAATCGCTGAAAAGGGCTGGAAATTTGATCCTCAACTCGCTTGAAAACTGCTGTGAAGCGTCGAGTCGGACGTTGTTGCAGACGCTGGCGATGGGAATATTTCATAGGTCGAGAGTTTCCATCCAGTCGCTGCCGAGGACGTTCAAGCTTGAATTTGCGACGTAGCATGGGCCGATTTCTTCTCGTCCGTGGAGCTTCAATCGTGCGGTGAATTTCCCGAGCATCGACACCTGATCGCCTGAAGCGCTGATTGCTTGCTCTTCGCATGGCGTCAACAGCGGTTCACCAATCTTTTTCCAATTTTTCTCGGATATAATTGTCCAGTCGGAGCCAGAACCAGTTGCAGGCGAAGCTTGTGATCATCGATGGCTGGTTCAACAAATTTGCGGGTAGAGATCGATGCTGTTGTGACTGCCAGACTTTGACGACGTTCTGATCTGTGGCTAGGTCTGCTTGGTCTTGATCGGAATCTGCGCAAGAATTCGGTCGCCGAGGTTCAATGGCCAGCTTTGTGATCCTTTACCTTGCAAGTATCGCAGATTTTGTTCTTGTACGGGCAATCCTTATGCCAGTGGCATTCACCGCAGAAGTAGCAGTTGTTAGGAGGCGTTTCCGAATTTTTCTGTTGATTTGTGTGTGGATTTCTGCCGACATTGCTGTTGCTGTCCTTCTTTCTTTCTGAACATCTGCATCACTTCGCTTCCCAGTGCTGAGTTGGAGTGTTGGTCAATTTCTCGTCTTTGAGACAAGACAACCGCTTTGCTAGCTCGCAGACATCGTTCAGCTTCAATCTGGTCACTGTGTCTGGATTGGCTGCTGCTGCATGGGTTATTTCGACTTCCTCGAGCTTAATGAGAAGATTTTCGAGAACGAGTGAGTCTTCAGCTCCTGTGAGCGCTTTGACGAACATGAGAACCTTAAAATCGTCGGCTGTGCACGTGGCAATTTCGGATTTTTCGCACTTCCTGTTGACTTGGCTTGCGAAATCGTCCCAATTTCCTCCTGAATCTTTAGCGATGCTCAAACACTTGCAGCGGAGTGTGTGTGAGTTTTTCAGCTCCTCGACTGCTCTTTTGAAAGTTATGGTTTGTATGGTCTCTGGCAGGATGCGGTCAGCGAAACGTCGGTACCCCGAGGTTGACAACTTCTCAGTGAGCAAACTCACTCGCTGGCGGACCGTCAATATCTGTGCTTTCTCTGTGAAGATATGCTCGTATCGAGCGTACCAGCGGTCGAACGTTTCACCGTCCTCCGGGCAGTAGCCGAATTTTTCCATTCGATCGAACAGGTGCTTGTGTATTTGCGCCGCTGCTGGTCGGTGAACTGCATCCGCTGAATTTGCTGGCGAAGCGTTTCGCTGCTGAACCATTTGTTCCATGATTGCTGCCATTTGTCGTTGGTTTTCAGTCTGAGCTTTCATCAACCGTTTGATGAGTTCTTCCATGATGCCGAGGTTTATTCGCTTTATTCTCGTCACCACTGTTGTGATCCTGGAGATGGTTCTATTCGGGTAAATGATACACCAAGGATTACTGACAGTATATACTTTATTTTTAGTTTGTGTGTAGCTTGTCGTGGTGAAAATCCTTCTGCTGTTTTTTCCATATGACATCTGCCAGGCGGGGTATATCCCGGCTTGCTAGGATAAGGTAGTTCAGACTGTCATCGTAACATAACTGATGCTGGTTTGTGTGAAAAATGGAGCACGTAAAACTGGTTACGAAAGTGTTGTTCTTACGTGTTTTAATAGCATGATTTATTGCTCCTTCCAATGAGAAAGTCTCCAACGCATCAGCCCGAGCTTGCAAAAAATCAAAAAACTTATTATTTACGGTTGGATAATCGTTATCTACAATATTTTGTGCCCATAAACCACGGCGGAGAGCCATGGATCCCTTGATTCGGCTTCTTCGCCCAACCCTCTTAATCCTCTCAGGATTTCGTCAATTAGGCAATTTTAAAATGAGAACAGAATTTCAGGGTAAGAAAGATTTTTAAAATATTCTGGAAAGAGAAGATTTAAATTTGAAACAAAAAGTTTAATTCTAAAGTTTTTCACAAAACTTTTGTTTGAACTGTCAACAATCCAAATCAAACCACAATCGCAGATTTCAGATATAGAGTCCTACGTCAATAAAGAATAAACATCCTATAATTGGCTTTACCAAATTGAAAAACGATACAGTTCTTAACATTGGATATCGGTCTTTGGAGCAAAGTTATCTAAAAATATTTCAACGGTATTCAATAGATTTTACTTAGATAACCTTAAACGTTTAACATTTTAAGAAACAAATTTCTACTTTGATTTATCTGCAAATAATCGTTCACCACTATTTACATATTTAGTTCACCAATATTAGCTAGACTATACATGAATTTTGATCAAAATACAAGGTGGCCAAACGTTTCCAAAATATTAACTCGATGATTAAATTTTAAAATGTTTATCGATATTTGATCTTCTTTAAAGATAATAAAATAAAAAACAAAAAAACATCTGAAATTGATGTCATTCGATTTTATAAACTCCACTTAACAGCATCTATCAATTCGTTGATCGATCGTTCGTTCGATCGATATAAAGAAGTTAAAAACACAAAGAAGAATATTAATTTGATCTTTTATTCTGAATACTACATACATAAATGTCCCAAAGTATTAATTTTTTCCTCTTTTTTTTACGTCTTTGAAGTTAATTTAATGATCGCGCGGTTTTTTATTAAATAAAGTATATGCGCAAGTATATTTTGTAACACAAAGAAAGGTTTTTCAAAATATATGTTCTGTATAATATTAATTCTAAGCGACAGGTAATATTTATTTCTTAATTAATTACTTTGAATAAAATATGTATCGCTGTGACAATTGTCATTTTATGTTTATAGTAAATAATTGAGCGTATCCGCGCGCAGTTCATCTAAATGAATAGACCGATTGCAACTGAATCATTGTATATACATTTTTATGAGATTAACATCAAATTCATCATTGATCATTGTATATACATTTTTATGAGATTAACATCAAATTCATCATTGTGCGCCCTGATTATTATTCCTTTTAAGTACACATAAGAAACCGACAAGTTGATTTAATAGGTTTTGTATCTATATACAAATCCTATTATATTAACTAACCGTTTAAATATATTGTATACAGGAAAAATGTACAAGTACGATTGGGAATTTTATTTTTCCTCTGGTAGGAATATTTAATTTGTGCGGTTTAACGTAAATAATTAATCGGGTTAGCGCAAACACACATTATTTTTAAGTCATTAATGCTCGATTTCAAATATTGTATACTTATACAAATGAATCACGTAACTAATGCAATGCCTAACGGAAAGGTCGTAAAATTATTATCGAAAGGTCATTATTTATAATGATTTTAATTGATAATTACTTAACTGGCTAATTAAAACTAACTTAATTATGTTGTATTCGTATTCCTTTAGCTAGTTTGTAACTAAACATTAAAAACGTATAGCGCATAAAATATGTATGTACGCCCGCGATTTATATCGAGCTTAAAAATAATGTTGTAACATTTGTTTATGATTAATTAATAGTGATATGTGTCTAAGAATTGGGGTCAATTTTAATCGGTTTTTATACATGTACAGAATAGAGAAGCCGGTATCCGCCTCTAAAGGGATTACTCTGTAGATTACATGCCAAGTATATTTCCCACTTTTAAAATCAAAAAAAAAACCAATTAATTTGTATTTTTTTCATCCTGTATATATACATAGGCTGACATTTGAACCACCCCACATTACAAGCAAAATTGACAAACAAAAATTTCTCAAGGAGATAAGAAACTATAATTCTTGAACCAGTAACAATAAAATAAATGTTACGGTAGATTGACAAGAGACAAACTTTGACAACTTTCGACTTGTTGTTTTTTTTTTTTTTGCTTCTGTTGATTTATTATAGTTGCTTGATTTTTATCAACATTCGTTATGTTTGTTTTTTTTTTTCATTTATCTTATTGTTCTACGTTCAACCGTTCGTATTCTTTTTAATAATTTTTTTGTAAAGTTTGTAAACAAATTACGGTGCTATAAATATACGTTACAGAACCAGTAGATTCATTCCTTATCAACCATTATTTAGTTAAAAATTTCCCCAATTTTTACTTAATATTCACGGATTATTTTATCAACAATAATTTATTATTCACGCTTAATTCCTTCATTCTTCATAAATAAATTAATAATTAATAATAATTAAATAATAATAAATAACACAAATAATTAATTAACTCATTATTTGCTAATCTTAGATAATTTTACTTATTATTCGCCCGGTTGTACACTCACTCTTCACCAGTTATTAATTCACTTCCTGTTCGCTAATTAATAATGATTTCGCTCATTACTCACCCATTATTAAATCATAATTCCTTCAATTTTCACCAATTATTTATATTTTGCTCAAATATTAGTCAAACATTATTTACTGAACGTCAATATTTATTTTCTGATAATTCATTTTCACTAAATATTTAGTAATTCCCTTAAATTTGGCTCATAAGTAAAGAGTAATTTGTGAATAATCAGCGAATATCAATGGATAGTTGGTGAATAATTAGTGAACATCGTTAATAATAAGTTAATTCGTCTTCTGCATTCATAAGTGAACAAAGTGAGAACAACGAGTGAATATCGATTGAATATCGTGTAAATATTGAGTAAATTATGAGTGAATAAAGAATAAATAATCAAAGAATATTGAATGAATAATGAGTGAATAAAGATTCATTATTCGTTCATTTTTCAATATTGATTCTCCTTTTACACGCGGTCGGAAACCGAACTGATTTTACGTCTGATGGGTGTTACAGGCGAGTATACTAGGCGGGTATTACATACTTTAGCTACCCAAATCAATTACATACTATATATCCAAAGTCTTAGAATAATTTCTTTTGGACCAACAACTTTCGTAAAGACCTTCGCTTCAAAGACACATTCTACTTTTAGACTAAAATTAAAGACGTATTTTACCAAAAAAATAAAAAATAAATGATCTTATATAAGGTACGTTTCCAGATATTTAACATTGGTTGAATCCGCAACATTGACGACGGTTGACTTTTATTAACCTACCTGCACGAATTGATAAAAAGCAAAACAATTTTTTAATAAAATTCACTAAATGTATAAAAAAATGAGTGGTAACCTCAAATCTTTGCTGGGGTTAATTTACACAATTTAATTATCAGAGAGATAGCCAGAAAGTGTACAAAGGACGATATTCAAGGAGTTCACTACTGTGTTTACTAGAAGAATTCTGTGTTTCTAAATCATTTCCTCGAAATTATCATCCAAAAGCCAAATATTCAAAATTTTCTTCAAAAAATGTTTCGAAATCTTGAACCGGTTAAAAACATCTCTAGTGCTTGATGCAACAAAATTTGTATATTCTTAATAACATTAAGCTGCTGTGCCATTTTCTTTTTCTCTGCACTCGAAATGTTTTTATCTGACAAATACCATAAATAATTTAATTTTATTTAGTACAGCTATCGCCAACTTCTCGTCATGTGTTTTGTATTTATAAATTTCTTGAAAATAGTTTAAATCAAGAACTGGTACTTTAACGGTTTAGAGCACTCCAATTATAATTTTACATAAAATATTACGATGAAAACGCATAGACCCACAAATATAAATAATTTTAATCAATAAATAGTCATATAATATATAGAAAAGACTAGAAGGATTTCTTACAAAAATCCGCAAATTCTCCTTTCGCATCATTTAATTGTGTTTAAGGTGTGCTGCCATCTATGCCAATCCAGTTAACTAGTAAACTAATTTTCCCTTTCACGATAAACTTCCAAAGTTGTATTTCTATACGCTGTTGCCTTTTTCAATGCAATTTATGCTTTTGGCCTCAAAATGGGCACATCTTGAATTGCCAGTGTAGCATTTCCGCAAATAGGTAATTTTATAGTATGGTGATTGTATTTTAGAAAAAAAAAAAAACACAACACGCTTGCTTAATTAAGGGTAGCTTATCACCAAGATTTTGTAAGTACGATGGTCAACAAGATAAAATTCTGTAGTAGGTTATAAAATTACTTGTCATCATGCCAATATATCACAATCACTACAAATCACCAATTTTAACACGTTGTCCCATTTTCAATAGATTTGGATGTAAAACGAAAATAATTTGTATTTTTCACATTTATATAAGATATTCAGGTTTCCGCTATGTAAGATAGAAGTAATTGTATTAAACCATCGGCCATTACTGTTTAAAGTGTCATAATGGTTCCATAACTAATGAGTCACTATTGATCAGCAGGTCATAATTATTCTGTTTATACGGTATGTGATTTATTTTTGGTAAATGATAAAGAATAATTAAATGACCAATGAATTAAAGCAATGTTTGCCAAACAGTGGTCCATGCAACACGGTCTTTGGAAAATCTACAAAAATTGTATTGGTTTTTTGTTTTAATTTTCTTGTAAAAAAATTATTTGTTTGTTGGAAATTGCGGACATAAGGAAATCTACATGAAAACAAACATTTAAGACTATAAAGTGCTAGGCGTTAGTGGTTTGAAACAAAAATGAAAAACAGCAACAAAACTACTCAGATTAGCGAATCAGAGACCCAGGCTTACAATTGGTGTCGCAACAAAAATTATACATTTATTGTGATGGATCGGTTAATCTTCATTCATCGAGCAAATTTGGACACAAAAATAAAATAATAATTAACTGGTTTAATATGTGTACTTGAGCATTTTTCACTTCACGAAAAAGTTTGATTGCTGACATAGAGGCAAAGATGAAAAACGATTGGTAGGATTAAGAGATGGAGCTAGTTCTTTTCTAAGCATCTACATAAAAAGTGGCACTTGTCCCCAAACCTGTATGAAATGCCTAACCTATTTCATATAGAATATTGTGCTATATCTCCGTCAATCCTTCCTCTAACATAAATGTCAAAAGCTTGTCAAATTTAGCTTCTAATATTTCAATAAAAATTGGATAAATATTAAACTACGTGTCTAGCGTTGAAATCCTCCAAACCGAAAAATGATTCTAAATAAAATTTAAAATTTTGGATTTAAGTAGTCGAAAAAGTCTAAAAGCAACTTTGGATAACTATGAATTTTTTTGAGTACTTGTTTGGTTAGTGTTGAAATACAAATTTTTAAATGTTTTAAGTATTAACAGAGCTTTAATATTTCGATATTTCAGAAGAGTAAAGTTAAGTAAGATTTTATTTTAAAAAGGTAAAATTCTACAAAATAATAAGAGACTAAAACTACATTCTAAGTTATGTTACGGTCGAATTGAATAAACGTTGAAAAATTTAAATGTTAATAAAATCAAAATAATTAGCTCCAAATAGATTTAGCTTCAACCTTGGTTGGTCGTTTCGTTATCTCTTGGATTCTACTCCCATTATCTCCAGCTAAGAAATATGTAGACAGCTACATCTAATTTTTAACAGTTCTCCAAATAAAGCATATTTGGCATATATTTTGTAAAATCAATAGTAAACAATTTGCTACACGGATATGGATTGTTAGGAGCCGGAACTAAGGCGGGCTGAGACGGCCTGCGAGTTGCGGGACTTCTGAATACTTCAATATGAATGGCCAAAATGCCCTGGAGAATATTTTAAAATATATTCTCTCTTTTCAAGAAAATCCATTCTAATTTTAAAATTGTTCAGAATATTTTAAAACTAAACCTTTCTTTCCAGAAATTAAATTCTAATTTTAATTTAATTAAATTTCCTTTTGCCAAAATATTTTAAATATTTTAGATGTACATACGATTATGTCTTCCTTTTCCAGAATGTTTAAAATTAAAATATTCCCAATTTAAGGTTAAAATTAGATTTCCGCATTTTAGAATATTTTAAAATAAAATGTTCCTTTTAAAGAAATTCCAAATCAATTTTAAAATTAAACCTCCATTTTCCAGAATATTTTGGAAGTGAAAATATTTTTATTTGTATTTTTATTTAACTCTAATTTTTCCAGAAAATTTTAAAATTGTATCTTTCTCTTTCAAATATTCCTGTTTCATTTCAAAAGTTTAAAATTATTTCGTATTTGTATTCTAAATTTATAGTTAAATTTTCCATTTTCCAAAAACTCTACGCTAATTTTAAAATTAATCTTTTTTGCCAGAATACGATTGATTTTAAAATATATAAATTTTTAATTAAATCTCCCTTCTAAATAATTAAATTTCACATTTCCAGAAATTCCGTACAACTTTCAGAACAGGCATTCCAAAATTAAAAATATATCAATTTTAATTTTTAGATTAAATTTTCCTTTTCCAGAAATTCCCTTCTAATTTTATAATTTCTAGAATATTTTAAAAGTAATTTTAAAAACAAAAAATTAATAACTCATTAAAATTGAAATAAATAATTCTTCTTTTTCAAATCTTGTGTTTCCGGAAATTAATTTCTTATTTGAAAAATTTTCAGAATATTTAACAATTAAAAATATTTATTGTACATCCTAATTTTAATTGTTAGTTTTTAAAGTAAATTTACTGTTCCAGAATATTTTAAAATCAAACCTTCCTTTTCCAGAAATTCTAATTTCAATTTTATTCACAATTAGCAAAAAAGCTACTTGAAATTAAAAATATTTAAATTAAAATTTTAATTATTCATTTTTTCAAAAATTCCAGATATTCTAATTGTAAAATGTAATCTTCCTTTTCCTGAATATTTTAATATTTTTTTTCTAATTTAATTTTAACTTCCTTTTCCAGAATATTATAAAATTAATTTTTCTTTTAAAGATTTTTAAATTTTTTCAGAATATTTCAAAATTTAAAATATTTCCACTTCAATATTGAAATTAATTCTCTCTCTCTCTGAAATATTTTAAAATTAAACGTTTGTTCTCCAGTTATTCTATTCGGATTTTAATTTAAATATCCCTTTCCCAAAACATTTGAAAACTATATCTCTCTTTTCCAGATCGGAAATTCCAGTTTTTTTAATATAGGTGATCCCCTTTTTAAAATATGTTGCAATTCTAAAATTTATATTTTTCGTTTCAAGAATATTTTAAAATTCCAGAAATTCTGTTCTACTTTTAAATATTTCCAGAATATATTAGAATTAAAAATGTTTGCTATCTAATTTTAATTTAAATCTCCTATTTCTAGAATATTTCAAAATTTTTTTTTTATTCATTCTCAAATCTCCGTTTCCGAATTATTTTAAAATTAAATCTTATTTTCCACAAACTCTGTTTTTTTTAAATTTGGTATTTGCCTTTCACTGGACACTAATATTTAAACACTTTAAAACTCTAATTTTAATTTAATTTATTTCTTAATTTGAAACAATTAATTCCTTTTTCAGATCATTGTAAATTAAAAATATTACCATTTGAATTTTAAAATGTATTCTCCTTGTTTCGAATTATTTTAAAATGGAATCTCCATATTCAAAAATATTTTTTAAATTGGTTTTAATTTTAATTTCTTTAAAATAATTAAGCTTAACAGTTACAGAATATTTTAAATTTTAAATGTTAATATTCATATTTTAATTTGAATTACCTTTTCAGAATATTTTAAATTTAATTCTTTAGAAATCCGATTCAGATTTGAAAATTTTCAAAAATGTTATAAAATTAAAAATATTTCCAATCTAGATTTAACCTAATTTTGTTCAACTTTTATTGTTGGCGATTAAATTCGATTCCAGTGTATGATAGAATTGAATTTTGCTTTTCCACAAATTCCATTCTAGTTCTTAAATTTTCCAGAATGTAAAAAAAATAAAAATATTTGCTTTCCAATTTTGATTTAAATCTCCTATTTCCAGAATATTTAAAAATTACATTATCAAATTAAAATTGGATGAAACTCTCAAAATTGAAATATGTATAGTAAATAAATCTCCATTTTAGAGAATATTTTACAATTAAAATATTTCCAATCTAACTTTGATTTAAATCTCACTTTTTCAAAATATTTTAAATTAAATATTTCTTTGCCATATTTTCTGTGTTTTCGTTTTTGTTTATTATGTGTTTTTTAAATCAGAAATTGTGGCTCTTTCGTGTTTTTTCTGTGAAGTATGTCCAAACAATCCAAGAAATAAAATTGGGGATTACATCCATGGGTTATTTTTAAATATCTCAGAATCCGCCCTAAATTAAATATTAGACTAAATCTTAAAAGTTAGCAGTTGTGCTTCTATTTCGACAGCTGATACTTTATTAAGAGAGGTCATTTCTTGTAACTGTTATGCAAACATGCATTTGAAATATTCTATTAATACTACGCACTTTTTTTTATATTCAGTTTACTTGTAATCGAACATCTCGTGAGCTGTAGTTCCTAAATTTTGAACCACATTTGACCCTGAAAATCAGATACGGGCTACTATACTTACTTAGAATTTTACAGAGATGCTAATCTCAATGCTTAAAAATAGTAAATAACTTTAAAAAATCTTTTTGCGTGACATCAATTCAAAACGATTTTTTTTTTACAACACTAAGATGATGTTGAGATGATAAAGTTATACAAATATTCAAATTTTTTTTTATTATTAATAATAATAATAAAGAAAGAGTTATAATAATAATAATATTAATAAAAATAATACGAATAATATGTCAGATTACACGATTTTTGTGTAATATGTACACAAATTTCTCAGATTGTACAAAATATGTATTCGTATCATGCAAAGCATTTTATAATATATTCCATCGTTGTATTTCCAACGTCTTTCTCGCTCTGTTTTTCTTAAATGTATGAAGCTTCAAGATCTTTTCGTTTATCTTGAAGAAAGATTTAATTTTTTTTCTTTTTTTTTCATTTTTATGTACTTTTAGCAAGAAAGTGATTTAAAATTTAAATGTCAAAGACTTTTTCCCGTCGTCGTCGTCGTCTTTAATGGATGATGTTTTTGTTATTTTGTTGTTGTCAATCCAATGGTACAAGATTATTAAATTAAATCCCTCTGTGTAGATTTTGTGCCGCGCTCTAGTACAGAAAAATACACAAAATTTTGTTGTTTCTCACGAGAATTTGCGCGACATGACCACGGTAATTTTTTAAAACAGTGTTTTATACTCTCTAATCCAATTTAATGCTGTGTTTAAAGACGATTTTGTCTATTCTATATACCGACAACAAAAAAAAATCGTTTATTTGAAAGATTGTAAATATCCGACTAACGTCTGGTTTGAATTACATACACTCCGTACTATACATATAGGATATCATATATCGATTGCAGTTTAATATCAACATGAATATATGTACATAAATCACTGAATGCGAACGAAATATCAAATAAAAAAAAAAACTGAAATAATACGACAACGACACAGATATTTTACGGGAATAACAACAAAATGTGTATACATATATACGTGGAGGTAATTTAACACCGACGGGCGCGGTGTATATATAGGTACCTTTATACGAATGAAACAATAAAACTAAAATATGGTTTCAAATTTTTATCTCCAAATTTTTTTATTGTTGTTGTTGTTGTATGTTCCCTGAATTGTGAATTATTAACCATCTCGCGCTCCATACGTTTATGTTGTATATAGTATACCTCCTATGGCTTTTTGTGTTATTTAAGAGGTATTAACTTTGGAATGAAACGAATTGATTGCAAATTGAAATGATATCTTGAAAAAAGTTAATTGTTTTGTTATATGTGCGGTTATATTGTTATATGTTCTTTGTTATATGTGCGGAAATTTAGGAACCGTGAATGACGATGATGAATATGTGATATGATGCGCTTAGACATTGGTTGTGATTGATGTGTGTTGAATTGGTTGCATGAATATAATTTACAATTTTTGGACTGAGACAATTTTTTTTTTTTTTTTTTTTGTGAAATCTCAAACAATAAAAAAAAATTAACTTTAAGAATTAAGAAAAGTATTAATCTGTGTTTGTGAAAACCAGAAGGTAATTTTGATAATGAAAAAGGTAATATAATATATTTTTGAATATGTTGAGCTGTATAGTAGACAAGGAGGTATATGTGAAATATCAAACTGTGAATTGAATTGTCTACAAAGTTAATAAAATATAAGCTCGAAGGAAAATTATTATTATAATTAAATTCCTTAAATTCTTTACTTCATTACTATACTAAATAAATTTATTGAGGTCATCAAGCTTAATAGTATACATTTATTTTAATAATCAAATACAATAATTTCTTGTAACTCATGAATTAATTAATAATTAGTTAGTAATATTATTTATATTCAATAAGACTGATTGGTTGCATATATTAAATACTTTATTTGATCAAATTAATAAAATTAATTTAAATTATCGTATTTTATTAGTTTTTATTCTACAAATCAAATAATTTCCTTAAATTTTTTAAATTTTTACTAAAAAATCATTACATTATACAAATTTAGTAAATTTATTAAACTCTATAAATTTAAAATAATTATTTCAAAGAACTCATAAATTCATAGATTTCGCAAAATCCATTCTCAAATTAATTATTTATTAAATAAATTAGTTTCATTAAATTTTTTATTCATTTTAACTTTAGATTCGCTAAATTCAACCAAATTATTAACTAATTTAATTTAATAAAATAATTTCGTTGAAAGTGACTAAATGTTAATATTATTTAAATTCATAAAGTCTATTGGATTTATTAAATCCATTAAATTAATTATAAGTAATAAAACTCAATGAATTTATTAAATCAATGTTTTAATTAAATTCAATAATTTGATAGTATTCATTTTATTAATTAAATTAATTCTAATATTTAAATGCATTAAATTTCACTAAAAATTCATTAAATTCATTAAATCCTTGAAATTAATACTATTTCACTATTCAATGAAATTACTAAACTTCATTAAATTTGCACAATTCACAAAATTCATCAAATTAATTGTATATCAGGAATTTATTAAATTCAATCATTTTCCCTCATAAATTCGTTGAATTATTAAGTTACTCAAGTTTAGTTACTAAATAAATTAAATTCGTTAAATACATAAAAGCCATAAATTTGCATTTGGCATTAAATTTATTAAATTAATTAATTAAACTATTCAAATTTAATAAATTCAACCAATTAATTAAATTGAAAAGTTTTATGAAACTCATTAAATCAATTAAATTAATTGTAATATTTAAATTCGTTATGTTCACAATCCATAAAATGCTTAAATTAATCAAGTTTATTAATTTATTCAAATCATTACATAATTTAATTTCATTAAATTCCTAAAATGAATAAAACTATTCAGCGAAATTTCAATAATTCTTAAATTTGTCTAATTCACTAAATTCATTAAATGAATTGAATATAACCTATTGATTAAATTCAGTCAATTTTTAGTTGTTAAAAATGGGTCCCATTTGAAATAAGATATGGTACATAACGCGATATTTCAAAACGCGATATGGTACAAAACGCGATAGGGTACAAAACGCGATATTTCAAAACGCGAAATTCCAAAACGCAACACGTTCCAAACGCGATATTTCAAAACAGGATACGATACAAAACGCGATATTTCAAAACGCGGTATGGTACAAAACGCGATATATAGTTTAAAAGGCGATAATTCAAAACGTGATATTTCAAAACGCGTACCCTACCTAGTTCCATCGTACAAATCGAGTAGGAAAAATGTATATGTGAAATGAAAGAAGACTGATAATTTTAAAATATCGCGTTTTCTACTATAACGCGTTTTGAAATACCGCGTTTTGTACCATACAGCGTTTGGTATCATATCGCGTTTTAAAATATCGCGTTTTCTACTTTATCTCGTTTCGTCATATCGCGTTTCGAGCGAATCCCCTTTCAAAATATATCGCATTTTAATCCAACAAAAAAGTGACTGTTTTATGCAATCAATAACAATTTATTTAAAAACATAAATAGAAATTCCCAACACAATTTATTTCGATCACTACGATCATTATTAAATAAAAGAACACAGATAAACTTTGATAATTATAAATATATTAAATTCAGTTTATAATAAAAAAAATCAAATAAAATAAACTGTTTTGTTAAAAAATATTTTCATTTTCATATTATTAATTTGCAATAAAATTATGTTTTTATTAATTTTATGTAAATCTATTTCTGTAAATCTACTTGTTAACGAATATTGAAATGTCAATCATTACAAACTAAAGTCAATATTTTTAATTTAAGGTTTCATTAAGTTCAGTTTCAGGAACTTGTACTTCAGGGGTAGTAACAAAACTGAATTGCACACTTCTTAATATGGGCAGCTTATCCAAATTCTAAGATTGAAGTTACAAGCGAAAAAAATCTTGATTGAATTGAATCACTTACGATTCTTGAACATATGTGATTTGTTATTTAATTTTAGCAACTCTAAAATTAAATTCTTAAATTAAATCCTTGCAGTGTTGCAAATTTAAATTAATAATTTGTTTTGAATTCTATGGTGCGGTAGTTTTAAGAATTTTCTATTAAGCAGCCATGTGCTCTTTTTTGTTTGCCGATATATTAAAATAAATCTTTGATTTAGATTGCTAATCACTTTTAATTAATCAACTTTGTGTAAAATTGACACTAAAATCCAAATCCAATGCAGCACATAATTCAAAATAATTTAGAAAAAGCTGAACTAAACCTTTAAAGGCGATTTCCCAATATTTTGTATTAAGCAATTATCCAATATTTTTTTAAACAGATTTTCTAAAGTAATAAAATCATTGAAAAAAGAAAAAAAATCAAAGAAATATTCCTCAATGTAGAAAACCCTATTTATCTTTATTTGAATTCATATTAAAATCGAACGACAATGAATTTAAAACAATAAATAAAATTTTGACATTTTTAAAAAATAAACATAGCGCTGTCTCTATTGGCTATCTCTGTTTCGCTTTACATATTTTATAGCAATTTACAGCACTTTTTTCAAGTCAGTATTGACGATTGGAACCGTGATTTTAGACAAAATATTTTTCGGCTCCACGGCTTCAAAAAATTTCCACTATAACATATTTCAGTCGTTCTGTGAGCGCTGATGCTAATTTTTAGTCGTCGTTACAGCTTTATTTTATTCCGATAGGTAGTGCTTTCTCTCTATTTCCAATCGTCAATAATAACACCATTATATCACTAGTATGGCTTTTTTTAAATGGATGAAAAGCACTCTTTTCATTGCTCATTTTGTTTTCTTTAATTTGCCCAGTTTTTATTTTAAATAAAGCTACGTCATTCAGTTTAGTTAAAATTCAAACGTGATGTGGCGGCAGATATTTTGTTGGTGGTCGATCGGCTCATTTTGAAAGAATTGATAAAATTTAAATTTTCTAGGTTTTTCTCCTTACACTCAAACTGCAAATATTATTTCTATTTCAAGAAAATTAAAAATATAATTAAATTTTAGTGCTTTTTTAGAAGTTGAAAAACATGTACAGCCCTGATGTATATTTAAACTCAAACATTACTTTCTAAATGTGCAATGCCACTTGCAAAATTATACAGTGTTTTGTGTTTTATATTAATTTATATGAAACCTAAGACAAAACTGTGGAAAACTATTTGCATTGTAAAGAATTTGTAAATCGTGTACCACAATAGTCAAGAACGAAGCGAGCTTACTTCAGTAAAATATGAATAATTTTAAAGAATTTTTCCACCGGTTTTACGATAACAAATAAATAAGAAAGGACAAAACTTTCAAACAATTTTTATCTATAAAAATTTAGTCTTGACGTGCAATTTGAAAACAATTTGAAATTTTTTCGCTAAGAACTTAATTAAATTTACAAAACCGAAGTAATAGAGACCTCAGTATTCGTGAAAATAAAGTCAAGCTTGCCTTTTTTGGAAAATATTATGAATAAAATATTATTTTACTAAACTATTAGGTGTAAACTTTACACCTTTAGTAACCTTTTGAAAACCCACGAAAACAAAAAATTTTAATATTTCATGTCTGTGCGCTCCTACCCTCAGTAAAAACCACCAAAATCATTTCTCCCTTCTTATAGTTTAGGAAAAGTTCTGAAAGGGTTACTTAATCAATTTTTTTAATTTCCTTATACAAATGAAATTCATTAAATTAATTAAATTCATAAAACCATACTGATTTCATTACCTACATATATTAAATTAATAATATTAAATTCATCTAATTTCAAATTTCAATTCATCAAATTTAATAAATTGATTATTTAACAAATTAATTAAATTAGTTCTAATATTTAAATGTATTAGGTTCATTAATTTTGTGCAATTCACTATATTCATCAAATTAATTGAATATAACTAATTAAATTAGTTACAATAATTTTTATCCATTTTTATTTATAATTAATTAAATTAATTAAACTTACAAAATTAATTATATAAATTAAATTAAAATAATTAAAAAATTAAATTTTCGTGGTACCCATAAATGGTTTACTATTTAAATTCATAAAGTTCATTAAATCCATTCATCAAATTAACTAAATTTATTTAATTCTTTAAATTCATTAAATGCTTAAATTAATCAAATACAATTTAAATTCATTAATTAAATTAAACTCACACAATTCTTTATCAATTTTAAATTCGTTAAATTCTTAAAACGCATTCAATTTAATTCATAAATTTCGCGGAACTCATAGATTCGTTAAATTAATATGACCGTCTCAAAATTTTCTTAAGCGGTGCACCATGTCAACCACTACGTCGGTGAAATGGTATTTTAAACTGAAAATGTTTGCTTGAATGTTTTTTTTTTGGGTGGTGATCCGCTGTCTTGGTGAAAACCACAAAATATCGCATTACGAAGAATAGATTTCCTGTTGTGATATTTAAAAGTACAACTCCCCGAAAGAGAAGCATTCTTCCCCTTTACGTAATAATATTCCTTGAAAGTAACTAAACAAAAGTGTAAAAAGTGTTTCTTCATCTGGCATGATTGTTACAATCATTGTTTTGTTTTATTCACAATCTAGTGATTCGAACCTTGATTGACAAGGCAAAAACGTAACATTTCATTTAACTTTTTACTGCTTTCATGTATGTTTAGTAGCATTCTTCCTTCCGCAGAATCATTTAAAATTTTAGACATTTAGATTAATTTCCAATAACATATTTGACATATTTGATGGTGAGGTAGGAATTTTTATTTGTGACAATGATTGAATCGTATAGATGTAACTTTCGCTAACTTTGATTGTTCCATGCCATACATTCGTAAATTAAAATCAAAATTTATAACACAACTCCTAATATTTGCCTTACGAATATAACATTTGTGTTTTCTGCAATTCATGGCATTTTCGTCTTTGAAAGTTCGGTACCCCTGTTCCGATGAAAGTTTTTTTTTAGTTCTGAAATTAGAGTAATATTCTTGATAAATAAAAAAAATTGATATAAATCAACAATTGGTAAATGGTCCAATATTTGACAACTATTGGTTACTCGTTTAGCGATAATTAAAACTTTAAACTGTCTATGTTTGTGTTGCTGGCAGAATCAGCAACCAAATTGTAATTGGTAATTAATTTAAACTATTTAAATTAATTTAACTCGTCTAAATTTTCGTTGCTTGTTTCTACATTTTCCAAAGCTTCAGCAATTATATTAGGGATATGTAAAAATAAGTCCCATTTCTCTAATAGATGGCGTAGTTCTCCTTATATGTAATAATTGTTTTTGAAATGTCTCTCATAACCTTCAAAACTTAGTATATGACATTTGATTAAAATATAAGCAACACAGGTTTTTATTCGATTTAAAATGGAGAGTCTTGTGCCAAATAATCGTAATCCGCGGGAAGTCCTGTTGTATTTTTTTTGCTGTGTTGAATCAGCTTCATCAGGCTTTACCCGAGCTTTTTACGTTTATGATTCTCATAGTAATTCCTTTAGTCTTTGAAGAAGCATTTCAGGAGTGATTTTTTGGCATTCCATCTGCCTTTTTGTTAATTCTTGCAATTAATTTGCAAATTTTTGAACCATTCCCATTCCATGTAGACGTCTACGGACAACTGATTTATCAAAATCTCAATGCTTCTGCCAATTCTTGTTGCGTTTGTGTGTTGTGAATTTTTTCGGTCTACCTTTACGTTGTGCGTCTTCAACATCGAATAAACCTGCTTCAAATTGCCTAAACCACCTTCTACACGTACTATCAGAAAAAGCATGTTCACCGTAAACTTGCACAAGTAAACGATACGAGCATGTTCACCGTAAACTTGCACAAGTAAACGAGACACGACCTACTAACCTAGGACTACGTACAATTGAGAAAACTTTATTTGGGCAGTTTAAGAGAAACCAAAAATTTCAAAAATGAACGTGTCGCTGCTGGAAAATGTAGTTTTACGTCTCTCCGGTTCACTTCACTAACGAACCACAACTTTTTGTGTCGTACTTTTAGCAATCGGAAATTTTAGGGAAAAAATTAAGTTTTTATTACTCTGTTAATTTACTAACGCAATTTCCGTCAAATGAACTTGGTTATAAATCCAAATAACCCAACATAATCTTAAATAATGTGAAAGTCACAGCAAACACATTCAGATTAATGACCCAAAAAAAAAAAAAAAATTAGATTTCAAGTTCAACAAAATATTAATGAAGTTATTAAACTTTTGAAAACTAAAAAAAAAATAATTGCAAAAACACAGATCACATATACGTATGTATACGCAAAACACTCATTAGCATAAATGAATAATGATTTTAGGAATATGTTTATTACTTTGACGTTTTACGGTTATTAGCTTATTTTATTGCTGTAAATATAAATAAATTGAGTCATTAATATGAAACAACACTTAATACCTGTACCTTTTTGTTTTGGAAATTTGAACTCGCCGCGCGCATATAGGCTAGAGCTAAATTACACTAACAAATAATACAAAAAGCATGAAATGTTCTTAATCTAAATGGCTAAAGTATTTCGTTTTGTGTACTAGCCTACGTATCAAAACTAATTTTTAATTTGAGTCATTACTTTTATATATAGATAAGCAGATGTCTATAGTAAAACTTAATAATTAAAAAATAAATATTTTAATAAGCCGACATCTTTCAATTAATATTAAAAATATTATACCGATATTTAAAACAAAGAAATTGGTTGGGATTAAGACAGTAAAAAAGTTTAATACTTCCCGCGTTTATTATCCTACACTCTCTTGTATAGTCTAGTTATACCACTTTAATAAAATCGTAGATATTCGACCACCTATACGAAATGCGTAATGCTTTTATTATCTTATAAAAATTAGATTAGAATTTTAATTGATTCGTTTGATGTTTATATTCGTTGGACACACAACGAATTGGATCATATAATAATGATAATGATGACATCAATGGAATGAGAATAATTTTGTAATAGGTATACATAAACAATAATTAGCCGAATGATTAATTTTGGTTTGTTAAATTATCATTATATTGTAAAATATACCAATTACATAAAATTTATCATCTAAATTTTTACTGTATTTCGCTGGAGGATGTATTTTAATTCAAAATTGGAATTTTTTTCTTTTTTTGCTTGAATTGATTTAGACAATTTGTAAATTTTTTATTATTTTTATTATTCATTTTCTACTTTATACAGAACAATGGGGCAAAATATAATAAGTTTGTAAAATAATTGATGGGCATTTGTCAAAAGTTTTATTAGTCTGGAAATTTTTAATGTTGCTGGGTAGTTTTAGAATGGTAAACAAATGTATGGCTATATACATATGAAACAAAACGAGTTTTATGTTGCTTCAATATCTGGCATTCCAAGCATTATTTTGCAAAAATATATTCAACATGTATTATTCGACTGCATCTTATTTTAGACCTTGAATTTTCCGTACTTCTTTTTTCAGTGAAAAAATCAAGCCATTGTCACTTATAGTAGCTAAAGGAGATTATAAAAATACTTTTTTAGAAGACCGTTTTCGGAATAATTTCTTCTTCGGTTCTTTTTTAACGCACTTTTCTCAATAAAAATTTTCCTTTCTTATCGGTGTAACTGAAAGATAAAGAAAGCCCCCCCCCCCCCAAAAAAAATTAAAGAAAATCAAAACATTTTCTAACAACAGAACCGTAGCCACGTCTGAACACAAACAAAAATTGCCTTTGGATGCCAATTATAGGGTTTATGTACTACCTCTTTGTGATCACTGAGATAGTCTCATAAAAGCATGATAGAATTCCATATCTTTTCCTGCTCGACCTACTTTTGTACTAACAGTACCCTTTACATATTTTGGTGCTAATTTAGCTATTAAACGTTTTGATGCCTGAGTTTAAGGAAAATTACTAACCAAAACGGTTTCACCAGATTAAATATTTTAAACTATAACGACTTGCATTGCGATGATTGGTCTCCTTTAAGTGACTTAAATCTAGTTTCTGAGAAATTGTCAACCATCCGACATTTCTGGAAATTGTAAATCACGTTCACTCAACATGTCTAATTGTTTTAACAATTGATACTCGTTTCCGTGCCGAATGTAATGTTGGCCTTATATTAAATAATGTGTAGAAAATTAGGTACTATTTTAAATGATGTTACGATGATCGTCATCGATATACAAACGAATCGCTTGAATTAAATTACGATTAACTCTTTCTGCCGCATTTGGCTGTGCTGTATACTTCGGCGTAAATAAAGTGACCAACTCCGAATTTCTGTAAAAGACTAGCAAACTTATGCGACACAAATTGAGAACCATTAAAGGTTACTAAAATTTGAGATACCGAATATACTAAAAATATTTTATTTTCCAAATAACTAACAAATTGTATTCGTCAAGGCATTCGTCATATGTTTGAAAAACGCGAATTTGGAAAATTTATCAAGAATCAGCTGATATATTCGGCCAAAAATAAAAACGCCTAACCAAACGCCACCTAAAGTTTTTACCATACCAGAATGTGCCGATATGAGTGATTCATGATACTACCTGACTATTTCTACTCGTAGTGCTACTGGGACTAATAATTTCCAAAGAGGTAAATCACTTATGAATTCTAACATACAATTTATCATCATGAATAGCATAACGATCACTATGGTCGATCGACCACTTAACAGTATTCAATAACCTGACATATTCCTCTGACAAAAATTCTGGCGAGTTCAGATCAATGGGACGTATTGGTAAAGTTTTATTATGGTCACGATGATCTGTAACGAAATCCATAAATGCTTTCGACAATGTGTCTGCCACAATATGATGAGAAGCTTTTCTATGTAAAATTTTAAAAGTAAAACCCTGAAGCTTTAGTAACCACCTTACCAATCGACCTTAAAGATGCTTTTGATTCATAAGCCACCTAAGGCTAGCTTGGTCGGAGATGATAGTGAAAGAGTAACCCTCTATGTGGGCTCTGATTTTTTTTTACACTCAGCACAGCCGCAAAACACTCGAGTTTAATAAATGAATAACTACGCAAATATGCAATAGAGTACTCTTCACCATCTTCATACACCTGAACCAAAACACTACCAACACCGGTAGTACTAGCATCACAATGTATGATAACTGGTCTATCAATCGACGTAACTTTCGTAAAGTTTTTAGTACCGAAAAATCAATATTGTCTGTTATTTTATCTGGATTCACCTTAAGATTATCATCGCCAACAATGTATCCCAAATAATTGATATTTTTAAGTAAGAATTTGCTTTTATCGATATTCATCGATGGTCTCCTGCAGTAACTAACAGATCGTCTAAGTAGACGAAAATACGATTGTGAAACTGGGTGCATCAACCGGCACATCCCAAACGGCATTGCCGTAAACGGATATAAGGGACGACCAGGAATGGTAAATGCTGTCTTATTTTGGGACTCCGGAGGCAGCGGAATCTGCCAAAAGGAATCTCTCAAGTCTATACTAGATATAAATTTGGTTTGGTCCAGCCGACTCAAGAGTCCAAGAGGCAAAGGGTACGCATCCCTGATCGTCACCTCGTTCAATTTACGTGTATCCAAACACAAACGACGCTTACCGTTGGGCTTTGATACTAATGTTACCAGGGAGCTCTAAGCACCCGTTCTAATTCCTTATACATTTCTGAATGTATCGTAGGTGGAGATGTAACTTCAATATGATTACTGAGTAACGTCGTTTTTTCAAGCATGAGGGTAGGTCTAGGTGGAAACCACTATGACTTGAACTGCTTCTCGGAAATGTAATGTTGATTATCTTGAATGCCTAATGAAACAACTTCAGGGAAACGTCAATTGGCCTTGATGTCTGAGATAACATTTGATGCAATTTTAAACTGCCTCCAAAAGTCAACACAAAATATCAATTGTTGTTTAATACTTGGGATTAAATGAATGCTTAGTGATATAATAATATTTTCAAAAGATCGCTGTTTATTACCATGTGCCGTTTGACTGTTTCAGGTAAATGAAATACCTTATATTGTGGATTGGACAAAATCCAATCACAGCCATGTTCCATTATGGAACATCGAAGCACCACTATCGAGGTATTAAAGCCCTCAGCTGACACGCCTATGAGCCCAATAAACACGAACTCGATTCTAAGAGGATTTGGAAATGCGACGTCTGCGTCTTGGTTTATAGCATGAACGATTCTCATGGACAGTGTCCACATTATTATAATTAATCATATTGGTCGAATCAGAGTAATTGTAATTTGTATCATCAAGGATATTTTTAGAGTCATTGTAAGATAATTTTGAGTCATAATTAAGTGTGTAATTACAAATGTTGGTGGATGTTAATCACTTAATCTGCATTATCGACTTTCTAGCTTGATGTCCAGGGTCCATAGCCTTAAGAAAGGATTCATTTTGTAAAATCAATCAATATTATACTTACTAATTTTGAAGAAATTACAAAGCATTTTAATTATTTGTAGATTTCAATAAATTTCATACCAATAATAAATTTCATGAGTAAGCAGTTAATTTTTGCAGATCTAAGGAATTAATAACTTTCACAAATATTTAGGTTAGAATTTCGAGAAATTTTTAATTAATAAATTTTAGTTATTTTAAAATTCCAACAATTTTATGATTTAGAACCTCATAATTTCATGAAAAATGACAAATTTAAAAATTATAATTATTTTAAAAATTTCGAGAAATTAAGACCACATTGTTGAATTAATTCAGCTTTCGATGTCAATAATTTTTCAAATTAAAACAAATTAAATAATTAAATAAATTTTATTTATTTTAGGATTCCAAGAATTTTAAGGACTTTAAAATTATCAGATTTTTAAGAAATTACCAAATTTGTGTGAAGAAATTTTGAAGTTTAGGAAATCATTGAATTTAAATTTTATAAGATCAGTTACATTTTTAGAATATCAAAAAAATTTTAAATTATTAAAATTTAATTATTTTGTTCTCTTTAAATTAAATTATTCTTTGTAATAATTTTACAAATTTTACTGTTCCAAAAAATTAAGGTACATATTTACAATTTTTAGGAAATTCCCATTTTTAAAATTCCAAGAAAATTTCTATAAAAAAAATTAATTTTTTTATGATCAGAAAAATTTTAAAAACTTTGGAATTTTAAGATTTTCAGAATTTTCTAGTTAAATCTATTTTATTTAGAATTAAAATGTAAAACATTTAAAAGAATTAGAATGTAGAATTTTAAGATTTTCACGAAAATACATTTGTTTTTCATATGTTTCTCAATTATACAAATTTTACACAGTTTTTAAAATTTTTGAAAACTTAGGAATTTTTAAAGTTCAATAATTTTAAATTTTCAATCAGTTTGGTATATAAATTAGATATTTTATAGAAGCCTTAATCTTTTTGAGAAGGTTATCATTCGAGAAATTAAGGTACTTAAAAATATTTAGATTTTTGAAAAGTTTAGAAATTTTCTAATAAATTTTTTAAATTTGTTTTAATATCGGACGATTTGCAAAAACTTTAGATTGCCAATAATTGGTCTTTAAAAGTCAAGGAAATTCGTATAAAATCAAAATTAAATAATAGAAATTTCAAGAAAATTAAATATTTATATGAAGGATAATTAAAATTAAAATCTTTTAATGAGTGATATGTAAATTTAAGTTGATAAATCTCAAAATTTTCTACAAAATTTTGAATAGTATTGAGATTTTTAATAAATTTAGAATTTTTTTAATTAAATATTTTGAAATTTGAAATCTAAATGAGGCCAATTTTTAAACCGTCAAGGAATTCCGTATAATTGTAGTTTAATTTTTAAATTAAATCTTTATTTTGAAATTAATTAACGTTTTCAAATAAAAAATTATTTTTTAAAAATTTCATGAAACTTAGAGCAATTAGGCGATTCAAATTTTGTAAGAATTTCATGATATACAGAATTTCAAGAAACTTTTAAAATTAAAAATTTAAATTAGTTCGACATACCAATAATTAGTTAAAAAATAATAATAATTGAATGAATTTTAAGAAATTTTAAGTACTGAAATTTTTTGTATAAAATTTGGAAAATAAGCAGATAATCAGAATTTCAATCATCTGGCAAAACTGGCGAATAATTGTTTAAAAATTTGTTAGATTGACAAAATTTCAAGAAAATTTCTAATTAATTAAAATATTTGTATGAATATTTCTGGAAAGTGGGGAGGGGATTGATTTTTCGTAGCATTATACTATTATTATTTGGAAACTGGATTAAATCTCTTGCAATTTGCCGAATTATTAATTTTATATAAATATATTTACATTTCAAAATTTTAGAATTTTAAGAAAAATTTAAGAATTAATTAATATTTTCAAAAATTTTTAGATTTATAATTTTATTTCGGATAAATTGTAAAATCCCAAGAAATTTAAGTTTAAAAATCTGACGATTTTCTAATAAATTTAGCATAATATTGAGACTTTGTTTAAGAAGTTTTCAAACTAAAATATTAATTTATTTAAATTTTCTAAAATTTTTAAAAGTTTTAGAATTATCAGAATTTAGGCAAATTTCAAAAATGTCAATAAAATTTTGAAGTACTCCTACGTAAAATTATAAATTATTTTAAAATTTCAAGAATTTTTGGTTCTATAAAAATATTTTTTAAAGAAGTCTCTGTTAATTTAGAGCTTCTAAAAAATAGCGATAACCATATTAAGAATTTTGTAATTTCGAGGAATTAGACTAAATTTTAGTATTTTCAACCAAATTTAAATAAAGTCATTAATTTTTAAGACCATTTAAAAATTTCGTATTAATCACCTATTTAAAGAACAAAAATTTGACGAAAATTTCAATTTAAAACTTTAGATATTTTCGCATAAATTTTAATTTTTTAGAATGTCGAGAAGTTAATAATTTCCAGAAATTTTGTAAAACTTCGACGAATTAGGGATTTAAGTTATTTATTAATATCTACATTTTTAGAATTTCAAGAAAAATTTCAAAATCAAAAATTTAAATTACTTCGAGATATCAAGAATTGTAAGAATTTCAACAAACTAATCAAAAACTACAGAATTTATTATTATTTTCAAAATTCAAAGATATCAACTTATTAGGAATTGTATGAGTTTGTTGTAAAGTAAAATTTGAAAAATATTTATATGTTTCAGAATTCGATGAACTCAAAGTTCAGCAATTTATGGCTATAAAAATCTATAACAGTTATAGGGAGGGGTTTTCTCCAAGAAAACATAAATTAAGACGTAAATATAATTTCTGATTTTAGCTTTGTAAGGTTAGCATTCCACATTTATTTTCTAGGGAAAGAGCCATTAACTAATGGCAATGCAATTCGTTGACTACAAAATCAAAGGCCAGATGTTCAACTGGTATTAAAAATATAAAAATTAAAAATAAGAATGCAGCAGTTATTATTAAAATATTAAATTTCACATTTCTTATCAGGAAAATGGGTCACAATAACTTTAAATAGGAACCCTATTATTAAACTGCGTAAGTAATTTTAAATACATAATGAGTATTGAAGGGGGTGTAGATGCATTGTAGAAAATAAAGTATCCGCATAGTACGAAAGCAACCTAGATTATACAAAGCCATAGTTTAAAAAACGAAGTTTTTTTAGAGGAATTAGAAACTAGGAAAAATCCAAAAACGTTACAAATTCTTCATTATGATCTCTGAGATATTTTCATAAATGTTTGAATTTCAAACAGAAGTTTAAGAAAATCATTTTTATTGTCTTGTAATAATTAATTTATTTAAACCAAAATTTATAAAATGTTAACAACAACAGCATTCTAGTCAAATTGAAATAAAAGCTTAAAACAATTAGGTGTCACTAAGTCAAGACACATTACATAGATGACAAAATCGAACCAAAAATTCATGAAAAAATTTCATGTTCAAAAATTATGTAGAAAGCAAAACCAATTCACCAAATATAAAGAACGTGTAAAAATTGTGTAGGTGTAGAGGTGCACTGAGGTACACTAGTAAAACTAAAGATAAATTTAGCATGTACTATTTTACATCGGCAAAGCAACTTTGATGCATTATTTAAAATGAATTTTGGAAGCTGTATAGCAGCCATGCGAATTTGGAAGAATCGCTTCAGAAATACGTAATAATTGGTTTATAAACTGGGCCAAAAAGGTTGGAAACAAAATTTCAAATTTCAAAAGACTCGAGATTTGCGGTTCAGTTCTCCTGTATCTGCAAAGCTGCATAAAGCCTTAAGAGCGTGATGCTCGTTTAAAGCAAAGGAATCAGTAATCTAAAATTAAAATTATAATTGTTATTAGGGCAAAAGATGGTTATAGAAATTTTAAATAGGAACGCGCTTATATTTAGCTGGATAAAGTTGCACACGACTTGATCTCTGAATATATGTCCTTGCTCTTCAATGAAGAATCTGAATCTAGAAATACTTCTTAACTGTCTACTTATCAGGTTGGATGAGACAACTAATGCCTTTCCGTTGTAACCGTTATTAAACCAGCTCATATCTGAAAGATAGATGTCGCCAAAAAAGGCCGTTTCATACGTTATGCATGTATAAAATGTGTAAAACCAAAAATAATATTCGAACAGTTATATGACAATTTTTTAAGAATTCAGAATATGTATACATGAAAAACTAGCGACAGATCGTGAGACACAACGTTTAAACGTAGAAATATGTCTATACTTTAAGGCAGTGCGGTGATTCGTGACCATACATTTAAGGTGGGCTAAAAAAAGATTCTCTCGGCTATGCAATATTAAAAAATTTGTGCAGGTTTCCAATTCATATTGTAAATATTGTCCACTTTATTTATAAAATCAATCGAAGGACTAAATGCACTCAAATCATTCACTGAATTATTTTCACTATAAACTATAAATATATTAAAAAAAATAAGAACATGTCGAAAATAAAAATCAATTAGTTCATTTAAAAATTAATTAATATATTCTGAAATATTTGGTCTGTTCTTTTTTTTGTAGTAAGTTTAATTGTTTTATTAAATTCTCACCAATATGTATTTCAGTATTGCATACCATTATCAAGGTTTTGAAACATTTTGTCATAAAAATCATCTTTCACGTTTGAAAATATTTGCTTAAATATGAATATTTTAAAGGCTTGAGAGTGGTGTATAATATCAAAATATTTGCGATAATTTAATAAAAAGTTATTATGGTCTATAATTGAAGCCATTTTGTGATAAATAATTGAATAATTAACATATCATAAATGTGGTCTTAGTATCCTGTCATAAGCGTATTATTTACATTTTTGAAAATGATAACCAAAAGGAAAAAACGATATTCATTGGTTTAACAAAACCAAAATAAAATACATTCAAACAAAACCAACACAGGGGCTACCATCTTTAGTTTTTATTTTACACGCATTTGCTATTTCTCTTTCTTTTATAATGTTATGAGTAGTAAAAATACAATTTGGTGTCACCGAAATTATCAAATCGAATAAAGAGGAAAATCTAAACAAAATAAATACCGTGTTTACAACAACAATATTCTTTTACAGGATATCCAAACAACCAATAAAAAACGTTAATTTTAAGATAATAAAGGCGATGCCATATTAAGTGAAATAAAAAAACACATACCAATACATCCTTTTTTAAAGTGGGATTGTGAAGTTAACTCGGAGAGTTTTTAATAAATGGCTTACGATTATTGTTGTTGCTCTACACAAATAGGTACTCCCAATTTCTTTTATGAAATGATTTATTCGATTGGCTGTTGGTAGTAAATATCGGTACGAACACAAAGGGAAAATATTTCGATTTTAATTTTACACGCCTCTCGGACTATTTGAAACTAGTGCGGACTGATAAAACAAATGTACACGCAAATGTTTTTTTAAAGTGGTATTGTGTAGCAGCGTATCTAGAGAACAAAATACAAAACCAACAAAAATGTTTATACAAGCCAAACAGTACAAACACTTAAGATATAAAAAAGTACGTTAAGGTGTAGTATTAGTGATGCATATAAAATAAATCAGAAAGTATATATACACAAAACAAATAAGTATAGGTGATAGATTGATCAAAACGATTGATCGATACGATTGATCAAAAATTTAGTGTACATTTTTTTTGATAGGATCTGTGTAAGGAGCGAACGAGACGGCTTGTATAAACATTTTTGTTGGTATAAACATTTTTGTTGGTTTTGACAAAATACCAAAACTTGCTAAAATTCTCTTTGTAGAAATCCCAATGATTTGTATACTATTGCTGTAAAAATATATTAACCACTAATTGGATTAGTGAAACATTATCTTGTATAAAAACGTTTGTGAATACAGTACTGCAAATATTGTCATTTAAGGACGTTTCTGAATACCACGATAAATATTTTTTCTGTAATAAAGTTCTGTTAGTAGAATAATTTTCTATTCCATGGATCATTAGCGTATTTATCATAGAACTGAATGAAATTTTAGGCGTGCTCACACGAAAATTTGGCATTTTTTACACGAACAAAATTCCTAATTGATCAACAATTTTTGCTGTTTAGTAATAATTTAAAAATCTTAATTTAACGATAAAACTGTAATGAATTAAGGAATTATGTACTTTTAAGATCAAATTAGGGCTTAATGATGCCATTAACGATACAATATTACGCAATATTTGGTGCTGCACAAAACGAATAAATTGCTTACAAAATATTTAAAAAGGCAGAATAATGACAACTTTTAACGATTTTAAGTTTATTGGTCGTAAATTCAATTTCATCAGTGCAAAATCCTTTTAAATAAAATCAACAAAAATTATTTCAGGAATGCCAACATTCGCTTTGATAATTTGGTTGCAAACAAAATAATGTCATGACTATTACAGCAGAAATATTTATCACAGAAATCGGACACGTCCTAAAAAAAAAATTTTTTTTTTGGAATTTTGAAGGTAAATTAGAGTTAAGAATAAAAACTAAAAATGTTCAAATACCATTGGCGTTAGCACATGTGTGATATAAGAGTATACATACATTGAGTGGTACTAGTGATAAATAGGCTTAGGACTTTTAGGTTCCAAAAAATCAAAAATATCTTCCTAAAATGTGCAAATAAAATTGCAAAATATGTGGTAAAAGTCGTGATTAAAATGAACAAATATTTGATCAAATTTTGAAACTAAAACCAAAGCTAGACCTTGTCTTAAGAGGATTTGAGTGAATCATTAACAAAAAAAGTGTTAAGTTTTTGGCTACAAAGTTGGATAACCCAACTTTGCTGGATTGAAAGTGTTGGATAAGTAGCCAAAAATGGTTTCACATCCATACACATAAAAATTTGGACTGGTAAGCGATACTGACTTCAAAAGGGCATCGTAACGGTTGAGACTAAAATATGCACGCTATTAAAGAAAGTTTTAAACTAAGGAAAACTAAACAACGCTCATAGATTTTGCTCAACTCAAATTGTAATTCAGTTTCATACTAAATAATTTTGTTATTTTATTGAAATCAAGTTTCGTATTGAAATTTTTACAAATTTGAGTTAAAATTTAGCTTAAATTTCACTCAAAATTAAAACTCAATTCCTTCTTCAATTTTGTCAAATGGAGTTTGGAACTTTGCCTATTTGTATTCAAAGTATTACAAAATTTAACCAAATTTTTTTACTAATTAACCAAAATTTTGGAATTCAAAAACTCCTTTTCCTCAGAGCTCAAAATTCTGATACAAATTTATTAAACCTTTTAACGCAAACTAGAGCTTTAAATTATACTCTAACTCAGCATTTCGAATAACACTCGAATTTTTCTTAAATGCACTTGCAACTAAAGCTGTAGTTGTACTCCAAATTTCTAATCAAACATATTTCGACAAATCTAGGTTGGAATTTGCTTAATTGCAAACAGAATTTTGTGTTAATTAAATCTGGAATTCAAACTCAACTTTTAAATATTTTTGAATTAAATTACATCCAAATTTTTGCTCAAACTCCTCGATTGGATTGAAATTAAATTTTTATTCCCAACTTTGTTCAAATCTTGTTTCACACATATTGATCATATTGATTCCTGATTTTCTAGTTGAACTAAAAAAAATTGTTGAATTCATGTTTAGAATCTAAACTCAGTCACATAAAGTGAGACTGAGAGTCTTGTAGACTAGATTTATGTTCAGAAATTCATTTATCATTTTGTTCAACTTCGAAAGCAGCTTGGAACTTTATTTGTGACTAAAAATCGTAATTTTTTTAAAATAAAACTTTAAATTTCACTCAAGTTTTATTTCAATTTAATTCAAGACCTTGATCAAAATTACAATCAACATTCAAGTACAGTTTGGAAGTTTACTAAAACTATTTTCTTTTCCAGTCTAATTTTTGGTCCAATTCAAATTGGGTTCAAGATATGTACTTTGGTTTTCCCTTCACATATGTATGTTTCTATTCTTTGCTCCACCTAATTTCTTCTCATTTTTTTATTTTCTAATTGAAAACCAACTCAGTACATCTCTCAAAATTTTGTGAAATCAAAATTCGAGTTATAACTCAATTCTTATATATACTTTATACCAAAGGTTATTTGGTCTGGAATTCCGAAACCATTTATTAAAATAAAAATTCCTAATTCAAATTTCACTCAAAATTTCGGATTCATATTTCTATACTCAATTCAAAGGAAATTTTGATGGTTGTCTCGTATTGCAACTCAATTCTTAAGAGTAGCTAATTTCAAGTAAAATTATGTTTAAATCTAGTTTGGAACAACCAAATGAGATGATGATGATTTTGCTCCAAAACCAAGAATAATGTGCTAATCAATTTCTAATTTAAATTTCCAAATCAATTTTTAACCCAAGTAACACTGTACAACATTTTGTGCCATTTAAATTGCATTAAAAATGTAGTTTAACCCAGAAACATTTAGTTACTTTCTATTTTAAATTTCACTCAAAATGTTCGTGTCGTAGTTCATTATAACTCAATTAAAATTATAAACTGAAAATTTATGGATTTATAACCGGGGTATTTTTTTTAAATCCACTCAATATTTAGTTAAGCCCTAGTTGAAATTTTTACAAACTCTATTTAGAACTAAACTTCTCCTGAAAAGTACGATTAGCTTTTGATTTCTATTAAACACAAGATATTGTTCAAATCTAGTTTGTAAATTTTGAAATCCAATTTAAGTTCCTACTCAAGAATTTATTAAATTACATTTGGGAATTCAAATTCTCATTCAGATTTTTGCTCGAAATTCTGATTTTATATTCAATATGTTAAAGTTCACAAACATATGTTGACTTTTTTCACGTTAATAGCACTCAATATTTTACTAAAAATCATATTTGAATTCTGAATTTTTTCATTTCTATATTTTAGTCAAATAATGCAGTTAGTCATTTACACTTAATAATCAAATTTACATTCTATATTTTCATCAAACATACGAGTATAATAACTTGGAACTTTTCGAATTAAAAAATAGTTTTCGTTCGAGTTCATTTTGAATAAGAATAGCATTAAAGCTGTTGCTCGAAGCAAAGGAATTTTAACGCTTGTTTGATTCATTTAAATTCCAATAAATTCTATTACATGCATTTCCTTATTTTGCCCTAATCAGATGAATGTCACAACGTAGATAATTTCATTTCATTTTTGATAAAGGCATATACGTTAACGAATAAAAACAATAATTATAAAATTTGCTTTTCGGAAGAACTCCGGATCGTCAAATAATGTGCAATATTATATTGAAATGTTTTAATTTATCGTTTATTTTGTTCTTAATTTGTTGATTTAATTTTCATATTTTAACTACCTACATTTAAAAATTCTAAAATCTCAATTCCTATTTGTATAAATATTATTTACTTAAACTCTAAATTTTAAAATATCTAGAAAATATCTGAAATTATAATAATATAATTCTTTTTCGACATTTTAGGTTACAATTACATGGTTGGATTAATTTATTTAACTGGTAAGTTTATATATATTAATTTAATTTTTTGTTTAATTAAACGGCAACAACAAGAGTATAGAAACATGAACAAAATAATGTTGCAAATATATGGTATAATTTAAAATTCCATTCCTTATATTTTCTTAAAATTCTCGTTAACAGAAACTAAAATTCTACGTTTGAACATTTTGAAATTTTAAAATTTTTTTCAAAACTTCTAAATATTTTTATAATTTAAATTTTAATAGGTAGTTAATAATATAGGTAATTCGTGAATACCTAAATATCTAAGTTCCTATTTTTTCAAACTTTTAGGGTTGTAAAGTTCAAATTTCTTAATTTTTAAAATTCTAAATTTCAAAATTATAAACTTTGAATCATTATATGGTTCTGAATTTCGTAATAGCATAATTGCTAAATTCTTAATTTGAAATTAATTTTAATTTACAAAAAAAAGGAAAATTCAGTTTTTCTTTAAAATTTGACCGAAATAATTTTTAATAAACTTTCTAAAATTTAGCATTCCGCAAAATACTTGAAAGCACTATTAATCAATATATATATATATATTGTGTAAGAAATAGACACCTAAAAGTCCTTCCATTAAAATCCGATACTCATTATGATAACAAATTTTAAATCCTAAAATTTTATTCTGTTTAAAAATTAATTACAGAAAATTTGAGTATTTTTAGGGTTTAAAAAATTAAGGAATAAGGAAAATAAAGAAAATCAGGAAATTAGGAAGCAAGTAAATTAGAAAATTAGCATGTTATTTAAGAAGTAGGGAGATAACGAAATTAAGAATTTACGAAAACAAAATAATTAAGAAATTAGCAAATTAAAAACAAAGAAGTTGTCAGTTAAGGGAGTTATTAGGTTAGAACCTAACAAACGATCTATATATAAAGTGTATATGAACCAATTTAAAAAAATTAGGGGATTGTCTTTTTGGTAAATTTTCATATTTTGATATTTTGATACGATGAGGGTTCATTTGAGTACGAATATACTCGTGCTGTAGGTACCTAACATAAGTTTGATTAGTAAAATAAAGAAAACTACTTTCTATCACACACGCAATCACTGCTTTTCCAATTACATATAAGGAAAAAAAAAATTTAATTGTTATATAAAAAATAATTCAATTATTTAAATTTGATTTTGTTTATTTTTAATTAACATCAAATTTGTTGGTTAACACATAATTCAAATATGGCAATCCCAAAAATATTTACAATTTTATTGATATTTATTTATTTAATTTGCACAAATTATTAATATGCAGCATAAACAAAATATAAAAAAAAAGATGAATTATTTTATTTCATTTAAGAATAAATTATTTAATTTGAATTTTATTTAATTTTTTGATTTTTTAAACAAATAAAAATAAATTATGAATTCTGTCAAGCTTCTTCTGTTTATTTTGCAAATTTATTTTTATTTTATTTTTTTGTATGTTTCTTATCGTATTTTCAAAATGTAAATTAATCTTCCAGTAAAACTAGAGACAATTTTTAATTAAATAATGTTCTTGAAGAAGTATTATTGTCATCAGTAAATTATTCAATTAAATAATGGATGAAACATTTTGATAGAAATCAGAGATGGATTAAGGAAACTAAAAAGCTAAATGATTTGTGCAAAAAATGTTGTCTTCGTAATATCACTTTCTAATGAATACAGAAATTGGTAAAGCGCTTTAATTTATATTTTTAAAATTTTTCCAAAGTTCTAATCAAAGTATCCTGACTTTTTATAGTTAGGATGTACGACCAAGTCCAACTTACCACTACCAAATTATCAACGCGGTCATAGATCTGCACTCAACCATTGACAATCCAAACCAAGCAATTGAGCATAATATGAAAAATCACAAAACAGGTTTGCTTCAAACAAAGTTCAAAACGGTTGGTTTCCAGTTAATTATTGACCGATGCCAATTAACTAACCTTGGCTGCCTTTCATTTTCAACTTTTCAAATTTTACCTGATCAAATCGCACCCAACTACTAAGAAAATCGTTTATCCAATCTGTGTACATATACCGTTCCTTCTTGATCACCGTGAAATTTCTGCTGTCCACCCATTACTGTCCTACTCTGTAATTCATCAGATGAATCCCATGAAATAATAATAATAATAAAATACAAAAAATTTTATTTCCTTATGCAAATCTATCTTACTCTTGAATTTATTAAAATAAAGAAAACTTTCTTTTGAATTCTTAATTTTCTTTTTCCATTTTTTCCTTTTAGTGTGCACACTGGTGCTTTGTTTACATTTCATTTCCGTTTTGTGCTTTTAAATTTGAGTAATTTTTTGTTTTCGGTTAATTTGAATGCTTTTGTTTAGAGGCAATTAAACAAAAACAGAATGTACTCAACGCCATTGTTTTGTTTATAGTGCTTTTTGCATAATTTTAATTAAAAAAAATGAAATTAAATTAATTTAGTGTTTTATGTTATATAAATGTGAATTACATATTTATTAACTGTATATGCCATGTACATAGATTCCTATGTTAAGTATTTAAAACCCCAACCCCTAATTATGTAATACTCATCCATATAAAAATGTTGTATCATAGTTTATTAGTTATTGTTTCCGTTTTAAAACTGTGTAATATTTGCACATATAGAACTAACAACAACAAAAAAAACTTTTGCTAAAGTTGGGACATAAATTGTTGTCCATAAAATAAAAAGGCATTAAATACCATGAAATTGTTATTTTATTATTTTATATTTATACATTTTTATGTGTTAAGGCTGGTTCATTGCCATGTGCTGCTGCTGTATAATATATTGTGTAATATATGTATGTATATGTTCGATGTAATTTAACGAACATTACATAATCGATACAATAAACTATTTTGGTCGTTTATTTCGGTATACATAATTTAACTTGTCCTATGATATTTGGTGTACAGCTCCTCCTCAGTTATAAAAAATTACGGGTTTTTCAATTTTTTTTTTTTTGTTTCGTTTATTTGTATTGCTAGATATTATTGGAATAGTTAATTTAATAATGTCACATTTATCACGGTTTCAGTTGGAATGCGGATGCTGAATATATTTTTTTTGGTACGTAAAATATGTATGACCTAATTTTATTGCTATAGGGTGGATGATTTGCCTTATAAATTGTTGCTCGATTCAGAAAATTTCATGGACGATTGTATTAAATAGAAAATTGCAGAAGGTAAACTACGAGTTCATTAACAACTAGAAGCTCGTTTTTGGACTAGTAAATTATTTGCTTAATTATTTAAGTAGTTCTGTATATCTTCAATATACGATTGTGTAAACCAAAATATTAGTTTAGTTACAAACAAATGTCCCAAACTTGTAAAGCTTTTAAATTTATAAAAGCAAAACGATTAAATTAGTTTGTTTAGTAAATAGTTTAGATTCTATTAATTGTTTAAGTCCAAACAAAAATTCGCTTTTAATTTTTTGAATCAGTTTACGATATGTTGTTGTTGTTGTCAAATGTAGGATATAATCGAATAAATATGATTTTTAAGGTTCAGCCTTGTTTAAAGCAAATATAGGCAGTGCATTAATATGATTTTAGTTGTTAGTAATTTTACTGAGCTTCAAGAACTTTTAAGCTCAGATAAATATTCTAGACATCCTAACATTAGTTTTCAATTAAATTTAGACAATATTGTTGTGGATGTCAAAATTCATATTATGGTTACTGTTGTCAAACATACGAAATATTCAAATTACATATAATAACTTTCGAGGATGAGTTTGAATTTTTGATTGGTTTGAGGGTTCAGCTTTATTTTGTTGCCTGTTTGAACATAGTATAAATATAAGCAATTGTCGAAAACTTTATGAGCTTTTAATACTAACAAACTAGACAATAATCAAAGATTAAATTATCGTAAATAATTCTTTTAGTAGTTCTAGTGCAATCTGTAGCTAGTTTTTAAATATCCGTTTTACAAATATTTCCAATTAAACCAGTGTTGTTGTTGTGAAAATTTTAATGAACAATTTGTTGTTGTCAAATTCATGAAATATCCAAATACTTGTAATAATTCACGATGAGCTTCATTTTTGTACCTTTTTTGAATCAACTATAGAAAGGTCTTTAATACCATTACAATTATAAACAATTTTACAGAGCTTTATAAACTTCTAAGACTACACCTAAAAACATTCAACGATTAAATTACTTTATTTATAATCCTTTCTGTTGTGCAGACAGATCCACGTAATTTTTAAAATACGCGCATTACATAATTTTGCAATGTATTGTTGTTGTCAAAGATTCTAAATGAGGCGTTGTTGTTGTCAAATTTATAAAATTTCCAAAAACTCGTAATTTTCGAAGTGAAGCTTAATTTTTATTGCTTTTTTAATCAATTTATATGATCAGTACATTCACATTGTCTATTTATAAAAAGCTTTTCAGAGCTTTTTCAACTTTTAAGTTTAGAAGCTTCTGTTTAGATTCTAGCGATTGTTTAAAATCAAGAAATTAATATATTTTCAATAAAACCCGTAGAATATATTGCGGTTGTCAAAATCCTAATTGTAATGTTGTTGTTGTCAAATTTACGAAATTTTGAAATACTCATAATTTTCGAAGTTAAGCTATTTTTTCCTACCTTTGCTAGTCAAAGTATGGTCAGTTCTTAAATAATATTTATTTATAAAATGTTGTACAGAGATTTTTCAGCTTTAAAGTTAAGAAGCTAAAAACAGTCAAATTATCGTGGGATTGGGAGAATTCTTTAAAATGTCTTACAATCAAACCGGATTAAAAATTGGTCAAGAAGTAGCCATATAGAAAATTTCCAGATAAAAATTGTTTTACAATTGGCCCATCGGAAGCGATCTATTTTACAAACTAATCCGGCGTGTGATTTTGTATAATAAATAAAAGGTCGGGAATTAGGTTTCGGGCCACTCTTAACTGGGTACTGCCAATTCCAACTGATGAAAATAATAATGTAAATCAATTATATGTAACTGTGATTTGAAGCTTACTATAGTTGTAATGTTTTATCAAATAACAGAATATAACTCTTCTAGATTAAGTTCCAATATTTTTTTTAAAACCTGTTTTAAAGCCGATTAACCGAATTTTTAAAATTTGATTAGGTACCGAAAAACTATGTTCTAAAATTTTGACATCCAATTGGAAGTTGGCAAAATAATTGCGAATTAATTTTGGCCTCAATTTATTTTTTAAAAGGGCAACGCTGAGAAATCCAGATCATTCCTTCTGGGTTATATTCCTTTTTGGAGCATTTTCAGCCGGATCAACAGTTAAATTCCATGCGGAAGGATGCTAGAGCATAAAATCATGTAAAATCCGGATTCTGAATAGCTCTAAGTCTTTATGGATTTGACCAATGCAACTGTTTTGAAATTTACTAAACCAATCCACTTACTACGACTAAACACGAAAAATTTACCAAACCCATTTAACGGAATTTCATTGTTCCTCTCTTTGTCAAATTTAAGAAAAGTGGTTGTTGTGTGGATTTTTCTGCAGGCGTTTCAAAAATAGCAATTTTGTCGAGCAAAGAGAATTTGCTTAATATAGCATTTGCAGTGAGAATGTGACTATATTTCATCGTAAATTTTTTTGTCTGCGAAATATTTATGCTGATAATTATTAGGTTGCGACAAAAGAAATTGCATGAGGAAGATTCCCAAGTAGAGTGCTGTTGGAAATTATCAGTATGGACGAGTTGTTGGATTTTCAGTTACGTGTAGCCAAACTTAACGTTAGTGACTTATCGTACGAGCTGAACATCAGCGGAGTGGCAGTGAACAGAACGGAAAGACCAAATGTGATCGAATTAAGAAAAATTATGGAAACGTAAAAGTTGCCGCCTGATGAAAGTTACAACAGGCGAGAAGGTGTTCTATAAAGCGATATAGATGATAGCAGCTAGAAAGGTGAGGTGAAAAAAAGTGGTAAAACCTAGATTAGGCGTTACCATGATAGAGCTGCAATAAATGCAATACTATACAGTGTATAGTTAAAAATATAAAAAGCGATTTATAATATCAAGCAAAAGTACTGCAAATAATATTAATAAAATAGTAGGTAGAGGAAGAGGAGGGAATCCGAATTCTTTACAAAATATAAAAGAAAGAAATACCAGAGCAGGGAAAATTAACCGACCAACAAAGTAATATAAAGTTTATATACCCGAAATTGAGCGTGCTGAACTGAATAGATTGTTCAAAAACTTACAATTTCGTGACGCAGTGGAACAGAAGCAAAGATCGATTGTATGAAGTAAATGCTGGATTCATACATACATATGGTAGCAAAGGAACAAAGTTTTCCTACTCCTATGCAACATCCTATCGTTTACGTTCTCCAACGCAACATCCAATCCCAATACCGTCTGCAGTTAATTGTGGTATTTGAAAAAAATGTGGCACACTTAGGGAAGCTCTGGAGAAATATGGACGTTGCTTAGCTCATGAATACTAGTAGATTAGAAATGGAATTAACCCTGGAAAAGTGCTGTTTTCGAAATGGTTACTCAACAAGCATCTAACCAACAAAGCCAATTTGCACGAAGGAACCAGAAAAACAGATACCTTGATTGCGAGAGGTCCAGAGAAAGGATTTACTGTTGGTGCTGTAGCACGAATGGATATCGAGCGGATCAGTATTCTAAAAACACAAAGGCGTGAAGCTGTTTGCTGTCTTTGAGAGGCCTAAACAAAATAATAAAAACTAAACCAATGATCAAAATGAAAATCCAAGACAATTTAGAAAAGGCAGAGAAGAACGACAACGACAAATTACTTGGTAAGGCACAGCTAGTTGAATGTTTTATTAATTTAGAAGGTCAAAATCGACCCCATATAGAAGTCAAAATCCTGGGATATGAGGTAACCAGTTTATTGGATTCAGGATCCAGTTGCACCATACTTAAAAATTGACAACATATGGTGCGGTTGAAGAACTTTGGTTCAAAGTTGATCCCTGTTAATTCACGTCGATAATAAATGCAAAATGATTAGGTCTCTAGAAGACTTCTGAAAAGCTGTCCGCATTGATCATCCAACGTGGTAAATTTGGTTACACGAATCTCACGGAATCCGATATTAACATGGAAGAAGTTAAGCCAGTTATGATTGGGAGTTGTAGAAGGGACCGGACAAACTAATTGGGCACACCCTATTGCGTACCCAATCCCTAAGGGAAAATTAGATTCTGTTTATATCTACAGAATTTTAATGAAGTCGCAGTAAAAGATAGTTACTTTTTACAGTTTCGATTTGAGGAATGCCTTTTGGCAAATTGAGTTGAAGGCTACAATTCTACCAAAAACGGCTTATTGTAGCTGGAAAACGGCTTTTCCGGTAGACGCGAATGGCCTGTGCAATGGTAACTAAAATCTTTGCCGGTTGATGGTCAAGTCGATAGCGATGCCTCTAAATGCTTTAGGAGCATATGGGAGCAGAAGGCTGATCTCGCGATTAGTCTCGACGAGTACCGATTAAGAATCGTTCCTGACAAGATTACCGGAATCCTTAAATTCGCAAAGCAAACACTGTTAAAGACGGCAGAAGATTTATCGCTGATAACTGCCTCTAAGAAGTTTTAAAGAGCGTCATCTGCTCAAGTCGCTTTCACTCAACTAAAAGCTTTACTTGTGTCCTCACCTGTACATGATAATTCAGACTTTGGAAAAATGCTCTACAAGAAGTAGATGATAGTGAGTAAGTGATAGCATATATGCAAAGAACTCAGATTTACGAAAAGAAAATATAAGGCCAGAGAGCGTGAATGTTTCGCAGAAGTTGTAATCATCGAAAAGAATATAGCCCTTATATCTATGCGTCTCCCGGAGTATGATTTTGGACTCCAGCACAGACAGTAAAAGTTGAGTGCAGTATCTGACGCATTGCATTGTGCTTTTAAGTGTATTCAGATCGAGGTTGAGATACAGGATGATCCGGCAAATCAAAAAATCAGAAAAGTTGTATTCGGTTTTCTCAGTAAGTATGCCGATTTTCGTATTCAAGTTGGGAAGTTGTATAAATATTGCCACACAGTAAGTGGTGATTGTGCCCGTAGCTAGGAGCAAATAGCGAATTCAAGTCGAGAAAGTTAAACAACAAGGTCTATCATTGGCTAAATGTTTAGTACCGCTCCAAATCAAACCGTTTGTCGCCAAAAGGAATATACCAAAAGGAAGGCCAACAGGAGTGGGATAAAATACCCCCCCGTGATAAAAAATCAGCTAAATCAAAGAGTCCTCGCGGTACACAAATTTCATTTAGGATTGTGGTGTAGTGTAACGTTCCATATGGTAAAGCACAAGACGAAGCGCAGCGTATTTAGTGGGAGGAGCTGTGTTTATCATTATAACCGAGTACCAATAATTCTACTCCAACAAACTTAATTTTTTTTAATTAATTTAGTCCCTCCCGCAAGACACCCAGTTACCACTACAAATCGTCGTTAACATAATATTGTGGTAAATAGATAATGCGACAGTTTTCATTTTTTTCATGATTGAACAAATATGTTTAATTTCTATTCCCCAACTCCGGCCACTGCCACCCAACGATTTCGCAAACAAGTGCCTACATGCACAAACAACAATTTGTCGTTATATGTTGATATATGAAACCGGAGAATTACTACTACAGTATACCAGTGCAATACTACTGTAGAAAAACTAAGCGAAAGGAGCACTAGGAAATATTGAACGGTCGCATTGATTTATTCAGCAAACGGGATTGGCAACTTGAAATAGCATTGCTTCAGACTTAAGCGTTCAATATCATGATAGAGGTGTCAATAATATGAAGAGTGTCACAAAATTAACGGAAGATTTGAATTTGCCGCCATTTGTGCAGTAAATTGTTGGCAACACTGAAAAAAAAAATTTGACTGCTGAGAGTTTAGGGTTAGTAAAAATGGAGCGTTACACGATACAACAACCTGTTTTCATTATTGAACAATATTTCAAAAATAATGAAAGTTTAGCGGCCACAGTTCGAAAATTTCAAACAAAATATGGTCGGAATAGTCGCTAAAAAGACTGGTCATCCAAAAACAAGCCATTCAAATACTCACAAAACATCTATGTCTCCATCCTTACAAAATTCAATTAACACAACAACTGAAGCCTAACGACCATACACAGCGAAGAGAGTTCGTAGAATGGATTATTGATCATCAACAGGTGGATCCTGATTTTTCGAGCAAAATCAAAATTGCCGTGTTTGGAGTTCGGAGAACCTACATGTGATTGTCGAAAAACAAATGCATCCACAATGTGTCACTGTTTGAGTCGGATTTTGGGCTGGAGGCATCATTGAACCATACTTTTTTGAAAATGAGGCTACTGCCGAAATTGGATGACATGCCACATGACATACAGCCCATGAAACAATTCAATAACTGCATGAGAAATTTCCTGGTGGTGTAACCCTGGTTTCGGTGATCAGAATTGGCTCCCTAGCTCATGTGATTTAACACTATTAGATTTCTTTTTATGCGGTTATTTATAGTATGTAAACAAGCACACAACCCACCGTGTATTACAGGAGGAAATTAAACGATACATCAATGAAATTCAGATACTATTAAAGTTAGCCGCAAGTTTTCGGCCGAAAGTTATAAAATGTCGGCAATACAGATAGTGTCTTGGCTATCTCATCCGAAAGGTACCAGCCGACATATTTCAGATGAAACATATTTTTAAAAAAAATGAAAAATTAACAAAACAACCTAGAAACCGGTATTTTCATGAAGTAATATTACGACTGAAGTAAGGCTCATTTTAATTTGTCACAGTTTACCATAGGAATTATAATTTAAGATTCATCAGAAAAGCCAAATATAAAATGTTCAAATTTGTTTAAATTCAACCTTTAAAGTCTCACGTCTGGAAAGTATTTCAATTAGCGTACAACAATTACCCCTAGAAATATTATCAGGGAAATTTTCTTGTGGGGAGCTCGGGAAAATTCGTTTGAATGAAAAGCACATATAAAATTAAAAAATGTGTATAAATTCAACCTTAATTGTGTTAATAAATATTTTTCGGCTGAAATATGTGCTGGTATCTTTCGGCTGATATAGCCAAGACACTATCTGCATTACCGACATTTTATATCGTTCAGCTAACATTAACAAGGTGAAATTCAACCATATTTATGCACAATGGCCATGGACATTTTCGTGGAAGCTTCCCTACTTAGCAGGACAGCATACAGCGATATAAAGCCAAAGCCACACAGTTATCTGCCAAATATAAATAGCTACACCAACAATGACCCAATCGAATTCAAACTATACTTTTGATTATAGGAAATATGAGTAAGATAATTTTTGAAATAAACCCCAGTATTAATTTTAGCAAATCATACAACAAACACCGTATCAACTGTCACCTACAGCGAAACAAGTTGGTAAAACAAAAAAAAATAAATTCTAAGAAAAGACGACATACAAAAAAAATCAATAAAACAATATCCATTGAAGTCGTCTCAAAATATTTTTTTATGTATTTATTTCAACCAACATCCATGTCATTAAGCGACATAAAAAATGTCAAATAAAAATTTTAAACCAAATTCTATTGAAATTTTCAGTCGACTGATTTTTGATTACTCTTACAATTCCTTAATCTTAAATCATAAAAAAAAAACACAATTTTTGGTTTGGTCTTTGGTTTGTTTGTTTTATGCTTATCCAATTCAACTCGACAGAACACAAAAAACCAAAAAAAAAACTTGACATAAAAACGACATTCCAATCATCATTAGTCAATTACATACATGTTTTATACGATTTTCTTTTAATTTATTGTTTTTCATGTTGGTCATTTCAATGTAAGACGGCGATGACCATAATTTTAAAGGAAGGATATTCGTTTAAAAAGTTGACAGTTTTTATGTTTTGAAATGTACGTAATAAAAATTTATTGTCAGGGTATGTAATCGATTTTAATAGATGTCGTACGTTTTAAAATGATACTAATGAGAGATGTAAAATGAAATGATTTCTTCCCAAATTTTCAAGTCGTACGTGTAAGTTAGTCTAAGTTATCGTAATTTCTTAGTATGAAATTCGCACCGCCAAAAAAATTGCCATCAATCTAATAAAGACATTAAACCTACACAAACTAAAATAAAAAAGAAATTCTGTGGGAAGTTCAATTCAAAATGTATATTTGTAACAAAGAACAGCATAAAATCAATAAATGTGATGACCACTTTAATTAAATCATCCCAGAATATATCTGTGTGTATTACAAAGGTAATAATAAAACCATAAAAGTAATAACATCGAATTCTGAAAAGTATTAATAAAATAAAAAAACTTTAAGAATATTAATCGGTTTTTATTGCACGCGGATATATATGTTTATACCTTGTAACTTAGCACATTTTATGGTACTCTTGCATGTAGGTAGATAGATATCCAAAATAGCGCGATAAAAATCATTATTTTTACGCCGCGGTTTATTAATAATTTTTCAATTAATATTTCGGGGCAATATTTACATGTCTGGCTGAGAAGTTAAATTAATGCATTTAATTTGTCATAACTTGCACAGATGTAACATACCAATGGGTTTACACCTTATAATTCGTTTATATGAATATAATTAATGTACTGTGCGGTATAATGGCAATTTACATTTATTTTACAATAAAAACCACAAATATAAATAAATAAATTCATGTTTTGACCATAATACATTATTCTTAATTTTTTTTTTTTTTTTTGTAAATTAATTTATTTTTCTTGTCGTCTTATTTATTTATTTATTTCTGCAATACATTAAGATACTCCAAATATCGTATTAACAACAAAAAGAATCAAAATATATAATACTGAAAGGATTAGTTTCGGGTTTCATAAAATATGATTGCTGTAGGTATTTCATTTACATTTGTATGTATATACACAAAGTACAAGATAACTAAAAACCAAAAAAAAACCAAATGCAGAACAAAAACACTTAAAAGTCTTATATTCAGTTCAAAGATTTGAAACCAGAATGATTTTTGTTTGATGTGAAGTTTTTTGTAATAAAAAACCGACGATCCTAAATTTCCGGATTATACTTTATAGCGTTAAATAAAATAAATTCGGTGAAATCTGTGAATTCTACAAATTGTTTAAATTTTATAAATTCTATAAACTTTGGAATTTCTATGACCTTCAGCATTTCAATTAATTCTTTAAATGGTAATAATTCTACAAATTTATTCTAAATTCTATAAATTTAATGAACTCGGCGAAACCTATAAATTCTGAAAAAAATTATAAATACTAAACATTTTATAATTTTTAGAAATTCCATAAACCGAATAACTTCTACAAACAGAAAATTTAGAATTTTATAATCTCTATAAATTCTACATAATCTTTGTAATCCGTAAATGCTCGAATTTACAACAATTTTAATTTTTTCTAAAACGCTAAGCACTACCACCAATAGTATAAATTCTTTCAATTCTAAAATTTCGATAAATTCTATATAAATTATTACTCTCTATTATTATTCTATAAATAGAAAGAATTACGTAAATTTGATTCACGGACTTTTGGTCTAAAACAATTTATCTAAAGCAATTCGTCTAAAACAATTTAAACCAATTTAAATGAAAACAATTCGTTAAAAAACAACTTACGGACTACGGAGCATTCACAATGCAGAAAGTTTTTACCTTTTATTTACAGGTTTCTAAGGATTTCCAACATAACGAACGATAATTTGTGCTCGTTATGTTGGAAATTCATACAAACCTGTAAGTAAAAGGTAAAATATTTTTCCATTGTAAATGCTCTGTTAAAAAATCGCAAAACTCGGGAAAAAGTCTTACTACACTCGGGAAGAAGCCTTGATATGATACAAACGAATAGGAGTTTGAAGTCTGTACTATTGCATAACGGATATAAACTAGGCTCCCTATCGATCGCACATTCAACCAAAGTTAAGGAAGAATACCTTACAATAGTATTTGACTTGAATAAGCGAAAATATAACGATCATAAATGTGTAATTTGCGTTGATTTTAAGATGGTCAATTTGCTTTTGGAACAACAAGGAGGTTGTTACGAAGATAGCGTGGACTGTATATATTTTTTACGACGTTTTTATAAAATTCAATCGTCTCACCAATAAAAACATGTTTCGTGTTCGGCTGTCAAAAAAGAACTACTAGATGTATTTCAAATTGTTTTTATTTAGCCATTAATTCATATTGATTTATTTATTTAATATTTAAAATTTATTAATTTTTTATTGATCCATTCTCCCCGCCTTGAGCTATTAATAAAATAACTCAACAAACATTAATATTCATTTTTATACATAACCATATTTTTTGACAATTTAATAAATAAAAATATTTCAATTAGAATCATCTAATATTGACAAATTTGAAAAACCGTTAATGGAATCCAACACAACAACAAGTCATTTTGCAAATCATAAACAAAAATTCAAAACGCAATGGCTCTTAAACCATTAACAAAAAAAATAAATTAAAATTCAATTATTCGACGACTATTCGACGGGAAGTGGAGAAATGCGAGTGATGGCTCGTTTGAATTTCGCATGTTAGGTTTTGACGGTAACAACTCTAACGTGATTGTCACTACCTGGATGAAGTTCGACGATTCTAGCCATTGGCCATTTCAACGATGGGACGTTATCTTCCTGTAAAATCACGAGATCGCCAACATTGATATTTGAATTTGGCTGTATCCACTTTTTCTTTAGTTGTAATTGTGAGAGGTATTCGAATGACCATCTCTTACAAAATAATTGGAAATTAGCTTGTATGCGTTGATAAAGACTCAGTCGGTTATAATCAAGGTGTGATAAAGACGGATCGGGAATAGTGATTAATGGTTGACCGATTTAAAAATGTCCTGGTATAAATTCTGTTAAAGTTAGCCGAAAGTTGCCAGCCGAAAGTGAAAAGTCGATAATGCAGATTGTGTTAGTCGCCTAAAGTAAAAAAAGGTAATGCAGATTGCATAATCCCAACCGAAAGTTTCCACCCGAAAGTTAAAAGTCGATAATGCAGATTATGATATAGCATTCAAACCGAAAATAAAAAATTTTGTAGTTATCAGCCAAAAATAAATAGGATACATAGAAATCTATAAATATAAATTTTTGTAAATAAATTTACGTGTAAAACTTTGCTTCGTAGAAAATATCGGAAAATCAGAAGAATATACAAAATTGGAACAAAATCAGCCTCTAGAGTATATATCTAAAGTTGAATCGTTTCTATGTGATTTGTCAATAGCTGTCGAATTAATAAATTCTGTTCAAGTTTCCCTTGGGAAACCACGGAAAATTCGATTTTCCAAAAATTATTAGAAAATTTGTATAAAATCAGCCTCTAGAGTGTTATGTCTGGAGATAGATTGCATTAATGTGATTACTCAATAGCTATTGCAGGAAAAAAATTCAGTTCAAGTTTCCCGTTGGAATCTCGGAAAATTCGATTTTCCAAAAATTATTAGAAAATTTGTATAAAATCAGCCTTTAAAGTGTTATGTCTGGAGATGAATTGCATTGATGTAATTTATCAATAGCTATCGCAGGAAAAAAAATCAGTACAAGTTTCCCGTGGGAAATCTCGGAAAATTCAAAAAAATTTCCAGCCGAAAGTAAGAAATGGATGAATAAAAAAGCCTATAGAGTGTAATGTCTGGAGATGGATTGTATTGATGTGACTTGTCAATAGCTATTGCAGGAAAAAAATTCAGTTCAAGTTTCCCGTTGGAAATCTCGGAAAATTCGATTTTCCAAAAATTATTAGAAAATTTGTATAAAATCAGCCTTTAAAGTGTTATGTCTGGAGATGGATTCAATTGATGTGATTACTCAATAGCTATTGCAGGAAAAAAATTCAGTTCAAGTTTCCCGTGGGAAATCTCGGAAAACTCGATTTTCCAAAAATTATTAAAAAATTTGTATAAAATCAGCCTCTAGAGTGTTATATCTGGAGTAATCACATCAATTGAATCCATCTCCAGACATAACACTCTAGAGGCTGATTTTATACAAATTTTCTAATAATTTTTGGAAAATCGAATTTTCCGAGATTTCCCACAAGAAACTTAAACTGAATTTTTTTCCTGCAATAGCTATTGAGTAATCACCTTAATTGAATCTATCTCCAGACATAACTCTCTAGAGGCTGATTTTATACAAATTTTCTAATAATTTTTGGAAAATCGAATTTTCCGAAATTTCCCACCGGAAACTTGACCTGAATTTTTTTCCTGCGATAGCTATTGACAAGTCACATCAATGCAATCCATCTCCAGACATAACACTCTGGAGGCTTCTTGTATTCATCCATTTCTTACTTTCGGCTGGAAATTTTTTTGAATTTCCATAGATTTCCCACGGGAAATTAGAACTCAATTTTTTTCCTGCGAGAGCTATTGACAAGTCACATTAATCCAACCATCTCCAGACATAACACTCTAGAAGCTGATTTTATTCATCCATTTCTTACTTTCGGCTGGAAACTTTTTTGATTTTTCCGAGATTTCCCACGGGAAACTTGAACTGATTTTTTTTCCTGCGATAGCTATTGATAAATCACATCAATGCAATTCATCTCCAGACATAACACTTTAAAGGCTGATTTTATACAAATTTTCTAATAATTTTTGGAAAATCGAATTTTCCGAGATTTCCCACGGGAAACTTGAACTCAATTTTTTTCCTGCGATAGCTATTGACAAGTCACATCAATCCAATCTATCTCTAGATATAACACTCTAGAGGCTGATTTATTTTCGGCTGAAATGTCAATAACATAATCTGCATTATCGACTTTTCACTTTCGGCTGGAAACTTTCGGCTAACTTTAACAGGGTCTGGTATAAGACATTCGTAGTCGTTTTGATTATTTGACATGTAGCCAATTGGGCGTGAGTTCTAACATGCCTCCACTTGGTTGGCGAGTGTGGAAAGCATTTCTGAAGTATACGACGTTGTACCCAAAATTCTTTTCAAATGGTGTTTCGCAATTTTATGGCGGCCTCCCATAACCCGCCAAAGTGAGGGGATCGCGGAGGGATGGTATACCATTGGATGCCATGATCGGTACAATATTTTAATAGTTCATTCTGATGAAACTCTGAGAGAAATAATTTCCTAAGATCTTGCAATTCGGCCTTTGCTCCAATAAAATTCGTTGCATTATCTGAGTAAACGTTGGAACAGAGTCCACGACGAGACACGAATCTCCGTATTGCAGCGATGAAAGCATTAGTCGACAAATCTGATACCAGTTCGATGTGGACCGCCTTTGAAGCGAAACATATGCAAATTGGTAGATACGCTTTAGTCAATGTTTTAGAGCGTATTTTAGTTTAGGTCAAAAAAGGACCACAGAAATCAACTCTGACATGTTGGATTGGTCGGTATGGATTGATTCTGTGTTCGAGTAGTTAACCCATTATCTGTGATATATTTCGAGGACGTGTTCGTGTACATATTATGCATTGAGCAACAATTTGTCGGCAGAGATTTCTTCCACCGACTATCCAAAATCGATGTCGAAGACTATACAATAGAGATTGAGGACGGGCGTGAAGTAGACGATGATGCTCATGACGTACCAATAGTTTGATAAACTTGTACGACCCAGGCAATAAAAGCTGAGTTAAGCGTCCGCCGACGCGAATTAATCCACCCTCATCTAAGAATAGCCTCAACGCTCGAAGATTACTACTTGACGAAACGATTTGATTTTTACGAAGATGATCAATATCATTGGAATATTCGATCATTTGGATATGTTTAATTATTGCAGTAAGCGCATTATCCAGTTCCACAGTGGAAAGTTCAACAAATCTTTTCTTTACTTCGGTATTTGTTCCTCGAAGAGGGATTCCAATTGATTCAGTTGCTGATTTACGCTAAGCACATTTATTCTTCAAACAGTTTATATATCTCAACACATAGCCCAATGCACGCAGAATCAATTTGGAGCTGGAACATTTTTCGAAAAGTGGCATTGACGATTGAGTAGTAGATAACTGAGATTGAACTGGGTTGTTCAGGTATAATAATGTTTCGAGAATTTAAAAATGTTGGACCTGTCCACCAGGTTTGAGCTTTCATAAACTCAGACGGCATCAATCCTTTAGATGCCATATCTGCCGGGTTTTCTGACGAAGGTACATAAAACCAATTGTCTTGCGAAGAAAAATCTTGTATTTGCGATATTCGGTTTGCGACGTAGGTTGTGTATCGCGTTGGAATTGATTTAATTTGAAGTAGGGTAATTTGAGAATCTGTCCACACAAAATATTGTTGATAGTTTTAAATCAAGAGCATGGACGATCTTGTGTGTTAATTGTGAGAGCAACAATGCACCACATAATTCCAGTTGGGGAATTGTTTGTGTTTTTAAAGGAGCCACTCGACTTTTCGAAGATACAAATTTCACGAAGCAATTACCGGCTCTGTCAATAGTTCGAACATAGACGACACATCCATAACCCTTTTTGGATGCATTTCCAAATCCATGAAGTTCAATTAATTTTTGCGACGGTGCAATAATACATCTGGGAATCGTTATTTTATCAATGGAAAGGAGTTGTCGCTTAAACTCATTCCAATAGTCAGTAAGAACGTCATCGTCGTAAAAATCTTCTGTAAGGATTTTTGCTGTGGTGGGAAATTCTGACTCAGCATCTTTTGCGAGTTGAAAGAGTGCCCTGATTGCCAGGAACGGGGCGAAAACAGTGCCATACGTTACTGTACGAAGTTTATAATATCGAATTGGTTTGTCCGGGGAATCACGCCACCATATTCGTTGAAAATTCTGTTGATTGGGATTTATAAGGACCAGCCGGTACATTTTGGCTATATCACCCGTTATAGCAATCTGATGTGTTCGAAATCTGGTTATTATTAACTATAAATCGCTTTGGATTGTTGGGCCTACCATTAAGCAATCGTTAAGTGAAAACCCTGACGAAGTTTTTGACGAAGCATTTAAAACAACTCTTACTTTAGTAGCTGAGCTTGATTCCTTTACAATTGAATGATGAGGTAAATAAAAAGTTTTGTTAAACGTGGAATTTGTTATCTCGGGGTTAATTATTTTTTCCATGTGCTCAAGTTTGAGGTATTCGTTCATAAAAGCATTATATTCTAGTCGAACTTAAGGATTACGAATTAGCCGGGTTTCAATGTATTTAAATTGCCGTAGAGCAATATCCGACGAATCACCTATAGCTGGATAATGTTCGATTTAATCGGAAATGAAACCACGTATCACCTATTCTCGTTTTGAACGACTGATTCTTAATACAACTTTTCACAATACTTTACTTCAATTGATAATTTTTGGGCGTTTTCAACATTTTCTGCTTTCCAGAATTTTTCGATTAGCTGTGAAAGATATTCAAAAGAACATAACGATTGTACACGAGGCGTAACTCATCTGATGACGACATATCCAAAAACTGAATTTTGTAACGGAATTTCCTGGCTAATAATTATTTCATTTGATTTCGTTATTGCTGAAAAATATTCAGCTCCGATTAATAAATCGACGGTGTTAGGCTTGAAGAAATAGGGATCAGCGAGTTCAATTTCCTCCGATGTACACTGGAGTTGATGGTGTCAAGTTTGAGATTTTGGATTTAACGTAACAATCAAGATGGACTTGAAATTTGAATGTGCGAGATTCAACACGAATGTTGACCTTTTTTATTAACGTGGAAACTGTACCGTTAATTCCGGAAATGTTCACGTGAGTTGATTCTGTTTGTAATTTAAGAAATTGTACCATCTTCGATGTTATGAAATTCGCTTGTGATCCACAATCGAGCATTGCCCGACATTTTATACGATGCCCAATAGAATTTCGAATCCTAATTACTGCAGTGGCCAGTAATATTTGAAAATTAGATGAACCTCTATGTGGGACTATCTTCGAAGAATAAACTTGTGAATTTATTACAGAATTATTTGATGGTTGATCATTTGACGATTGATTGCTGGGTTGGGAAGCAGATTTTCATGTATTCTGTGGCAAACTAATTGGCGACCTGTAATGATTTGAACGACCGAAATAAAGTAACCAATGATGTTTTAACGGACATAAGGAACAACTTGGTTTTTGACATTCTAACGTACGGTGGGTAGCGATAAGATAATTTGTACATAGGCCGTGTTGTTTTATGAAATTGTATCGGTCGTGAGGCGTTAACTTGTGATCTTTAAATTTCATGCAACAAATAATTAAATGATTTCCCTTGCAATGAATGCAACTCTTTACTGCTACGTCGATAAACTACCGCAGGGACGATGGTGAATTTTCTCTAGGTTTTTTAATTTCATATAAACGTTTTGCCTGTGTTTTTTGAATTACAATCTCGTTATTGTGAGAGAGATTCAATCAATTTAATTGCCTTTCCATGGCGAATGCAAGAATTTAGATAATGGAATTTTGCGACGTTGTTAAGATTTTCATTATTATGAATGAGATCGATGAATACACTACGGAAATCAAGCCAACTCAATTCCGAACAATCGAACTTAGGAAGCTCAAGCTCGGGTAGTTTGAGAGATACCGAAGTGTGAAGTTTGTCCGCAGATTTATTTTCGTTGTCTGTAAACTTTGTTGTATTTTGTAAATCGCGAATTTTATCTAATACAGTAGACTCAACATAACCAAAGTCGTCTTCAAACCCATTCCTATCAGCACACTGATCAGGGTCTAAAGCCTCTAATTCACTTCGAGTAATATCGAATTTAGTATATGTAATACGAAGCCGATTTAATGTCGATTCTAATTCGCCAATCGAGGAATAATCACCATTTTCAACTTTATTTTTAAAATACGTCACTTGAGATTTGTGACTTGACCTAACCCTTTTACAGTGTTAAATAGTGGCTTCCACTGTTTCCAACATGGCTTTATCATCTTCACCATTAGACATTATATTTGAAATTTACACCAATAACTTTTCTTTACCAAACTGTATATAACTATTAACTTTAACAATATTTTTTATAAAATTACAAATTAATTATTTCATAAATTAAGATAGAAACTGAGAGACAGAAAAATTCTTTACAAGCAAAGGAACCTGAGGAACAGGATGCTTCAGAGTTCCGTGCGAAAAATGCTTTCCAGCCAAGAAACCTATAGTGTAATCCGGACTGGCGAAAAAGAGTTAGGAGAAGAAACTGATCGGATCCTAAAAACGAAGAGGAAGAAAAGACCTGCAAAAAAAGGAAGGTAAAACCTACTCGAGAAATTGTAGCTCCAAACCGAACTTCAAAATCAAGTGTATTAAATAAAAATCTGCAAAATATACCCGATTAGGAAAACCAACCAAACAAAATTACTGAAAAGGCACCACCACCAACCAACATTATTGGCATAACTGGATTTGGTACAATTCAATCATTAATAAAATCGGTGACTACAAAAGAGCACAGAGCTGTAGCACTGGATAATACAATACCATAAGGAAAATCATTGCAACAGATATTGAAATTTACCGCAGCCTTTTGCTGAAAAGCTGACAGATGAGTGGAAGGAATGGTATACTCACGAGGACAAAAATTGTCGCCCGATCAGAGTGATGGCCATCCAACCTGTACAAAACAGAATATAATGGAAGACTTTAAACACCAGGGCTATAATAGAGGGTACGGCAAATATCCTAAAAAAGGAAAAAAAACACCACTTTATCCTTTTTATAGCAAGGAAAAGTGGAAACAATTTTCAATATTACGACATTATTTAACATGACAGTGGCTTAATACCTCTGTGTAAGAATTGCCAAGGATTTAATCATATGCAGAACTATTACAAACGAGCTTGTAATATGACAAAAAATACGCCTCCAAAACTCACAAACTGCAACGGGGAAATCTTACAAAGAAAGAACGACAGGCCCCGCTAAACCGTAATTCGGCAATGTCCAAAAACCTAGTGGTAGAACTACCACAAACAAGTGCAATAGTAGGCCAAAAAACATACTAGCCGATCGGACGACAGCGGGAAACAGTAAGTAACAAAGGAGACGTCCAAAGCCTAATTCTTGAAAATATTCTAATAGACGCCTAAAATTAAAGGATACTTAAACAAGAAAGAAGTCTGAACGGTTTAATAAGCAAGAAACTGTGAATGAAATCACTTCCATGATATACTAATTTATGAAGATGAATAATACATTCAGAATAGCCAATTGAATGGCAAATAGATTGTTGCAACAAATTTCAGCGTTAGAAATTTTCCCAAATATAGAAAAGATAGATATAGGTGTAACTAGGTACCCGCAGCACCCGCAGCCACGGGGGAGCCCACGGTTAATGGGGCCCACGAGACTTATCAAGAGATCGAATATTAATTGAAAGTGAAAATCGATAGATGATAACTCAGATTAAGCTTAAAGTAGACCACCCTTTAAAACTTGCAAAACGGCATTTAGGAAATTTTTGAAGGAAAGGCGATAGTATAGTTTTTAGAGAACGAAGAAATCGTTCCTCGAGATTATTGGAGTATGTTTGAGATTGTCGGGTGTATTTAATAGTTCAACGTTACTCGAGAATATTAGAGCCTATTTGAACAATTCGATTGTTCGATATTTACGAAATTATTCGATATTGTTAGAGGGATAATTATTATTGTATATCGTTTTGTTGAGCTTATCCTTAACTTGCTTAGTAGCATTTTGTTTAGTAAAGGGTTTTTCATTTCGAGGTATAGAACTTTTAATTTAAATAAAACACAGAAAAATAGTTTTAATGGCCATGAATGTAACGTTATTTCAATGATAATTTTATGCCATTAATGTCGATTTTTCGATCACTTTTCGCAGCATTTCTGGCCGTATTTCGGCAATAGCGCATCCAATGTTGGCTTCCAAATGTTCAATGGACTCTGATATCAGCGTAGATAACATACCCCCAAAGAAAATAGTCCAGCGGTGGTAAATCACACGAACGCCTTGGCCAGTTGAAAGGTCCATTTCTCGATATTAATCGTTCATCAAATGTTGGTTAGTAATTATGTCTCTTTACCGGTATACAGTTGACTGCAACGTTTTCACCAGCATTATTTTTGAACACATATGGTCCGACGATTTCTTCGACCCATAAAGCACACCAAATGGTAATTGTTTGTTGGTTTAATGGTTTTTGAACAATGGCTCGTGAATTATCTTCGCTTCAAATGTGACAATTCTGCTTGTTAATATAGCTATTCAACTAAAAATGAGCTTCATCACTCAATATTGGTTTCGGCCCATTCACCGAATTGGCGACGCGAACGACAGTCGTATGGTTTTAATTCCTGCACAAGTTCAATCTTGCAAGCATGTAAACCAAGATCCTTACGCAAAATCCCCCATAAATATATTGGTTGAAGTCCCAATTGATGTGCACGATGACAAATCGATTCATTTGGATCCTCTTCAACACCACGCACTACAGCTGCTACCGCCTGTTCGATGCACGCCTCATTGCGGTCTTACACGTGACGCTTACTATCATTTAGTGTAAACGTCCTGTGCAAGCAAGCCAAAGTTAACCGAATTAACTGCTCTGATGGACGATTATGTCGACCATAAAATGGACATTGCGCACGATGAGTTTCACGAACCGTTATTTTGAAAGTAAAATATAAAGGGCTGAAACCTCATAACCTCATCATTTTAAAATCCAATTTCCAACCCACATGTCAAATTTCATCATATTCGGTTGCGAAATAGGCCAGTTCCATCATTCTTGGCCATATTCCAGAACTTTTCCAAAATTTTAGAATCCCATTTCCAACGCACAATTGGTTGAGAAATAGGCAAATTTTCTTACACTTGGCCATATTCCAGAACTTAATTTAAAAATCTTACACATATGGTGTACATACATACAAACACCTACTTATACAGATTGCTAAACTGCTCACTAAACATTAATCCAAATCCAACTCAACCCCAATTCAACCCGCAAACGGCCCCCAGCTCGACCCAAATGCAAACTCTCTTTCAATTCAATCATCAAACCAGAATATCTAAAAATTAACCAACTGCTCACTAAATCTTAATCCAACCCCAACTTAACTCCATCTCAACTTCAACTCAACCCCCAAATTGACCCCTGACATAACTTTCAACTCAACCCCAAACTCAATGCCAACTCAATATTCAAACCAGCATATATAAAAATTTGGTAAATATTTCTATAATCAGGTATTTTGGGTAAATTCGTATGGTCGGTACCCAAACCTCTTGACATACAAATTCCAAAAGCTTCTCAAATCTCCGCCTTGGCCAGAGAAACAGATTGGCGAAAAAAAATTCTAAATCGGACAAGCCGTTCTCAAGATACCATGGGTACATACATACAGACATCCAGACATCCAGACATCCAGAGATTTTCAAAACGTCGAGAAAAGTGGTTTTGGACCAAGCAATTTTTGATCATTTTCGACAGGATTTCAACACTTTGGTCTTTTTAGACCGAAGTAATTCAGAATCGCCAATTGGATTGCAAATGAGTTGTTGCAACAAATGACAGAGTTAGAAATTTTCCTAAATATACAAAAGATAGATATATGGCTACTTTCAGAATCTCATTTGTCAAAAAATTCATTTTTTTGTATTCGAGGACACCAGTACTACCATGCCATCCACCCATCAGGAAAAGCGAGAGGACGCTCAACCATATTTTAAAGTGAAGAAAAACTTCAAACATTACGATGGAGTAAAAATTCAAAAAAAAAATTATGCAAGTGTCACCATTAATGTTCGATTAAATGATCAAAAGGCAATCAATATATTCCCCGTCTGCGTTATAATCTGACTAAAGAAAACGATGTTACGTACTTACGTTACTCAAACCGCTCGATTTTAACTTCATAATCGGCAGCTGGTCGGGCTTAAAACTGCGAGTTCCTTTCTGAATGTAAACCCACATATTGGCCAGAGGATATGAATAAGATATCAGATTTAATAGATTTCTTTGTAAAAAAGGGCTATCTATAGACTGTGTACTACTTGAAAACTATGAAGGACAATTATCAAAAAATAAAATTTGCCTAGGTTAAAAATCTCTTCCGAAAACCTAGTCGAAGACTATACTGAATTACACGTATACCAATTAAAACTCCGGCACAATTTGATGCCTAATTAGAGCTTCTGAACAACAGTAGTACAAGCAGCATGGCACGACATGACATCGACTATTCAGTAGCAGTGAAAGATCTGATTAGAAAAAAACGGAAAGCGCGAAAAATCTGGAAAAGGAACCGAGCAACACCAAACAAATCACGACTTATTTATTAAGGCAAAAATTCTAAATGCTTATCAAAGAAATCAAGAAGACATTTTTTAGCAAATACCTAGCTAGCAGTTAGCAACAAGGATACTAATTATTCCCTTTGGTAAGCACCTGTATTACTTAAAAGGTCCTAAAGTACAAATAGGTTCTATCAAGAATAACGACAGAACTTGTGTTAGAAGTGCCAAAAGAAGACTGCATTGTTTGCAGCTTACCTTGATGGCACAGTACAAGAGCTAACAGATGAAATTATTAACAACAAAAAACTCCTGGTTATGACCTAATCACTGGACTTATAGCTAAAGCACTACCGGAAAAAGGATTACAAAAATTACAGCAATTAATCAACGCCGCGTTCAGACTGAAATACGTTCCATACCAGTGGAATGAGGCAGAGTTAATAATGATTCTTAGACCAATTTCCCTACTTCCTACAATTTCGAAATTATTTGAAAAGGTACTACTCAAGAGGTTAAAATCAGAAATAAAAATAAGAAAACTCAGATTTGGATTTATAGAGTAACATTCTACCATAGAAAATAAAAAAAATATGCTCAAGTGTCTTCTAGAACGTGTCTCAAGCCTTCAACAAAGTATGGCACCGAGGCCTGGAACATAAACTATATAGAGATCTGTGGAAGTAGTCTTACCTGATTTTAAAGTCATACCTAGCTGTTAGACACTTTCGTGTAAAACATGAAGAGGAAAAATATCAACTGGAGTTTCACAAGAAATTGTTCTGGGCCAATACGAGAGACCCACCAAACAGAAAAGGAACAAGTATTGCAATATCTACGGATGATACTGCAATCAACATTGCAGATTACAATGTTAACATTCCGGATGAAAATAAAAAGGTTAGTTGTTATCAGCCGAAAGTAAACAAGATACATGGATTGGAATAAAAACTTTCGTAAATAGTCCTACGTGGAAAACTTTGTTTCACCTACTCATTGAAAATATCGGAAAATCAGAAGAATCCAGAAAATTGGAATAAAAACAGCCTCTAAAGTGTATATCGATTTTCCAAAAACCATTAGGAAGTTTTTATTAAATTAGCCCCTAGGGAGTTATCTCATATTTCTAAAGATTTTTGGAAAATCGATCAATTTGGTTGTTTTATTGGGTTTCTCGAACATTCCACAATTTTCCCCCGAAGAACAGAAGAATATTGCAAAAAGTCTTCAGTTCTATCCATGCATCCATAATAATTTTCGGCTAAACACTATCAACTGAATACGGCTTAGTTTTTTTATTTTTAGCTGGGATAACACAATATGCATTATCGATATGTTACTTTCGGCTGTCAACTTTTGGCAAACTTTAACAGTATCCAATAAATTTCAAAATGCCGCTAATTCATTGAGTATAGTTGGACGAAGAAATGGTGCCTTCAACTCAACGAGACTAAAGCTTTAGAAACAAATTCTACAAAATTTATTTTAATTTTAAACCTTTACAAATGATAAAATTTCTATATCAGTTCTTTAAATTAGATGAACGCGATAAATTCTATTAATTATATCTCTAAACTCTATAAATTTTAGAATTTCGATAAATCTCTATAAATACTCTAAATTTTAAAAAAAATTTAAATTTAATAAATCTTATAAAATCCATGAATTCTTTAATCTATAAAATGGTTTCCATAAACCCTACAAATTATGGATTTTCTATAATTTCATAAATTCTTTATATGTCGTTTAACTTCATCCAATGTCGGTAAGTAGTGGTGCTAACTGTTGGAGGTAAAGTCATGTCCAGTTCACTCAACATCAGATATTTGTAAATAAATCATATTTTAGTGACAAATTTCAACACCAAAGGTGGGAATCTCTTTCGATGGAACTTGTAAGATGTTCCCCTCATGATTTCTTGATATATCTTCAATGGCTGAAAGAAGAAATATGTTTCTGATCGAATATTCCTGAAAAAATTGTATATATGGGTCGTGTGAAGGCTTCAAACGAACAGCTTTTGTAGATATAGATGTAGGAGGCCATATTTAAAATTTTATTATTTTTACGAAGAGGAAAACTTTAGATAACCAGCACCGTGAAAAAAATGTTCAAACTCGGTGAGAATTCCTAAGCAAAGGACCACATTGGCATGGTGTTGAATTCAGAAGTATCTACCTCCATTCATCTTCCGACAGCCTTTCAAAATCGCCAGACTGGAAATGTTGACCGCTAAACTGTAGTCTAATTTGATGTGCTAACTAAATTAGGATCTCTCTAACCGGAATATTTTCCAGCAGGAATTTAACAGATGCCTTCCCATTAATTTCCAGATAAAATCAACAATGATAGTCGTGGTGTCATGCCAACTCAAAAGTATATAAATTAATTCTGAAATATTTATGTCAGCCGAAATTTTTCAAGCAGCAATAAATCAAAATGGTTTTGACTAAACATAATTTGTTGTCCTTTTATGTATTCAATTATAATAAAACATATGTTTAAATACCCGATAAATATAATAAAATATTAAGCTGTAATTAAACGCATATTATATAAATAAACAAAACTATCAAATAGTTTTTTATTTAAATCAATAAACATTCATGCTGTGAAGATTAACATTTTTCCGTTTGGCGTTTTATTTTTATTAAATCAATTTACATATCTCGCCTATTAATAATTTGATAATTTGGAAATTTGTATTTATTTATGATTAGGCATCGCGTGACAAACCATTTGAAAAGCACACAAAAGAATATAATAAACCCCCAATAAAATGTTGTTGTTTTTTTATTTATTGTATTTTAAAACGTTTTTAAACAGCATGCCCACCCGCATCTCTCATCCATCTATATATCTACTCGTAAATATTTATAAAATTAGATAAGCTGTGGATCTATTAAATTCTAATTTATTTCTATTTAAAATGAGATAAGATTTTTTTTTATTTAACAACAAAAATATTTTTAGAATTGATGAGATAACATAACATCTTGAGTCTTAACAGCAACAAAAAAAAAAAAAAAAGTCAGCAGATTTTATTTATCCTAATCAGATATTGCATGATATACTCATAGACAAAAAAATTTTTGTATTTTGTACCAGATGAGAAATGTTTTCAAGTGAAAATTGAAGATTTTGTCTGTAAATTTACAGATTTTGATTTTGACAAGTGTAATTTAATTAAATTTTAATTGATGTGTGGGTATATTGTGTGAATATTTTAGGCTTGATTATCAGGGGTTTAATTTATTGTTGAATATATTTGAAATTATCTAGATGTGTATATTTACGATATACGAATTCAGTTCATTCTTCCATGAGATATTCAAGTGAATTAATTATTTGATAAAATTATGTTTCAAGAGTAGATAAGTTGAAATATGTATTTAATTCTGTTAGTTTATATTTTGGGAATAATTGTTTTATTACAGATGACGGGTTAGAGTATAAACTGCAGGAAGACACCAGGGTGTAGATAAAGGTATAATAAAATAATATTAAACAATGAATCAACAACCTTTTTCAACAAATTATCGCAATCACTTCACCATCCACCATCTTAAACCGTTCCTTGGTCGTATGGAATTGTTTTGGCGACACAAATTCATATTTTTGCAAAAATGCTAGTAGGTTCGGATGACTTTATTTTTAATACTATTTTCCTTACACGTGATGAGTGTAGGTTGTGTATCTGTCGTATTTCAAAAATTAAACTGACAAAATCGCAGAACGTCTTACGTAATAGCGGTTTGTTGCATTTTCAAAAATTTTTGAAACTCTTATAACGCTTACAAAATGGGGCACATGGAGTCCTGATTTTCGGATTTAGTGGTTTTATATATTTTTTATACAATAAAAGTTTAATGTTGTACATTGGAAGTGCCTGAATTGGAATTATTCCAGATTATTAGAGATTTGATTTGATTTTCGAGGTTTTCACCGATGACCCATTCGCTAAGTTTATTCGAGACTTTTGGAAATATTCGAAATTTTTTGAGATTATTCTAGAATTTTAGCATGATTCGAGATTATTCAAGCTTTTCGAGCTCATCATAGTCTATTTGAGTTTCCCGATATTACTCCAATTTCGTGAAGTGCCATAGATGCGTTATGTTAACGAATTATATAGTGATACTCGTAAATGGAGATTTTCGGTTTTTTAAGGGATTTTCGAGTTCTTTAATCTGATTTCCGAAATTGAACGTTGGCAACAAAATTCTGGCATTAAGTTTTTCGAAATTCTTAGTAATTTCCTAATTTTTTAAGGTTATACTTTAATTTTGAATGTTAATTGAATGCTAATATGCAATGATTGAATGCTAATATGCAATTAGCTTACACAGAAATAGAGCTGTGTGAATGTCGTGAAAAAGAAAAATTGTAAGAGAATTTGTCTGTATTAGTATAATTCGCTAGTACATCCCGTACAGTACTTTCTGTAAATATAGAATGTAAATTGTGGTATAATCACTCCAGTCGCCGTGGCCTGATGAGAAGGTTAATGTTTTCTTAATCATAAGCTAATCTGTTCGAAACTAGATTAAATTCTCTTCATATAATCATATAAATTAAATTTTTAAGGTTATTGTAAGATTCTAAGTTTATTCGAAGTTTTTCGGGTATATTCGAAATTTGTTGTGAATAATCGTGTTTTTCAATATTATTCTAAATTTTCGTAGGGCTGACATTCCGGTAAGGCTGTTTAAATATTTTTTCAGCCACTTTTGGATTTTATGTACAACCATTTTTATACAAGGAATCTAAAATATTCAGGAACCTAGATTTCCTAAAAAACAAACTTAAATAAAAAAGTAAATTTATTGTTAGAACAATCATTTAAAACAAATTTAAAAAACATTTTGGTTTTTGATCACTTGATCATTTTAAACTTCGGCGATACGATAAATATTGAAATTGAATATAAAACCAAAATCGCAAACACAAAAAAGAGCTTCTTTATTCTAAATAATGCTAAAATAAGGTCGTGCAGACTGTATTGGCCAGATCCGGTGTGTAGTGATCACTTAATCCTTATTATGCCTTAACATGTTCAAACATTGCTGTGAAGTGGTTACTCGTTTGCGGTTTTAATCGATAGTGAGCAAACGCGGTGACCATCTTGCTTAAAGCTTTTTCACATGCAACTATCCATGTCTCACTCAACTTCACTTTAAGATCACTCAATTCAATATAATTTTGGGTTCATCATCAAAAACATTACAATTCACGATCAAAAAGGATCAATGTTATTGAAATCTAGTCGAAATGCCCCTTCCGTTTGTCTGGATGTCTGTCTCTACCTAAGGTATCTCGAGGGCGGCTTGTTTGATTTGAAAATTCAAAAGCTTTTAGAAGCTTCAGGTCAAGAATATCGGATACTTGCTACACCAATTGGTCTAAAACCACCAATTTTTTAAACAGGGTGGTTTCAGGATTGAGTTGGGGTTGGAGTTTACAGTTAAGCCGAGGGATGAGTTGGGTTCCATTTGCGGGATGAATTGAGATATGGTTAAAGTTATGTTGGGGTTAAATTAGAGTTTAGTGAGTAAATGAATGTATGAATGTAGTTTTTGAAAGTGAACGTTGAACGTTGAACTTGGGGTTAAGTTGAGTGCTGTTATTGAAGGCAATTTCTGCAAGAGCGTGCCATAATCATTGTCGATAGTAACCATACAAACTTTGATTGACAACTGAATTTTTGAATCAACCACCTTCTTGCGTTTTAAGTCGACAAGGCGAAGAAATCTATTCACGGATGATTCACGTCTGCTAGAATGAAAGTACGTGTGAATGTATGCAATATTTACCTGGAACAATTTGCTACCGCAGATATTACTTTTTGCGCCATTGGTGGACGATAAGACTAGGAATGTTTTTAGGTTTATTAGTAACAACGTGCGAAACGGTACAACCGAAGAAAAGTGGCTTTGTATTATTTGTTTTTTATGGTTCGGTTTCAGATTGGTGTTTCTATAAGTAAATCCACGGCTAAGGGAACGACCACGAATCTCGCTGGTCAGTTTTGTGAACATGACGATTGTGGATAATGTCTCCGTCAGCTTATCTGGGCTATATACTAATTCGTCGATGGTCCTATCATCAAAGTTCAAGTTAAATCAAAGTTCGTCTTAAGATCGAATATGCCTAAGTATTTCAGATGGCCGTTAACCGCCTTTGTCTGATCTGTCTAGTAAACCTTCTAACTTCTGTTCCTCTGTGAGCGAGTTAAGTTCGATCAGAGTCGGCTTCATTGTCTTATATTTATAGACCTGAGGCGGATCTTCTAATAATCCAAGCATTGTTCCACACTCGTCCTGTGTCAAGACCAAGACTACCTTGCCACATTTAGCTTCGTCCCTGATCGCCTTAAGAATGATGAATTGGACTTCCTTTATGGTGGACCAAATCTTCGTTAAGTTGTGACGGTGCAAACCTTCTTTATTTGATTTGTCCGTCTCGTCTTTCACTGTTCACACAGATATTGGTATCAGGTTGGAAAATATTTGTAAAATTTAGAAATTTTACCCGTTGTTGTTGCGGATGTTGAAAAACAACCGTAAACTAGTTTGGATATTTCCTAATCAATCGCAGGGGCTGTTAAGGCAAAGATTATCCAGTTTATTAGTTGATGCTTCTGATGAACCTCTGACGGGCGTAGTTGTTGACCCTGCTGGAGTGTTAGTGCTGAAAATAGGTTGACTCAATCAGTTATTAACCAATACCACTTTGCCCCTTGTTAAGGGTTCTAATTGGCGATATTTCGGCTACTGCAGTTCCTAACTTTCTTGGTATTAAGTTCACCACATCCTGCTGGGCAATCATAATTTGCTTATGATTTAAAATATCCAAATTAGAAATTGGTAAAAGCATTTTCAAGAAAATTGTATTACTAATCAGGTCTCTACAACCATTGCATTCCCACATTATGTTGGTGCATTTCAGCGTGACGTTAAATGACATTCGATTTACTTCGTTGCACGAACTAGGTTATTCGGACTCCAAAACATTGATTAGAAAAATGTCGTGTCCGTCCGTCCTTCCGTCGTTCCAGTTCTTCAGGACCGACGATTTTTTTGTTATGTTGATGCTGCTATATAATTTGTGAGCTTTACCTATTTAAATTTCAAGAAAAATTCAATTTGATTTGTTTGACATATAGAACCTATGAGATGCAGCACACTTACTTTTGTATCCAAATTAAATTTTTGTTTGCATAAAAATTCTCAGCTGTATAGCCATTTAAAATTTTGATTGTTCGCCAAAGAACGAAAAAAGTTCAATTTATGTTGCCATAAAACAAGATATATATATATATATATATATATATATATATATATATATATATATATATATATATATATATATATATATATATTTATATATACTTAGATATATATGGGTCATTCTATGGGATTTCAAATGGGGCCCAACCTTAACCTCTTTGATTTCAATTTTTTTGTTGTAATTGTGTTCCTTCTTAATAATAAGAAGACTATTCCTTTTTCTTTTTTTTTTAAGTTTGATTGACCCGTTACTTGACTTTTTAATTTTGACAAATAACTGCTTGACTTGTTACTTGACTTTTTAATTTTGCAATTCTAATTTTTGACTTCTACATAAATGGTTGTATCTTTGGTTCTTCATTTCATTGAAAATTCAGTTTTTTGAAAATCATCTTACTGTAAATTTCTGAGACAACCAAATAATTTAAAAAATGTGCAAATTCTGCTCCGATTCTTGATACCTCTAAGGAAAGGTTTTCTTACCAGTAAACCAGTAATTATTGTACCTTGAAGAGTGAATTTGTTCAAAACCGCAGTTAAAAAGAAGATGAAAGTGAATTTGACATGAAAACAAATTTTTTTTTTTTGTTGTGCAATCAAGCTGAACAGCCCCAGGATTGAAATTTACCGCCAATTGTCTTTCATCGACTTTGTTGGCCGCGATTGAAATAAATCCGTTTGATGAGATTGATGATGCTAGTTCAAATGGTATCATTTACCTTTTTTGGGATTAAATAATAATTCCTATCTTGTCTTGCCGCTCCACAAATTATCGTAAATAATTTTTCGAGTAGTTTGGGTACAGATTCTAGCAATTTTTAAACACATATTTATCAATATCTGTAATTTTTAATTAAACTCGAGCGATGTGTCTTTGTCGTATTTTATTTGCCTGAAGAAATTTGTTAAGCCTCTGGTACAGATACTCCTTGTGCTACGCATAAATATATGGAAGTCACTATCGTCGTTGCCCGTCGCATATTACAGTCATAAAGACTGAATTATACACAGCTTCAGTATTTGGGTTTGTATATTCTGAATTTTCTAATTTTCTCACAATCGCAATAAAACAAATGTTCCCACTTGTCGAGGTCTGTGGAATTATATAGCCAATAATAGTATGAGTCCATTTTCATTAAAGTACAAAATAAATCGAACCACTGATTTTTGTCTATAAGTATTTGTCGATCGAAAAATTCAGTCACCACCTGATTCTTCTAAATTTTATTACACAAACTTTTTGCATACGTTGAACATTTGAAAAGAGCTTCGACCGAAAAATCTATTAGTTAAATGCTTTTCGGGGAGTGACATACAAATTACCTGCTGATGTAACCATCTGCAACCTAAATACTGAACCACTATAGAAAATACATTTTTTAACCCATACTAACCAACAAAGTGCAACATAAATACCACATCTAAACTATAATTTGTATAATAATAGTGCATCTCCCATTTTTATCGTTATTCGAGTGACAAGATTTCTTATCCAATTTCCCAATTTTCCATTTCACAAGCAATTTCTTTTCACACGTACATTTAACATTCATCTTCGTTTATGTATATACGTATTTGTATACATAAACATAAATTGGTGTACACATACGGTACATATAGCATAAACATATATACAAAACCTAATCTCTTTCATATCACTCCCATTATCAAAATGTGAAACGTCACATAAAATTTTTATCATAACTTTAGAAAGCACAAAAAAAATGAAAAACTAAAAAATTCTATGCTGCAATATATGCTGCTACATAAAACAAAAATGCATGAATAAAATAAAATATTTTTGCATATGGATATGCTTACACTATAAAAACAGCCACAACAACAATAGCAACAGAATATGTTTGTGTTATATGTATATCAAAGGTTAGGAACAAATATGTGTACAAAATATGTCGTATACGTACGATAAAACATAATTATGTGAACTTAATAAAAAGCTTAATGATGTTTTTTCTGTATTTGTATAATGAGTAGATGTATGCACAACATAAACCATTTTGGTTCCATTTATATCTAGTAACGCTATCTTGTTGATGCGATGGTGATGTTGAAGGAATTATTATTGCAAGCTTGTTGTAGGCGGTTTTCGTTACTTTGTAAAAATGTGTGTGTTAGGTGTTGTTTTAATTAACATTACTTAGACCCATTTAAAAATTGTTACATGCTGTAATTTGATATACTAATTTTGTAAAAGAGCGATACAATTTTGTTTTGTTGGGGTAGCGAATATTTTTAATACCAACAAAATTTTGTGAACATTTTCAAGATTTATTATTCGGAATCGCTGTGCAAACAACTGTACTCGAATTAGATTTTGGAGTCTGCCGGTTTATGTAAAAATTTTGCGATAAATTTTGATGTAAGCTTTGCATCGAGCAGTATGCCATTTTACCTTAAATCTTATTCTGATGACCTTATGTTACCTTAATTGTTTCATTAAAATAATATAAATCTTGAGAGATGTCAGATTACTTTGTATCTAGGTGGGAACGATTTATTTAACGATTAATTCGTTACTGCAATTATAACTCTTGCTATAGTAACTGTTTTCCGTTTTATAAACCTCACTTTACGATTTGTTATATAATGTAACAACGTTTTCAGTAATCAAAATCTGTCAATATAAATATTGCTACAAAATATAGAATACAACAAAATAAATTCGAAATTCATATCGAAGTTTTGACATGATTTTGAAAAATCGTTGCTATAATAATAGCCATTAGTTGTGACTATAAATTCGGACTTAAGTTTCTTCGTGAAGATTTTGAAGAATTAAAGGCTTCAAAAACTTAGAATATAAGAAATTTAGGGAAAGGCTTAAAAATTCTAAAGAATATAAAATAATTAAAATTTTCTATAAATTAATTAATTATTCGAAATTAATAGACTTAAACATTTAATGTATAAATTAATTTTTAGGAAATTTTAAGTATTCAAAAAATCTTAAGAATTTTTAGAATATAAAGAATTTAAACAATTCAAAGAGAAGAATTTAAAAATATTAAACAATTTAAAATATTTGAGAATTTTAAGTATTGTTTAATTAAAATTAAAGGATTTGAAAAACTTCAATAATTTCGAAATTTTTTAAAATTTAAAGAATTTAAAAAAATTACAAAATTTAAAGATTAAAGGAATAAAAAAGTTTAAAAACCTTAAAAATTGAAAGAATTTAAAGAAATGAAACTAATAATTGAAACATTTATTGAATTAAAGAAATTGTGTATAAAATTTTAAGAATTTCAAAAATGAGTTTTTAGAAATTTTCCGAATATGGGAATTAAAATAATTTTAATAATTCAGATAATTTAATAAAATTCCAAGAATTTAAAGAATTAAAGATTAAAAATTTAGAAAATTAAAGAGTTTAAATAAATGAAACAATTTAATCATTTTTTTGAATTCTTTAAATTCTTCAAATTCAAAGAATTTACAGAATATTTAGAAATTGAATGAATTACCATCAATTATTCTATTTAGAGAATTTAAACAAATCAAATTGATTTAAGCAATTTAAAGACTTTAAAGAAACAGACAATAAAAATTTAAAGCGATTAAAGAATTTTAGAAATGTTAGGAATTTAAAAACTTTAAATTATTTACAGGATCTAAGCAATTTAAAAGGATTTAAAATATTAAAAACCTAAATTTAAGGAATATAAATGGAAAAATTCTTATCTTTAAATTAAAGTTTTAAAGTTTCTTTACATTTTTAAATTTTCTAATTTCATAAAATTCTTAATTTTAAAATTTTTCCTAAATTTTTCATTCTAGAAAGAATTTTAAAAAGTATTAGATTGTATAAAGTTTGAAGAATTTAAAAAATAGAAAAATGTAAATAATTTAAAGAACTTAAGAAATTTCAGATAAAGATTTTAAAAATTAAAGAATTTAAATAAATGAAACAATTTAATGATTTTAAAGTATATAAAAAATTAGGAATTAAAAGTAATTTAAAATATAAAGAATTTAGAGGAAAGCAAATTAAAAGAATTTAAAAAAAATTAAATTTGAAAAGATATAGAAAATTCTAGAGAATTTAAACTATTTAATAATTTATAAATTTCAAAAAATTTTAAGATAAATATTTAAAGAATTTAGATAATTTAGAAAGGTGTTTTAAAGTTTAAAGAGTAAGGATAAATAAATTTTGATGATTTTAAACATTTAAAGAATTTAAAAAATTTACGGAATTTTAAGATTAAATGTATAAACAAGTTTAAATAACTTAAAAATCGAAAGAATTTACAGGAATGAAACAATTCAATGAACAACATTTAATAAACATTTATTGAATTAAAGAAATTGTGTATAAAATTTTAAAAATTTCAAAAATGAATTTTTAGAAATTTTCCGAATATAGAAATAGTTTTAAGAATTCAGATAATTTAATAAAATTCAAAGAATTTAAAGAATTAAAGATTAAAAATTTAGAAAATTAAAAAATTTAAATAAATGAAAGAATTTAATAAATTTTTTGAATTTTTGAATTTCTTCAAATTCAAAGAACTTACAGAATATTTAGAAATTTAATGAATTACCATTTATAGAAATTATAGATTCTGCAATATTTATAGAATTTAAACAAGATAAATTGATTTAAGCAATTTAAGGACTTTAAAGAAAACAGACAACCTAAAAAATTTAAAGCGTTTAAAGAATTTTAGAAATGTTAGGAATTTAAAAACTTTAAATTATTTAACGGATTTATGTAACTTACAGGAATTGAAATATTAAAAACCTAAATTTAAGGAATATAAATAGATAAATTCCTGTCTTTAAATTCTTTAAAGTTTTAAATTTTCTAATTCGTATAATTCTTAATTTTAAATTTCTTTCTAGATTTTTCATTCTAGAAAGAATTTTAAAATGTATAAGATTGCATAAAATTTGAAAAATTTAAAGAAACTTAAGAATTTTCAGATCAAGATTTTAAAAACTTAAGAATCTAATGATTTTTAAGGATATAAAAAATTTAAAAAATTAGGAATTAAAAATTATTTAAAATTTAGAGAATTTAAAGAAAAGAAAATTTAAAGAATTTTATAAAAATTAAATTTGAACGGATTTATAAAATTCTAAAGAATTTAAACTATTTAATAATTTATAAATTTTTAGATAAATATTTAAAGAATTTAGAAAATTTAGAGAGAGGGGTGTCTTAAAATTTAAAGAGTATGTATAAATAAATTTCGATGATTTTAAAAATTTAAAGAATTTATAGGTCTTATAATTTGTGGAAACGAAATATTCTAAAGAATCTAAAAACTTTTAGGAATTTGAAATATGAAATCATAATTTAGGAATTCAAAGAATTCTGAGAATTTCAAAAATAAAAGTTAAAGTTTATTAAAAATTTAAATAAACAATTTAAAATTTTTTAAAAAATTATAAATAATTTAAAGAGAAAAATAAAAATTGGAGATTACAAAATTAAAATGTTTAAAGATATTAAAGATTTTAAAGAATTCTGAAAATTTAAAGAGCTTAAACCGATTTATTTAGAAAACTTAACCTTCATCAGTCCTTTAAAATAGGCAACACTAATGTTAATTTGATCAAAAATGGCAAAAATGAATTTACATCAATAAAATAAGTTTTATTGAAAGATTTTAATTTTTAATTAAAGTACCAACATTTGTGATGTTTAAATTTATTAAGATATTTGGAATAGATTGTCAATTTGGCCAAAAATGATTAGACGGACGGATGAAGGTTTAAGATTATTTAAATTCTGTAAACTAGAAGAATTTTGTATATTGACATGTGTTCTAGTGGCCGATTAGAGCCGGTAAACCAGCTAACATAGATACATATGTATGTATATACTTTGGCTGCAAATATTTGGAATTGCATAATGGTTTCATTTCGAAGCTGCCAGAACGGTAATTGCCAACTGGAAATTGCAAAACTTGTATCGAAATCACTTTGCCGATCTAATTAGTTATTAAATGAATTAAATTCGAAACAATGGCTGCATCTTTATTCCGTTTAAAAGGCTTGTAGCATATAAAGTGATGTAAATTTATGTTGGATGAATATGTGAAGCTAATAGCATCGAGTATCACAAAAATTTTTAACTGTGTATAACTTTAGAGAATCGCTTCAAAAAACTAAAGCTGTGAGCACGTAAAAAACGTTTAATTTACATATGGCCATTTTATAGACGTAAAAATCCAATATTTAATATTTTAACAACGCCCTCTTACAAATTTATTTACTATACTCGATAATCTTGAATTTAAGACGATAAATTAAAATTTTGTATTAAAACTGGTAAAATTTTACTTTTCATTTTTAGTAAATGCACGATATTTTAAAAGAGGACAGTTAGTTAAAAACTTACAGTTTTTACTATTATAACAATTTTCTTACATAATTCGGTAAAAAAATCAAAATTCGTTCTCGTCGCTCGTTCTCAATGTTTACCGACCTTTACTGGCTAGGTAAAATTTATAACTTTTCGTTTTAGTTTTCTCAGTGTTTACATAGTGGTTCCAGTTATTGTAAATCATCCAAATTTGAAGTACAGCTGGTATGGTTACTTCTGGGTATATGGGTTCAACTTTGTCGATAACTCGAAATGTTTTACATGATTACGTTTTATATCATTTTGATTGAACAAATTTAGAAACTCATATAATGCTTACAAAAACAGCTACAAGACGTCCAGATTTTAGGTTTTGGTGGTTTTATATAGTTTTAAAAAAAATAAAGTTTAATCTTAAACATTAGAATTTTCTTAATTAATGGGGATTAGCTACTCCATTTTCTCAAATTTCAACGTTGAGGTGCGCAAAGTGTTATCGAATTACATGTAGATGCATATCGAGATTTTTCCATATTTTTTGTGACTTTTCTACGTTTTGGGATTGAGTGTTATTTTATGCCAGATTTTATAGATTTTGCGAGATTTTTCAAAATTTCCTCCAGTCGGCTTTGTGACCTTGTAGTATATAAATGCAGTTCGCTCCTTCGATCTTTCTTAAAATTTAAAAATATAGACAATTAAATCGTCTCAATCTAAACCTAAGAACCACGGTTGTTAAATAAAAATCCTGATGCTTACTTGATTTGATCGGCCTTCCGGTTAGGTTTATTGTCTTCCGAATTGTTTATTTTCGGTCATTTAGGGCACATCGACTTATATCTCTTGAGAATTCGATACCCATCGATGATGCAGATGATTTTAATTTTGTGCCACAGATGTTGTTTGACAAGTGTTCGATAGTTTTCGATTCAAGCGGCTGAAGAGGTATTGTGTTTTGAACAATTTGCTATATTGACATTTAAGCATAAGTAAATCAATAAGTATGGACAACCGCGACATATTTTTATTTGGAGAATCAAATTATTTTGTCCCTTTCGTCTTATTAGTACACATCAACACATTTAAATCGTTCGTTTCCTGTAATAAGTTTCACTAATAAATACACCAACTAAATTCAACCGAATAATAAACCCAGTTGTGTAACAAACAAAACAACAAAAAAAAAATCGTCGTTAATTATAATTTATGACAAATTTATGATAAAACAGCCATTTTGTTTAATGATAACAATAATTGGAAGCATTTTACATTATGTAATAGTAAATTATGGTGAAAATTTTTAAGTATTTTATGTATATACGAATTTCGAGGACGGGAAAGTTGTCGCAAGTAATCGCCCAAATATACATACAGACAGATAGACATAAAAGCAGAAAAGCTTAATGAAATTTTACCCATAAAATATATTTACTACCGTAAATATAAATTATAATTAACTATATTATTTAATATTCTGTTTATTATTATTTAAAATATTAATTTTGCATAATTTAATAACAACGGTTGAAAAGTTATATTAGAATGGTGTGGCCATACCTCGTACCATTCAACTATTATCTAAAGCACACAAATAGGAAAATCGAATTAAACATTTGTTGTTGTTTATTAATAATTAATTATTTAAATTGGCAATTATTGTTATTACTGTCTGTTATCTAGGGCAATTAATCTGTATGAACTTTGAATAAAGAAGAAGCTCTTACAAATTTGGAATGTTTTAATTAATTATGTTCTCTATTGTTCTAGTTTCTTGTGAATTTATTTGGTGGGAAAAATTATTAAAAGTTAAAGGGGTGATAAATGGATTTAAGTAGCCTACGTCAACTCTTCTTAAACTATGGATCGCAATCCGAAATCAAAATTTCCGATTTTTTTATTCGGGTCACAAGTTTTAAAATGTTATTTCTGTCTCATTACAGAGATAATTGAAATTATTAAATTTTAGTGTAAATTCTAGCTTGACTATAAAGCGTAACTCCTTTTTACTTTGTGATTGTTGCATTTTAAATAAAATATATTTAATTTGTAATATGTTCCAAAACTAATGGGTCCTCTGTTCGCTGACTAGACAACAAAATTAGAAATTTAAAGTCAAAACACGTTGAAAATTTCCCTTTCAATGTGCATTCAAGTTCGATTTTTGGTGAATGATGAAATTTATGGTAAAGTAAAACAATTAATTTTAAATATGCTGAGCTATAAATTTAAGATTAGTTTATTGCTCATTTCAAACACCGAGTGAACAACTTAATTCTGAAGTGCCACAGTTACTTCTAAATAGGTCAAACGTCCAAATTAAAATAAAATGTAGCTTAAGAAAAACGAAATTAAGTTCGACCTATGGAAATTAGACATATGTATGTATAACCGTTAATTTTTTTTGTAGAAGCTGTTGTAAATAAAAAGAAACATCAGTTGGATATCTGCGCTTCTATTTGTTCGCTACTTTATGAGGATTATTATTTCAGTTTACAGTTTATATGTATAAAACCATTAAGGTACTAAAAAATGTATTGTAAAATATTTGGAGGGACCATAACACTTTGGCCCCTTCTTTCCGTCAATTAATAATAATTGCTTAAAATTTTTTAAAATTTATTAACCGTAAAGGACCAAACTCCGTATCATGGGAATCAAACCTTTCCCGGCCTATTTGAATCATAGGCAAAGAATATAGGCAATTGCGAGAAAACCGAGCAGATTAAAGAAAACGTTTGGTAAAGCATGGTTAAACCGAATAACGAATTAGAATATACTAAGTTATCTATGCAACTGCCGAAAAGTATTATTGTAGGTAAATCAATTCACATTTGGAGTCAACGAAAATTGTTTATCTAGCATATGCTAACAAAAATTTAAATTAGTTATCTATATCAGTATAAAAGCCAAACTAATGATACTTAGTTTGGTTCTAAAGAGTACTAAAGCTGGACAACATATACATATATTGTTAATGGCGGCAGTGTAAAGTTTCTGACAAATTGACAAAAAATCTTACAAAAGCTTTAAAGTGTAAAGGGACTGCTATACACTTTTGCTCTGTGGTTATTTGAAACGACTGACGAGACATCGCAGAGATGTCTTGGTACAAAAATGCCAGGTGGTAAAATTTTGTCGTTAGGAACATATTTATGCGACCCGTCCAACAAAAATTTATTCAAGTCTCAAAAATGTCACGTGGTAAAATTCTGTAGTTGAGATTTCTATGGGCCATTGATACGGCATCGTAGAGATGTCTAAGTAATACCGAGTGTCTGTTGTTAAAACATGTATATTTTTCTTTATTTATATTGTTTTGTGTTTGGAACTTTTTGTTTTATTGTTACTGCTTTTCTATATCTATTAGAGAGACTGGATTTATTCTGCACCCCGCGTTCGTTTCCAGTTTTGTGCTTAAAAGATCGTCATATATTTCCCAAGACTCGCAATATACTATCGGTAACAATTTCTTCAACTTCCGATTCCATCTCGACATCATCTTTAGCAAAGTATCTTACTAAAACATGTTTTCCCATGTGTTTTCGGGATTCGTATAGACGAATTTGTTTGTTCCAATTTTCGTTGTTATTTATATGATCTGGCTCTTCCTCAGATTCATGGTTTTTCGCTGCTCTCCTTTTACTTGATTTGGGAGTTGGTTTTAACGCTTGTAAGACGTTTATTGTGTTTACTAAGAGCTCTGTTTTGTCTTTTAATTGTCCATTTAATTGTCCAACCCATAAAAACTTTCTTTCGATGTACTAATGTTTTACATATCGGAACCATAATTCCATATTTGAGTTTCAAACCCGGCCTTCAATATTTAAGTATTTGGAAAAGCATGTACTCCATAAAGTAATATATGCCAAATATCTTTGAATTGTAAATGTTACAAATTCTTTACAGTAGTATGGATTTTTTTTGTAGCACTGATTCCGATTAACTTGACTCTTGACTAATTCGCTTTCGTATATCATCCAGAATAATATAAAAAATAAACTTTTAGAGTAGTGAGCCTTGCCCATATCATTATCACTATAATTGATAGCTTCATCTTCATCCTCAAATTTGTCTACGTTTACCACGGTAAAATGAGGAAAATTCTTTTAAACCTTCCTGAACTTAAGGTGTTCTGTATTTATTTAAACAAACAAGACAGTAAATTTTAAAAAGTTGTATTACATCCTCCAATTTTTCACAATTGAGCATGGCACAAAAAATATGTATGATAAAATTTTTGGTGTCTTTACTAGCATTAGGTAATTTCTTTTTAAGTTGGTTCACTATTATATTGATGAAGTGGGTGCTACAAATAAACACTGCTACCATGTTTTTGTTATAAATTTCATTTCTAACTAGAAAACTATAAGAAAACTTGGTATAATCTAATACATTCATATTATTGAAAACATGTAATATAGATTGTATAGCCCACGTCCAATCTAATTAAGTAATTTTGGAATTTGTAATATTTCGGGTCTAAAATCAATTAAAAATTTGGTAATAGTTCCACTGTCATGTTTACAAGATATAAATTCAGCAACAGGTACTATGGTGGTGCCTGCTTTTATGACACAGGCGTAGTACAAAATTTTATTGCAGTGATGCTCCGGGTAGCAATTTGGTTTCTTTACTACGCTTCCTGTGGCATCCAAATAAATTATTAAAGGACTATACTTTGAAATGAGTTCAAGTTGCGACTTTCTTAGTAAAGTTATATTTAATGGCAAAGACACAGAATAGATATATGTATGTATTTTCAGAATGCAATTTATCTACATCCCACCTGCGAAACATATCATAAACATCACAATTTGCAACGAGGTCATTACTTTTCTTAGAACGTTGGACATCATTTGTAAGCCTACATTTTGGGCACTTTCTTTTTTCAGCTGTTTTTTAAAAAAAAGCCGCCTCTTTCCTCTTATTTGTCCAAACATTTTTTCCCCTTCATGGGAACAACAATTCTCGCTTGTAACAAACACACTCATAATTTTTCCCGAGTTTATTACGATCTTTTATTTTTGGGAATGTGTTGCGTACTTGCATTTACCATAAGCAACCATATTTGGTTGAAAAGTACTTGTGTAGCGGAATGTGTCGTAGGATATGGCTAATCGGATACATTCTTTTGTTATTAATTTTTCATTAGAAACAAGTGACATTTCCTGTAGAAATCTCCATTTCGGAGCCTTGACAAAAATTTAGCTGAATCAGTTTTCCGATGTTTCTTGAAAATTTGAAGGCTGAATAAATTCAGCATTGATAGTGCGAGTATCAAAGTTAGAAAAACTTGGTTCAATCGTAACATTCTCATGATTCGGAACGATCACAATAATTTCAGAGCACCCAGTTTCATTATTTTTCATTTCATTACCTAGGTTTTTTGAGAAAAGGGACACGACACAGTTAACCTAAGGTTCGTCGTTTTTTAAATTATCGGACACGCGGTATTACTTAGACATCTCTACGATGCTTTGATCTAAATTCCAGCTACACAATTTTAGTGTAGCGGAGCATTTAAACTTTTTAGCTTTTGTAAGGTTTTTTGTCAATTTGTCAGAAAATTAGTGTTAATGGCCTAAAGATTAATAATTCACCATCTTTAAAAAGATTTATCTTGTTTAAACTAGACGAAACATAAACTTTAAACTTGAAAATCTGAAGTGTTTAAATATTTCAAAAATTTGACAACAACAACGTCTCATGGAGAATTTTGACAACAACTGTATATCGAAATTTTTTTTATGTTTTTTTTTTTTATTAGACCTGGCTCCTACTTGAAATAGAGCCATATTGCCAAAAAATCCAAATTTATAAATTTCTATTTACATATTTTTACTTCATAGCTTAATTTTACTAATATAATTTTTAACTTTTCAAATGAATCCGGATTACTCCCTACACATATTCTGTTGGCTATTAGTTATCTCGTATTAAATTGTTATCGCATATCGTATCAAAAATTACCAACATTCGAGGTCAACAACAAATGATCCTATTTCATCGTATTTGAATATGGCTACATGAAGTCGATGTAGGATGCCGGTATCTAATTATCCTTATATGTTGAACCCGCGTACATCTCTGGGAATTGGCCAATCTTCAATACAGTGAACCTCATAAATTTCTGTATATCTTATGAAAATTACTAACATTCGCGGTGAATAATAAATGATCCTATTTCATCGTAATAAAATTTGGCTGAATGGTATTTAAAGTGGATGCCTATATCTAATTTTTCTTATACGTCAAAACCACAGAACTTGTCTGTGAATAGGTATGGTCTAATATCTTATTAATTTCTTTTTAACTCAATTAAGTTTCCTCTAACTAAATATTTTAACTACTCATACCTTTTTACACATTGGCGATTTTGGTACGTTATATAGTTCTAAGTCGAAGCGTATAACGTGAAGAATGTTACATTTTTTTTGTCAAATAACAAATTTTTGATCTAATGTATTATTACTCGTACACACCAATACATATTCATTTTTGTTTTTTATCTAAAACTTTCACCAGTGCTGTCGAAGTGAGTATGATCGGAGTATGTGTACTACTTTCGCCTAGTGCATACTCCTAAACTCCACACTTTCGTGTTGTACTTCCCCTATTCTAATAACTGTTATACTAATACAAGGTAGGTACTTTTACAAAATATTTTAGCTTATCGGCTTTTGCTTGCAATAATTATAATATTTTGGAAGATAGCTGGCTTTGGCTAAATATTCACCTGAATATAAAAATTACGTTACCCAAAAAATTATGTGGTCATTAAGCCTTACCACAAAAACGATATGGAAATCTGGATTAACAATTAACTTAAATTCTTGCTTAAGCTTAGACTACGACCTCTATGTAAAAGTATAAGTTTGGATTGATGCAGTGTGATATGGGAAATTTCATTCGTCTAATACGCCTTGACATCAATATTCTCAAATCCTTTCTTGCCTGACAAGGTTAAATTCGGACACAAGACATTGTCTTTCAGTTTTATTTTGACATTCTCCTTCTCGCCTATGTAAGATCTAAGTGGGAATAGGGTGCGGTCGTCCAGGTTTCACTAGACCTGTTTTGGGTTTTCAAACTTCTGTGTTAAATTTATTAGCGGCAATGCAAAATTCAGGTGGGATCAGAAAAAAAATAATTTCAACAAAATTTAATTCGAACTCCAGCCCAAACGACTGGCTCAAAAAATTCTTCGGGACGAGATTTAATATGTTTAAGGTTAGGAACTCATTATATCGAATTGCGGCTTAATATCTCTGAAATAAAATATCACTAAAATAAATCAACAAAAGTGTGTGTTCTATTCGGTGCTGGAGGCGGTGAAAATTGTCTTAGCAGATAATAAATTTAACTCGACAAATATTCTTTTTCCATCCATTTGATACTGGAGACTAAGAAGATAGTCTGAATTAGCTAAGTATATAGAAGTTAATTTGGCGAATATCATTTGTGATTTAAAGTTCCAACCCAAAAATATCCTAAATTTGAATCATGGTTTAATTAAGAAATGCTAGCCCAGATTATTAAATAAATTAATAATTAATAAATTGTATATTAGGAACTTCTTTAAGAATCGATTTAACCTATATGAAATCTCAGACATAAATTCTATTAACATTCATCCACAAACGCACCATCTAGTTCCATTTGAAGCTGGATGGGTGGTACACTGCCTGGATTGGTTTTTTATGTAACATACGAAAAATTGGTGAAACAATATTTCATGGCTTCAACTATCATTAGTGGCGTTCCGCAATATTTCTTGGATTAGGTTCTTATTTTATTTATAATAATATGTTGTGATCCAAGAAATTTTCAGAGCGTCAATAATTCGGTTTTATATTAGAAACTACTGATTGAATCGGCTTAATAACTCAGATATAACATTTCACTAAAATCTATAGTAGTAAAGGCCTGGAGTAGTTATGAAAGTAAGAAACAAATTCTTCAAATTTCCCCTAATTTTTTCAACAAATTCTTCAAATTTCCCCTCCATCCCTGCACCAAATGGAACTGTTGTGATATGCAAGAATTTAATTGAAATTAACCAATATGAATCCAGTTAGCGGGTTTAAAACTTTTCTAAAGGAGATTTCACCACGGGCATGTATTGAGTCCCTACCAAACCAATTTTATGTCCTGTTCCTCCAGGCCACCCTAAGTAGGTACCAACTGTGGTATCGTCTGGCAATGCATTTCTCTAAATTGCACCAAAATATCTTCCAATTCTTGTGAAAATTAGGTATCGGAAACTGCAATTGTTGTTCCAGCTTTATTTTAATTAAAAATCGCTGTGCAATTATTAAAACCATTTTAGGCGAAACATTCCGATTTTGATGGTTGATACCTTTCACAATAGGTTTCTTTCAAAATAACTGTGCCAACTTGCATTCGGTGACCTTTTGCTGCCCCCATACTAGTAATTTATTATCACAACAACAGTGAATTTAACCAATCCCATAAATGTACTTACCAATTAATTATTTATACTGCATTAATTCATCTACATAATCATTATGTACCTCAAGTGAATTGTAATTAAGAACATTTTTGTTTTTGTACTGTACACGATAAAAATGAATTGCAATTTATATAAATTTCTATACACATAATGTAATAATACTCTCTGGGTATGATGAAATGGTAAGACCAACAAAATGATAAAAACACGATAAATTCTTGAATGGCTAATGCATTTTATATATACTTATATATGGATAAAGTGAAGCTGAATTGTGTACATTCATAAATGTATAGTTTAAATGGATAACAACATGTCATATTGTTAAAAATAAAAAAATTCCGTTTTTTATTTTAATTAAATGTACTAAATGAATTCTTAATTACTTTAACAATCAACAATAAAATATTATTTAATATTAAATATTTTTATTTCATTTTTTTTATGTTTTATAAATATGTACAACAGAAAAACGATTATCATTATCATTAAATTGTGTATTTCCCTTTTAATTTTCATCATCATTAATTTCTTTTGAAATAATTTTCCAGTAAATAAATAAAAATAATATAAATAAATTAATAATAATTTCATATTTATTTATGTTGTTTATAACAACCAAAAACATTGCACTGGGATTGACCGAGTTCGTGATATTTGTTTGCGGTTAAATATTCGATGAGTATGTATATCTACGTTGGTCGATTTAATTAAGGGCAAAACAAAATTATGGACTGGTGGCTGTTATGTACGGCCAAGAAACGAAAATAGGAACATAATAACTCCAAACAGAATCATTTATGCTGGCCCAAGAAGAGGACAAATTGAAACGCCTTAACAGCGAAATTTTCGTATTTTCTGAAGTCAGACTGAATTGTGATAAGAAAGCAGCGGATTTCCACAGAAAAATTTTCACAGTTATATAACTCATCTCATGGTTATAAAAATTTTAAAACATAACCGAAATTATACTCAACTTTTCAGCGACTCATTGAAACCAAAATTTCATTACTTAATTCATTTTTTGTATTAATCACCTCGGTGATTTTGCCTCGGTGCATCCCAGTGGAGGGAGAATGAAAAAGGAGGATTTTTTGTAACTGTCTATGCCTTACATTCTGGAACTCGAGGTAAATCTATCAATTTATCTCTCTTTTTAATCTCTCTTTTCCCGGGGTAAATCTCTCTATCATTGGAGCAGTATTAAAATAGTACCAAATTTAAGTACAAATTAAAAAATGTAAAACCAACTTCTATGACGCGGTTAAAATGACAAATAAATTTGTTTTATATGAAGCCGGTGCTACGACAGAAACCTTTAATTATAATCAATGAAGTTTTAACTGTTATAAATCAAAAAGACAATAATAATAATCTGGAGGACGTTACCGAGCTAAATGAAAAACTTCCACAGCAATTCAACTAAGCTGGTTATATTGGCCTTATATTGATTGATTGTGTTCTAGCCATTTTATCAAATATAACTCTTTCTCTCAGATCGAAAACTTCCAAAGTTCTGCATGAAATAAATGTTTCCTCTACACTCTTTATGGCCAAGGAGATAGCGACAGATTTTTTGTATTAATATAAGCTAGGTTTTTTTCCATGGCAGTTTAGATGGTATCTACGACAAAAGTGCAAGTCTACCAAAATTTCAGTGTGCAACACTAAATGAGAAAGAAATTAAACAACTTGTTGCAAAAAGTTGCATAAATGTAATATATCTGCAAGATTTAAATTTTACTTACTCATATTGCCGATGAATGTTCAGTGATACAACTTCTCCTGAAGATTTTTTCGTTACTTTAATGAGTAGTTCTAATTATAGTCGCAAACAAAGCCGGATCAAAGCTTAATCATTCTCGTATATGATGTAATTTATTCTGTTTCAAACGCAGAGAATTGAAACCCTCTAAGCAAATCACTTTTGATTTTGCTATTAAAGGATTAACTAATATTAAAAAATTTTCAAAATTCTGCATAGGTATATGATCAAGTTGCTAGTAGTATAGTACGCTTGAAGAATTGGAGAGCGAATCATCGTTAGCTGAAGCTAAAAACTGGACGTCTGATGCCCAGAGTATATTTTACGAACATAATGTTTAAACATACATACTGGATTAGCTTGAAACAATTTTGACCGATTGATCGATACATCGTCAGGGAAAGATAATTACATGACACGGTTAGCATAATTTATCAAGATATTCCAAATTTAGACATAAAAAAAAAAATCTAGCTTTAAAGAAATGATTTCACGAAAACTGACCTCCCTTGCAATTATGCTCTTTCTCTCGTATTTTGTCGAATCTCGTGCTTATGTAAATATGTAGGTATACATTCATATTCATACAAAGTGGTTTTTAAACACGTTCGCAGTCATCCGATCAATATAGAGAGACACAAAAATCGTGCCTGCTAGTTTTATGGTTGCACGTTGAGAACGAGCGACGAGGACGATATTTCCTGTCACATCAAATTATACACACATTATATAAATTATGGAAAAGCGGGGATTTGGGGTGGTAGCCCAATCTTCTAAGGTTAATATTACGAATTAAAATTATATTAAAAACCAATGCTATTTTTACAAAATTTGCAGTTTTTAACATTTGTGTTACTGTCAGAAGATGGTTGACGAAGCAATTATTAATGTTACGTTATTGAACTGTCAATTAAGGTTCGTATCACTGGATTGTGAATAAAACAAAATCAATTCAATTTATCACCAACGAATTTATTTAGTTAATACAAGAATTATTACAACACAATTTCAATACAATTTATTAATAAAAATTCACAAAATCACTTTATATAAATTATTCTCAAATTTTACTGTACACTTATAATTTTTATTTCCACTAAAACACTTTTTAAATCACATTTTAATTCCTTTTTAATTTTCACACTGCCGCTTACCAAATACTACTGATCCAATTCGATTTCGTTCGCCTTTACACAAACCAAACTTCTAGAAAGCTCATGACTTTTCCAGTTAGAATAGCTTAGAAACATTTAGAACAATTTTATCATGGAAAATTCTATTTTAGTACAGTTAAACATTGAGCTATTAATTTAACCTATTCTATTACACACTAGGTGTCACCGTCACACTACTCCCACCTTAGCATGTTCGTCTAGAACAGGACCCAAATCACCTCCTGTGTATAGGGCCAGCCTCTCGAAATGCACCACCTCTGGTTTACCTCGATGTCCCTTCCGTATCCGATGAACCACGTCGTTCATCCTTGTGATGACAGTGTAAGGTCCTTCCCATGCTGGTTGCAGCTTCAGTGATAATCCCTTTTTCCGTTGCGGGTTGTGAAGCCATACTAATTTAGCTTCCTGAAAGCCCTGGTTATTTGATCGTATGTCATATCGGGCTTTCATTCGGTTACTTGACATCTGTATTTTTCCCCGTAAAAATTCATGAATCTCATTAAGTTCCTCTTTCATCCTGCCTACGTAATCCTGTCCACATAAAGCCGCTGATGGTAAAGCCCTAAACTTTAGATCTCCAGGTAATCGTAGGTTATCCCCAAATAACGTTTTAGCTGGTGTCATTCCGGTTGTGTCATGTTTTGCTGATCGATAGGCAGTCAGAAACATCGGAATACACCGATCCCAGTTGCGTTGGTTTTTCTCAACGACTTTGCTAGATATTTCTCCAATGTACCATTGAATCTTTCCACCATACCATTAGATTGTGGTTGCAAAGGCGTTGTTCTCGTTTTATTTATATCGAGCATCTGGCATATTTCTTGAAATACCACCGATTCAAAATTCCTTCCTTGATCGGTATGAATCTCCATCGGTACTCGAAATCTGCTAATCCAATTTTTGAACACGGCATCAGCTATTGTTTTCGTCTCCTGATTGGGAATGGGGTACACCTCCGGCCATTTGCTAAAATAATACATTATCACTAGCACATATTTGTTGCCGCTCTCGGTGGTGGGAAATAGCCCACTACATCCATTGCAATTCTTTCGAATGGTGCTCCGACGTTATATTGTTTCATGGTTCGACGACTTTTGCGTGCGGGTCCCTTCACCGCCGCACATTGGTCACATTTTTTGCACCATTCTATCACTGACTACCTACATCCTGACCAGTAGAATCGTTGACGTATCTTGGCCAGTGTTTTATTAATTCCTAGGTGGCCCCCACTTGCTTCTCCATGATATTCGTTCAGGATTTCCGTAATCCGGCACTTTGGTATCATCAGCAACAATTGCTTCACTTTGCCATTCGTGCTTTCCCACAATCGTTTTAAACACCCATTTTCAAGATGGATTATCCCATTGGGCCCAATAGGCCTTGACAATGGGAGTCTTATCGGTGACCTCGCTTCAAGTTGGCCGATGTTCCTTTTCCTTCCATTCCATTATAACTGATAAATCCGTAGCATCTAATTGCTCTTTCCTGTTCATTTCGTCGGTCCACTCCACATTAGGCAGCACTTGCGTAAGCCTTAAGTCGATGATGCCTTCCTTTGCTTCAACGTGACCACAATGTTTACATTCTACTGGACATGGTCGTCTTGATAATGCATCGGCATTTCCGTGTGCACTTCCCTTCTGATGATTTCTTTCCGACGCTCGATATAGCGTGCTACCTGTTCCTCTGGGCTCTTGAATTATAACAGCCACCGTAAAGCACCGAGATCTGTCCGTAAATGGAATTTATCACATTCCACTATAGCCAACAATTCTTTCCGTGTCACATGGGCCGTTGGCCATTAGTTTCCTGTGATAACACACCTCCTAAACCGACATTACTTGCAACGGTGTCAAAAATAAATTTCACGTTAGGTATAGAGTACGTAAGGATTGGCGCGACACATAACCGCATCCTTAGTTTCACGAATGCTTTTTACTGGTCATCCTTCCATTCGAATGCCTTGTTCTTCCTGGTCAACTCGTGTAAACTCTTGGCAATGTTGGCGAATCCTGGCACGAAGCATCTATAATAGGTGCACAATCCCAGAAAGCTTCGTAATCCGTGAAAATTTTTAGGTCTTGGCCAGTTCTTTACCGCTGCGATCTTTTCTTCGTCGGTGTGAATTCCATTAATCGTTACGTGATGACCCAAATATTTGACTTCAGTTCTAAACAGCTTACACTTCTTTGGACTTAACTTCAATCCGGCGGCCTGTATACGATCTAAAACTTCCGCCAAGTTCTTTAGATGCTCGTCAAAATCCTTCCCTATAACGATGATGTCGTCCAGATATATTAGGCAAGCGTTCCAATATAATCCCTTTAACACGCGCTCCATTAATCGTACAAAAGTCGCAGGGGCATTATATAATCCGAACGGCATAACATTAAATTTGCGAAAGTCCGTTACCCACACTGAAAGCCGTCTTCTCGCGATCTTCCTCATGGACTTGCACCTGCCAATAGCCGCTTTGTAGATCGAATGTCGAAAATATTCGAGCACCCGATAACGTGTCTAACGTGCCATCGATCCTTGGCAGTGGGTAGCTATCTTTTTTCGTCACAGCATTGAGTTTTCGATAATCAACGCAGGATCTCATGCTACCGTCCTTCTTTTCGACCAATATTTCCGGTGAGCTCCAAGGGCCTTTAGATGGTACGATTACTCTTGCCGTTTGCATTTCTGTTACCATCCGGTTGACTTCTTGTTATTTTGCCAATGGTAATCTCCTGGGTGGTTGACGAATTGGCATCTCTGCTCCCGTATCAATTCGGTGCTTTACCATTGAAGTCCTTCCGTTATTATCCGATGTACTGCAGAATATGGACGTGTACTGTTTGAGTAGTTGATGTGCAGAATCTTTCTGTGCCTCAGTAAGATCACTTTCGTCTTATCCGAGAGATTAGGAATCCTAATTGGTACTCTATAGTCGTTGTCTGGTTTAACTAGGGCTTTTTCGATTATAATTTCTTTGGCTCCGTTCTCCTCTTCGTTAGCTTCCACAACCCACAACCTGGGTGAACCAGAACCTCTCTCCAATTTTCCCCACACGACCGTTTTCGAGTTTGGTGGCAGCTTCTCCCGATGATCAATAACAATTCGCTTGATAGTTGCTCCTACACTGCTTGATTAATGTGACTACTCGATGTTATCGTAAATTAAAATTCCTCGTCCAACATCCACCACGAAGCCATTTGCTCTCATGAAGTCCATCCCAAAAATGACTTCATCCACAATATTAGCAATCAGCACTTCGTGTTGGAAAAAAGTTCTGCCGATCTTTATTTTCACGATCTTTTTGCCTTTTATTATTGAACTAACTCCAGTTGCTGTTTGTAACTTCAATCCATTAGCTGGTTGTGAACCTCTATCGATCAGATTTTTACGGACATTCGTCAGGGTGATGATGCAGTCCGTTCCATCAATGTCGCCTTTGATTGTTAAGCTGTCACCGCCTCTTGCTACTTTCGAAACGCGGATGGAGGTTAGGGGGCAATTGGTTGTGGGAGTTAGCTTCTGCATCTGATTTTGCCACTTCCGTCTCGGTATCTATGATTTTTGTATTTGCGGGGTTGACTTATTTGTATTACTCCTAAACGTTTTGCGTAACTCCAAGTTTTGTATTTAAAAATCAACCTTTTACAGATCAAATTGAACTTTTAGCCCCAAACAAATATTTGATTTGCAAACAGATAAAATTTATTTTGCAAAAGGTTAAATTCGATTTAAAAGAGAGCTTATAGTAATTTGCAGGTGTTAGCAGCTTGCGACATATCATTGTGATGTTCATAAAATAAAAATCAAGAAGAAACTAGAAAAATGCTTGAAAAATTGAAAAGATGCGGGTGGTAAACGTTGGTCACATACGAATGGCAGTCTACCGATCGTGGTATTGGTTATATCAGGTTCACTTAGAAAGACGTAGTTCGTCCCAGTAAGAAAATGACTGGGAGTAGGCGGTGTAAGGTCGTTAGGGTCGTCGGTGAGTTGAGTTAACGGTCGTGAATTGAGACAACCTTCAATTTCGATGATAAGCGTTGTTAGTTCTTCGAAGTTTAACAATTGTTTAGCTATACTACCCGTTTCATATGGAATTTTATATATTTAACTCCAGCTTCCCATAAACCGCCGTGATGAGGTGAGCCGGGAGGTATAGCAGGACCTTATAATCTCGTTGGCATTAGCATTGATGAAGGTGTTGAACTCTTGGAGTATGTTGTTTGCTCCCAGAAAATTAGTGCCGTTATCACTGTACATGGTAGCCGGCTTTCCTCGTCCGGCTATGAATCTCCTTAAGGTGGCCAAAAAGCATTTGCTGGAAAGGTCACTAACCACCTCCAGATGAAGCGCCATTGCGCAAAAGCAAACAAAAACTTTAAATGGCCCAAAGTAATCAATGCCGACGATGTTAAATGCACGATTAGGTGTTACACAGTCTGCAAGTAAATCGGCCATTAGTTGTGTCATTTGTTTTGGTTTTAATTTAAAACATCTGACGCATTGATTAACCATCCCATTTGCTTGGGTTTTACCATGTATTGGCCAGAATGTATCGCGCACTTTCGACAGCAAGAGTTGCGGCCCACAGTGAAAATACTTTTCGTGATGGTGACGCATTATAATCGTAGAGACATTATGTTTGTCCGGAATAAGAATTTGATGCAAGCGATCAAACGTTAAGTTGCTGTGCCAAAGTCTTCCTCTAACACGAATGATTCCGGATGGATCAAGAAATGGTGCCAATTGCTTAAGCGAGCTTTTCGGTCTTACTTCGCCATTTTTTTGCAAACGCTTAAGTTCGTCTGAAAACGATTGAAGCTGCGCCATTTTTATTACGCAGTTTCGTCCGCGCAACGTTTCCTGAGCTGACAGCGTTGATTGAAATATTCGGTGGTCATGCGACTTTCGAGCATTGTCTATAAATCGAAGACAATATGAAGTGACTCTCAGTAACGTGACAAATGAGGAATAGCGTTGAAGTAAACTATAATCGTCAACCGTTTCCAAGGTGTTGAATGCGCTGATTTCGTTGGGCATAATTCCCCTCGATATTATGTCCGCTGGATTTAGTTTTTCATCAATATGCCTCCATACGATTGACGACATTAGCTCTTGTGTTTCACTCACCCGACTGGCGATGAACGTTTTCAATAAGTTAGTAGGCGTTTTAAGCCATGCTAGAACTATTGTTGAGTCAGATCATAGCGCTGCTTTTTCGATGTTAAATTTCAAGGCATCCATAGTCTTTTTAATGAGTCGTGATAGAAGCAGTGCTGCGCATAATTCCAAGCGTGGTATGGTAACATTTTTTAGCGGCGCGACTGATTTGCTTGCATCAGCAAAACCATGCAATTCTATACGCTTACCATCAGTATTGTCGCAGCGCAGAAGCCTAAGTATTTGAATTGCTTGTAGTTCACGTCGGAGATTCTTCCAAAATTCGGCCTCATGTTGCGGGAGTGGATCATCCCATGCAATTTGAAATGGCCTAAGCCGTTGTAGAAATAATTTTGCTGTTACGATTACTGGGCCTAGAAATCCCAGCGGGTCGAATACCTTCGCTACCTCTGATAACACAATTCGCTTTGTTACCGTTCGATTTGGTTCAAGATAATCAACGTTGAACGTGAATACATCTTCGATGAGGTTCCATTTTATGCCGAGGGTCTTTATTGTTTGGTTAGTATGAGTTTCGTCTAAATCCAATTGTTGTTCTCGATCATCGATTGAATTTGCTGCAGCAATGCAGTAGAGTTTGATGAAAACTTTCTTAGTTTCATGCCTCCCTTTGTTAACATGTCTGACAGTTGTTGTGCGATTCTGTAAGCTTCTTCTTCAGTAGATGCACCTGTAAGTACATCATCCATGTAGAAGTCATCGATGATATAGGCTGGTAGCCGATAGTTCTCCGATTCGTCAATATGTAGCGGTGCCGCCGATGTTCCATACGTTATGGTTCGCATTTCATATATTTGGATTGGGTTTTTCCGTTCGTTTCGCCATAATATTCGTTGGTACCTTCGATGTTCCTTTTTTACCCAAACTTGGCGGTACATTTTTTCGATATCCGCCGTGAATAAGATATTATGCTTGCGAAATCGTAGCTCAATTAAAAATAAATCGTTTTGCATAGTTGGACCGGTAAGTAAGACGTCGTTTAGCGAAAGTCCTGGTGGTCGAGCTTGTTGGTTTTAATATAGCGTGGTGCGGTAAATAAAAACTGTTCGATTGGTCAGCGGTATCATTAGAAACTGGTTCCATATGACCCAAGCTAATATATTCAGCCATGAATTTGATGTACTGATTCCTTAAATCTTCGTTACACTCGAGTCGTTGTTTTAAGTACATGAACCTTTTTAACGCTGCTTGCTTTGAGTTACCCAATTTTGAAATATTTTCGTTGAACGGTAGCTCCACGGTGTAGCGAGCAGTGGATGCATCTCTAGAATTAGTTTTGATAAAAATGTTCTTACATTCTTTTTCTTCGGGTGTAAAATGGCTTTGATTTGTGACTGGTTCGAGTTGCCACAGTTGTTTCAATTCTTCTTGAAGCGTAGTATCCGCTGAATCAATCGTAACATTAAGCACAATGGAATCATGCGAGATACCATCCATTTTACCTCCAATGATAAAACCGAATGACATGTTGTGAAGTATTTGTAATCTTTTGTGTAAACGAACCTGCTTCATAAGCAGACATTCATAGTAGCATTCAGCTCCAAGGACGCGAAAGTTTGCAAGTAATGTTCGGTACGACCATAAATTTGAGTTTTGAGTATGATGTTAATTGTGAGGCTATTGTTGTGGACACAGTTGATTGCATGACCGCTATTATTCCGCTGATACCTTTAATTTTCGTTTTGCTAGACTGATGCGATAGTTTTATTTTGTCAAGCATCTCTTGCGTAAGAAAATTGGATTGCGCGGCTGCATATAACAAAGCTTGACACGGATGTACCCTTCTGCTAGAATCCTGAATGTTCACTATCGCAGTTGACAACCAAATGTAACCTTCCGGTTGCGAACCTTCTGATGCTACACAGACTTCTCTGATTGCAATTTCCTCAGTCAAATGCGCAGTTAACGCCGTTTGACCCGACGAATCTGCCTGTAACGAGATATTAGACATATGATTAGAAATATTTGAATTCGCAGAATGCGACTGCGTTTTTCCGAAGTGTGAATAGATGTGAGATGTGCGAATGTGTGATACTTTTTTCGATAAACATTGCACAATCGCGACCGACACGTGTCTACGGAATGGCCCGAACGTAGGCAATTAATGCATAAATTTAACTGGTTGAATTTTTTAATTCGCTCCGAAACGCTGAGTTTAATAAACTGCGACGCGTAATGTAATTTGGACTCACACACAGACTACAATATACATTAGTTGGTGTTCAGGTGGATCCTCTGGAGTAATTTTTAATGAATGGCGAACGAGAGAATAGAATACCCTTATTTAACGATATAGCTGTGAATTTCGGTGTTGTTATGGACTGGGATGACTTTGATTCAATTGCGTCCAATACTCGAGCACGATTGTTTAAAAAATTCAGCATGTTTTCCCACGTTGGAATTTCGTTTATTTCAATAGACATTTCCCACAATGTCTTCGTTTCTCCGATTATACGTGCTGAAATTATGCTGACAATAATGATGTCCCAATAATCAACAGATTGTTTCAACGTTTTGAGCGCTGTCAAATGATTATCACAATTATCTATCAGTTTATGCAGCTCCGCTGATGTTTCAGACCTCATTGTACTGAGATTTAAAATTGAGTTTACGTGTTTGTCTATGATCAATCGAGCGTTATCATACCGATTAATAAGTGCACTCCATGCCTGTTTGTAACCCTGTTCTGACAAGTCGATGTTATATCGCTGTCGATGGAAACGCTGAATATCCGATAAACTTCTTTCTTAATTTATCAGCTCAAAAAAAGCTCCAAAATGTTAAGTTCAAACCCAAAAAGTATGGATTAATTGTCAAGCTTAAAGCAAAAACTATAGTAGATTTCATAGAGACGTCTCATCTCGAATAAATAAACATTCAAAATAGTTGGGTGTAGAAAATACCTATTTGGGTGTAGAAATTATATTTCGAACAATACAGTGAGCCCCTACGCAATATACTTAAAACCACAAAAACATAATTCTCTCTTTGACCAAATTTACTCTTCAACTAATACAGGATTGTTTTGAGCGAGGTCAAAAATATGTATTCAGAAAAATTTTCGTTTGTTAAACTAGTTACTATGCGCTGGTAGACACCGGTGAGCATGATTCAAGCAAGGTTAACTCGATGTTTCGAGTCATGTGTTCGTGACGTCACACAATTCTGCCACGTGTTTGTAGATAAATAGAGAAAAAGCGAATGAACCATTTTTGTGTTTGTTTTTATTTTTCGTTTTTTTACTTATTGTTGTAATTTAAAGGTCTCCTTTAATACTAGAATATAGTGTCGTCATAAAACAGAAAATGATCATTTGTTTACATATTTAGAGCTAAACTGGTATTAATTGAATCACGACCGGTGAATAAAGGGAATATATGTTTATTTGTTTTTTTCTTTATTAACAAATTAACGATGGGTTTTCATTGTGTTATGGGTTATTTATTGTGGCCAACCAGCAATATACATTTGAATACGATCCCGACTAAATGTGGGATTCTAAAATGATTTTTAGATAAGATTTTGGAATATGGCCAAGTAGTATGGAATTTGTCTATTTCTCAACAGATTATGATGAAATTCGACTTGTACGATGGAAATGGGACCTTCAAATGTGTTTAGATGAAGTTCTGGAATATGGCCAAGTCGGATGGAACTTGGATATTTCTTGAACGATTTTGATGAAATTCTACTTATATGATGGAAATGGGACCTTCAAATGATTTTTAGATGAAGTTCTGGAATATGGCCAAGTAGAATGGAACTTGGATATTTCTTGAACGATTTTGATGAAATTCGACAAGTGCGATAGAAATGGGATTCTAAAATGATATTTAGAAAAAGTTCTGGAATATGGTCAATTAGGAAGGAACTCGGTTATTTTTCAATCGATTATGATGAAATTTTACTTGTGTGTTTACAGAGGAATACCATTTTGTGAACAACTAAAATTGTTGGTTTAGAAATTCGATATAAAGTTTTGCAAGTATGTCAAAGGTGTTAAAGATTTTTTCTATTAGATTGATTATTCACTAGAAGATATTTTTCCGCAAATAAAAGTAAATTATTTAAAAAACACTTTTGATTGAAATATAATGTGACTAAAGAAATAAAATAAACTTTGTTTAACTCTTAGCCCTATTATGGTTCTCACCTCACCGAAAAATTTCACACAAATCTAGTCACATTTGCATAGTATTTCTCGGTGAGGTGTGAACCATAATAGAAGCAATAGTTATTATTAAACATTTTGTTATTAATTATTAATAACATTTCATGTTATTCATGATGCTAGATGATGCAGGCCGAGTCTATACCCCATGATTGTCCTTATTCCGGAAGGACTTTGAATTTGGTATTATCAAAAGCCCGTGGAATATCAATGAATGAACATAATAGTACCTCTTTGTTCCGGAGTGTGTCATCAATTTATGATGTCAGGTCGCGTGAAGGCGTTGAATCTAATCTACTGAACCGGTATTTTATGCAAGGCTTGGTTTTCAGAATAAATAATGTGCGGCTAATGGATCTGTAAGGCCTAACATCCTCAGGGGATCTTCCCACTATTTCTGGAATAAAAATCACACGCACATCCCTCCTGGTATAGGTAAATCTAATTTTAAAGCAAAGTTCCCAAGTTTTCATGGATTTCCCTATTTAGAGAAAACGTCAAAAAATATTACTATAGTTTCTTGATCGACTGATCATTTTAAATTGTAGTCTAATTAACGAAACTGTAGTTAATATCCCTGTAAAGTGTAAAATGAACATAATTCTAAAATAAATTTATGAATCAAACAAGGGGTCTATTCGATCAAAAACTTTTCATTTTGCATTTATCACTTATTATGATAATTAATACAATTATCACTTATATTTAATATTACTTTTACCTAATAATACATATATTTCATTAATTAATTTGCTAAAGTTTTAGCGGTTTTTGTATAAAATACTTATTTAATTACAATTTCAATTGTACAATAACCGTGCTGCTTATGTGCTTTTATTTATCAGGTGTTAGATATGTTCCATGATTTTTGCTAAAGATAATTATCATCACGTCGTTCTTGACGTCAAAATTGATTCGATTTGAATTATTATTCAAACAGTATGAGATCGACGAATTTTTGATATGTTGGCTTTAAAAAATTAGGTGGAAAATTAAAGCATTGACTCAAACACAATCGCTTTTAGTAAGCTTTCAACGGCTTGGAAATGGGTGTCATTGGGCGCTTTCAGGTCCCGCAACATGTTGGCTTTCAAAATTTACTGATGGGCAAAATGACATTCGATACATAACATTGCCATGGAATTTTCGATAAATCGGGCCATTCAGAAAACAACAGGGTTATTTTAGTCAACATGTTGCCAACAGTTGGTAGAGCTGAAAGCGCCCAATACTATCTCATGTTATTCATGATGCTTGTGTAGTGTTACAAAAACAATTTCGAAAAGCTGTGTTATGGCCGAAAAACAGGACTGCATAAATAGGTGTAGTACAGAATTGTCAATTTCGTCATATTTAGAACCCTTTCTGCTTTATTACTAGCGTTTTCTCGCTTTGCCTATACTAATTTTAGATTGTATATTAAAAGAATTCTAAAAATAAGAAAAACCGGCTCTTGCGCAATTCAAATAGAGATTCTTTTCAGCCAATCTCCATTATGCTTCTCAATGCTTATTGTATAGAAAGTGTTTCTAACCAGCTTTGCTAATTGAGCGACGGTGCGACAGGTAATATTTATTCTAATGCCCCCTCATTTTACTTTTTATTAGCTCAATTGTTAGTAAAATCCCCCAAACAAAGTTTATTTTATTTCTTTAGAGTCACATTATATTTCAATCAAAAGTGTTTTTTAAATAATTGCGGAAAAACATACTCTAGTAAATAATCAATCTAATAGAAAATATCTTTAACACCTTTGACATACCTACTTGCAAAACTTCATATCGAATTTCTAAACAAACAATTTTAATTGTTCACAAAATGGTATTCCTCTGTAAACACACAAGTAAAAATGTATCATAATCGATTGAGAAATAACCGAGTTCCTTCCTAATTGACCATATTCCAGAACTTTTTCTAAATATCATATTAGAATCCCATTTTTATCACACTTGTCGAATTTCATCAAAATCGTTCAAGAAATAGCCAAGTTCCATCCTACTTGGCCATATTCCAGAACTTCATCAAAAAAATCATTTGAAGATCCCATTTCCATCATACAAGTAGAATTTCATCGTACTCGGTTAAGAAATACCCAAGTTCCATCCTACTTAGCCGTACTCCAGAACTTCATCTAAAAATGATTTGAAAATCTCATTTCCATCGTACAATTCGAATTTCATCATAATCAGTTGAGAAATAACCGAGTTCCTTCCTAACTGTCCATATTCCAGAACTTCATCTAAATATCATTTTAGAATCCCATTTCTATCGCACGTGTCAAGTTTCATCAAAATCGGTTAAGAAATAGACAAGTTACATCATATTTGGCTATATTCCAGAACTTCATCTAAAAATCATTTGAAGATCCCATTTCCATTGTACAAGTCGAATTTCATCATAATCGGTTAAAAAAAGCCAAGTTCCATCCTACTTGCCATATTCCAGAACTTCTTCCAAAAATCATCAAAATCAAATTTCATCATAATTAGTTGAGAAATAGGCAAGTTCCATTATACTTGGCCATGTTTCAGAACTTCACCCAAAAATCATTTTAGAATCCTATTTCCAATGCACCTGTCAAATTTCATCATAATCGGTTGAGAAATTGGCAAGTGCTATCATTCTTGGTCATATGTCAGAACTTCTTCCAAAAATCGTTTTAAAATCCCATTTCAAACGCACATAAAAAATTGCATTATAAGCGGTTGAGAAATAGACAAGTTCCATTATACTTGGCCATATTCCAGAACTTCATGTAACATTCAATTTAGAATGCCACATTTACTAAGTATCATAATCAAGGCTGGGCAGTAACGAATTACATGTATTTGAATTACGTAATTAAAATACAAATTACAATTTGTAATTTGTATTTTAATTACTCATTCTCCAAGTAACAGTATCTTGTATTTTAATTACATAAATTCTAATTAATTGTAATTTGTATTTTAACTACCCCAGTTTTTGAAATTTCTTATTTAAATTTTTCAAGGCTTATTAAAATTTGGTTCCAGAGTCATCAGCATAAAACCTAATCTTAATAATCTTTTTCTAATGATACGTTTTTTCACTAAATGAATTTTGTCAAATCAAATTTATCAATTTACAAATGTAATGTATTTGTAATTTGTATTTTAATTACTGAGTTTGCTGTAACTAGGAAAAGTATTTTAATTACTCAGTGTAATGTAATTTGCCCAGCATTGTAATTAGGTAATTGTCATCATTGTTGGCAATGGGCGATATTGGCCCTTAATAGTTGAGTGCGATTTCAAAAATATAATTTTGTAGTACTTTTACTAAACGAACGATTCGTATGGATAAGGGTTTTCGACTAGGTAATTAAAGGGCCTATTCTTTGTGCTAGCAAACCTGTGTCATCATTGTTGGCAATTGCCGATATTGGCCCTTAAGGGTAGAGTGCGATTTCAAAAATATAATTTTGTAGAAATTTTACTAAACGAACGATTTACATAAATAAGGGTTTTTCAAGTAGGTAATTAAGGGTCCTATTCCATGTGCTAGCCAAACCTCTGTCATCATTGTTGGCAATGGCCGATATAGGCCCTTAAGGGTTGAGTGCGATTTCAAAAATATAATTTTGTAGAAATTTTACTGAACGAACGATTCTTATAAATTAGGGTTTTTTAATTAGGTAATTTAGGGTCCTATTCCAAGTGCTAGCCAAAACTTTGTCATCATTGTTGGCAATGGCCGATATTGGCCCTTAAGGGTTGAGTGCGATTTCAAAAATATAATTTTGTAGAACTTTTACTAAACTAACGATTCGTATGGATAAGGGTTTTTGACTAGGTAATTAAAGGAACTATTCTTTGTGCTAGCAAACCTGTGTCATCATTGTTGGCAATTGCCGATATTGGCCCTTAAGGGTTGAGTGCGATTTCAAAAATATAATTTTGTAGAAATTTTACTAAACGAACGATTCACATAAATAAGGGTTTTTCAAGTAGGTAATTAAGGGTCCTATTCTATGTGCTAGCCAAACCTCTGTCATCATTGTTGGCAATGGCCGATATAGGCCCTTAAGGGTTGAGTGCGATTTCAAAAATATAATTTTGTAGAACTTTTACTAAACTAACGATTCGTATGGATTAGGATTTTTTGATTAGGTAATTAAGGGTCCTATTCGATGTGCTAGCCAAACCTTTGTCATCATTGTTGGCAATGGCCGATATTGGCCCTTAAGAGTTGAGTGCGATTTCAAAAATATAATTTTGTAGAACTTTTACTAAACGAACGATTCATATGTATTAGGGGTTTTGACTAGGTAATTAAAGGGCCTATTCCAAGTTATTTGATTTGTGGTAATTAAAGGGCCTATTCCAAGTGCAAACCCTTTGTCATCATTGTTGGCAATGGCCGATATTGGCCCTTAAGAATTGAGTGCGATTTCAAAAATAAAATTTTGTAGAAGTTTTACTAAACGAACGGTTCGTAGAAATTAGGGTTTTTTAATTAGGTAATTAAGGGTCCTATTCCATATGCTAGCCAAACCTTTATCAGCATTGTTGGCAATGGCCGATATTGGCCCTTAAGGGTTGAGTGCGATTTCAAAAATATAATTTTGTAGAACTTTTACTAAATGAACGATTCGTATAAATTAGGGTTTTTTAATTAGGTAATTAAGGGTCCTATTCTAAGTGCTAGCCAAACCTTTGTCATCATTGTTGGCAATGGCCGATATTGGCCCTTAAGAGTTGAGTGCGATTTCAAAAATATAATTTTGTAGAACTTTTACTAAACGAACGATTCATATGGATTTGGGGTTTTGACTAGGTAATTAAAGGGCCTATTCCAAGTGATTTGACTTTTGGTAATTAAAGGGCCTATTCCAAGTGCAAACCCTTTGTCATCATTGTTGGCAATGGCCGGTATTAGCCCTTGAGAATTGAGTGCGATTTCAAAAATATAATTTTGTGGAACTTTTACTAAACGAACGATTCGTATGGATTAGGATTTTTTGATTAGGTAATTAAGGGTCCTATTCCATGTGCTAGCCAAACCTTTGTCATCATTGTTGGCAATGGCCGACATTGGCCCTTATGAGTTGAGTGCGATTTCAAAAATATAATTTTGTAGAACTTTTACTAAACGAACGATTCGTATGGATTAGGATTTTTTTATTAGGTAATTAAGGGTCCTATTCCATGTGCTAGCCAAACCTTTGTCATCATTGTTGGCAATGGCCGACATTGGCCCTTATGAGTTGAGTGCGATTTCAAAAATATAATTTTGTAGAACTTTTACTAAACGAACGATTCGTATGGATTAGGATTTTTTTATTAGGTAATTAAGGGTCCTATTCCATGTGCTATCCAAACCTTTGTCATCATTGTTGGCAATGGCCGATATTGGCCCTTAAGAATTGAGTGCGATTTCAAAAATAAAATTTTGTAGAAGTTTTACTAAACGAACGGTTCGTAGAAATTAGGGTTTTTTAATTAGGTAATTAAGGGTCCTATTCCATGTGCTAGCCAAACCTTTATCAGCATTGTTGGCAATGGCCGATATTGGCCCTTAAGGGTTGAGTGCGATTTCAAAAATATAATTTTGTAGAACTTTTACTAAATGAACGATTCGTATAAATTAGGGTTTTTTAATTAGGTAATTAAGGGTCCTATTCTAAGTGCTAGCCAAACCTTTGTCATCATTGTTGGCAATGGCCGATATTGGCCCTTAAGAGTTGAGTGCGATTTCAAAAATATAATTTTGTAGAACTTTTACTAAACGAACGATTCATATGGATTAGGGGTTTTGACTAGGTAATTAAAGGGCCTATTCCAAGTGATTTGACTTGTGGTAATTAAAGGGCCTATTCCAAGTGCAAACCCTTTGTCATCATTGTTGGCAATGGCCGGTATTAGCCCTTGAGAATTGAGTGCGATTTCAAAAATATAATTTTGTGGAACTTTTACTAAACGAACGATTCGTATGGATTAGGATTTTTTGATTAGGTAATTAAGGGTCCTATTCCATGTGCTAGCCAAACCTTTGTCATCATTGTTGGCAATGGCCGACATTGGCCCTTATGAGTTGAGTGCGATTTCAAAAATATAATTTTGTAGAACTTTTACTAAACGAACGATTCGTATGGATTAGGATTTTTTTATTAGGTAATTAAGGGTCCTATTCCATGTGCTATCCAAACCTTTGTCATCATTGTTGGCAATGGCCGATATTGGCCCTTAAGAATTGAGTGCGATTTCAAAAATAAAATTTTGTAGAAGTTTTACTAAACGAACGGTTCGTAGAAATTAGGGTTTTTTAATTAGGTAATTAAGGGTCCTATTCCATGTGCTAGCCAAACCTTTATCAGCATTGTTGGCAATGGCCGATATTGGCCCTTAAGGGTTGAGTGCGATTTCAAAAATATAATTTTGTAGAACTTTTACTAAATGAACGATTCGTATAAATTAGGGTTTTTTAATTAGGTAATTAAGGGTCCTATTCTAAGTGCTAGCCAAACCTTTGTCATCATTGTTGGCAATGGCCGATATTGGCCCTTAAGAGTTGAGTGCGATTTCAAAAATATAATTTTGTAGAACTTTTACTAAACGAACGATTCATATGGATTAGGGGTTTTGACTAGGTAATTAAAGGGCCTATTCCAAGTGATTTGACTTGTGGTAATTAAAGGGCCTATTCCAAGTGCAAACCCTTTGTCATCATTGTTGGCAATGGCCGGTATTAGCCCTTGAGAATTGAGTGCGATTTCAAAAATATAATTTTGTGGAACTTTTACTAAACGAACGATTCGTATGGATTAGGATTTTTTGATTAGGTAATTAAGGGTCCTATTCCATGTGCTAGCCAAACCTTTGTCATCATTGTTGGCAATGGCCGACATTGGCCCTTATGAGTTGAGTGCGATTTCAAAAATATAATTTTGTAGAACTTTTACTAAACGAACGATTCGTATGGATTAGGATTTTTTTATTAGGTAATTAAGGGTCCTATTCCATGTGCTATCCAAACCTTTGTCATCATTGTTGGCAATGGCCGATATTGGCCCTTAAGAATTGAGTGCGATTTCAAAAATAAAATTTTGTAGAAGTTTTATTAAACGAACGATTCGTATGGATTAGGGTTTTGACTGGGTAATTGAAGGGCCCTTTCCATGTGCTAGCCAAACTTTTATCATCATTGTTGGCAATGGCCGATATTGGCCCTTTAGGGTTGAGTGCGATTTCATAAATATAATTTTGTAGAACTTTTACTAAACGAACGATTCGTATGGATTAGGATTTTTTAATTAGGCAAGGCTGGGCAGTAATGAATTACATGTAGTTGAATTACGTAATTAAAATAGAAATTACAATTTGTAATTTGTATTTTAATTACTCATTCTTTAAGTAACAGTATCTTGTATTCTAATTACTTAAATTCCCCAGTTTTTGAAATTTCTTATTTAAATTTTTACAAGGCTTAATAAAATTTGGTTCCAGAGTCATCAGCATAAAACTTATCATAATAATCTTTTTCTAATGATACGTTTTTTCACTAAATGAATTTTGTCAAATCAAATTTATCAATTTACAAATGTAAAGTAATTGTAATTTGTATTTTAATTACAAATGACAATTCAAAGTAATTGTAACTTGTATTTTAATTGCTCCACTCGAAAGTAATTGTAATTTGTATTTTAATTACTGAGCTTGCTGTAACTCGGAAAAGTATTTTAATTACTCAGTGTAATGTAATTTGCCCAGCCTTGATCATAATCAAATGTATATTCCCAGCTTGGCACAACAAATAGTTCATAACGCAATGTACACCCATGTTAGTAACATAAATTCGCTTTATTTTCATATACAAAATATGAACTCCAGCCGAAATATGTAGTTTTTTTTATTCAGCCGGGAAAAGGTTAAATAAAGGTTAAAAAATCCAAAACCAATAACAAAAACTTATTAGGAAACTATATATACGAGGAGTGTTTATTTTCTATGCATCCAGCATAATGTTTTTTATTTATTTGTTGCAAACAGGCACAAATTTTGTTTGAATGGATGTACGTACTCACACATAAAAAATTGTAAACACAAAAAATAAACAAAAATAAAAGTAGTGAGAAATGCGAATTTTGTTCGATTTGTTTTTTAAATTTTTATACTCGTAGAGCATACTCAATTCAAAGTCAAACGCAAATCAAGAAGAAGTAAGAGGTAAGAAGAAATTAACAGCAGAGAGTCTGATTTAAAGGGATTAAGAAGATAAAGTTATTACAGTTCTACTGTATTTTCCATTTGTTGTTTTTTTATTTTTTGGAAAATAAATGTTCACGAGACGTCTCGGTATTACATCGTTTTTGCTTAAAGCTTATTGAAAACAAATTTTCAAATTTTTTTTGAAAATACCACATTCCTTTATAATATCAAGTTTCGAGCTTTTGTTCATTGATGATTTACTTTGAGAACAAATATTCTAAATTGTAGCCAAAATTCCGTCACCCTTTGTGAAATCATATTTCTGAGTAAAACGGTTTGGTTATAAAAGCTTTGATAATTGAAAGCTTATAAAATGACTAGTTCTTGATTTTTTGCAAATACATACAACTTTTTATCAAAAACCTAAAAGTATGAAAAAGTCTCAAAGTTAAAAGTTAAGTTTAAACCCAAACTTGTTTAAATTAATTATCAAATTTAAAACTAAAACAAAATTTTAGCAAATACATACAGGGTGGCTGAGACCAAATGTTACTAACTTCACTCTGCTGTCATTTGTGTAGTTGTCATTTTCGCGCATTAATTTTTTGACAGATTGAAGTTTGGTTAGTTGTTTATATGTGGTCAATAAATAATTGTTCTAAATTAATATCTTAATAAAAAAATCGTAATGGAATTCAAACGTATAGTGTAATTGCACTGTATTTGGGTGGAAATTCACAAACAGCAATAGTTCGTCAGCTCCAGCATTTGAATGTGAATAAAATGTTTGTGTATCGAACCATAACTCGATACAACGAAACTGGTAGCATCGCTAAACGCAACAGAGGCGGTCCTAAAAAGACAGCAACATCAAAAGAAATGATACGAAAGGTGAAGAAACGAATCCAACGAAATCCTCGTCAAAGTGCCAATCAATTAGCCGCACGTCTACATGTTTCACGATACAGCATTCAAACCATATTGAAAAATGAACTACACTTGAAGCGCTACAAGATACAAAAAGTTCAAGATCTTACGGAGGCACAAAAAAAAGTTAGGCTTGAAAGAACACGAGCATTGAAGGCCTTGGCCGAACGTGATGAGATTCCAAAAATTGTCTTTTCTGATGAGAAAATTTTCACCATTCAACAGCATGTGAATAAACAAAATGATCGTGTTTGGTTAGAGGACAAGTCCAACGATAATTTGGACACAAGAGTTGCCATGCGCAAGCAATCACCAGCTTATGTTATGGTTTGGGCTGCAGTTACTGCAGATGGACGCACTCCTCTGGTTTTCATCGAACATGGAGTCAAGGTAAACCAAGAGATGTACCGCCAAAAGATCCTAAACGATGCTTTGCTACCTTGGGTACGTAAACACTTTGGTACGAACCGTTGGACATTCCAACAGGACTCGGCACCGTCACACAAAGCTCGAGCGACACAGCAATTTTTACAAAATTGCGTTCCGCGGCTGATTTCGTCGAAAGAATGGCCACCATATTCACCAGACTTGAATCCCATGGATTTCTCCATATGGTCCATTTTGGAGAGTAAGGTGTCCACTAAAAAATACGAAAGTGTTGATGCATTGAAGTCAGCTCTTGTTCGAGAATGGAATAAAATTCCGCAAGCCCACGTTCGGTCAGCATGCAATGCTTTCTATGGAAGACTGAATCAAATAATCAAAGCCAAAGGAGGTCATATCGAGCAGTAACATGTTTTTCATAAAATGTAATATGTTTTCAACATATTCCACGAAATTTCAATAAAAAACAATTAAAATTAAAAAAATTACAGCGTTTTCATTTGGTAACACTTGGTCTCAGCCACCCTGTATTTTATGCTTAGGTAGGTATGTATACAATTTTTTAACAAAATTTACGGATAATTCGTTCGGATATGGGAACTTTCAAGAATATTCAAGATACTATGAAAATTCGAAATTCTTCGAATAAAAAATTCTTTCATACAAGAAGCATTTTTAGGGGGCCCAAAAACATGTTGCGGGGGGGGGTCCCGATATTTGTAGTTACGCCACTGCCTGAAAACCATAGATACACAATCCTAACATCAAAAATTATTCAAAAATGCATCGTACCTGGTTTTGGAAAAAAAGTGAAAAATTTTCCCGAAAAATGTGAGTTTTCCGGAAAAATTAGACTTGCACCTTCTAAAAACTAGAGATACACAAACCTGAGTTCGAAAATCTCCCAAAATAAATATGGGTCTTACCTGATTCTCGCGACGTGCGCAGTAAGTAAACTAATGCCGATATTTTAACTATCGCTAATTAAAAACCCACGATTTTCACTATTCTAACAATTTTCTTACATAATTTGATAAAAAAATAAACAGTCGGTCTCATTCCTCGTTCCCAATGTGCGCGCAGCCTTTTACATGTTACTCAGTTTAAACATACATACATACACAAGTATATTGCGTTTCAAGCTATACCGTTAAATAATGTTTTGTTTGGTTTTGTTGATGAAATTGATTTTATTTTGTATCGATTTGAATATGAACAAGTAAATCTTTTAAACTTTGCCACTAAATTAGACAGATTCTTCTGTGTTTAGTTCTTAATTTAATTTAATGTTACATCATTTATGATTTTAATTTTGTTTAACTGTAATCTAATGTTAAAAGTTTGATTTCGTTGGCGATTTAGTTGTTTTCAGTGTGATGGAAGTTTTATTGGAATAAAAAAAAAAAAAAGTTAAATAGTTGTGATATGAATGATAGTAACAAATTCAGTGACGTAAATTAGTTTTCTTTTCAAGAAGTGTTTAATTCTAGAATGGGTAATACAAGAAAAAAATGTTGTGTAATGTTAAGTTTTGGTTCTATCCATTACGATTGTGTAGTGTTCTGTGCAAGGCAAAAAACATGTACTCGTAAAGCAACTTGTTTTGTAAAAAATGGTAGTGACTCCAAATACCAAGAAAAGAAATCTAAAGGTTAGTGAATTTTATAATTTGAACATGAGCAAGGATTGATTATTCTTGTTCAAAATTTAAATAACGGTAAGATCACGCCACATGCGTTCTGTATGTGTCTGTGAGAACAATATTATTATATTAAAATTATTTATTGATTTTGTACGGGAAAATTTATGGGAATTTCATTATCTAGAATGCCTTAATATGTTATTCGAACCCCTGAAAATGCAGCAACTTCAGGCTTAAATAGATGCGTTCTTGCTTTAGTGAAATTATATAGGACGTCGAAAAAAATTTAATTGGTACACTAATACATAGAGAAATCAATTGTTGAAATTTTTTTAATGTAATAAACACAAATACTACCATTCAGAACTTCTTCTGTGTTTTCAGCGTTTGTAAAACTATTGGTTTTTCAGACCACTTTCGCCTCGTGTTCATCATGTGGGCATTCTTCTCTTTCAAATTACTTTTAGTATTTCTTCATTCAATCATAACATAAACTGTTAACTATTTTCGGTACTTATAGATCATCGCTCTCTTACTTTTTCATTCTACCGCACGGATCACTTCCGATTCCGTCCACTTTTAAACTACTTAAAGATTACAAATACAGTTGTTTTAATATTTAACATAATTATAAGATTAACATAAATCTAATAATTCATTTATTATTATAATAATAAATATTTACTATGTTAAATTCGGTAACTCAAAATCATACCAAATAAAACTTTTGAAAAGGTTTTCATTTTGTCAAGGCTTGTTTCCCCCGATTTGCATGTGTTAAATATAGATTATTTAGATATAGATGAGGTGAAATTCGGTCGTGAGCTTCGTCAGATTAAGGGATATAGATCGGAGAGGATCGTTTGAATACCGAATATGCTAGTGTCCCAGCAGCTACTCCGCCACCTCACCTATCTGTTGTGAAATTCCCAAATACCGAAATAGCCACTTGTGTTACTAAATTACGTAGTTTGCACACCCGTATGTGCATCCTTTTAGAGCAAGATAATGCCGATAATGAAGAAGTAGAGCCGATTTTAGCTAAGTTAATTCATGTTCGTTTTCGATTCCAAAATGTTTTTATTGAATAAGAATATTCAACAGACACACATCTGGTCGCAATTCAGCAATTTATTAAATTGGCGTTAAAATTTGAATGTAACGAGTTGGGAAATGAAGAGTTGATGACTCAGGATGGATTTTACAGGAGCAATTTTAGCCGAGACACACTTGTCTGGTTCGTCTACTCAGAGCGAATCTACGCCAAAAATCACTAGACATAATCTCGGTAATCAGAGCAATACTGCTGATTCTCGAATTAAGCATGGCGAAAAAATAAAATATCCGGGCTCTGATTCGACTGGCGGTAGTGTCCCATAAGTTAACCATCAGCGTTCTGATGTCCCACATGTGAAGCATATGGTGCAACCAGTGCTTTATTCACAGGTTGGTCAGCAAACCACCGAGAATATGATGATTCCACCGCCTAATTTTATTTCGCCACCTCCAATATTTCCATTTGGTTATTTTCCGCAACCAAATTTAATGCCAGTTAACCCTCATATGTCATCCTACCCTAATATGATTCCACCTTTCGGAAAGCCTTCAACAAGTGCTGGTGTTCAAACGATTACTTCACCCCCTCAAATAGAACCAGCACAACAGAAACGTATACCAACAAATAGCAACGTATATCCTAAATCATGCAATTTAGCATCCGCTACTCCAATTCACAAGTGGAATATAACTTATAAATGGTTCTCCTGCTGGCTTGCCGGTTGAAAAATTCGTTTTTAGATTGGAACATTTAGCCAAAATTCACAATATCCCGTTAGACCATTTAGCGACGAATATTCATTTGCTTTTACAAGATACGGCCCGCGAGCACTACTTGCTTATATTGGAAAGAAACCCACCCCCCCCCCCTTTCGTAGATTTTTATTACGATCTTAAGGTGGATTTAGTGGGACAGAATTGTATATCCATTTCGGAGCTGATTAGCGTATGTATCGCAACAGGGGAAGCGTGGAAAGATGTGAATTATGCTCCAGAATTAAACATGACGTACCGAAATCAGGCTGTCAATGAAATGTTTATTGAAAGTATCCAGTACGAGCAACGCGATAACTATGTCTGATAGACAGAGAGATCTGATAGACGGAGCTGTTGGAACTGTGGACGTAAAGCACATTCTTATACTGATTGTGATATCCCGAGACAAAATAATATCTGTTATGACTGTGGTGCGCCTGACGTACTCAGATCCCACTGCAGATATTGCCTCAACAAGTTGAGAAACGGCACACTGGAGATGAGGAGAACTGGGTCCCTAAATTTCCGTGCAGCCGTACGATTGAGACTCAAGCCGATGATTGCCAGCGTCGGTTCGAATACCGAAGTGATAGAGTCGAAAATTAATTGCATCCATCACTTCCCGTATTTTAACTTCAAACTCTGAATCTTCAGATGAGAATAGACCTTACGCTTGGGTTTCTGTTAAAGGAATTATATGTGTGGCCTTCTTGGTAGTGGAGCATCAATAAGTGTTCTCGGTAAGGGAGCAGAATAGTTCTTTAATGTAAGCAAGCTCAACCTACATCCCCTTCCAGCCTTTATTCAAACGGTTTGTACCTCTTCACAGCTGTGGGTATGTGAATACCGATATTATCTACAGTGAAAAAAACTAGGAAATTAAGACTTCTTGTTGTGCCGTCTTTACAACAAAGCCTTTATTTAGGATATGATTTCTGGAAGCTGTTTGGAATTGAGCCAGCAGTTGTCTTAGAATTGGGGATCAGCGAAAACATCTTCACGCCATAGTCGAAACTTTTCCTAGCTATGAAAAGCTAGGTCTAGGGCTTACAAATTATTACAAGGAAAGGCATAATTCCGCGCCCATGAATTTAAATTTAGACTCTCCTAATTCAGCTGATTATATAAAATTCGCACGCGAGCTAGAAGCTGCTTCTCATAAACATAATATCAAACTAGTCGATAGAAAAGTAAAATTAACCTAGCAAAAAATTCAGTTTCGCTTCAGATATTCCCACTTACAAATTAATTATACGCGATGAATTGAGGTTGGATTTGATCAAGATTGCACACTGTCCGCCAACATCTGCTCATCTATAGGTATTGCTAAAACTGCCGAATATTTTAAGAGATATTTCTTCTGGCTTACACTGTTAGCTAACGTGACTGAATTCATTAAAACTTGTGATCTGTATAAACAAAATCCCTTATTGAATTTACTGTACACATCATCTTTGGTGATGAATTTAAATGCGGCACTAATAGATTCAGCATTTGTCTTAAATCTTCGATAGTAGATCGCCTTTAATAAATAAAGATAGGTTCTAGACTTTATAATAATTATTTTGTCACATCATTTAATTCCTCCACAGATTTCACTGGAAAGGTATTTTCAACTAAAACTAGTAACATGCGTGCGCAGGTCGTTTACTGTTCACAACGTTTTCTTTAAGCAATTTATTTGTTGCTATAGTTCGGATGCATCTTGTGGTTTGCTAAATATTAAATCAAACGTTGTCAAATGACATATTATAAATATATTTATATTTTTACCTTCATATAGTCCTCTTCCACTATTTCCCATTGCCGTTGCTCTCCACTAGATTGTTTATTCGGTTCTTGTGCAATATCATCGCTCGACGCGAAAGGGAGAAATCAGGGGAGTTTTCGGGATCCAATAATTCGCCACCTTCACTATCATTATCGTCCTGGACGATCTTCACTACCGATGCCTATGGGTGCGACATGTAATTCATTTATAATTGTAAAAATATTCATCAAAAACTCCTGTTCCATTGCGAATTTTCGAACAAAACCTTGGTTCAATAAATACAAAACACAGGTCTGTGTATCCTCATTCATATTTCTGTAAACCAAATAGCTAAAGGAAAAGAATAATCATTTGCAAAAGGAAAGAGTGTCCCAGTACACGAGAATCTCTTTCTGAAAATATAGATAAAACCAATTTACAACTAATAAGTAAAACCTGGAAGAAAACTTACGTTATTTCGATAAAAAAATCGCTTGGGGTACTCGGTACCAAGTAGACGGATTCAGGGTTAACTTGTTATGGAAATTATTGTGTATCTGAGATGGCGTTTGTTTAAAATTGGAATTAGAATTACTTTGTTTTGAACGTTTATGTAGGATACAATTTTTAGGTTATATTTAGATTTAAAACACAAACTACGGGTTCCATAAAGAAATCGGAAATAGTTCTAAATCTGTATACTATTAGTGTTTCCCTCTCTGTCAGAAAGCTAAATCTAACTACTTTTAGGGAAATAGTATTTATCCATAAGGCATTGTTCACTTGCCATTACATCCGAAGTTTGCATTCATAACAATCTATTGTTTAATTGCTGTAGAATATTTGAAGGTTTCGTCACTAATCTTATCTAATAGTTTTCGAATTTTTATACCGAAAAGTTTTTCACCGAATCAATTTGCTTAACACAATCGGTTAAACAAATATGTACAATCGGTGTGGATCAAAAACACAAGCCAATCTTCTAACAAACTCCTTCAAAATTGTGTTTGAAATTTCATTATCACTGTCACCGTTTCATTACAAAAGCAAATAAAAACGTAATATACACTATTATCGACTCGATTTTATATTCTGTTGCTTTCCAACGATCAAAATCATCCAGACTTCGCGAACTTCTAAGAATATCCGATTGGGTTTTATTATGTAAAATGTTTAGCATTAAATTTAGTTATCCAGTTTTAAAAAATGGTCCATTAAATTTTCCTAATGATGAGGTTCTTGGGGATGGTATTCGGGATCAATTCAGTTTGCAAAACTATCATCGTTTCGTAATGAAAGCACTGGTTAACTGGTATACTAGGTACTTCCACATTAAATGTTTCGAATACTGTTGGAGGCAGTCTATACTTCAGATAAAGAGGTTGGGTTTGTTGGGTTTGTACTAGAGCAGTATGAAAATGTAAACGGTTCTCTCTTCCAGTTTCGTATAAAGTGTCCCAGCTAACATGGCTTTGGCATAGGGCTGCTCGTTCTCTTTTAGGCAAAAGACCGGTTCCGCAACCATTTTCCTAGGTTTCTTGCAGAGTTTCCAATATTTTTTGTGCGGTAACTAATTTTAGATTTGAATTAGGAAATATCAGATGTCTGAGTATAGATTTAAAAGTTTTGAAATTATGGATCATATCTGCTTGTAGGTGGGCTGAGTTACTGTATGACTATTGTGCAACTGACGTACAACACTAGCGTTGTTGTTATTGTTAGATTTTGTCGGATTTGAATCTAAGTCGTATACTAGCGTTTTGCGCCATACATTTCCGGACATGTATTTGGGGCTGCTATCTCGAATATCCTCCTGGAGGCTCCTGTTTGTTGTGGAGGGCTGACTCACTAGCCTTCTCAGGTTTTCCGCAACACTTCGATTGCACATAACACAAGTAAACTTGGTGACATTTGGGGCTCCACTACCAAAGCAATGCTTGGCTAAACCATTATTTGGGTTTTGCGTATGAGTTTGCCATAAAGGAATATTTCTCAATGCTTTCTCATATTCTGTCTCAACTTAAAGTCCATATCCTAATTATAAATGGGCTGGTTAAGTGCGAGTAAAGAATACAACAAATCTGAATAAAACACGAGAAAACTTTCTTTTGATTTTTCCTTTCGAGCAGCGATGGATTAACGGATCAAGGCGCTAGAAAAACCAATAGATCCGTCCTTAGATTCCAATGAATGCGTCTTAGATGCGTTACTTAAATTCGGCAAGCAGCTAGACTTTTCTTGTAAATTCATGTCAGAGGATTTTTCGTTTTAGTTTCCATTCTCTGAGTACAGATATTCGGTTTAAGTTCATCCAACACACGTTTTGAATCAGAACGAATACTATTCTGAGCCGAAGGAACCGATGGATCTATTTAAATATTATCTACTGACTCATAAAGCTTTTCATCATATGCCGAATAGTTCGCCAATAGTTTATTAGTATACAAATATTTTAATTTGTCGCACGATGTTAGCATTTGAAACGATTGTGGTCTATATGTTGGAGAGCTATTGAATAACCGAAATAAAAAATTGTTTTATTAAAGTTAAGTAAAACAGCATCAATCACAATGTATTTAATGCAAGCAATAGGAATTCAAACACTAAAACCGTTAATCACAGAAAAAAACTTTGGAAAAAAAAATTAATAAATGGCCGAAACTGAAACAGTATGCTTTGACAGATAAAGTACCTGCATAAAAATACAAATGTCCAAGGACAAAATAAATGCGTTGAACTTAACTCTCTTTACCGCTAGCGGTAACAGTCATTTGGCCACATTATAATGATATGACAAAAAGCCGGCTACACGCTCCTTCGTGGCTACACCAGACATTTTAATCATAAGAATTTGTAGGTTATTCCAATAATTTGTTTAGCTGCAGAAAAGTAAAAGACAGCTGACAAGCGAATTCCACTTCAAAAGCTTAATATACTGAAATACATTAATTAAATATATATTACGATCACTAAACAAATTCATACAGTTCACTTAATCCACTTTTGGATATGATGAGATATATTCAAATACATCTTCCATTAAACCATTGGCAAAATCTACAATTAGCTAAATCATTTTAGTTGAACTTGCATTTATAAGACGGCTTTCTGCATCAAAAATAAAGACGATAAAGATTGCTTTAGTAAGGTGCTTCGAAAAATTTAGGAATAAGGTTCTACCAAAGAGTATAAAAGTAGAAGAGGACCGAAACAGAACAAGAATTTTTATCAAAAAAATATGGGGTTATGCAATTAAAATGGGTTATGCAACATTGCATGCAACAAAAATAACAAATATTATGAGTTAAGCACTCACATAACTTATTTCGCTATCTGTGATTATACATTTCTAGATACAAAACAGGTTTTGACACAAAACTAAATAACTGACTCGTTCTATACTTTGTGTGTATTGCGCCAAATCGATGTGTTTGTTTGAAGAAGAATTAAAATTGCATTAGTAAAAAAAATTTTTCAGCTGATCTTATTTTTATGCAGATGAAAGAGAAACATATAAATACGAACATTAAAAATAAAAATTTGCTCGTTTCGTTGTTTCCTGATTAAAACGGGATGTTATTACATACGAAATTTGTTGACTCCTATTCTTTTCCAAAAATTCGTCTGCCAGGCTTAATATTCCATTAATGGTTTGAAAGAGCCCGGGAAAACAATAAGGCTTGGTTTTCGAGCACGTCTTAATGGCTCCTACGAACACTCGTAAAGAATTTAGAGTTTTATATGGTTCGTTGCCAATTTTTATTGCACTACGATTAGGATTCGCATCAAACTGTTTCCTGATATTTAAGGCATCAGACAACATCTCCATTTTCTCGCATAAATACATTGTTGCTAAATCTTTATTTGGGCCATTGAATTTATCGAAATGAAGAGCAGTTTTAATTGCAGCGGTAACAGTCCTGCTAAAAACCTGAGTAGCATAAGAAACTTTCATTTGTTCAAATGTGTTGGATTTTATATGTGACAACGATAATTTGCACATTTTCGTGTCCATTAAATTATTCCTTACACTTATTATTAAATGAGGGGGATCGAAAAGCGCGTAATATTTTTTGTCGTTAAAATTAAAAAATGGAGTTTCTGAAGTTACCCCTAACATAGAATAGAAATTCCTGTTGTTGGACCCTTGATCATAAACGAGACCCGTAATTTTAAATCCGCAACGCTCGGCTAGATCAATATTTTCTATCAATTTCAGTTTTATTTCGCTACCTTTCATATTATGTTTAGATGCGTAGTAAGACAATATATATTTATAATTGAAAAAGAGCCCCCCGATCATAAATAAACAAATCGATTTGGCAACGGTATTTTGCCGTTCGGTGCCTAGATCAGTAAAACCGTCAATATGATCATGAAAGCTATTATATTCCAAGTCTCGTTTATTGTCGATCTCATTGAAAGCCAAAACCACATACCTCGAATTTATATCAATTTCAGAACATTTTTGCTTCAAATTGTTGAAAATGTCTTCGTTTTCTCTGGGTTTAAGATGCTTGATAGGCATCCAGCTCTGAAGAGAAGACACAGCTGGGAGCCTACATTTCAAATCATTTTTTAAATACCGGTACGTTGTCGCGGATCGGGAAAAAATATTTTGAGCCAAAAATCGTTGGGGTTCACTCCATGTAGACGTCTTTCATTTTCGCACTAATAAGATTTTTCCTAGCTCGTTTACATGTTCATCTACGTAACTTAAATTATTTATTTTATTTTTTATATTAATGTTATGAGCCAGATTTAACGATTTATTTGTTTTTCGTAGATACCGATTTTTTAAGGTTAGAGATCGAATTTTCATATTTATCTGTTGAATTGCTGTTTTTAAATTTTCCATATCTTTATTGATCTTATAATACTGGCTTCTATAATAAGCGCAATTTTTTATTTGGATCTCGCAATTGTTACAATAGGGTTCATCTAGTAGAGATTCGGTAACCATTTTTTTATAAGGTGGTTCGAATGCTTCAAACTCCTCTAAAATAAGATCCCAACTGCTGGAGCCTGCTTGAATATAACTAGGGTAAACATTTTTGATTTTAATCGGATCATTTTCATTAAATAATTCGTCAGTTTCAAGAAAATTTCCTATATCTAAGCATGGAACAGTACCTTGTTTTAAACGATTTTCAAGCCAAGATTCTTTAGAAAAATGGTCTTCACACACTATTAAACTTTTATTTAAATTATTTGCATCCAAACCACATTTTTCTATCCATTCATTAAATAAGAGGAAAGAGTTAGATGGAAACCAAAAAAAATTTCTTTTTGGAAATGCCTGCCCTCTTTGTTGCTTTGTAGTTTCGAACCGCACAAACCACCCTAGATGGCCGATTTGTTTATTTAGGATAACAGTTCGTCGTAACGTCCATATTTATTAAAATAACTTATTTTGAGGATAACAAAATTAAAACCTTAAACAGTACGTATTATTATAAAATTAAATTACAATATTTACATAAAGAAATAACAGTAATATTTCACAGTAATTATAAAAGCAATTTATATTAAGGGAAACGATAAATTGTTTAAATTCACACTAGAAACTGATCTAACTACTTAATATTAATAGTTTGATCAGATACGTAAGTTTATTTACCAACACAACGATGAAAAGAAAAGAAATATTACGTTTGTTTGGATATCAAAAATTTAATTTTTGGCCATCCCAAAAGAAATCTACGCAATAATTATATACAAATTATAAAACGACGAATTATAAGGTCGTTGATCCCTTTTTACGGATTTATCTTACTATGTTGAAACTCCCACAAATGTAGTAAACATAAAATTATCAGGAAGAAAATAGTATAAACAACGAAACGAGCAAATTTTTATTTTTAATGTTCGTATTTATATGTTTCTCTTTCATCTACATAAAAACAAGATCAGCTGAAAAATTTTTTTTACTAATGCAATTTTAATTCTTCTTCAAACAAACACATCGATTTGGCGCAATACACACAAAGTATAGAACGAGTCAGTTATTTAGTTTTGTGTCAAAACCTGTTTTGTATCTAGAAATGTATAATCACAGATAGCGCAATAAGTTGTGTGAGTGCTTAACTCATAATATTTGTTATTTTTGTTGCATGCAATGTTGCATAACCCATTTTAATTGCATAACCCCATATTTTTTTAATGAAAATTCTTGTTCTGTTTCGGTCCTCTTCTACTTTCATACTCTTTGGTTCTACAAAGAACAATGTTTTTTTTCATATGGGTTTTTAGCCCCATACGTGCAGCTGGGACTGGTATAACAATACTCTACTCATGAAGATCATCAATTATTTCTATATAGCAACACATTTCTAAAACGTTACCACTAAAAATTACAGCTTCGAGAAAATTCTTTTAAAGAAAGTACCGTTTTCACCTGTTTCAGATGAAACTTTAACATTGTGTAGAGGACAAAAGGGATTTTACTTATACATTAAAAATTAATCAATAACCTACCACAACAATGCCGAGCACCATACATGGGCCAAATTCCTATACGGATTCTATATGGTTAGTACAACGTTTCTACCGCTAGATGGTTGACTGTTTGTATCAAATCTGTTAGCGAATAAGTATTCTTATGGGCATATAGTATAGGTTACACTTTCTCGAAAGTACACATGCACCTTGGTCAATAACCAAAGACCGATGTGCTGCTAAAGAATGACTCAGATTCATGTATTTTGCCACCTGAGCCGAAGGATAGAATGAACATGTTGTCTAAGAAATTCTTTATTTCCTCCCGTTGTGCCTACATGACTTTTTGCCTGCCCTCTGCGATTAAGTGGAATTTTGTTTCCGTGTACTATATGAATGCAATGATTCCTGTCGGCGCCTGTGGCACCTCCACGTGGTACTGGTGGGCAACAGACTGAATCTGGCAAAGTCAGCAAAATGTCATGCAAAAATCTAGACCAGCCGTAAAACCACGCTACATTATTGATGGGTTTGCACCGTACCCAGCTTTTAAAATTTATGCAATAATAGCTGCCTTTCTTGACGAAGATCAAAGTTTACATTGAAATGCCAGATTTGAAGTTTAGGTTGAAATGCCAAAGTTTACCAAAGTAACCAAGTGTCAATTGAAACAACAAAACTCTACTTGCGCATTTTCTCTGACCAAGATGACGAGCTACTTGTTTTCACGAATGAAGAGTTGATTTAACCGTCCCAACAGATTACGTATCATTGATGAAGAGAAACGTTGTATCGAGAGTTTCCTGTCTTTACACAATCGTAATTTACATTTTATTGTACTTAGATATTATCAGTTTCAGAAAGCAAAATCCTGTTACGCGAACCATATTCAATTAAGATGATAAGTATAATAAAGAAATCAGCAAAGATACCCTTAGCAACAACTTGTCTCAGTATGACATTTTTATTAATGATCCATTTTTCGTCACCGAGGAATAACACGTATCGTCGAGTACTACTGTACATGCAAAAATGGAGCACGTACTCTATGACTATTATTGCTACCTCTGATTTGGTTGTCGCCTCTTCCTGGGCATTCGTTGTCTAATATTTTTCTGTAGCTGCAGATTCTGGCAATGAAAAAAATAGTTAAGCACGATAGTCTTTTATGTATACGCTTTCATTGATCAAATTCCCAACACAGAAAGTTTATGAAAGCCTCGTTTTTGAACGTTAATCAAATAAATTTTTTTAAGTGCCCATTCAGAGGAATACATGCAATAGATTTTAATTCTCCATACTTTTCTGCTCGCTCTGCGTCAAAAGACAAAACTTTGTGTCGGTTTGGCAGCAAATTGACAGGCAGCCGAACCGAACAAATATTTAGACTTATCTAAATTAATTATATCGATATTTTTAGATGGTAAATAAAGCTTTTATATTATGGCTTTCTCAAGAAATGAAATTTAAACTGTGAAGCTTCCATATTTTAAATAATTTGCAAGTACCAGAAATGTATATGAAAGTTTAATGGTCGAATGAAATTTTTATTCCAGGAATTATGTTGTTATTAGTTTCATGGCAATTTCAAAAAATATTTAACTAACATTTTGAAGTCACTTGACGCAAATTTGCCTATTTATGGTGAAGGCGGCACAAAAGAAATAAAGTTTCACCAAGGATTTTTCGTTTCGAGATCTACTTACAATTTTTGCTCAGAATTTTGAATTTAATAGGAACTCACTGGATTGAGGCCTACAAATTTAAAAACAAAATTCTAAAATATAATAGGATTCGGGTGCAGATAAATTTGAGTTAATTTGCATTCAGAATTATTCATGTAAAATAAACTCCAATGCCCACCAATTTAATATATCGAACTTTTAGTTTGTTTTAAATTTAAATAAATGAAATTATTTTATGTGAGAGCCTCGAAATCATTTTTTTTTTTTTTTGGATTTTACGAAATAATTAATAATTGTAATTTTTCCCATTAAATTTAATAAACGGTATTCTCCATAAATAAACAATTGTCAGTAATTATTTGTATTTACCGGATTCCGAAATAAACAAAAAAAAACAAATTATTTACACATGTAAATCAATATTATGTTTTAATTGATATTTAATGTTAAACAAAAAAAAAATTCGTAATTAAATATTTAATAAAATATTAATTTATTTATTTACAAATTATTTGCAATACGTACATATATAATGCATATCAAAGTGAATTCTGTTTATTTAATTTTTCGGTTTTTTTATTCAAAATACCAAAATTTTGAATGTGTGTGTGATTGTTGCTGTTGTTGTCAATTTGTGGATTGTGGGTGTAATTATTATTTTTGAAATAATGATACGTTTACAAACAAGCACAATGTTATTGATGATTATAAAGAGATTACAAATTTAATGAATACAGCGCTCGCTGCATTGCAAAATTATACATTAATTAATTTAATCGATTTTTTCGGGTGGCAACATTTGACAGTCATTAAGTAAATGTGGACTGTGTCATTAACGTTGGTCCAAGATGAGTTTTTTGTTTTTTTTTTTAAATAAACACACGAATGCATGAAAATATGTGTATAATCATCTTATAAAACCATAAGACCACACGCGTTTTAAAATTAAAGTTGCAATAAAACAAAACAAAAAAAAAATGAAAAACGAAAGGCTTAAGACAATACAGATAATATAAAATAATAACAACAATAATAACAAATACAGAACTTTAATTTTGCGTAAAATAAGGTTTTTTGGTTTTTTTGGAAACATTCACAAGATTGAGAGGATATAAAATTTAATGTTTGATCGTGTACCATAAGAAATGTTGATGATGTTGATGGGAGGTTAACAATTTTTTTTTTGCGCTTTTATTAACTGCAATCGTTATAAATCTTGAATTATTTTTTATTTTTTTTTTGTTTATTATTTTCTTTATAATTTATGATTTTAATTTTTCATTTTATATTTTCGTATATTCCTTGATTGATGCAATAATGTATGTACGAGTATGTATATAAGGTGGATAAGAAAATTACGATAACGTTTTTTTTTTTAATTTCAAAAGATGCTATTAATAATTATACAAGAAATGTTGTTAAGTCATGTCTTGCTTAATAATTTGTTAACAAGATATATATGTATATATATAGGTACATGTTTGTCTATGATCCAATTAACCCTTGTTAATTAATGACTTTGGCATGGTGTAAACTATAACCATGACATTATTTTAGAAAAATCGAACTAAGGACAATTGGTACTCAACATAGTCTGTTGGAAGTTAGAAAAAATTTTGCTAAACACGAAAACAATGAGATTATTTTGATATTTGATATTAATAAATGGAGAATTGCTTTTTCTGGTATAAATTGGGACAACTTCATTGTAAATATTCGGTGAGCTACATGTGTCTTATCTTCAAATAAATCGCTGAAAAGCACTAATGGAACCTTCCATAGCCATACAGACGAAGATACAAATATATTTTTTGGGGGGAACTGCACCCGACGACATATAATATAAATGTCAAATGGACCGCAATAGTAGATACCCACACTAGCTAGCTAAAGCATGGCTGAAATTTACTCTTTTTCTCGGTTAAGTGCCCAATTTGTTCTAATTTTGGGGTAGCTCGAATTATATAAGCATGCCACTGGCGGTAAACGATATTTTTAGAATAGGTGGAATCAGTGCTGTCGTACTAAAAACATTGAACAGAGTACTTTTCAAATTTTTTAGGGGAGTATTTCTAGTTAAAAGGGCGTACATACGAAATACAATAGTTACACCTTAGACATAAATAATTGTTGGTATTTTGTGTTAAACAAAAACAATGATCCAGCAAATTACATTAAAATTGTTTTTAGCTTTTGAGCCAAATTTGAAAATTAAAACTGTTTTAAGATCGCCACAACTCTCCACGAAATTACAGATATTTTTAGATTATCGTTTTTCACTATTTTTACCTAAATTTTACGCGATAAATAAAAAACTTATCTTAAAGCACCTTCAAATTCTAACCCTTTTCATTTTTCCAAGCGTAATTTTGGCAGATATGTGAATTCAGACATGTCAAATATGCCAACATGTACGTTCGTCATTTTTTACAAAGTTGATTTTTGAGAATTGGAAGACATTTTGGTGCAATTTAAAGAAATGTCATTACCAGACTGTTGCATCGTCGTAAGTTTGACCTGGAGAGAGTCTAAAAAATCGCCTGTAAAAAACAGGACATAAAATTGGTTTGTTGGGGACGCCTGGGCACAAAACATGCACGTGGTAAAATCTCATAAACACTCGTTTGAGCACGTTTGTCAATGGATTTTAGTGAAATGTAAAATCTGAGTTATTAAGCCGATTCAATCAGTAGTTCCCTAATATAAAACTGAATTATTTACGCTCTGAAAATTTCGTGGTTCATCTCATTTGGGGTCGGATTTGTTAAATAAAATAAGAACCTAATCCAAAAAATATAGCGGAACACCATTGAAGCCATTAACATTGTTTCATTAATTTTTCTTATTTTTACATGCACAACCAATCCAGGCAGGGTACTACATCTCCAGCTTCAAATGGAACTAGATGTTACGTTTGTGGATGAATTTTAATAGAATTTATATCTGAGATTTCATAGGTTAAGTCGATTCTTTAAGTAGTTCCTAATATACAATTTATTAATTTATTTAATAATCTGGGGTTGGATTTTTTAATTAAACCATGGTTCAACAAATGTTCTTGTTTCACCCATTTGTGGGTTGAAACTTTAAATCACAAATGATATTCGCCAAATTAACTTGGCCGAAGTTCGAATTAAATTTTAACACATAAGTTTGAAAACCCAAAACAGGTCTAGAGAAACTTGGACATCTGTCACCTTATTCTTATAAGAAGTATGCATAAATCCAGACAAATAATTCCATACAACTTTCTAGTATGGCAAAGTTATATGACTGCAGAAATTATCTTATAGTTTTATTTTTTTATAAAGGTCGTAGTCAGTCTAAGTTTGAGAAAGGATTTGAGAGTATTGTAAATCCAGATTTCGCAAATTTGACATGTTTCAATTGATATTGTTTTTGCTAAAGTGGCTGGCACATTAATGCAAGAAAACCATTTTATGGGCTTTTGCTACTCCGATCGTACTAACTTCGACAGCATACTGGGTGGAATACCAAGTATTTTTCCCTTATACCCCAAACGGTAGTTATAATACCGTTACCATTAATGCACATAATATTATCAGTACGTTAGTAGCTGATATATCGTCGCAGTCAAAATACAACGAAAACAAAAACCATAATAATATTATTATTGGAAATAATGTTATTGTGCAGCTGATGCAAGAAAATGGTTCTTTATATTCCGCCTTCGGAATTCAACAACGGAAGCTGAACTTATGGAGTATATCAAGGGTAAATTTGATATTCACGATTTTCTTTACCTTAAACTAAAGCATCGTTTTGAAATGGAGAATGCTTGATTTAAAGTGAATACTTCTGCAAACGTGGTGGACAGATTGTTGGACGGAAATATGTGGCCAGTGGGTGTACTGGTGATATTTATCACCAATTTTTTTCAACGGAGCCGTCGCATACAGTCTCCAGTTTAGTAAATGCCAGGCTTTTTTCTCGAGAACGGTGCTAGATAGAAGAAAACATCGGATGGTGACCTTCAATTCGATTTTGACTTCGACCTTCAAGGTTATTTGAAGGTCAAATTGAGTTTTTTAAATAGAAATAGCTATTGTTGACCCAGGATTCGGAAAGATCGCAAAATTATATAGACAATACTAACTTGGTACTTTAGGTCGTGATTCCAACAACTTTAAATTAAGTCATTCCGCAGTAAAATTCATTATTTGCTGATTGTATCTTATTATTTAGTAATTTGTCCTTGAATTAACATATGAATATCATTAAAAGGAAGAGACTAAAGTTCCTATCTGAACATATAATTTTGCGATCTTTCCGAATCCGGGGTCAAAAATAGCTATTTCTATTTAAAAAAATTGAATTTGACCTTCAAATGACCATGAAGGTCGAAGTTAAAATCGAATTGAAGGTCACCATCCGATGTCTCCCTCGACCCTTAACAACTTTCAACTCATCCTATATATTACCATAACACGGGCAGAATGCGCTCAAAATTGGATACATTTTAAAGAAGAATTTTAAATAAAGAAGAATCTGACGTCATATTAATAACTGAGACATAGCAGGTTTCTGCTATAAAGAATGAGGAGTTCTTTTCTGCATATTATATGGTTTTCCGCAGAGATCGGCATGAAACTGGAGAGTGTCTGGATGTTGGTGGTGGTCTATTATTAGCTATAATAAATCAGTATAAATGTCTAAAAATTAATATTTCATCCGGCGATATTAAAATCGTTTTAGTAAAAGTAAATATGGCCAAAGGAAATCTTTTCGTTTGTGCTACGTATGTTCCCGGGAAATCTACAAGTGGAAGATAATGATAGTTTGTGCATCGTAGGAGTTTTTAACTTCCCAAAACTTAAATTGGAAACGAATTGACGGAATACTTACCCCGTTTGGTAACACTACCAATACCGCTTTGGTGATAGATTCATTTTTTTGAAATGGGTCAAAGGCAACATAATGAAGTGCACAATCAGAGTGGCTCACTTTTGGATTTTGTTTTCACTGACGATAATTTACATACATCAATGCAATCTTGTGAAGACCTTGCTGGCTCATCAAGCATTCATCATACACCGTTGTTGATGATAATATTTTAATCTTTGATTTTAGAAATGGTGATTATGACTCTCTTAATGGATACCTTGAAAATATTTCCTGGGATATCCTTTGTAATGACAAGGATATTAAAATTATGTTGCGGAGATCGATCTATTTGTAAAACCAAGGCATACAAACTGTATAAAAAGACGAACACATCAGCGTATTCTCACCTTCGGTATAAGTTAAATGTTTTGAATTAATTTATGTATGGTAATTATTTGTTAGAAATTGAATCTGGTATCAGGTCGAATCCATCATGTTTCTGGCATTATATTATCTCTTAAAGAAAATCTGTTGGTTATCCTTTACCCATAAGTTATAATGATAAGCAAGCTCATGATCTAAATGTTTATGAATTATTTGCAACGTATTTCAAATCCGTGTATTTAGTCAAAAATATTTTAAAATCTCCCTGTGACCAAGTCATGGTTGACCCTATCCATACAGATTTCAGCAAGGCATTTACAAAATTAATCACAAATTATTAATTGATAAATTGATTAAAGTGAATTCTAATTTTATTTCTATAAAATGGATATCATCTTATTTTTCGCAAAGGTCTCAACTAGTACGTATTGGTCAAAATTATTCTGAGAAGTTTACAATCTCATCTGGTGTTTCTCATGGCAGACATTTAGGTCCATTATTATTTATTCTGTTTGTTAATGATATTGTTACATGTTACAAGTTTTGTAAGTGTCTATTATATGCAGATGACCTGAAAATTTATGCTACTATCCGAAATGGTGTAGACGTTTTATTGGTACAACAGGACCTTAATCGGTTTAGTGATTGGACTAACGAAAATCGTTTAGCTGTCAATATCCAAATGTAAAACTATGTAATTTGAAATAATTTCATTATTGCTATATTTGCATTACGTCAGTTATCCAAATGAAACTTGATATAAACTGGGGATATGAAAAAATTGAGATGAATTTTTCTTATCGGTTTACACAGCACATAGCTTAGAATTATATAATGGAAAAATCATCACAAATCTTCGAAATCTTGAATCCGTTTAATTGTAAAAGCTCCACAAACTAAATATGAAAAAATTAATCAAATGTATATGTCCCAAAACATGGTACAGTTCATTTTGAAAGGTCCCATTTATCATCCTATAATCAACAATCACGCTAAAATCGAATTCGGTTAACAATAACTAAAATGTTATCAATTTTATTTCAATTAACTGATAACAATTTCAAAAACCACTATACATCTATTATATTTCCCCAAAACTCTAAAACCAAAAATATTTAAATAAAATCCAAGCAATAGAACCGCTTTTTGTATTCATACAATATTTGAGATGTCAAAAAATAATTCATCACACATGGAATTTTAAACATTACACACGTTATGCTACAGAGGCAAGGGTGAACAAAAAAAAAATGTGAAAATGATGAGTTGACTGGAAATAGTTTTTTTAGCACATATACATACATCGTCGTATTGACATGATACCAAAACGAAAATGGATATTTCAAATTTGATGGACAGGTTGACAGTGATTTTCTTCCGTATATGGCTTATATACAGCTAATATCTATTTAATGAGGGTTGAAAAAGTTCATCTAACAGTATATCTCTTATGTATAAAGTTCACATCCGTTTTTATATTTTCCCGTACAGATAAAATAGTCTTACGTTTTTTTTTTTTTTTTTTTTCGAAGTGAAAATAAAATATAAATCAAACCTTAAGCCATCGTTATTTATTTACTACTCCTCGTATATACTGGTATGTATTCCGTTTTACTACTACTCGTTTAGAGTATTAAGCTGCAACAATTTCAATTTACTTAAATTTATTACAACATCTATTTACATAAATTAATATCGTTTAGTTACATTAGTTTTAATGTCTGGAGGAATATCAAATCTATACCCAGGATGTGAGAGACAGAGACAAAAAATAAATCGATTTTTTTTTTTAGTTTTGCTATCAAACTATATAAAAACTACGTTTATTATTATTATTATTATTATTTTTCACTCTATGCATTCACATAGATTGTTGCATCTGTCAAACTATATAATGAAATTCCATTACATTAAAGCACAGAAGGGAAAAAGCTCATATAATTTTCTGCTCCATTCGGTTTTGCTGCTATTCTCTGTTGCAACGAATTTTTATTTTTTTTTGGTTTTTTTTATGTTCAGTCAATATAAGCTTTTACAGCAGGACAATGAGAGTTGGAAAATTATAAAATTTAAACGAGTAACAAAAATAAAAACTTTTAATAAAACTCATCAAATTAATGCAGTAAATGTTTAGGATTTTTACATTTTATTATACACATATGTATATGAAACAACCTTAAGCCCTAATAGTTAATTTTCTAGAGAGACACCCTCAATTTGCGTTATTGAAATTTAATTTTGTTTTATTCTAAAACCGTAAACAGTGTAAATTTTTGATTTTCAAAATTAAAGAAATTCCCCTAAAATTAAAAATTGTTGTTCCAATTTTTGAATTTTTAAAATTTTTCAAATTCGTCGGAATTTTTAACTTAGAAAACTTTAAGAATTCAGTAATTTTTGAAGTTTTCTTAAATTTTTTTGTTTTTGTATAGAGATTGTAAATGTTTAAATTACAAACAGTCCAGTTCTTAAAAAATATTAAAATTCATTAACTAATTTAATTAGGTAATAATCATTAAATAAAATTAAACATTGAAAAAATACCTAACTGCAACGGTTTCAAATTGAGTTATTTCTGCTTCAATATGTAAACACCATGTCTGACTTAAAAATTACTTAAAATTTGTCAAATTCTTTAAATTTAAAAAAATACTTAATAAAATTGAAGGTTGCAAATTGCTAAAAGTAGGAGATTTCTTAAAATTCTTCAAATAAATCAAATTTGCCAATTTAATCAAATTTTTGTATTATCCAAATTTTTAAAGTTTATGCAATTCTAAAAACTTTCAAATCATGCATCCTACAAATTCTAGAAATTCCCAAATAATACCATTCTAAAAATTTGAAGGTTTCGTTAAATTTGTGAAATTTTAAAAATTTTTCAAAATTTTAAATTTCTTGAAACAACTTCACCTTCTTTAAATTGGTAAATTTAAAAAATTCTGGAATGGTTATCACAATTGAGGAGTTTCCTTAATTTTTGAAAGACAATTTATCATTTTTCAAAAATATGGCCCCCTCTCTCCAAGTTGTTTATTGTTTATCTTGAAATATAAAATTTCGCACAATTTTGCAGGGAGTTGGTTACTAAAGCACTTGCTTTATTTCCTATATGCAACTGAAACTGTTTATTCGCAAAATTCTTTAAAACATTCAAAAGCTTATATTTCAATTAGTCCCGTAAGTTACCTAAATTAAATATCGAAAGCCAACAATTCAAATAAAGCTGTTGCTCTTTACAGATTTTTGGAAATTTGTAAAATTTTGGAAAACTGTAGATTTATATTAACAAGAAAAAATTTCGAAAATTTATTGTAGTTTTTCCTAATATTAAGAAATTTTAAATAGTTTTTGGAAGGATTAACAAAATTTTCAAATTCGCCAAATCTTACAGAAAAAAAAAACTTAACTGTTTTCAAATTCGTATTGTGGGGATTACATATGGCGTTGCATATTTTAGTGATTTTACGAATTAAATAATTAATTCAAAAGATTAGAGTAAAAAAATTGTTAATTGTTGAAATTTGCTTACACAGGAATATAATTCGCTAATAGTTCCTGCACAATATATTCTCTATATATAGAATGTAAATTGGGGTACAATAGTAAAGTCGCCGCAGCCTAGATTTTTTCATAATCATAAGCTCTTCGGTTCGAAACAGGATTAAATTCTCTTAGAATTTTTTAAATTCTTTAAATTGCAAAACTATATAAATTTAAGTCTAATTTGGTGGTTTCACAAAATTTGTAAACTATATTAAATTATTTAAGTAATTGAAATTGCCCATTTTAATTTCCGTACTTGTAGATTTCATAAGTATCGTTAAGCTCTAAAAATTTGACGGCATTATAACAATTGAATCGAGTCATTTTCTTTTCAGTTAATTCAGAGCATTTTTGAGAAATTTGATGGCGCGCAATAAGTACAATACTACTTTCAAGTCGATGGTTATTGACGACTTTTCGAAAGGAGAGTCACAAAATGCAATTGTCAAAAAATATAACAGTAATAGGTCTATTGTCTGTCGGCTGATTAACAAATATAAGACAGCAAAAGATCTCACGACACTGCGTTTAGGTGGCCGACCTAGAAAAATTTCGTGTAAGATGGAGAGAAGTGTTTGAAAATTAATTTAAAAAAAACTTTTGTGTCTTCTTAAGAAATTGTAAAATCATTAAATTTAAACATCCATGACAGCACGGTCCTTAGGCTAGCTACAAAAAATAATTTGAATAGTTATAGACCTGTAAAGAAACCAATGCTTACGAAAAACCATTTAAACAAAAGGTAATTTGCATATTTATTATTGCAAGTTCATACTTAAACATAAAAACAAATTTGTTTTTTCTTATTAGATTAAATTTTGCTAATTCTCATTTAAACTGGACTGTAGATAAGTGGAAATGTGTGCTTTTCAGCGATGAATCGAAGTTCAATTTGTTATTTCGGATGGCAACTGTTTTGTCAGACGACATAAAGGTGAAAGCCTTAATTCAAAGAATTGTAGGGTCACATTGAAGCACGGAGGGGGTAGTGTGATGGTGTGGACTTGTTTTTCAGGTCATGGTGTTGGTCCATTTAATCAAATTGATGGCATTATCGACCGCTTCAAGCATAAAAGTATTTTAGAGAACCAAATGTTGCCACATGCCGAATGGAATATGCCGCTTCGGTGGGTGTTCGAACACGACAATAATCCAAAACAATCTGTTGCTGATGAAAAACTATTTAAAAGACAACGGGATTCAATTTCTTGATTGGCCGGCACAATTACCAGACTTGAATCCCATTGAAAACCTTTTCGGAATCATCAAACGAAAAGATAGTGGGGCAATGATTCGGAAACAGGCAAAATCTGTTCCAAGCATTAAACAATGAATGGCAAAGTATTAAACAATCAACCATTAATAATTTAATATTATCTATCCCTCGTAGATGTGCGGATGCAATAAAAAATATTGGTTACTATATTAAATATTGAATTTGTTGCTTGAGTTTTGCACAATAAAAATAATGAAATGCCTCGTTTTCTTGTTGTTTTAACAATTTTTTTTGCCTTTTAAGAATAGATAATAATAGATAAGAATAGATTTAAAATATAGAGACGATGAATGAATAATTTGATGTTTTTTTATTCTTGTAAATAACTAAAGTGAAAAAATAAATTTATTATAAAATTTTTCAAAGTTTGTTGCTATTGTTTTGCACAGCAGTGTAAATATGAATTTCTTTAAATGAAACCTTCAAATGTAGTATTCTCAAAATTATTCAAGTTTGCAAAATTCGTAAAAACGTCGAATTCAAAAATGTGTACCGTTAAAATAGCTTATTAAAATTTTGGTTTCATAATATTTGTGTTTGACAAATCTTGATAAAAAATTGTCAAAATCTAAAATTTCTTAAAATACAATATGAATTGCAGAACTTTTTAATGTTTATTCATAAACTTGCTAAACTTGCTAAAGGTTTCTAATTCGTAAACTTATCCAAAAGTTTCAAATTTTCTTAAATTTTGGTGTCCCTCGAATTAGAAATATTCAGTCTGACTCCGAATCAATGAGCATTCGCCGATTTGAGTTTGGTTTTGTTATTACACTTTCATCACTTTAATAATCAGTTTTCGCGGATAAGCGAGGTAACTGAGTCTGCTTCATAAATGAAGAAATTAATGGCTGCTTCTTAGCACGGCACAATTCGTTTTGAATTTTTACATACGGAGCCAATAGGTTTTTTAAAGAAAATTGAAATTTTAGGCTTCGGTCTATATCGGCATCATTTTGAGTTATAAGAGACTCCAGTTTATGTGCTAATTCGATTGCTTATCCTATTGGTTTTGATGTAAAATGAGGAGATTCTATCTCAATGTGATCCTCTGAGACGGTTTCTTCGGTGTTGTCATTTAATAAATCTACGAAATCTTCTTCACTTAGATCTTCGTCAATATCAAGCAATGTGTTGACTTCATCCATACCCATATCATTAAATCCTTCCTCACCAACCAAATGTGCCATTTGCAACACACATTCCAATTCAGTTTCAATATTTCTTGTATTATTTTGGAAGTCAATCCATTCAGGCCATAATTTTTTCCAGGAACCTTGAAGAGTTTTGTAGCTCTTTAATTGCCTGCCCGATAAAATTGACGCAGTGTAGAATTGTGTACTTTTTTCAGATTTGACTTACTGATAAAGTTGAGTCCTCTTCCATCTTATCAAGAAGAAACTCGAACACCAGTCGCAAGAATTTAGTCTTAAAAATTGAAATAATTCCTTGATCTTGAGGCTGAATGAGGGATGTTGTGTTTGGACGCAGAAAAATTACTTGAACGTTGGGGTGGCTTAAATCAACTGGATGGCATGGATCATTGTCGAGAATTAATAAAATTTTGAAACTTAAGTTCTTTTTTTTAACGTAAGTTCTACTTCAGGAACAACCATTCTTACAAACCACTCCCGAAATAAAATGGAAGTCATCCATGCTTTTTTGTTCGCTCTCCAAAATACAGGAATCTGATTTTTAGTAGTGCTTTTAAACGCACGAGGGTTTAATGCGCGATGGATGGCTATTGATTTGGGTACCTAATCACCTTAAAACCTTGCGCAGTTTTTTCTTGCTTGGAAATGTATGTGCCAATAGTCTCATCTGCATTAAAAATTTGATCCGCTACATATCCGTTTTCTTCGATAATCTGTTTAAGTTCGGGCGGATATAATTTCGCTGCTTCTTGATTAGCTGATGCTGTTTCACCAAATAGCTTGACGTTATGTAAGGAAAATCTTTTTTTTTAAATTATTCAGCCATCCTTTGCTTCCAGAAAATTCTGGTATTTGGCTAATAAAACTGGATTGTTGATTTATTTTGATGTGGTTGTAAATACGCACTGCTTTTAGACGGATTGCTGTGCCATGCAAAGGCATATTCTTTTGGTTTTTATCGCTTATCCATATCATCAAAAGCTTCTCCGTTTTTTCCATTAATGGATTTCTGGCTAAAAGTGTCTTATCCATGCTGATTGTTGAACTAGTCTCGACCGATTGTCTTATTTTATTTTCGTTCATCTTAATTGCACGTACTGTTGATTGACCCATTCCAAAATCGCGCCCTATAGTCGCAGCTCCATCCCCTTTTTTGAACCTTTCTAGAATCTTGATTTTGATTTCCATTGAGATTCTTTTTTCGTTTCAATATTTTATTCGGCATCTCTCTGATAAAATGCTTTGTGCGTTATTACATACACACATATGTAGTTAAATACAACTCTAAACAATATTCCAAGTACCAATAAACAAAAACACTTTTATTAAATAAACACAAATTTAAATTCTACTATGAAATATATTAACTATTATTATTAATATTAAAAATACATATTATGTACACATTGACTTAGCAAAGTACTAATTATTGTTAGTAAAAATTTGTTTTTATTAAAATATATAATGCACACTTAACTCAAAATCCAAGGCGCATAACTCAATATTTCCAGACAAAATTTCAAGCCGCATAAATCAAAACCGCATAAGTAAAATACCGCATAACTCGAGGGACACCAGTTTGTCAAATGTTTTAGTAGTTAAAAGTGTCGATAATATTTTGAATTGGTAAATTTTAAATATTTTTTCAATTTATTAAAATTGATAAATTGTGTCGTCGCCAAATTTTTAATGATCCCAAAAGTTGAAAAAGTTAAATGAACCCAGTTCAGAGATTTCTTAAAATTTTCCTTTGAAAACTTAACACCTCAAAGACGAAAGTTTAATAAAATTTGAAAAATTCCTTAAACTTAAAGTCTAAGTTAAAATTTAATTTCTAAAATTTTTCAAAGTCTTAAATTCTTGATATCTTTCAAATTCGTAAATTGTATGTCTGATTCCTTCCAATTCTTAGAAATTTTAAAATTTGTGAATTACAGATTTAGGTGATATTTCTTGGTCCTATATTATTAAGGGCGCCAAGTGGCTAATTTTATTTATTCAAGGGCGTTTTGGTTGTAAAAAAATCACGGTAATTAAAATCTCGAATATGCCAATAAAGTATGTACAAGTGGTTTAAATAAAACACTTCCTAAACAGCAGGCTATTTCTTCGCGATTTCTTATTGGTGTATTTTATACCAAGCCGATAGAATCAAAATACTTTATGGAGTCTTCGATAGTTCTCGAATATTGTTTTAAATTTTTTCACTTATACCTCAACAGCCTTTGTTTTGATTTTTTGCAGTGTCTTTCTTCTGTACCAACTCCAGATAAGTGCTTGTGTTGAATACAATTGACCTAATTTCCATAATCACCTAAAAATATTTTAACGCTCAAAACCAACAAACTCCATTTGCATTTTATATCATGCTGTCAACAGTTCTGCAATTGTTTGAATAATTTTTCCAGCATACAATCAATAAAACGGAATAATCTGGTAAGAACATAAGACAACATTTATCGCCCAGGAATCAATTTAGGTGATTTACCTACAGGCCCGAACCTAGGGCCGCGAATTTTTCGCAAAGTAGGGCTCCACGAAATAAGGTCGCAGGAGTTAAACTCGTAAAATTTGTATGTATAGTTTCCGACTTTAATTCGCAGAACACGTGGCATTATAGTCGTTAAAAAGTTTAAACTTAAGAGTTTAACTTAATTTATGCGTAAGACACTCGGAAACAGATAAAATTCTGCTGGCTTCAGTTATCAGGTTCGGATAAAATTTTTGATAAGGGGAATTATCCGTATAACATCAGAATCCGAATTTTTGGGTTCAATTCCATTTTATATGATATTAATTCCTGCGATGTTATTTTCTTATCCCAGGTAGCCATTGGTAAACACATTCTACATTCAAATGAAAAAAAAATCTTTACTAGAATGGTTAGAGGTTAAGGAATTTGATATTTTATTTCCAAATATTGGTAGCTATACCGTTAAGATTAGTTTTGTGTAAAACATCTTACTCGAAAAATTCCAGAGCAAATATTAAATGCGGCTGCTAAGCTGTCTGTCCGGCCCATTTAGATGTGTATACACTATGGAGAGGTAAGAAACGAAGAAATCATATTATGTAGGGCATATATACGTCTAAATAAGCTGATCGAAGCTTGACAATTTCATATGATAATATCATTGAGACGTTTGCTGAGCAAAAGGCAAGACGTATAATTAACTATTTTATGTTGTAATAATATTGTGTCTAACAAATGTAATTAATAATTGACGATTGGACTGTGTCATGATTTTACTGTAGGTCTACTTTCCGTTCGTTTTCGGTTTCGCATTCCTGTCGTCAATTCTGTGAATCTATATAAGAGAGTAGTGACAAGTCCGCTAGTTTCTTAGACATGGAGTTTTGATCCAAACTGATGGCGGTGCCAAATATTTTCGTTCAGAGACCTACCCCAAATATTAATTCGATGAGGCATTTACTTTTAATTTGGAAGTTAATAAAAGTAAAGAAGTTTAATTTTTTTTGCTACCATGGAAAATCACCATGGCATACCATGGCGGTCGGCCAATTGCCGAGGGAAGATTAGAAATATTTTAAAACTTTCCTCTCCCAAAATAACGCACTGGCCCGGAATTACGCTACGGTTGTTGCCTCATTCAAAATGGTTCCTTGTGACTTCTTCCTGTTTCCAAGGAAAATGGCTAGACGGAAAACGGTTCACATCAATCGTGGCCTCATTTGCAGAGTTCTAGCAAATCATATTTTTTAGATGTTTAAAAGAATTGGAACATTTGGAACTAAGTAAATCGTGTTAAAATGAGAACAAATAAATCGATTTTTCGTTTAAAAATTAGCGGAGTTTTCAGTCTATTATCGTACGCACCGTTTTTAATTTAATTTTAACTTTTGTTAGCAGGGTGAATAAAGATGTATGCATATTTGTATAAAATGCTAAATCTGGCAAAATGCTAAATCTGGTCCTACTAATAGTGCTTGGCTGTTTCGTTAATTCAAGGCAAAATAGTTGCTTCTGTAGATGCTCAACCACAATACAAATTCCTTATAGTAAGTATTCCCTTAAATATCAAAGTTTAGCCAAGCGTTAGTGCTAGTAATTCATTGGGTGCTTTATAAACGTTAATCTTTAGCGATAGATTTGATTGCTTACACGTCTCCGTCTTCCTTATTTAGAGAGCTTGATTTTGGTGAAAGATCACGATTTATATCATTTTCCCCGACTGAAGTATGCACTAGAAATTTTCCGAATTTTCATATCGCCTTCTAAAATAATAGATCAATTAGGTTAAAACCAATTGTTCCGTGTAATAGCGCTTAAAACAATTTACGAAACTTAGCCCAATTTGAAAGTGTTTGTAGCTGCGTAAACAGCTTTTATAAATTAGAAGATTTTGTTGTTTTATTCGATTGTGCTAATTCTGGTTTAAAATGTGAATCGTTGTTAAAATAAACTTTTTTTACTTTGATAGCCACCCAAAAATGCACCAACCGACATATTTACTCGTAGTTTGGTTTCAAATTTACACATTCAAAATATCACTGTTTCAAAAGCGTGTTTCAAAAGGGAGTTAACCTAGATTTGTATTGCTATAAATGTGTATGCAATGGATGTGCCACGTTAAAACTGTTAGAAACGGGTAAAAAGCAGCCTTTTTTCAAAACTTTTCAGTTTTCAACTTTGTATGTTCCGTCATTCTTTCTTCCGTCAGCCGTATTTAATTTCTCTTCTTCATTCGGCTTTCCGAGCTGCGTGGAAAACATAGAAACGGTTCTCGGCACGTGAGAAGCTTAATGCCAATTCTCCATTTCTTATTAAGTCAATCCTCGTCATGATATGTACAATCTGTTGTGAATTCTTTCTCAAAATAAATTACTAAGAAATATATATGGGTTAAAAAAAATAATATGGAGGTTGGTCGTTAAATTACTTGTTTTCTTCAGATTTATTTTTGAAATAGGCGCCAAAATAAATTTTGCAGGGGCACCTTAAAACCTCAAGCTATATTGAAAAGCATTATTATCCGTCTGACTATCTTCTAAGACTTTTAAGTTAAGTCTGGTTGCGGGGTGAAGACAGCGTAAGTCAAGTCAGCGAACGGCGCTTCTGGAGATTTAATCAGGAAAATCCCCTAGTTTTAAAATTAATAAGGGAATGACAACAAATTCATAAGACAATCTCTCGGAAATCTTCAGAGCCACGTTTGTAGCTATTGAGTGTTGAAATGTAAAGCGTCTTCACTCCCGTTTTGACCGCTGAACAGTAAACTAATGTGTTTTATTTTTGCCCGATTGATTGCATTTTGACTTCACAGTAGTTGGTATAACTTCAGGTTATGGCCTCTTGAAGTTATTTCTAAAAGTTTTGTATGCTTTAATTGCAAAAGAATTTGCTGGGGAATTTGATGTTGTGAGAATAAAAAAATAAAAAAATGGCCGATGAAGAACGTTTTCACATAAATTTGTTCGATGGAAAAGATTTAAACAACTGGTTATTTAGATTTCGCATTGTTCTTGATGAAAATGATTTAATTTAATGGAACGAAACAGACGCTAAAACTAAATGCGATGAACAAGTGGGTGTATCAAATAAGTGTATCAAAAAAAATGATAAAAAGTGCAAGTCTATGATCATTCGTCGAATTGATGACAGCCATTTATAGTAAGTGAAGACAATACATCATCTTACAAAATGATCGATGCTTTGCGGCAAACATTTCAACGTGCCAGTATTGCGAGTGAAATTGGAGTATGAAAAGTGCATCGAATGAAAGTTTGCAAGAATATTTTATTCGAAATATTTTATTGGCGATATCAAATCGTTGTCAATCAATGTTTGCTTGAATTAAACTCATGCATGGTGGTGAAACGAATAACTACATGGTCATTGTCTCTTCATTAGTTAATTTTCCGAGTGAATACAACATGGTCGTCACGGCACTTGAGATAATGGATCCATGGGATTTAACAATGGAACTGGTTCGCAGTTCCACAAAGCTCCGATCGTATAGCGATGTATGGATATCGATCGAAAAGTCAGTATTATTATTACAAACGTTTTGGTCATCGAAAAACTGATTGTCCGAGATTGAAACATGACAGCGGAAATGAAAGCATACAACGACAAGGGCAGCAGAACCAATTGAAACAGCAATATCAGCAAAAAAAGGGAAAGCGAATGTTGCGAGTGATGAAATCACATTTTTGTCTGATGTTGTTAGCTCTGCATTGTAGTGTAAACGTAATACGTTTATGTGTTGGTACATTGATTCCGGTGCTAGTGAGCATATGGTGATTTATGATTCATTTTTTATCGAGTGGAAAAATTTAAACAAACCGATTTCGTTTGGAACAAAAAATGGTGTTGTTGGTGGGTAAGAGAGACCATGTAGAATCAACGATGTTATGTTTGTGGATAATTTGAAATGTAATTTATTTTCCGTGAGCCGACTTGAGAATGCTGGTTTTGACGTTATGTTTATGGATGGCCGTGTGTACACAATCAATTTTTGTTTTAAATGAAGTATGTGACACCAAGAATCAACAAAACCGCGGTAAGGTGAACAATTTTCTGTTGGGCGTAGAGTGACAACTAAAAAATCCAGCGTCGAAGCATTAGTCGGTGAATTGCATGACATACAAAATAAATCAATTTAAAACTTCGAATTGTGGCACAAGCGTTTGGATCATTTGAACACCAATGATATTCGGCGATTGGCATCGATGGTGAACGATATTGGAAAATTGAATTGTAATTTGACTGGAGTGTGTGAGCCCTGCGCACTCTACAAGCAGGCGTGAAAACCGTTTTGGAATCAAGGCGGAGCACAATCATCAAGCACAATAATCATCGTATTCTTGATGATTAAACAGATTTTGTGGCTGTTTACCTGTTGGAAACCAAACCGCAGGTAATGGAATATTTTGTTTATTTTTCCAATAAGGTTTCTGCGCAGTTCGTGCGAAAATTTTCAATATTGTGATGCGACAATGGCGGTGAGTACCCATCGCATACAATCCGGAGCAAAACGGCGTAACAGAGAGATTGAACCGAACTCTGTTGGCGCAAGGTCCATGATTACTGACTCAAAAATGGACAAGCAATTTTGGGGTGAAGCGATTTGTAGTGCAGCATATATCACAAATTGCAGTCCAACACGGGCATTAAACGTAAACAAAACGCCAGCGGAACTTTGGTACGGCAAACGACCAAATTGGTCGAATCTTCGTGTGTTTTGATCAACAGCATGAATGATAAGTCAAAGCGGATGACCATATGGTCGGATATGCAAGAAACGGCTATCGATTGTGGGATGCTGAATCGTTACGAGTAGTTATTCGTCGTGATGTCAAGTTTGATGAGTTCCGGTTGGTTATATCAAGATCAACAACATTAGCAAGGTCATTGAGGTCGAATGATTTAACGCGAACTTTGATAAATGACTTTCTGTCGAAAAGGAACTGGCCGGCGGCGACGAGGCGGAGAAACGTAGTTCGGATATAGTGGTGCAACAGATGATGAATGCATCATTATCACGACCACCGCGAGAGCATCGTCTACCGGCTCGTTTTATTAATTATGTATAGAGGATAATGACAACGATGAAATGACAGTTTTTTCATTGAATGCATTAGCATTTGTTGACGATGTTCCTCGTTCGTTTAAGGGCATTCGAGGGTGAAATGATGTTGATAAATGCAGGCAGTGAATGCAGAAACGGACTCGCTTAAGAACAATAAAACGTGGAAGCTGGTTGAATTACCATCTGGACGTTCGATTGTCAGTTCTAAATGTTTTTTTTTAAGAAAACGTAATGAGTTTAGACGGCCGAACAGCTACAAGGCACGATTGGTGGCGCGAGGTTTTATTCAAAAGCCGGAAAAATATCAAAATTATATGTATATGAAACAGCCAGATGGGTTTGCACAAGGAAAATTTGTTTGCAAACTCGAAAAGTTGTTATATGGGCTAAACCAAGCGTCTCGCGTTTGAAACGGGAGGTTTCACCGTTTTATAATTAGCATTGGTTTTAAGTATTCGAAGTATGATCAATGTTTGTACATTCGTAGACGAAGAGATAAAGCTGTGTATTTGCTTCTGTACGTGGACGATCTAATTTTACTCAGAAAATTTCGAAGGAGTTTGAAATGAAAGACATTGGTGAGATCCGTCACTTCTTGGGCATCACTATTCACCGTGACAGAGAAAACGGCATGTTTCAGTTAAGTCAACAACATTTGGAAGATCTGCTCAAACGTTTCGGAATGGAAAATTCCAACGGGATCTCAACACCCATCGAATGAATTGATTGGCTGTTTAATGTACCCAGCGATGACATCGCGACCAGACTTCTATGCACGCACCGATTGGATATTTTAGTCAATTCCAGGCATATGCAACTGATTAACATTGGACGTATTTAAGGCGAATGTTGCGATACATCAAAGCGACTTTGTAGCTTAAATTGACATTTGTGCAGGGTTCGAGTAGTACTCTGTTGTCTAAATACGTATTTCTGGTATTTGGCAATTCTATTTTCTGGTCAAAGTTGTGGCATCTCGAATTCATTCAGTGGGGCTGGGTGATGTCAAAATGGCACCACCACAACGGATTATAGAACCTCGTTCAACAATAACCAGATTGTTTTAATTATGTTCCATAAAATTCCGTCTTAGCGATTTTCTACTTTATACAAATATAAAAGAATTGACAGCTCGGTTCATTTGTGTGAACCACAATAAACTAAGAAAAGGTTTGGAAATAACTGATTCTTGCGTCTCGTACTCTAATCACAGATCAAACCAATTTTTATGTTATAAAAAATTATATACCAATTATGAACAGTTCTCACCCCTGTAATATATCCACATAACATTTTATTAATTTTATATTTCAACTGAATTAATTTAATTTAAAACATTTTGTAATTTTATTAGCTAGTTGAATCCGCCAAAAAAAACATGTTGACAAATAAAGCTTGTACCAACAACACAAAAACTAAATATACAAATTTATAAATTTTGGTAAAAGCTCGACGAATATAAAAATAAGCTTTCATAAAAGAAAATTATACAAAATATATTTTTTGATACAGTAAGTTGCTAAAAATTATGGTTTTGCATATCATATTTCTGTGTGTTTGTGTTTGTGCGATGCAACATATTTTTTTATGCTTTTTAATTTTATTTTAATATAAAATTATTTTAATTTTTTTATGTATTTACCAAAAACAACAAAAGTACACCAAAATTCAGCTTTTTATTTAGTTGTTGATAAAATGGTATGGTATTTCAGATGACGTTCAAGGAGTTTATTTTAAATGTTATTCATAGCCAGATGGGAATTTTGTTTATAGCATAACAGATTTTATTTTTTTATATGTTTGGTTTTTTTCGTCTAATCGAACATTTTGTATGTTACCCTGCGAGTACGATGAACAGTAGCATATTAAAGGCAATGGCCTGTTCGAAACAAAATATTTAAATAAAAGATTTTTCTAAATCGAATTATATCAATAATAGGATAAGGCTTCTAATCTAATCTCAATATGGTAATTTTACGAAACATTTTATTTCAAGATAAATATCAACCCGCACCCATATCATTATACATATTATTAAAAAATGGTAACCCTTCCATTTCACTACAAAATTTCATGAACAAAAAAAAAACTCAAAGTAGTTCAAACAGAACAAAAAAAATACCCAAACATGTCAACTATTGAAACAAATCTCAAGGGGAATAGACAAATACAATAATAAATTAGTATTCAGTCCTTTTATCCTTTGACTTTGCATTATACTCGGATATTATATCCTGTAGTTTGATAATATTATCATCTCGAATTGGATACGAGCATGAACATATTTCGAAATCAAAGTTTTTTTTTTTATTATGTGTCTTTTTCGATTTGTGCACACAAGAAAAAATGTCAAAATATTGAAATGATATGGGACTCCTATGCTAATGTCATATAATACAAGATATATACATCAAATTGTAAATTCATTTTTAAATTACATCCTTAGAATTACATTAGAAAAAGATGTAGTTCTTAAATGGTGAACCGCGGAACTATTAAGGTTCCGGATGAATTTTGCGAATTAAATGTTGTTGTTGTCAAATTTACTAAAATTTGAAATACTTGTTGTTTTAGAGGTTAAGCTTCACTTTCGTGCCTAATTTAGTGTTGACAAAAAAAAATATCATTTGTGTGATAGAAATTAATTAGCTTTAAAGTTTAGGAAAAGCTAAAACCAAACAACGAATAAATAATCCTGATTAACACTTTGAGTAATTCGGTTTTAGATTCTAGCATTTTCTAATCACGACTAAACATCAAATTTTCAATGAAATCAGTGTGATATTTAGTTGTTGTCAAAATTCTGAATGAAATGTTGTTGTAGTCAAATTTTTCTGAAATTTGAAATACTTGTCATTGAAGAGGTTAAGCTTCACTTTTGTGCCAAATTAAGTGTTAACAAAACAAAATATCATTTGTGTGACAGAAATGAATGAGCTTTAAAGTTTAGGCAAAGCTTAAACCAAACAACGATTAAATTATCCTGATTAACACTTTGAGTAACTCAGTTTTAGATTCTAGCATTTTCTAATCACGACTTTACATTAAATTTTCAATGAAATCAGTGTGATATTTTGTTGTTGTCAAAATTCTGAATGAAATGTTGTTGTTGTCAAATTTACTAGAATTTGAAATATACTTGTGATTTTAGAGGTAAAGCTTCACTTTCTTGCCTAATTTAGTGTTAACATAAAAAAAAATATCATTTGTGTGACAGAAATTATTGAGCTTTAAAGTTTAGGAAAAGCTTAAACCAAACAAAGATTAAATTATCCTGATTAACACTTTGAGTAATTCGGTTTTAGATTCGGGCATTTTTTTATAATAACTATTTTGATTTTGCCAATATCCTGATTGCAAGGTTTTTGTTATCAATTTTTCTTAAATTTCAAATACTTATGATTTGAGAGGTTATCGATAGTCAATTGATGCTTGTACACATTTCAATAAATGTTTTATTGTTAAGAGAGTGCTCCGTGAAAACAAGTTGGTCCGACATTTGGAATTAACTATTTAATTTCTAGCAAGCGCTTTAAATGTGATTAATAATCGTTGTAATATTATTTTTAACCCAACTACAGAAAAATGTTCCATTTATTTTTTCTGCAACGTTATGTTTAGGATAATGGTAATAATGTTTAATAGTGCGTCAATAAAATGCGTTTAAATGTTTATTTTTACATTTTCTCGAAAAATTAACCGATATGAAAAACTCGTTACATCTGTTTAGAGCTTAGTTTTTTTCATGAATCACCTTTCAAAATAATTCTCTTTCAATTTTGGACATACCGTATAAATTATGAAGATTCAATTTCAGCGAAAGGAAGCTTCTTAAAACTTTTTGCGAGAACTTAATGTTAAAGAAGTATATTGTATTTTCGAGGAGGCTCAAAAGTCCTATTCTCCGCCACCGGTCAAGAATATTCTTAAAAATTATTAAAATTTAAAATGTACAATACAATAGCTAAACAAATTCTTCTTAAATAACATTTATTTAAATATGAAACAGGACCCGCCATTCAATAATATACTTAGTTTATCTTCATAAGGTTGCGCGATAAACCTTACCGATAAATGTTGCCCAAATTAACCATGTTTATGCCAAAATGTATCCAGCTTAATTAACAAATAACATTTTCAGTGTATATACGGATTATACAGGAATTGAGTTAAGCGTTGAGTTTAGGGTTGAGTTGAGGGTTGGGTTGTTAGTTGAGTTGGGAAGGAGTTGGGCATCAGTGAGGCGTTCAATTTGGGGAGAGTTTTGTTTTGGATTGAACGTTAGTTTGACCGATGGGATTCAGTTAGGGATTTATTTGTAATTGTGTCGAGGATTGAGGTGGAGATTAGTTTAAATTGAGTACACGTAATCTTGCAATTCCCGAACCATGTTGATTTAGGAATATAGTAGCGATTTTATTCGAGCTAAGGTTTAGTTGGAGTTGAGTTGAGGTTGAGTTAGGTTGAATTGGTGTTGACGGAGGGTTTTAATTGGGGGAATTGTTTAGAGGTTGATTCGTGAATTGAGTTAGACTTTGAGTTTGGGGTAAAGTTAAGGGGGTTAAGGAATTGAGTAGTTTGGAGGTAAGTTAAGGGTTTCGAGGGTCTGAATGTAAATAAGTCAGTAAAAAGTTTTACGAAAATGACCCAAAAGAGCTTGAATTGGTAACATACTTGCAAATGTTTCTGGCGTTACGTTAAATAAAAGTGAAAATAAATCTTGACTTTTTGACTCAAGGAACTACCTAATTTCTCTTTTTAATAAGATTATCTACATTGCTGTATGTATAAAAATTATTTTCAGAAATAAACTTAGTCTGTAACTTTAAGTAGAAAACAAATATATATTGCGATCCACATTCGGACAAAGATTATGAAACACTGATTAAAAGAAATATCTATGAAATCAGCTAATGATATTCCTTATCATGAAAATGTAATTTTGGACATTCGTATCATACATATACATATATTCGATAATATTATTATGGTTTCGACCGAAATTAGATTTTTATTTTTTTGAGTTCGACTGTATTTTTATAAATATTGAAATGTGATACCCGACTAGATAATAATGAAGGCGACTCAGTTGCGTGCTTGACCAATAATGCAAATATCTAAAACACGGTTTGATCGAAAAATTTATCAAATTGAAAATTTTGCTTACACACATATAACAAGTAATTACAATTACGATGATCATGACTAATATCAAATAATTCATTTTCACTTACGAAATAGTGCTTGCAGATTTAATTTACGCATTTTATACCATTTATCTAAGTTTAAGAATATAAAGTAAAAAAAAAAAATCAAAATGATTCATGATTATTAACAGTTTCCTTCTTATATATAGGAACATCGTTATGTGTTGTACACGGCATATACATTTTTCGCGCCGCCCCAATCATGCAATGTAATAGAATATTATATTTAGCACCTGATTTGGTTATCTATTTTTATATTCATTGCTAAAAATGAATAATAATAGTAATATACAAGAGATAAATGTCTTGGGTACACAATTTATAGTGCGCGCACATACATACATACAACAAACAAAAAAGCCTTCAAGTAATTATGATTAGTGCGGGGAGACTCTTGTGCGGAATAGAAGAGTTTTGTGAAATAAGAAATTAATTTCTGTTGATTTACCGCTTCGAGAAGAATTTTTATTTTTATCATTGATTAATAAAATAGTTTTTGTTTGTGTGCTGTTTTGTATATTATGCAGAATGGTATTTAACGTATATTTTATGTTATCCGTCAATTTAATCAATTTTCTCGCGCAATATAACACATTTGAGAAAAAACGAAAACTGTAATAATTGGAAAGCGGAATCGATTTAAATCATTGATGAAATGCGCTTGTTATATAGAGAAATGGGAATTCATAAATTTATGCTTGAATTACAGCTATGATTTAGATGGTGAATAGTTGAGAAATAGAAGAAAAAGTTCATTATCGTAATAAATAAAATGAACCTGAATAAATATATGTGTATATTTATTACATATGTATAGCTTATTACAATACGAAGACCATAAAACTTCGAAATTCCTTACTCATGAATCAAGTCATTATATATGTGGACCAAAATTGGACTACAAGTGATCAACTAGGTAAGACTCTTGGTAGATATACCTAGAAATTAACATTGACGTACTTCAGCAGAGTGTTTCACTCAAATTTCCCCAAAACAGCAATGTACCATAATGGCCCTAACTTTAATTGCGCTTACTTAACATTCACAGAAATCCACTGTACTGGGAGTTTTCTGTGGTGACCTGGAATTTTGAGACAGCTCAAAAGGTCTAGTTGTCCTTCAAATTTTACTCCATTTCCGACAACTATTCTTAAGCACGATCTCAACTAACGGACAAAATAAAGGCATAATAAACCAAACTCTAAGTAAGGAATGCATGCAAGGCCCTATTTGGCGACTACATCTTTCTATTTGTTATTCATCGGTAGTTGACTGACGGAATTAACTAAATCGAGGGGTGTACACATTCAACACCTCGTCCAAAATCTGCCTCTTGAGTGTTTCATATAAAATCCGCTTCTAGATTGTTATTTCTAACGATGAATTGCGTTGATGTGGTTTAACAACCTTGAACCCTTCATCCTTAAACTTTAATAGCTAGCCCTTTGCCCAAGCCTTAAACGTTAAACTATAACCCAAAACATTTAACCTTAAACCTTAAATCTTAAATCTTAAAACATAAATTTGTAAACATTAAACAAAAATCTTAAACAACAAATATCAAAACATAAACCTGAAACCTGAAACCTTAAACCTCAAGCCAAAAGCCGAAAACCTAAAACCCTAAATCATGAATATCAAGTCTTAAGCTTAAAACCTAAAACCTAAAACCTAAAACATAAAACCTAAAACCTGAAACCTAAAGCCTAAAACCTTAAACCTAAAACCTAAAACCTTAAACCTAAAACCTAAAACCTAAAACCTAAAACCAAAACCTAAAACCTAAAACCTAAAACCTAAAGCCTAAAGCCTAAAGCCTAAAACCTAAAACCTAAAACCTAAAACCTAAAACATAAAACCTAAAACCTAAAACCTAAAACCTAAAACCTAAAACCTAAAACCTAAAACCTAAAACCTAAAACCTAAAACCTAAAACCTAAAATCTTAAATCATAAATCATAAGCCTTAACCATTAAACCTTGTACCTAAAACCTAAAACCCAAAACCTTAAATCTTAAATCTTAAATCATAAACAAAAATCTTAAACTTTAAACTTTAAACCTTTAAATTTAAAGATTAAACCTTAAACATTAAATCTTAAACCTTAAACTTTAAACCTTAAACCTTAAACCTTAAACCTTAAGCCTTAAGCCTTAAACCTTAAACCTTAAACCTTAAACCTTAAACCTTAAACCTTAAACCTTAAACCTTAAACCTTAAACCTTAAACCTTAAACCTTAAACCTTAAACCTTAAACCTTAAACCTTAAACCTTAAACCTTAAACCTTAAACCTTAAACCTTAAACCATAAACCTTAAACCTTAAACCTTAAACCTTAAACCTTAAACCTTAAACCTTAAACCTTAAACCTTAAACCTTAAACCTTAAACCTTAAACCTTAAACCTTAAACCTTAAACCTTAAACCTTAAACCTTAAACCTTAAACCTTAAACCTTAAACCTTAAACCTTAAACCTTAAACCTTAAACCTTAAACCTTAAACCTTAAACCTTAAACCTTAAACCTTAAACCATAAACCATAAACCATAAACTTTAAACTTTAAACCCTAAACCTTAAATCTTAAAACCTTAAATTCGCAAACTTAAAACATTGAGAAACTTACAAACTGTAAAACTTTAAAACTTTAAAACTTTAAAACTTTAAAACCTTAAACTTGAAAACTTAAAACATTGAGAAACTATAAAACTGTAAAACTTTAAAACTTTAAAATTTTAAAACTTTTAAACTTTAAAACTTTAAAACTTTAAAACTTTAAAACTTTGAATCTTTAAAACTTTAAAACTTTAAAACTTTAAAACTTTAAAACTTTAAAACTTGAAAACTTGAAAACTTTAAAACTTTAAAACTTTAAAACTTTAAAACTTTAAAACTTTAAAACTTTAAAACTTTAAAACTTTAAAACTTTAAAACTTTAAAACTTTAAAACTTTAAAACTTTAAAACTTTAAAACTTTAAAACTTTAAAACTTTAAAACTTTAAAACTTTAAAACTTTAAAACTTTAAAACTTTAAAACTTTAAAACTTTAAAACTTTAAAACTTTAAAACTTTAAAACTTTAAAACTATTTAAAACTTTAAAACTTTAAAACTTTAAAACTTTAAAACTTTATAACTTTAAAACTTTAAAACTTTAAAACTTTAAAACTTTAAAACTTTAAAACTTTAAAACTTTAAAACTTTAAAACTTTAAAACTTAAAAACTTTAAAACTTTAAAACTTTAAAACTTTAAAACTTTAAAACTTTAAAACTTTAAAACTTTAAAACTTTAAAACTTTAAAACTTTAAAACTTTAAAACTTTAAAACTTTAAAACTTTAAAACTTTAAAACTTTAAAACTTTAAAACTTTAAAACTTTAAAACTTTAAAACTTTAAAACTTTAAAACTTTAAAACTTTAAAACTTTAAAACTTTAAAACTTTAAAACTTTAAAACTTTAAAACTTTAAAACTTTAAAACTTTAAAACTTTAAAACTATAAAAACTTTAAAACTTTAAAACTTTAAAACTTTAAAACTTTAAAACTTTAAAACTTTAAAACTTTAAAACTTTAAAACTTTAAAACTTTAAAACTTTAAAACTTTAAAACTTTAAAACTTTAAAACTTTAAAACTTTAAAACTTTAAAACTTTAAAACTTTAAAACTTTAAAACTTTAAAACTTTAAAACTTTAAAACTTTAAAACTTTAAAACTTTAAAACTTTAAAACTTTAAAACTTTAAAACTTTAAAACTTTAAAACTTTAAAACTTTAAAACTTTAAAACTTTAAAACTTTAAAACTTTAAAACTTTAAAACTTTAAAACTTTAAAACTTTAAAACTTTAAAACTTTAAAACTTTAAAACTTTAAAACTTTAAAACTTTAAAACTTTAAAACTTTAAAACTTTAAAACTTTAAAACTTTAAAACTTTAAAACATTAGTAAATTTCAATGGTGAAAGCGGTTCAGCTGGTGAATTTCTCTACAAGATAAGTTTGGAATCCCTGGTAATCTTCGTAGATTTGGACTTAACGGCGCATTTTGTCCGCGCTAAACGAACTAAAATTGAGAAAAGGTCTTTCTCCACAACTCAACCTTCAGTGATTATGAGTTCAGTAATATTCCCATAAGGGTTTTTGTGGACCCATCATAAACAACACTTTATTTTGTTGATGAACAGTCTTGTTCGATCACACAATAATATATGGGAAATATTGTAGAAATTCGGCTGGTTGAAGTTTCCGGGTCGACCGGTTCCAGCTGTCTAATAACTCCGGTGAATTACAGAAACGTTTCTCTAAGTTGTATAAACAGTGCGAAATACTATTACTCGAACTACCCAGTTGAGATGGACATAGCAAATTTTGCGAAATACTTTTCACACTCTGATTCTTTGGGGAAGAACAGTTTGACAGAATGGTACAAGTTCTAAGAACCTCTCAATTTGTTCTCGTTAAATTGCTGGATTATCAACAGCCAAATGAAAATAATGATTGAATGTAACTATCCACTCTAGAATGGTGTTCTGCAACAAAGGCAAGTGGTCAGCTGTTTGAATTTGCCAAATCGAGGGTAAATGATGTTCGATCTAGATAGAAACAGCAAATCAATATCCTTTGAATTTAAAAATTCAGGATCAGCCAGTTGGATGTTTAGTGGAATGCCCCACGATTCAGTATTATTGAATGAACCGATTGGCCGATAGCTCGTGGTGACGATGTCAACCCTTATTCCATGCATTTTACTGCTTCCTTTGCATGGTGGAAATTTAAGTAAAGTTGAAAATGATTCAGTCATAAAAATTTATTTACGAGCCTGTATCTAGCAATGCTCTTCCCACAACAGGATATTCATGTTGTTCGAGCACGTTGATTTTGAGTTAATTATGAAATGGTGGCGTTGATCAATTGATAAATGTAAAAATTTAGGCCAATGAGCTATCGTGTGTCTATTAGCTTGATAATGTATACAAAGAAACTTAGATGTTACGGTGATACGTGAGCTTGTGAGTTATCCTTACGAGTTGGACTATAATTACGAGTTGGACTATAATTACGAGTTTTCGGTTTGTTGGCCCACCACAAAAATGTACGATAGGAAGTTTGGCACCTACGGTTACTGGAAACTGGTTTAAAAGTTTTGATTCGGTGGCCAACGCATTGCGTAGTTCCACTTTCAGTTCCTCCAAATTTTACTGAAATTTAGAGGTTTTTAAGATATATAACAGTTAAAAGCTCATTATCAATTACGTCGTAAGGTAGTAACGCCCATTTACAAATGGACAAGCTTTCAGTTAAGTCGACCGGTCGATGTTGGATTTGCTTGGCCTTTATAGTTATAAGTTGTTGTTCGACGTAGCCAATTTCACTAACAAGCTCTCCACTTTTACCTTGCTTTCCGTCCATATTATATTAAATAGGATGGGGTTTTATTCTATCTGCAAAACTAATTAGGAGTCAACTACAACACATAAACATTATCTAAAGAACATTTTCTTTGAAAAGAAAATTTATTCAGCAGATTCAGTGATAACCAACTGCTTTCTATATAAACTTTGATCTAATCCGGATAATAAAGCAGCAAGAAATGCGGCTACTAATTGGTATACTGATTTTGTCACGACGTTGCTCTCATTTTAATGCTCGAAGGTAATAAGAAACATTGACCGACGTCCATTTATCCGCAGTAATTCTAAAAATTTGTATTCAACGTTATTTTAATAAACCTTCAATGAAAACCACTTTTCAAGCTCCAAATAAATTACATGTCGAAATCACTACACTATTTGATGTTGAATTTAAAATTACAAATCAGATAAAAGTTAATTCGAAAAGAAAACTAAAAGAGTTTTTTTCTTTTATTCTCGTACTATGCTTATACTCCAGAAACGTAACGAAAATGTTAATATGAGATCTAAAAGTTTTCTATTATCAGTTATTTAGATTTGTAAAAAGCTTATCAATAATTCTTTTTGCAAAAAAAAAAAAAACAGTCGATTTTTTTTTTGTTGAAATGAAAACTAAAGTAATGAAAAGTTTAGACTCCGACTTACGTCTATATACTTGAAAGTTTTCAATTTTTTTTTGTTTTTTTTTTTTTTTTTTTGAATAAGTAGATTTTATTTGAATATACATAAATCAAGCAGAATTTTTATTTTTCCGTTATAAAACTTAATAAAATATCTATCGAACTGTCAAAAAAAAAAGTGGAGAGTTATCTTACTGTTTTCTTATTTAATTTTTTTATTTTATTTTATTGTTGGTGCTCTTCAACGATGCGATTGAACAAAAATTCAGTCTACTGTATATTGTATTTTGTGTTCTCTGTTTTAAAAACTTACAGAACAAAGCAAACCAAACTTTCTTATACAACATATACTCGAAGTACAACATTATTTTGTTGTACTTATGCGGTTGGCTCTTACAAAAAAAAAAAAAAGTCATTGAAATCTTAAAGACGAATATTCAAAAGTATAAAGCAAACAAAAATTATATTCTTTAGTTACTGTTCGAGAAGTTGGTCGTCTCTCCTCGACATTTATACAAAATATCAATATGTATATGTATAATGCGGGAAAATCTACACAATTTGTATATAGATACGTTTTTATCCTTTTGCCACCACCCACATCCAAATTTATCCGCATATCTTAATATATAAACCACATTTAAGTTGCACAGTTTTTTTTTTTTTTTTTTTAATGGTCGTCTAATAATAGAGTGAAAATAGATTTCTTGTAAATTACAGAATTTCTACTTGGGGTAATAACAGTAAAATGAACAAAAAGGTCTGTGTCTTTAAATGATTTCTTTGTTTTGTTTGAATACTGCCGAGGATGAGACAATATACCGTCTGGACACATTTCATTCTCTATATACTTTACATTCCCATCCGATTATGATCCAAAAAAAAAAAAAAATCATTACACAGCTTTGTATCTGGCTTTAAGTGTTATTATCGCAACATTCCTATTTTTTTTTTTTTTGGTCTATACTTATTCGTTTGGTTCTCGCCTTTTTAGTAGAAAGACGATTTTAAATGTCGTAAAGATAAAAATAAGGTTTAACGTGGCGATGGAATATTCACCAAAGCGTAATTCTATTGTTTTATAATTTTGTGCGGGGTTTAATTGTTTGCAGGTGAACATTTTTATTGGGCAGGCAGATTTGTACAACGTTCGACTAAAATAATGGATTTGAGTAAATTTACTTCTCCCGGTTGATCGGGATGGCTTATTGCGTGACTTGGAGGACAACTGAAATTCCGAAATAGCCAGCTTTACAATAAACAATTTAAAAAAGAAATGTTCGAGTATCTCGCAACATTATATAAAGAAGTTATGCAATAAAAGCAAACTTCTCAGGTACTCTACTTATAATCTAACTTGCCTTAGTTTTAACCACATATGACTTTCACACTTTATTGGAATAAGCCTCAACCAACTTAAGTAAAAAATTGTGAATTTTAAATCTCAATCAAAATTAATTTAATTTTACAAAATTTAAAACTTTAAATTTACTGCCGATATGTTAGCTAAAAACGGTAATGGAGAATAGTGGAGAAAATGGGAGAGTGAATCTAACGAGAAAAGTCTAACGAAAGGAATGAAGTACAGAGCGCTCCGTGGTACTCCTCTGAAAACAACTTTCTATGATTTAATAAATGAAGGTGGTTTGGCTAGTAACAGCCGACAGAATATGTGTAGAACATTGTACAAAACTTTATGGACTTTTAAGTTTAGGAAAAGCTGGAACCAAAACAGGATTAAATTATTCAACTTACCACTCTTTGTAATTCGGTTTTAGATTCCAGAGCATTTTATAAAACTGTATGAGCTTTTAATTTTAGCCAAAGCTAAAACTAAACAACCCACCCACGCTTCATCAGAATAAGCCTCAACCAACTTTAGTAAAAAATTTTGAATTTTTTGAAAAACACTAAAGATTAATACGACTTCAAATTTGTGTTACAAAACATTGTACATATATAACTTTATGAACTTTAAAGTTCAGGAAAAGCTGTAAGAACCAATCAACGATTAAATTATTCTAATTACTACCTTGAGAAATTCGATTTTAGATTCTAGAAATTTTACTATATAACCAATTTACATTAAATTTTCAATGGAATCAGTGTGATATTTTGTTATTGTCCAAATCCGAATGAAATGTTGGTGTTGTCAAATTTACTAAAATTTCAAATACTTGTGATTTTAGAGGTTGACCTCCATTTTCGTGCCACATTTTATGGTTTAAGTAAACTTACCTCTCCCCGCGAGACTTGGACAGCACTAATTTCGAAGTAGCTAGCCATATAATTTTGCAGACAATTTCGTTGAAATAACTGATGTTGAATTAAAATATAAAAAAAAAAAAAAATTATGCAATAAAAGCCATCTTGTTAGGTATGCTACTTATATAATCTAACCTTCCTCAGCTTAAATCACATACATACATACCATATATAACTCTCACATTTTATAGTAATGAGTCTCAAACAACTTTAGTAAAAAATTCTGAATTGTATGGAAAACATTAAAGCTTTACAAAAGTTGAAATCATAATTAAAATTTAATAAAACTTCAAATTTAATTAATTTTCAAAACTATTAATTACCAATTTAAGTAGATAATTGGGTTTTAAATTCTAGCTTTAAAAAAAAAACATTTTCAATGGAATTAGTGTGACTTTTTGTTGTTGTTTAAGCTTCGTTTGCCTGTCAAATTTTGAGTCGACCATAATATCATTTGTATTACAGAACATTGAACAGAACTTTATGAGCTTTTATAGTTTAGGAAATGCTAAAACCAAACAACGATTAAATTATCTAAATTAATACTTAACAAATTCGGTTTCAGTTTCTCGCATTTTTTTAAAATAACGATTTTACATCAAATTTTCAATAAAATCAATATGATTTTTTGTTGTCAAAATCCTAAATGAAATGTTGTTGTCGTCAAATTCACTAAAATTTCAAATACCTATGATATTAGATGTTGAGCTTCATTTTGGTGTCATATTTGGTGTTAGTCAAAATATCAATTATGTTACAGAACTTACTGCAAGTCAAATACTGAAACTCTCAATCATAAATCTTCTACAGCGTTGTTTTTATGAAAATCTTTTGCTCTGTATCCTAAATCTGTCATATTTTTGTATTGCATGTATCAACATGCGGTTGTTTGAAGGAGTATTCCATTGACTTAAATACTTCCCGAAACAAGTCGTATAAGGCTGCATTTTGATTTTCATTCTTGTATTCATTAAAGAGCATGCTTATGTTCAAATGGGTTTAAAGATTCTTCTGTATATGAAGACTCTTCTCTACATGCTCCAGCATAGCCTTATTCTCATAATTTTTCTTCTGTATTGGATCTTGGCGTCATGTTTAATGCTATTGCACAACTACTAGTACTGACGATTGTTTCAGTTGCTCTATAAAATAAACAATTTTCTAACATTCATTAAAACATTTCTTGAAAAGCATTTTTCTTGTTCTTTAATAATTTTAATTTTTTTATAACACAATATACGACAATATTTATCAATAACCTTTTCAGGTTCAAGGGAATTATTCTTTCAAGGGAATTATTTTTTCCTTGTTTCGCCTCTTTCTCGTGATCACGCTTTTGCTTCTCTTTCTTTCGTCTATTTATTCTTATTCTCTTTCGCATTGAATTAACCTTAATTAATTTGGTTTATATTTTAGCATTTTTTTGAAATAACCATTTTAGATTAAATTCTCAATGGAATCAGCGTGATATTTTGTTGTTATCAAAATGTTAAATGAAAGCTTTGAACTTAATGAGCTTAGAAGTTTAGGAAAAGCTGAAACTAAACAACTATTAAATTTTCTTAATTAACACTTTTAGTAATTCGGTTTTAGATTCTAGCAAGTTTTTTAGATAACCAATTTACATCAAATTTTCAATAAAAACAATAAGATATTTTGTTGTTGTCAAAATTCGGAATGAAATGTTGTTGTTGTCAAATTTACTAAAATTTTAAATACTTGCGATTTTAGCGGTTAATCTTCACTTTCGTGTCTTATTTAGTGTTAACAAAAATATTATTTATGTGACAGAAAATTGTACCGAAATTAATGTGCTTTAAAGTTTAGAAAAGGTTGAAACAAGCTTAAACCAAATAACGATTATTTTTTTTTTATTTTTTTTTTTTATTTTTTTATTAGGCCTGGCTCCTACAAACATTAGAGCCATATTGCCAAAAATCCAAATTTTGCAATTTTTATTTACATCTTTTTATTCATATTTCAATAACCCAAAAAAATTTTAACTTTAAAATGGATCCGGATTACTCCCTTCACATATTCTGTCGGCTGCTTATTTTGCATCAAATTGCTATCCCACTCATCCTAGTAAATTCATACATTTCCTTATAAGCCAATAAACCACCCTCATTCATTAAATCACTTAGATTTCTTGCATTCCGAAGGATGTTGAACTTAGATCTATATTGGCTATACCTGGGACAAGCCAATATGAGAGTTCAACATCCTCCACACTTCCACACAACTCACAATCTTTGTCCTCACTCAAATAACGTTTCCACAAGCATTCCTTCCAGTTTCCATGGTTCAGCCTGATTCTCTCAATAGTTCGCAACATTCGCGTATCTCCTTTGAGCTCCTTAAAGAACGGAATTCTCAAAGGAGTACCACGAAACACTCTGTACTTCATTCCTTTCGTTAGACTTTTCTCGTTAAATTCACTCTCCCATTTTCTCCGCAGATTCATCTGAAACATTCGAAGTACGTCTCTTGCATCCTTCCTTTCGTACTCCTGAACCATGTCATTCAATGTACTCTTTTTTGCTAACATATCGGCTCTTTCATTCCCTTCGATCTGTCTATGTGATGGGATCCATTGTATGGTCACATCACGTTGACAGTCTCGAACACATTCAAAAATCAAATCAACATACACATTGCCTTCCCTTCCATCTCCACATTTTAGCAAACATAAACCACTCTGGGAATCGGAAAATATTACTATTTTCCTTTCCCCTTTATTCACAGCCAGTTTAATTCCTTCAAACATTCCAATCAGTTCAGCGTTCATTATACAGATGCTTTTGTCCACTTTAAAATAATTTTCCACATTCTTACCAGGCATAAATACACATACACCCACTCCATTCTCATTCACACTAGCATCTGTATAAACTATATCATCTTGCACGTACCGCTGACTGATTTTCCCAAACATAATTTTAGCGATAACTTCATTCATTCCCTTATTAAATTCCTCCATATTCAAACATACAGTAAGATTATTAGGAACGGGTTGCGGACCAGCATTGCCTATACTCAGAAACATGTTCAAGTTTTCAAGTGCAATACTAGTTCTATATGTCGGTTTGTACACCGTCCTATTTTGTAATCTTACTATCATCTCGTTCCAAAACTCATTTTTCTTTGGTATCATTCTCACCGACTCTCTCACTGTGATCCACTCTCTCTTGTAATCGAGAGGTGAATCACCCATTTCAGACCACAGAGTGTGTATTGGGGTTGAGTTAATCGCCCCCAATACCACTCTTGCACATGCATTTTCTACTTTCATTAATTGGCTAAAAGCCCCTTTCGAACCATTCCCATACACACTAATACCATATCCAATTTTGGAGGATATAAGGGCCTTCCTTAACATGTCAGTCACACTCGGATGAGCGCCCCATTTAGGTTTGCTCACCCGTTTAACCACATTTAAACGTTCCTTGCAGTTATCTGCCAAAATTTTCATGTGCTTCCCAAAATTCATACGTCTATCAATCCAAATACCCAAATACCTGTACGCATTTACTTGTTCAATACTTTGACTATCAACACTTATATTAACATTTGCAACGTTTGTTCTGAAACTCATATAAGCACACTTATTAGGATTCACTCTCAGATTCAACATTTTAAGTTTTTGAATTATATCATCTACCCCCTTTTGCGCTCTTTGAGCCGCCACATCAATACTTCTCCCTTTTCCAATTACTACAAAATCGTCTGCAAATTGCAGAACGATTTGATTGTCTGTATTGATGTGGTGTATCTCGCTGGTATATAGGTTGAACAGAGCTGGAGATATTCTACTCCCTTGCGGCAGTCCAATATTTGCAACTCCCTCCAACCTAAAACCACTTCCATTCAGAACCATTTTTCTATCAGTCATGAAATCTTTTATCCACATACATACTTTCCGTGAAAATCCAAAATTCGATAGAATTTGTTGTAATTTCCACGGAACCACATAATCATAAGCTCTTTCAATGTCCAAAAATACCACAACAGCTTCATGTTATCCTTTCTTAGTTCCCAAACAAACTTTTTCACACACTCGATTGCAGAGTGGTTCTTTCGAAATCCAAATGTTGTCGATGGCAACAAACTATTCTCATTCACAAAATCATCCATTCGTTCTTTCATCATTCCATTTAAAATTTTTATAAAAACATTTAACTTACATATGCCTCGATAATTTGTTGCCACATTTGGATCTTTATCCCGTTTAGGGATGGGAACCACCCTGCTCTCTTTCCATTTATCCGGTATTTTTGAACCCATCCACACTTTGTTGAGTATCTCAAGCAAATTATGTTTTGCTGAGTCACTCAACAACCAAATCATTTTGTAACTTACTCGGTTCGTCCCTGGAGTGGTAGATTTTGATCTATCTAACACCCTCAGGAACTCTCCCCATTCATACTTACGATCCATTCTTTCATTTCTACTCATTCTATCAACTTCATTTATTACATTCAAATCATTGCTATCATTCAATACCATTCTTACAAATTCTTCACCTTTTTTTCTGTTCTCACATACCACATTGCTCACATTAAAATGTTGACCATTCACCCTATTAAACAAACCCCATACATCCTTAGTTTTAGTTCTATGTGTCATTTGGGACACATATTCCCGCCAATTTTTCTTTTTTGCTCTGCGAATAGCCTATTTCAATTTTCCATTCATTTTGCCATACATAATCTTATTCTCACAACTCTTTTTCCTATTAAATTCACGCAAGGCTATACGCTTCCTTTCATACCAGAATTGAACTTCATTGTTCCACCAACCATTCACCTTAATCTCTTTCATATCCACAATTTTTGTACACAATTTATTTACCCGTTCAATTTCACTATCTAACTGGCTTTCATTTATTTCATTTTCTCCGAGAATCTCATTCATTTGATTCACCCATTTCCTGTTATTCATTAATTCACGTTTTTTCCTAAATACTCGATTATCATTCATGATCATTTTGATCATGAAATGATCACCACCTAAATTCTCTTCTTCTACATTCCAAAGTGACCCGGCAGGCCAGTTCAATAGTTGTCATAGACAAATCTATTGCGCTAGCCGTGCCTCCCACATTCGCCATTCTAGTTGGCCTTCCATCATTCAAGAGCACCATATCAGAGTCTTGAATCAGGTGGGCCAACTGTTTTCCTCTTGCGCAATTGTCTAAACAACCCCACATTCTCGCATGCGCATTCATTTCTCCACATACAATCAGGTCACTTCTATCCCTCACCCACTCAAACAATTTTTTAAAGCCACTCAAGGTTTTTTTCCTTTCATTTTCATCACGTACCTGTGTTATATACTCGTACATGCTCACTAGTAACAGATTTCTATCCAAATTCGTCATTGTTCAAATATTTATGATATTATATGTTGAGCTTCATTTTGGTGTTATATTTGGTGTTATTTAAAATATCAATTATGTTACAGAACATTGCACAGAACTTTATGACCTTTAAAGTTAAAGAAGAGCTAAAACCAAACAACGAGATTAAACTATCTTACTTCTGTGGTGCTAAGGCAGAACCCAATACGTTAAAATATGTAAGCTTAACAAATTCTTCTTCTTTAGAGGATAAATGGGACTGTTGGAATGATGGACTGTTCTCATATTTTGTTATTAAAGGGGTTGGGGGTCTCTTGCCATCGAATGAGTTTTTAAACTGGATCAGTCCAAAAATTATTTCATATCTTAACCATTTAATTTCAAGACAATTTTAATTTCAAGACGGATTGATGCCAGTCGTGTAGTCTTTTTTGCTCTTTCAATACGAGCATATTCTACATCACACTTGAGATGGGTATAGGACAACAGAAATTTTTGATGTAGCCCATGTTGATTTTTCTACTTTGTCCTCCGCATATATCTGAATAGGTCACAACATGGCTGATATTATCATGCAGGCTTTGAAATATTTTCCAAACAAATGAATCAATTTCCTCAGAGCTCCTTCTTCCGGTTACTTCATGCCACTTGTTCCAAAGGTCCCACCTCCTAGGACACAATCTCTGATAGTTAAATTGTACGTTAACAAAAGGCATTTATAAAACGACACGTTGGCTGTCAGTGAAGTTGTAACTAAAATTTCCTGCAAGTCAAATACTAAAACTTTCAATGATGAATATTCTAGAGCTTTGTTTTTCTGAAAATCTTTTGATCTGTGTCCTAAATCTGTCATATCTTTGTGTTTATTATGTTCTAAGGTGGTTTATTATGTTAACTATATTTTCATTACATAGGAATCGCATGTATCAACATGCAGTTGTTTGAAGGAGTATCCCGTTGACTTAAATACTTCCCAAAACAAATCGTATAAGGCTGAATTTTAATTTTCATTCATGTATTCATTAAAGAGTATGCTTATGTTCAAATGGGTTTGAAGATTCTTCTGAGAATCTCGTCGTGAATGATGACTTACGTACTTAGAATTTGCAAAAATTTCAAATACTTGTGATTGTAGATGTTAAGCTTCACTTTCTTGTCTAATTTAGTGTTAACAAAAATATTATTTGTGTGAAAGAACATTGTACAGAAATTATTTAGCTTTAAAGCTTCGAAAAAGTTTAAACAAGCTTAAACCAAACAACGATTAAATTATCCTAGTTAACACTTTGAGTAATTAGATTTTGGATTCTGACATTTTTTTTTTGGAGTAACCATTTTAGATCAAATTCTCAATGGAATCAGCGTGATATTTTGTTGTTGTCAAAATTTTAAATGAAAGGTTGTTGTTGTCAAATCTACTATGTAAAATTTGAAATACTTATTATTTAAAAATTGAGCTTCATTTTCGTGTCATATTTGGTGTTAACAAAAATATCATTTGGCTTACATAGGATTACACAGAACTTAATGAACTTTAAAGATTAAGAAAAGCTGAAACCAAACAACGATTAAATTTTCTTAATTAACACTTTTAGTAATTCGATTTTAGATTCTAGCAAGTTTTTTAGATAACCATTTTACATCAGATTTTCAATAAAATCAATGTGATATTTTGTTGTTGTCAAAATTCGGAATGAAATGTTGTCGTTGTCAAATTTACTAAAATTTTAAATACTTGCGATTTTAGCGGTTAATCTTCACTTTCGTGTCTAATTTAGTGTTAACAAAAATATTATTTATGTGACAGAACATTGTACAGAAATTAATGAGCTTTAAAGTTTAAAAAAAGTTTAAACAAGCTTAAACCAAATAACGTTTAAATTATTCTAATTAACACTTTGAGTAATTCGGTTTTAAATTTTGGCATTCTTTTTAATAACTAAATGAAATGTTTTTGTTGTCAAATTTATTCAAGGGTGGATATGATTAAAAAATAGGAATTCAAAAATGTTGTGGCCAAATAAATAAATGTCATTGGTGATTTAAGGGTGCAATATTCATATTTTGCCTGCAATCCTGTGAAAATGTTTCAACGGGTAATACTTTCTCTCTTAGCAACTATTGAAAATGTTTAGCTCATGTAATTGTGGTAACTAAAATAATTTGCCTGAATATCTGTAATAAGGTTTTCATATTACCTGCGGTTTCGGAAAAGGCAGACGGGAGATTCTAAACGAGGAGATTCTAAACGAGGTTACTTTTACAATATCCGTTATATTATTGTATTGTGTGTATATCAATATCAACTGTAATTATCTAATGGATTAAAAAAAAATATTCTTATCAATTTCCATAATATATTTCCAAAGAAACCAATTGAAAATTAGTTGAAAAATTTTAATCATCGTACACATTCTAGACAAACTTCCTTCTGTGTACCTCGTTTGAAGATGAAAATTAATTTCTAATCCTTTTTCCCTACTAAACAAATAACCACTCATGTACTATTATTTGTGTTCTCTTGATTACTACTACTACTAATACTAATGCTACTTCTACTACCATTATATTACCAACAATTAAATTAAACAAAAAAAATCTTTTTATTTAAATTTAAAGTATTTTATCTTAAGGCTATTCATTTGCAAAATGTTCATCAAATTTCAATTACACTCTTCAATGAATGTAATCGTAATAATGATAATAATGTGTATAATGCCTACATAGCTATATACGTATGTACGTATGTGTATATGCTTGTACCTACATATAAAAATTATTTAAAAGTTATGTAAGGGATTTTCATTCTCTTAAATATATTCTATGCTAAAATTTTACTTTTTGGGAGGTAGAAAATATTTTTTGTGGTATGCTAGATAAATGCTCTGATACGTCCTATAAAATCTCGTTTTGGTGCAAAATTAGTTCGCACGATCATTAAAATACCATAAATTCTGTAATTACATCAATTTTAGTATAAAACGACCTAATTTCTATAGGATTTTATCCAGAAAGCGTTTCAAAATATATTTTCGTCTAACCCCTGATATATATTACACCTACTATTTAATAATACGTGAATAAATGGCGACATCGACCATGGGTTAACAATGTTTATATCAATTTAGAATTTAACGAGATATAAATTTAGCATTTAAATAATTAAGTATGATTACCATGATCGGAATCCTGTGTAATAAATTATGTCCCCCCCATGCCTTCCTCCCAAAGAGAAAAAGTCCAATTAATTTTCAGATTTATATAAATAAAAATTCTGATGGGAAATTTCTAAAGAATTTGTAAAAATAATGGTCCAATTCAATTGCAAGTTGATATACCAATCAGAATTTGTCGTATAAGCAATTCAGTTTAGTATAATTCTCATCTGATAGTTTTAAAATTGCTTGGGAGACATTAATGTTGCGATATGACAATAAGAGCGGATTAAAAAACTGTTTCAAATTTATTTGAATCCAATTGGTGGAGTAGCCATTCGTAGCAAAACGATTTTGTTGTCTACATTCCTTGTACTTATAGCTAATAGTAAAGGTAAATTTATACCTTACAGAGCACGACCGCGTGAAATTAGCTGAACATTTACTACATTCAAAAGAAGTCATTGTTGCTTAACAAACAAATGATCTGATTCGAATTGAAAGGGAAATCCCAAAGATATGAGAAAACGATAATTGTGATGAAAAACCGTTTATTAGTAGAAGAGAGAAATGTATGTGAAGAGCAATCTCAGCTAAATCATTTTAGAGATGAACATGGCAGGTTCATTGTCAGATTACCCTTTAAAGACAATATATCAAGGTTAGGTTGTTCAAAGGAAGCAGCTCTCAAATGTCAATATGTAAAATTCATAAACGAATATTTACATTTTTAAGGCCACTCAGTGTATTAACCAAATTAAGAGTAGTTTTTGACGTAGTACCTTTCCTCTAGGTTCAAGAGTCACACAAAGCAAAGGAATTAAGGAAGCTTTGGAAATACGTGAAAATGCTAGCAAGCATTTACGATTATATCCGATGTGTTCATAGTGATCATCTAACATTCTTTGTAGAAAAAGCCGTGTTGATCCACTCAAACTGATCACTATACCTCATTTGGAAAAAGACACCATTACACTTTTGTCTAAAATCACAGTGAAGGTTTTGGATAAAACTATCCCCCTTCGCAAACTGGACAACAAAGGTTTAAAAACGACATTGAGGGTTGTGGTGGCACTTGGATCAGACAATTACATTCAAATTCGCAACTAATTCTCAAGTTGATATATCTTTCAATTTAAATTTAATTTGCTAGATGACAAACCAATAGCCAAATGGTTCCAAATTAATGATTAGGACACCATTCATGGATTTAGGACTCACTTCAGTTTGAACAAAAACGCCAAATTGTAATTTCGAAGCATCATTTAACAGCACTTATTAGTAGACATTACCACTTTAAGGCATTGGATGTTGGAATATAGACTACATTGTCTAAAATGTTGTTGTTAAATGCAAAATATTCTGTAAAGAGTATATCGTGGTTCAAGCCAACCCAAATTATTAGAATAGATAATGGGAAATATCTCACCATCTATAGGACCGAAGTGCCAATCCGAATAACTGGGATTGTTGTGTGTGGGCTGTTTTTAACATAAGATCATCCAAAGGAAAGGTAATAACGGTCATAACGGGCTTATTTATACATTTTTTCAACACAAAACAGAAATACAGCTTGAGTATATGCCATTTCTGAATACGCGTTACAGAATGCGTGAATTTCTACAGTTAACCAAGAATGTTGGAATGTGAATTCTTTCCATTCCAACATTCCTAATGTCCCACCAATTTTCCTCAATTTTCTACGGAAGATGGTCATCCCAGTTTCTGCAACCAAAGGGCAGGATTATTGAATTGTGGATCAGCAAGTTCTAGACCCTTAATGCAACTACAGTATGTACTATCGTTGTTGCTGCATGGTAGACTAGACGTTGGTCTGTTTAAAATAATTGCAGAAACTGATATGGTGTTTTCTGCATTATATCGTGTGGCAAGTTGGAACTGTAGTGCCCCCAGGTAGTACTCGCTCGCGAATGCAAGAAATAAGCAGTTTTCGCTTACAAATGTAGTGTGCTATGCAGAATCCAAAAAGGCGAGTATTGAGTTTTGGTAAATATCCTCGACATGAACTAACGCGGTAAGTTTGCAAAATGTTTTGCATACTTGTGAAATATATTTTGACAGGTGAAAATAAGAATCGGGCTCAATCACACGAGAAACTAGAGTTAAACCTTGAATTACCATGTCTGATTTGTCCCTTGCATACCTAAGTATCTTACACCGTTAACAGGCAAAACCTTAATCCATGATTTTTTTAAATAAAAGCTTGGGTTTCAATCCTTGGGTTTTCTTAATCCATGAATTTTTAAATTAAAGTTCGACCATTTAGAAAACTCATCTATAAGCATATCATTAACGTGGATCGAGCGGAAATAATGATTACGGAATGTCATCTAACATTCATAATTTACCATGAAAGGATTTAACGGTAATACGTGGCCGCCGCAAAATAATGTTTGTATTAAAAACTATCGTTGCTGTTTAAGTAATTGATCGATACTGGAGTTTAACCTGAGCGTTTGATCATTTGGGGCTCCGGTACGAGCAGTCTGATTTCGAAATCTGAACGGATCGGCACAGCAACGCTTTCATTTCAAAAATTTATCATGAAATGATTCAATATCCGAGACTCCTCCCTATGTCACTATTTCGCCATTGACTTGGTTGAAATCATCCCAAAAAAAAAAAAAAGCGATTGGAACAGACGTGAGCGAGCACTCTAATAAAAACGTCATAAAGGTACTATTTGTGATAAAGTCCTTGGGATGTGGTGAGATCATAAAAATGATAACTTTCGATTCCTAATAAATATAAATCGTATTGATGCAGCATTATTAGGTGGGAGTAAAACGCCCACTAAAAGGAAAATATTAAGAGTTCTGATAATTGTTTTGGACCCTTTGGGTCTAATATCACATCTCCTCATCTATGCCAAGTTGATCTTGCAAGAAGTATGGCGTAGCGGAACCGACTGGGATGAACCGATTAAAGACAAATTGAATGAAAGATGGAAAATTTAGGTGAGACACCTAGTAAATGTAGATCAGTTCTCTATTCCTCATACAGCAAAAAGCAAAGCAAAAACCACCAGAAATGGTTCCGCTACCACCGGCAAGACTTGCGACATTCTGTCGACCTTTCAGCTATGCCGGCATAGATCATTTTGGGCCAATCAATGTTGTCGTAGGACGACGATCGGAGAAAAGATGGGGTGTTGTATTTACCTGTTTAACCATAAGAGCTATACACCTAGAAGTATCATCAAGCCTATCCACCGATAGCTTCATTCAGTGCTTCCTTCGATTCTGGGCGAGAAGAGGTAACCCACTCGAAATAAATACTGACAACGGAACAAACTTTAAGGGTGCTGAAAGGGAATTAAATCAAGAGTTTATAGAACTGGACTATCTAGAGTCTCAGAAGCGCTTAGCTTGATTTAAATGGAACTTCATTCCGCCATCGGCACCACACTTTGGAGGTGCATGGGAACGAATGGTTAGAAGTGTCAAAACGAATCTGTATGAAATCATAAGTAATACAAAATTAACCAACGAAATTCTACACACTAGCCAGGCAGAAGTTAGGTGAAAATTCTTTAAAGTCAGCATATTCACCAGGTGGAAGTGTTAATGGCGAAGCAATTTAAAAACCAAAATGCTTCAATATTTAATTCCACAAGATAAAACGGGCGCGACAGAAAAAAATACGCCCTGCGATACCCCCATTTTTCATACAGAAAAAAATACGCCCTGCGATACCCAAAAAATACGTATATAAAGAAAAAAAATGGAGGTGTGGCCAACACACGACTTTCTTTTACGAACAGAGAATTTTGAAAAATTTTATTTTTTTTTTAATTTTTGGAAACATTTTGTATTTAGTAGTTTTTTGTAAACCTTGTACTTTTTAAGATATTTGCAAAATAAATTTTCAGGTCCAAGGGAGTAGCCACTTCCGGTTAGCCGATTTGGAGTAAAATTCACTGGGACTGCCCAATTTATCAAAAAAGCTTAAATCTGAAGTTTCAGTTTGATTGGTTAAACCATCTGCGCTGTAGAGAGGACACAGACCGAAAGACAGACACCATTTCGAAACGCACTTTTTCAGACTCTCTAAGAATCTCTAAAAATCTCAATATACTTTATTTTACTAGAGTAAAAGAAAGTAAAATAGTCTCTTAGGCTCCGAAAAAGGGAAATGAAACAAAAAAAAACAAGGTAAAAACAAAAAATCGGGAGACCATCTTGAGCATTTCGATCGTTCAGAGAGGAGGTCAGAGGAAGTTTTACCATCGTCCTAATTTAGTCATCATGAAAAGCAATGTGAGCAGGTCTACAAACAAACCGTTAAGAGAAGTTTCACTGGACAGTATATAGTAAGGGTACCATTCAAGAACTGCACGATGATTCCATTGAGTAAAACTGACTTAATGAAAACCGACTCCAGCACAACGAAATTACGTGTAATATTTGACTTGTAATGTTCAACATCATCTGGGATATCACTAAACGAAGATTTACTCAAGGGTGCAAATGTGCCAGAGGATATCACGTTATTTCGGCAGGTTTTGATTCACCCTAACGACAGAGTTCCAAAAGCCGAAATCTTTTTTGGCCACAAGAACATTGAAACAGCTGTCAGAAGATAAGAAGGCAACATATTCACTAGCACCAAATACCGTTTCACGAGACTGTTTTGTAGATGATTTTCTTACTGGAGCTTCAACCATTGAGGAAGTTTTAAAGTTACAGAACGATATAGCTAAGCTTTTCGATTTCGATGGTTTTACACTAAGTAAATAGTCGTTAAATTCATCAGCATTCATGGCAGAAATCAGTCAATTAGATACCGAAAACAGAATTCCAATCTTCAATGTTGAAGACCACTGGAAAACTGAAACCGACCAATTTTATTCACAAACAGGATTCTATGGCTGTATACAATTTAACATCGGACCATCCTAGGGTTTCTTAATATCCCGTTTAAGAATGACCAGGAAACCCCGGGATTTCCCGGTTTCCAATTTCTTTAGTGTTAGTAGTCTTTTAGCTAAAAATCCGTCTAGGAAATTTAGGTATTCTCAAACGGAATTCTGGGATCTCTTTTTCAATTAGGCCGATTAGGAAGGAACTTGGCTATTTATTAATCGGCTATGATGAAATTCTATTGGCAGGATGAAAATGGAATTCTAAAGTAAGTTTCAGATGAAGTTCCGGAATATGGCGAATTAGGAAGGAACTTCACCGTTTCTTAACCGATTATGATGAAATTCAGCATGCACGATGGAAATGGGATTCCAAAATGATTTTTACATAAAGTTCTGGAAAATGGCCAATTAGGAAGGAACTTTGTGATTTTTTCCGATTATAATTTAATTCCGGAATCAATCAATCAAGTGAACAATGTACATTATCAATCGTCAGTTTTTTTAAAAGCACACTCAAAATTGCCTATCGAGGGCAATTGAGCCATAAACACCGCACCGGATCAACAACAACACATACAAGGAAATTATCAAGTCCATATAACTCACACCACAGCCACTGAACATTGAAAATGTTCATGGTAAATTATATTTCACACAATCACTAGTGAAAAAATTTCAACTTCCACAAAAGAAGTTAAACACTAACGTGTGCTTCGAATACTACATCAAGATGAAAATCAACGGTCACACAAAGACAGAGTTCAATGGTTCAGTGATCGCACAAAGCCGCATTAACTTTCATATCACCCACATCACTATTTAATATATGCACTAATTCTGTATTGAGACAGATAAAACGTTACAACTGTTTTGGAAGTCAGAGGAAGTTTCACCATCGTCCTAATTTAATCATTATGAAAAGCAATGTGAGCAGGTCTATAAACAAACGGTTAAGAGAAGTTTCACTGGACAGTATATAGTAAGGTTAACATTCAATGACATTCAACAACAGCGCGCTGATTCCATTAAGTGAAACTTCGATTAAAATTTGAGCAGAGTAACCAGCGCTGAATCATATAGAGAAAACTTTAAAAGAACAAATAAATTATCAATTCGTAACGAAAACCGGGTCATGTTCAACATCAGTCAATTAGATACCGAAAAGAGAATTCCAATCTTCAATGTTGAAGATCACTGGCAAACTGAAACCGACCAATTTTATTCACCAAACAGGATTCGATGACTGTAGACAATTTAATATGGATCATCCTAGGGAAACCCCGGGATTTCCCGGTTTTCAATTTCTTTCGTGTTAGTAGTCTTTTTAGCTAAATTCCGTTTAGGAAATTTAGGTATTCTCAAACAGAATTCTGGTATCTCGTTTTCGATTAGGACGATTAGGAAGGATCTTGGCTATTTGTTAACCGATTATGATGAAATTGTATTTGCAGGATGGAAATAGGATTCTAAAATGAGTTTAAGATGAAGTTCTGGAGTAAGACCAATAAGAAAGGAACTTGACCGTTTCTTATCCTTTTATCATTAAATTTAGCATGCATGATGAAAATGGGATTCCAAAATGATTTTTACGTTAGGAGAGGGACCTAGCCGTTTCTTAGCCGATTATGATGAAGTTCAGCATACACAACGGAAATGGGATTTTAAGATGAGTTTTAGAAACCACACTCAGTCACATGTTTGGGCCAAAAATGGGAAATACCGACCTTCAATTTTTCCCAGAAAATGTATAACGTGAATACAAATCTCTCCTAAAAATTATTTTCCACTTATGTTGATTGAAAAATCACAAATTGTTAAACATAAATGAATGTGTGAATTGTTATATAAATGAACGTATATAAAATGCATCGCATGCATTTGTGACAAAATAAGAAAAGGAAAAAACCGAACAAAATCGATGCTTTGGATATTTGTCGTGTCGGTATAGTCATAGACACATTTTGAGAAAGGAAGAAGTATATATGTTCGGGATAATATCAAGACGATGGTGATTTCAATTAAATAGTGCGACGGAGTTTTCTGAGATTTCCAGAAATGTGAAATTAAATTAACTCCTGAAGCAATCCTGATCTTTTTAAACTCCGTCAAAAAATGTTGTAGTAAACTTCTGTTTACTTAGGCTCGACCAATTTTTTCCAATTTTTTGGCATGGCGCCGAACTGAATTTCTACATAAATAAATGCAGCAGATTATAGTAAAGCTATCAGAAAACTAAAAAAAAATACGGTAAAGGGAATTTAAGTCAATTATCTTCGAAGGGTTTTGTTTAGTACAGTTAAAAAATTATCAAATTTAAACTGGAACACAATTTTAGTGTGCCACATAACGTCAAAGTTGGATCCAATAACCCGTTGTGAATGGGAAAACAAACGTTCGTGCAATACAAAAACATTTTCATTGCTATAGGGGAGCTAAAACAATTAATTGAACAGAGATGCCAAATGCGTGACATCTTTCCACAAGCAAAACCAAATGATGTGTACAAATTCACAAACTGTGAGAAGTCGTCTTCATATGCTTATAGTAATAAATCGAGCACGTAAATTTCTGTCAACATTGCGGAACTGATAATCATCCAATTTATCGATGTAAACAATTTCTCCAGCTAAACAAAATCTGTCCTTAAATTGCTTTAGTCCATATCAAAGACATTATCAGTGCATAACTGGTAACTTTAAACGTTGTAACAAAAACCAAAACACATTATTACATCTCAAAAGACGGCCAGAGAACGTTCGTCGAACAACACAAGTGATGTTGTCAACTGCAGTTGTATTCGCATTTGATTTGAACTGGCGTAGCTCATCGCTGTCGAGTTTTATTGGATTATGGCGCACAGCCAAATTTTATATCAGAACGCATATGTCAGTTGTTCCTCATCACAACTTCAACACAGTGTCAACATCATTATTCAATCGAGATTCGATAGCTACACTTTTTGGTTTTAAATCATATTACCAACAATCTGCCAAATCACCAAACTTACGACATCAACGCATTTAATATTCCAGAATGAATCAAATTAGATGTTGCTAGGCTCCCAGATATTCTTCTAAGTTTTAGGTGTTCAAATCAAATTACAAAGTCCAAATCACCTACAAGTTATATTACAACGTGCAACCTAACCATCAAAGATGCAAATAGAGAAATTCTCGCAAATAGAAAAAGATCCTGAAATCAAACATCTCACATTGGGAGACGAAAAGTGTGAAGAACACTTTGTTACATATGTCAGACGTATTTCCAATGGGAAGTTCATTATTAAACTAACGTTCAAAGATGACAACTTCGAAATGTAACACCGAAATAACGAATATAAACTTGAAAGAAACCTAGAATTAGAAACAAAATATGATGTATTCATTAAACAGTATATCAGTTGGAATGCGGTTTTAAAACCCACTAACTCCACAATGAAATTGCGAGTGGTGTTTGATGAGTCATTTAAATCTAGTAGCAACATACCACTCCAACTGTGACGGTTCAATTCCCATTTTCAATCTGAAAACGGTGACATATGGGACAGCTTCGGCACTATATCTAGCAACAAAGTGTCTACAACAATTGGCAGATAACTTACCAATGGTACATATCACAGTCATTAACGATTTTTGCGTTGATCCTCTATGTTACATTGATGTTACATCCAACTGGTCATCTGTCATATTTATTAGCAAATTTACATTGCTGTCAACAATCGCTACTATCAACCCTTCGGTTCAATTATTGACATAGAACAGTGCACAATTGTATTCGCTGCTACAAAACCAAACCCAAATCAATACAACAAATGGTGAATAATTTACCTCAACAAAGAATTCCAAGTCCAAATTTCATAAAACCATCATTAAAACAAGGAAACAATTCCGTCTAGGCTTATGTGGCTACATTGATATGTTTTGCCACCAAGGCGATGCATATGGAGCTCGTTGGCAATTTGACCACAAAATCATTCGTCGGTGCAAACCGTTTCAGTTTGTTGACGCCTCAAATGTTTAAGGAGTTATTGCAACAATGCAACAAATTTTACTGGAGCTAAAAAGGAACTCGATAATTTCCAGAAGTTTTTCAACTCTCATGAGGGACGGCCAATTGTGGAAAAGTTGCGAATTCAAACCATTTTTAAAACGTATAATTACGGGTGACTATAAATGGATCACGTAAGACAATAATGTGCGCAAAAGTTTTTAGTCAAAACGTGGTGAGAACACGCAAACGGTTTGAAAAGCCACGTTTAACACCAAGAAATGTGATGCTTTGTGTTTGGAGTGATTGGAAGGGAATCATTTATCAAGGAGTGCTTCAATCCGGCCAAACGATTGATTCCGTCAGACTATTATTTGTTTCGTTCAATATAGAACTCTCTTACTGATGTAAAATGGACTTCAAAAGAGGCCTAACGGAATTAGTTAATTCAGTTTTTCACCCAATCATCACAGAAATTTTGCAGTGGCGGAATATTCGTTTAACCATAAAAATGGCAATATAAATTGTCGACCAAAATGGTACATTTGTTACATAAAAGAAAGAACACCAAAAGAAAACCACTTTAACCAGAAATTGAAATCTAATGAAAGTTAAGAAAAGTTTTCCTTTTGACTCGGTCGTACTAGAAACTGCTACTTTCGAACATCCGTTCCTGTTCTTACCTATAGTTAAATGGCAAAAACAGTTTAATCTCCTGGAAATTAGAACTAACCATCAAAGATATTTCTAAAATCCCATTTAATGTAAATCCAATATTTTAGTGTAATTCTACAAGTTAGTATCGAATTACTGGAGATACCCCAAAATTCCTTAAAATGAATTTTCAAGTAAAAAAAAAATCGTTTTGGGAAAAGTTGAAGTCTTAGGGAAGAGATCCTAATTGAAAAATCTTTATCTAAAAGGTACTAACATACTACAAAGTTCCGGTAAAAATTTCAGTGATGAGGTCTGTTAGAGTGGAGTGGTGCAACAAATATTTTCTTTTTTTTTATAGAGGCCATCTTCATCTTTCAAAATTTCCAGCTTTTAGAAGAATAAAAATGTTTTGTTGAAATCATGGAATAACTAAAATTAGGGGAAATTTCGATTAAAACAGAAGTTATAAACAAATTTCAATCACAAATAATAAAACCTGTTTCAAAGCTTAAATGGAATTGATCCGAAAATCCGAAACAAATCTTTAGATTCAACATCAAAATCAGGAGCAATCAACAAATAAACATTTCTAAATATTATTATGCGTCAAAACTAAAAATCACTAAAAATTTTAAAAATCGAACACGAAATGGGAACAAAAATAAAATCATTAATTACAAAAACAAACGTTAATTAAAAGTATATTTGAACATAAATCTTTATTACTTGTATTTACTGTGGTGGTGCTTTAAAACACATTTCTAGCATATTGTCACTCGCCTTTATGATTTGGATGGAATTGTCCGGGTCATTGTACATTAAATCGACATTTTCGTTTCTGCACGAAATATTTAAGAATCCTTCTAGTGTTAAATATTTAACAGCGATCGTATATTCAAAATTCGGCATCAAACGCAGGGAATGGCCAAGACTAATCACCATTTCATTCCAATTTGCAGGACGAGATTGATCGTAAGTAATTTTGTCAGTTTCGTTGTTTTTAATATTTTTTGCTGAAATTTCGATTTCTATACCAAAACCAAGCAAACTTACCTTACCGATCCATATTCCATGTAAAATTGTTTCCTTTGAAACAGAAAATTTAGTTTCAAATGTAGTGGCACGATTAAACTTTCTCCAAATAAAAGGATATTGAAAATCTTTTCTGCATTTCGATATCCATAAATCATTAACACCGTCACTGCCCATAATAGTTTGTCTCGCAATTGAATTTAAATCACTTTCACTTAGTAAATCAGGATATTTTTTAAAGCACTCTCGTATTTCTTCAATCGACATTGTCGGAAAACGCACCTTCCGGATTAGGGCATCGAATTTTTGTCGCCCCTCGCTTAATGATATTTTATGGTTTTTGCAGTGATTGCCTATCCAGTCGGCCATTCTATCAAATATTTCTTTTTCAGACACTCCTCGCTCGATTGCATCAAATTCTAAAGCCTTATTTACCGCATCTGGATGAAGCGATACAAATTTGGTACTCCTTAATTCCTCACCAAAATTATTTGCAAATTGCATATCAATAAAGTTACGTGCGATGTCGTACTTCTCGATGACACAATGTTCAAATAATTGTACAGTCCATTCAAATGATGTTAGTAAATTTAAAATATGATTCTCTAGCATTACCACCTGGTATTTAGTAGCCAATTTCAACAATTCAATTCCATTTTTTTCATTTATGTTGCATTCGTCCGTATAAATAAACTGGACGAATTCCAAAAAGCTGTCATATGTAAAATCGGTGATCGGAATTAATTTTTTCTCGCCCATTGTGTATTTCAGTTGTTCTTCGAACACAACACTCCTTTTCATGAGCTCCAAGGAGTGGGCAAAGATTATTTTACCTTCGAAGGCAAACTGTATATCTGACAGGAAATCACGATTAAATAATTGTCTGGTAATTTGATACATTCTCAGATGTGGTGAAGAATTTATTTTAAATTCCATTTTGTTGTGAATTTTCGAATAATTTTGAACACTTTTAACAACACACTTTATATTTCGTTATAAGCACGTAACTGAAGATTCATATCCGCTTAATACTTCTTATATTTAGTCAAATTACGATCCGTGGAAAAATAATATTTTAGGAAGGGGAATACATACAAACGTTTTATTATCTTAAATTGGGTATTCCCTAAAAATTGTCAACTCCTTATTTTAATTTAGGATCACTTTTAATTTTACTTAACGTATTCATGACTGTCTTAAATTTTTATAATGTTACAACCCTCATTCTTTATGAATTTAGTTGAGTCACCCTAATATAGTTTTCGGTATGAGCAGGTAAATTCTTTTTTTTGTATATCAACTAAAAGCGCGTTTTTTTATTCGCTCCGGATAGCTGCTATCGAGAGCCGTCATTTTTATACGCCTAAATTTAAATTTGACGCGCTATTTATTGGTAAACTAAACTTATTAAACATCAAACTATCATTTTTAATTCAATTGTTTAGCGAAAACTTGATATAAAAAATATTTGGCTCTACCTATTTATACGGAGCGCTATCCGGAGCCACTTTTCATAATATGACGGCTCTCGATAGCAGCTATCAGGAGCGAATAAAAAAACACTACATAAATCATTAGAAACAAATTATGACGTCTCCGTGACTAATCTCATTTTTTACCAAATTTTGATGCGGTGGAATATGAGTTACAGCCATTATCGTAATAGCTCATAAAGAATTTGGCAATTCCGTATAAAACCAACCTTAAATAAAAACCTGTCTTCTCCACTGTTAAAATTTCAATCCGTTCGATTGTACTTACTTTGTTAACCATTAAAACGAGCGTTTAAATATCACGCAGCTCGTTTTCGATTTATTCGAATAAAACGTACATCGTAGGATCATTACTTATCACGAAACATTCCTTTTCCGATCACTATTTTAGGTTTTAAAACACATATGAACTATACATTTACCTTAAATATTTGTATAACAGATAGATCAATCACATTCATAAATAAACACATGTATATATGTATGTTGTGTTTGAGAATTATTTCATGCAGAAGTAAATTTCCAATTTTACAAGGTAAATCACCATCATATTTACCATCATAATGTAAAACGTTAGAAATTCTTCGACTAATTGCGATCTTATATAAATAAAGCTATAGCGCTGTAATTTCGAACAGCGGTAACATGGCCGACACTGCATATACATATATATGATGCTTGTTTGTAATTGGCATTACACTTTTGTCTAAAATCACAGTGAAGGTAATGGATAAAACTATCCCCCTTCGCAAACTGAACAACAAAGGTTCAAAAACGAAATTGCGGTTTGTGGTGGCATTTGGATCAGACAATTACATTCAAATTCGCAACTAATTCTCAAGTTGAGATATCTTTCAAATTAAATTTAATTTGCTAGATGACAAACCAAGAAGAGCCAAATGGTTCCAAATTAATGATTGGGACACCATTCATGGATTCAGGATTCCCTTAAGTTTGAACAAAAACGCCAAATTTTAATTTCGAAGCATCATTTAACAGCACTTATTAGTAGACATTACCACTCTAAGGCATTGGATGGTAGAATACAGACTACGTTATCTAAAATGTTGTTGTTAAATGCAAATTATTCTTTAAAGAAGCCAACCCAAATTAATAAAATAGATGAATGGGAAATGTCTCCTCATCTATAGGATCGAAGTGCTAATCAGAATAACTGGGATTATTGTGGGCTGTTTGAAACAAAATATCGTCCAACGGAAAAGTTCTTATTATAACGGGTGTGTTTTTATACATTTTTTCAACACAAACATAAACACAGCTTGCGTATATGCCATTTTTGAATGCGCGTCACAGAATGCGTGAAATTCTACAGTTAACAAAGAATGTTGGAATGCGAATTCTTTCCATTCCAACATTCCTAATATCCGACCAATTTTCCTCAATTTTGTGCGGAAGATGATCCGTCAAATTTCTGCAACCCTTTCTGATCCCAGTCAAATTTCTGCAACCAAAGGCCAGAATTATTGAATTGTGGATCAGCAAGTTCTAGGCCCTTAACGTAACTACAATGTGTAATATCGATGTTGCGGAATGAAAGATTAGACGATAGTCTGTTTAAAATAGAACTGCAGTGCCCTCTGGTTGTATCCGCTTATGCCATCGCTAGGCCATTAAAAGTAATGCAAGAATTAAGCAGTTTTCGCTTACAAATGTAGTGTGCTATCCAAAATCCAAAAAGTCCCTAGCGAGTATTGAGTTTCAGTAGATATCCTTGACATTTACTAACGCGGTAAGTTTGCAAAATGTTTTGGATAATTTTGAAATATATTTTGACAAATGAAAATAAGAACCGGACTCAATCACATGAGAAACTAGAGTTAAGCCTTGAATTATCATGCCCGACCTGTCCCTTAGCTCCTTAAGTATCTTACACCGTTAACAAGCAGAGCCTTAATCCTTGATTTTTTTAATTAAAGGTTGGATTAATATCTTTCGTTTAATGTACCTCTCGTTTAACTTTCGGGTATATTCATTAGAAGTGTTTAGGAGCTGAATACTTTAGAAAACTCATCTATAAGCATATTATTAACGTGGATCGAACTGAAATAAAGATTACGGAATGTCATTCAACATTTATAATTACCATGAAAGGATTCAACGGTAATATGTGGCCGCCGCAAATAAATGTTTGGGTTAAAAACTATCGTTGCTGTTTAAGTAATTGATCGATACTGGAGTTTAGTCTGAGCGTTTGAGCAGGCTGATTTCGAAATCTGAACGGATCGGCACAGCAATACTTTCAATTCAAAAATTTATCATGAAATGATTCACTAACCGAGACTCCTCCCTGTATCACTATTTTGTCATTGACTTAGTTGAAATTATTCCACGAATTGCCTATCTTTTCTATAGACAATCCGCAAGCGATTGGTTAAAATAATCGCTGTACCATTAGAAGTTCTAATCCTTCAATTGCCAATAAAATGCACGCAAGGGTTTCGCTAATAGGGATCATCGATTAAACTAAACGTTGGCTCAATTTGAAATCAATCAAACAACTTTTCTTGCAATGTTTTAAAGCAACAAGTTCAAAAGCGGCTGATGTAAGTTTATCAAAATTAACCATTCAACCGTTTAGTGGGAACTAGAAAAGTTTCCAGTATTCACAGATTTATTTAAATCTTCGATTCGCGAGAATCATTCAATAAGCAAGGCTGTTAAGTTTCAGTTTTTGACAGACGTATGTATTGTGTGACATAGACTTCGTTTTGAAACGTAATATCTGTTTCAACTTAAACGGTAGGACATTCATCAAAATTTTGCATCACCCATCACAGAACAACCACCCTTACAACTTGTGTTCAAAAGCACAACCGCAATCAATTAATCAAATTAACAATGTACATCAATCGTCAGTTTTTTTAAAGCACACTCAAAATTGCCTATCGTGGGCAATTGAACCACAAATACCGCATGTTAATAGCGAAGCAATTTAAAAACAAAAATGCTTCAATATTTAATTCCACAAAATAAAACGTCGTTTTGCACCACAGCAGCCATTTATGAGATCAACACCACTTGATGAACGTTTACCGACTTTCGAAGATGTTGTGCCCCGGGGAATGTCTAGCTGGAATATACAACCACCTACAGCTAGGGCAAATGCGACACTCGTACCAGCGCAAGTAGCATCACGGCTGGCATTCTCATCGAAAGGTGGGTACTCCAATGTGGAAAATCTGATGCGCCTTCAGCGGGCTCTTAAAACACCGGCGCACGATCTCGTGCGAAATCGATTAATCATACCAGAAACTGTTCCCGGTGTCATAGAGAAACTGCGCGCATATACTTTGAAAGACCATAGGTAGTACTTCGCGCGCTCGCACAACAAGTACGTAATTTACAGCCATTGAAAACCGACAAATACGCCTCACTAATTAATTTCGCCGCAGAAGTACACAATTTGTGTGGTCTCGCGGAAGCATCTCAGCTAAAGGGATACATGAATAATCCAAAATTAATCGAGGAGCTCGTCGATAAATTACCATACCATCTAGGTATGGAATGGGGCAACCACAGTAAACGCCTGGGGAGCATTGACCTATCAGACTTTTTATGTTGGTTCAACGAAATCACTGAGGGGGCGGTAAAAGTGTCAAAAATTTACCTGTCACAATTCATACCTAATGATAAGAAGTTGGTAAACAAATCGGGGAATAAACCGATGGGTATACAACCAAAAAAATATTCCTGTAACACGAACGATTTCTAGTGTAACATTTACGATTGCAGCGTCTATATTGAGCCGACAATTTTTCCGTACATGGGACATACTTCGAATAATTAAATATCAAAAAATGATTTAAGTATCGGTTTTTTACCCCAACGACTATTACATAAAACCATTTTTTTCTTTTTTAACAAACCTTTTTTTAATTCTACTCATTATTAATATTTCACTTTTCTTACTAGTAACAAAGTTCCGTTAATACGTCGATTTTGTATAGAAATATTGTTTTAAGAGTAACAACTTTTCCTTTTCACTATTATAGTTTATTTATTTCAATAAAAGATACGTAAAACCTAAAATTTAATTTATAAGAATAATTCTGTACCAAAAAGTGAAAGTCGCTTAAGTCAACTTAGGCTATTTTGCATATTACATAATATTTCAAATCCTTATACTTATCTTTACATAATATCTATTTTTCATTATGATACCTTTAAAATTGACATAGTTAGCAATGAAAATCGTTTTAGCTTAAGTCTAATTGATTTTTGTTTACAAACGAAAGAATCGCTTAAGTTGTTCAAAATTGATATACCTAGCCCTTTATTAAATGTAAGCTAGTTTTCTATTTCATATTTCAAAGTGTTAAATTAGATTATTAAAAGCGAAAACCGCCTAAGAAAACTTAAGCGATTTTTTCGATTTGCCTTCATGGTAAGAGTAATAGCCTAAAATAACATAAGCTAATTTTTCATTTACATTATTAAATAAAACTAGCATTTTGTACTTAACAGTTAAGCGATAACATACTTAAGCGATTCTTTCTTTTCGGTATTGTTATTTTTTTATGTTTTATGTGATTTTAAGAGATTGTTTCGAGTGCTAATCAAACAAAAAATTCTAGTTAAGTGTTTTTTTATATTATAGAATTGTTGTGTTTTATGTAAATTTAATTAGTTTAGTTTTGTGTGAAACAAATTTATACGAATTAAAAAATGGCGTTTCGGGCGATGAAAATGATACAACTCGCAAGACAATCCGGGGAATCCCCTATTTATGAGAAACCGGGTTGCTCAAAATCACAGATTCCAGGTAAAATAATTTATTTGTATATTTTTTTCCAACAAATAGAATCAAACTATATTTTTTAATTGTAGATATGCTATCGAAATTACGGACAAGAAAAACAGTACTTCATGAGGATGGGAACGTGTTTGAAACAATTATTGAACGAGAGACAGCTTCAATTTTTGATACTGCATACGATCCTAATAAGGCTGGCGAAGAATTTGAACAGGAATTATTACGCTTACAGAAAGAATATAAGGAACAACACGTGAATATTAATGAAGCGACAAAGTGCAATATGTTGAATTCTAGTGATAATGATGAACCGTTCGACGACAGTGATAACGACCCAGACTTCATTATATCCAAAAATGGAAATTCTGATTCCTCTGCTGATTCTTTCGACATAGAATCAATGGCAAAGACTATTGAAGAAAATATTACAAATGATGATAATCATTCCGAAAATCTTTACAGTTTACCCGGATCTTCAACTGAAAATGTCCAAAGAAATCGACAAACCTTAACAAAAACTGTTAGAACAAAATCTAAGAAAGGTAAAGTTAAGGAAAGGGAGTGCAAACCCCTAGAAAAATGTCGTATGAATTGTCAGTCCAAGATAACACACGATAAGCAAAAAATGATATTTAAACAATACTGGAGTCTTTCATCCTACTCTTCTAAAGCATTATTTGTGTCTGGTTTAATGGAGGTTAAGGAAAAACAACATGCACTTTTAAAGAAAAACCTAAAATCACAACGAAATAGGTCACATAATTATTTATATAATTAAGAAATTGAAGGGCAAAAGATCCTGGTATGTCAAAAATGTTTCGGTTTCACTTTAGGCGAAACAGAAAGTTTCTTAAAAACTATTGGGGAAAAAAAGCTTATAATATCTGATACAAACAAAATTGTAGACCAACGCGGAGGCAGAAATCCGGTAAATAAATTAACAAATGATAAATTAGAAGAAATTAAAAGTCACATTAATGAATTCCCGGCCTACGAAAGCCACTACACACGCCAGCGAACTTCTAAGAAGTACCTACAGAGTGATTTAACATTGAGTAAAATGTACCAGTTGTACGCGGAGAAATATGAAAATCCAGTTTCGATAACTAAATATTCCGAAATTTTTAAAAGTATATTTTTATTTTTATTTTTATTTTTATTTTTAGATGAACACTTTGTAATGTATTATACTTTCAGAAATGGGCTTGGCTTTCAAAAAACCAAAAAGTGACACATGTAGCAAATGCGACACTTACAAAATGCAAATGGATGTAGCGCAGTCTGAGGAAGATAAAGCCGAAATTAGGAAACATCAAGAGATACATCATGAAGCAGCTAACATCGCCTACAAATCTAAAGACGCGGATAAAATTCAAGCCAAAAAATCGTGCTCCAAAATCAAAATATATGCTTTTGATTTGCAACAATGTCTGCCGACACCATTACTACGTTCCAATATTTCGTTTTATAAACGACAGCTTTGGACATACAATCTTACAGTCCACGATTGTGTGTCCAATAAGCCATATTGTTATATGTGGCTAGAAGGATTGGCAAAACGTGGTGCGAATGAGATAGCGTCGTGTTTGCTTCAATATCTTCTAGCAGAACCGAGTACAACTGAACATGTTGTCTTATACAGTGATTGCTGCGGCGGCCAAAATAAAAATACTTTAGTCGCTTCAATGTTCAATATTTTTTTGCAGACCGCTGAAAATATCAAAATGATTGACCATAAATTCATGCTTCCCGGACACACACATATGGAGTGCGACGTGGATCACTCCATCATTGAGAGGAAAAAAAAAGACTTCTGTTCAAATCCATCATCCACGTGAGTGGTATCAGTTTGTACGAACAGCTGGTACCAAACAACAGTTTGAAGTTATTGAGATCGAACAAAACATGTTTCTTGATTTTGGAAAGACAGCAAAAACTAAATTTATGTGGAGGGCAAGTGATCTGGATGGAAACAAATTTAAATGGAGTGACGTTAAGTGGTTGCGGTATACAAATAACTTTGGCAAAATTCAATATAAAACCTCTTTGAAGGAAGAAGAACCGTTCAAGGAATTAAATATTTGTCGGCGTGGGATCAATACTCTTAAAATCTCAGATGTTAAAAGTTGTTATGCAACCCCTCAATTGATAAACAGAGAAAAAAAACAAGATTTACTGGACCAGCTTCATCTCAGAAATGAAATGTATCATAATTTCTACAGACAATTAAATGATGGAAATGTGCCAAATTTTGACCCGGATATAAACTTTGAAGAATATGGATCGGATGTTGATTCTGAAAATTAAATAACTGAGTAACGTTAATACTAAATTTATGATATTTTTGTTTAATTAATGTTATATTAAAAGTGAATGAAGAAAGGAATAAATGAATTAAATTTTGAAACACTAACTTATGTTTTCTTAAGCTTTAATTATTTTGTACGAACAATTTGAAAGAATAGCTTATGTTACGTAAGCTAAAATTTCCGTTGTAGGCAAGAAAAGTGAAAATCGCCTAAATTATAAAAATGGGCTTTTCAAGGATATAATCAAGTTTTTTTACAGGTTTTATTATATAAATAACTAGATTGTTCTAAAATCATGTTTATAAAGTAACTAAAAATTCATTTAAAGTTCCTAATTTTTTCACAAAATATTTACTAATTTCAAACTCCAATTGTGAATATTTGAATAATCGGACTTAAGCGACTTTTGCTTTTTGGTACAGAATTCGTCTATATTAAGAATTATTAATTTTATTAGAGGAATTTCTTGAGCACACATTACCAATTTTAAAGAAAATTTCTTAGATACAACGACATTTAGTTGACCAAAGATAACATCTTACTTTGCGAAATAAAGAAAATTCGTAGGATGTACGAAAATATTTGTTTCTAAATATTATGTATGACCATGTTAAATAAAACTAGCATAAGTATAAAATTCATAAAATTGTAAAAAATATTCACATGTGCGTATGATTAAATTCTAAATTGCATTCTTATTTTAGTTTTACTTTCTAATTTATAAAAAAATAAAAATTTATTAGATTTTGTTTATTTCAAATTAAATAATTATTTCTTTAGTCTTGAAATAAACAGATCCACAGAAGGAAATACTGGGTCATAAACAGTATTCACATTATACAAATACTTTTGAATAAATAACCAAACAGCCACACTTTCTTCTGGATATTTTATGTTGAAAACTTGAAATATTTTAAACGCACAGTCAATTGCTGAAACAACGCTTGGTAATTTGTATTTAATTCCATCCATATATACATAAAAATTTGCTGGTGCAAATTCATTTGCACCTAAAACAAAAACGAATGGTTGAACCGTATTTTTTTCTGTTGTAGCGGTGCATTTTTTACATTCAATTATAGTTTTGCATTCTTGGGCTGTTTTGGCAAAAATCATTAACGAGTTTTGGGAGTCTGAAATTGTAAACTTTATCCATTCTTTTTTGTTATTGACTATGCGGCACTTTTTAGTTGTTGGCCTAAGCAATCCGTGCAGTAAGTGAAATGCTATACAATTTTTCGTATCTGAAAGAAAAAAATATTTCTTATTCTAAAAATTCATATTTTAGAAAATTTATTTGTAAAACTTACCAATTGTTGTATTTCTCTGTTGTTGGAACTCTTTAAACAACTTTTTGCATAAGAGATCGGATAATTTATCCTTGAATATATTGAATAATTCGTTGACAAATCTGTTAACATGAATAAAAATCTTTGTTGCCTCGGGATACAAATAATCAAAATCTAAATTAATTAATTTCGGTCCATAGGCTTGGGTGTAAGCTGGCCATTCCTCTAAAATGTTTTGGATAGTTTTATCCTGATCTCCCCTAATGGTAGTTTTTCTATAGACGACCGTTTCTCCCCATTTATCCAATATCAATTTCTCGTCATTGTCGTCTCGATTATATTTCAAATACTGACAGACTTGTTCGGCATTCTCTTCCGGGGTACCTTCATCAGCTGTAGAAAAAGACATAATTGTAAAAATGATTATTTAAATAATCAAAAACTCACTCCAAAATGTTTTTGATCACTATCCTAAACCAACAATGTTTCATTAATTGAGCCGTTTATTTTGAAAGTAGTACAAGTCCATTTTCAAAAAAAAGTCAAGCTGGCTTTTATAATGTTTACAATTCCACGTAACTTTTTCATTTTTAAACAATTTTCAGCTAATAATACTTAACAATGTTAACAATTAATTATTAGCTGCAATTTAAAAAAAAAATGAAAAGGTAACATGGAACTGCAAACATTAGAACATCCAACTTGACTTTTTTTTTAGAATGGACTTGTACCACTTTCAAAATAAACGGCTCAATTATAAATTAAATTACTACAAAAAAAAATTAATTTAATTCATATCAATTTGTCGAACAGACGGTTGCATTAAAGTACTCGTGTCTAGGAAACCAAACGAAGAATTGAAAAATACAATATTCAAAAGACCGACAAGTTTAGTGATAGCAACATTACGGTGTGACGTTGTACTTGTACGGCTACGCGTGAGAAAGCTAATTTTTTTAATAAACAACAATAAATAGGTATTATATTGATCTAATTAACTAAAAAAACAAATGTCCGTTTTGTTTTATTCTTAATTTTATTTACTTCCTAAATATTTTTAGTTTTAGTTTTCATAAGATCGACTTCGATTTCAAGTAATCACCTTCAGTTATCGTGCTATACTTTGAGTACATTTCGATAAATGAAGATGAAAATAAAAATTCAGTGGAAAGAGTTAAATAAAATTGCTTTTTGGAGTGAGTGCATTTTCTGAAAAGTGAAGTGTAAAACTCCTTACCGGTAAATAATTCTTCTGCCTTAAACCTTTTAACTTTCGGAAGGAAATCATTTTGTCTCAGCTTTGATATATAATTGTTGTATCGATCATACAACTGTCCTTTTGGTTTAAGTTTCGGCCTTCGTTGAAAATATACACCCTACAGAAATAAGGAAAAAATTAAGTTTTTCGTAATTTCTTTTAATTTTTAAAATATCACCTCACTCTCTTCGGAGAAAAGATTTATAATTTGACGCGATAATGTTTCACATTCTTTTACGCCCATATGTAAATTTTTCTGAATGTAAAAATTTACTATTAAGTTTATTAATATCGATCGACTAGCGTCAGATAAAATTTGGTGCTCTTTTGATAATTTAATGAAATTTTCCCCTTCTACCAATAGATTTAAAATATCCTGCAATGTAGCCTGAAATTATATAAATAGAATAAATAAATGTATTAGTTTTCGTGAAACAATATACGTTTTATAAATCACAAATCAGTTTTATGTAGAAAGCAATCGTGCTCTAAATAGAACATGCAAATTACACCATAAACATTCTCTTAAATACGTATATAAAGCAAAAATACACTAAATTAACTGAAAGTATAATGGAAATGTTAAAAATCTATGTTTGTACATACATTTATACTTCCGCTTGATTTTCTTTTTGGTGGAGTTGATAATGATGAATCAGCTTTCTGCGATTACTCTCGGCCGGCCGAGGTCGTTTCTATATAGGTTCCCTGAAAAAAAATAAAATAAAAAATTATTTGATATCAGTTAGTATGCGAGTATCATGAAACATTTATATTACCTGCTCTTTTTGCCACTCCATTAAATATCGTTCAAATTTTATTTTTATTCCCATCGTGCATGAGCATAGAAGTTTCTCTATATGCCCTTTGTCCATATATTTTAGAGCAGTAATATCAATATCATTTTCTAAATAAAAATAATAAATGAAAGATATTAACAAACACTGGTTTGTTTTAACAATTTCGCTGCCATTATGAACCGACATTTCGCATGTAATTTTTTATGGTTTTATAAGGACGCCATGTACATGTACTATGGCCTGGACGATCTACGTACTTGAAGTACGTACGTGTAAATATTATCGTTGTTTTGGTTTAATTTTAATACTATTGAATATCTAGTATGTAGGTAAAAATCAACTCTCGTCTTGTTTAAGGAACAAAATACTTGCTCTGATTAAACATGTGTGTACTTACGTCTCAATGTCGGAATAATTATAAGAGAAACCTTTACACTTTTTCACTCACTTTATGTGTACAGATGTACATATATAATAATTATATGAATTTAATTTTAATATACTATACTTAATCAAATATATTTGTAGTTAGAATATTAATTATAAATAACTAAACTTTGCTAGCACATCAAGTCACAAGACGCCTTCCAAGAATGAAATAATCACGCAAATTGTGAAAAGAAGCGTCTGTTTTAACAAAATTCTTTTACATTTAGTAATATTTAATACACACTACATATAAGTGTTATATTAAATAAAGTTAGTTACATTTATTAAATATTAATTATCCTGTATAACATATGAGTTACGAAAAAATAATACAATTAACAAAATTTCGTATATCCGATTAAATTTAATTAATTTTACGAAAAGATAATATGATATGTAACGGTCAAATATTTATTAAGAATTTAATTTGTCTGTCTGTAATCAGTTTGATTTTTCGGCATTTTTTATAGATAAATATATTAATTGTTCATGGCAATCCCAATATTTTCGATTTGGTAAATCAGAAAAATACTTTTCAGTACGAAGCCAAACTACCAACAGAAAGAACTCATGGAGGGTTCTCATTTTTGCAGAGTGATACATTGGTATAACTCTTTGGGCCTTCAGCCAAAATTACGGGGTGGGGGGAAGATATTTCTACTTTTTTTCAGTAGATGTATTATGAGCGATTGGCCTCTATATTTTTCTGATTTACCAAATCGAAAATATTGGGATTGCCATGAACATTTAATATATTTGACTATAAAAAATGCCGAAAAATCAAACTGGTCAAATATTTGTAACCGTTTTTCTGTTCTATATATTTTTATTATATTTAATAATAAGTACAGCTTAATTATATTGTTAAGGACCGAACATTATTCATTTTCGTTTGATAAAATAGCTTGGGATTCCATACACAAGAATAGAGTTTTGTTTTATAGGTTCTGAGCCGGTTGTCGTGCATTCTGAGGATGGTTGGATGAAAAATACTTCAACTAAACAAATTTTAGATTCAGATATTTCATTTTTTTTCTATTACAATGACATCGGTAAATCTTACGTCTTACATGCAACGATAATCCGTTAAAGTGAATTTATGTGCAGAACGAAAATCAATTTAAATTTAAAAAATCTTCTTTAACAATTTTATTTTCGGCACGTAGATAACTGAAAATAAAATTGTTAAGGAAGATTTTTTAAATTAAAGTGATTTTCGTTCTTCACAAAAATTCATTTTAACGGATTATCATTACATTTAAGATACAGAAATACTCTGTACAACAAAATCATTACATATGAAATATTTTAATAACGAATTTAAATAGGTTAAATTAATAGAAGTTAGTTAAAAGAAATATTTTTCATTAATAAACTTAATGATTTTTTGTTAAGTTAAAGTAAACTAATATTACAATTATTAACGATCATTATATGGACACCAAAATTACGTAAAATTTAACGAAATTCATTTCGTTAATATTACCGGATTATTTTTTTGGGTGTAGCGGCTTATAAAGTGAAAATGATGACAAATGTAAGAGTATGTGTGTACGAGTAATATGTCACGTGGAACACCCACTGGTAAAGTTCGCTAAATTTTTAGCAATGAATTGCACCAAGCAATGGGAATTAATTAGAAACAGCCTCATAATTTTCGACGCTGCTTCAATAAACAACGAATGTAATCGAGCACATCACCATCTTTTGCACAGAACTGAAACGATCGTAAATCAGCCAAAAATATCGACAGTTAATACTACTAGACTAGACTAGACCTAACTTATAAACTTATGAAAAATACAGTACTAGGTTCAAAAGTCAAACACCTCATCTAGACTTATAAGGAAAAATGGTACATCCGATAACTAGAACCAGACGAGACGGTCATGAAAAGTAGATCTTGGTATTTACCAATATTTGTAGTGCAAAACCTAAATAAACCGAATAAAGTGCGACTGGTAAGGGACGCTGCGGCGAAAGTCGATGGAGTTTCATTAAACTCCAAACTGATGAAAAGGCCCGACGAACTTGCGCCACTACCAAGTGTCTTATTCAAATTCCGAGAAAAAAGAATTGTTGTTAAGGGTGACATCAAGGAAATGTTTCATCAAATCCTCGTGACGGCAAAGGACACCTGTTTACAACCATCTATCTCCAGCACGTCAAAAGCTTAAAATAAAACAACCATGTTCCAGCAAGTTTATTCTCAAAATGAAGAACATCAGCATGCCAGGATTTATCTTGCCTAAAAGAGAAATATAGCTAGTTATTATTACTGTAGTTTAGTATATATTTACCATTTTATTATCCTTCAATTTTAAAGATCCATTTAATTATTTTGAATTTATTTTTGTTTATTTTTATTTTGTAAATAACAAGCACTGCACTAATTGTTCTGTCAAATTAATAACAATAGAAATGATTGTAATAGATTATACCAATTAATTAAGTACCACAGAGAGTGTGATCATTACTGATCTGTTATAATTAAGACATTTTTTGTTATAATTAATTTAAATGAACCGCTCTTTCCATAACATTGTATAACACTATGAAAACCAAAGATTACAATTGATGGTTTCAGAGGAATATACGGATTGTGAAATTATAAGCCGAAGTGTCTACATAAAAATTAAACATATATTATACTATACGATTAAAAGAATTTAAAAGAAATCTTGTGTTGTTTTTTTGGTTGAATAAAATTCATAATAGTGAAGAGAAATATACAGTCCATTACATTTCCATTCGCGGGAAACATTGCACAAGCATACGACATTTTACAACAAAAGTCGTCATTATCAATACTTATTGGCTTGTGTCCCGCCATTTTGGTCCTTCGAGCCGGATATCGGATATTGGAACCGATTTATTCAATTTACGGAAACTATTCAACTTACGAAACATATTTTTTGGTTTTTGGTGGATATTTTCCTGATCACAATAGTTGCTGAAATTCAACAATTCAACATACAGAGAACTACTAGCCAAGCCGTTCCAGATCGATAGTAGACATTTTTTATTTGCTATTAAATTTATATCCACGTGCACGAGGAATTTATACAACCTCAAGTGATTCAATTATAAGTGAATTTGTAATTTATTGAATACGAATTATCGTCCATTTGAAATTTAATCACAACGATACAATTCGACATGGCCGAACTACTTGGTTTAAAGAAGCAGCGTTCTGTGAACAAAGGAAAGCTAATCTTCATCCTAAATAGTGTTAAAAAATCCACTGATATGTCCATCGAAGAGTGCAAAGCGAAGTTACATCGAATCGAGAAACTGATGGATGAATTCACGGTGATTGAGAATAACATATTTTCTCTAGATCCAGCACAAGATCCTGATATGGAATATGAGGAAAATTACTATAAAGCTATTACAGAGCTCAACAAGTTGATTCGCAAAATCGGAGTTGATACTGGTAACACGAGTTTTGATAACCAGTTAAATACAACGCATTCAGGCGCAGATGTCAGATTACCGAAACTGAATATACCGACATTCTCAGGCGACTATACGGAGTGGCAGTCATTTTATGACTTGTATGTCTCATCCATACATGACTCGACGTCCCTCTCACCTGTTCAAAAATTTCAATATTTGAAGGGACTACTTCGAGGCGAAGCAGCGAGCCTCTTGCGGCATTTCAGCATAACTGAAGCAAACTACATCGAAGCGCTTCAGAAGCTTAGGCAGCGCTACGACAGAAAGCGATACACCATGAATGCTTTCATTCGAACATTCATCGAACAACCATCTATTAATACAGCTAACAACAGCAATATTAAGCGACTGCTTGATACATCTGATGAAGTTCTACGAGGATTAAAGGCGATGGGGCCACATGGTGAAGACCGAGATCCATGGCTCCTGTATATACTTGTGAATAAATTAGACGATGAATCCAAGAGTTTATGGGCTCAAGAGACGGCAACCAATGATTTTCCAGCAATCAAGGATTTATTTGAATTTTTACTTCGCCGTAGTGATGCATTAGAATCAGTGCGGTGCTCAAATAAACGTAGCGTAAATTCTACAAATAAGCCACAACCCATCAAGGCTCATATAACTACACAGGATGTCAAATGCCCTATTTGTAAGTCAGATGGACATTTTATTTATTATTGTCCAGAATTCAATGGAATGAATGTTCAAAAACGACGTGAACTGATTCAGAGCACCAAACGATGCTTCAACTGTTTGAGTGATAAGCATGCCATTTTTAAATGCCTGTCCAGACGGCGCTGTCCATTATGCAAAGGCAAACACCACACCCTTCTCCATTTAGCAGAGGAAGAAGCGGCTTCTTCAGAGAGCAAAGAAGAACTTGTCAGTAGCACCTCAAATTCTTCTCTTACGCATCATTGCCGATTGAATACAATACAATCAATTTTGCCAACTGCTCTTGTACAAGTTATTTGTTCCACAGGTCAAACTATGCCGTGCCGCGCTCTATTAGATTCGGGCTCGCAAACTAGCTTCATGACAGAGTCATGCTTGCAACGTCTTGGAATTCCACGGAAAAATGGGCGAATTACCGTTAAAGGGCTTGGACAAGTTGAAGCAGGTGTTACGAAAGGGGCTGCCACCATTCAAGTCGAAACTCGGTCCGGTTCAGTCTTAACAATAAACGTCCTTATCTTGAAAAGCATCACAAAACTGCCCCAAATGAGTATCAGCGCTTCAAGCCTTAAGAATTGGGAAACATTACCTCTGGCAGATCCTGATTTCTACAAAGCCAATGAAATAGACGTACTCATAGGCATTGATCACTTTTTTAATATATTAATCGAAGGTCAGATTAAGAGTGATAAAAACGAACCGGTTCTGCAAAATACAGTATTTGGTTGGATTGTGGCAGGTACCCATGTTCAACAAAATCCAAACAAATATGATTCCATATTAGGGTTCACTACCAATATTGATGAAAACAACATAGACTCCACATTAAAACGATTTTGGGAGTTAGAGTCAATTCCAAATGATGTCTCACTTCTGTCACCAGATGAAGAATTGTGTGAGGCAAGTTTCGCGGAAAACCTTCAACGAACCTCAGACGGGAGGTTCCAAGTTCGATTGCCCTTCAAAAAATCCACTACCGAATTAGGCCAGTCGCTTACCATGGCAATCCAGAGATTAAAGGGAATGGAACGACGATTTGCTCGAGACGACGAATTTTACATCCTCTATAAAGAATTTATGACTGAATATTTGGCTCTCGGTCATATGAAAGAAATCCCTCAACCATCAGTAAAAGAAGCAAGCTTCTTTTTACCACACCATGGAGTTATCAAGAAAGATCGCTCAAGCACTAAAATACGAGTGGTGTTTGACGGGTCCGCAAAAACGACATCTGGCGTGTCACTTAATGATTGTTTAGCAGTGGGACCTACAGTACAATCCACCCTGTATGCAATAATTTTGCGTTTCCGAGAACATCGTTACATTTTTTCTGCCGACATTGAAAAAATGTATCGGCAAGTTCGTGTGCATGAGGATGATACGAAATTTCAGCAAATCGTATGGAGAGAAGACCCAACACATCCTATCAGGTATTTCAAATTAACCACCGTCACTTATGGTTTAGCCTCAGCTCCATATTTAGCAACGCGATGTGTCAAACAAATTGCTCAAACAATACTTAGCTCTTATCCAGCAGCAGCCAAAACCATCGACAGAGATATCTACGTAGACGACCTCATGACAGGTGCAGACACCCTAGATGAAACAAAGAACCTGAAGAAATTCATCACAACAAGTTTGTCCACTTATGGTTTCAATTTGCGAAAGTGGGTATCAAACTCCAGTGAAGTGTTGAACGATATTCTGTCTGCGGATAGAGGACACCAAATTAAGCCAATTGATGATGTATCCGATAAAACAGTGAAGATTTTGGGTCTGCAGTATGACCCGTTAGACGATTTGTTCAAATTTCGTGTTGAGCTGCCAAACAATTTACAATTCACGAAAAGAACAATACTTTCTGAGGCAGGAAAAATTTTTGATCCACTAGGCTGGATTGCTCCGATCAATATAAAAATAAAAATCTTTATCCAACAGCTTTGGCTACTGAATCTGAATTGGGATGATCAACTTCCAGAGAAAGAGATATTTGAATGGCGGCGAATCCGATCTACATTACCAGACATACAGGAAATCAAAATCCCTCGGTTCGTGCACACAAATAAAAATTCATCGACCGAATTGCATGGTTTTTGTGATGCTAGTCAAATGGCATATGCTGCAGTAATCTATTACAGGGTAACCACCGAGGATGGAGATTCTTACATTCATCTCATTACCGCTAAAACGAAAGTGGCACCCATAAAGCAGCAAAGTCTACCACGCTTGGAACTGTGTGGTGCAATTCTATTAACAAATCTGATGAATTTTGTCAGAAAGGAAACTAACACAAATGTTGAAACAATATTCTTGTGGACGGATTCGACTATTGTGTTGGATTGGCTTACTTCACATCCGCGTCGCTGGCCTACTTTCATTGCCAATCGTACGTCACAAATTATATCATCATTCAATCGAACACATTGGCGACATGTACCATCAGCAGACAATCCAGCAGATATCGCGTCAAGAGGTTGTTTCCCACACGAACTTAAAGACAGTATACTATGGTGGAACGGACCTGATTGGTTACACGGTAATCCCAGCGTTTGGCCACCCCAGCAACGATATTACGAAAACCTTGAAGACGGCTGCCTCAACAGCATTTCGCATGCAGCCGTGATGGAAAATGATATCCTCGACAAATTAATTACAAGCTGCTCTACATTTCACAAGATACAAAGAGTAGTGGCGTACATTTTACGGTTCATTAATAATTGCAAGAAAGAATCGTTCAGAAATGTTGATTTTTTCCTGTCCGGAAAAGAAATGTACGACGCGCTGTTCAAGCTTTGTGGCTACGATCAGAGCAAATACTTCCAGAACGAACTAGCAGATTTACGCCATGCAAAACCAATCAGGAAAACCAGCCCGTTAAAATCCCTCAATCCATTTGTTGACGAATTTGGATTGCTCAGAGTTGGTGGCAGATTGAAAAAATGTGACGTACCATTTTCCACGCGACACCCAATCATATTATCTGCAAAATCGTTACTTACCACATTACTGCTAAACGACATGCATCGGGAACACAAACACGCTGGTCCGTCCTTGCTGCTAGCAATTTTAAGGCAAAACTATTGGGTAACTGGCGCTAGAAATTTGATACGAAGAGTAGTTCATCAATGTGTCACGTGTACTCGACACAAGGCGACGTGTGAGAAGCAACTTATGGGCAATTTACCGAATTTTCGATTAGAATTGATTCGCCCGTTTCATAAAGTTGGCATTGATTACGCCGGGCCATTAAACATACATTTGACTCGAGGGCGCGGCCAAAGAATACACAAGGCGTATATTTGCTTATTCATTTGCCTCAGCACCAAGGCGGTACACATTGAGCTGGCAAGTGACCTTAGCAGTGAAGCATTCCTTGCCGCTCTGAAACGTTTCGTGGCACGTCGAGGATATTGTCACGACATCTATAGTGACAACGGCTCCAATTTCGTGGGCGCAGAAAATCAACTTCGAAAAACGTTTAAAAATTGTATTGACCAATCTAACGAAGTTTCCCATTTTATTTCTAGACACGCAATTAACTGGCACTTCATACCTCCAAGCGCACCTCACTTTGGTGGCATATGGGAGTCCGCAATCAAATCAACTAAATTTCATTTGCGGCGAGTTATTGGCGATTCTGTACTCACTATGGAGGAAATGAATACTTTATTGACCGAGATTGAGAGTATATTAAATTCTCGGCCTTTATGTGTGCTCTCGTCAGAAGAAATAGATGCACTTACGCCATCACATTTTTTAATTGGTCAGTCAGCTACCAAATTGCCGGAATATAATGTGATGGATCTCAAAACATCTCATCTATCACGATGGCAGATGGTACAATATATGCACCAACATTTCTGGAAGCGATGGCATCTTGAATACCTAACATCGTTACAACAAAGATCGAAATGGATACAACCAAAAACTTCATTAAAATTGAATGATATTGTGATCATCAAGGAAGAAAATGTTCCTGTCAACCAGTGGCTTTTGGGTAAAATTATAAAGCTTCATAGCGGCACTGATGGATTCGTCCGAGTTGTCACTGTAAAGACCAAAACTACCGAACTGAAGCGACCAATATCTAAACTTGTGCGACTTCCTATTGAACCCGACGGTTCAACCCCGGCGGAATGTTTACAACCATCTATCTCCAGCACGTCAAAAGCTTAAAATAAAACAACCATGTTCCAGCAAGTTTATTCTCAAAATGAAGAACATCAGCATGCCAGGATTTATCTTGCCTAAAAGAGAAATATAGCTAGTTATTATTACTGTAGTTTAGTATATATTTACCATTTTATTATCCTTCAATTTTAAAGATCCATTTAATTATTTTGAATTTATTTTTGTTTATTTTTATTTTGTAAATAACAAGCACTGCACTAATTGTTCTGTCAAATTAATAACAATAGAAATGATTGTAATAGATTATACCAATTAATTAAGTACCACAGAGAGTGTGATCATTACTGATCTGTTATAATTAAGACATTTTTTGTTATAATTAATTTAAATGAACCGCTCTTTCCATAACATTGTATAACACTATGAAAACCAAAGATTACAATTGATGGTTTCAGAGGAATATACGGATTGTGAAATTATAAGCCGAAGTGTCTACATAAAAATTAAACATATATTATACTATACGATTAAAAGAATTTAAAAGAAATCTTGTGTTGTTTTTTTGGTTGAATAAAATTCATAATAGTGAAGAGAAATATACAGTCCATTACATTTCCATTCGCGGGAAACATTGCACAAGCATACGACATTTTACAACAAAAGTCGTCATTATCAATACTTATTGGCTTGTGTCCCGCCACACCAATTCCCAGAGGTTTTTCTGGAGAGATTTGGATACGACACTCACCAATTGCTACCAAGAGTCAATTCAAACGGTTCTATATGTAAGAACCATTCATCGTCATGCGGGATTCCATATGAGAGGATGGATCAGCAACTCCCCCGATTTACTGAAAGCGATTGGAACAGACGTGAGCGAGCAGTCTAATGAAATACGTCATAAAGGTACTATTTGTGATAAAGTCCTTGGGATGTGGTGGGATCATAAAAATGATAACTTTCGATTCATATTAAATATAAATCGAATTGATGCAGCATTATAAGGTGGGAGTAAAACGCCCACTAAAAGGAAAATATTAAGAGTTCTGATAATTGTTTTGGACCCTTTGGGTCTAATATCACATCTCCTCATCTATGCCAAGTTGATCTTGCAAGAAGTATGACGTAGCGGAACTGACTGGGATGAACCGATTAAAGACAAGTTGAATGAAAGATGGAAAATTTGGGTGAGACACCTAGTAAATGTAGATCAGTTCTCTATTCCTCATACAGCAAAAAGCAAAGCAAAAACCACCAGAAATGGTTCCGCTACCACCGGCAAGACTTGCGACATTCTGTCATTTTGGGCCAATCACTGTTGTCGTAGGACGGCGATCGGAGAAAAGATGGAATGTTGTATTTACCTGTTTAACCATAAGAGCTATACACCTAGAAGTATCATCAAGCCTATCCACCGATAGCTTCATTCAGTGCTTCCTTCGATTCTGGGCGAGAAGAGGTAACCCACTCGAAATAAATACTGACAACAGAACAAACTTTAAGGGTGCTGAAAGGGAATTAAATCAAGAGTTTATAGAGCTGGACTATCTAGAGGCTCCGAAGCGCTTAGTTTGATTTAAATGGAATTTCATTCCGCCATCGGCACCACACTTTGGAGGTGCATGGGAACGAATGGTTAGAAGTGTCAAAACGAATCTGTATGAAATCATGGGTAATACAAAATTAACCAACGAAATTCTACACACTAGCCAGGCAGAAGTTAGGTGAAAATTCTTTAAAGTCAGCATATTCACCAGGTGGAAGTGTTAATAGCGAAGCAATTTAAAAACCAAAATGCTTCAATATTTAATTACACAAGATAAAACGGACGCGATTTTCATACAGAAAAACTTACGCCCTGCGATACCCAAAAAATACGTTTATAAAGAAAAAATGGAGGCGTGGCCAATACACGACTTTCTTTTACGAACAGAGAATTTTGAGAATTTTATTTTTTTTTTTAATTTTTGGAAACATTTTGTATTCAGTAGTTCTGAGTAAACCTTATACTTTTTAAAATATTTGCATAATAAATTTTCTGGTCCAAGGGAGTGGCCACTTCCGGTTAGCCGATTTGGAGTAAAATTCACTGGGACCTCCTAATTTATCAAAAAAGCCTGAAGGCTGAGCCAAATCTGAAGTTTCAGTTTGATTGGTTAAACCATCTGCGCTGTAGAGAGGACACAGACCGACAGACAGACACCATTTCGAAACGCACTTTTTCAGACTCAGGGGATCTCAAAACAAATAAATCTCTAAAAATCTCAATATACTTTATTTTACTAGAGTAAAAGAAAGTAAAATTGTCTCTTAGGCTCCGAAAAAAGGAAATGAAGCAGAAAAAAACAAAAAATCCGTAGACCATCTTGAGCATTTCGTTCGTTCAGAGAGGAGGTCAGAGGAAGTTTCACCATCGTCCTAGTTTAGTCATTATGAAAAGCAATGTGAGCAGGTCTACAAACAAACCGTTAAGAGAAGTTTCACTGAACAGTATATAGTAAGGTTACCATTCAATGCCATTCAAGAACAGCACGATGATTCCATTGAGTAAAACTAACTTAATGAAAACCGACTCCAGCATAACGAAATTACGTGTAATATTTAATGGGTCATGTTCAACATCATCTGGGATATCACTAAACGAAGATTTACTCAAGGGTGCAAATGTGCCAGATGATATCACCGTTATTTCGGCAGGTTTTGATCCACCCTAACGACAGAGTTCCAAAAGCCGAAATCTTTTTTGGCCACAAGAACATTGAAACAGCTGTCAGAAGATAAGAAGGCAACATATTCACTAGCACCAAATATCGTTTCACGAGACTGTTTTGTAGATGATTTTCTTACTGGAGCTTCAACCATTGAGGAAGTTTTAAAGTTACAGCTCGATATAACTACGCTTTTCGATTCCGATGGTTTTACACTAAGCAAATGGTCATTAAATTCATCAGCATTCATGGCAGAAATCAGTCAATTAGATACCGAAAAGAGAATTCTAATCTTCAATGTTGAAGACCACTGGAAAACTGAAACCGACCAATTTTATTCACAAACAGGATTCTATGGCTGTATACAATTTAACATCGGATCATCCTAGGGTTTCTTAAACGGGATCCCGAGATACCGGTTTCAAAAGAATGACCAGGAAACCCCGGGATTTCCCGGTTTCCAATTTCTTTATTGTTAGTAGTCTATTAGCTAAAATCCGTCTAGGAAATTTAGGTATTCTCAAACGGAATTCTGGGTTTTTTTTTTCAATTAGGCCGATTAGGAAGGAAATTGGCTATTTATTAACCGATTATGATGAAATTCTATTGGCAGGATAAAAATGGAATTCTAAAGTAAGTTTCAGATGAAGTTCCGGAATATGGCGAATTAGGAAGGAACTTCACCGTTTCTTAACCGATTATGATGAAATTCAGCATGCACGATGGAAATGGGATTCCAAAATGATTTTTACATAAAGTTCTGGAAAATGGCCAATTAGGAAGGAACTTTGTGATTTTTTCCGATTATAATGTAATTCCGGAATCAATCAATCAAGTGAACAATGTACATTATCAATCGTCAGTTTTTTTAAAAGCACACTCAAAATTGCCTATCGAGGGCAATTGAGCCATAAACACCGCACCGGATCAACAACAACACATACAAGGAAATTATCAAGTCCATATAACTCACACCACAGCCACTGAACATTGAAAATGTGCATGGTAAATTACATTTCACACAATCACTAGTGAAAAAATGCCAACTTCCACAAAAGAAGTTAAACACTAACGTGTGCTTCGAATACTACATCAAGATGAAAATCAACGGTCACACAAAGACAGAGTTCAATGGTTCAGTGATCGCACAAAGCCGCATTAACTTTCATATCACCCACATCACTATACCGGTGTGAAGTTTTTAACAAAATTTGTTAAAACAAACATTTATGCGAGTATACAAAATATTTTTAACAGTGTATTCAACAAAAAATAAATTAAACGAATTTCTAATTAGAATATCTTCTGCATTATTCACAAAAATATTATTTTGATACAATATTTTACATAAATTATCAAATCAAATGATTTTTATAACAATATTCGAACGAAAACAATAACTAACCGATTCACCGCTTTATTGATAATTTTTTTGAATCAATTTTGTAGTATTAATTATTGTCGGGCCGATTTCAGAGATGTCCAAAGGGTTTCACTATATACATAAGATAGCTTAATTAATTACCTATCGAAACCATCAGGTCTTATTAACGGCTAGTGAGAAGCACTATGAATTAACAAGCTTTCAATTTAAAAAATCGGACCTCAATCAATTTTTTTGATATAAATTTCTTAGAATTAATTTTGTCGGGCCGATCTCAGAGATGTCCAAAGGGTTTCACTATATACATTAGATAGCTTGATTAATTACCTATCGAAACCATCAGGTCTTATTAACGGCTAGTGAGAAGCACTATGAATTAACAAGCTTTCAATTTAAAAAATCGGACCTCAATCAATTTTTGTTGCTTGTTAATTCATAGTGCTTGTTAATTCATAGTGCTTCTCACTAGCCTTCTCACTGCAGTTTTTGTGCTTGTTAATTCATAGTGCTTCTCACTAGCCGTTAATAAGCCCTGATGGTTTCGATAGGTAATTAATCAAGCTATCTAATGTATATAGTGAAACCCTTTGGACATCTCTGAGATCGGCCCGACAAAATTAATTCTAAGAAATTTATATCAAAAAAATTGATTGAGGTCCGATTTTTTAAATTGAAAGCTTGTTAATTCATAGTGCTTCTCACTAGCCGTTAATAAGCCCTGATGGTTTCGATAGGTAATTAATCGAGCTATCTAATGTATATAGTGAAACCCTTTGGACATCTCTGAGATCGGCCCGACAAAATTAATTCTAAGAAATTTATATCAAAAAAATTGATTGAGGTCCGATTTTTTAAATTGAAAGCTTGTTAATTCATAGTGCTTCTCACTAGCCGTTAATAAGACCTGATGGTTTCGATAGGTAATTAATCAAGCTATCTAATGTATATAGTGAAACCCTTTGGACATCTCTGAGATCGGCCCGACAAAATTAATTCTAAGAAATTTATATCAAAAAAATTGATTGAGGTCCGATTTTTTAAATTGAAAGCTTGTTAATTCATAGTGCTTCTCACTAGCCGTTAATAAGCCCTGATGGTTTCGATAGGTAATTAATCAAGCTATCTAATGTATATAGTGAAACCCTTTGGACATCTCTGAGATCGGCCCGACAAAATTAATTCTAAGAAATTTATATCAAAAAAATTGATTGAGGTCCGATTTTTTAAATTGAAAGCTTGTTAATTCATAGTGCTTCTCACTAGCCGTTAATAAGACCTGATGGTTTCGATAGGTAATTAATCAAGCTATCTAATGTATATAGTGAAACCCTTTGGACATCTCTGAGATCGGCCCGACAAAATTAATTCTAAGAAATTTATATCAAAAAAATTGATTGAGGTCCGATTTTTTAAATTGAAAGCTTGTTAATTCATAGTGCTTCTCACTAGCCGTTAATAAGACCTGATGGTTTCGATAGGTAATTAATCAAGCTATCTAATGTATATAGTAAAACCCTTTGGACATCTCTGAGATCGGCCCGACAAAATTAATTCTAAGAAATTTATATCAAAAAAATTGATTGAGGTCCGATTTTTTAAATTGAAAGCTTGTTAATTCATAGTGCTTCTCACTAGCCGTTAATAAGCCCTGATGGTTTCGATAGGTAATTAATCAAGCTATCTAATGTATATAGTGAAACCCTTTGGACATCTCTGAGATCGGCCCGACAAAATTAATTCTAAGAAATTTATATCAAAAAAATTGATTGAGGTCCGATTTTTTAAATTGAAAGCTTGTTAATTCATAGTGCTTCTCACTAGCCGTTAATAAGACCTGATGGTTTCGATAGGTAATTAATCAAGCTATCTAATGTATATAGTGAAACCCTTTGGACATCTCTGAGATCGGCCCGACAAAATTAATTCTAAGAAATTTATATCAAAAAAATTGATTGAGGTCCGATTTTTTAAATTGAAAGCTTGTTAATTCATAGTGCTTCTCACTAGCCGTTAATAAGACCTGATGGTTTCGATAGGTAATTAATCAAGCTATCTAATGTATATAGTAAAACCCTTTGGACATCTCTGAGATCGGCCCGACAAAATTAATTCTAAGAAATTTATATCAAAAAAATTGATTGAGGTCCGATTTTTTAAATTGAAAGCTTGTTAATTCATAGTGCTTCTCACTAGCCGTTAATAAGCCCTGATGGTTTCGATAGGTAATTAATCAAGCTATCTAATGTATATAGTGAAACCCTTTGGACATCTCTGAGATCGGCCCGACAAAATTAATTCTAAGAAATTTATATCAAAAAAATTGATTGAGGTCCGATTTTTTAAATTGAAAGCTTGTTAATTCATAGTGCTTCTCACTAGCCGTTAATAAGACCTGATGGTTTCGATAGGTAATTAATCAAGCTATCTAATGTATATAGTGAAACCCTTTGGACATCTCTGAGATCGGCCCGACAAAATTAATTCTAAGAAATTTATATCAAAAAAATTGATTGAGGTCCGATTTTTTAAATTGAAAGCTTGTTAATTCATAGTGCTTCTCACTAGCCGTTAATAAGCCCTGATGGTTTCGATAGGTAATTAATCAAGCTATCTAATGTATATAGTGAAACCCTTTGGACATCTCTGAGATCGGCCCGACAAAATTAATTCTAAGAAATTTATATCAAAAAAATTGATTGAGGTCCGATTTTTTAAATTGAAAGCTTGTTAATTCATAGTGCTTCTCACTAGCCGTTAATAAGACCTGATGGTTTCGATAGGTAATTAATCAAGCTATCTAATGTATATAGTGAAACCCTTTGGACATCTCTGAGATCGGCCCGACAAAATTAATTCTAAGAAATTTATATCAAAAAAATTGATTGAGGTCCGATTTTTTAAATTGAAAGCTTGTTAATTCATAGTGCTTCTCACTAGCCGTTAATAAGACCTGATGGTTTCGATAGGTAATTAATTAAGCTATCTTATGTATATAGTGAAACCCTTTGGACATCTCTGAAATCGGCCCGACAATAATTAATACTACAAAATTGATTCAAAAAAATTATCAATAAAGCGGTGAATCGGTTTGTTATTGTTTTCGTTCGAATATTGTTATAAAAATCATTTGATTTAATAATTTATGTAAAATATTGTATCAAAATAATATTTTTGTGAATAATGCAGAAGATATTCTAATTAGAAATTCGTTTAATTTATTTTTTGTTGAATACACTGTTAAAAATATTTTGTATACTCGCATAAATGTTTGTTTTAACAAATTTTGTTAAAAACTTCACACCGGTCATCACTATTTAATATATGCACTAATGCTGTATTGATACAGATAAAACGTTACAACTGTTTTGGAAGTCAGAGGAAGTTTCACCATCGTCCTGATTTAATCATTATGAAAAGCAATGTCAGCAGGCCTATAAACAAACGGTTAAGAGAAGTTACACTGGACAGTATATAGTAAGGTTAACATTCAATGACATTCAACAACAGCGCGCTGATTCCATTAAGTAAAACTTCGATTAAAATTTGAGCATCATTTCTTCTAGGCAGAGTAACCAGCGCTGAATCATATAGAGAAAACTTTAAAAGAACAAATAAATTATCAATTCGTAATAAAAACCGGGTCATGTTCAACATCAGTCAATTAGATACCGGAAAGAGAATTCCAATCTTCAATGTTGAAGATCACTGGCAAACTGAAACCGACCAATTTTATTCACCAAACAGGATTCGATGGCTGTAGATAATTTAATATCGGATCATCCTAGGGAAACCCCGCTATTTCCCGGTTTTCAATTTCTTTCGTGTTAGTAGTCTGTTTAGCTAAATTCCGTCTAGGAAATTTAGGTATTCTCAAACGGAATTCTGGTATCTCGTTTTCGATTAGGACGATTAGGAAGGAACTTGGCTATTTGTTAACCGATTATGATGAAATTCTATTTGCAGGATGGAAATAGGATTCTAAAATGAGTTTAAGATGAAGTTCTGGAGTAAGACCAATAAGAAAGGAACTTGACCGTTTCTTATCCTTTGATCATTAAATTTAGCATGCATGATGAAAATGGGATTCCAAAATGATTTTTTCATTAGGAGAGGGACTTAGCCGTTTTTTAGCCGATTATGATGAAGTTCAGCATACACAACGGAAATGGGATTTTAAGATGAGTTTTAGAAACCACACTCAGTCACATGTTTGGGCCAAAAATAGGAAATACCGACCTTCAATTTTTCCCAGAAAAGGTATAACGGGAGTACAAATCTCTCCTAAAAATTATTTTACACTTATGTTGATTGAAAAATCACAAATTGTTAAACATAAATGAATTTGTGAATTGTTATATAAATGAACGTATATAAAATGCATCGCATGCATTTGTGACAAAATAAGAAAAGGAAAAAACCGAACAAAATCGATGCTTTGGATATTTGTCGTATCGGTATAGTCATAGACACTTTTTGAGAAAGGAAGAAGTATATATGTTCGGGATAATATCAAGACGATGGTGATTTCAATTAAATAGTGCGACGGAGTTTTCTGAGATTTCCAGAAATGTGAAATTAAATTAACTCCAGAAGCAATCATGATCTTTTTAAACTCCGTCAAAAAATGTTGTAGTAAACTTCTGTTTACTTAGGCTCGACCAATTTTTTCCAATTTTTTGGCATGGCGCCGAACTGAATTTCTACATAAATAAATGCAGCAGATTATAGTAAAGCTATCAGAAAACTAAAAAAAAATACGGTAAAGGGAATTTAAGTCAATTATCTTCGAAGGGTTTTGTTTAGTACAGTTAAAAAATTATCAAATTTAAATTGGAACACAATTTTAGTGTGCCACATAACGTCAAAGTTGGATCCAATAACCCGTTGTGAATGGGAAAACAAACGTTCGTGCAATACAAAAACATTTTCATTGCTATAGGGGAGCTAAAACAATTAATTGAACAGAGATGCCAAATGCGTGACATCTTTCCACAATCAAAACCAAATGATGTGTACAAATTCACAAACTGTGAGAAGTCGTCTTCATATGCTTATAGTAATAAATCGAGCACGTAAATTTTTGTCAACATTGCGGAACTGATAATCATCCAATTTATCGATGTAAACAATTTCTCCAGCTAAACAAAATCTGTGCTTAAATTGCTTTAGTCCATATCACAGACATTATCAGTGCATAACTGGTAACTTTAAACGTTGTAACAAAAACCAAAACACATTATTACATCTCAAAAGACGGCCAGAGAACGTTCGTCGAACAACACAAGTGCTTTTGTCAACAGCAGTTGCATTCGCATTTGATTTAAACTGGCGTAGCTCATCGCTGTCGAGTTTTATTGGATTATGGCGCACAGCCAAATTGTATATCAGAACGCATATGTCAGTTGTTCCTCATCACAACTTCAACACAGTGTCAACATCATTATTCAATCGAGATTCGATAGCTACACTTTTTGGTTTTAAATCATATTACCAACAATCTGCCAAATCACCAAACTTACGACATCAACGCATTTAATATTCCAGAATGAATCAAATTAGATGTTGCTAGGCTCCCAGATATTCTTCTAAGTTTTAGGTGTTCAAATCAAGTTGCAAAGTCCAAATCACCTACAAGTTATATTACAACGTGCAACCTAACCATCAAAGATGCAAATAAAGAAATTCTCGCAAATAGAAAAAGATCCTGAAATCAAACATCTCACATTAGGAGACAAAAAGTGTGTAGAACACTTTGTTACATATGTCAGACGTAATTCCAATATGGGAACTTCATTATTAAACTAACGTTCAAAGATGACAACTTCGAAATGTAACACCGAAATAACGAAAATAAACTTGAAAGAAACCTAGAATTAGAAATAAAATATCATGTATTCATTAAACAGTATATCAGTTGGGGTGCGGTTTTAAAACCCACTAACTCCACAATGAAATTGCGAGTGGTGTTTGATGAGTCATTTAAATCTAGTAGCAACATACCACTCCAACTGTGACGGTTCAAATCCAATTTTCAAGCTGAAAACGGTGACATATGGGACAGCTTCGGCACTATATCTAGCAACAAAGTGTCTACAACAATTGGCAGATAACTTACCAATGGTACATATCACAGTCATTAACGATTTTTGCGTTGATCCTCTATGGTACATTGATGTTACATCCAACTGGTCATCTGTCATATTTATTAGCAAAATTACATTGCTGTCAACAATCGCTACTATCAACCCTTCGGTTGAATTATTGACATAGAACAGTGCACAATTGTATTCGCTGCTACAAAACCAAACCTAAATCAATACAACAAATGGTGAGTAATTTACCTCAACAAAGAATTCCAAGTCCAAATTTCATAAAACCATCATTAAAACAAGGAAACAATTCCGTCCCGGCTTATGTGGCTACATTGATATGTTTTGCCAACAAGGCGATGCATATCGAGCTCGTTGGCAATTTGACCACAAAATCATTCGTCGGTGCAAACCGTTTCAGTTTGTTGACGCCTCAAATGTTTAAGGAGTTATTGCAACAATGCAACAAATTTTATTGGAGCTAAAAAGGAACTCGATAATTTCCAGAAGTTTTGCAACTCTCATGAGGGATGGCCAATTGTGGAAAAGTTGCGAATTCAAACCATTTTTAAAACGTATAATTACGGGTGACAATAAATGGATCACGTAAGACAATAATGTGCGCAAAAAATTTTAGTCAAAACGTGGTGAGAACACACAAACGGTTTGAAAAGCCAGATTTAACACCAAGAAATGTGATGCTTTGTGTTTGAAGTGATTGGAAGGGAATCATTTATCAAGGAGTGCTACAATCAGGTCAAACGATTGATTCCGTCAGACTATCATTTGTTTCGTTCAATATAGAACTCTCTTACTGGTGTAAAATGGACTTCAAAAGAGGCCTAGGGGAATTAGTTAATTCAGTTTTTCACCCAATCATCACAGAAATTTTGCAGTGGCGGAATATTCGTTTAACCACAAAAATGGCAACAAATTGTCGACCAAAATGGTATATTTGTTACATAAAAGAAAAAACCCCAAAAGAGAACCACTTTAACCAGAAATTGAAATCTAATGAAAGTTAAGAAAAGTTTTCCTTTTGACTCGGTCGTACTAGAAACTGCTACTTTCGAACATCCGTTCCTGTTCTTACCTATAGTTTAATGACACAAACTGTTTAATCTCCAGGAAATTAGAACTAACCATCAAAGATATTTCTATAATCCCATTTAGTGTAAATCCAATATTTTAGTGTAATTCTACAAGTTAGTATTGAATTACTGGAGATACCCCAAAATTCCTTAAAATGAATTTTCAAGTAAAAAAAAAACATTTTGGGGAAAATTGAAGTGAGCATTATACGAGATGCTAATTTAAAAATCTTTATCTAAAAGGTACCAACATACTACAAAGTTCCGGTAAAAATTTCAGTGATGAAGGTCTGTTAGAGTGGAGTGGTGCAACAAATATTTTCTTTTTTTTTTGATAGAGGCCATCTTCTTCTTTCAATATTTCCAGCTCTTAGAAGAATAAAAATGCTTTGTTGAAATCATGGAATAACTAAAATTAGGGGAAATTTCGATTAAAACAGAAGTTATAAACAAATTTCAATCACAAAACCTAAAACCTATTTCAGACCATAAAAGCAGATGATTAAAAAATCCGAAATAAATCTTTAGATTCAACATCAAAATAAGGAGCAATCAACAAATCAATATTTATAAATATTATTACGCATCAAAACTACCAATCACTAAAAATTTTAAAAATCGAACACGAAATGGGAACAAAAATAAAATCATTAATTACAAAAACAAACGTTAATTAAAAGTATATTTGAACATAAATCTTTATTACTTGTATTTACTGTGGTGGTGCTTTAAAACACATTTCTATCATATTGTCACTCGCCTTTATGATTTGGATGGAATTGTCCGGGTCATTGTACATTAAATCGACATTTTCGTTTCTGCACAAAACCACTAATTTTATCGCACGTGTCCCTTGTGGGATATACCTAACAGCGACCGTATATTCAAAATTCGGCATCAAACGCAGGGAATGGCCAAGACTAATCACGATTTCATTCCATTTCGCAGGACCAGATCGAACGAAAGTAATTTTGTCAGTTTCGTTGTTTTTATTATTTTTTGCAGAAATTTCGATATCATAATTATAACTAACCAATCTTTCCTTACCGATCCATATCCCATGTAAAATTGTTTCCTTTGAAACAGAAAATTTAGTTTCAAAAGCAGTGTCATCATTAAAATTTCTCCAAATAAAAGGATATTGAAAATCTTTTCTGCATTTCGATATCCATAAATCATTAACACCGTCACTGCCCATAATAGTTTGCCTCGCAATTGAATTGAAATCACTTTCACTTAGTAAATCAGGATATTTTTTAAAGCACTCTCGTATTCCATTATTCGACATTGTCGGAAAACGCACCTTCCGGATTAGGCCATCGAATTTTTGTCGCCCCTCGCTTAATGATATTTTATGGTTTTTGCAGTGATTGCCTATCCAGTCGGCCATTCTGTCAAATATTACTATTTCAGATACTCCTCGCTCGATTGCATCAAAATCTAAAGCCTTATTTACCGCATCTGGATGAAGCGATACAAATTTGGTACTCCTTAATTCCTCACCAAAATCATTTGCAAATTTTATATCAATAAAGTTACGTGCGATGTCGTACTTCTCGATGACACAATGTTCAAATAATTGTACAGTCCATTCAACTGATCTTAGTGAATTTAAAATTTCATTCTCTAGCATTACCACCTGATATTTAGTAGCCAATTTCAACAATTCAATTCCATTTTCTTCATTTATGTTACATTTGTCCGTATAAATAAACTGGACGAATTCCAAAAAGCTGTCATATGTAAAATCGGTGATCGGAATTAATTTTTTCTCGCCCGTTGTGTCTTTCAGTTGTTCTTCGAACACAACACTCCTTTTCATGAGCTCCAAGGAGTGGGCAAAGATTATTTTACCTTCGAAGGCAAACTGTATATCTGACAGGAAATCACGATTAAATAATTGTCTGGTAATTTCATACATTGTCAGATTTGGTGAAGAATTTATTTTAAATTCCATTTTGTTGTGAATTTTCGAATAATTTTGAACACTTTTAACAACACACTTTATATTTCGTTATAAGCACGTAACTGAAGATTCATATCCGCTTAACACTTCTTATATTTAGTCAAATTACGATCCGTGGAAAAATAATATTTTAGGAAGGGGAATACATACAAACGTTTTATTATCTTAAATTGGGTATTCCCTAAAAATTATCAACTCCTTATTTTAATTTAGGATCACTTTTAATTTTACTTAACGTATTCATGACTGTCTTAAATTTTTATAATGTCACAACCCTCATTCTTTATGAATTTAGTTGAGTCACCCTAATATAGTTTTCGGTATGAGCAGGTAAATTCTTTTTTTTGTATATCAACTAAATCATTAGAATCAAATTATGACGTCTCCGTGACTAATCTCATTTTTTACCAAATTTCGATGCGGTGGAATATGAGTCATAGCCATTATCGTAATAGCTCATAAAGAATTTGGCAATTCCGTATAAAACCAACCTTAAATAAAAACCTGTCTTCTCCACTGTTAAAATTTCAATCCGTTCGATTGTACTTACTTTGTAAACCATTAAAACGAGCGTTTAAATGTCACGCAGCTCGTTTTCGATTTATTCGAAGAAAACGTACATCGTAGGATCATTACTTATCACGAAACATTCCTGTTCCGATCACTATTTTAGGTTTTAAAACACATAGGAACTATACATTTACCTTAAACATTTGGATAACAGATAGATCAATCACATTCATAAATAAACACATGTTTATGTATGTTGTGTTTGAGAATTATTTTATGCAGAAGTAAATTTCCAATTTTACAAGGTCCAATCACCATCATATTTACCATCATAATGTAAAACTTTAGATATTCTTCGATTAATTGCGATCTTATATAAATAAAGCTATAGCGCTGTAATTTCGAACAGCGGTAGCATGGCCGACACTGCATATACATATATATGATGCTTGTTGGTTGTGTAACCGAATTCTTCATTCGGGGTATGAAGAAATTCATTAGCATCTCTGTAACTTATACAAATAAGCAGCCTCGTCAGTATTTCTTGTCACATTATACCTATATATGTTGGTAACGAATAATGATGGACCTAATAATGACAGTAATATCGCATTCTTGATGAAATTCATGAACATCAATTAATTTGTCTTAGCTTTGGTGAACAAAATATAGAGATTTTTATCAACAAGCTACCAAGCTTATCAAATTTGGGTTGACTAGCTATTTGGAAGGGAATATGGACACTGCATTATTATCTGCAGTTAGTGTGAGTTAGTCATCGAGACGATAAACCATATAAATCAAACCCTAAGTTAAACTATCGATAATTAAAACAATTGAACATCTGCGAATTCCAAAAATTATTTAAGCGCTGTAAGAAATAAATTTATAAACACAGAAGGTTATAAAATAATAAAAATTGGCGACAGGTAAGAAAATGTTAACACAAATAAGGAGTTAACCATTTTTTTTTTTTTTTGGAATACCCAATTTAAGATAATAAAACATCTGTGCTTAATTAATCCCCTTCTTAAAATAATAATTTTCTATATATAAGAAATCTTCAGATTTGAGAGTTAAGTGCTTATAACGAAATATAAAGTGTGTTAAAAATATTTAAAGTGTTAGGCCTTGGCGATACTTTGATGTTATATGGTTTCCTGTCATATTTGTGAGTATTGCAAGTAGTGCAGGAATTTGAATAACTATTGGGGAAGAAGTATGAACGTTTAATCTGAACCTCTACTTCATTAATTCCCCAATGGCCTTTATTGTATCTTGTCGCGCTTCGTTAGTGACGTCTTATACTATTTTAGTTACAAGGACAAAATTGCCTTTCTGAGAGAAATTCTCTCTGAACTATTCCTGAATATTCTGGAAAAGGTTTTCTGGTGCCAAGATTGCTGTTTGTTTACCATTGTAAAAATGTTTGATTTAATTAGTAATTTCGTCTTTTTCAAAAGATTCTTTTACGAAGGTGGTTCGATTGAAATTGGGGAATACTTGTTCGTTTATGATAGTATCGAGTTTAGATACTTTGAAAATCAATTGATTTGTATAGTAGTTTATTGGGCGGTCTGCAAACTGTAAATAATTATCGTCGGAAGTATCGGCGGAGTAGATTGTTTCTGATTCGCTTGTAGCTCGATTCATTTGCTTCATCTGAATTTAATTTTTTTAATTCATTATTTGGCATTCTGCTGAGAGCATCTACCACCACATTCGTTTTACCCTATTTATAAACAACGTCGTAATCGAAGTTCTTGAGTTCTAGACGCCAACGTAGTATTTTAGAATTTGTCTTCGATGTTTTAATAAAAGTAAGGGGTTTATGGTCTGTGAGAAGCGTGAATTTCGAACCGTAGAGGTACGGCTGATATTTTTTAACAGCCCAAATTATGACCAACGCTTCTCTTTCGTTTGTCGCATACCTGGTTTCAGTCATGTTTAGCATTCTGGAAGCAAAAGCGATTGGTCTTTCAACCTTATCGTGCATTTGGGAAAGGACAGCACCTAGTGCAAATTCGGATATGCCTATAATAGTCATTCAAGTATTTTTTTGATTTTATCCGGGTTTGGTCTTACTCATTCCTGAGTAATAATATGACCAAGAAATTCTGTTTCCTCCTTTAGGAATTCGCTTTTATCTAGCTGGATTTTTAAGTTGAAGTGTGAAAACCGTTTAAGAACATCACAAAGATTTGTTATATGGTTCTCTAGATTATAACCTACGATAATAATGTAATCGAGATATACGTAACAAATTGTCCCGATCAAGCTGTGCAGGACATTATTCATAGCTCGCTGAAATGTAGTTGGACCGTTTTTAGGCCCGAATGGCATGCGAGTAAATTCGAAATGACCTTTTTCAGTCGAAAATGCTGAGTTCAAGTCTAATGTGGTAAAATAAGTAGACTTGCCTAAACTATCTAGAATTTCTTCAATTTGAGGTATTGGAAATATATCATTTACGGTTTTATCATTCAACTTTCGATAATCTATCACCAATCTGATCTTACGTATAGACATGAAGCGTCAGATTTTTTTGGTACTACCCAAATTGGTAATGAGTAGGGATTGCTGGAGTTTTTAATGATTCCACTGTTCAACATTTTTTGTATTTGTTCCTCCACGTCACGTTTAAAATGATACGGATACCTATACATTTTGGTGTAAACGGAAGTTTCGTCGTTTGTAATAATTTTATGTTTAATCACCGTTGTTGCAGAGAGTTTTTCATTCTGCTTCAACAATACAGTTTGGTGATTATAAATTGTACTTATGAGAATTTGTTTTTCATTCTCGCATAAGTGGCACATTCCCATAAGCTTCAATAGATTTATTGGCTTCAAAATTATTTATATTGAAGTCTAGTTTTGGTAAGGTTTTTAGAGGATCTGGACCATTTGCTAAGACTTTTATGGTACATTAAAAATTTTTGGATTTGTATTAACTATAAGAGCTGTTAAGGGATTATATTTGATTTGATAATGTTTTGGTTTGCGCTTGTGTCAATGAGAATTTTAATAATTTGGTTTGTCATTTTGTTATGACATTTCAGGTAAGGTAGGCAGTTTAATCCTCTGAATCTGAATTTTGATCTTCCCAAAAATTGTCTGTATTGACGTTTTTTACAGTATCTTTCCCTCTGTATCCGGTTATTTATCTACATTATTTGGGATTTCAATATTGTTTACCACATTTTTATTGAATGTTCTCCTTGAACGCATTGATGGATAGATTTCCATCGGAGTGGGTTCATTCTTTTCTTGCATTGGCCAAGGAGTTTTACTTAAATTTGGTTGTCCCTGATATCTAGGTTTTGGTTGAATCTGATTTTTCTTAGAATTATTTGATATAAGTTCATTGTTCGTGAACTTACATAGAAAAGCGGATGCTTCTTCTATATTACGTAGTTTAGCCGCTTAGGCATAACCAAAATAGGGTTTACGTAAGCCGGATTTGTAGGCGGCAAGCGCATCCCATTCGATGAAAGCGCAAATTGCCTCCCACGATCCGTTCAAAAGTTTCAAAGTTTAAAAGTTTAAAAGTTTAAAAGTTTAAAAGTTTAAAAGTTTAAAAGTTTAAAAGTTTAAAAGTTTAAAAGTTTAAAAGTTTAAAAGTTTAAAAGTTTAAAAGTTTAAAAGTTTAAAAGTTTAAAAGTTTAAAAGTTTAAAAGTTTAAAAGTTTAAAAGTTTAAAAGTTTAAAAGTTTAAAAGTTTAAAAGTTTAAAAGTTTAAAAGTTTAAAAGTTTAAAAGTTTAAAAGTTTAAAAGTTTAAAAGTTTGAAAGTTTAAAAGTTTAAAAGTTTAAAAGTTTAAAAGTTTAAAAGTTTAAAAGTTTAAAAGTTTAAAAGTTTAAAAGTTTAAAAGTTTAAAAGTTTAAAAGTTTAAAAGTTTAAAAGTTTAAAAGTTTAAAAGTTTAAAAGTTTAAAAGTTTAAAAGTTTAAAAGTTTAAAAGTTTAAAAGTTTAAAAGTTTAAAAGTTTAAAAGTTTAAAAGTTTAAAAGTTTAAAAGTTTAAAAGTTTAAAAGTTTAAAAGTTTAAAAGTTTAAAAGTTTAAAAGTTTAAAAGTTTAAAAGTTTAAAAGTTTAAAAGTTTAAAAGTTTAAAAGTTTAAAAGTTTAAAAGTTTAAAAGTTTAAAAGTTTAAAAGTTTAAAAGTTTAAAAGTTTAAAAGTTTAAAAGTTTAAAAGTTTAAAAGTTTAAAAGTTTAAAAGTTTAAAAGTTTAAAAGTTTAAAAGTTTAAAAGTTGAAAAGATTAAAAGTTTAAAAATTTAAAAGTTTAAAAGTTTAAAAGTTTAAAAGTTTAAAAGTTTAAAAGTTTAAAAGTTTAAAAGTTTAAAAGTTTAAAAGTTTAAAAGTTTAAAAGTTTAAAAGTTTAAAAGTTTAAAAGTTTAAAAGTTTAAAAGTTTAAAAGTTTAAAAGTTTAAAAGTTTAAAAGTTTAAAAGTTTAAAAGTTTAAAAGTTTAGAAATTAAAAAGTTTAAAAGTTTAATAAAAATTTAATAAAATTTTAATAAAAGTTTAATAAAAGGTTAATAAAAGTTGAATAAAAGTTAATTAAAAGTTTAATAAAAGTTGAATAAAACTTTAATAAAAGTTTAAAATCTTAAAAGTTCAAAAGTTGAGAAGATTAAAAGTTTAATAAAAGATTAATAAAATGTAATCAAAGTTTAATAAATTTTAACAAAAGTTTAAGATCTTAAAAGTTTAAAATTTTAAAAGTTTAAAAAGTTAAATCTTTAAAAGTTTAAATGTTTAAAAATCTAAAATTCTAAAACTCTAAAAGTTTAAAAGTTTAATATAAGTTTAATAAAACTTTAATAAAAGTTTAATAAAAGTTTAATAAAAGTTTAATAAAAGTTTAATAAAAGTTTGATAAAAGTTTAATAAAAGTTTAATAAAAGTTTAATTAAGTTTTCTTCAAGCAAAGCTGAATTTTTGAAACTAATTTTTAAGGATAATAGAACGTCAATTATTCTTAAAAATATTATGAAAAATTTCCAAACTTCATCTTTCGTAGGAACCAAGTCTCCAACTAATAATGGGAAAAAATGCACAAACGTCATCATTTCGCTAGTCGACATATTTAAATAATTCTTTTTTAAGTGTTTTAATTTGATGGCCTGACATTGGTTGCTTCATCTAAACTAAAAAAAAGTTTATGTTGTATCAAATTCAATAAAATATTGCACAAATAGTAATGATACACACTTTCAAAAATGTCGTGCATAACATCTACGCTAAAGTTTTCGGTAGCTTTAAAACATTGAAGTTCATTGAAAATAGATCATTCTGTAGCGGCTCACTCATGCGTTCTCCGGCACAATCTATTAACGACATACATATACTGAACCTACCAAAATATCAATACAAACTTTCACGCCGCTCATCAATATCATCATTTGGGAACAAACGCATGTACACAACACTATAGAACTATGTCTCTTCCATCTGAAGTGACAACATAAAATAAAATAAATTATTTTTTTTTAGGCTCGCCTCGGATATCAACGCGACAACACGTCGCTCTTTAACACGTCGCATTTTGTGTTGGCCACCGGCCATATTTTATTACGCATGGTGCTGATAAAATTAATAAGAGAAAATTTGTAACATAGACACTTTATTTGTTCTACAAAATAATTAAATAAATTAACAAATAAATTAAATGAAAAGTGAATCAATTATTAATCCAAATAAATATACAAATTCAAAATAAAATTAAAAGTGGCGTGTTTTAATTATTATGTAATGTAGCTCATTACAATTCTTTAATGCCCGTAAGAGATAAACTGTTTTTTGCAACGTCTACTGCATAATTTGATTCAGTTCGCATTTCCAACTGGGATCCATCTTAACAAAAATGAAGTTCAGATTTGTGTTTTTCACAATAACTGGAAGAAATCGAGCTTGTAAAGCCTAAGGCAGAATTAACAGCCAAATTATTACCTAAAAACAAACCGAGGAAAAAACGTACTTCAAAATAAGCAATAGATGTTTTAATTTCCAAAGGAGTTTCTTCTAAACTTTTTAATTCCTCTAAAAGTGGATAAAAACATCGATTGCTACCAAAAATTTTCATATCTAGGGCTTTTACTATACCCGCAATAAAAATATGGTGCATATTTGTACAGCACTATAGAGTTGGGAAAACGTATTTAATAACCGAAATACTTTGGATACTTGCATGTGAGCCTAATTCGATTATTACGCTTTATACTACGTAAAAAAAAATTTGGAATCAAAATTTCTTTTTCGCTAAACATTTGACTCCTTCTTTGAAAAGTTTTACCATGCCGAAAATTTTGAATATGTTCTCTGTTTGGTTTAAGAGTTTTCATTAATTCCATTGACTCGTAACAGATTATCATCCTTTTCAAATATTTTTCTAAATTGAAAGCGTAAAGGTATTAGCACACCCGTTTGAATAAATGTTTTAATTTCAATGTTTGATCCTGTAGTTACTTTATTTACGATTTGAAGTATGAAATTTTTAAATAGTTGAAACACTGTATCTGAAAAACAATAACAACAACAATAAAATACTCATAAATATTTTGTTTAATTAGTGTGTGGGCATAAAACACAAAGAAATTAGGGTTTTCCTTGAGTATTTTTGATTTAGTGAATATAATTCGCTAAATTACTACGTTCGTACTTGACACTACCTGTGTTAAGTAGGAATTGTATTTTTGTAGTTTGGTCGTAGCTACCTGATGAGTACGAAACCAAACCACCAATACAATGAGCCCAAGGAAGGTACATTCGTTCATGAAACAGAAGATTTACACGAATACAATGCAATAATGTTTGGATTATGTCGAAAATACTAAATCCGATTTTTCGTTTTGTTTTACAGTAGGTAAAGCACTTTAGGAGGGACCGTTTTTTCCATAAATAAATTTAAAATGTTTACTGGGAGTATTGTCCAATTCCAATGATTTGGGGCATATTATATAAAAATGTAATAATATGAAATTACCATCATTATGTCTGATGAGGTAGTTTAAGAAATGGGTATAAAATAGAACATATAACTAGCAAAAATTGAACTCATTTGAAAAAACTTCAGGCGGGCGTATCATCGTATTTCTCGATGACACAAAGGTTCAAATAATTGTGCAATCCAATCAGATGTTATAAGTAACTTAATAATTTGATTCTCCAACATTACTACCTACTGCCTGGTACTTGGTAGCTCACGAATTCTAAAAAGCTTTCATATGTACAATCCGTGATTGGAATTAATTTCTTGTCACCCAATCATCAGCTCCAAGGAGTGCGTATATGATTTTCCCCTCCAGCCTGAAACGTATATCCGACAGAAAGTTACAATTAAATAACTTTTTGGTAATTTCATGCATTCTCAAATGTGAGAATCTGAAACTATTCCGATTTATCGTGACTTTAAATTTAAATAAGTCTTAATCTCATACAATAAGACAGAGTGCAACTACTGTCATGTGAACAAACATATACAACATAAATTTTCAATTGAATTAGAGGCAATATATCTTTATAATTTTCGGATGTTTTTATCACGTCAAATTGTTGGTGGGAAATATTTTTCCATTTGCTTCTCTATACGTCGTCTCGTTATATAGATAACAGAGAATACAGTTTCTCAGAAGTTGTGTATACAACAACACACACACACACACAGTGTTTTATATAAATAGAAAATGTTTAGAACTAAAATCCAATCACTTTATTTAATGTTATGTTGTATTTAGCTATATGTATACCATACATCGTCGTCGATATGTTCTTTCTCGATTGTATTGAAAAAGATTAGAAAAGACGGTGGTGGTTTATTTATTTACTGTAAAATCCACCAACAATTTTTGTGTTCTTCGCCGCTTTATATTATTTGATTTTGGATTTCATTTAAGATTTTTATGGTTTATGTTTGGAAAATTTAATTTAAAATTGTTTTTATTAATAAGAAAATATAATTTTTGATTTTCAATTTTCATGATGCTGTTGCAGGCTAGGTGCTTTCGGCGAAAACTAGTTTTATCGTGCTGGATTAATTAAATTTTTTTGGTTACCGCAAAATTTAATTTGATTTTTTTTAATGTTTCTTTCCTAAAGAAATTTTATAAAACATTTCTGAATTGGTTCCATTTAAAAGAATTATACCGTTTATATGTTAGGAGAAATAATATTTAATTTTTCATTCATTGGTGTGAGCCTCTTAAGCAGTCTTAATCGGCCTAATCGTCTTAAATGGAAAATCTTCTAGTCACTTTCAACAGAAGTTAATTATTAAAAAAACATATTTCGCTTTCGACAAGTTTTTAGCCTTTCCAGGGAAGGAAGCCGATATGTTTTACCTAGTAAATAAGTTATCGTGAGATTCCATCCTAGGAAAACTAAAAACAGCGAAAACTGATATAATCAATGAAAACATTTGTGGACAAGGGATTCGAATTAGATAGAGGCCATATATTCATAGTTGCGCTGCTGGCCCATATAACATGGTGTTTTTGATTTTACTAGTATCAAACACTAATACAAAACTATTTTTCACCTACATTGTAATAGTGAACAAATTTTTAGATCACCATTTATGATATAAAATCAATGTTAGAACAAATGTTGTCTTTGCTTCACATATAAATTTTCATCTGCTTCAGATCATTCACTATGCGTCAAGAAATGCAGCTTTTGTCATTCGTACTGAAAAAGTTGGTCTACTCATCAAGTAGCTGCGCGACGAAACTACAAAAATACAATTCCTACTTAACACAGATAGTGTCAAGAACGAACGTACCGATTTAGCGAATTATATTCACTAAATCAAAAAACCCAAGGAAAACCTTTATTCTGATTTTTTTGATCTAGTGAATATAATACGCTAAATCAGTATGTTCATACTTGACACTATCTGTGTTAAGTAGGAATTGTATTGGTTGTTTGGTCGTAGCTACCTGATGAGTAGACCAAGTTTTTCAGTACGAAACCAAACCACCAACACAATGAGCCCAAGGAAAGTTCTCATTTTTAGTTCAGTGCTATACACTTTGTATAACTCTTGGGGTAAAGTAAGAGGGCGATTCATATTTCTACTTTTTTTTTGGTAGATATGACTAATTGAAATATGTTGGGAATGCGATTATTGATAATATATTTTGTCTAAAAAAGCCGAAAGAATCTTATTGATTTAATCTAGATCTTAATTATTTTTGTGGGCAAAAAACACACATAAATGAGGGTTTTCCTTGTGTTTTTTGATTTAGTGAATATAATTCGCTAAATCAGTACGTTCGTTCTTGACACTATTTGTGTTAAGTAGGAGTTGTATTTTTGTAGTTTGGTCGTAGCTACCTGATGAGTAGACCAACTTTTTCAGTACGAAACCAAACTACCAATACAATGAGCCCAAAGAAAGTTCTCATTTTTTGTTTACGGTTATACACTTTGTATAACTCTTTGGGGTAAAGTATGGGGGGATTGATATTTCTACTTTTTTAGTAAATATCTTATTGATTTAATACACAGACACACTTCTCTTTCTCTTATTTATACGATAATGTAATATTTATGTCCCTCCGGACGATTCGAAACAAAGATTGACTGTATGGCTGGCGACTCTACAAAATAGTCAAAACCTTTTTTTTTGTCTTAGAGAGACTGGCGGTGAAAAATACATACGATTATGTCATGCTATGTACATTGAATCAGGCAAAACAGTTTTACGTAAAACATTTTGTTTCATAAAATATTGAACGGCAAACATTGTATTGTGTTTTTTGAGTCTAATTGCACACTTGTAACGAAGCAAAATTGTTTTAAGTCAAATTTGTTAAGGCCGGTGACACATTAAATTAGTCAAAACGTTTTTGCTTTTAATAGGCAAGACAATTTGCCTAAATACAATGCCTATGTATTAAAGACCGTTTTTGAAAAATGCCACCTATATGGAATTATACCGAAAAATTTAAATTCGATTTTTCTTTCCGTTTTTCAGTGGATAAAGCGCTTAAGTGAACCTTTTTTGTTATTTTTGTCTAATTGCCTTATCTTAGACCTCATACTGAGATAAACTTTTCTCAGTTCTATCAGCAGTGTTTTGCTCTAACCTGGTTTCTAGTTTGAAGACATTTACAGGTATGCAATGTTCCTAAATGCCATTAATTAAAATATGAAATTCACCTTTATTCATTTTCGGCTAAACAAATATGGGCCTGTAGCACAATTCTCAACATACGGCCTTCTAATTCGAATCCCTTGTTTTCAAATATTCACTTTCGTCAAATCAGTTTTTGCTAAAATTTAAAAAAAACTGGGATAGGATGGAAATAGTATTGCCTGATGTACATTTCTATTTTTCTTGGAATGGAGTGCTGGGATATAACACTTTATTAAATCATTGAGACTGTTTTAGATAATAGCTCCTAAGTTAAACATCTCCCGGGTCGTCTTTCACCTTTCTTGATGGGACCTGGTTTAAAGACATGTATCATAGCAGGATAGGAATTGGAACGCGTTGATTGGATAGGGAGCAAAGTAAATTAATGTTTGCACATTAATTACTGACTACGAAATCTAGCGCTATAGGTAAAAACTATCGTTCATATTCAGCCAACCCAATTCTAGAATCAGTCCCTAACTGAAACCCTCAACCAACCCATTCTCCAACTCAACCTGCAACACAATCCCATCGCTGTCCTAACGCAATCCCGATGCTATCACCAAATCAACCTAATCCATTAATCGTTCATTCCATTCCAACACAATCTCCAATTGAAGCCTAAACTCAATCTCAAACTCAACCTCCAATTTAAAATCCAACGAAGTCACCAAATCTAAACCCTTGGACATAATCCCAACGCGAACCACAATCCGCAGCTCAACTCCCAAATCAACGTTTTCTGATAAACTACATGCGTATATAAACTCAAATCAGGGTATAACTTTAATTCAACTCTCAATGCAACACTGAACTCAATTTTTAAACCACCATATATAAAAATTGGGTCGACTTGTACCATCAAATAAGTGGATTCAGTGAAATCAGTGAATCAGAATGCAAGACACTCAGAACAAACGTCCAAATATCCAGATAGGCGGTTGGACATTTTTATGTTGGCTTCTTCGCTCTCAAGAACCTTCAAAACGTCGAAAAAAGTTGGTTTTGTACATTATTTAAATAGCTTTGGTCCTTACCGACCAAAATTAATAAATATCCCATACTTTTTAACATTTTTGCCCCCTCGGCTTACGAATTCTCAACTCCGAGTTTAATGCTACATAAATTGGCTTATTACCAATTTATGTTACCCTCCAAGATTATCACATCATCATTAGAGCTTAGCCATTTCGACTTTAACTCACTGTCATTTACATATTGGGCATGTGCGCAAACAGATGATGTGTATGCATGGGATCAACACAAGACTCGCTACATGTGCCGTAACTAAAAATATATTCAACAAGCGCTCACACTGCCTCTTAGTGGTGACCACTGAAAACTATCCTGTTAAAGTAGTAGGCGAAAGTGTGAAGGTTGTGGTCCTTCTACAGGGGTTTAGCGTTGGGTTAACAGCTAAACCTGTAAAACTTAATTGTTACGTCACCTCAACATAGGCCTTTAATATTTTTAAATTCATAACAACGACCTCGGCTACGATATGAGGACAACGATTTTAAAGTTGGAACTTCCAACGTACTTAGCCTAAACCACCTGGAGAGCTTCCATCGACTAGAAACAAGACTAATCGACAATGATATCATTCAGATTTGTACACTTAGGTTTCATGGACGTCACTTTAGCATTACATTTGCGAATGTCCATACCCCCCACCGAGAAGCAGCCTAATCAAATCTAAGAGACTCATCTACGACCAGCTTGAAAACATCCTGAGCAAAATACACCCAGACCATGCTCCGGTTTATCTCAAAACGAAATTAGTGACACGACAGGTGATTCACAAACACCGAATGCACTGCAGATGGAATCAAATAATTTACCATCCTATTGGCACAGTAACCCGATAGGTTATGATTTAGATAGGCTGAACTAATCATGTGCTCTGCAAATATCAGATTGGACAACAGGCAGTTCAACCATATAATAACTGAACGAGGCGCAGTCGAATCTTGTTTCTGATATTTTTTGAACCTGCCTCTAACAGAAAAGTGTCAAGGTCTTGACGAGAATACAGACGGGACTCCACGCGGTGGAAATAGGAAATCAATCACCCTCTAGTTTAAATCGTCAATTAACCCGGATGGCAGGTGACTCAAGTGCACTGTCACCAAACATTATTTAAAAACTCTTATGATTGCCATCTACAATAGGTGCGATGTTGGTGTTAATAGAAGGTCCATAAGATTTGGGAAATAAATAATCCTCTTCATAACTCATTCTTACAACCAAATATCAAGAACAGAGCTGAGTAACTTTCAAACAACAAGCAAGCTAATTATTATTCAAAGATCCCGATTTCGCAATAGAAATTCTTCGAGATCAGGTTCTAGATCTCGATATCATTTTAAATTTGATACTAGGCACGACGATGCAGAACACCGAATTGCAGTTTCAAAAATATGTTGAAACCCCATAAAACTAGTGTCATCTAAGATCCCAACGGCAGATGCTAGAGTTTCCGCAATTCGCCGTTTATTCATTAAATGTAAAAACACAAAACTAACCTTTCCTGATATCTCCATCTCATCTCTCATCATCTTCAGTTAACAGCTGCCAATAGTTCTTCAATTAAAATATACGCATCAAAATTTCTTCCATTGAATTTAGGACTTCGTCAAGAATTTCGACATCCATTCATTTTGGCAGCAGTCAACAAACCTTTTGAACAAATTTGGTTTAACAAACGTTTGATCAATCCTACAACAACCACAATTACGAAAGGAACGTAAAGATTTTATTCTATTATTTCGCCATCACCTAGGTTTATTCCGAATATTACTAGAGGAACTTCCGGAGCTTACGCAAGCTGCTAGATAAGACTAGCCCGTGAAGGACAACTTCCATTCTGCAAACCACGACCTCTTGATCACGAGGAGCTTACACTAGCTAAAGATGCTTTTCTGCACATGGAAAATTTAGATCTTTGCAAGCAATCCTCATCATCAACCGTCTCAAAGCATTTACATGGTTGGAATATTTTTTCAAAAATTGACCTTTGTCATACTTACAATCAAATTCCAGTAGCACAAGAAGATCAATACTAAACTGGGTTAAACACACCGTTTAAAATGTTTGATTTCTGTCGGATGACTTTTGATCTGAGAAACGCGGATCAAACATTTCAACGATTCATTGACGGGGTAACAAAATATTTAGACTTTCTATTCGCTTACGTCAATGATATATTGGTTGCAAGCAGAACAGCCGAGGAACATATCAAACATTTGCGAACATTGTTCAAACGTTCATTATACTGTGGTATCAACATTCGTTTGTCTAAATGTAAGTTCGGCATGACAAATGAATCTTTCGATTAAGCAAGGCAACTGCACGGCTCGGAAGGCTCGCTAACTGCACGTTAATGGCACTCCCAGGACCGATCCTTCGAATATAGTGTGTGGAGGTGTTTCGGAATAGCTAAATGAAAATCATTGGGAATCCTTAGCGTTCTTCTCACAAAAGTTTACAGGTCCGGAACAAAAAAATTCCACATTTGACCGCGAGGATTTTAGCATTTTTCGTCGGAATTATCAAATGCAGATATTTTCTGTAAGGCCATGAATTCCGGACTTACACGGATCATAAACCTTTGGTAACGGCAATCAATTTCAAGATAGACTGACGACCGAGACTGATTTGCCACTTGGATATATCGCTCTTCTAATGAGAAGTCAAATCTTGGAGAATATCCACAAATTATCTTACCCCGGAGTAAGAGCTTCAAGGAAGAAACTAGCAGCAAAATATTTCTGAACATCGGGGAACAAGAACAGCTCACCATCAAATAAAAATGTTTACATTCTGACCATTATCGATCATTTCATTCAGTGAACTGAAGCTATTTCTCTTCTGTCGCAAAAGTATTATTATCTAATTTCATCGCTAGATTCAGTATTCCACACTGAAATACACTAGTCCTCAATTCGAATCTTCATTATTCCAAGAATTGCAACATTAAATAAATTCTAATAGTCCGCGACAATACAGTTAATTGGAGTGAAGAACTTCTGCTTGTGTTATTAGGAGTTTGTACAGCATTAAAGCGAAATTTAAATTGTTCCGCTGCTGAGTTAGTCTACGGACAAGCGCTCAGAGTGCCCGGAAATTTTTTCGTTCCTTTTACTCGCAATTCAAACTTAGATCTCACATCGTATGTTGAACGACTACGAAATTATATGGAAAATCTAATTTTAACGTATAGGCGAACACACAGTTAGAACAACATTTCCATTCCAATAAACCGACAAAATTGTGAGTATGTATTTGTTCGAGTCCACAAATGCTATTCGCAAAGAATCCGGAGATTTAAAAATGGACACTAAAACCGTCTAAATAGACAGAAACAAAACCTCTCTTGCTTCGCAAATGAAAAATTACAAGACACCCGTGGATGATATCTGCAACGAAATGCTCAAATATGGCAACGATTATTTGTTCTTTTGCATGTTTGAGTACATAACAATAATTTGGTCTATGAAAGACATCCCAGAAGTGCGGAAGACGGTTCATATCTTTACAATTTATAAAAATTGAGCTCGCTTAAACTGCAACAACTACCGCGGTACAGCTTTGCTGAACACAGGCTACAAGGTTTTAAATCAAAGTAGTTGCGAAAATGTAACGAAAGCGAGAAGATCTTGGGTGATCAATGTGGTTTTCGTCCAAATAGATTAATGATCGATCAAACTTTTTCTCTTAATGGATGAATATTCGGGCGCAAAACCGAAACAAAAATAATTACAGTAAATTAAAAAAACAAATAATTTAATTTAAAATTAATTACAACATAAGTCTATATAATTTGCCTTAACTCTGGTGGCGCTTTAAAACACATTTCTATCATATTGTGACTCGCCTTGATGATTCGGATGGAATTGTTCTGGTCATTGTAGATGAGGTCGATATTTTTTTTTCTGCAGCGAACTTGTATCGTTGTTTCTGTTATTTCCAAATATTTAACAGCGATTGTGTATTTACAATTTGGCGCTAAACGCAGTGAATGGCCCATACTAATCATCAATTCAGGCCAATGTGCTGGAGCAGCTTGTGTAAAACTAATTTTCTCAATTTTTTTATTTTTTTTACTTTTTTTAGCTGAAATTTCGATTACGATATCGTTTCGTTTGGCTTTAATACCGATCCGTATTCCATGTAAAATTGTTTCCCTTGAAACATAAAATTGAGTTTCAAAAACTGTATCACAATTAAACTTTTTCCAAACAAATGGATATTGAAAATCACTTCTGCGTTTTGATATCCATAAATCATTAACACCCTCACTGCCCATAAAAATTTGACTTGCAATTGAATTGAAATCACTTTTACTTAGTAAATCAGGATATTTTTTAAAACAATCTCCTACATCTTTATTCGACATTGTTGGGAAACGCACCTTTCGGATGAGGTCATCGAATTTTTGCCGGCCCACACTTAATGATATTTTATGTTGTATACAGTAATTATTTATCCAGCCAGCCAATGCGTTGAATATTTGTTTTTCACTCATGCCTCGCTCGACTGCATCAAATTCTAAAGCCTTGCTTACAGCATCTGGATGAAGCGACGGAAATTTTGAAGTATTGAAAAATATTTTTAAACAACTAGCAAATATGGCATCAACAAAACCACGTGCGATTGCATATTTCTCGACGACACAATATTCAAATAATTCTGCAATCCAATCATCTGTTACAAGGGAATTAATAATTTGATTCTCCAGCATTACAACCTGATATTTAGTAGCCAATTTCAACAATTCTATTCCATTTTCTTCATTAATATTGCATTCGTCCGTATAAATAAACCGGACGAATTCCAAAAAGGTGCCATATGTACAATCGTTGATCGGGATTAATTTTTTCTCGCCCAATGTGTCTTTCAGTTGTTCTTCAAACACAACACTCCTTTTCATGAGCTCCAATGAGTGGGCAAATATTATTTTACCTTCGAATGTAAACTGTATGTCTGACAGAAAATTACGATTAAATAATTGTTTGGTAATTTCTTGCATTTTCAGATGTGGTGAAGAATTTATTTTAAACTGCATATTGTTGTGAATTTTATAAATTTTAAACAACACACTTTATATTTCGTAATATACACTTAACTGAAGTTTCTTATACGCTTAAAACTTCTTATATATAGACGAACTCCGATCCATAAAAAATATTTTTTTAGGGAGGGGAATAATTAGTCACAGATGTTTTATTACCTTTGGGTATTTCGTAAAAATGGTCAACTCATTATTTTTATTTTTTCGTGATGTTTTCGTACCTGTCGCTAATTTGTGTTATGTGATAACCCTCTGTGTTTATGAAGTTGGGTGTCAACATTAATATAATTTTTGCAAGTCAGGTATTAAATTTTTCTTTATTAGTGGTTAGATGGTTAGATTTACATGCTTTACATTCGCAATGGCTAATCTCCTTTTTACCAAATTTTATGGTTGTTTGGCCTAGACTAAGAGTCATACCATCAGATTAACAGCTATTAAGATATTTGTTAATTACATTCAACACCAATATTAGCTAATAGGTTGTTGTTGCCAAAGAAATTTGTGAAATTTGCTGAGTACTAACTTACCTAATAAAATTAAGGAACTCATTGCTGATATTGGCTTAAAAGTAAAAATTTTAAACCATTCTCATTCGGGTGCGCAGATTCGGGATATATCTGTAGGCTTAAAACGGTTAAGTGTTTCTTACCACGAATTATTTATGCGTAATACTGATACAGCTGTGAGCATCCATAAATGTAACAAATACATTACGCAGACCACAGTGGCGTAACTAGGTAGCCGCAGCACCCGCAGCCGCGGGGTGCCACGGTTATTGGGGCCCAGAAGATTTATCAAGCGTTCGAATATTTGTTCAAAGTCAAGGTTAGATAGATGCTGTTAAAGTAGACCACCTTTTCAAATTTGCAAAACGACTCATTTCTAGGAAATCAAGAAAAGGCCGTGGTCTAATGTTTAGAGAAAAAAGAAATCGTTTCTGTTGCTATTAAATATTTTTTTAAGATAGGCCTAACAATTTCTTTTCGGTCGTAATCTGACTCCGACATAGAAATACAAATGCATTTAGAATCTAGCAGATATTTAGAGTTAGAAGAAAATTTGCTAAACTCGTTTGACATCAAAGCTTTCGACATCAAAGGATAAAAATCTAGCGCTCCAAGTGTACCCCTGTTACAAATCAAATTAAGCGTGTAGCCAAACAAATTGGATTGGAAAAGGTTGTATTTGATTGCAAAAGTTTAATTGTGATTGATAACAGATTAAATTTCTTTTGCGTAAGGTTAATTTGATTTGAAAAAGGGAGCAATTACTTACCTACTTTGCTACTAAGCATCTTGCGAAGTATCATTTTGATGTTCATAAAAATCAAAAAGAAATTGTTGAACCTTTCTTGTTTCCTTCATTAGGTGCGCCCTTGTCTTCAGAAAGCGAATCAACGTATACTTGAGCTTAACCATAATCAGTCTCTATAATCAATTAGCGGTCGTTCGACTTATAGTTTCTCAATTACCGGATCTTTTGATTATCGGTAAACGGTTAATACAAATAAACCCGGTAAAAATCGATTTATTTTGAAAAACTATTTATCTATGCAAATGCCAAACTAATTTGGAAATTAGTGAATGTGTTTTTTCGGTTGTTTTTGGCTGGATTCTCCCGATTTTGGAAATTCCTTCCGCTTCCCGATTTAATATTCTTTTAACTTTTATTTTTGATCCTTTTTAAAATTTTGTGAGATTTTTGGAGTTTAGCATGGAAATGAGATGCGTGGGGATTCGGTGTTTCGAACCGAACGTTATTCGAGTGTATTTAATAGCTTGATGTTACTCAAGAATCTTAAAGCCTATTCAAAGAAAATGATTGTTCGATACTATTTAAGGATTTCATTCTTATTGGATATCGTTTTGTTGAGCTTAGCCCTAAGTTGCTTAGTAGCATTTTGCTTAGTATAGTATTATAGTAGGATTAAGTTATATTTATACAAATTTTCGGAAGTTTTCGAGATTTTCGTGGGTTTTCTAAATTTGTACAGGCTTTCTGAAATTATTCATTAATATACAGATTTTTTGAGATCAATCGAGATTGATGTGAACGAAGACGTGGTCGACATTGTTCCGCGGTATATTCAAGCTATCTTTAGTTTTTCGACATTTGTTGGATTATTCGAGATTATGTTAAAGATTTTCAAATTTATTAGAATTTTGAATGGCAATGTTCTGCGCTTAGCTTTGAGAACTTAATAAATAATATTTAGTAAATTTTTCGTGATTATGCCAAAATTTCGATATTTCTCGATACTCATTAAATATCATTGAAAGTTCTCAAGTATTATCCTTAAGTATGCAAACCCGAAGGGAATCCTATACGGGCTAATCACTGCCATGTTAAACTTAAATAAACTAGAAAATCGGAGAAATATCGAAATTTTGGCATAATCACGAAAAATTTACTAAATATTATTTATTAAGTTCTCAAAGCTAAGCGCAGAACATTGATGAGTGTGAAGCTTATGCTAAAAAAATAACAAAAAATTACACTGTTAAATTAGCTATTTTACAATTGGAATTTAAATTATATGAAAATTTAAATTTTTTGTAATTTTAGATTTTTCGTACCACCAAACAGATTCTTTTCATCAGAAAACAGGTTCTTTTCATCCTTTTCAGATAGCTGGACCATCTGTTTATATCGTTAACCAAAATCATCCAATTGTGTTAAACATTGATGGTTTTGATGGTTTAAATAATTATTTTGCGCCGATCCTGGAAATGTCCCGAAGGCCCCGCACATTTCTTAGAATAGCTAAGCCATATAGCGGTCAATATCACCAAGCCGATCAAATTATGATGAACTATAATATATTTCACAGTTTTTGGAATTTTTAAAAATTTTTCATTATTTTAAAAGTTGTATATCGCCGACCGCAGAGATGTCCACAAGGTCTTGCCCATATTTTCGGATAACTTAACCATGTGCCAGTCTACTTGGTCAACCTTATCCAATTGTGATGAACTATTCTATACTTCACAGAATTTAGAATTTTTAATAATTTTATTGGTTTTAAAAATTGTTGTATCTCCGATCACAGAGATGTCCACAAGGTATTGTCTATATTTTGAATCCAACGTTGGCATTCATTGTGTGCGGACGTAAAATTTTTTTCTGTGCTCAAAGTATTTTGATTATTTAAAAATAACAAAAACAATTATTATATTAATTTCGGTATTGATCAAAGGATTAGTTTTGTGAGTGGTAACTAGTTTTATATCCTTACATTCAGTCTGGTTATCAAATAGTGCAATATATCTAAAAATGTATGTAATAAAACATTTTAAAGTGATTTTCTGTTCTGTGAAACGGCATTTTATCATTGTGAAGATACATTTTATCAGCAATAACTCATTCTATTTACAACTGTATTTAGTGAACTCGTACCATATACATCGAACTGTACACGTGACGTACTTTTTATTTTTTGTTTTTGGTGCTGTTGTTTGAGTTTGTCAATTGCAACATGAATAAAAACAAATGCAATAAATGTGAAGTTGCGTTCACTGATAACAACGTACTAAAATGCTTTGGTGGGTGCGAGAAAATGTTCCATTTTGGTTGCTCTTCGTTATCAAACGCCAATGCAAAACTGTGCAATAACAATGTAAACATTCAATTTGTTTGTGCTGACTGCTTAAGTAACCACAGCAATCATCAACATCTGATCCAAACGTTGATGGCCCAGTTGAATGAGGTCAGCAGCTTGTTGAATAATTTATTCGCCAATTTCCAAGCTATAAGTAACCTGGTTGCAAGTCCTAATACTACGAATACAGCGGCACTAAGCGTCAATTCGATTGACAATTCTAAAAAACAACAAATAGTCATTTCTGGCACCGATAATACGAATACTCAGCTAGAGATAGTAAAACCCAAAAAGTTTCTACATGCCCCAAATGTTAAACCATCGACTACCTGCGACGACATTAAAAAACACCTCCATAACAAACTGCAAGTTCCAGTGGCGGAAATTGAGTGTCACGAGTTGGTCTCTAAATCGGCTGATAGAAGTTTGCTGAATTTCATTTCATTCAAAGTTGGTTTGGATTCCGCAGTTTTCGAGAAGGCCTATGATGGAAGTATTTGGCCTTTGGAATGCGCTGTAAAACCATTTATCATCTTTCGACACTCACGGAGATTTCCCGACACCGCAACTGGCAATGTTCCCGACACCGCAACTGGCAATAAGCTTAACAGCAATATTCATAATTTCACCAATTTTCTGGGCAACTGTAATATTAGTTATGTTCTATATTTTAAATTTTTTAATTTGTTTGAATTGCTTTTAAATCTGTTTTTATATTTTAGGTCATTTGCGGATTCTATTCTCAATCTGAACTCGTCATCAATACCAAACCGGTCATCTAAGCTTGGTAATGTTACTAACGCTACATGTGTAGACTTTGGATTCATCAATGCTCGTAGTTTGTTCTGCCATATCGACCAATTAAGAATATTTATCAGTAAACAAAATCTTGACATATTTTGTGTTGCAGAAACTTGGCTCACTAATAGAATTAATAATGAATCTGTTGCGCTGAACGGTTATAATATCTTGAAATATGACAGAACGCATAAAATTGGCGGAGGCGTTTGTCTCTACTATAAGAAATGGTTTAAGGTTAAGCTCGTTCATTTTTCTACTTATGGTATTATTGAAGTTCTGATGGCTGAACTGATACTTCCTTCAATTACTGTTTTGATTGTTGTCTGTTACATACCTAAAAAACCAGTGCAAGCCGATTTAGATAATTTCCAGGAAATCCTCTCCTCACATGTTTCAAACTATAGTCATTTCATTATAGGCTGTGATATGAATATTAATATGCTCGCTAACTCGCAAAAATTTCACGATCTTTTAAAAGTTAACCACTTAATTTCGGTTCCATTTTCACCAACCCGTGGTGGAGCTTGGCTTGATCAATTTATTGTATCTGAGTCGGATTACTTTAGGGTTGTAAGGTCTAGTCAATATAATCTCCCAGATATATCTGACCATGACTTACTCGTCATTTCGTATAAAGTTAAATTAAACCGTGTGAAAATTGAATACAAACATATCTACGACTATAGCCAATTGGACACAGAGTTGTTCATGAATTATTTTTCGAATTTTAATTGGAGCTTTATGCATTCGACTTATAACGTCAACTCTTTATTCCAATCATTTTATGACTGCCTGTATGACATCCATAATAATTGTGTTCCTATTAAGCAAATAGTAGATAATGAATCTGTGGCTCCGTGGCTAAATACCCGTATCACTACAAGTATGTCAGTGAGGGACCGAGCGTTTGCTAAATATAAAAGATCATCCAACTTAAAGTACCTGGAGTTATATCGCATTGAACGCAACAGAGTAACTAGCTTGATAAGAAGTTCTAAACAGAGTTACTTCTTTGGTAACTGTAAACTAGCTATGAAACGAATCTGGAATAACATCCACAGAGTTGGATTGGGGAAAAGTAAGTCTGATATTTTAACTGATATGGATCCCTCAGTCATCAACCGTTATTTTTGTGGTGGACAGTCTGCGTCTGTCACTCTTCCACTACCTAACTTTGACATTACAAACACTATTGAGCAAATGTATTTCTCTTTTAGTAGTGTCGGTGAAATCGACGTTGTCAAAGCTGTTTATCAGATAAAATCTAACTCGCCTGGTCATGATAAAATTAATCTGAAATTCTTAAAGGCTATTTTACCGCATATTGTATCGCAATTGACCTACCTTATTAATATTTGTATCATGCAGTCTATATTTCCAGATATCTGGAAAACAAACATTGTGATTCCCATAATGAAAAAAAAGAATAACGACTCCTTGGATAACCTTAGACCGATTAGTCTGGTATCGATTTTATCTAAAGTTTTCGAGATCATACTCCGGGATCAGATCAGCCAGCATTTAGTAAGGCATAATTATTTAAACCAATTTCAATCTGGATTTCGTAATAATCACAGTACTAGCACCACTCTGCTTCATGTTGTTGATGATCTTGCACACCATCTTGACAAAAAAAAACTCGTTTATCGTGTTAATACTATTGGATTTCTCTAAAGCATTTGACTCTCTAAATCACATACTGTTATTACAAAAGCTGTTGCTTTTCTTTAACTTTGATAAAACATCCCTTAAACTTTTGCACAGCTATTTATCCGAAAAATATCAAAAAGTAGTCATAAATGGTAAAGAATCGGGTTCTGAACGAATACCGACAGGTGTATTTCAAGGAACCATTCTTGGCCCAACGTTATTTTCCCTGTTCATAGACGATCTGCCGCTTGCAATAAAATATTCGAAATATCACATGTATGCTGATGATTGTCAATTATATCTTGGTGGTACTAGTGATAATATTCTGGAAATTTTCAATAATGTTAACCTAGATCTATCTAATATATTGGTATGGTCAAAATCGAATGGAATCTCATTGAACATCGCGAAAACACAGGCAATTTTCATTTCTAGGAATAATTTCTCAATTATTCCTGATATCTTTATTGACAATATAAAAATTCCATTTCTAAATCATGTAAATAACCTTGGAATCTGTATTAACAGTAGATTTACCTGGGATTCTCAAGTCATTAATGTTTGTAATAAAATTAATTCTATTTTATATGGACTGAAGCTTCATAAACACATATGTCCCAAAAATATTCGGGTTTTGCTTTCGAAATCATTAGTAATACCCCATGTATTATATTGTGAATTCCTGTATTTAAGTTGTGATTCGATTTCTTGCAATATTCTACAAGTTACTCTGAATAATATTGTGAGGTATGTCAACGGATTAAGGAAATATGATCATATTTCTGCAATGTTTAAGGAATTGTTCGGCTGCACAATGATTCAGTTCTTTTATTATAGAGCGATGCTACTACTATATAAAATTATTAATAATCGGGTTCCTTTGTACTTATACAATAAAATAAAAATTGGATCTATTCGCAATGGCAGCATAATTCTGCCAGCCAACCGATCCAATGTCTACAATAACTCACCCTTGTTTACAACTTTTACAATTTGGAAAAGGATTCCGGTTGAGATTAGAAGTGCAAGACCTTTATCAAAATTTAAATCTTTGGTTTTTGATTTTATTAAAAATAATTTCTAATTAGTGTATGTTTATATGTTATATTTTATAAGTTTATATGTAACTAGATAATAGTTGGAATAGAAAAGCTATATGCTTTATTCCATGTTGTTGATAAATAAATAAATAAATAAATAAATAAATAAATAAATAAATAAATAAATAAATAAATATATTTTTGGATAACTTGGCCATATGGTAGTCTACTTAATTAACCTTATCCAATTGTGATGAACTATACTATACTTCACAGAATTTAGAATTTTTAATAATTTTATTGGTTTTAAAAATTGTTGTATCTCCGATCACAGAGATGTCCACAAGTTCTGGCCTATATTTTTGGATAACTTGACCAGAATAATAAGACTACGTGATCAGTAGACTGGCATATGGCCAAGTTATCCGAAAAATAGGCAAGACCTTGTGGACATCTCTGTGATCGGAGATACAACAATTTTTAAAACCAAACAAAATTATTAAAAATTCTAAATTCTGTGAAGTATAGTATAGTTCATCACAATTGGATAAGACTGACCACGTAGACTAGCATATATTCAAGTTATCCTAAAATAAAGGCAAGACCTTGTGATCGGAGATACAACAATTTTAAAACCAATAAAATTATTAAAAATTCTAAATTCTGGAAAGTATAGTATATTTCATCACAATTGGATAAGGTTAACCATGTAGACTGGCACATGGCCAAGTTATCCGAAAATATTGGCAAGACTTTGTGAACATTTCTGTGATCGGAAATATAAAACTTTTAAAATAATGAAAAAATATTAAAAATTCTAAAAACTGCGAAATATATTATAGTTCATCATAATTGAATCGGCTTGGTGACATTGACCGCTATATGGCTTAGCTATTCTAAGAAATGTGCGGGGCCTTCGGGACATTTCCAGGATCGGCGCTAAATAATTATTTAAACCATCAAAACCATCAATGTTTAACACAATTGGATGATTTTGGTTAACGATATAAACAGATGGTCCAGCTATCTGAAAAGGATGAAAAGAACCTGTTTTCTGATGAAAAGAATCTGTTTGGTAGTACGAAAAATCCAAAATTACAAAAAATTTAAATTTTCATATAATTTAAATTCCAGTTGTAAAATAGCTAATTTAACAGTGTAATTTTTTGTTATTTTTTTAGCATAAGCTTCACACTCATTGATATTCAAGATATGCGCTTAGAAAACTCATCACTTTTAAAATTATATTCGAAATTTGTGAAGCTTTATCAATATATTTAGAAAACGTCATAACACTGAGTTGCAAGATGTTTCGTTTTGCTTGAGGCTATTGAAATGAATCACGTTCTGTTTTGTCTACTCTCGAAATCAGATACTTTATTAATGGGAGGCTTGATAATAGGAAAAAATAAGTTTTTAACTAAAGGCTTTACGAGTTCATAGGTACAACAAGTATTTTTAGGAGCCCAAAACAAAATTTTGCTGGGGGTAGGGGGGTCCGAAATTTGTAGTTACGCCACTGGCAGACCATACTTCATATTAAAAATTAATGAAACGTAAACCATTTAGAATCAACAAGAACTTCCCAATCTTCTGCTCTTGAATTTCACAGGAACTGGTAATTATTATAATTCGCTATCTAAATTTTAATTTCACCAATTCCAGTTACCTCTGACCTGAGTGACAATTATGTAACTCACGTACATAATTCTGGTTACGAGTTTCGAAACGTAATCCAGTTTACGCCAATTTTCAGAAATTATTCGAAATTATTCGAGTTTCTCAAATTTGGCGCTGATATTGTAAATGTAAATGTAAATGTAAATGTAAATGTAAACCTTTACCTAAGATGATGAACGTACACTGCACTACTTAAAATGGAAAGTACACCTGGCGAGATCCCCGAACTCTTTGAAATTAGAAAACAGTAAATATAATTGAACCATCCTTTCAGCGTATTCCAAATAAAATTAAAAATATCAAAGTGTATCTGCAATTGTATGTTGCTTCCGAGATACATGCACATGATGAATGCGTAACATTCAACAAAATCCTTTACAGTCAGTCTAGGTTATTATTGGCTCTGAGTGGCGACCTCTGTATTATTTTCAATCCTCGATTCTCTACAAAACTTTAGAAATTTAAGGTTTCTAAGTTTTTTAAAGCTTTAAAATTCACCCCAAAGGGGCAAGAAGGTATTTCAAGAAAATCAAAATAATTTGTTAGGGGACCTTTAGAATTTTCATATGAATTATGGGTCCATGCTGTGTCTATCAATTTGTTCTTTAAAATCTTAAATGTTCTTTGAGATATTTTAGAAAATTTCTAATATTCCTGGGATGAAAATATCGACCAACCTCAAAATTCTTTTAAATAATGAAGGTACAGAATATACAGTGCTTAATGTTTAAAACTTGCCAATTTGTTAACGCCTTGATCTAAGGACATAGAAAACAGAAAAAATTATTATTTTTTCAACGTTGTATACTCCAGAAGCAACTCTCGATAATTTTTAGTGATAATATTTCTCGCATTGACGAGACATATTTTGGACAATTTTTGGACAATTTTGTAAAATAATTCGGCGCCTTTACCACATCGCATAAATCATCAAATTTAAACTCAGACTTCCTTAAACTTATAATGACTAAATTTGCACATAAAATATAAAACAACCTCTATAATTGAAACGTAATCCTTCGTACACAATACATTCAATAATGTATGGAAACAATGCCGTGCACAGCTCAAAGTAAAACCCATATATCAAACACATGAGATTTTATTTTAGTAATTTAATTGAAAAACGCCGAATTCAATAAAACTACAAAACTATATACACACACAATAATCTTGCAATAATAAAAATAATAATTTTATTAGTTGGATTATGTCTTGCGCTGTATAAATACGTAAGTTATTGTTAATTCGCCGAATAATACTTACCTTTGATGCATTTTCAACGTTTCGTGAATTTTTTTTTATTTTTTTTTTATATTAAATTTCCCATTCTTGTTTGTTTTGTCAACTTCACTTTATTATTAAAATAAAAATGGAAATGCAAAACTACAACACAAGATGGTAACAAAAAACATTTTTTTTTGTAAGTTTGAATAGAAGTTCAATACACAACAATTTATATGAAAAGGGTTCTCATCTCTTGGTTTGGTACAATAAAATAATTGTAATGGTCTCATTTGCCGTTTCAGTTGACAATTGTATTTTGTTTGTATAGTACAAACAAAATATGAATTTTCCTACATTTATATATACACAAATAATAAATTACTCAGATGTTGCGGTGCGCGCGGCTTATAAATCCTTTGATCAATATTGTAGTTACTTATAAAAAAATGCACAAAAAAAAAAAACTTTGAAGTTATTAGAGAATTGAATTCTTGGTACTATAGAAATGCATTTTTTTGTTGTGTTTTGTTTGGAACATGAAATTACCGGCGCTAACTTTTGACCCTTGCGATAAGACGGCGCGGTATATACAAATGCTAATTGATGTTTGTTTGCCATATAGAGAGAGAGCATTGAACTACAGTGACCTAGCTTTTTTGATATAATGATGAATCTTTAATTGTTTTAAAATACATTCGACTGCCTGTCATCCTCTTCACCAACTAATTCTGCCAGCTGTATATCATTAACATCACGAATCTAGCATCGGACACAAGCTAATACAATCCGTTGAATCATCCAAATTTTTTTAAAAAGGGGTCTTGCCTTTTAACGGTGTAAATAAACAGTTTGATTTTAATTGCCCTCAACATTACCGAAACCTCAGAAAGGGGCTTTCGTAAGATGGTGGTCCGATCTTACCATTTCGATTAAATCATTTATCGAGATCATTCTTGATCTAATGATCACTTCCTTTATGTATCGTTTTTTATGTTTTCTAATAAAATTATCTTTTGTTGGGGTGTAACCCAATTTTAGTCCCATAAACCTATTTACTAATTTTAAATGGTTATCTATCATGGTGGACAGGGTTATCTATCATATGGCAAAAATAGAGGTTTCCATGACCCTGTAGCCTTATTTCGTCTTTTGCGGCATGCATTTTTATTTCATTCGTCCTCATTTCTTGTGTGCCAAGGAGAATTGAGGTTTGCTTGGTACATCCGCAAAGTTGTATACCGTAGGTCGATATCAGCTTCAGAATTGGCCGATATTTTTTTAATAATTTTTCAAAGAGTTTTGACATAATTGGCAGCAAATATATTGGCCTGTATGATTTTTTATCGTTAGGTTATTTATCAGGTTTTGCTATCATGATTACTTCTGCTACTTTCCATTGATGCGGAACATAATAATAGCTTAGAAATCCTTTGTCAGGTAGAGCCTTGATAAATTGGCAAGTAATCAAGTCATACTCTGGAGCACTTTTAGCAAACATGTTACTTTTTCACTTCTTCTTCTAATTCTTTGAGAGTTACTGGTCTTATGTCAAACTCACCTAGCTGGTGAATTGACATTAGATTTTCATTGGCAGTTTGTCATGGTAGTGGTTGGAAGATCAGCCTTCTCTTTGTGACCTCTTGCCCAGATCCTATCATCCTCTTTAACTGGAGGCAGTTGCATTTGTGTAGTAATCAGAATTTTTTTATCAGTTAAGCTAAATAGATATATGTTGATTGATTCATTTTTAACTTCTTTAAGAAGGGATTTGAGACCGTTACATAAATTGTTAAAAATGGTTTTGTTCTTAAGTAGGATATGTTAAGCGTCTTCTTATTTTGTATAATAGGAGTGCTGGCCAACGCAGCATAGTGAATTATTACATTGAGTTGTTCCAGTTCGTGTTCCAACAGGCGAGAACTTTTTATCGGTACCTGGAGATTGATTTTTTCCTCCACTAATTTACGAAAGAGATCCCAGCTTGTTTTTGAATTTGTTAATCTGGGTATACTTTGCCCTTGAGCTTATATATACTAGAGTAATTCCGAGATATAGCTCTCGCTACATAAATGTTTATTAGATCCGGTATCTTAGCTTCGTCACTGGGCCAGTATGTTGGGAAACCACCAGAGTAAAATTCTCATTTTGATGTCTGCCCTGCTTGAAACAATTCTTTACCCTTTGACGTCGTAAGTCTAGATCACCAATTGGTGTTATTCGCAATAAAGTCACCTCCAATAATAAAAGCACGTCAAAGCGATTTAAATAGTTTAATGTATTTCTCCCTTTTCAAGTTATGCCGGGGAGGACAGGATTGCTTCTTCTTCGATTTTTGTTTCTATACATGGTGTTTTATATTTTCTTTTATTAGTAATGCCGAACCACCATTTTCTTCAGTTGATCAAATATCATGTTGTTCAGATTACTTTGGTCATCTTTGGTTATGAATTTTGATCCCTCAGATTTGAAGTTCGAATCCTTCTAATTTCGTGATTTTGCGCGGTTGATTTCGTGTTTTATCTCTTAATTTTTGTAGTTGTTTACCAACCTCACAGCCTCGATAATTACGCGGATGTTGACCCTTACAATTTATACACTTAGCTGGCACAACTCTCCCTAATATACATACCTGGGAAATATGTTTACCTGAGCATTTTACACAACTCGGATCTCGGCTACAATATCTTTAGGTGTGATTAAATCCCCGACATTTCTTGCATTGGGGTATGCGGGTAGTGGTTTGCCTCATTGATTCAATTTTTACTTTCATGTGAAGAATTCCTTTTATACCATAAATGTTTTGGACATTCTCTTTGATATCAAATACCAGCGTAAAAAGAGGCAGTCCCAGCTTACTGAAAGTTTAGAAAGTCTTCCATTATTTCTTTGGTTGCGGCCAAGTGTGATGCAAACCTCCTGCCATAACTTTTATATGTCGCGCCATAGAAAGGTTCTATTAGAGTCTGAATCCAGAGTATTGATTTTCCAAACGTCATTGTTTAGCGCTTTTGCCTTATACTCTTTGTCAGCAACCGATTTCATCACTGACTGAATTTCTGGGTAACTGGTTTTGGTGGGGTTGGTTTTTCTTTCGATTGCACCAGTTTTGTTGCAATGAATATTCTTGGTACATTTACTACCTTTTGGTTGATTGACCTTGGGTTGGACAACTTTCGATTCGATACTTGTAGTTCAACGATCATTTAATTGTTCAGCCTCCCATCTCCCTCTCTAATTCATCCTCATCAGTGATATAATTGAATTTAATTTTTAGAAGTTCATTTTCTCGCTTTAGAGATCCATATTTTCCTTTTCTAGGTCAATATTACTTTCACTGGATCCAGCTGCTCACAACGTAAAATTTCCACTGGCATCACCTCTGACATGCAATGTGTGATCCTTCCCAAAATCCATAGGGGTAGCCTCCAAAGAGAATGGATTTTTAAGTCGGATGACCGGAGTACCACCTGGGTTAATAATCTTCTCTGTTTTGAACATTGCATATAGTCTTGTTGGTCCGCGGGAATTATTTTATTTCCCTTCTACCCACCAGTTTAAGCTGATGTGTATTCCTCTACCCACCACCAGGGGGTGCGCTCGATGGGGGTCTCAAGTTCCTCTCACGGGGTAACAATAAGACGTGATTTAAAATCCTGTAATCGTTGGTTCCAATTTAGATCACCAAAAATCAAATGGGAAGGAGCGGTTCTAGTAATATACGCCCACCTAACTCAACTCAACTCAAGCCATCGTAAATTCCATCAAAATTTCTTCGCCACAGACTCTGATCAAGAGAGCCCCGCTTAAAGCCAAACTAAAGCAAGAATTGAGCCACCTCAGATGCTCAGAAACGCCAATCCGAATGACCCTATCTAAATAACTAAATATCGCAACCACCAATCTGAACTGAATCAGACACCTTTTAAAAGGTTTTGGGTTTGGGCCCAAAATATTTCCAAGCCTGGGATGGTTCCCCAGCACCATTTTCCTGTTTAAAATTTCTGAATTTTGTGCAATTTTAAATTCCAAGAGAATATATTGACACTAAAATAACCTGCACTGGTAGTTTCTCGACTGTTACAGGACACAGTATTTTCTCGAAGTTATCTTTTTGCTGCAAAACCGGCCTTATCCAAATAAGTGCAGTTCTTGTATAAAAGCTAATCGTTGAATAAAAATGAATCTTGCGTCCATTTTTAATACTCCATGATTAGGCAGACCAGTACTGAATGGGTTGCGACAAACTTTCTAGAATATCGAGTACGGCCCAATAATGCTCGTACTTCCTTTATCTTCGTCCTTGACAAACTATAACCAAGACGGTCAATTAATGTATTTAGAAGTTAATCCACTCCAAACCGTTTCGAGTAATCTTTATTGAAGATTATTCTGGGGATTATTACTAAGAAGGACAACAGCGTTGTACATTGTATTTTACACCCTCAGATCTACTACTAATTTACAAAGCATGTTTTCGATCCAGATTAGAATAAAACTCCCATATTTGGCGAAGCGCACCAAAAAGTGAAAGATGGTGAGCAAAAAAAAAATAAAAATAAAAATTTTGCTTGAATCTATATATTATTGCCAAATATTCAAAAATTTATACACTTCACATTTATCATCCGCTGATTGAAATTCCAGAAAGTTCCTGTCCTGAATATTCAACAGTAGCAAAATTCGTAAATCCAGGCCCGACTTGAGCAAATGTCAAAGGTATTGAAACTGAATTGTTATTATTCGTATTATTAACGAATACATAGTTTATAGGCGAAGGCACCGATGATCCAATAGAGACCTATGTATATAAATAAAATAAAATTTTAATCACAAACACAATATTTACAAAATTTTCTCCAATTTTCTTACAAAAGCCACCAGAACAGCCATAATTGTTGAAAAGATATAAAATTTCATGATGTTTACTAGTTGTAACACAACAATTTTACAAATTATAATGTATTGATCTATCACGGTACGATGCATTTTTATACCGAAAAAAATGTTTACAACGCAAAATATTTGCACAAGTGCGCGATTCTTTGGTAAACACAAATAAATAAATCGCAAGGTTAGGTCAACTCAAGTAAATATTTTTCCATCCCATCAAAATCAATATTGCATATGACAACAGTTGAGTAAATATGAATGATTTACGTGTATACCATATATAAGTTTGCTGTTCGACATGTGGGTCATTTAAAGTATAAAATGTCGTTTATTGTGAATCTCGTCTTTTTTGCGCTAATCCAGGTAATTTTATTGAAACAAATCGATTTATATAATTTATTGACTTAATTTTTGTGTGCATTTCCAGTCTATATTAGTAGCTGCGAATCCCGAGTCAGAACATGATTACTTTGCCATAATAAATACAAACAACGATAATAAAGTTCATGTTCCAATTACGTTCGTGACACACGGTTTTACCGATCATGATTTGAATGTAACACATACCGATGTTATAACAGGAATTACGATTAATATTCAACATCCACAGGAATAGTTTCTTAATGTTTTACCTAACTATTTAATTTTCAAATAAATGAATTGGCCAACACACGACTTTCTTTTACGAACAGACAATTTTTCGATTTTTTTTTTTCCAATTTTTGGAAACATTTTGTATTAAGTAGTTTTTTGTAAAAAACCTTATAGCCACTTCCGGTTAGCCGATTTGGAGTCAAATTCACTGGGACCTCCTAATTTATCAAAAACCCTTAAATCTGTAGTTTCAGTTCGATTTATTAAACCATCTGGGCTGTAGAGAGGACACAGACTGACAGACTGACAGACCGACAGACTGACAGACTTACTGACAGACAGGCATACACCAATTCGAAACCCACTTTTTCGGATTCAGAGGCCCTCAAAACAAATAAATGTCTAAAAATCTCAAGGTCCAAAATTTTCATGATTAACTATACTTTATTTTACTAGAGTAAAAGAGTTGGTCGAAATGCCAAAAAATCGAATATATAGTATATGAACATAGATCGAAACTTTAGTAGAGATTCGATGGCCCGCACCTTAGGAAAAGGTGGGATTTCTAGAAATTGTTCATGTAACCAGTTCAGAAGCTGCGATGTTGATAAATTGTAGAGGTTCGTTAACTTTTTCTTAGCTTAAGAATATTATGCACAATCATGAATCTGAGTCAATAATTTTACCGTACTTTACTTTAGTTTGCATCTTAGTGAAAGGTGGGATTCTTCAAAACGCCCGTATAACCTCTTTGAAATACCGCGACTTTGATTAATGTAGAGGTTGTATGGCCAACTATGGCTTAAGATTATTATACACAAACATTAATGTAGGCTAATAAATTAGTTGTACTTTAGTTTAGTTCGCACCTTAGTAAAAGTAGGCATTTCTGGAAATCGATCGTGTTACCTCTTCGAAAAACCGCGTCTTTCATAAATTGTGGAGATTCTATAGCTGAGTTTGGCTAAAGTAGCATAAGTAATTTAGGCCAATATATGGTGGTAACTTGACTTTGTTTTAATTCGCATTTTAGTAAAAGGTGGAATTTCTGGAAGTCGCCTATATAACCTGTCGATTCTGGTTAAAGAATATCACGCACAAACATAAATCTTGGCCAATTTTGTTCTTATGACAACTCAATGGATAAGCAAGTTTCCATGTTCATTTGTATTTATTGATTTAGTAAACAGGATACTAATGCCTTTCTGTCATGACTAAGAAACACTGTTGCAATTCTAGAGTTTGTTAACTCCTGCAACTTATATGATTTTACTGTTGACAACTTATCACTTCATATTTCCGACCATAATTTATTTGAGTTAACCATCTCGTCTTTATCTAGTCGACCAACATTTTCCCATAAACGATCATGCGTTTCGTGAGTTAATTATGGCATGCTTAAAAATATTTTCAGCTTGCTGAAGAATGGGAAACAGTTTATCGCAATAAAAGCAACCCCAAATCAACTTCCAAATCATCCTTTAACCTAACTCCAAATCAACACTTAAATAATTCCCCAACACAACAACTCACTTAATCGCAATGCAGGCTAACTACATCCCAACTCAACTTCGACTAAATTTCGTTCAAACCAAATCTTAATCATCTGCTCAACTCATATCATCATACCAACATACCATCATACCATCATACCATCACCATCACTCCATCATACCACTATACGATCATACCATCATACCACCATCACCATTACCATAACCATCACATAATCATGTCCATACCATCATAACATCATACGTGATGATGGGGAAGACCTCTTCAATGACCTGATGGACCTCTGTATAGGATGGACGTCAGGAGTATCCAGCGCTTTGTTAACAGCTCAAAGTGGTTCCAAAGAGTTGGAGGAAACAATTATTCGTGGTATGGCTACGGACCATTTCACCTAAACCTAACCTAACCTAACATCGTACGATTTTGAAGTTTTAGAAATTCCTCTGTAGTAACTTTTGATTTGATTATATTTTCGCTCAAGAAGGAAATGAATGTGTGTGATATTTACAGTGACCTAAGGTCTTAAACAATATTTGTGTAAAGTTTGGTTAAAATCGTTCAATGCGTGTGGATTTGTTTAAATATCACACACATTTACTGTACATACATATATACATAAAAACTCACTTTTAAATACAGTGAAACTTCATTTCAACGGACACTCAATTTAGCGGAATCCTCACTTCAACGGACAAACTTTTAAGTTCCAAGCAACTGAAGTTTTTCAATGAAAACCTCCCTTAAATCGAGCGGACACGTACAGATATTTCTGCGATGATACAGGTTTTACGAGTACACTTCAAATTGAAACTTTTACATTTCAATTTGTTCCTTTTACACTTCGAATTGAACCTTTAGCAAATTATATGTGTATGTATGACAAATTAGGATGGAACTTGACTATTTCTTAGCCGGTTTTAGTGAAATTTGACATCCACGATTGAAATGTGATTCTTGAATGATTTTTGGATGAAGTTATGAAATATGGCAAAAACTTTATCTAAAAGTCATTTTAGAACCCCATTTTCATCATCGCTCATGTCAAATTTCAGCATATTCGGTTAAGAAATAGCCAAGTTCGTCTTACTTGGCCATATTCCAGAACTTTATCCAAAAATCACTTTAGAATCCCATTTCCATGGCAGATATCAAATTTCACTCAAATACATTTAGAAATAGCCAGGTTCAATAGCCAGAACTTTATCCAAAAATAATTTTAGAACCCCATTTCCATCACCTACATCAAATTGTATTAATCGGCTCAGCAATAGCCAATTTCCATCGTATTTGGCCATATTCCACAACTTTATCTAAAAATCATTTTAGAATTCCATTTCCAATTTTATTTTGTTGTATCACCTTTTCTCACACTTTTATCACGGGGCAGACTTCTACTCGTATAGTCTTAGTGGCAGGTTCGCGACTGTATTTTTGAGTGACAAAGGTGACTAGGGTGGCGGAGATCATTTCATTGGGTGGCTGATACACCTAATTGAATTTATTATATTTCATGGTCATTTCTGAGCTGCTGTTCTATGAATTTTGAATGGGGCTTTAAATAAATGTTGATCACTTTCTTAGATATGACTGAATAACTGATTCATTTGAATTAAATTTTCAGAGATATTAATGGCATGATGCTGAATTTAATTAATTACGTAATATCATTAAGTATCTATAACAGCTAAGATCGTCTTGTCATCTGCAAAAGTCGCCACTGTATGGTTTTCTAATGTGGAAAGATCATAATAACTGTATAGTAGGAATAAAACCGGCCCTAATACACTGCCCTGTGGAACTCCTACGTTGATTTCTTTCAATTTAGAAAAGGTATCATCTAACTTAATCCTAACCACCTTGAAGTAAGATTCCAGTATCTTAGCCAATTGCATTGGTAGAAGATTTGGGGTCCTTCATGCCACACTCTATCAAACGCTTGCTCAACACCTAGAAACACTGTTGTACAGACTTTTTCCTCCGCTAGTGCTTTCTTAATTATACTAGTTATTCTGTGTACTTGCTCAATCGATTATCGGATTTAACCTTTTTACCAGAAACTTCTGAAAGAGTTTTGACATGATTGGCAGTAGCGAAATTGGCCTATAAGACGAGATTATGTGTGGTGGTTTCCCAGGTTTTGAGATCAAAATTAATTCTGCAATTTTCTACAAGCTTGGTCCACATTTGATTCTAAATGCTGCATTTGTAAGATTTGTGAGTTTCACCAGTGCTTTCCTTGTCAGTTCATTTAAGATTTCTGTAGTAATAAGATCGTACCCAGGAGCTTTTTTCGTATTCATATAAGCTTTTATCTCACGCATGACTTCTTTTAGTGTTATGGGTAGGATTTCTTTACTTTCTTGCACAGCTTGTTCAGTTATTATCTCGGCATCCAACGTTTGGGCTTCATGTGGCTGGAATATTTTTTTGAGGTGTTCAGCAAATTCTCAAGCTTTGTCTTCATTATTTCTAGCCTATTTATCACCTGCTATTCTTTCTTATTAGTATCGTATTTAGTCTAAAGCATGCCCAATTAGTGTGATTATTTACTAGGAATGGGTTTCTTTCTTCTTGAATGATTTTTTTCACTTAACGTTAGAAGTATTGGTCAATGAACAGAGTTTGAGTCCGTTGAGGCCAATTGTGCATCGCTAGAGATTCTTACGTGATATGTAGGTTTATGTCCTTGATAAACACCGCTACCTAATGCATATCCAGTGGGTCGGCGTTAGGCCACTGGATTATGTACGCATTGAGGAACTAGATTCTTTTTAGGATGATAGCATCGCATGTGAAGAATAGGTGTTTCGATGTCTCCTTACCGCAGTCACAGAATCTGTACTGGTCCGTAAGGGACCTTCCCATTTTATGTAGATGGCCTTTAAAAGGGCCGTGCCCTGTTAAAAACCAGGTAAGTGATCTTAGGGATTGGCGATCTGTCTCATCCCAATGGAGGACTCCCAGAGTAATTTCGTATAGTTCTGCTCCCAGTCCCTTATACCATCTGCCAAGTGGGTCTCGGAAAAAGCAATACTAGGACTGGGACGCAGAAAATCTCGGCTTGCTCCCAGTTTTGCACATCGGTCTGCTGCCTCATTTCCTCTAATAGTGGAGTGTCCAGGAGACCACAAAAGGGTGACTTTATTTGCTTTACCCAGTTCTAATAAATTACAGTAGCAGCTCCAGATCAATTTCGAATTGAACACTGAAGCTCCTAAGGCTAGCAGAGCTGCCTGGCTGCCCGAGATTATATAGATCTCGGTCTTCTTATATTTCTTTTTGAGGCATTGAAGCACACATACCCCAATTGCAAGGGCCTCTGCCTGAAAAACTGGGGGGTGCTACCCAGTGGTATGCATAGTTCTAGGTCAGGCCCAACTATCCCTGCACCGGTACCCCCATTTGTTCTTGACCCATCCGAATACCATATAGAAGCATGGCGGGGGAGGGAGGAGATAATATTCTCTACCAGTGTCCTATCCGGCAAACTAAAGGTAAAAATCCTCTGAAATTCGATTGTCGTTACTATCAAATCTGTAATCATAGAGGACAATTTTTTGTCCTGGCCTTATGGTTTTAATTTTGACTGTAATTTTTAGGTTCAGATCTCTTGAACCGGCTACTCTATTAATGTTTAGGTGAAGTGGTGAGAGCCCCAGTATTCTCTCAAGGGCAGCTGTTGGACAAGTCCTCATTGCTCCAGTTGCACCCACACAGATTAACCTCTTCCAGTATTCTCCGTGCACCAGTCAGCATCGTCTTTGACCACCACAAAAACGCCGCGTAAGAGACCATAGGTTTTATGATGGCCCGGTAGAGCAAAACCAACATTTGTGGGCTCAGTCCCCACGTTTTGCCAATCATCTTTGGCTGGTGAAGTAGGCCTTATTCGCCTTGTTATATTAAATATGATTTAAGTGGGGATTCCATGTCAATTTCTGATCAAATACGACACCCAGATATTTAACCTCCATCGACAGTTGGAGAGTTATCCCCCCCCCCCCAGGGATATCGGCGGGAGGACAGTTTTCCTTCGATTAGTAAAGAGAGTGCAGTTGTCCTTGTTAGGATTTACCGTAAGGCCAACCTCCGTGCACTAATCATTTACTACCTTTAAGTGTTGTTGCGTTCTTTTTCCTACTGTATTTGCGAATCTGCCCCTAACTATCAAGACTAGGTCGTCCGCATAGGTAATGTTTGAGAAGTCTACATTTCTTAGTCTGGTAAGTAATTGATCCATCACGATGAGCCACGATACGATAAAGAGAACAGCTCCCTGGGGGCAACCCCTGGTGGCCGCAATGGTTTTTTAGCATGTTGTCTGTACCTCTTGTTAGTGATTGTTCCTGAATTACCTCGAAACTAGTATTTTCAAAAGCTCCCTGGATATCAATGAAGAAACATAGTAATAATTCTTTATTCCGGAGCGTACCTTCGATTTCCAATGTCAGCTCGTGTAGAGCTGTTTCTGTTGATTTCCTTCAGCTCTTTCCTTCCTTCCTTCTTCTTTTTCCCCGCTTTTGGGATAAAAATCACCCGAATCTCTCTCCAGCATTTTGGAATAAATTTCATGCTGTAGCTGGCTCTGAAGAGTATAGTAAGATAGGGCAGCCAAGTCTGCAGGCCTTGTTGTAAAAAAGGCGAGGTATATGCAGTCCCCTCCCGGTGATTTGAAAGGGCCAAATGATTTAATTTCCCAGTTTATCCGTTCCAGCGTAAAAAGCTGCCTCTAGAAATCGTTAGGCCTCACTAGACATTCGAGAGTCTCCTCCCTGGTTGTGCTTGTCTCTCCATTTGGTTTTCTTACAGATCCCAAGGGATTGCTGTGCTCCAAGGAGAGTGCCTTCTGGAGTCGACACGCCATAGGTAAATTGTCTATTTTTTTTACAGAAGTCTCTCCAGCTTAGTCTTTTGCTCTGCCTAAGAGCTATGTTGTGTTGCTCTGCCTAAGAGCTATGTTGTAGTCCAATCGTTCGTCCTCTTAGCCCTATTAAAAAGTTTATGTTTTTCCAAGTTTTGGTTCCACCAAGGAACATCCCTTGTGCCTCTGATACGCACCAGGGTGAGCTTGAGTGGTAGGCATTAATTATTGCTTATGTAACATTATTTGCTGCTCTGTGGAGGTCTTCGAAAGAGTTTATAGTGGTCCGTAGACCAGCTAGTTGGTGCGTTTTGGTATCCTTATCATCAACTCTTGTCTCGAAGGGATATTGATATTAAACCTAATGTACATATGATCTGAGAGGGATGCTTTCTTTGACACATGCTAGTTGAGAATTGAACTGGATGTATCCATGTCAGACAGGGTAAGTTCCAGTACCTCTCTCCTAACCGCATTCACAAAGGTCGCATCACTCCATATATTGTTTACTGCTAAGTTGTTACTACGATAGAATTCAAAAAGTTGCTCACCTCTCAAATTGGTGTTGCTGCTTCCCCAAACTACGTGGTGTGCATTAGCATCGCAATCAATGAAGAATTTTTGGTGATGAATCGTGCAAAAATTCACGAAGCTCTGTATCAATTATGACGGGGGGTCATTTTCATCCCCCCGGGAAAATATGCAGAAGCGATGTTAATCACCCTCCTGCCTCCTTTAGGTATAAGGGCATTTCTATTTAAACAGCCGTGATGTCCCTAATAGAGAATATATTGTGTGACAGAGAATTGGTGTCCTCGCCCTATCTGTAGCCATGCCGTAGACTAACTTACCTGTATTGGCCGCAAAACCTTTAATCTTCCCATTGTTGGTCCAGATTAATCTGCATGAATCTCAGTTTGGTTGTTGTTGTTGGTTTAGTGTGTTTCACCATGACGTGAATTATTTTTTTTTTCGTTTCTCAGGCTCCGGAGAGCCTGGTTTGCTTGCAGGTTGCTGTTGTGCCACCCTTATTCTAGGGGTCAGCCCATGGATTTCCCCGCTCCTTTCTCGGCCCGGTTTGGCCGGTCTCCCTGTTTCGGAGGTACCAGATCTTCTGGCCTCCCCCGGCCCAGTGACACCATCACCGCGATAAGCGTTCTCAGTTGCTTGTATTTCTTCTATTTCATATTTTAACTTTTCATAGTAATGAATACTATTTCTAATTATAACAGCACTACATCCTTTAGCAGAGTTTCCAGAGTGAATAATGTGATATATTTGATCATTTTTAAATTTAATGATTGTTGGTGTTACAACATTAGATTCTAAGATCATTGGCCATTTTTTTGTTTAGGGATGGCTCCCTTAGTATTGTACTCTAATTTCTGTAATCGCTCATCAAATGTATTTAGTCTGCTTAAAATTAATTTAAGTGACTTATATCGCCATTTTGAGCAGTTTTTCCTGGATTTCCGTTGCTCATCATTACTTGCGCACAAGGCATTTTACCCAATTGTCCATGAGTGGTTCCCAACACTCTACCATTTGCTTCGGGTTGGTTTATCTTAACTCGTTCGACATCGTTTTTTATATAATTCCCAAAAGTCTTTTTATTATAAAAAACTCGTTATAACGAGAGTTTCTGCTTTTACAATATTACATTTTTTTTTTTTTAAAACATCTTTATTGATATGGCTACTACAATCTTAAACATTATTAATTCATTAGTAAGGTTGACATTAGTACTTATGAGATAAGCATAAACTTGTGTGGGTCTGCTGGACCAGTATCCAGTTCCCTTAAGATATAATATTCATACGGTTAGCTCATGTGGTTTGATTCGTTTGAGCCGCCTTATTTCGTTTCTACTGTCCAGTAGTTGTACGGCCTCAACGTTGGTGTGGTTAAGAAGCCTCTTCTCATGTTTAATGGCACATTCGCGGATGACGTCGTCTATCAATTGTATTTTTAGATCATTGTGTATTTCTCTGTTAGTCACAAATCGGTAAGCGTTGGTGACCATTCGAAGAAATTTATTTTGGCTACGTTGTATAATGTCTCTATTGGATTTATGAGTACAACCCCATAGCCCCATAGCCAACCATACATCCATATTAGTTTGAAGATAGTCTGGTGGACTAGTCTTTTGCAATACAGGTTCATTTTGGAATGATGCCCAATTAACCAGTACAATTGACGTTGTTTTAATCGTATCTGTTCAGCTTTTTGTCTCACATGATGTTTCCAGTTGAGCCATGAATCTAAATGCAGACCAAGGTATTTAGCCGATTCAGCCTGCGGCACTTGCACCCCATTGAGGTATATGTGTAGACTGTTATTTTTGTGTCGGAGCGTAAATGTCACATGGGTTGATTTGAGCTCATTAAGCACCATTTTCCAGTCAATTGTCCATTTAGTAACGTTGTTCATTGCTCGTTGAAAATTTTCCACTGCCCTTGGTTGTGATTCGTCTACTGACATAATTACAGTATCGTCAGCGAACGTGCCGATGAATGTTTTATTCGTTGTAGGTATGTCCGCAGTGTAGATAAGGTAGAGGAGGGGTCCCAATACGCTTCCCTGCGGAACTCCCGCTAGAGTTGGATAAAAGTCAGAACATGTTTCTTCATGGATGACTCTGAATTGGCGATCAGAGAGGTATGATTCAAGCAGCTGGTAATAGTTTTGTGGTAGCATTTTGCTCATCTTGAATGTCAATCCCTCGTGCCAAACCCTATCAAAGGCCTGAGATACATCCAGAAATACGGCGGGGCAATATTTATTTTCTTCTAACGCTTGCTCTATTACCGTAGTTATTCGATGGACTTGATCTATTGTGGAGTGGTTATTCCTGAATCCAAATTGAAAATCAGGAACGTTTACCATTGGCTTTAGACGTTTTAGTAGTAGTTTTTCAAACAGCTTTGATAAGGTCGGAAGCAGTGAAATTGGTCTGTATGATGTTACTTCTTCATCTGGTTTACCTGGTTTCTTCAACATAATTATTTGAGCCGTTTTGAAGCATTTGGGTATATACTTCAATCTCATACAGGCATTAAAAAAGTATGTGATCATGATGATTGCTTTGCGTGGAAGTTCTTTGAATAGACCCGGTGATATTTCATCAATTCCTGGTGCCTTTTTTTGACTAAGACTTTTGTCGATTTCTTCAGCAATTTCCATTGGCGTGACCCTTTTAAAATCCTGATTTGGTTGATAGACAGGTGTTACGTCAATGTTGGATTGAATGTCATGGGGTTGAAACACTGTTGCTAGGTGTTGAGCAAAGAGTTCCGCTTTTTCTTTATCATGTCTAACCCAATTACCTTGAGCATTTCTTATAGGTGGTACTCGAACTACAGGTCGTTTAAATTTTCTGGTTGCTTTCCATAACGAGTAGTCCTTATCCATTTCTGGACCTAGCCCGCTTAAGTATAGTTGTCGAAGCAATCCTGTTTGAAGCTTTTGATTAGCCTATTGACTTTGTTACTTATTCGATTGAAGGTGGTTTTGTCAGCGGGATTTCTGGTGAGATGCCATATTCTCCTTGCCTTTCTCCTTTCCTTGATTTGATCCTTGATTTCAGCCGGGTATTTGACTTCAATCTCCGCTTTGTCCTTTAATTCTGGAGTAGCTAGACTGGCGGCCATACGAGTGTATTCAATGAAATTGTTTGTTTGTTGTTCCAATTCTTCATTACTTTTAATACTAACTTTTAATTCAACTATAGCTCTTCCAGTTTTTCTCTGAAGAGGTCCCAATCCGTGAATCTACGAGTATTAGTAAGGGTTTGCTTCTTTTTTTTTCGTGATCAGATGTTAAGTCGTTAATTCCTTCGACTCTTGTGTAATTGGATGAAATACCTTTTATGATGAAGAAATCAAGCAAATCTGGTATTTTTCCTGCATCCGTTGGCCAATACGTTGGCCTCCTTGGAGACAGATATTCACATTTGTTTTCATGAATGGCATTGAACAAAGCATTTCCTTTCCCAGGAGAAATTAGCCTGGAACCCCAAGCTGTATGTTTTATATTATAGTCCCCCTCCAATAATAAATCTTGGACCGAGCTTATTAAAGACGTTATTAAATTGTAACTTCGTTGGTGTATGCCGTGGAGGACAGTATGCTGCCGCAATATTTAGATCTGCGCCATTATATTGGATTGAGATAACAGTTGCTTCCATGTTGTGATATTATTTTTAATTAGTGCAGCTGAACCACCTCTGGCTCTTTCACTAGAAAGGGTTATCCAGTAGGAATTAAATCCCTTTATTCGGAAAATGCTTTTGTTGGAGAAGTGCGTTTCTGAAATAAGTGCAATATCTATGTTGTTTGTATGGAGAAATATTTCCAGTTCTTGGGCTCGTTGGTTGAGCCCATTAGCGTTCCAAGTTACAATGCGTAGGAACGAGTTAATCATTTGTGTGTATGCTGACTTTTTTTGTTAGGCGGATAGAAATTAATTTCTAGTTTTGCCACCCTTTCTGTTAAGTGACCAAGTGTCTGTTGAATTTGACTAAGCTTTTTAATAATTTCAAAGTTATTAGACTCGTTATTAACTTCTATATGTTTGTTGTTTTGGTTTGATTCATCAGCAGATAACTTGGTGATTTGCGCATAGGATAATCCAACTGTGGATGGTGTGATTGTTGTTTGTGGTTTAGCAGCTTTGGTTTGTAATCGCTGTACTACTCTTGTTCTATTATTCTGTTGACTTTTAATTTTGTTCTGATATACACAGCATCCTTTATAATTTGCAGTATGTCCTTGTTGTTGACAAAGAGCACATGAAGGCGCGATATCTGGTTGTTTTTTGCATTTTGTCGTGTGATGATCTCCAGCACATTTAACGCATTTGGTTTGACGATAGCAAAAACTCTTGGTATGTCCAAGTTGTTGACAATTCGTACATTGTGGAATGTCCCTTGTCTTGTTAGGTGGCTCAATTTTAACTATACAGTACGCAAGTTTCTTGATGTTGTATACTTCTTTATTGTTGTCTTTTTGTTTTAAGTCGATGTAAAACAATGGAAAGTGTTTCTTGTCTTTTACACCATTAGTTGTGACCATTTTGTATATGTTAGTAATACCTTCGACTTCATGTCCCATTTTTTCTAAGTCTGCTTTAATTACATCGTGACTAATGGAAGATGGTAAGCTTCTGATAACTACTCTATAAGCCTTTTCGCTCTTCAGCTGATAGGTGTGATATTCTATATTTTCTGATTGGTTGCTGGGTTCTTTTTTTAATTCTTCCAGTAATTTTTTGACATTTCTGTAATCATTTTCATTTTGAAATGTAATTTTAATGTCACTATTTGAAAGCGCCTTAAAATTATTTGATTCACTAGTGGTTTTTATTACTTTTTGTCGAAAAAGTTCGAAAGTTTTGATATTGCTCACGTTAATGGGTGGAGGCAGTGGTATTTTTGGGGTTTTCTGTTCAGTGTTATTGATCACAATTTGTGTAGTATTTTTTGGAGGAGTTTTTGTTTTTGTGCGCCTGCGTTTCCTAGCATTTCTGTTATCAGCACCGGAAACTTCCTTTTCCAGTTCTTCCTCATTTGTGCAATAATCCTCTTGACTCAGAGCACTGAATCTATTATTCTGTTCATCATGTTGACTGGATGATGGCTGAATATGGTTTGAAGAAAGATTGTTAACTCATGCTGAATCCTTAGCTATGCTATTTTTAACCTTTTCTTTTAGTGTAGAGTTTTCTCTCTTAAGTTCAGCAACTTCATTGCTCAGCTGCGCGATTAGTTTCTCCATTTTTTGAAATTTATTTAACAGCTCCTCGCTGTTTATAATATTTGTTGATGCACTCGGCATTTGTTCTGATAATGAAGTTATTTTTTCAGTGGAGATTGCGTTGTTTGCAAATATTTTTTTTATTGGTGATCTGATTGTAATGGAGCCCTTTCGGAATGAAAGTTCTTCCTCGTTACTCTTTTGAGCGTTGATATCGCTTAGCTTATTTTTGGTATCATTAGAATTATGTAGCAATGTTTGCCCCCCCCCCCCTAGAATCCATGGGACCGACCTCCGGAGAGAGTGGATTTTCCTGAACATCAGGTCTGCCACCTAGGGTATTAGTTTCCTTGTTTGTTTTATCCATAGCGTTTTGTTTTTATAGTGTTATTACACTCGCCTCTAGAAGTTTAGCCGTTGTGATACATTAAAAATGCAAAATAAACGTTGCCCAGGTGCTACCGCGTGGAGGTAAACTAGAGACAGTTGATGGTTTCTACATAGTTGCAACGTTGGAGTATAAACCAATTTATAATTGGCTATAAACGGTCAACGCCTACCCTATTGAATCCCACCCAGCACCCACAATAATACATGTAACGAATAATTCACATGAATTATCGAATGTCAAATTGTCGAATGTCAAGGTGGCCGAAATGCCAAAAACTCGAATAAATATCCAAAAATAAATAAATAATCAAGACAAAATTTATGAATACCGGTTCCAGTGCCACACACATAAACAACGACACCATCTCTAAAATGTATAGCAAGACGAAAATTAAATTAAAAATTTAAAAGCAATAATCATGAATTTATTGTCTGCTGTGAAATCCAAACACAAAAATGGTAATTCGTTAAATATTCATAACTAAGAAAAGCTACACAAAATTTGTTGATCCACATAAAACTAAATGAAAATCACTTTGTTACAATTTTCATACGTTTTCACAAATATTTACAACAATAATCATAAAAAGCATTTTTTTTTGTGAAAATGCACATCAAAAATTTAGATAAATCAATTTACTGTCATGTCGAGTGTTTTGTACCATTTTGTATTGCATTATATATGGGAGTTTATAGATTTGGATAGTTTTTTGTGTTTTTTTCTCTCGGTACATTATATTCAGAATCGTACAAGTGTATAATTGATGTTCATTTGGCCAGCAGTACATGGGTAGCAATTTTGTTGTTTTTATTCGTGTACCATTTTGCCATTGTTTTTCACTTTTTATTTTTTTCGTTTACAAATTTTCCATTGTAACTTTTTAATTTTAATGAAAAACCAAAACATGGAAAATAAACTGAAACAATGCAAATAGCAAATAGTTTTTTTGTTTTTGTTATTTATTTATTAAGAGTTTAACTATTTGCTGCCCCCACCCCATATTTTTTGTTGTATTATGTTGGTAATTTCCTTACTTTATGCTTGTTTTTCGTTTGGTTGGAAAATTGTTTTGTTCTGTGTTTTGTTTCCAAATTGAAAATGAATATTAAATAAGTGATTTTGTTTTGTTGGGGGTGGTGGTGGTGTACGATGAAATGAATGCTATTTTGATTGTGGTTTTTGAAACATTATAGATACGTATGTATATTGTGTGAGAAATTTGACTTTATTTAGCCACCCTGTGTGATTTATATACACAATCATAATTTTATCTAGTGCACATATCTGTCATCGGTATACATTCATATTATGGTATATATGTAACAGTCAACACAATATGATATATTTTTTTTTTCTGGTAACCAGTCATCCGAAACCAAAATTTATAACCCAGTAAATTTTTACCAAACATTTTTTTTTGCTTGCTGAGTGATTTATTATCATTTCATATAGACATGTTCTCGAGACCATATGGCATTGATTTTCGTAAATTAATTTTCAATAATACAATATTAGGTTTGTGGTTGCAGTTGTAGCCTATCAACTCTATAATGCTGAAGGGTTACATTGGACATTGTTTGGTTACATTATTATTATTATGGCTGGGCTAGCCACCTAGCAATGTAACCCAAATTTTTTTTGTGCTTGGACCTTAAATAGATAACCGTCTAGTCGATGTTCAGACTCCTAATGAACCTGATAATATTTCTGGACGGTGTGCACATTACTCTATCTGGGCTCACTGTTCTTTCACCTCGATGTTGTAGTCGTTGATGGAAAATAGATGTACATTGGCCCAGTATATTTTCTGCTGATTCCACCAGAGAGGAAACCAGTTAGTTGCCTCAACTTAGGCTTCCTAAGTGTGATTAGCTCTTCAATTCTCTGCCTTGGTGACGCCGCAGAAAGGTTTTGGCTCAACAAATTCCCATTCAGCAGGTGTGCCCTAGAGCAACATAAGGGTAACTTTATTTGCTGTTACCAGTTGCTTAACTGTGTTAAGGCAGACCGGTACCAGCAAAGTTCTATAGGTAAGGACATCAGAGGACAGTTTTATACCCGTATATTCTTATCCAAGCTCTGTCTTCTGATGGCTTAACTGTCCCGATCTGGCAAAATGGCACTGAAGAATTTATGGAAGTTTAGTTTAGTTGGTATACAAGAGATGCTTTGTGATTATATTTAGTCAAGACCAACTTGCAGTCGCCTGATTGTTCCCCACGCGTGCGCGTTGCACCGCATCCTTCAGGGTAGTCCAGTCCCTTCCGTTTGCAATGGACTGTGAACCGCTTAACTTCATCTAAAGGCTTTGTTTTTAGTCCACCAGGAAAATTGGCGGATGGCATTAGAGTTTCCCGTTTGTTCCTTTCTAGCAACACCTTTACCATCACTGCTACTAAGTCATTCGACATCAACTCTGGATTGTGAATAAGATTTATTAGCGTGCTTGTCAAAATGCCTGCGTCCAAGAGCCTTAGTTCCTTTATCATAAATCAACTAACCAACTTGTTTTCAGCCAATGGTGCACTCGCCCACCTCCTTTTCTTCTTTTTTTTTTTTGCTGCCTCTTGAATAGGACTAATACCCTATGAGTTTCATCTGCTGGTGCCATGATCGCATTAATAATGAAGTAACTAGAAGCTATCTTAGCATAAAAAAACAACTTCCTTATTTTTGCAAATCGTCAGGGGCCAATTTGGGCACATACATACATAATAAAATAAATAGATGCTACCCTTCGACCATCAACAAATACCTCAGTTATTTTTGCGGACCTTCAGGGCTTAGAATTTGTTAGATGCCATATCGTTCCCAACCAAAATTAGCTTAATAAACAATTTTGCGAATTTATCAGTTGATCACATATAAGTCAAATAACCTACCTCACTTTCAACAAATACCTCCCTTACTTTTGCGGATCGTTAAGGGCTTCATTTCATTAGTGATGATACATGGTTCTTATTAAAAATGGAGCAATAAAATATATTTTATATACGATGATTACATCTGGTCACCACATCTTCAGGTTGAGGATTTAATTACTTATCTTGCTACCAAACAAAATCGACATCAAAGCAAAAACAAACCGTAAAGAATATTCAAATTCAAAGTCAAAATAAAAATGAAATTCTGAATAAAAATTGTAGTCATCATATTTGAAATCTCAAAGTCATGTAAGACAAACGCAAAGTCAACGTCAAAGTAAAGTTCAGAGTAATAATCGGGTTTAAATTCGGACTTGCAGGCGAATTCGACGATAAGGCCAAAGTCAAAGTTAAAGACAAGATAGAAAATATAAAGGGTTGAAACCTCATGAGGTGATCAGAACAATAGTCTTGAAAGTTAATTCAATTCCCTAATTAATCCCTAACTAAACCTCTTAAGTCAATCTACAGCTCAACCTAAAACTCAATCGCCATACAATCCTAAACGCAATCATCAAATAAACCACCAAATAATTCTCCAACCAAACAACTCATTTAACCCAAATACTAGCTAACTAAAGCCTAACTCAACTTCAACTCTCTGTTCAACTCCACACTTAATAGCCACCCAATCCCAAAATCAGCTTTATTTGAAAATTATATCCGTGTAGGATCCTCAACTCAACCTAACCTCCCACTAAACCCTAAACTCGACCCCAAATTTATACATAACCGAATTTCGGACTCAAATCAAACTCAATTTCAGCTTAAACTTTATTTACCATATTACCATAATAAACACGTACAATCATACCAGCATACGTACCGTCGTACTATCATAACCTTAAACAATCAACCATCATACATTACACTATCATATTATCGTACCATCACACCATCATACAATTATACATATATGATATCACAATATCATCCTTTCAGGCCAATGATATCATCATACCATCTAACCATCATACCTTTATACCGTCATTCAATCATACCATCAGACCACTACACCACCATACAACCATACCATCATACCATCATACCATGATACCATCATTCTGTCATAACATCATACCATCATAACATTATACCATTCTACCATCATACAATTATACCATCACACCATCATCATTGTCACCATCAGCATCACCCTTAAAATAATTATGAACCAAAATTCAATCAATTAGTGAAGTTTTAGAGATTCCTTAGAAGAAATATTGACCCTGATTGTCATCCCTCAAGAAGGAGATGAAGGTTTGGGATATTGACGGTAACCTTTGTTAAGTGTTAAACAATATATGTGTAAAGCTTGGTTCAAATCGGTCAAGGCGTATGGATTTCATTATACATCCATACAAATATAGTATCACCAATTTCCGACACGTTACACTTCGAGGAGGGTAAACTGGTGTTCTGGTACGTGAAACTTCATATTTCTGTAGCAATTCGTGGAAAAGCTTCAAGGTGAACTATTTACCATTACCAATGCCTCATTATAGGGTTTCTTAAATGGGACCCAGAGTTTCCGGTTTCCCGGGACCCCGGTTTCCTAAAGTGTGACCCACAAATCCAGGGGCCTACCGGTTTTCAATTTATTTAGTGTTTTAGTCTTTCAGCCCAGAAACGCATGGGAAATTTAGGGATCGTCAAAAAGAATTCTAGGATTTCGTTTTCTTTATGAAAAGTGTGACCGGGAAATCCTACGATTTTCCGGATTTCGATTTTCTGTGACCGCACACGAATAATATTCTACAGAAAAATCTCTGTTTAAGAGACTAATTGGGAGTTGGCATCCGATTATTCCTTATAGATTCGAATGCCGAAAAATGAATATCTCGTACGGAAGTATACCAGTTCAAGTCAAGTTCAGGCTAGTTAGAAAGGAACTTTGCTGTTTCTAAACCGATTGTTGTTGAATTGAGCATGTACGTTCGAAATGTTATAGAGCCAATTATAAAGGAATTTGGACGTTTCTAAACAGATTATGATGTAATTCGGTTTGTACGATGGAAATGCGATTCTAAAATGTTATTTAGAAAAAGATCTGCAATATGGGCAATTAGGAAGAAACTAGGTTATTTCTAAAGCGATTGTGATGGAATTCGATAAATGCGATATGAAATCGTTAAATAACCGAGTTCCTTCCTAAATAGTCTTACTTTAGAACTTCATGTAAAAATCATTTTAGAATCCTATTTCCATCGTACATGCTGAGTTTCATTATAATCGGTAAGGAAATCATCAAGTTCCTTCCAAATTGTCCATTTTCCAGAACTTATTCATAATATCATTTTAGAATTTTATTTACGTCGTACATGCTGAATATCATCATAATCGATTAAAAAACGGCTAAGTTCCTTCCTAATTGGTCTTGTTCCAGAAACGGATAAGAAACTCATTTTAAAAACCAATTTTCATGGCCTGAATTTTGACTTGAAAATGCTATTGATGAATAGACTTTTGTATAAGATATTCAAATTTTCTTTGTGCGGTTCGAAGGGACAATTGAAAATAAGACGCAGACCAATCCCCCGCAATTAGGCTCTTAAACCGAGGTTTTACTATGATACCTTATTCCTAAGCCGTTAGATAGTTAAGAGAGAACGAAGAACGCGCGAACTTTGAATAATGATCCAAAATGTTTAGATTTGGGGTGTGTACCCAGAAAATCTATGCATAGCTTTTGAAATGGGCGGTTTGATTCTGACTGACAACGTTGCGTCATGTGCTATACGTGCCCAATAAAATTGTTTTTGAATTTTCTACAGTGTTATAGCTACTCTCATATGAGTGGCTGAAGGTGGTAAATGTGCCTGTTTGATAAGGAATGCAATTAAATAGTTGGGAACGACCAATTTCTAAAAGGCTTCATCTGTATCTTGATAACGTAAACCATATACAATGAAAAGCACACCTCAAAAAGACGACAGTATCGCGGGTCGTTATATTCTAAATTAGATTATTTATTACAATGGGTTCCTAGGAAATGGGTCCTCGGAAAAGGGTTCCTCAAAAAAATGTTCCGCTTAAATGGGTTCCTCCAAAACGGAATAGACTCCTCCAAAACTTGGTCCTCCAAAAAGAATGTTTCCGAATGAGTTACTCGCCAGGAGTATTATTGTATTTGGTCAAATATTGAACACCATGCCTTTCCCACTAGCTGGCTAGATCACGAGACAGAAATTGGTGTTCCAGCCCCCCGCGCGCTCTTAAATATATTGAGAATTACGTGCTAAATGGACGTTTGAGGAGATTTAGAGTTACAATAAGAGATAGAGTTAGAATTTTGCGGGTTCCCCAAAGGGGTTCCTCCAAAAACGAATCCTACCGAAGTAGATTCCTTCCAAATGGGTTACTCCGAAATGGGTCAGTCCTAAATGGATTCCTCCACAAATAACTTGGCTTAGCTTCATCGAAATTAGGAATGTTTTTGGAGCAAGCTTAGCCGAACCAAAATGGATTCCTTCCGATATGGGATGGCTAAGCTTCCATTTGAATGGTGTTACATAATTTACGATTAGGGTTACTAAATCCTCGACTGCGAATTTTCTATTGGTTTTGCCCACACCCTCCGTTGGGATTTTTGGTTAACTCGACCGGTTTTGTCCACTTGTGACGTGGTTGAAAACATCAACTGTGTTTTTGATTTTGATTATTTCGATTATTGTTGTGCTTTTTATGGTGAGGTAGGTAATTAAATGATTGGAGGAAACATAGTGGATCAAATTTATCAATAATTGTAATTGATGGAGGGATATTAATGGAGGGCCATGTGGGCTATGAGCCACCTCCCACTACGACCTAAAAGATCTATTGTGCTGGACCCTGCTTAATTATCCGTCCAGCAATATTGCCAGCCGGTACGTGATACATACTATCTGGGCTTACTGCTATCCCCCCTAGATGTTTACTACAGCATGTAGTTCCGCTAGAAAAATGGTAGCATTGGAGCCCAAGGACTTCGAGAGTCCACTCCTGTATATTCCTACCCCTGCCCCGTCTTCCGTTTCATTTTACTCTTACGAGTTGCTGGAAATTGCAAATCGCCTGTAGGTCACCCAGCTTTATTACAGGAAGGCTAAATAAAACTGGAAGTTGCCTGGTATCCAGAGTCCGCATATTTTGGACTGATTAACCTATCAGCCATTCATCCATCGGCATATGCTGTTCCACCTTAGATTAGGGTTTTTTGTTAAGGTTTTCTTCTTTAGCGCCATATTTTAGCTTGCGCAAAATGGCCAAAAATGTGCCAAATGCTTTTAGTTACCAGTGGTTGCCACGAGGAGGCAGCATGTACATCACGCAGCTGCCTAATAAATGACTAGAACATCTTACGTGATGCGCACCCTACTGGCAGGTTACGGATCTGGTAGGTTAATCTACTCAACTTTAACAGTAAACAGTCAGGATGAACAGACAAAATTCGGTAAATTTATCTAGCTTTCTCGAAGGGGGGGGGGGAGTATAATACGAATTGAGTAGGCGAAAAAAGAAAAAAACAACATGGCCGCTTAAAATCGACCATTACAATAATAATAGATTGACCTGAGATTTTGTCTGCGTATCTGTTAAAGATCTTCATTGCAGCAGTCCCAACCTGGAAGAAAATATTCCATTAATCGTTTTAGAAATAAATTTATATTGAAAATTATTAACTTATTTCTAAAACGATTAATGGAATATTTTCTTCCAGGTTGAGGCTGCTGCAATCAAGATCTTTAACATTCTCCGCCACCTTGAATCAATCTAATTCAAAAAAGATACAACAAATTGTTGAGTGTTAAATCACATTCTTCACTTGCTGGAGATTATATTTCATTTTGTGTACAATTTTGTTTTGCTTCTGGTTAACATTAAATTAATGAATTTATCTTCTGTGTTGTCTGTTATATTTATGATGCAATAAATGTATGATTATGAAGGTTGGCATCGGACGATCGGTTGATTCCCTCATGTAAGTTCGTTCACTGGCACAATCAATAATTGCTTATAGGTTGGTCATTAAACAACTGGAACTTTTAATTTGGGTAGATTTCGCATGGCTAAACTACTTAGTGAGGTATATTAAAGCTATTGTCTACAACCGATACAGTTGTAGTAACTAAGCTCTTGCAAATTGCACGCCAAACTGTTGTTTCAGCGATTCTCTTCATCAGCTTTCAATGTTTGCACCAACGATAACTTGATATCTAACAAAAAACAAAGAAAGAAAATAATGGAACGACTAAAGTATTTGCCTAATTTGACAAATCACTGGAACTGTCTTTATTGTGTGGTCATTTGCTGTTTTTAACGTTACTAGACGAACCTTTCTCTCAGACCCAGGATGCGATTTCAGTACTTTATATCTCCAATTGTTTAACAGTGGGTTTTCATCTTTGATAAGTACGATTTGATCTATTTGTAAGTTTGCTTCGTCGTGCTTCCATTTGAATCTCTGTTGTAAACTGTGAATGTACTCGCTATACCATCTTCTCCATATTATCTGAATCATCTTTTGGATAGCTTGCCAATGGCTCAAATGATTGTATTCAATTTTTTGAACATCTGTATATAGTAGTGAAAATGGTTGAGTGCCGACTAAATAATGTGCCTGGGTGAGTACATCTTGCAACTCCCGACCATTTGCACATAAGGGCCGATTATTTAATATATATTCTATCTGAACCAGCAGTATGTAAAGCTCCTCATTAGATAGAATTGTTTCCCCTGTTACTCTGTGTAAGTGTGTTTAATGGATTTTACTCCGGCCTCCCAGAGTCCTCCGAAATATGGAGCTTGTACTGGAATAAAATGCCAATTTATTTGGTGGCTAATTTAGTTCGTCGATTACACGTTTAGCACCTCGGAAATTGGATCCATTGTCAAATAAACATCTGAACATGTTCCACAAATCTTGGGTGACCTCTATCTGCAGAGCCGTGGTACACTATGTAAGACTTTCGGATTCGTTGACCTCGACCATGAATTTGGGAAACGGTTTCACTAGAAATGGTTTGATTAATTCCACCCGTTCCTTACTTAACATTCCCATCTTTTGACTGGCTAACTTAGGATTTTGTTTTAAGCATTGAATACGCCTACGAAAAATATCCCTAATTGTGCTTCGAATACCCAAGATCTAATACTTCTTGCGTAGTAGGTGTAATAGATACGATGGACCGCAGTGAAAGTTTTTGATATGCTGTCCTGCTATTAATTTTGTGACTATTGGATCATGGTTTGGTAAAACTATCGGTTGACCTTGATCATAAGGAATTGGTGCGTTGGCAATTCGACCTCCTACTTGTAACACGCCATCCTCGTAGAATTAGCTGTCCGACTTGCAACTAATGTAACTCTACCTTATAATGCTTTGACTGAATCGCGCGATGAACCCTTATAGTAGTTTGAAATATTATTTCCCTAGTTAGTCTATCTTCAGTTTTAGGCCTCCTCTTAGTTAAAATATTCACGAAACGGTAAATGTAAGAAAGTACCACGGTGATCTTAATAAAACTGGAATATCTTTCCGGTAGTTCGTAGATAAAATCTGCTTCACTATCTTGATTGAATGAACGGATGACTAGACATTTAAGCGCTTCCACTTGGTTTCTGATGCTATGGCGATCTAATCTCTAATTGCTCTTTTGCACACAACTAATAATTTGGCCCATGCCACCACAACTCAAATTGTTGTAATTCTCTAGGAGATAACCCACGGGTTGCGCAATCGGCTGCCAATGGTAAATGTGCCACATTTAATATTTTGGTAGTACGGTTTGCGCCTTAAGTTTACCATCTTTGAGGAGTATCCGACAGCCAATCGAGGACTATGCTAGAGTCGGTTCATGTTACCATATTTTCTGTCGGGACTTCCAAAATTTCGCCTATTTGTTCCATTAGTTCTATTAGCAATAAGGCGCCACAAAGCTCTAACCGGGCTACAGATACCGTATTAGCCGGGGCAACTTTTTTCTTCGCTGTCATTAATTGTGCTACGGCGATCCCGTTTTCTCCAGTGTATAAGTATACGGCGACAGCATACGCTTTTTCGCTGTTTTTTTTTAACATTACCTAGACTTTTAAGATGAATGGTAACATTAACCCTAATGGATCGAAGATTCTACTGAATTCGGCCAGCATCCTGCGCTTGGTAAAGGCTGGTTTCGCTTTTAGTTGAATACGACATGTAAACACATTCGCATACGGTATCCTTTGTAACCCAAGAACATGTGTAATTTCCGTATGATTTAGGTTAATTGGCAATTGTACGTTAGCTTCAGTTGGCGTAACAAGTTGCAGAAAGTGTTGAGAGGTGGATCCACACTTTCTAAGATTCATACCAGCACTTTTTAAAATTGTATCGACGTCACGACTTAACCTTACGGTATCCGCTACTGAATCTGCGCCACTCATTAAATCATCCATATACATATTTGTTCGTATAGTTTGTGCGGCTGCCGGATGATGAGCTTGATGCTGATCTGCGACCGCTTGCAACACCCGTGTAGCCAAAAATGATGATGGTGCCATGCCATATGTCACTGTGTTCAGATCGTATACTTGAATGGAATGTTGCATGCTGTCACGCCATAATATGCGCTGGTACTTATGGTCAGCTGGATGAACCAAGATTTGACGATACATTTTTTCAATGTCCGCCGTGAATGCTATGCGATTTTTTCGGAAATGCACTAAAACATGTTATAACGAATTTTGTATGGTAGGTCTAATTTTTAGTGTGCTGTTTAATGATATTCCGGTCGACGTGTTTGCTAAAGCATCAAATACCACCCTTAGTTTTGTGGTGGTACTCGATTCTTTGAGAACCCCATGGTGTGGTAGATAAACCGCTCCCTAGTTTTCTGGATTTTGCACTGGTGTCATATGGTGATCTGGTACTAGTTATGCTGCGTATTACGTATGCATTTATGTTAGCCTCATTTACGTTATACCTCTCATTTGACCAACACTTTGATATGCCAACCCATGTATGGTAATGTTAGCTTTGCGTCGTGATGGTCCCAGCCTCAGGACACATTCCTCAGTGATGAAGGAAACTTCAGCCCCCGAGTCTAGTAATAATCTGCATACCTGCCATCTACCAACACGATCCTGAATTTGGGCGAGTACTGTTGGTAATACCGATATGGTTACTGAAGGCGCATCAGCACACCTTGTAGCTGTAAGAGCGGAAAAGGAAGTTGATACCGCACTTGTTTCGGAATTGCTATTATTTGGTTCGAATGAAATTGTACTGCTTGATACATTTGTTTGCAGAGTAAGCTTCGACGATATAGTTTGGTACGGTTCATGAACTAATGAATGATGCCATCGTTGGCAATGTTGGCTACTTCGGTATGATCGACACTCCTTTACTGCGTGTCCACGACCAAAACAATTGTAACAACTTTTTTCATTTCTAATAACTTCACGGCGTTTCTCTACTGGCATCTCTCGAAATTTTTGGCATTTATAAATCGGGTAATATGGGACAGCTGAGTACAATAGTTGTAAGCGCTTTCATATCCGGCTTCATATTAACAATTGTGCTTGAATTCTTGGACTTCTCATCTGATTTACACTGATATTCGAGCGCATCACCCCGATTGGTAATAAATTTCAAGAACAAATGTAAGCTCGGAAAATCACATTCGACAGAATGCTGCATCCATTATGTACGCCTTGCCTTACAGCGTACGCACGACTTCATCCGAAACATCATAAATTTTTCTTAGATTTTGTGAGTTTTGTGAGGTTGATTTGGAAATGGCGGGTTGATTCAGAAACATTTGAATAAATTTATTTACCACGTGTCGCTTGCGGTCGTACCTTTACTTTAACTTATTTAAAGCTAGAAGATAATTAGTTTCCGGTATGTCCATATGCCGTATCAAACGTGCAGGCTCCTCACTGAGAGAATTCACCAAAAATTGATATTTCTGAACGGGATGTAAATTTGAACTGTTATGAGTGGTGGTGGTAAGTAGCTAATAAAATGTCTGCCACTCCGTATAATCAATTTTGGCACTCGCACTCCGCACGTATATAATTTGGTTAAATTGAGATTTTTTAAGAAATTTTAGTAATGTTAGAGGGGGAATTCTAGCTTAATTGCAAGGAATGGTTTTAGTGCCAGCGGTGGTTATGCCTTAAATTGTATGTTGGAGAGAATGGAGGTGGTTGTTTTAGATTTATAATTGTATTGTTACTTAATGAAAGGATAGAGTTGAGCCCTTTAAAAGTTTAAGTTTAGCATGATTAATATTGTGATGGTGACACCTAGGGTGTGATAGAATAAGTTAAACTAATAGCTCAATGTTTTACTGTACCAAAATGGGATTTTTCATGATAAAACAGTTTTAAATGTTTCTACATTATTCTAACTGGAAAAGTCATGAACTTTCGAGAAGTTTGGTTTATGTATATAAAAAGGCGAACAAGATCGAATTGGATTATTAGAATTTGGAACGCGATAGTGTAAACTTGTAAGATTATTATTAGTATTTGGTAAGCGATAGTGCGTAAGATAGCGATTTAAAAAGTGTTGCAGTGCGAAATAAAATGTATAGGAGTACAGTAAAATTGTGTGAAAATTATTTAAAGTGATTTTGTGAATTATCGTTAATAAATAGCGTTGTTATTATTTTTGTGTGACATAAATAAATTCGTTGGTGATAAATTGAATTGGTTTTGTTTTATTCAAAATCCAGTGATACGAACCTTGATTGACAAGGCAAAAACGTAACAATATTGTAACAATTCATAATAGTTCTGTTTATAATAATTTAATTTAGCATCACACTATTAAAAATTGCGGCGAATAACAAAATCAAGGGAGTTTCTCCAAACGTAACAAGATTACTTACAAATTTATTATGATTCTTTTTTACGCAACGAATGTTTTCACTGATGAGACAGTGGCTTAGAACTATTACATTGAAGTTAACTAACAGAAAATTTTTAACATTTTATACAATAAAATACTTGAATTTGTATAAAATGCATGGAAAATCTCATAGAAAGAATTTCATAAAAAGCTATCACCTTACAACCAGATAGAACACAATATGTTGTATTGATTCGACAGCTTTGCGCGGTCTTATAAATCACATAGTGTAGCCTCGACATTATTGATGGTGTTAATCATCTCTAGATAATCAAAATAATTTTCATCCATTCTTAACTGAAACAAATCAAAAAATTGTGGTTAATTATACACAGACTAAAGATTATCGAGATTAGAGAATTTTATAAGAAAATTTGTATCCCCTCCTACAATTTTCCGTGGCGTCGCTTTCACTGATTTTCAATCCATAAAACGTATTCATTTCAGCTACTGCGAGAGGTGAGAAAATTAGGCTATGATCATCATGCAAATTTCTGTTTAGCAGAGATTATTGATGATTTAGTAGATACTTCCCATTTTACGTTGTCACGCAAGAAATGCAGTGTGATAGAACAGATTGAATTTTTTTATTTTTTTTTTTTATTTTATCCGTTGTTTAATAAAGCGCAAACATTTAAACGAGAATTTATGTGAAGCACCTTTAATTTCGCGTCCAAAGAAAACGGCAGATAAGATAAAAACTTTTGCAAATACATAAATAATTAAATTTTATTTATTTATATCTGCACAAGAAAGCGAATGGATATTCATTCATATCTCTTAAATTTTAATTTAATTCAGTTTTTTTTATTTATAAAACTGTATGCTTTCATTGCAACTGGTCTTAAATTACTTGCCCCTACTATACATGCGGCTGCTGCTTCTGCTTTATATACAAGAAATATGATAAATTAATTATATTCAATGAATAATTTAGCAGTTATGTTATCTGGTAATCTTATACAGGCGAAATGAAAATGTATATAAGTGTAAGTACGAGTATAGCGCTGTATAATAGTGTACAAATACCAAAATATCGTAAAAATTATATTCAGCGATAATCCCGGAGTTTTAAATTTTTTTGGGGGCCCTCATATCTTTAACATCCTCGCATTGTATTCGATTTAATTAATAATGATTTTAAATTGCTGAATTCTACATATACACATATAACCCTAAAAAAGTCACTAGAATTTTAAGAAGGGGTGGGGGAGGACTAATTATAACAAACTTTTAGAATATAACACAGAAAAGATGCTTTTTAATTATCATTAAAGTGTTAGATAAAATTAAAATTTATTTAACGATTGTTTATTTTTGCGCGCTTCCTTAACACCCCCACCCCTCCTCCCCCCATCCTACAGAGCTCAAAACATAATACACGATAACGTTCGTTTTGTTCTTAAATTGGTTTTGCTCATATGCCTGCGCCTATTCTTAAAAACAAAATATGGAAATTATGCAATTAAAAAATTAAAATGATTCGGAATTTTAATATTACACGATAGGAGTACGTTTATGGGGGCTTATATATGTAAAAATCAGGTTCCTTAAAGTTTATCGTATGTAAGTTGGAAATAGGTTAGGAGTAAGACAAAGATATCTAAATGTTTATCGCTTTACGTTTTGAATTAAAAAATTGGCAAATATCGACCTCCCAGTATTCCAATGAGGAAAACGACAAAATTACACGTCCAACAAGTAAGCAAAGTTGATTTAACGCACAAACAGCAACATACACCATACTCTTCTCCATAATGTTATCATTTTAGCGGATTTATTTAAATTTTTTATTTTTTTTTTTTTAAATGAAGAAAAGTTTTCCCACTTTTTGTTTTTGTTTTATTTATTAAAATTTGCATAATGTACAAGCAAAATAATTTAAAAAGATTTAGAATAATAAAATTAAATTAAACTTTAAACAAAAACAAAAAACAAAAAAATGAAAAATTGTATAACGCAAGCAAATAATTTTTCTTCTTTTTGCGTCGAAATTTATTCTTCGAAGAATTATAGAAGGTGGAAATCTGAACTTTGCATACATCTTCAATCCTACGTTAAACTAAATAAATGAACAGAAATTTCATTAAAATTTTTATAATTTTTTAATATAATAATAAGAACAAAACAAAGAATTGAAATATGAAAATTGTTTTTCATACCTGTACAAATTTGTGGGAGTTTAAAAAATATTCTTAGTTTAATTCTAAACAAATGTTTGTGTTTTTGGTAATTTTTTTGAAGGTGAGAAATTATAGTGTCAATATTGATTGGATCACCATCACCATAAGCAAATGACGAAAAACCCCTTGTCTACTTTCTTTGCCTGACGGAATTCGAACATGCTAAATGTTATTTAAGTTTCAACTTCGCAAATTTTTCTTCATTTGTGATTGGGTCGAAATTCTTCGAAATTGTGGGAAGGGCTCAAATTTGGGAATAATTTTAGATTTTTAATCAAGAATTGTGGGCTGTAAGCTTAGATGATATTCAATAAAGTTGAATTTACAAGCATTTTGGTAAGTGCGGCACCAAATAATTGTTAGAGGCTTCTAACTTTGCAATCGAAGCCTCTTATAGCTGTATCTTGGTGCCCATGCATTGATGCAAAAAATCTCCAATCATGTCACCTTTGAAATCATGAAATAGCTGCAATAGATTTGCAAGATTACAGTGATAAATTATGGTTACAAAAATTGACCCCAAAGAACTCTGATAAACAGTTACTCTATTCGGCAATATTATTGCCTCGATTAATTAATCCCCTTGCATTTTCTGTGGAATTTCGAAATCGTCATCTATACTTAGAGATAAGTATACATAGATATATCCATCTCAACATAAAATAATTAAGGAAATTTTAAGATTTTCTATCTATGTACCATATAATCACATTACAAAATTGTGGATTAACATTTTGATTCGGAAATAATATTATTAGTGTCGTCGGCATTTTCGAGCTTTTCATATTTCCGAACTTTGATGAGCATAGGAGAGATTTAAGTGTTCGGCTAAAGCAAGAGTTGAAAGGACTGTGCAAATTAAACTGTTACAAATATCCTAACAATACAATATCTTTCTAGTGATTTGTTTAAATAACATCTTGACCCGATATGAAACCACCATAGAAATCATTCATATTTCGTATTTTGGAAAACAATTTGTCGGATCATTAAAGATGCAAGAGTAATGGCTGTTGTGCATGCAGGGCATCGTTTACGAATCTTTTTTCCGATGTTTGCGATATGTGTAGTAACATTTATTATACACGAAAATAATTAAAATTTTCTTTTTTAATTTAAATTATGTAAATATGCCACAATAGGTACCATATAGTATGTACCACCAATTTTCCATAATAACACCAAATTGAGATTAAAGTTTTTCGGTCCCTTAAGCTTCTCTCTTGGATGATTTACACTAAATTGGGTTAACTGTATATAGAAAGTTCCAGATATTTTGCTTATAGTAGGTGCATTGTTTTGGTAAAAAATGTGTAGCGTTGATTCGCCATTTATGGTCATGCATGACATATGAATGGATTTTTAAAATGATAGATAAATATCAAAATTATATGCTGCGGTTATCAACCACCTTGTTACTGTGACTAACATTCCAATTCCTTAAATCCCTTTTATGTCAAGGATGCAGGGACATATTCCAGGAGTGTTCTGAATATACCTAGGATCGCAATTATTGTAGGCATCATATCATATTTTAGTAATTTTCTTAGTTTTATTTGGTTATTACTGAAACTAACTACAGGATAGTGATAAATCAGCGAATTTATTCCCTCTTTCATATTTTTAAACGAAGATAAATCCACTGAATCAAACCTGAATTAAAATTGTATCCTCGGATTTATACCTCGATATCGATGGCTAAAACAGTGGATACGGCTATTTTCGAAAATTGGGAAAAACGTCATTTACGATCTGTCAAATTACATATACAAAACTAAATATTTGTAGATAATGAATTGCAAATTTAAATATAAATAAGTTTCTGAAAATTTAAGCTAAAAATGGAAAATATATTTAATGAGTCTTCGTCTTCGTCATCAGAATCTGGTGAATCAGATTACGAGATAATGTTGTCGATACGATCTAAACGTCCTAAGGTATTTCACGATAGAATAGACGTGGAATTTTACAATCGCTTATGATATCGCATATTACGTGCACCACTCGGAGAAGACGGAAAACTTAAGGAAGAAAGAATTATTTTATGTCGTTTTCGATTGAGCCGGAAAAAGCATTCTAAAGGTGAACAATTTATTTTTTTTGGTTTTAGTTTGTTCGATTGAAGAAAAACCGTTGTTCTGAGGGCCAAATATTTTTGCTCGCGAGAGCACTTTTAAGAAATCTCGAGTTTTCCGTAGATTTACCCCTCTTTTACATAAATATGTTTGTAGCAGTGGCATAACTATAGGTACTCGCAGCACCAGCAGCTGCGGGGGGCTCATTGGTGCCCACGAGATTTATCGAGCGTTTGAATATTAATTCAAAGTCAAGATTAGATTGATTGAAGCTCAGATTAAAGAAACCTACCATTTCAAATTTACAAAACGAAATTTTTAAGATAAGATAGTTGTCTAATTTTTAGAGAAAGGAAATGATTCCTGTTACTATTAAATATTTTCTTAAGACAGGCCCAATAATTTTTTTTCGATTGCTGAAGGTGAAAAAGTTCCGACTAGAACCATATGACTCCTCGAGAACCATATGACGAGAAATAAAAATACCTTTAAATTCTGACAGATATGTAGATTTAGAAGACAATTTCAATTCTAAGTTTAACCCTTTTGCACTTCAAATTTAACCTTTTATAAATCAAATTAAGCATTTAGCAAAACCAACTGAAACTTTTACAAATCAAGTTTTGATTAGAAAACATTGAATTTGATTTGTAAAAGGAAGCAATACTGCTAAGCAGATTGCGATGTACCATTTTGATGTTCATAAAAATCAAGAAATTGTTGAAACTTTCTTATTAGAAAAATATCTAACCGCGACTGAAAATAATTACATATTTTCTTCATTAGTATTGCTTTTGTCTTTAGAAAGGGAATTAACAGATACTTGAGTCAAACCAGTCAATCTCTATAGTCAATTAGCGTTGCAATTTTGCAATTAGTGCTGGTGTTCTTTTTTTTTGGTTGTTTTTGGCGGGGTTCTCCCGATTTTGGAAATTTCCGTCGTTTCCCGATTTCACCCCTTTCATACCTTCTATTTTTTAAATTTTCTCGAGATTATTGAAGTTTAGCATAGAAATGAAATTTTGATGTTCGAGCCTTAGTTGGTGATTCTTTGTTCGAAACTGTCAGGTTATTCGAGATATTTTGAGATTATTCGAGTGCGGTTCGATGTTACTCAAGAATCTTTGATTTTATTCTAAGAATATGTTTCTTCGATATTTAACAAATTATCCGATACTATTTGAGGGTTCCATTCTTATTGCATGTCGTTTTATCGAGCTTAACCATAACTGGCTTAGTAGTATTAGTAACATTAAGTTATATTTACATGAAATTTCGGAATATTTCGAAATTTTCTTGGATTTTCTAAATTTTGACAGGCTTTCCGAAATTATTCATTAATATCCAGTTTTTTCGGTATTATTGAAATTGTTCGAGATTAATCGAGATTCACAAAATAAAGAGATTATTTCAATTTTTCTGTGATTGTGTTGCGTTATATTCTAGATTTTTTAAGTTTTCCGACATTTCTAGGATTAATCGAGATTGTTAATGATTTTTAAATTTATTTGAATTATGTATGACAATGTTCTGCAATTAGCTCTAAGTTTGAGCATTGACAGAATTACACATATACATAAATCTTAATCGGAATATTTAGTCATTTTTCGGGATTATGCCAAAATGTCGATGTTTCTCCCTAGGCGAGGATCTTCTATCGTTTTACATACTTACGGATAATTCGATAATTGAGAACTTTCAGGAATATTCAAGATATGTATACACTTTGAAAATTTGACATTTTTGAGGTTATTTCGATATTCTTGATATTTTTCTATTATATTCGAAATTTGTGATGGTTCATCGATATATTTAGAAAACGTCATAGCACTGATAGTTGCTGGATGTTTCGTTTTATTTAAGGCCTTTGAAATGAATCACGTTCTCTTTCACCTAGTCACAAAATTTAATACTTTTAAATAATGCGAGGCTCGATAGTAAAAAGAAATTAGTTTTTATCTAAAAGCTTTTCTTCTATCATAAGTACCAGGATTATTTTTGGGATTCAAGACAAATTTGGCGGGGAGCCCGGGATTTGTAGTTTCGCTACTGGTTCGTAGATTTATTCTGGTTTTATTATTTGGCTGATTGGGTGCAGTTTTCAGTTTGAAAACTTATTATGGTCATTGTTTATTTAGAAGTGTCATTAAATTAATCTCAACATTGCTTCGAAAACGATTTTTTTTAATTTTATATTTGCAATTTTCTGTTTTCTTATATATTGACAGATAACCCACAAACATAAAAGAGCAATGAGTTGTTCTTGTTCGATTGACGCCGAAATTAAGATTGCTTTTCCATAGAGGGGAAAACAATCAATCGAAAACGACATTAGAAAACAAACAAAAAAAAATGCCTAATATCCCAGCAAGCAGTTATTAATTCGAAAATTGATTTCGAAAATCGCCGGTTTTAGCTTCGTTCAAAATTACGACACAAAAAATCCACTGATCTATCAACGTTTAAAATTACCAAAAGTAACCTCGGCTAAATCAGTGGATTTTTGAAAACTGTGGATTAATCCGTCGACGAATCCTTGTTTAAAAATACGAGCCTTAGAGTACAACCGTCTGCAACTTTTAGCTTCCAGTAGATAAGCTGACTCCAATGAATATGTGGGACTACTTAATTTAGATAAGATCGATATTATTTTTTGGAGAGGTAACTATAGTAAAAACATGGAAGTAATTTGAATTCTGAGCACATTTTCATAACAAAGCTGACTAGCAAAATATTTCCTCGGTATAACGTTCCAGCTGTTAGCAAGCCAGCAGACTGATCTATGGTCATATTTGATAGTCCTGTTTACTAACCAGGCAAGAAGTTGGAAGTGTACGCAATGCCAACTCGCGAAAACTATAAAAACTGTGTTAGAGTGTAGAGTAAAGCCCGATGAGTTAACTAGAGCACAAGGGTATGGTCGCCTTTAACCTAGTCTAGCTATAGGGTAAAGGGCTAGGTAAAGGGGTGTCGTTTTGGAACTAATGTTCCGGTTAAATCAAATTGTCTAAAAGGAAATCAAGTAAAATGTGAATAGAAGCATATTACCACATAAATTTGAGAGCTCAAACCGCTTTTAGAGCTTCCGAAACAACAAACGATTCAAAATCAGTAGGAAGATTAAAAAATGAAAAACGATGTAATGCCCTAATTCCAAAAAAGGTTTCACGCTCGAAACATTGATCAACACAAGAAACCACAGATCACATTTCTAATTCGAAATGGATTTGAAAACATTGATGTTCTTATGCTTTCCAGCTATTGAAGCCAACCAAAGAGATATGATGGCAAAAAAGAAATACCTCAGGTTGCCATAGAAAAAATTAAAAATTAAAAGAAGACGACAAGGAGCAAGGAATATTTTAAAATAGACTGCTTAAGATCAACAAAGTAAGTGAAAGGCTAGCTAGGTATGAGAAAGGCGAAACCGTCATAATTTCGATTCTGCGAAGAAAATTGCGGAGCCGAAGAGAATGATGATACTGAACCCGCAGAGGGTAACGTGGGATTTTCAAAATAAGAATGGAATAAGAAAGTCTAGACAATCTTTTATTACTTCTACCCTGGTTAGGAAAATCATACTTATGGAGTTCAATAAAGAACAAAAAATGGAATTGGGAAAGAAAGAAACAATATGGTTTTTTGTGAGAAAATGAATTTGAAACGGTCCAAACAAGATGGAACAGACTGACAAAAACTACGAATAAAGGAGATTAGCAGTAGCAAGTTGCATTTAAAATATTCAGAAACAATTGATTCAAATTAAAAACGAGTAGGAGAAATAACAGAAGCAATGACGGAAATAACACACCACAACTCGCTATGAAACTGCCGCTTTAAAATTAATTATACAATTGAAAAGTTTTCTTTACAATGATACCAAATATAACTAGTTATTGATTACAATTTTACATCGAATGCAATGTTTCTGACAGATTTTTTTTTTATTCTGTCTCGTTATCATCGTTATATGTATGTGATTCATTATTGCGCTCTACTTAATTTAGGTATGCGCGCTCATAACTTTCCTTTCATACATTTGAATTTCTATTATGTACTACTATGAAAATAATTTTCCAACTTCTTTCAGGATTCCAAGCACTAATGATATCGTTATTGTATATATCAAAAATGAGATATTGAAATGAATAGGTATCATGCCTGAATAAGCTAATTTCTTCCATATGTTCGTATATACAGAATTAATATTCATACGTATTAACAAATTCTAACATATCAGCACATATGGTTTTACATACAAATTATCTCCCTATTAACGGCTTGTATTTATTCCAAAAAGGGTAAAAAAAACATTTACACGCGTGCGGCACTTGTAGCCAAAATACAATATGGTGGAACATTCACTCGAATCTCAAATTCTTTAAATCGTATCCATTTATTTTGTATTTTTTTGGTTATTGTAGTATACGCGAGCATGTACAATGCTTAAAAGCTTATATAGTTTACAATTGTAATTAATTGATAAGAGAAGTGTATACATCCCATTTTGCGCGACGTCTTAATTACAAGAAATTAAATAAAATACAAGGAGGGAAAATGTTCAAGGTATATAAAGATAGATGTACGGTGTGTACACATAAGAAAACGTTAATGGTTATTTAAAGTATTGTGTTTTTTCTTTTTCATCTTCTTTCGATACAGATAAGAAAAACATAAAAGTTAAATTTAAAATTAAACAAAAAAAAAAAGAAAAAATCTTTTGTTGATTTTAAATTAAGAACTCAACATTAAGTTTTGTGTTTAAAATTCGACATTTTTGATAAATTTTTAATAATTAAGATAATTGAAATGATGTTGGCGAGGAGGTGATCTGTTTTTAGATTAAATTTTGTTGGAACAGTTCAAAAAACCTTTTAGCATTTGTTTGCGATTTTATACAACATGGACAATTTTAGGGTAACAAAATATCAACTTCTCACAAAAATATCCTTATAGAATTAATTAGCCAAATATGAAAACTATAAGAACGTTAAATGGACGTGTTATAACCCTTCTGTAACTACTTTAACTCTTAAATAATAGTTGATTACAAATTAAGAGCCCCTAAATTTGCAGTTATTTAAATTATTTATTTCGTTTAAGTATTGTTATTTCTTTTCTAACAAAAAACTTTCGATAAGGGGACAACTTGAAAAGCCGAAATATTCGCATGGGCAACCTCTGTATGATTTTGAGCTTTAAATAATATTTGACTGAAACATAGTTAGCAAATTAATTAATTGCAAGCCTCATTTAAGCTCAAAATATTTTTCAGTCAAATTTACTGGAAATATACAAAATGGAGAGCTTTTAAAATTTTAATTATTTTCCGAAAAAAAAACCTTCTAGAAGAAGAAGGCAAGCTTTTTCAAGCTTCAGTTAATAGTTGGTTAATTTATTAGCAATTTTAAATGCCGTACTTAACATTGAAGAATGAGTGGAAATTAACACATCTAAAAAAGCAGTAAACTTTCAGCAAAATTTACTGTGTAATTGATTGAACATTGATTTAGAAAGAAATGGAGAGCTTTTGCATTTTTAATTTTTTCCGAGAAGAAACTCTCTAGAGGAATAAGGAAAGCTTTTTCAAGCTTCAGTTAATAGTTGGTTAATTTATTAGCAATTTTAAAAGCCGTACTCAAAATTGAAGAATGAGTGGAAATTAACACATTTGAATGAGCAAAAACCTCAATGCAATCCAATAAAATATAATTACCAATTGATATAATTTCAAGCCTCATTTAAGCTGAGAGCTTTTAAATTTTTAATTGGTTTTCCGAATAAGAAACATTCGAGAGGAAGAAGAGAAACTTTTTCAAGCTTCCAGTTATAGTTGGTTAATTTATTAGCAATTTTAAAAGCCTTACTCAAAATTGAAGAATGAGTGGAAATTAACACATCTAAAAAAGCAGAAAGCTCAATGCGATCCAATAAAGTATAGTTAGCAATTGATATAATTTCATGCCTCATTTAAGCTCAAAATAACAAGAAAAGCTTTTAGTAAAATTTATAGTGTAATTGATTGAACATTTAATTTTGAAATAAATGAAGAGCTTTTAAAGTTTTAATTTTTTTTCCCGAATAAGAAACCTTTGAGAGGAAGAAGGAAAGGTTTTTCAAGCTTCAGTTAATAATTGTTGTAGTTGTGAAGAATGAGTAGAAATTAACACATCTAATTAAGCAAGAAGCTCAATGCAATCCAATAAAGTATCTTGGAAAATATTGTTAGTTTGCATAAAATCTCAAAGTGTTTAACAAAATTTAAATTTTGGAAGGTTTTAGTTAATAATTGATTAGGCAAGTGATTTAAAGCTTAGTTAGCTTTTATCCGGTACATAACGTTTAAATTAATTTAATAGAAACTTTAAAGACTGTGCAATAATTTCAAAACGGGTTGAATAGATTCAGCAAGAAAAAACAACAATTCAATAAAATAAATTTCTCGGCAAATAATTTAAGCTTTGTATGATATTGAGCTTTTAATCAAACTCCTGTTACAGATTAGAACAAATCTAGGAAACAAACTAACTACACGCGCATAAAAATTCAGTGTTTCAGCAATCTTTTAAACTTTGAAAGCTTCTCTAAAGCTCTAAAACACTTTTAGAGCTGAACCATTTAATTTCTAACCAATAGATTTAGATAAGGAAAGCTTTTCATTATGTTAGTCATAATCAATTAGCTTTATCGCAACTTTACAATAAATAATCAGAAAAGCTAAATATAATAAGATAAATCGAAAAATTATAATATACTGTAAGCTCTGTTCGATTTTGAGCTTTAAATAATATTTGACTGAAACATGGTTAGCAAATTAATTAATTGCAAGCCTCATTTAAGCTCAAAATATTTTTCAGTCAAATTTACTGGAAATATACAAAATGGAGAGCTTTTAAATTTTTAATTATTTTCCGAATAAGAAACCTTCTAGAAGAAGAAGGGAAGCTTTTTCAAGCTTCAGTTAATAGTTGAATGAGTGGAAATTAACACATCTAAATAAGCAAAAAGCTCAATGCAATTCAATAAAATATAATTAGCAATTGATATAATTTCAAGCCTCATTTAAGCTCAAAATAACTAGAAATTTTAGTAAAATTTACTGTGTAATTGATTCAACATTTATTTAGAAACAAATAGAGAGCTTTTAATTTTTTAATTTTTTTCCAAATAAGAAACCTCCAAGAAGAAGAAGGGAAGCTTTTTAAAGCTTCAGTTAATAGTTGGTTAATTTATTAGCAATTTTAAAACCCGTACCTACAATTGAAGAATGAGTGGAAATTAACACATTTCAATAAGCAAAAACCTCAATGCAATCCAATAAAATATGATTAACAATTGAGATAATTTCAAGCCTCATTTAAGCTAAGAGCTTTTAAATTTTTAATTGGTTTTCTAAATAAGAAACATTCGAGAGGAAGAAGAGAAACTTTTTCAAGCTTCAGTTAATAGTTGGTTAATTTATTAGCAATTTTATATGCCGTACTCAAAATTGAAGAATGAGTGGAAATTAACACATCTCAATAAGCAAAAAGCTCAATGCAATTCAATAAAATATAATTAGCAACTGATATAATTTCAAGCCTCATTTAAGCTCAAAATAACTAGAAATTTTAGTAAAATTTACTGTGTAATTGATTGAACATTTATTTAGAAACAAATGGAGAGCTTTTGCATTTTTAATTTTTTTTCCGAGAAGAAACTTTCTAGAGGAAGAAGGACAACTTTTTCAAGCTTCAGTTAATCGTTGGTTAATTTATTAGCAATTTTAAAAGCCGTACACAAAATTGAAGAATGGGTAGAAATTAACACATCTAAAAAAGCAGAAAGCCTAATGCGATTCAATAAAGTATAGTTAGCAATTGATATAATTTCATGCCCCATTTAAGCTCAAAATAACAAGAAAAGCTTTAAGTAAAATTTACTGTGTAATTGATTGAACATTTAATTTTGAAATAAATGGAGAGCTTTTAAATTTTTAATTTTTTCCCGAATAAGAAATCTTCGAGAGGAAGAAGAGAAGGTTTTTCAAGCCTCAGTTAATAGTTGTTAAGTTATTAGCCGCACTCAAAATTGAAGAATGAGTAAAAATTAACACATCTAATTAAGCAAGAAGCTTAATGCAATCCAATAAAGTATCTTGGAAAATATTGTTAGTTTGCATAAAATCTCAAAGTGTTTAACCAAATTTAAATTTTGGAAGGTTTTAGTTCCTAATTGATTAGGCAAGTGATTTAAAGCTTAGTTAGCTTTTATCAGGTACATAACGTTTAAATTAATTTAATAGAAACTTTAAAGAATGTGCAAAAATTTCACAACGGATTGAATAGATTCAGTAAGTAAAAAAACAACAATTCAATAAAATAAATTTCTCGACAAATAATATAAGCTCTGTATAATATTGAGCTTTTAATCAAACTCCTATTACAGATTAGAACAAATCTAGGAAACAAACTAACTAAACGCGCATAAAACCTCAAAATTTTTTGCAAACTTTTAAATTTTGAAAGCTTTTACGAAATTCATGTAGAGCTGAACTATTTCATTTCTAACCAATAGATTTGGAGAAGGAAAGCCTTTCATTATGTTAGTCATATTTAATTAGCTTAATCGCAACTTTACAAAACAAATTCAATTTGAAAAGGCGGAAAAATATATCTATAAATAATCAGAAAAGCTAAATATAATTCCATAAATCGAAAAATTATAGTATACTGTAAGCTCTGTTCGATTTTGAGCTTTAAATATTACTTAACAAAATGTTTAACCTTTGCAAACTTTAGTTTTTAATTTAAAGACTTTAAAGTTTTTCTTGTTTAAATTATGAATGTAGGAAGGTCGAGTTAAGTTATTTAATTTCTAATCAAAAACTGAGGCAAAAAGCTTTTAGGCGCACAATTTGGAAAAGCGCTTTTAAAATTTTATTTGATTGATTATGATAGCTTGAATAAAATGAAACACTCCTCTTGGAAAATAAAGTAAGCTCTAAATTAAATTGAGCTTTTAATAGTATTTGATATAAACTATTTGGTTAATTAAAAGAAAACTTTATAGAACATTTTGAAAGCTCTATATTATTTTGAGCTTTTAATAGTGTTGTGTTTGGTTTAGAAAGCTTTGTTCTCGATAGCTTTTGGTTGGATATTAAATAACGCAAATAAAACTAAATAGATAATTTCGAAATAATTGACACTTAAAATCTCTTAATTTGTGTCTAAATGCACTTTCAATCAATCCTTTTTTACTTCAAATTTCCCCAGGTGGTAATTTTTGGTATGATTTTTCCCAATTTTTACAGCCATCACTGCCATCTATGTAATGTATATTGACTTAATGACCAAACGAATTGTAGTAAGCTTTTATTTTAATTTGACCAGAATGCTGTTGTTATAAAATTTTTTTATATTTTGGTTTAAATAATTCAATTAAAATGAAAACGACGGTTGAATTCAAATATTTATGAAAGTATTTCAGAAATCATAATTAAGAATTTGTAACGTTTTCATTTAAAAATTTGTCTTAGGAAAAAAAGTGATTTCCCATATGTTTTGTGTATTTATTTCACTATGAAGAATTTGGTTTTTTCCTCGTTTCTAATTCCATTATAAAAGCTGTGTTTTTTAGACTATGGCTTTGTATAATCAAGGTTGCTTTGTCATTACTCGTTACACAGCAGCTTTTATTTAAAAACTCACATTTGGCCGACCATCAATTTTCCCCAATTAAGATTTTCGTTGAATACATATCCTCAATTTCCTATAATTTACGATCGAAGCGTTGGTTTATTGAATATATTTTACCAACGTCCTTAAATTTTTCCTAAATCTTAAGGCAAATTTCGATTTGGAAATTAGTGAAAATAACAAATTTCTAATTTCGAAGGAATGAAATTTCCGAAATTTAGTTCAATATGATTTTATTTCAGAATTTCTGTCAATAATTATAATTTATTTGTTGGAGGCATGAAAATTTGATGGGGAAACCAGAATTTGGTACAAAATCTAAATTCAAGCTTTCCTTAGAGAATTTGTTCCTTTGTTGATTACACTAATTAATTCGACATTTCGAACGATTTTTGACGACGTGAATTTTACGAATTTTAGAAAATTCTAAATTTCTAAATTCGAAATTTTGACAAAATTTTTAACTGTCGGATTAAATTTATAAATTTTAAGTTATTAAAGACAAGGCGTATACGCCTATAGGCTTTCGCACTTTTAAAACTCTTAATCTTGACTTACTTATGCCCGGTTTCACAAAAAAAATCCAATCTCTAGTTAAATTAAATTTCCTCCCTTTCTTCTTTTATGAAATTGCCTTTTGTTTCATAATAAATATTCAATACAAATTGATTATATTTTTGTCTACATAGAAATATTTAGCTTTCAGCTAAATATATAGCTGGATGAAATTGGGCGGTTAAATATTTAGCTCTCCAGTTAAAATGTTCATGTAAAAGAGAAACAAAATTAGCATGCTTTTAATTTGTATTATGAAATAAAACGCAATTTCATAAAAGAAGACAGAGACGAAATATTATTTAACCGGAGACTGCCTCTATTTTTGTGAAACCGGGCATCAATGTTTCAATCAAATTATTTTCATCAAATTTTCAAAATTCGAATAATATCTAACCAATTTCCAAACAAAATTCTTAAATATCAATTCTGAGCTAAATAGTCGAATTTCAAACAATTTTCATAAGACTCTGAGGCTCATTTTGAGATTTGCGGCAAATAACGAATCACAATTAAAAATTCGGTATTTGTTCGGTGGAAGCTGAAAACTGCAAAATTATAGAATTCATCAAATGTTTGTGTAAGGCGTTTGGTTTTAGAACTTATTTAGTCAAAATTGCAGAATAAAATCTACCTTTAAAGATAACAAAATTTGGTGACCGGACTTCTACACCATTTTGTAAACTTTATGTTACGGAAAATGTTCCGAAAGTTGTAACATTTTCGATTATTTTTTCCTTTGAATTTCTGGTGCTATTTTTACATTTTTTAAAATGGGGAAAGGCTAGGGTATAAAACCGGGTAGACTACCGCTTTGACTAGTTGATAAGTTTTTTTTTAAATTTTGCCATTTCATTAATCCTAGAATTTCTTTTAACAGGGGGCTTTGAAGCGGCAGCCTAAGAACCTGATGACGAACTGAATGTTATAGGTAAGTAAAAACTAAGTTTCATTGCTATTTTTTGTTTTTTCTGAATTCAATAAGTGGATTGAGTAAAATTTGGTTTCAAAACAATTCCTTAATTACATTCGTAGATTTTGGAGAAACTGAATTGAAAATTGTTTACAATTATCTATTGAATCCGAAATTCGATTCGATTTTCGCGATGAAAACGCATTGAAAACATTTTTCCATCATTTTTAAAATTCAAATTTCCTATAATTCTTAAATTATAACCTCTAAATTCGTTACAAAATTTCCTAGTTTGTTCCGTAAAATGCACTTTCAATCAATCCTAGGTCAATTTTAATAAAAACTTTCATGTTTTACAAGCGTGTATTTTTTATTTCGAACTATATTTATATAAAATGCTATTAAGAGCTTAAAATAATACAGAGCTTTCACACGATTTCCAAGATAAATATTTAATATTAGTGAGCTTTTTTACCTATCGAACTATTTCATTTATAATACTTGCTTAATTTAATGGAAATGATCAAACACTACAACTTTGGAGTGGGCTGAAACAAAAAAGATGGAAACAAACTCAGAAAGATTAACACAATACGATAAATGTTTTACCGAAATCTACCTGATTTTAGGCTATAGTTAATACTTGTTAAGAAAATTGTTAAAAAAAACACACAACCCGTAAAAACAAAGTTTTTGACTATATATCCTTTATATATAGGACTCGGTCGATTGCAATTCAGTTTCGACCTTCTTCACCATGACTAAAATTTAAAATTCAATGAGTAAGGGTCATTCAAAAAACAAATTTGAATTTTAAACTTACTTGAAGAAACATTTGGAACACTATTAGATTGAATTTTTTCAATTGAAAATTAAAGAAAAAACTTAGTTATAGTATGTTGATCGAACTGAAGTTTTGCCAAAAAGTATTGTTCGGTGACAAAAGTCGATGTGCAAAATTTCAGCGCGAGAGGATCACGGCAAGTGGGTCAATTTTGAACTTGAAGATCGTAAGGACACTCAAGCAAGCAATCAAGCAGGTGAAGTTAATTGACTGAAATTGACTGTCGAATTGATTAAAATTTTATTTAGAAACGAGAGTTGAGTTATTTGATTTGTAACCAAAGTTTTCGGGACAACAAGCTGTCCCTTTATAATTGGCTAATCTAAGGAAACTTTAAAAGTTTAAAAGTTTTCAATGAAATCTAATCGAATGTCTAAATCTAATAAACTTTCTACCGAATCTGACTTGGGGTTGATTAAAAGTCTATTTAAATATTTTTAAACGATTTATTTAGTTCAAGAAGCGTTATTTTTGTTAATAACTTTAGTTAATTTTTATCAGGAACTTAAAAAACCAATATCCTATGTGCTTATAAAATCTTAAAGCGTTTAACAATAATTTAAGGAGTTTTAAGTGAAATTTTTTGTGGTATTGATTCAAATTTTAGTTTTAGACGAAAAAAAGTTTTTTAAAATTTAGTTATTCAAATTATTTACGTATTAAAATGGCTGAAATAAAATATCCATACACAATATATCTCTTGGAAAATAGCTTGTAAGCTCTAAATTATTTTGTGCTTTTAATAGAATTTCTTTGGAAACCGATTTAATTTCAAAGTTAAAACATTTAAAGATTTTGGTGAAAGCGATTTTGGGATTGATTTAAATTTTTTTTCGAAAAATTTAGTGAAAAGTTTAAAGGGTGTACAACAATTTAAAAAAGGGCTGAATAAATATAAAATCTCAATATTTTTCAAAACATCTCGTGGAAAATATTGTAAGCTCTATATTATTTTGAGCTTTTAATAATATTTCATATAAAAATAGTTTGAACTTAACTAACCACGCGTCTATTAAATCTCAAAAATTTTTAAAAAGTTTAATTGTAAAAGCTTTCAGTGAAATTGACTCTGAGATTGATTGCAAGTTTATTTCGATACAAATGAAAAAAATGTTTCCGTTTAATTATTTTTCAAATTAGTTACTTAATTCGAGATGTGTTACATAATTTCTTAGGTATATAGGTTGAGTTATTTAAGTTCTAACGAGAGAAAGCTTTCGAGAAGGGCCATTTTTCTTCAGTTAAAAGTGTTTGGTTAATTTAATGTAAACTGTATAATTATAAAAGCTACATACACTGTAACATACCCTTAGAAAATTGGGTTAGCTCTATGTTATCTATTTTTAGCATTTAATACAAAACTAGGTTAAATAAAACCGCAAAATGCTCCCCAAAGTTTAAACTTTTAAAAGCTTTTATTGAAGTTGAAGTGAATTGAAAATTAAGGGATTTTTACCGCCAATATTTTCTAAATTATTGAATTAGTTCGAGCTGCGTTTTATTATTTCTAATCAAAACTTTCGACTTACAATAAAATTGAAAATTGTTAGAAGTTTTAACTAAGTTAGCAACTTAGACTGTAGCCAGGAGATATGACTGATAAATAATTAATTTTTTGTAACCCTCATCAGATCAAAACTGAATTGCAGATCTTTTAACAATTTCTCCTCTTTGAGGAACGATGAATGAAGAAGGGCCAAAACAAACTTAGAAAAACTCAAAGCAATCCAAGAATTGTCTTGAAAAATAATGCAAGTTACGTAACATTTTAGGTTTTAGCTCATACTTGTTAGAACCAAAGTTAGGAGAAACAGATTGAAAGTTTATTAAGCAACAGAGTTGACAAAGTTGTTTAAATTTATTAATAAAGATAGTTCGAATTGAGTTAATTCATTTCTAACCAATGGCTTTCGAGAAGAAAAGCTTTTCTTTCAGGTAATGATTGATTGTTAATTTAGTAATCAGTAACAAAAGGTGTAAAACAATTTGAAATAGGCCAGTGCATCCCTTTGGAAAATATTGTAGTTAAATTAAAAATAACTGAAACTCTGTCCAATTTTGAGCTTTAAATAATATTTGTTAGAATCACACCTAAGAAGTAAAATAAGCTCACAAAAGCTCAAGCTATTGCCCAACTGTTTCTTTTAATTGTGTTGTGGTTGGAAAGTTTATATTGAAACAAATAAATATTTTCAAAAAGCTTTCCAAAAGGAAACTTTAAAGGACGTACACCAATTTAAAAGTCGTTAGAAATAAACTCTTTTGGATATGTAGATATCTTAATAAAATGGAATAAATTCCCCGAAAATAGCGTAAGCTCGAGTAGTTATTCTGGGTTTTTCCAGATAAATAGTTTTAATTAGAATCCGCATGTATACGTTAAATACAATAAAATTGCTCGTAAGTTGCAACTTAGACTGTAGCCAGGAGAGATGACTGAAAAGTAATTAATTTTTTGTAACCCTCATCAGATCGAAACTAAATTGCAGATCGTTTAACAATTTCTCCTCTTCGAGGAACGATGAATGAAGAAGGGCCAAAACAAACTTAGAAAAACTCAAAGCAGTCTAATAATTGTCTCGAAAAATATTGCAAGTTACGTAACATTTCAGGTTTTAGCTCATACTTGTTAGGACCAAAGTTAGGAGTAACAGATTGAAAGTTTATTAAGAAACAACTTAAAGATTTTAAATTTTAAGTTGTTTAAATTTATTAATGAAGATAGTTCGAATTGAGTTAATTCATTTCTAACCAATGGCTTTCGAGAAGGGAAGCTTTTATTTCAGGTAATGATTGACTGTTAATTTAGTAATCAGTACAAAAGGTGTAAAACAATTTGAAATAGGCCAGTGCATCCCTTTGAAAAATATTGTAGTTAAATTAATAATAACTGAAACTCTGTCCAATTTTGAGCTTTAAATAATATTTGTTAGAATCACACCTAAGAAGTAAAATAAGCTCACAAAAGCTCAAGCTTTTGCCCAATTTTTTATTTTAATTTTGCTGTGGTTGGAAAGTTTATATTGAAACAAATAAATATTTTCAAAAAGCTTTCAAAAAGGAAACTTTAAAGGGCGTACACCAATTTAAAAGTCGTATGAAATAAACTCTTTTGGATATGTAGATAACTTAATAAAATGGAATAAATTCCCCGAACATAGCGTAAGCTCGGGTAAGCGGCATAGTTATAATAAATCTTTATAGCTTTCAGACGAATTTATTGAAAGTTTATAACAAACAAAATTAACATCTTTTCAATATCTAGTTAGTTATCTTAATTAGTTAGTTGGAATTGAGTTATTCACTACTTATCAAAAGCTTGTTTAAAATATTAGGTTAGTTAAGTGGCTGGCAACTTTAAATGGGTTTAAAAACGTTCAAGGTAATCCATCTCAGCTCTGTTCGGTTTTATAGTTTAAAAACATTTAATACAAATATTGTTTAAAGGAAGTAAATTAGTTACGTGCTCATAAAAGCTTAAACAAAAAGCAAAAGCAAAAGACAAAGTTTTTAACTTTTGAAATTTTTAGTTGTTTAGATTGTTATTGTGGGTAGGTCGTGTTGCTTTTTTTCGTTTCTAATCAAAAGATTTCGCGAAGGGAAGCTTTAGTTTATAACGGGCTCAATACACTCCAATAAATATCTGAGAAAATAGAGGAAGCTTTATCAGATATTATTGTTTATTTAATTTTTGTTTGTTACGAAGACTGATCAAAACAAGGTTTAAGTGAAATTTATTGTAGGTTTCATTTAAAGATTATTTTGAAACTAATGTAAAGCTTTTAATGTTGAATTGTTTAAATTTTTGACTTAGGTTATTAATTTCTAACCAAAAAGTCTCGAGAAAAGAATTTTTCCTCTCAGTAAAAAAATTAATAAAATACTAAAAGCTCTATATTATTTTGATCATTTAATAGCATTCTTATAAAAGTTTTTAATAAAGATTAAACTTTGAAAGCTTTTAATGAAATTGACTGTGGGATTTAATGAAAGTTTATTTAGAAACAAATGGTAAGATTTTTACGTCAATGTTTTCTTATTTCGTTATTAATCAAAAGCTCTCGCGAATGGGAGCTTTCCTTTCGGATTATAACAATTAAGTTAATTTAATGTATATTATCTTCTTAAGAACGTAGTTAGGAAGCAAAAATTATACCGACTCGTGAAAGCTTTTAAAAATTCGTTTTAAAAATTTGAGAGGTTGAGTGAAATTGATTGAAAATTTAGTTAGAAACAAATAAAAATAGTTTAAATTAAATAAACTCTGCAATAATATTAAGCTTTAAATAAGATTTGATCTTGGAATAAAATTAATTGGGCACTCATAATAGCGCAAAAATGTCAATTTTAGAAAGTTTTTCTGAATTTTACTGTGGATTGAAAGCTTATATCGAGACAAATTAAGATTTTTGAAAAAGCTTTCAAAAAGGAAACTGTACATTTTCCGCTTATAAAATTTAGTTTGTTTGATATAAAATTTAAATCGCATACAACAATTTGTTGGAAAGAAACAAACAGGGTGCTACCATTCTGTGTTGCTCTTTAAATCCAAATTTTTGATCCAGTACAACGTTTTGGTCATACAGAAATTAAAAGTTTTGAGAGTGCTAATACTAACTGGTTAGTCAGTCCCCACTCACGTTTATCTATGTTGTACAGAGCTTTTTTTTTGAGAATTACGTGTTCCTGAATCATTCGCTTTAAACCAGTTGTAAATATTTTACTATACCATATTCATAAGCAAATATATAATTGGTTAAAATTTAAAACTGATTGCAACCTTTGTTATGTACATAGTCTTTTTTAGGAGAGGACATACCCACAATTATTCCGCAACTCTTATATAAATATTTAAAGTTGCATTGCTTTAGTCAGTAAAGGTTCTTAATAGAGAAATATTTCCTTGTAATTTTTTCAAAACTAAAGTAAAAGCTCGTCATTTAAATCAACTCAACACAATCAATATCTGTTGGAAATAATCCATATAAAATACTTTAATACCACAAAACTGCTTAAAACGTTAATAAATTTGCTCTCGAGGTGGAAAACATCGCACACAATCCATTATCAAAATTTAATAATCGTCTCAAAAACGACTTTTTTCATGTGCAACTAATTTTCACACCACCCGCATGTCTGAACGAAATAAGCGCTTTTTGTGCCTTTGTTTGTTTGTAAGCTTGTGTATGTAGATATAGGTATTAATGTAAACGAGTACGAGAAGATACTAAAAAATTCTTTTGAGCTTTATATATTTTTTGTCGAAAATTATGAATTTGATGTCATAAAGAGCTTTTATTTGAATAATAAATTGTTTGAGCTTTTCCCTTGGAAATTTCCTAAAATATAGATAAAATTTCGTACGTATATATTTTTAAAACATCCGCACACCTCCTCCAACATTTTTTTATGTTTTTTTGGGTTTATAGTAAAACACCTCCCACTACTACGTGCACTGTATGTACGAGGATACAATACCAAAATTTTTTTTTGTTCTTTTGATATTACCATTTCTACCGTATATATTTAATGCTTTTAGACAAGCTTTTTGAATGTATTTAGAGAGCTGATGATGATTACTTTTGTTATACTATGAAAACATCAAAAAAAATGTTACCTACATTATGAATTTCAAGTAAATTACAACTTGGAAAGCTTTTACGTTAACATTTTTTTTAATACAGAAAATGACACACAGGTCAATTGTAGTTTTGTTTTTCCCGTTATAACCTTCATTAAAATTTCATTTCCTATATACATACATACATAAGTTATATTGTACGTACAACATTCAGAGTGAAAGCTTTTAAGTATTCTTTTTTTGTGTTTTGGGTCAAAAAACTCGACTCGATTTTCATTTTCATGAATTTTAAATTGAATTCATCTCGCTACATATATACGAATCGGAATGAAAATATGTTTTTCTAAGTTTTTGTGTGAAATATTCTCAAGTCTCGACTGAATATACATGAATATAAATTGAATAAAGCTGTTTAAATTTGTATACGAAAATTTATTGAGGCTGTAATGTGAATGGAACGAGCGTACTTGGAATTTTTTGGTATATGAAAATAAGCTTAAAGGAAAATAATCCAAAATTATGATCTAATAGAGCTGAAACTAGTTCAATGGATTTCTAAATATAAAAGCTTTTAGGAATATTCCGAAAATGTCCGGTGACATTGCCGGCTTACCAATCAATTAAACATATTTGTTCCTTTTCTTAACGTGATTTTGCATAATCAAAAATTAAAATAGTTTCCATATTAATTCCGGTCACGGATAATTTTCTATAAGTAAAAATCTAATAAATATTCATACTTAAAAAAATGCTTGTTGAGTTTGTACAAATGTATATCACAGCAGCATGCTTCACCTAACTAACCTTTAGAATGTGAAAAATAAATTTTATGTTAGAATTAAAAAGCTAATAAAGATTCTTTTGGTTTCCTTTTTATACTTATGCTTACCTCCGTCCGAATAACTAGGATACATTATTCGATGGTTGGGTTTTTGTGTGGTTAATAATTTTTTTTAGAGCATATACACTATGTAAATTTGGAAAAATTGGTAAAGCAGATTTCATTAACGACTATGACCTGGAATATAAAGGAATAGCTATAACAAATTTTCAATTTTATATTAAAAGTTATGTTGCTTCCAATTTTAAATATGTACGAGGATATTCTAAAATCTTTTTTAACCCATATTCCAAAATAAAATATGTTTGTTCCAAAATAATATCTAACCGCACAAAAAACCAACCAACCGTATCGAAAATCTAGATATTTGGTATGAGATTAATCATATTCTAAGCAATTTGCTGAACTAACCAGTATATACAATACAAACACAAAATAATAATTTATAATTATGAATATTTAATATTCTTAACAAATTTGTAGTCACATTATTCGTGACCTGAATAATTATGCAAAATCACGTTAACCGTATAGCTGCTTTCCTCAAGATTCGCAGAAGGTGTAAATATATTGCTGATGGGAGATAATTTTAAACAAATTGACATTCTTCAAACAACCAAATTCATCTAAAAATAAATCGAATTTACGCAATACTTTCCATAATTTTTAATTGGAACACAAAACACAAAAAATAACATCAAATGTTATGATTAATCCGATTAATTAATTACTTAAATTAATTAAATTTAATTTAATTATATTTTGTAAAATTTTCAATCGAAAATAACAAATTTAAATTATTTCGTTTTACAATAAAAAATTACCTTCAAAATTATTACCCCTAAATGTTGATTTTGATTTTTTTTATTACGACTTGTTGTTGTTGTCAATATTATTTTTTATTACGTAGTAAAATTTACGTATTGGATTTACGCGTTTTTCATCGCTTTTTTTTGTCGATTGATATGTTTTTTTGAAGTCCTTGCCATGAGCTTAAAAAATATATGATTTTCAAAATGAGCCGCCTATGTGAATTTGATTGTTTTTTGGTCTGGCAGTTTATACACTCTTTAAAGCCCATACGTAATATTGTGTCCGTCTAAAAATATATATTTAAATATTTTTGTACAAACAAGTGAGATCCCAGAAAAATTTCATGGAAAACAGCCAATAGTGGCACTTTAGCAATTCTCAAGAAGTAAAATGCTTATGAACTACAATATAACTGAACTAATTCTCGACCAATTATGTTGATATTTATATTCCGTGTTAATGCGATTCCAAAATGTTTCTTAGATAAAAGTATTGTCATATTAAGATTGGAACTTGGTTATTTGAAAATCTATTGTAATGAAACTCGAGATGATCCAAGGAAATTGGATTCAAAAATGATCTTTAGATAAAGATCTGGCCTATGGCCAATTAGAATGGGACTTTGCCATTACAAAATCATTGATATAATCCGAGATGGTCGAAGGAATAGGAGTCTATAGTGATTTTCAGATAATGTCGAGTTTAGGACCAATTAGAATGGAGGCTTTTTCTTAGAATATCAATAATTAGAACAGATTTTTTTATCTCTGGATCGATTGTGTTGGAATTTCACATGTGCGATAAAAGCGGATGTTTTGGTAAATGGCCAACATGAAAGGAACTAGGCTATTATTTAAATTGTTTCTTTAATCGAGGGAGGAAACTGTGTGATGAAAATGTGATTCTGAGAAATGATTTTTCAATAAAGATCTGGTTTATGGCCAATTAGATCAGAACTCTACTATTTCTTAAAATATGACCAATAATAATGGATCTTATCCATTTCATATTATGGAAATTAAAAAAACTGGAAATTGAGCTTTATCAAATCTCGAGAAGTAAATAGTTCCCTGAACTACAATGGAATTCGGCCGTTTCTTAACCAATAATGCTAAAATTCTTGATGTTACGTGGAAATAAGATTCGAAAATAATTGTTGATAAAATTGGAAGATTTTGCAGAAAGATGATTCCAAAATGATTTTTTGATAAACTTCTGAAGTTTGGCCAACCGGAATTGAACTAGGCTTTTTCTTGAGATATTGCCAATTTAAATGGAACTCGACCATACACAAATTGATTATATGATGAAATTCGAGATGCTAGAAAGAAATGGAATTCTAAAATGATTTTTAGATAAAGTTATCCACTGAGGGTATAACTTGGCCGATTGTCTTAAAGGATTCTGATTAATTGCGACGAGTGTTAAAAGATCTGACCAGTTACGTTGGTTTTTTTTATTTCTGAAACAACTCTGATGAAATTTCATATGTGCAATAAAAATGGCATATGTCTAACTAGAACGGAACTCAATTTTTAAAGAATATGGGCAATTTGAATTAAACTTAATAGCCGGAATGGTATTCCTAAATGATTGGATAAAGGTCAGTCTTTTTTTTATTGAACTATGGTGTGTCTTAGAATATGGCCTATTACAGTAAAAATTTATTATTTATTTGCCGATTCTGTTGAAATTTAGCATGTGCCATGGAAATATGGCCAACAGGTATGGAACTAGGATATTTCGTAAAATTTAGCCAATTAGAATGGAACTTAACTAATTCAAAACCAATTTCGATGTAATTCGAGATGTTCAAGAGAATTAGTGTTCTAAGATGATTTTTAGATACAGTTCGAGACCATGGCCATTTTTGGCCATTGACTAGTTTTTAAAAGATTTTGATGAAATTCGGTATGTGCAATGGAAATGTGATTCTAAAATGATTTTTAGATAATAATCTTCCATTTGGGCAATTATTGTCATAATGAAATTCGAGATGTTCGATTGAAATAGCATCCTGAAAATGTTTTAATTTTTAGACGAAGTTCTGTTATATGGTCACTTTCAAATAAACTTGGCTATTTTTAAACGATTATGATCAAATTCGATACGCGCGGTTAAAATGTGATTCTAAAATGATTTTTAAATAAAGGTCTGATATACGGCCAATTAGATCGGGGTTCTACCATTTCTTAGTATCAGACCAATAAAAATGGAACTAAGTTATTTTACTGAAATCACAATTTTATCAAATCCAAAGAGGTAAGGGGTTCCATGAACTAAAATGGCTTTGGGCTGTTTCTTAGCCGATTATGCCGAAATTCGTGATGTTCCGTTTATCAAAAGAACTCTTCTTTTTATCGCATATGACAACATATATGACGGCATATGCGATAAAAAAATATTTATTTTCTAAAGTCGTCAGAATGTTGCAACTTATCAATTGAACAGCTGATTTCAAAATTAGCAATAAACTTTATTCAAGCCTTATACATATATATGTATATTGGTTTTATTTTCTTTATTTTTTCAATATCTACCCACATAGCATAAATGCTAACAAAAAAATGATTCGAAAAGCATGGCGTCCTCCTTTGCGTACGTGTGAATTCGCCGCCATTTAGTAGTTTACAGCTCGGCCAATCTGACTCAGTGATCGACCCCGATCACCGATGGGTGTCGGTGTCAGTATCGCATTCGCTTGACTAATCAATTGAGGTTTCGGCCGTGCACGGTGGTATCCACCGACGCATTTTATTCGCTTTTACAACTCCATCGTGTGGCAGTTGTGTCTGCTGACAACCCTCAATGTCTTGGATAACGTATCTATCATTTCCTAAAACTTTATGAACCACATATGGACCGCGGTATTTTGGAATTAGCTTCTTATTTGATCCTACGACTGTATCTACGTTTCGAATTACCACATAATCTTCAACATTGAATCGTTTCGTTGATTGTTGATGATCCTCATGGCGATTCTTCTCGTATTCTTGCCTCTTGGTGATTTTGTTGTGTGCGTTTGCTCGCAGCTCAGCCAAATCTCTTGGTGCCTCAGGTGTCTCCTTATTAGCTAAATATTCTGACAATTCGTTCACGACATTCGTTCTGCACCGAATAATAATTTGCTTGGTGTTTCTTTCGTAGTGGCATGCGTCGAATTATTAATTGCGTATTCGATCTGTTGTAATTTCTGTGACCAGTCCGCGCGATTGATAGGATTACTTAATTTTCCCAGAGCGGCCTTCAAAATCCGATTAACCCTTTCGGCCACATGACATCGGTCACATTATTTCCCGTCAAAAATTCCGCGAATTCCAAGGACGTAAAACAGGTGCCTCGATCCAAAATGATTCTACGTGGTCGACTATAAAATGTGAAATATTTCTCCAGAGACGACATAACCTCTTTCGTGCTCATTGAATTTATCGCAAATAATTTAAAGTACTTCGTAAAAGCATCCACAATGACCAATACATGCCTCCTTTTGTTCATGAGTGCCGGTAATGGGCCAAAGTGATCCACGTGCAATGTATCGAATGGAATCGGTGCCTTTGGTACGCAATACAAACTTTGTTCAGACACACGCACCGGTGCCGTGTACATAATGCATTTGATACATTTGTCGATAAATGACTGCAATTTGGTTTTCATCTTCGGAAACCCCCTGGTGTGCTAGCTTTTCATGATTAGTTCGAATAATGTTATCCTTCATTTCTGCCGGCACGTACAGCATACGATGTCCCTCACCGTTTTTGCCTGTACACCAAACCATCCACTAGTTCGTAGTCATCCATTGCCTCATTCTCTAATTTTTGCCGCAACGCCAAAGCGTTAGTGCCCCTGTTTTGGGCCAATTGTAATTGCATTTCAACTCTGATTGGATCCACTGCCGCTACCATGCATTTCGTGACCGCTTTCGCCCCCTCTACCTCTTTTTTTGTTTCCACGTCGACGTGGGCCACTATTTCCTCCTCATTTTTTATGTGGCATCGGCTTAGTGCGTCTACATGTTCCATGTTTATTCCTGGTCTATGTCTCGTCTCAAATATAAATTTTGAAAATTTCAATGCCCATCTGGCAATCCTCGAATTCATGTGCTTTCTTTCCAGCGTCAAGTGCAGCGAATTGCAATCAGTTATCACTGTGAACTGTATGCCCACCAAATATATTCTGAATCTTTCCAGTGAATATAAAATGGCCAATGTTTCTAGTTCAAAAGTGTGATATTTGGCTTCTGCCGCCGTAGTAGCCCTCGAATAAAATGCCGTCGGATGAAATTTTCCGTCATTTTGCTTCTGCATCAATGCCCCTCCGAATCCGTGTAAACTGGCGTTGCAGTGCAATTCAGTTTCTCGCTCCGGATGATAAATCGCTAGTATTGAGCCAGTCATCAGTAATTTCTTCAATTTTTCGAATGCTTCTCGGCATTTTTCGTCAAAAATAAAAGGAACGTTTTCCTTCAACAGATTTTGCATCGGGCGTGCGATTCTCGAGAATTCCGGGACAAACCGACGCAAATACGAAAATAGCCCTAACCATGAATGTAGTTCCTTCGCATTTTTCGGCATAGGATATTTTTAATTGCCTCAATGTATGTTGTGTTCGGCCAGAGTTTCCGTTGCCAACAATATATCATCCATATAAATATTAATTTCACCCTTTTCCAGAAAATCTTTGAAAATTATATTTATAAATCGTTGAAAGACCGCTGGCGCATTCTTTAATCCAAATGGCATGCGACGATATTCGTATTGTCGATGCGGTGTTACAAAAGCGGTGAATTTACGCGATCGCGGTGACACGCGTACCCGGTGAAACCCGCTTTTCAAATCCAGCAACGTAAAATAATTTTTTTCTCTAAATATTCGACGCAGTCATCAATCAAAGGCAGCGGATAATTGTCCCTTATCGTTAATTTGTTAAGAGCGCGATAGTCTGCGCACATTCTGGTGCTTCCATCCTTCTTTTTTACAAGCACAATTGCTGACGCATATGGTGAATCGCTTGGCGTAATTATCCCTTCTTTGATCATATCGCAAATTTTCTTCTGAACCTCAATCTTTTCCACATAAGCTAAACGTCGTGGTGCGTGGTGAAACGGTACGTCCGAAGTAAAATGAATATCAATCTCATAGTCGAACGGTTCTACCTCAATATCCTTTGGTACCATATAATACTCCTCGATTATTTGTTTGACCTCATCGTAATCAATCGCCTCTAAACTCTTGTTTGTTTCTAGGATTGGCTCATCTCTAACAATATCAACGGCAAATATTTGTGGTAAATCGAATTCAGGGCTTAGACCCTCCTCAATAAAAGTAAGACTTAGGTTATCCCCGGGATTTCTTTGCGGTGTGGCCTTTTCCATCACTGGCTTAATTGGCCTCAAAACATTCATTTGTGCAAGATTATTCAAAATTAAATCAGGTACACGGGGATACAATGATCCCATGGGTCCTCAGTGCCTCGCCGCTAACGCCTCTTATTCTTGTTGCCTCAGTTGCCTCGTTGACCTCAAATGGTATCGCCGCTCTCCACACGAAACTACTCGGACTGCCAGTGTCGAAAAAAAAAACGTATTCGTTTATAAATTCGTCAAAAATGCGACACTTACTAAATTTATTTTTGTCAATTCTCGTGCTCCAGCATCAGGATCATCAATGTCCAGTTCTGGTGTCCCAGCTACTACCAAGTGTTGGAATTCTGGTTTCACCTTCTGGATGTATCGTCTATTGGTACAATTTGCCGCATTGTGCAATGGTTCTCGCGTCATCGGCTGCCAGCATTTCCGGCACACGCTGTTCGGACGAAGTTCCATTTTGCACTGTTTCCAATGATGCCCCATTTGATCGCAATTGTAACACTTGTTCGGGTCCCTCGCTTTGTATGGTGTTGTCAACGCTTGTGATTGCGCCCTGCCCCCTGGTGCCGCATTACGTTGTATAGTCGCCCGTGCGTTTCGTCGCGCCGCCGCCTCAGCCTCTTTATCTGCAGCCTCCTTGCATGCTGCGTCCTCAATTTTGGGTCCATACCGGAATATTTTCCTCTTTAATTCGCTCATATTTGAAATGCCTCGCAATATTGTCTCCTCTCGCGTCGGTAGGTTCATATTATCGATGACAATGTCGACAATTTGAGCATCTGTTAGCCGCCCTTCGCCCATTTGGCGATGGAAACTTTCCAATTCCAATGCAAAATGGTGCAATGTCTCCTTATTTTCACCTAAACGTCGCCATTTACGACTACGCATGGCTGCTTCTATATGTCTGCACTTGTATTTTTGTCGCCAAATTCCTCATGTAGCCGCTTCTTCAATAATTCGTATGTTCCCACATCTTTGTGTGTCAACAACGTTTTTGCCGCGCCAGTGAGCAATTTTGCTATTGATAAATTTCTGGAGTTTGACCAACTGGAATTCAACTAGGCTAATCCTTAAGACATGACCAATTTCAATGGAACTTCGCCATTTAAAAATTAATTATAATGAAATTGGAGATGCTAGAAGGAAACAGTTTTCTAAAAATGATTTTTAGAACCTCATGTTATAATTGCGTTATAAGGCCTACATTGGGCAATAAAGTTTTAGTTTTTATTTTATTTGCATTTGTTGAACAGTTTTAAAAACTTTAACGAGCCCCATCAATAGTACAAAGAACGCACTCCTAATTTGTTGGTATCTTGTCGGCAATTTAATCGCTAAAAATTCCTCTGAGTCGAGCATATTTTTATTCTTTTTTGGATTTTTAAAAATATAAAAATTTCAGACGAAATTTTAGAAGGCAAAAACCTGAGGGATGGGCTTAAGCTACAAGCGCTTTAGTCGAAAAACAAAAGTATATCTATACGTTGAACTCACTGTCGCTGCACAGTATACTGCACTTAAAATGTTTTTGTTGGACCGATTAGCGCCGTCGACTGGGAGACAGCTAAATGCTATCGTAACGGGTCAACAAATGCACTAAGATACATCAGAACTCTCGCAAGCACCAGCTTTTCAGATAAGCTGATCCGGTCTCTATGGATCCGAAAGATGCCCGAGATAATCAAAATCTGCAGAGCAAAGTTCGATTGACGCTTCGGCTAAAATCGCAGGTAAAATGTATGTAAAATCCAAACTTGACGCACATCGAAAAATTGTCTCAATCCACGGTGCACTCAAACTAAACCATCACAAGAAGACCGTCGTTCCCCATTTACTAGCAGTTCGGTCGAGGATCGGCTGATGTGTATTGAATCTAAGCTCAATAACATAAGTCATCAAGGCAAATGTTGGTATCCCATGCGAAGTTCGGTATGACTGCAAGGAAGTACATCACTCCATTCACATTCAAAACGTCGCAACCATTGACGTCGTCGGGTAGCAACCCAAAAATGGATGTGGATGCGACTAACAATTCAAAAAATCTGAAGTAGATACCGGGTCGAGACTTGCACGTCACACACATTGCAGTCACCTTATACGTGAGCGAAATTGAGCTGGGCTATTTCCTCAAATGTAGCCAATTAGAATGGAATTTAACCACCCCATAATCAATTACGATGTAATTCGAAATGTTCGAAATGCGGTATTAAAAATATGTTTTGACCAAGTTCTGGGATTTGGCCACTTAGGAGGTAACTATAGGGCGCATCTTAAACTATTATGATGAAATTCCATACGTGCGGTGAAAATGTGATTCTAAAATGATTTTTAGATAAATATCAGGTTAATGGGCAATTAGATCGGTAATCTACTATTTCTTAGAAAATCACCAATATAATGGAACTTAGCCATAATTTTATGAAATCCTAAGGAGTAAAGAGTTACAGGAACTAGAGTACAATTGGTCTTGTTTTTAAAAAACTATCCGGAAATTCGTGATGTTCCGTGGAAGTGAGATTCGAAAATAATTGTTGGTACAGATTCGGAATAGATAGATTCCATTTCTTAGAATATGGCCGATTAAAAGATTTTGCGATTTCTTAACCGATTTTCTGATAAATTTTTGGAGTTTAGCCAACTGGAATGGAGCTGTGCTATTTTTTAAGATACGGCCGATTTAAATGAAACTTGACCGTTTAAAAATGAATTATGATGAAGTTCAAGATGCTCAAAGAAAACAGGATTCTTAAATGCATTTTTGATAAAGTTGTATTATAAAGCCACTTAGGGTGGAACTTGACCATTTCTTAAACGATTATGATGAAATTCGACGAGTGCTGGAAAATCTAACCGGTTATAGAATGGAAATTTTTTATTTTTCGGACAGAATGACACACAATTTTTATAGAATATTGCTAATGTTAAATAAACTTGGCTATGTCCTAACCAGTTATGACGAAACTTGATACAAGCAATGGAAACGGGATTCTATATTAAGTTTTTGGTAAAGTTCTGGAAAAAGGACAAATTTTTAGAATCATGAAGTGGAACAGATTCTTTCTAAACCAAATTTAATGTTTCACCTTCTTGAACGAACGTAAAATTGACTTTTGTCAATTATGTCACCAAAAACATAGATCCCTTAGATATAAAAGCTTTCATCTTTGTATGTAATTATATGTAGTTACTAATTATCTTTGTATATCAGTAAACAATTACTTGTGTCTTACTTCTGTTGAACATTAAATACCAAATTTTAATTAAGTGACTTTTAATTAAAACGAAACTCTGTACTTGGAAAAATGACAAAGCTCTTATTTACAAAAGAATTCTACCTTTGTCATATGAGCGCGTTTATGAAAAGCGGGTAATGCTTAAATACATATTTAAAATATTTTTACATAAATACACCTTATGTTATGTACATATTACATATTTGGATATGAATATAAATAAATATAATATAAAGGAGATTAGCTTCGAGCATTTTTTTTTTTAAATTAAACACAAAATTGTCTGTATATACAAACGGTTCAAAAGCTCTTGTTAATTTAAATAGCAAAAAATACCGGGAGGTTAAATCTACTGTGTTGGTTGTATTATTCATAATATGGGATGTTACTTTGTATATACGCAGAGTTAAGATATCACAATATGCAACAAAAAAAAATCGTCGAATTTTTCCAATAATAGTAGATATTTCCCACAAATTTATTCGATATCGCAAAAATGCAAATTTTTCAATGAAAAATGATCAATAAAGCTTTCTGTGGAGGATTTTAGCGTAGGCGAGGAAGTTATGCTGTAAATAAAATAAAATTCCAAAATCGTTTTTTTTTTTTACAGCTCAATAAAATGAAAATTTTTACATCGCGCGTTCGTTATCATTTCACATCGCACATACACACAGAGAAAACAAACAATGTTTGTTCATGTTGTATGTGTTTACGCGGTACTCAAAAGTTCCATTTCAAACATTTAAGTCGACAAAGTAATAAATTTAATGCTGTTTTAGTATTCTATCAAAATAGAGCGTCAAATACTCAATTGTTCACATAAAAATCTTAGACACTAAAAACCTTTACTTAATTTGATGATGCGCACACAATTTGGGCTATAAAAAATTGTTTTCGCATTGACAAAAATTTGCCAAGTTATTAAATTTTAATCAACATTTTGAAATTGTTACAAAATAAGCTTTTTTGTTGTAAGCAATGAGAATATTTATCCTGGTGAACAACAAATTTGTTTTACTTGAGTGGTAGATTATCATTAAATGGAGATTTATTATAAAAGCTTTTAGTATAGGAAAAGCCAATACTGTTAAAGTTACCGAAAGTGAAATGTCGATAATGCAGATTGTGTTAGTCCAGCCGAAAGTAAAGAAATGATAAATGCAGATTATGTGATCCCAACCGAAAGTTACCAACCGTCAGTAAAAAAGTCGATAATGCAGATTAATTTATTAACATTCCAGCCGAAAATAAACAATTTGGTAGTTGACAGCCAAAAGTAAATAAGATACATGGATTGCAAACCTTTTGTAAATAGTATTAATTGGAAAACTTTGTTTAACCTAGTCGTGGAAAACATCGGAAAATCAGAAAAATCCACAAAAGTGGAATAAAATCAGCCGCCAGTTTTTATGTGATTTGTCAATAGCTATTGAATGAAAAAATTCTGTTCAAGTTTCCAGTGGAAAATCTCGGAAAATTCGATTTTCCAAAAATCATTAGAAAATTTGTATAAAATCAGCCTCTGGAGTGTTATGTCTGGAGATGAATTGCATTGATGTGACTTGTAAATAGGTACCGTGATATTTCCCACGGGAAAATTGAAAAGACACATCAATGCAATCCATCTCCAGATATAACACTCTAGAGGCTGATGTTATACAAATTTTCTAATGATTTTTTGGAAAATCGAATTTTCCGAGATTTCCCAGGGGAAACTTGAACTGAGTTTTTTTTTCTGTGATAGCTATTGACAAATCACAAAAAAACGATTCAACTTCAGATATACACTCTAGAGGCTGATATTATTCCAATTTTGTGAATCCTTTTGATTTTCCGATATTTTCCAAGACTAGGTTAAACCAAGTTTTCCACGTAAGACTATTTACAAAAGGTTTTATTGGGATGTTAATCTGCATTATCGACATTTTACTCTGGTAAAGGAGTCGGGTAAGGTGTCAGGGTTGAGGTCATCTTACAGAGGGCTAGCTTGTATTTTATCATCCCAACCTGCAAAGTCTTATTTTAACAAAACTTCAAAATGAGCCTGTAGTGTTTTCTTGGTGTCGATAGGTCTCCATATCATTCAAGATGTAATTCCATGTATTTTACTTATCCGACGAAATTACTTAATTTACTTTACGAAGTCGAACACTTGCTATGAAATATTTGTAGAATACACATAAGATTCTTGCAAGTAGAATCTGAAATCGTCCGAAGGTAACCCACTTCCTGAATCCGTTCAAGACCAGTGGGACATGACAAAATGGCGGCATTATGGGCATTATTAATGGCATTATGGATAATGGCATTATTCTACATATTTCTGATCTTGCGGTATCTTAGTTAATTTTTTTTTAAATTATGCTGGGCCTTCTTAAACATTGAGCCATGTTGCAATTGTTGAATTCAATTTTATTTACATTTATTTTAACCAAAAATAAGAACCGTGTACTTCTTATACATACTTTGCCAATTATTAGTTCTAAAAAAAATATTTAAAATTGGATTTGTGTGCAAATGGAATGAACCATAGCGACTTCGAAAAACAATTAAATCGAGAACTAAGCTTGGGTGGCTAAAAACCGCTTTATGCTTTTCAATAGATTCAGTAAAGTAGAGCCTCAAGCAAGCTTTTAAAATGGTGAAAAGAAGTTCGGATTTGGAAATCAGTGAAAATAACTGATTTCTCATTTTCGAAGCAATGAAGTTAGTTCAGTATGATTTTATTTCAGAATTTCTGTCAAATATTAAAATTTATTTGTTGGAGGCATCAAAATTTGATATGGAAACTATAATTTGGTAAAAAAAATCTAAATTGAAGCTTCCCTTAGAGAATTTATTCCTTTGTTGATTACACTAATTAATTCGACATTTCGAACGATTTTCTACGATTTTTGACGACGTGAATTTTACAAATTTTAGAAAATTGTAAATTTCTAAATTCTAAATTTTGACAAAATGTTTAATGGTCGGATTAAATTTGTAAATTTTAAGTTATTAAAAACAAGGTGTATACGCCTACGATAGGCTTTCGCACTTGAGGATTTAAATTTTACATTTTTATACTTTTTATTCTAAAACTCTTTATCTTGACTTACTCAATGTTTCAATCAAATCATTTTCATCAAATTTTCAAAACTCGAATAATGTCTAACAAAATTCTTAAATATCAATTCTGAGCTAAATAGTCGAATTTCAAACTAATTTTCTAATGAAAGGCAAAATAAAATGTTGAGGCTCATTTTGAGATTTGCGGCAAATAACGAATCACCATTAAAAATTCGGTATTTGTTTGGTGGAAGTTGAAAGCTGCAAAATTTTAGAATTCATCAAATGTTTGTGTAGGCATTTGGTTTTAGAACTTATTATACTTTGAAGATAACAAAATTTGGTGACCGGACTTCTACACCATTTTATACATTTTATACATTTTATGTTACGGAAAACGTGTTGAAATTTATAACATTTTCGGTTATGTTTTCCTCTGAATTTCTGGTGCTATTTTTACATTCTTTAAAATGGGCAAAGGCTATGGTATAAAACCAGGTAGACTACGGCTTTGACTAGTTCATAGGTTTTTATAAAATTTTGCCATTTCATTAATGCTAGAATTTCTTTAAACAGGTTACTTGGAAGCAGCAGCCTAAGAACTTGATGACTACTAACAGAATGTGTTAGGTAAGTAAAACCAAGTTTCATAATTTTTAGAATCCAAATTTCCTATAATTCTTAAATTATAACCTTTAAATTTGTTACAAAATTTCCTAGTTTGTTCCGTAAAATTCGGATTCATAAAGCAGAAAATTCGGTAATTTTAAATAACGTTGATTTTTGAATTTTGAATACATGCGTAAAACCACATCTGAAATTTTAAACCTATTGTTGTGGGCTAAAAATAAAAACGAATTTATTCACAAAGGCTTTTACGTCCATTCTTTTTACATGACACACCAATACTAACCTTTATTATTTTACTTATAGGGTTTTAATACATACTACATATACTGTTTGCAGTGCCATCTATTGACATACAGCAACTCCTAAATTTAGTTACAACATTCAGCCATACCTGACGCTCCAATTGTCCCGATTTGGAATAATAAAATTTAGAAAAATTAAAGTTAAACTTCACGAATACATTATTAAAATAAATGAATTATATATTCAATTTATTCATATGGCTTCATATCGAATGGTGCACTTACTCCTCTGAAAGGCCTGTTCGATAACTGTTGGCCTGGAATATCTTCACATTGATATCGATCATTTGGCAAAATCTTGGTTACGACGTACGAGCCTTTGAATCGCGACAATAGTTTCAGGCTTATTCTAGTTTCTTCGAAATTATTTTTTAAAAATTCCAGGTCCGCAACACTATACTTATGAGCGGGCTTTCGTTTTGAATCGAAATATTCCTTTGATTTCAATTGAGAATATTCTATTTCCTGAGAAGCTTCTTGTCGTATTTTGTTCAAGTCTCTTCTATCGTTATTTAATTCATAGATTAACTGTTGAATTTTATCATTTTCAAATTTTTGGTGACACCAAAAAGAATCATGGATGGAGTATTATTTACAGAACGATTGATGGTATTGTTAAATACGAACTCAGCATTACTAAGAACAGCATCCCAATTTTTTCCTTTTTCTGCATCACGCAGTTTTGCAAGCATAGGGACTAAACTTCGGTTCACTCATTCAGCCTGACCATTCGACTTCGGTGAGCTCGTTGCGTTAAGCACTTGAATAATTCCCAACTCATTTAAAAACCTTTTGAACAGATGGGATGTAAAACAAGTTTCTCGATCAGATATAATACGCGTAGGAACACTATAATCTTTTAAATACTTCTTTAAACTATTAATAACTTCATGAGTATTAGTACTCTTTGTAGGATAAAAGCGGCAAAATTTCGAGAATGCTTCAACCACTACTAATATATAATTGTATTTCTTATTGGTAACTTGGAACGGACCAACGTGGTCTACTGGATGGAACTGTCCAGATGATTGCTTCTGCACCAATATGGCACCAAATCCAATTTTACTGGCATCCGTGTGCAATTCTGTAACCGCAGATGGGTTATAATATGCCAAAACCGGCAACTCTAATAATCTTAACTTCAATAGCTCAAATGCTTCCAACTCATTAGATCCAAAACTAAAACTTGCATCTTTCTTTAAAAGATCGTACAATGGCTTCGAGAATAATGACAAATTTAAAACAAATTTGCGTAATCAATCTTACTTTCCCTCACGACACCCTGCTTTTGCAAGTCTATTACCATGGTTCGTACGACTTCGCGTTCCTTCCACGATAATTTGCGTGGAGTTGAATAAACTGGTCGATCGGAGGTCAATACAATTTTTAATTCATGCTTAATTTCAAGTGTTTGCTATTTTGGTTTGGAAAAGTGATTGTCTAGCATTTGTACTAATCGCTTCTCAATCTCAAAGTTATATTTCGACTCGTTGGAAAATGGCCCTATATCATAAGTATAATTTTCACATACCTGCGATTCGAATTCAACTTCCAAAATTTCGTTAAACAAAGCTACCGTTGTCGCGTCGATGATATCCTCATTATGTTTTGTTTGAATGTTGCCGTTTGTTTCGAACAAAACCTTCAGAACACTTGAACCGTTCATTGTTAGCTTATCTGATTCTTGTAAAAATTCACGTCCTATAATGAAATCCGGACTCATGGTTTCGTCAAGTACGATATGAAATCTGCAATTATACAATACATTTTCAATTTGACAATTAATATTTAAATAACCTAAAATATTTAATTTAGCTCCATTAATCCCTATGTAGCTTATAACGTCTTGATACGGAGCCAACTTTAAATTTTGTGGAATAAGGTGATATTTTAACAAATTAATAGGGATGCCTGTTTCAATTAATGCAGTCGTAATCCTACAACCATCTGCGAACTGAAATTCGATGTTAGCGGTGAACTTTTCAAGTTTTGTGTCAATCAGTCCTACTTCCTTTGATCGAGCGCGTGTATAGTACGATGATGTGTGTCCCGGTTGCTGACAAGAATCACAAAACCGTTTTGATGGATTAGGACATTTTGTAGCGATGTGACCGTACTCGTTGCAATTATAGCATCTTAATTTTGACACAAATGCTGGCTTCTGTTGTGTTTATCGGAAGGAGAATTATTCATATGTCTCTTTTTGATTTCCGATTCAGTAGATATTGATCTATTGTGGGGTTACCAAGTCAAGCATATGCCGAATACCCATCATGTTCACGAAGGACATGCAATAGATGATCTGAACTTGTAAATATATTAGGAGCTAATATTTTTGCCATTTCAGGGTTATTTAGACCAGATACCACATATTTAATTATGGAAGAATCCTTCAGGTTAGCCATTCGTCCAAGCTGCTTCATCTCATAAAAATATTGTTCGTACATTTCATCCGGTTGTTTAAACCGCGACGACATCTTCGAATGAAGATCTGCTTCGTCCATGTAGCATCCGAATGACTTGATTAAACGTTATCAGAAAAATCTCGAAAAGATTTCAAGGGAGTTTCCAGATCATGAAACCATGCCTTGGCTGGTCCTTTAAGACGGAGAGTTGCATAATGAACCGTTTCGGTGTCACCCCAGCCATATACAGCTCTTAAATATTCGATATGTTTCAGCCACTGCACTGCGTTCATTCCATTTTTACCACCAGGATTATACTCTGGTACTATATTCTCTACCTCTGACGGATATAGGTAGTGTGGTGTGATACCATGCCGATTTTCCTTGCTGACTCTCTGAACTAACACTTCTTTTTGCAACTGGATGATTTCGAGTTGATGATCAACCATTAATGGGTGCATATGTGGTTACGGCACTAAATTCTGAGTACCGTGTATCGGCACGTGTTGCCCATAATAAATGAGGTTAGGTTGTGCGAACTGATGTGCTTGTTGTAGTGGCACATTCGATGACTGGTAATTCGGTGATGTCTGAACTGGATGTAGTGTTTGGTGATTTGAAGGCACTTGCAGCAATGGGTTATCTATTACTGTGGATGATATCTTTGCTGGATGTATACTGTTTGGTAAACTGTCCACACGTGGTTGTTGGAGGTTTTGGTTTTGATTGAATACCATTGTGTGTATGTCCAAAATTGCTGAATCATCTAAAACTGTTGACTGCAATCCCGGATAGATTGGCGTTAGAGACCTCGGTTGAAAATACCCTCTGGGGCTCACCATTGATGGTTTACCCATATCATTTACGTAACTCATTTTCGTTCTACGTAAAGTAGCACAAAAGTACAATACAATAAGTTCACTAAAAATATTTATTGAATCACTGGGATGCCACTTCTGATTTGTTGTGGATTTGTCCTTATATTTATTTGTAAGTATTGCGCATCAATCACGTCGCGTCGTATTTACACTTGAGTATAATGTTGTTTAACAACCCCAATGTAGTTTTAAAATCTATGTTAGTCGATAGGTCTTTGTTAAATGTAGCTAGTTTCAACGTGCAAAGTTTAGTCCCAAATATTGACGATATTCGTCACATTTTTAATGGTGCTTCCGTGGACATTCTTTGTTTCTCTGAGACATTTTTAAATCCGAATATCCCTAATTCAGGTTTGGCCATCAAAGGTTATAATATATTTAGGAAAGATAGAGCGGTACCTCCCCTTAATTATGGTGGTTTATGTATGTTTGTAGGAGATCACATTAAGGCTAGATTAGTTACCATACCTTCTTCCATTTCAGAATTGTTAGTATCGGATTTAGAGTTTTTATTTGTCAATGTTTTCATTAATGGTCGTAAAATCTTAGTCGGTACCATCTATAACCCACCAAAAACTAGTAAGAGATCGTATGCCAAATTTAAAATTTGGTACCAAATTTAAAATTTGGTACAATTGCATGGTACCTTGAAAAATCCTGATTTTTGGCCACCTGGGGTTCTAGTTCGCGATTTTCAAGAAAGGCGCGATTCAAAAAACGAGGAAGGAGCTCGCAGCAAAGTGTCAATTTAATTTCATTAAATGCATTAAATTCCCATATTTTAAATTCTAATCTACCAAATTTTAACAATAATCTGTTCACAGTTCATCCTAACATTCTAAATTCATGTTTATCTAATTCTAACAATGTCGTCAATGGATCTAACAATTGCATCAATAGCTTATCAATTTTTTATTTTAATTGTAGTGGCATGCGATCCAAATCAAAAAATTTCTATCTTGGAATATTGGAATCTGATTACGACGTAATAATTCTGACCGAAACATGGCTTACAATGGATTTCAATGATGCGGAGTTTTTCCCTTCGGATTTTTGCGTTTTCCGTCGCGATCGATATAACCTTAGTACAAAACGTAAAGGTGGTGGTGTGCTTATTGCAGTTCGGAATATTTATTCTTGTGAATTTTTATTTTCCGACCCAATCATTGAGTTCATTGCTGTTAAAGTCAAACTAGGTGCATTTTACTTAATAATTAGCACAGTCTACTTTCCTCTAGAGCCATCCTCGATATTTTGTCAAGATTTTGTTGACAAGTTCTCATGTAATTTATTACCTTTTATTTCTGATAACACTGACTTTGTTATTTTCGGCGATTTCAACTTTCCAGATCTAATTTGGATGATGGTTGACAATATGTTCATTCCTGCTAATACGAATGATTCTTCCGCCTTAATTTGTGATTTTATGGCAAACATGGGTACTTCACAAATAAACAGTGTACCAAACAGCCACGGCACTTATCTGGATTTGGTTTTCTACACTAATAATAGTTCTTTTAAACTAGAATCATGCGACGACTTTGCCGGATCTTCGAGTGTTTATCATACCCCGGTTGCATTTCAGTTGTTCTACAAAACTTCTAATAATTTAAACTTTACCAAAAATTGTACAGTATTTGATTTTTCGCACGCCGATCACAGCTCATTAAATGATTTTTTAGCTGAAGTTGATTGGGCTGGTACACTGTCAAACATTGATATCAACAGTTCATTAGATACCTTCAATGAATTGTTGAAGGTTGCTTTTGAAAAATTTGTTCCTAAAAAATTAATTAGAAAGTCTCATACCCGCAACGTCCCATGGTTTACCAAAGAACTGAAACAACTTGAAGTCCTACGTAATAAATGTCATAGGAAGTATAGGCGTACAGGGTTGGCCCATGACTTTATCCAGTTTAAGTCTTTGCGCAAGCAGTTTTGCTATCTCAACCGATTCCTCTATAACAATTACATAATTGATATTGAAGACGATTTGCGATGTAATCCGAAGAATTTCTGGAGATTTGTCAAAAATAAGAACCATAATAACGGCTTGCCGCCATTTTTAGAATTCCATGGTCGAAAATCAGATAATCCAGAGGCAATCTGTGGTTTTTTCGCTGAATATTTTAGCAGTGTTTTTGTTAAGGATAGCAGATTATCTCCTAAAGTAGCTAACACCAATAATTCAAAAATTGTTTTTTCAGAACTTGACGTGATGACGGCTTTGATGAACATGGACGTTTCTAAAGGTCCTGGACCAGATGGTTTACCAGTGTCTCTATTGAAGCAGTGTGCATTTGGTTTTGCCGCTCCTTTATGCCATTTATTTAATTTGAGCCTCAGCCAAGGCAAATTTCCTGATCTGTGGAAAACATCAAGTATCATACCGATCCACAAAAGCGGTTCCCGCAGTGATGTAACAAATTATCGTGGAATTGCAATACTGTCTTGCATTCCTAAAGTATTCGAATCAATGGTTAACAAAGTGATCTACTTCCACTCCAAGCAACTTATTAGCACACGTCAGCATGGATTTTTTCCTGGCCGCTCAACGGTCACAAATTTAGCGGTCTTTCAAAATAATCTAATTAATTCTGTTGCCTCGAAAGTTCAAGTCGATGTGGTCTATACCGATTTCGCTAAAGCTTTCGATAAACTTAATCACAGGTTATTAGTGAATAAGCTCAGTGAACTTAATTGCGACATTATTCCCTTAAATTGGCTTATGTCTTATTTATCGGATCGCAAAATGTTTGTCAAGATCAACGATACGTTCTCAGAATGTTTTATTGCGACATCTGGGGTGCCTCAAGGTAGTCACTTGGGTCCATTATTATTTTTATTGTTCATTAACAATGTTGTTGATTGCTTCAAATTCGCAGACTGTATTCTATTTGCTGACGACATGAAAATATATGCAAATATTTCATGTGAATTGGATCGCGATCACTTTCAGCGGGACCTCAACACATTTTGCGGTTGGTGTGTTACTAACCTTATGTTTCTGAATGTTGATAAGTGTCACGTGATCACCCATTCCAGATCTAAGTCTCCTGTAGTTTTTAACTATTATCTAAATGACGTTAGTTTGAAGAGAGTTAATATGGTTACAGATTTGGGCGTTATCTTTAGCTCGGATTTAACGTTTAACTCTCACATCGATGCGGTTGTTAATAAAGCCTTTTCGATGTTGGGGTTTATTAAAAGAAATTCGAAGGATTTTCACGACACATTAACTTTCAAGTCACTGTACACTTCATTTGTTCGTTCACAGCTTCAGTACGCGACTGTCATATGGTCTCCGTTCTATGAGTCTCATTCAATCAGAATTGAAAGTATTCAGAAACAGTTTTTGGTATTTGTTCTCAGAAAATTACCGTCTTTCGAGCGGAACAATAATTTCAGACTATCACCATATGTAGACCGATGCCGTTTTCTGGATCTCCAATCTCTAAGTGCTAGACGTACATGCGCAAGTGCCACATTTGCGCGTGACATCATTTGTGGTAAAATAGACTGTTCTGACATTCTTTCATGTTTTAATATTTATGCTCCTCAACGCAACTTACGCCCCCGGGAACTTCTTCATATTCCGACTGCAAGTAGCAACTACAGCTTCCATGGCCCTATAGTGCGCATTCAACGAGATCTCAACGCCGTAGCAGATTGTTTCGATTTCAATATTTCCAGGGATGAATTTAAAAAACGAATCGCTAAGATTTTGTTTTAAATGTCTTTTTGTTTTGTTGTTAATTGTTTGATCTATTGATGTCGTTATATCTTTTATGCTTTTATTGTATACATTTTTTTAACTTTTTATAATGTTTTTTAATTATGTAAGCCATTTTTGCATATACATGCTGTTGGTTAGTAAATAAATAAATAAATAATTCTTATGCGTTAAAAAATCACTTGTAGACTTAGAAAGTTTATTTAGTTATTTCTCTTGTAGATTCGATGAAATGTATATATCAGGTGACTTTAATTTCGATATACTCCAAAAGTCCGGCTTCCCTCGGGATTATTTGAATCTTTTAAATAGTCTTAATTTATCCGTACGCAACACTGTGGCACCAACGTTTTCTTGTCCAACCGCTAGCGGGGAATCTTATTCCCTTATTGATCATATCATATCTTTTACTAATAACTCTATTTGTTTTTTCAATCAGTTGTCTCTCGGTATGGGACCCCATCATGATCTTCTAGTTTTTTCTGTAAACTCTTACTCTCCACCTAAACCTAAGAGTTTTAGCTTTAGAGATTTTTCTAGTATATACAATTCCCGCCTTTACTTAGTTTGTAACTCAGTTCCTTGGGAGGATATTTTTTGCCTTAGTTCTGCAACTAGCCAAATAGAATTTTTCAACTCGTATATTAGTTTGGTGTTTAATAGTTGCGTTCCGCTTAAAAAAGTTACTTGCAAAGCAAAATCTCCGCCTTGGTTGTCTCAGGAAATTTCGAATGCCATAAATATTAGAGTTAGTAAATATCGTGTAGGGAAAAGGTGTCCTAATAGTCAGTCTCATTTAGATTACAAGCAGGCTCGTAACAGAGTTGTAGGGTTAATTCGAATTGCTAAACGTAATTTTTTCAAGGACAAGTTAGACTCCTCTCTTCCTCCCAAGGTTTTCTGGCGTAATGTTCGTAATTTAGGCCTAGGCAGATGCAAGATTAGTTCAAGTGGGGATTTCAAACCCAATGAATTTAATAGTTATTTTTGCTCTAATCTGAACTCGGGCAGTGGTTCCGTCGATTTGTCCTTTAACGCGTCCTCTAATTCGTTTTCGTTTTCAAATATTTCTCTCGAGGATTTACAATCTGCTATTTGGAAATTTAAATCGGAATCTTCTGGGCTGGATAACGTCAATATAAAATTCGTTAAGGTAGTTTTCCCTTTCGTCTCAAAATACTTGTTATATATCTTCAATTTTATTCTCACGTCCTCTTTCTATCCAGATCAGTGGAAGCTAAGTAAAATAATCCTGATCCCAAAGATCAGTAATCCTTTAGAGCTATCCCATTTTCGGCCAATTAGCATTTTAAGTTCTCTCTTTAAGGCTTTCGAGCTAGTTGTTAAAAATCAAATTCAATCGCATTTACATAGCAATAGTTTAATTAGTTGCTTCCAATCTGGGTTTAGAAAATTTCATAGTACTTCTACTGCGTTATTAAATGTATGTGATGATATTAGGCGTAATATGAATAATAGGGAATTAACTTCTTTAACTTTGTTAGATTTTTCTAAGGCCTTTGATTCAAATAATCACAGAATTCTTTTTAATAAACTCTTATCTTAGTTTAGATTTTCACTTTCTGCTGCCAAATTGATTTTTAACTATCTTTCTAATCGTTCTCAGGCAGTTTTTTCGACAATTCCTTGTCTGATTTCCTTCCTGTAATTTCCGGCGTGCCTCAGGGTTCAGTGCTGGGTCATCTATTATTTTCTATTTACATAAATGACATAGAATCCTCCATTCAACATTGTTCATTTCATATTTTCGCTGATGACGTTCAAATTTATAGAAATAGTCGTTTAGATCAGGATTCTATTGTTAGGAATATTTCTCTGATAAATGAAGATTTAAGTAATATCGTTAGCTGGTCGGTCTCTAACAGGCTCGTTTTAAACGCGAATAAATCTCAGTCGATTATAATTTATAAAAAACCGTTAGATACCTCGTCCTTTCCGGGTATTTTTCTGCAGGGTTCGCTAATTGAATACTCAAATACTGTTAGGGATTTAGGCTTAGTTATTAATAAAACTCTTACTTGACCATTTAGTTACTATTAGTAAGAGGGTCTTTGGCATGCTTAGTTGTTTGTATAAAGTGGTTGGATTTTCTGATAGTCAGTTTAGGAAAAAATTATTTTTGTCTTATCTTCTTCCTCATTTTATTTACGGTGACATAGTTTTATTCGGTAGGCTTCAGGAAAATATGAATGTTCTCCAAAGACGTTTCAATGCTTGTACCAGGTTTATTTTTGGTATTAGAAAGTTCGATCATATTTCTGCCTACTCTAGCCTTGTTTTAGAATGTAGTTTATCTTTTTTTTACGAATTTCGCGTTTGTCTTTTTATTTTTAAACTTCTCAAAGCTGAGCTGCCTTGTTATCTATATAGGAAATTAATGTTTTGTAGGTTTCATTTCTCTAACTTCCACCTAATTCCGGCTAAAAATTGTTGTAGGTCGTTAAACAAGTGATTTTATGTTAGGGGAGTTTCCCTTTGGAATTCAATTCCATTGGAAATTAAGTGATTAGGATCGGCAAAATTATTTAGGTCAAAATTTTTGGAGTGGCGCGATTGATGGGCAATACGTAGTTTTTTAATTAATTTTATTAATAGTTAGTTTTTAATATTATTTCACCTCGTGCTGTACATTTTATTGTAAATGAGCTACTGCTCAAAATAGAATGTGTAAGCATGAGGTGGAAATTGTTTGAAAAAATTTAAGAGGTTTTTATGCCTAATGGAAGCAACTTCATCTTTTTTTTTGGTTTCGATTGCCTTGTTTCCATGTGTGCTTTTCCTTTTAATACTAAATTATTTATAAAATACTATAAATAAATAAATAATTCCGTATTAGGGAAGGTTTCCACATTCAAACAATATTCGAGGTGAGAAAATGTTTAGAGGTGGTGAGAATTTACATATTTAGTGAGTGGTGAATGTCTCAATAGTGCCTATTTCATGCCGATTTGGAAGGATGGTTGGTATTTCGAGATTCGTTTATGTATCGATATAAAAGGATATTTTTATCGACAAGGAAAATTATATTTCAAAATTAAAATGGAAATCTTACTTTTCCAGAATATTTTAAGGTAGATTTAATTTCAAATAATTCTGGGTAAGGAAGGTTTCTTTTATTAATAGAAACCCTGCTGTGTTCAAAATATTGCATTTCGAAATGGTGTCTGTTTGCTGGACGGTTTAACGAATCGAACTGAAATTTAGGTAAAAATGAATTTTAGGGAAAATCGGCATACTGCAAACTGGCTCCTTGCAACACAGGTCATAACGCACAAATTAAAAATCCATCAGTCACTTTGTGTGGTTGTAGCATTGTTGAAGACCAAATTAGTCGATTTTATGAATATTTCCCAAATCAATAGTTAAACATGAATCTTTTTATTTGGAGTTGGACAAGTGAACTGAACATCATGAAAGATTGAGTTTCGGCGAAAAACAGTTACAATGTTGAATGTAAAGGAAACTTCATAAAATTCAACCAAAAACAGACAAATTCAGCAAATATATTCTCTAAATCCTTAATTTATACTTCAAATCTTGTTTGTTTTACATATAGACAAAGATTTGAGATTTAAAAATTCAAGATACAACCAACACTGGATTTGATTCTAAATCGATCACATCAAATTATTTGATCAAATTTATGCATAAAATAGGGAGTAGAGTACAGTAAAATTTTCACAAAATATCGAACCATGAATTGCTTCATAAACTATCAATTGCTTCTTTTAAATTGTGTACATTTTTAATACGGGAAATTTACTAAACTCATAAAAATCTTGAAAATCGTTTTTTGCTGTACAAATAAAATTTTTATCTCTAGATATTTTCGTTCATTTTTTTTTTTTTTTCTGTTGCTGCTCAACTTTTAATCTAAATCCGGAAATTATTGTATTGAATCTACAAATCATACACCACCAAGATGAATGGCATTTATATAGATACTCGTGTACATCTAGATTGAATTTGAAACCAAAAAAATTGTATTTGTGTGTGTGTGTGTGTGTGTGTGTGTGTGTGTGTGTGCACCATTTTTAATGGCAACATAAACATTTTATCTAGATGCTCAAGTTTTTCATTTAAGTTTTTGATTGTTATAAAAATAAAAACGATTTTTTTTTATTTTTAAAAAACTTTTTCTTATTTCTTATCTTATCTCTCTTATCTAAAAGCAATCAAAAAAAAACAATTTTTTTTTATATTTTTTTAATTTTCCCTTATTATGATACTTTAGTCTTATACTCGATGTTTCCATTTTTTCTATTATTACAACTTTTATTTGATTGGTAGTTTCAGTTTTCCAAGTAATTAAAACAATATTGAATCGATGAAAAGAATAATAGTGGAATCACGGATGGAAGGAAAATGAAAGAAAATTAAGAAAATATACGAAGCGATCGAAGAACAATGTAAAGTTTTGTTTTGTACATTGGGATGGTTAATATGTTCTTTGTGGTAGCTGTGGTCAGTGATAAATACTATATAATATTACATTTCTGACTAACTTAGACCATAGCTTTAACCACTGCGCTCTTTGGTCGTCAACTTTACAAGTTCTATGGGAAGAAATATAAATGAATTGATATGAAAATCACTTGAGCTATATCCATCTTCTTTCGATTTGATCACTAGATTTTACAAGTAAAGACAATTTTATTGGTAACAAATTGCAATCTTTATATCCCAAGAATATTTTGACATTTTCACTCTTACTTCGCCTATAACACTTTATTTCACATGATCCACTGATAATCACTATTATCACTCTTGTTAAACTGAACAAACTGGTGATTTTTATATACCAATTTGCTTTTATATACAAATTCGTTTTAAACTTTGTCTTTATGGTAGGATATTAAGTCACCCGCAAGAATCTAATCGAAAATAAGAACTGGTTTGGCCAGGAACATATCTCCAGACGTAAAATTCATAATTGTAAACAAAGAAAACAACGAAAAAACCAATATTTTGTCCTAACAATTTTAAATTTTGATGAAAATCGCTATTAATGTTCTCTACATAAAGTAACTCAACTAATATTTTTCTTTTCTTCTACTACAAGTGCTTGTTCTCAAAAAATACTGAACAGAAGAAAACGTGTGTTTTCTGAAAAATGTCATGTTTGGTGATCGAAGTGGTCACCAATTTTTGATATTTTTCCCTTCTGATGAGCCTGGTGAAGATACCGGTGATTCAGAGCATCGTTCATTATCACCACTTGACTCAACATTATGGAAATAGCAACAAATGTAAATTGTCTGCCCTTCTAATTCTTTTGTATTACCTGAATCAATTCCGGTTTATACTGAATATTTAATATTTTCACGATTTCAAATTTTAGTTCAAACTAAAGGTGACGAATGAAATAAATTTTTCAAAAGCAGCATTTTTATACGGACACTGATTTGTTCTTTCAGTTTTAGAACCCACATTTGCGTAGCAGCCCTTTAAATCTTTAATATGAAAATAAACCATAAATATGAATCAGTCAAAAAAAAATTGTATTAGCAATAAAATTTTCTTGTGCAAAATTTGAGTAGAGTTGAGCAGACCCAAATATCTTCAAAAAATCTAATTTCTAAACGGAATAAACGCATTTTACTATTTTATTGTTTTGTTTTTAGAATAAATAAGTTTTCAGATGAAATATAAAAACTGGTGACCCCTTTTCTTAAGGGTCACCAAATAGGACATTTGTCAGAAAACACACTTTTCTTGAACAAAAATTCAATAAAAAATAAAAATGATACGTATATATAAATGAAGAGTATATTCTCCTTCATATGAGCTATTAATCATTAAAATCGGTCAAACCGTTTTTAAGAACGACTACTTTGAAAATTTGAGTTTTTAAGAAAAATGAAAAAAATCAGAAAATGGCGAACAGCCCTGCTCGTAAAATTATTTCGTGTGCAGAACTTTTTCCGCGATTTTCTCAGGACAAAATTTCAGGTTTTTAAATAGTTGTAAAATTTCTCCACGCCTTGGGGTAAATCGAAAATGAAAACAGTAAATGATGAATGCAGGCAGCTAAAAAGTAGAATTTTTACAGTATTTTTATACGACCTGGTATTGATTGCAATTTTTACTGCAAATTCTGTACTGTTGCTAAATAATTTTATCTATTCGTGAGTGCAATGAAATTTTGAAGAATTCTTAAGTAGAGATGAGATCATTAGTAACTGAACGAATTCCATTAAACAGTCCAACTATATGTACATATATCGTAATTGAGTGAAAAATATTGCGGTATGCTATCAAAATAAAATATCAAATCAGAAAAAAAAACAACCATCCATTTTGCTTCATTTAATGGTAACTGTTGCCATCTTTACACACTACAGATAATCTCGAAAAATTCAACAATCACGCTTATCTAATCCCTATTCTTTCAATGGTATAAAAATGCGATCAAATCAGTTATAATTACTTTCTATGATTAACGCGAATCAATAGACAGATACAATGACTGACACCTTACTTTATGTAGTATTGTTGTTTCGGCAAAGCATGGCACAACGCCAATTCGCATTTATTTCAAAACAGTTTATTTCAATTGATCACAGCTTATCAACTAAAGAAACTGATAAAAAACAAAAGTGATAAACCGCCGTCTACTCTGCAGCTCAATCACCCTTTTAAACTAAATTGCTTCAGTTTTCGGTTTTTTTATACCATCGTTACATTAAATTTACGGTACGGATTACTTGATAAGGCTGACCCTTTTTCAGTTCTATAATCTCTTCGTTTCCACACTTTGTTCGTTAGGTACGTTACCTTCATTCGCTTTTCGTATACGCCTTCGTTCAGTTTCCAAATATTTAACTCTAGGTCTTTTTTAACTGATCTTGTCCTCCCTGACTTGACTTAGACTCCTTCCGTTTATTAAGACAGCGTTTCATTGCTTGCACTTGTTTGCACAACTGGATCATCTCTCAAGAATTTTTTATTTAAATGAACTTCTTTATATTATCTAGCGTTCTAGCCGCGCTGACATCAAAAAACGAGAAGCCTGTAGGACATGCGGCCCCTTTTGTGGTAGCTATATTGCTCCTCCAAGTTCAAGATTGTTCAAGATTTGTTCGTACAATTTGTGTTTTTATTGCGTCAAGTTGGGTGCTATTCTTGCAACACAACTTGGTATCGCAGCTTTCAGACTATGAGGATGGAATATTATTGTTGTGGCGCTGAAGTACATAATCGTTAACGCTGAAGTACATAATCGTTAACGGCTAGAACGTGGAATAATTTGGATTTTTTGTTTGCTTACGTATTTGGAATTTTAAATTAACCTTGGAATTTTTTAAATATTTTTCTGGCTTTTATCAGTTTTAAATGATTTTTTGTGGGACTTAATTTGAGTGTATAAAACTTGATTAAATTTTGTGGAACTTAATTTAATCACTGTAATGAGAACTACCCTTTGGAAAAACCTAACCTTCAACTCAATTTCCAAACCGATCCATAACTAAACCTCGTACTCAATTCCAACTCAACCTTTAACTCAACCTTAATCAGCTCTCAGAGACTACGAACTTGCGTGAACTAAAATCAAAACTCAAGTTAACTTCCAAGTTAAATTTCATTAAATTTCCCACGGAACGACTAAAGCAGCCACAAACTCAACTCCAACCCAACCCCACATCAAACCACTGTTAATCCCCCAACTCAACACCAAACTCAACGCGCAACGCAATCCCCAGTCCGAAAACTGCTTCTACTTATATGAACTCATCTCATTCCTTTCAAAACCTCCAGTTTGACCCCTTTCCCAATTCAGTCCTCAAATCACCTTGGTTCGGAAAAATGCATGCCTACTTTAGCTCAACTCAAAACAATTCAGGTTAACTTCCAACTAAATCTTCAGCATGACCCTCAATTTTATCTTAACCCCAACTCAACCCTAACACAACCCCAACTCAACTCCAACTCGACGCCCAATTCAGCCCTTAAATCAACCCCAAACTCTATGTACAAGCCAAGTTATTCAGTGCTCATTCAACCAAAACCCAATATGAACTAAACCCGAACTTAACTTAATGAGGAAGCGTGAGGCAGGGTTCAAATTGATATAATGAATTCAACCTTTTTGTTTTTTACATTTGATGACAATTACGATTAAAACCGGCTTGGAGAAAGCATATGGGCGGTTTTCTTACTGTTAGGTACTTGAATTTTTCGAATATAAAAAGCTCTTAAACCAGGAGGCCAATAAACCATCAATTCCGAAAGCCTCTTTTTCAATTTTGTTCTCCCATAAATCTGTTCAATATACCATTAGATCACTTGAGCGGCGTTCTTTTTCTATTTGTAAATAAAACACACATTTTGGGATGAAAACTCAACATTTTTTATTGATAATGAAAGGTGGTTGGTTCTATGCCATAAATGCATGGAAAACAATGTCGTTCATATGCTTCAAATAACTACACAAAAAATAATCAACTGATGTTAAATCCGGGCTTCTTGGGGGCCAAGGAACTTCACAATTTCTTGAAATTATGCGATCAGCAAATTTTGTTGACAATATATGGATTGTTGCATGATTTGTGATGACACGCAATTCATTCAATTTGGGCCACAAAAAATCAGTTAACATGTTGCGATAACATTTCGCATTTATCTGTTCGTTTTCAAAGAAAAACGGCCCGAAAATGAGCTTCATCGCTAAAGATTATTTTTGATGAGAAACCTTCATTTCGTTTAAGCATCCAATTAACAAAACGACGACGATTTAAATGGTCTGGTGGCCTCAATTTTTGAGTTAGTTGAATTTTGAGTGGATGCAAATGAAGATCAACCTGCAAAATGCGTCGTAATATGATTCGTGAAATATTTAGTTCTTGTCAACGATGCCTGGTTGATGTGCTTGGTTCATTACGAACTCTATCACTAACAGCTGCCACTGCATCAGGAGTACGAACTGGATGAGCATGTTGATACGGCCTACAACCTTCCACTGAACCAGTTTCTTTAAAACGATCAATAATTTTGCCAAATTGCAGGCTCGGTAGGACGTCCCATGGTTTCTCACGTAATTCACGAAATGTTGTTGTTCTTGAACGGTTATTTTTATAATAAATTTGGACAATCATATAGAATATAAATGGCATAGTTTTGACTTTTCATATGTCAAAGAATTTTTTAGAACAGATAACATTAAGTACTGAAATTCAGTGATTGAAAAAAGGACCAACAGATTGCGCACCGTGTATGATCTGTTCATTAGGTTAGGATATGAAGTCACCATTACATCCAATCAAAAATAAATTCCGGTTTAAGTTGTTTCGAAGTTTAAAAAATTGCCAACAACATATTTCCAGAAGTAAAATTCACAATTTTTATGTTGGAAAGCAAACATAGATTGAACAACAAATTACTCACATAAGTGGTTATTAATCGACGGACGTAGAGTAATTAACTTCGATCCGCCAAAGTAATTGAAATCCTGCCAGCCTTTAAACTAAAGAATTTGTTTGTCTAAAACTAAATTTCTTAACGTTTTGGAGGTCTCCGAAAAAAAAAAAAAACTTGAGTTGGAGTTAAGATGAAATTGAGTTTGGATTTTGTTGCATTTGAGTGAGCTTTCCAGCTGGGGCTTTATTCGAATGGACGGTTGGGTTATAGTTAGCTTGAGTTGATTTCAGTTAAGTTTTTGTAAATATATTGGTTTAGGGAATGAGTTGGGCATTAAATTTCCGGTTTAGTTAAGAGCTGCGTTGGGAGTCCAGTTGGGGTTGAATTGAAGGTGGTCAAGAGTGGAGTTGGGATTGCGTTAAAAGTTTAATTGAGTTGGGTGAAATTGAGATTGACTCAACGCTTCTGTTTGGGAATTATTTGGGGTTATGTTGTCGGTTTTTGTAAGTTAGCTTGAGCTGAGTTCATGTAAGTTTTAAATTCTAGATTCGATTTAAGGGGGGGATGGGGGTTGGGAGGGGGAGTTGAGGTTCTGTTAAAACTGAGATGGGTTCTTAGGCCCAAGCCGTTTTCGGACCGAATTGATCTGGGGATACAGTTGCGCCAAATGGGCTTACCAGTATAACTATTGATAGAAGCATCAATCATCGAAATCGGAGCACAATTGCAGATTTTCATTAATTTCCTGGACTATAGTTCAGGAGATTTTCCATAAAATTGAATTTTCTACGAAATGGGTAGAAATATTCTAGCAATCTAAATGCCCGTTGGCATAATAATTACAGGTCTCAGTGCCTATTGATAGAGGCATCAATCATCGAAATCGGAGCACAATTGCAGATTTTCAGTAAATTCCTGGTCAGTTCAGGAGATTTTCCATAAAATTGAATTTTCTACGAAATGGGTAGAAATATTCGAGCAATCTAAATGCCCGTTGCCATAATAATTACAGGTCTCAATACTCATTGATAGAGGCATCAATCATCGAAATCGGAGCACAAGTGCAGATTTTCATTAAATTCCTGGTCTATAGTTCAGGAGATTTTCCATGAAATTGAATTTTCTACGAAATGGGTAGAAATATTCGAGCAATCTAAATGCCCGTTGGCATAATAATTACAGGTCTCAACACCTATTGATAGAGGCATCAATCATCGAAATCGGAGCACAATTGCAGATTTTCATTAATTTCCTGGACTATAGTTCAGGAGATTTTCCATAAAATTGAATTTTCTACGAAATGGATAGAAATATTCGAGCAATCTAAATGCCCGTTGGCATAATAATTACAGGTCTCAATACTCATTGATAGAGGCATCGATCATCAAAATCGGAGCACAATTGCAGATTTTCATTAAATTCCTGGTCTATAGTTCAGGAGATTTTCCATAAAATTGAATTTTCTACGAAATGGATAGAAATATTCGAGCAATCTAAATGCCCGTTGGCATAATAATTACAGGTCTCAAAACCTATTGATAGAGGCATAAATCATCGAAATCGGAGCACAATTGCAGATTTTCATTAAATTCCTGGTCTATAGTTCAGGAGATTTTCCATAAAATAGAATTTTCTAGGAAATGGGTAGAAATATTCGAGCAATCTAAATGCCCGTTGGCATAATAATTACAGGTCTCAATACTCATTGATAGAGGCATCGATCATCGAAATCGGAGCACAATTGCAGATTTTCATTAAATTCCTGGACTATAGTTCAGGAGATTTTCCATAAAATTGAATTTTCTACGAAATGGATAGAAATATTCGAGCAATCTATATGCCCGTTGGCATAATAATTACAGGTCTCAATACCTATTGATAGAGGCATCAATCATCGAAATCGGAGCACAATTGCAGATTTTCATTAAATTCCTGGACTATAGTTCAGGAGATTTTCCATAAAATTGAATTTTCTACGAAATGGATAGAAATATTCGAGCAATCTAAATGCCCGTTGGCATAATAATTACAGGTCTCAAAACCTATTGATAGAGGCATAAATCATCGAAATCGGAGCACAATTGCAGATTTTCATTAAATTCCTGGTCTATAGTTCAGGAGATTTTCCATAAAATTGAATTTTCTACTAAATGGGTAGAAATATTCGAGCAATCTAAATGCCCGTTGGCATAATAATTACAGGTCTCAATACTCATTGATAGAGGCATCGATCATCAAAATCGGAGCACAATTGCAGATTTTCATTAAATTCCTGGTCTATTGTTCAGGAGATTTTCCATAAAATTGAATTTTCTACGAAATGGATAGAATTATTCGAGCAATCTAAATGCCCGTTAGCGTAATAATTACAGGTCTCAATACCTATTGATAGAGGCATCAATCATCGAAATCGGAGCACAATTGCAGATTTTCATTAAATTCCTGGACTATAGTTCAGGAGATTTTCCATAAAATTGAATTTTCTACGAAATGGATAGAAATATTCGAGCAATCTAAATGCCCGTTGCCATAATAATTACAGGTCTCAATACCTATTGATAGAGGCATCAATCATCGAAATCGGAGCACAATTGCAGATTTTCATTAAATTCCTGGACTATAGTTCAGGAGATTTTCCATAAAATTGAATTTTCTACGAAATGGGTAGAAATATTTGAGCAATCTAAATGCCCGTTGGCATAATAATTACAGGTCTCAATACTCATTGATAGAGGCATCGATCATCAAAATCGGAGCACAATTGCAGATTTTCATTAAATTCCTGGTCTATAGTTCAGGAGATTTTCCATAAAATTGAATTTTCTACGAAATGGATAGAAATATTCGAGCAATCTATATGCCCGTTGCCATAATAATTACAGGTCTCAATACCTATTGATAGAGGCATCAATCATCGAAATCGGAGCACAATTGCAGATTTTCATTAAATTCCTGGACTATAGTTCAGGAGATTTTCCATAAAATTGAATTTTCTACGAAATGGATAGAAATATTCGAGCAATCTAAATGCCCGTTGCCATAATAATTACAGGTCTCAATACCTATTGATAGAGGCATCAATCATCGAAATCGGAGCACAATTGCAGATTTTCATTAAATTCCTGGACTATAGTTCAGGAGATTTTCCATAAAATTGAATTTTCTACGAATGGGTAGAAATATTCGAGCAATCTAAATGCCCGTTGCCATAATAATTACAGGTCTCAATACTCATTGATAGAGGCATCGATCATCAAAATCGGAGCACAATTGCAGATTTTCATTAAATTCCTGGTCTATAGTTCAGGAGATTTTCCATAAAATTGAATTTTCTACGAAATGGATAGAAATATTCGAGCAATCTAAATGCCCGTTGGCATAATAATTACAGGTCTCAATACTCATTGATAGAGGCATCGATCATCAAAATCGGAGCACAATTGCAGATTTTCATTAAATTCCTGGACTATAGTTCAGGAGATTTACCATAAAATTGAATTTTCTACGAAATGGATAGAAATATTCGAGCAATCTAAATGCCCGTTGCCATAATAATTACAGGTCTCAATACCTATTGATAGAGGCATCAATCATCGAAATCGGAGCACAATTGCAGATTTTCATTAAATTCCTGGACTATAGTTCAGGAGATTTTCCATAAAATTGAATTTTCTACGAAATGGATAGAAATATTCGAGCAATCTAAATGCCCGTTGCCATAATAATTACAGGTCTCAATACCTATTGATAGAGGCATCAATCATCGAAATCGGAGCACAATTGCAGATTTTCATTAAATTCCTTTAAGAACAGTTCAGGAGATTTTCCATAAAATTTAATTTTCTACGAAATGGGTAGAAATATTCGAGCAATCTAAATGCCCGTTGGCATAATAATTACAGGTCTCAATACTCATTGATAGAGGCATCGATCATCAAAATCGGAGCACAATTGCAGATTTTCATTAAATTCCTGGTCTATAGTTCAGGAGATTTTCCATAAAATTGAATTTTCTACGAAATGGATAGAATTATTCGAGCAATCTAAATGCCCGTTAGCGTAATAATTACAGGTCTCAATACCTATTGATAGAGGCATCAATCATCGAAATCGGAGCACAATTGCAGATTTTCATTAAATTCCTGGACTATAGTTCAGGAGATTTTCCATAAAATTGAATTTTCTACGAAATGGGTAGAAATATTTGAGCAATCTAAATGCCCGTTGGCATAATAATTACAGGTCTCAATACTTATTGATAGAGGCATCGATCATCAAAATCGGAGCACAATTGCAGATTTTCATTAAATTCCTGGTCTATAGTTCAGGAGATTTTCCATAAAATTGAATTTTCTACGAAATGGATAGAAATATTCGAGCAATCTAAATGCCCGTTGGCATAATAATTACAGGTCTCAATACTCATTGATAGAGGCATCGATCATCAAAATCGGAGCACAATTGCAGATTTTCATTAAATTCCTGGACTATAGTTCAGGAGATTTACCATAAAATTGAATTTTCTACGAAATGGATAGAAATATTCGAGCAATCTAAATGCCCGTTGCCATAATAATTACAGGTCTCAATACCTATTGATAGAGGCATCAATCATCGAAATCGGAGCACAATTGCAGATTTTCATTAAATTCCTGGACTATAGTTCAGGAGATTTTCCATAAAATTGAATTGTCTACGAAATGGATAGAAATATTCGAGCAATCTAAATGCCCGTTGCCATAATAATTACAGGTCTCAATACCTATTGATAGAGGCATCAATCATCGAAATCGGAGCACAATTGCAGATTTTCATTAAATTCCTTTAAGAACAGTTCAGGAGATTTTCCATAAAATTGAATTTTCTACGAAATGGGTAGAAATATTTGAGCAATCTAAATGCCCGTTGGCATAATAATTACAGGTCTCAAAACCTATTGATAGAGGCATAAATCATCGAAATCGGAGCACAATTGCAGATTTTCATTAAATTCCTGGTCTATAGTTCAGGAGATTTTCCATAAAATTGAATTTTCTACTAAATGGGTAGAAATATTCGAGCAATCTAAATGCCCGTTGGCATAATAATTACAGGTCTCAATACTCATTGATAGAGGCATCGATCATCAAAATCGGAGCACAATTGCAGATTTTCATTAAATTCCTGGTCTATTGTTCAGGAGATTTTCCATAAAATTGAATTTTCTACGAAATGGATAGAAATATTCGAGCAATCTATATGCCCGTTGCCATAATAATTACAGGTCTCAATACCTATTGATAGAGGCATCAATCATCGAAATCGGAGCACAATTGCAGATTTTCATTAAATTCCTGGACTATAGTTCAGGAGATTTTCCATAAAATTGAATTTTCTACGAAATGGATAGAAATATTCGAGCAATCTAAATGCCCGTTGCCATAATAATTACAGGTCTCAATACCTATTGATAGAGGCATCAATCATCGAAATCGGAGCACAATTGCAGATTTTCATTAAATTCCTGGACTATAGTTCAGGAGATTTTCCATAAAATTGAATTTTCTACGAAATGGGTAGAAATATTCGAGCAATCTAAATGCCCGTTGCCATAATAATTACAGGTCTCAATACTCATTGATAGAGGCATCGATCATCAAAATCGGAGCACAATTGCAGATTTTCATTAAATTCCTGGTCTATAGTTCAGGAGATTTTCCATAAAATTGAATTTTCTACGAAATGGATAGAAATATTCGAGCAATCTAAATGCCCGTTGGCATAATAATTACAGGTCTCAATACTCATTGATAGAGGCATCGATCATCAAAATCGGAGCACAATTGCAGATTTTCATTAAATTCCTGGACTATAGTTCAGGAGATTTACCATAAAATTGAATTTTCTACGAAATGGATAGAAATATTCGAGCAATCTAAATGCCCGTTGCCATAATAATTACAGGTCTCAATACCTATTGATAGAGGCATCAATCATCGAAATCGGAGCACAATTGCAGATTTTCATTAAATTCCTGGACTATAGTTCAGGAGATTTTCCATAAAATTGAATTTTCTACGAAATGGATAGAAATATTCGAGCAATCTAAATGCCCGTTGCCATAATAATTACAGGTCTCAATACCTATTGATAGAGGCATCAATCATCGAAATCGGAGCACAATTGCAGATTTTCATTAAATTCCTTTAAGAACAGTTCAGGAGATTTTCCATAAAATTTAATTTTCTACGAAATGGGTAGAAATATTCGAGCAATCTAAATGCCCGTTGGCATAATAATTACAGGTCTCAATACTCATTGATAGAGGCATCGATCATCAAAATCGGAGCACAATTGCAGATTTTCATTAAATTCCTGGTCTATAGTTCAGGAGATTTTCCATAAAATTGAATTTTCTACGAAATGGATAGAATTATTCGAGCAATCTAAATGCCCGTTAGCGTAATAATTACAGGTCTCAATACCTATTGATAGAGGCATCAATCATCGAAATCGGAGCACAATTGCAGATTTTCATTAAATTCCTGGACTATAGTTCAGGAGATTTTCCATAAAATTGAATTTTCTACGAAATGGGTAGAAATATTTGAGCAATCTAAATGCCCGTTGGCATAATAATTACAGGTCTCAATACTTATTGATAGAGGCATCGATCATCAAAATCGGAGCACAATTGCAGATTTTCATTAA